>CM059586.1:108820000-110267500 GCA_030407085.1 Trichopria drosophilae
AGTCTATCTCCGGTTTGCGAACCTTCGGACTTCTTGTTCCCCGGGTGGCCAGCCACGGCAGATCTCGACGCCCCGAGTCCCCGCGCGTGTTACCCTCCGGGTACTATCCATCGGAAGGCGAATCGCCGGCAGATCTTTGTATGCACCTCTGGTTTGCGAACTTTCGGACTTCTTGTTCACCGGCAGGCCAGCCACGGCCGACCTCGACGTCTCGAGTCCCCGCGCGTGCAACCTCCGGGTACTCTCCATCCGAAAGCGAATCGCCAGCAGGCAAATGCATTATATTCCAAAACGGAGTCCTTACTCCAATTTCGCCTCGTACTAAACTGTCGACTCCAAATTGTACGAAAACTCCGACTCCGAAATGTACTCCAAATGCGACTCCGAAATATGCCACGTTCCGACTCCGAAATACAACCTAGTTCTAACGACTCCGAAATGCGCCCTTGCTCCGATTTCGAAATTCCTTGCTCCGATTTATGTTTTCCTCGATTATTTCTTATTTTTACGAATCATAATCTAATAAAATCTCCTCAACTTTACCGGCATATTTACAATTATCGCGAGTAATAATATCGGACATGTCGTCGCCATTTACGAAGGGCCCGTACATAGAAACCTATAGGCACCCTTCGTTGCGGCTGCAGCCGTCTTTTTGAGAAGTACCCCCATTCGGGTGTGCAATGGCGTGGGGAAAACTGCAGAAAACCCACGCCGGGTACCGCAGAATATGTATATCGATTCAATCCGTAACAATAGGTATTAATCACAAAACATAATCTCGTAAACAGGCCAAGTTTACGCTGTCGGACTAAAAAATGCAGTATAAAATGTGTCGGACAATGTGACCAGTCGATTTTATAAAGAATTATTAAAGTATTGGTCACAATGTCCAACAAATTTTTGGTTGCAGAAGAAAACATCTTGAATTCGTCATATTTAATTTGTTCGTGTGTAATAAAAAACACATTGTGTGGATTAATTACTTGTAAAGATATATGCTTCATAGTGCGGACTATTAGAAAATTACGACCGTACATTAAATAGAATAGTAAGAGTATAATAAAATTACAACCGAATATGTCATTTTTTGTAAATTTAAAAAAGATTTTTCTTACAGCATTTTATTCATTTTTAAACATGCATACTAGTACGACATATTACTAGCATGAAAGTGAGGAAAAATAATGAATAAAATAATGAATAATATTGAAATAATATATATAATTAAAGCAGTAATAAAATGCATAACTTACTTTGTGAATATGTAAATTACTTTATGTGTTTAAAGTCTATCTATTAATAGTTGGTCGCTTTAATCCACGTATTTGGCATCGACGTCTTACGGTATTTAGAGGCTCCATTTTGCTATAATATATTTGGTATGTCACATCCCTCGGGATAATAAATCACTGCTGTACCGGTACACACTCCGGTCTTTCTGCATTGTTCCCAGTTCCCCCTCGATTTGTCTCTCTCGCGTGTGGTTGAGTTTGTATGCATTTCAGCTACGTAAATACGTATATATTATAATTTAATACCACTTTTTACACAATTTACTTTGTGTTATTTTAATAAAAAATCAGTTTTATATATTTATTAAATTCCGTTATAAATGGACGCTCCACCTGTGGTTTATTTGACGATTATCAGTTACTGGTAATTAATGTGTGGGTGCATGGTATTCAACATATTTTTATATCCGAGTTTATGCACCTGGTTTAAACGTTATTAATGAACGAATTTAATACAAATTTTTTTAATTGCTTAAATAATATTGAAAATATGTCGTACAACATGTTCTAATTGTGTTAATATGTGTGAATGAGATAGCAATCATAATCTACGATCCTATTTGTTGAGCTTTTGGAGAAAAAGTCAGTTATACACCTGTATATTATGATCTCTAATAGGGATATATCTGTATAAATTCTGTACATAGATTATATATATTTTATGTGCTTGGTAGTTATAATTTAGTCTTCGTTGATTTGATTAATTGTGGTTTGTACTTGGACTGTATTTTCGAGATTTCTGTGCTAAACTGCATAATTTATGTTGTGTACGAATTAATTAGTAAATGGTATTAAGGAAAGGTGAATATATAATGCACAATATAAAATTCAACATGATTAAATCTCGGTATGAATTTTTAAAAACTGAAAATATTCGCTTCACATTCAAAAATGCGACTTTATAATATGTATACACATTGAAATTACTATTTTACGCAATTTTAATTAATCTATTATACATCACAACGACGAAATTTGAAATCGGAAATGTTAATTTAGAGAATGTATTTCATAAAATATTTTTAATGTTTCAACACAAATGAATTATTTATTTTTCATTTTCAATCCATAACTGAAATATCGAGCAATATTGTTATTGTTATATATAACATATTAAAATATTAAATAATGGATGCATCGAATCCCAATCGTCCTCATCGAACATTGCTTTAATGTATGAAATATCAGTTTTATCTTGTTTTTTAGTAACGCATCATTATGTTAAAAAATAAAAATTGGTGAATATTAAGAAAACGAATAATAGATTACGTCAAAAATATTGCATATTTTAGAATGTTTGACAAATATTGATATACTTATACTTGATATAATTACAAAATGCATTATAACAAAATTGACAACAGGGTTTAACAGGATTCCTTGCAGTTTATGAGAGCAAATAAGAAAGAAGATAAGACCTCGGAAACCGTCGAAAGTAAACACAAACACACAACGTACATATACGTAAGGAAAGATGATTCAAGTTGACAGCCATTGCGGTGCAGGAAAAACGTACAAAATAAAGTTTGTACCTTTTTTTAATTAATTTTAATTAAATTAATTAAAAAAGATATCAAAATTACAATTTTAATTCTGATCGAATATAAAGAAAATGATTCATTAACCTAATTAGTACAAATAACTAAGTGAACATACATAGTTAGCATTTTTACTTAAATTTCTCTTATAAATGGAATACCAAAATTCATCTTAATAACGTTTCTATTCCTGCAGAATCGTCATTTGGTGCACATTGAAATTTGCTAAATCTTAGTCATTAATCTAAAAAAATTCGATCTGCTTCCCCAGCACATAATCGATACAACTAAACATTTAAGGAATATTTGGTTCCCCAGTAAAATAAGTAAAAATAAAAATGAAATAAAAAATAAAAACCGACAAAACTATAAAAATTTAGTAAATTTTAAAGGATACGTGATGGGGATTGTGAAAGAATTGAAACATTGTGCACGTTTAACATTTTATCAATATTTTTTTAAATATTCATATTATAACCCGGACGATCTATTATCTAAAAAACTTATTGTTTTCGTGACGTACACTCTAAAATTCTAGCAGTGAAAATGTCACTTTTATCTAAAGTGAAATGCCATTTTTTCAAGATTTCACTGCAATACGATGACTCTTATTTATACTACGGTGAACATTTCACGTTTATAAAAGTGTAATATTCAGTATATTGAATACAGTGAGATTTTTCACTGCTAGCAAAAAAGTGAGATTAGAACCCGTGTCGAAATTCACTGTATGACACAATGAGTGCGGCCATTTTGAGCTGAACTTGTCCAGACGATTTGACCGAAGGACTAAAAACGCTAATGTACCGAACATTCGCCATCTGGTGGCGCATATGTATCCTATTGAACACGTCCACCCTATGCAGCTATCATTCTCGCAAACCATGAAATCCGATTAATTACTTATATAAGAAATCCACGTTCTAAATCAATCGCACCGGAAATAGTGATTTTTATTTATTTCTTGTTAAGATTTGTTAAAAAAGCACATAGTTTTTTAGTTAGATTGTAAAGACAATTTTTAAAGAAATTTTTAATGGGAACGTCATTTTGAGGTCGTTAAAGTAAATTAATAATAATAAATAAATTACAAATAATAGTATACTGATTATAAATAAGAAAAAATAATTAGTAAATATGAGAGAAAAAAAACTTTAATTTTTGATCATGGTTTATGACCCTCTTCAGAATAAAAAATGTACTCGTTAAATTAGGACGGACATTTTTTTTTCAAAAATACTAGCGAAGGGTTAAATGGCAATGAATCGTAACAAATTTTTGTTTAAATACTCGTTATAGATTGTACTTCAACGAGACACTGCAAAAATTTTTGAATCACGACCTCAATTTCGAAATCAGCAACCCTGAAAACCCCCAGCTACTCATTTCATTGTGATTTGTGTATTTTTTTTCAAATCGGGTCCGTATTTAAAACAAAAATTTGTTACGTTTCATTCACATTTAACCCTTCGCTAGTATTTTTGAAAAAAAAAAAAAATTCCGTCCTAACCCAAAGTCACCACAGTGCGGTCGTGGCTCAGTAGGTAGAGTATCGGCTTCGTAATCAGAAAACCTTGGTTCGATCCCGGCCTCTGCCATCTGTCATTGGGACACCTCTGTATTTGTTTATAAGTGTCTAATAACGCGAAAGCTCAGGTGGTTCGGAGTCCACCTTCATAAACTGTAGGTCCTGTCGCGATTTAGTCCCATATGGGTTCACAAATGTCGACGTAAAATAATATACAAAAAAAAAATCGTTAAATTAAAGTTGGCTATAAAAGCAAAATATTTTCCAAAAATTAAAATATTTTCTTCACGTTTCTTCACAGTTGGAATAGAATCCCAATATTTTGATGGGTTGAAAAAAAAATGATGAGAGTAAATATTTCCTAATTTTTCGACAATTTTTCAATGTTGAAATTCCTGGCGGCTGAAAGTCAATTTTGAAATCAGATCTTGAAGAGTGATCTCGAAAATAGTAGAATATACTTTTCTATTTTTTTAACTTTGATGCGAAAGACTTGATTAAAATTGAAGTGCCAAAAATGTAATTCTCGACGATAATTGGTTAAACTCAAAATAGTACAAATTTGATTTATAAAAAAAGCTGACAATTCTATTTGATTCGAAAAGAAGGCAATACAGAAATTCGGTTTATCGATCGGCATTTTCTCATCTCTCCCCGTCTCTCCAATCTAATCTCGTCTAATATCGTCCCCCCCAAGTGTGTGTCCTTCGTGCTTGGTTTTTTGGTCTCCTTATTTTCTTTTAGGTATATACGTGTATCGCAGTGTGGGAAAAGCTTCACGAATTTCATCCAACGAGAAGGGAAAGCGAAACTCCGATTCCTCTTGGAGCATGAAACGAATCAGCATTTGGCATTGCGAGACACGTCGCATTGTCTATGGCCGCGCGCACGTTTGGTTTTCCCTGCGGGATTTTTATCGGAGTGGCTGCTGCAATTTATGCTCCAGAGGAGTAGCGTCTACAATCTGTACCTTTTTAGAATTCTTTCTCGCATCGGTAAAAATTCAATGGGGAACCTCGCTAAAGAAGTTTCGCAAATGGGCACGCGCGTTCCGAACGAGACGCCTCGGGGCTATTGTAACAAATACTTGGCTCGAATGATACGAGACCGACCTTAAAATACAACTCAAAAATCGTGATCGAAAATTGTGAAAAAGTTGGAAATGTTTGCAGTGCTTTTTGAAACATATCTCAAGGTTTGAAAATGTCATTTATTCGTGTTAGAAGATTTGATATATATTCAATTGATTTGAAATGCGTAGAAAATCTTTTGGTACAAAAGTTACTAAATTTTTCTGATGTCAAGAATATATAAAAAATGTAAGGTTTGTAAAATGCAATTTAATTAATGGTGGAGCCCCGTGTAAAAAAATGACATGAGAGCCCAAACAGCAAAAAGACATCTTAAAGAGCTATTAAAGTAATCTTTAAGAAAACATATGCGTCGATTTTAAGAGCTCTATAAGACCTCTCAAATATGAGGTCTCAGAAAAGAGGTCTTATTCGTGAGCTTTAACATATAAAATAAATAATATAAATGAAAAGAAAATTTCTGAAAATTATAGATTCTGTTTTTATACCTTAATTCTTAATTTATACATATAATTTTTACCTAAGTTGCTTTTTACCGTTTGTTTAATTGTATATTGGATAGTGATTACATTCAATAGAATGGGATCATGCAATAATAATACAAAACTACGATAACACTGGCTAAATATCGTAAAAGCACTTATTTTGTCAGGACAGCTTATAATATATCGGTCTGCATTATGAAGTAAAAATCGCGCGATCTCATTTTTGGATTCACGGGCCATCAAAATTTCAATAATACAATTAATGTTAATTAGTTTTAGCATTTTTTTTATTTAAATTGGAATTATTAAGTGCGTAATATTTCGTAGTTACAGTCACTTAATGACAATTTCCTTAATATTTTTTATATCGTAAGAAATGTTTAAAACCGTTACACAAAATATTAACAAAAACCAATTTTTTACTGCGAAACTGCAATATTCTCTGTTAAAGTATAAAAACGTTTATTTTACTATTGTCTACAGTCAAATTCTGATTCATTCATCGAATTGTGAAATTGATATTTTGTTTCACGCTGCATAGTACCAAAGAAGTATTGAAATCAATTCTGGTATACAAATTCGTGAAAAGTTTAGAAAACAGACAATAGATATCAAACTTCATGAAAAAGATAATACAATTTAAAAAAAATGTAGTCTGGTTTTTTAACCTTACGAACACGTTACAGAATACAGAAAGTAAATATCGAAGGAGAAAATAACAATAATATCGAAATGGTTGGAACGAATATTAATAACAGCAACTTATTTTGCGGGAGATATTTTTATTAATATTACATCCATTTTTAATAAAGTGAGATATACATTTGATAGGAGATACCAGAAATCGCAATGCATGCAATTAAACAAATTGCAGAATTGCGGATGTAATATCGGAAGAAAGGATGAAAATATTTAAATAGCAGATCGGAATTGGCGAATTGGAATATTTATTTTAAATGTTTTATACGAATACCCAATGAAAATTATCATTTGCCATTCTGCTCGAAACGCTAAAATAATAACTGCTTTTTTTAATATTAATGATTTTATTGAAAATTGGGCATATGGAAAAAGAAAGAATAATAGTTCAAGTAATAAACGCAGAATAATTTTATAAAAGTCAGAAATATACTTTTTAATGCAGTGTAAATAAATTCTATGGAATTTTACATCGGCACTCGGGAGTGATATGAGAACCGTATAATTTCCGCGATAAAAAAAAAACAAATTTGTGATTTTTAATGCAATTTATCACCGACAGATGGAATTATATTTCATGGTAATTTATTTATTTTGTAGTGGTGTTTTTTATTTGGAGACTACAGACGTAACTAAGAATTTATTTGCAGAACATTTTTCAAAATAAAAAATACGCTAAAATAGTTGAAAACTTCGTAAAAATGCAGCTTATAGCTTTATTAGTTTTCAATGGTTGAAGCAATTTCTTCATAGATGGCTGCTGTCATTATTTTATTAGGAAAAGTCTTTATATCTTACTATAATAGATGATAACTTAAGTGTTTTAACGTCCTTAGGGAACTTATAATGTTCGTATTAAGAAATGTGAGGTTCTCGAGTCTAACTTGGAGACTACTTTTTTTATTTGTTTAAATAAGATAAATTTCCCGATTAATTTCCATGTTCGGATTTAGTGGCCATTAATATATTTTTTTATAGTTACTAATCTTAACAAATCTTTTAAATTCATCACAAATAAAAAGTTGTATTAGATTCTTAATTTATTTAGGAACATTTTGATGTATGGTGGTATCAAAAATAATATCTAAATTAAAAAAAAAATTGTAGTGATTGATACACGAAACTAGGAACAAATTTTATTTCAGCGGCCATCTTAGTAGTTTTGGTGATCCACGGGAGACACTTAGTAACCGTTTTATAACATTGAAATGTGATTCCGAGTAAAAATATGCTTACTTACAGATAAGTACAGGTTAATATTGCGGATTAATCATGTAAATTGTTAATTTGTTATTGTATTATCAAAACATTGTTTCTTTTTCTTGGTATTAGAAAAATTGCAAAATAAAAAATAAATTGTTTATTTATGTTATAATATATACAATCTTTATACATAAATAATTTGAAAGAAACAAAACATTTTCATCATTGCATATAATTTTAAATTAAAAATTGAAATAGTTTTCGTCGAAAATATTAAAAAAATGGACTTTCGAGGGATCGGTCATTAATTGGGTCAACCATGAATATCGCTTACATTTTGTACTGGTCAATGACCTGGACACTTGCTGGTCGCTAATAGGGAATAGAACGTTTTTATTTCCTGTTTTAAATATGAAAAAAAAATAAATTAAGTTTCGGCAAGTTTCGGCTATTAAACAAATTGTTTTATTTTTGTAGTAATTTATAGTTATATTTTATATAGCTACAAAAATTGTAATATTGTACATATTTTTCTGCTTTATTTTATGGATATTATGCCCGTATATAAATAAATATATAAATATTTTCAATCATATTCTGCAACAAATCTTACATGCCCATTAATCGGGTCATTTACCTTATTTATTTACACGTAATTGAACTAAAAAGAAAGACAATTTTCTTGCTTATAGATCCGTTTCTGTCTTGAAACTTTTTCATTGTAAATAGATAATTTTTTTCTGTGACCGATTTTGTTCTACAGTTGATAAAATTATACTGAATTGTTTTTTATTCATGTCCTGTATTGGCTTAAAAAAGCTGAGTCATAATAGTAAAACTCAATATAAAGTTTCTCGGAGTGTAGAAAATACAAGTAATCATGTTTTTCTATGTTGTGACAACTTGATAATTGTTAGGTATTATGCTGTTACTTTATTATTACGATATAACACCTGACAAAAAAAGTGGTATATTGTATCGGTCAGGGTTTTCCGTAGTTTTCCCTGACTCATGGTATGAATGCAACACAGAAGGGGTGAAGTATTCTAACTTAGGGAATTCGTCTTGAGTTATCTTATTTGAGTTGCTGACTTTCTGACCTATCCTACGTAGAAATGGTGTGGAGGATACCCGATGTCTAGAGTAACTTCGTATTTGGGAAACTATTGGTGATTACTAAATATTTTGGAGAATTCTTTGTAGACAGAGAGAAAAATATTGTATCCTATGACATACAGACATTTATTAAGACCCTGATGGGGGCCTAACCAAAGCGTAACGTGTCTGATCAGGACCTCGATAAATTTCTGCTAGGTAACTATTCATATTTGGATTTGTGTATCTAAACAAATAATTAACAAATAGTTGAATATGTTTTACTAATTTCGATATTAAATAATTCTGTATTAAAAATATAAAGAAAAATCATTTTCAAATTTAAGAATCTAAATTTGGTGCTATCAGTGTTCTTGTTATCCCAGCCATATATAACGGCTCTAATTAGAATGGATAAATCAGAGCCGTGATATAAACATGGAAAAGTTAGTAAGGATCTAAAGTAGAGCTATACTCTAAATTCCACATGAAGAACCGACTCGGTTAGTAGAAAGTAGATAAACGAATTAAAGAAGTCATTAAACTGGGGACAATTTTCATTCCTTCATAGTACACTTGTTTTTAGGGGTTGATTTTGAAAATTAACTAACCTGTAAGTGCCAAGTACCAATGTACAAAAGTTCATTTAGTTACAACTAAATTTATGATATAAACTGCGTCAATTGCACAAAACCTACTCAAAGCAAATTTACACTTATTCAAGTACATAAAGCCAGTTTGATGAATTTTCTTCTTGCATTTTTGCATTGAATTAAAGAGAAAGTACTCTCGTATATAAAATCTTTCGGTTAAGGCGCGTGAATATGCACGCACCGTAAGATTCATCGGGATGAAATGAGAAATGCAAAATTTATATATATCCCGAGCTTTTCCAAACGACGGAGCACTCGTTTCACTGTTAATTAAATTGCGGTAAAGGTCGCGGAATCTAATTGAGCGAAAAGTTTCAGGTACCCGTCGTTAACCCGTTTCCGAAGTTTCGTTATTGAGATTTATTCCGACGAGAAGACCGAACGAAATTAACTTTTCGCTTTTCTAATTAATTTCGCATCGATTGAAAATTTTAGCATGCAAGTAGAGTCGAGAGCGCGTCGTCCATCGGGGGAGGCTGCGTTTGAGAAGCATTGCCTTTGATGCATTTTCCATGTTACAGAGAATCGAATCGTAATTTCCTGTTGCTCGCGATTAATACAGTTATGTGATTTTACTCTTATTCGTTCGCTTTAGGCGGCTTTCCAGATGCGTGCACATGCAGATTATAAAGGACGAAAAAACGAGTTTGCCCCTTGAAAACGGGTCCAATCCGTAAAATGCTTGAATTAAAATGCAGAAAGAAAATATTGCTAATTTCCCAAATTAGTAAACTCGATCAGTAAAAGAATGGTTGAGTCATTTGTTAGTAAAAAACTGGAACTGAACAAATATATCAACCTCACAAAAAAGGAAAAGGAAATATTTCTCTTCTACCTCCTCAAGAAATCTTTTGCAGCTCTTTAAAAAAATATTACAAAGATTTGTTTCGAAGGAATGATCATTTAAAGAAGTTCATAAAGAAGTGTTACTTATGATTTGGATGCTAGAGATCTAAAATTAATCACATTTCAGACTTCTTTTTCTGTAAAGTGATCTGAGTTTCTACTATAGACGCTAGGTGGCATTCGAATTTAAAACTGTGAATTCGTGCGAAATTTACTTCATATTCCGACCGATCGATGTTGCCGAAAAAAGTCGAAAATATCTGCCATTTTAATGAAAATTTAACGCTTATTTTTTATGGACTACACTATTTCGTAGTAACATAATTTTAATTGGTGGAAATAAATATAGTTTTTACTACTTTAAATGGTTCAAAAGGAAACTTCCCGAACTCAGCACACATAATTCAGTTACTTGTCTTGCCAGTAGTCACGTTTGTGATTATTGCAGACTTTTCGCAAGCATTGAAAAATAGGAATATTTTATGACAAAATGTAGGTAAATTTACTAGTTGCTACGTTTTTAGGTTTCAATAATTCGATTAGGAATTCAAAAACTACAATTAACCAATTCATTTTATACATTACATCTATACTATTAAATGAATTACTAAAGCGTAAGATGACACCTAATTAGTAACAACATTACCTAATTCAGAATTCCAAATACATCTTAGAATAATTAGTCATTTTACGAATTATTAGTCCAATGGCCTCCTAACGAGTTGTCGAAAGCTACTAAAAGTCTTATTCTTGTTAGTATATTAAAAATAACTAAAATTCGACAATTTCAGATTTAGAAAATTGACAATAAAAAGTAACATTTATTCAAATATCGATTTTTGAAAAAGAAGGCAAAATTGACGTTGCCCTGAAGAACAAAGACATGACAATAATATCTAATTGATTTATCGGTTCTGCCACTTGGAATATCAGCTGTACGTGTCTAGATTCGTAATCAGATCGAAACCCCTCTAGCGTCAAACTATATGTCTAAGCTAAAAACACGTGGATAAAGATATCACATTGCTCGTTATAGATATCACTTGTAGCGATCAACTATATCGCCAGATAAAAAAATGCAGCAAGTGTTCTAAAGTAGATAAAGTTGAATGCGATTCCAGAAATGAATTTTGAATGATAGTTTTATTCAATTTCAAAAAATTATTGGAATATAACTCCGTCTTTGTCACTTTAACTACTAATTATTTACTTCTAAAACAATATAATATATATAAAAAATATATATAAAAAACAATATAATATATATAAACAATATAACAAAAAAATACTACTACAAAAGTAGTTATTTTATTGCTTTTCGTGAATGCGTGCACTGAAGAATATCCTATAAATAAATAAAAATAGTACTCATGTTGTGAAACTCTAAGAGTAGTTACTAATGTATAAATGTGAAATTAAATTAAGTTTTCTCAATACGGGTTTTTCCTATGTTTTTATTTTAATTTTAAATTTCATCAACGATTTGAAGAACCTAATAAAATGTTATTGACTAACTGCCATTTACTTGTGCCAGATTCATTTTAAAGTGCAAATCAGATAAACACAACGTTTCTATATAAACTTTCATTAAATTAATCACAGGTCAGTTAAATCAATTTATTTTAAATTTAAATGAATTTGACGAATGTTATCGGCGATGTGAATATAGCCCTCTCTAAATTTTAATTAGTTAAAAATTATTAAACTAAAAGTGGGTTACTCATTCGATTACTAGTAAAATTGGCACTAATAGTGAAAAACTACTATTTCATTGTTCAAATGGTATTTTTATTTTAGATTAGTATGAATAACACGTCAATTAGTGTAATATGTAGACTAATTCATGGTAATCCACTTTTCTCTTTATTTTTGTATTTTTTTCACCAATTCAGATGTTGAGAGCAGCTAAGAAGTGTTTAAAATAATATTGGAAGTTCTTACAAAACTCTCAAGATTTCTTTATAATGCATAACTTTGAAAGTAGTTTTGAAGATCTAAAAAGCTGATGAGATAGGCACGGCACATATAGAGAAAGGTTCAAAAAGCATCAAACCATTTTTATTTTCTGTTCAATACTTTAACAAAAGCTATTTTCATTACTGAATAAACACACGAGGATAAAGCCATTACAGTGTATAATAATAAATATTTTATTGACTTTTGAAATTTCGCCGAGTACTAGCAAAATTGATTTAAGGTCTTCTGAGAGATGAAGCTCGATGGGTTCGATATCAGGTAACGGTGAAGTATTTTATCAAGTTCCAAGCTTCAAGGGTTTCTGGCTTTGGCGTTTCATTTCAGCTCGATTGAAAGAAAAAGACGAAAAAAATGCGAATTGGAATATTTAGCGAAAGTGACTTTTCGTGACTTTACCTACGTGGAGCAATTTAATAAGGTTTCATGCTGCGAACATTTTCCTTGCAAAAATTCCCATACGCTGCTGTATGGGAGAAATTTAATCGGATAATTAAGGTGTTTATTCTATTTTAATTAAATAATTAATATCTGTTTAAATTTTTGCGTGGCAGTATGAGAATTTTCGTATATGATAATGTGTTTTTCATTAAGAAAAACTTTCTTTCAACATTTTCTTAGAGCGCAAATTTGGAAAGTCAGTAGCTAAAAATTATTGATGAGAAGTTTTTACTGCAAATTCTTTTTAAGCGTTCAAATATTGACAACACAGTATAAGAATTACAAATGTTAAAAATACACATAAAAATAATCCACATCTTGAATGCTTTGCTTCTTTATTATTATCTGTATTAATTTGCCGATATACGTATTTAGTTATTTTAATTTAGATAAGAACTTTGTACGCGATATCGACGTTTTATGTCCTAATTTTTTGAAAATAATTATAACAAATATTTAATTTATTATTAAATTCGTTTAAATATCTGTTACTTGAGCATTAATTTAGGTTTTCTCATCAATTAGCGCATATTCAATATTCTAGTATCTTTAGTTTAAATTAGCAGGAAAATTATAGTAAAAAATATTCTCTAATATTTATATAAAAGGATTTAAAAAACTAAAACGGAGTACTTTTGTTAATCCGTTGAAACAAATATTCATCGGATTTCAATATTGAGGTTATGCCATTTATTGGGAAATTATTAGCAGATTTTTTTGCCAATAAATGCAAAAGCGTTTTAGTGAACATTTTACTATTCTAATTTTGTACTATGTCTTTTATTATGCAAGTATTTAAAATGATTCATTGTAAAAATTGTATTTAACCTACGAGATCTGTATACTTATGACGTTTAAAAAGATAGTTAGGGCGACTATATTTTACTGTTGATGTAGTATTAATTTCTACGACTATAATCTAATCGTAATGCGACTATGTTCTAGTAACTATGTTCTTCTCCTAGCGATAACTCGTGTATATAATACTTTTGCAATTTGCATTAAAGTAAATACTATAGTAAACTTGAAACTTAAATATTAGAAGAAATAAATATTAGATTTTGCATTGTTTAATTACTATCTAGAACAATATAATTTTCAACAAAAAGTCCTTCAGCATAGTAATGGTTTATTAAATAGAAAATAACCTAATAATTATACTAGAAAACAGATGATTATACCGAGATACTTTTGTTTTGTTGAAAAAAAAGAGTTCATACAATTACGATGGTTAAATATTTGAATAAATAATTTTTATTAAGAATTTTAATGTAACTATTCCACGATAATTATTTACTTTATGCTGGGAAGTGTATAGAAAGATTTTAACAACGACGTGGGGGTGGGTCCTGAACTTGTGTTAATAAAAACTATAATATTTTACAGAATTTCATTTCATATTTTTGTGCCAAAAATCTATGAACTAGTGGAAAATCTGTATCTTAATAGAGAAATCCCGAAAATACTTATAATATTAACACAATTACAGATTAATTAAATTTCATCCTAATTTTTATCTGCATAATTTAACCATATTATTTATAATATGCTGATAAGTTCAGGAAAATAATAGGTAAAACACAATAAGTAGGATAGGCTACTAATGTGTCACAAATTAAATTACTAGTAAAAAGTTAATCACTGGTTACTTGCATGACTGTCCCCAAATCACATTATGTTCTCGTGCATTTTGTATGTTATACTTTCAATGACTTCCGTAGTAATGAATTTGATTCTCTTGAGAGTAGAAGTTATTTAGAAAGATCCCTAGCGTAATTTATTAGTGATTCTCGAGCATAATTCATTGATTATTCTCACGTGATGTAAGCGATAATACAAGTCCATGTTATGCAGTGACAAGGCTGGCACATAAACGTCACGTTTTTATGAGTTATTTCGTCCCTATAGTTCCACCTTTTTATTAAAATGACATAACTGTCCTTGTAAATTATTGTAACTAAACCAAAGAATATTTATATGACATTACCTAATAATACGTACATTTACCGGAATAAACATTGTTTGATGGAAATATACTGTAAGGCTGGAAAACATTCGTGTCACGCAAGGTAGGAGAGCCAACATAGTGAAAAATAAAAAACTCGAAAAATATCAATGTAAATTAATATTGTAATTTAATCTTTCATGTCTAACTAAAAGTTTAATTCTGATTTATGGATATTAAGTAGAGAAGAAAATGTTTGCTTACATGAAAATTATAGTGTTTGTTTCTATAGGCTTGAGTGAAATAAATGCGCAGCAATATTTTATAGTACAATTTACTATATTTAAAGTGACAGTTATGATTTTTACAGTAAAATTAACTATACTATAGTACTGGCTACTATAAATGTAATTTTCGCGGAGTGTACATACAGAGAATTTGTAGAATACATTTTAATATTTTTTGTAATCTTTTAATGTATAATATTCTTCTAATACATTTTATTATATTTATGACTTTTGTCTACTCTATGTGCAACATTTTAACAAAAATAATTTACATTAATAAAAACTCATCTTTACTTAATAGTACTTTTTAAGATATTATAAGGATTTTTCAGGATTTTGTGTTTTTGATGTGCTAGTTAAAATCGTATAATATGCTACAAAATTTGTCTTCGTTTAAAAAAAATAGTATTAAAATCATAACAAAACAACTATTAATAAATGAAGATAATATTACAGTTATACTTAGTATAAATTCATGTACAAAAATGTAATAAAACTAAACAATACATACCAAATCAAATCAGGAAACAGGTTAAAGTTCAAAATAAAAAAAGGGACAAATATAATATGGAAATAATTTTGTAGGTACTAATTATTTTACAGTGTTAATAGAGAATCACAGAAAATAAGTAAAAATATTGAATATAATTATAAAAATGAAATAAATATTTACTTAGATTATGATATTATTTTCTTAAAATAATCAAGTTGTATACTAACATATGTTACATAAGAAAATATTACATTTTTATTAAATTTTTTGCTCTAGATAGTTATTATTATTAAAAGTTATTGACAAAGTATTCAGTATTGATATAAACTCGGCTACAATTATAATTACTATTAAATTTAAATTAACTAAACAATTTAATAAAATGGTATATTAAACATATTTAATACTGTCTAAAAAATACAATTTTTAATAAAAATCCCTCATGCATTCTTAAATAACAATAATTAAAAAATAAAGTGGCATTTGCAGTAATTGACTTTTGCTTGACGTTTTTGTTATTGTTATTTCGAAAATCAATTACATATATTGCTTCCGTGAGCTTCGTGTGTGCTAAAATATTGTGACGAAATCGCAATTGCTTCAATAAATAAATAATTTTAATACACTGTCTAGTTTTCTATTGGATGTTTATTTTTGTTAAATGTAATTGCTATTCTCTTCCTTTTGCCACTATACATCAAAATAATGCAATAGATTCGATTTATAACTGAAATGTACGCATTTGCTAAATTAATCTAAATATTAGAAATTGCTGTTTTTATATGTATTTAGGGAAATATTTTATGAAAATTAAGAGTAAATATAAGTAGTTTCATTACTGAACTTACAAAACATTTACTTTGTATTATTGTAAAACAACATGCTCTTTATCGAATTTCACGACCTCATTTTATAACAATAAATACCTATAAAATTTCTGCACAAATTAATAAAATCAAATTTATTCCGGTAAAAGTGCATGTTTGGTTACACAAATAATAACCGAAAGGCGTCGCGAAAATACGAGTGAATATTTTTTTTTTGCCATCGCAGGAAGTCATATTTGTTTTGGTTATGTATAAACAAGCATTGGTTATCTTTCATAGTTTGGTTACTGCGAATCAATTTCGTTCGAAGTATACATAAAATGGAATATGTATTGTCTTTTATTTTTAGATTACAGTTTTTTACAATGCCATTCCCCTTTTACGAATATCTGAACAAACAGAAATAAAGAACGATTTGATTAATACAACATACGACCGACATGCATGTGGTTGTAGTTGAAAAAGGAAAATAAACCAAATGTACATGTAACAAAATAAAATACAGATTAGTCAAATATTGATGAATTGAAATTGATGAAATTTAATTGAAATCCGTGTAGCCGTATGCGTTATTTACTTTTAATATAGTCGAAGTGAAGATTCATTACTTATATTTTCAAATAAAAACGCATAGCCATCAATTAGTTTTAATTTCAATAGTTGCAACCGAAATAATCATCAGGAGATTTGGTAATTGGGACGAAGAAACAATCAAATGTTAGTTAATTAATAACGATTATTTAAAATTGCATTTTATTCCTTACTAACTAAAAGTTGCTCTTACACATTAAATGATCACTTATACGAACTAAATTAATTTAATTTTGTTAATGAATTAGTCGTTTTTTTCTGTTTATTACTAATACAAGTTACTAATGTAAGTAGAATTACTCTTAGTTGTGGATTGACAAGTAGCCTCTCAAATAACTACTTTGTAAGTTGTTATTGTAAGTTAGTACTAATTTCGATATTATCAGGAGCGGTGTACTATCTTTTTACTTGTTTTAATAAAATATTCGAGATTTTTTAAACTTTAGTTGACTAATTTAACGATTACATTCTCTAAAATTGTTGGAATGCAAACTGTAGTTGGAACTAAATGTCCCTTAGAAATAGAAGCTACTAAAAGGCATTATGTAAATCAGTAGTTGTCATTGTGGAATGTAAACTAGCCTCCTATGCTAATAAGAATCTTATCGGAAGTTAGTAGTATATGGTGCTAAATTCGATGGTATCAGGAGTAATGTATTTTTTACTTTTGGTAACAGAACATTCAAGTTTTTGAAAATTTCGTTGACAAATTCGAAAAGTACAGAATACATAGTTACAGACAAGAGTGATAGTATAAGGTATTATATATATTTGTGTATAGGAACACCATTAGCATAACTAGCAAGTCAAGTAATGACTAGTTGCAGATAAGGACTTTAAGTTAGGAATGTAACAATTTAGATACTTTATGGGGATATTTTTATTATTTTACTTACTCTAGCGGAAAATTCGACTTTTCGCAATAACTATAAGAAATGGAAGTAACAAGCATACCGAAACGAAGAGTTTTCGACATCCGTGTTATTACTCTCCATCGGATCCACACTAGATTAGCTACTTTAATTTGAGAAAAGGTTCGTCGTTCGATACATTATCCCCTAGTCGTACACTAATATCAGAGAAAACTCCTACTATGGGGACACAAGGGCGAAATTTTTCCGCAATCTCAGCAAATCTATTTTTCCCCGATTCGTGTTGAGTTGCCAGAGGAAAAAAAATGAGTAGAAAGCAATCGCGATATTTCCCCCAAAATAGGCTTACCACTAAATTGTTTCGATTGTTTATAAAAATGTAATAAAGGAAATCCCAGGAAAATTGAAAGTATACATTTTTGATAAAATACATACAATTTGATTTTTTGGTTTATTTGTAGCGAAAATTTGAAAAACCGACGTGGAAAACATATCAGGTGAAACGAAATCCAAACGTTGGAAATAAGATTTCCGCATCGGCAGATGTGGTTTTCGTTGAGAAGCCGACGGCGGCGGCGGAGAAATGAAATTTGTACGATGACAAAACAGGCGATGGTGCGATCAATTTGTATGGGGTGCAAAAGCCCCTTGCCTACGTGAGGAAATTTATTTGGCATATAATCATATATCGGTACTAGGACAGTATTGTTCCGACATAAAAATGAGGCCATTCCGAATCCTCCGTGGGGTCTTAGCGGCTCCACTCATTCGGCATGTTGATTTGTTACTACTTTAATACTCTTCGATAACGTTTCAACTTATTACCATACTATCTTAGCAAAAGTAACCTTTATTATTTTGCAACCTAGAGATTTTGAAAAATTATTAAAAGTAGTAATTTTTTGAATAATGTCGGAAATTTAAAAAAAATGATAAAATGAATTATATTAGACTAACGTCCGATAGTACAATAAGAAAGAAGTAATTCAGTAATGTTTTACAGAAACTCGTTTGTATTTGATTTTGACAAAAATTGCATCTCTGTTGTCTTTTCTTCTCTTGCTTTGCAGTAGACGAGTATCTATGTCCGAATCGATTTTCCGGCGATAAATCAATTTTGTGTGTAATCTGATCTTATTGTTTACTTTCGACTTCCCCTTATGTCATACAAGGGTCTTTACAAATGCAATCTAACTCAACACAGGGAAAATTTATTAGTGTACCAGTTTACCAATTTTCGGCAGTACAAAAGAAGGTGTAGTCAAGTTTCGATGTCAGTTTGAAAAGTCATAATTTGAAAGTGTCATTTGCTAATTTTAACAATATTTAGAGGAGTATACTGGTTCACTGAAAAAAATGTTTTAAACATATCTTAGATAGTAATTTGGAAACTAATTTTTTTAAAAGAAACGACACTAAATATAACAAAAAATTGACCATCATCTGGGGTAAGATAATAAAATAATAGATACTATTATTAATACGTTAAATTATTGTGTTGCACACAAATACTACCTTAATAAATACAGTTTAATTGATTTATTATATTGACATATTATTTTTTACGCAGTTAAAAAACCATTCAAACATTTTTTTCTCGAGATAAGTTTTCAAAAAATTGTGCACGTCATATTTTTTAGTATTCTTATATATATATTTTGTGAAAGCTGGAATATGAGAGAATCTTTGAAATTACTTGTATCATGTATTGTAAATTGATATCTATTACTACTGTAACTTGTATTGCAATAAGTGACATTTAATTCGATTCTGACTACTCGTGCAAAATGCGAGCCAAACAAGAACGTCAAAGAAAAATGACAAAATGTCTGATTTTACAGAACTGTCGAAAAAACTTGTTATAATTGACAAACGAATTTAATTAAAATATGAAATAAAAATCCGATCGCGTTTATTACTGAGTTTACAATAAACCACAGAATAAATGAAAGTTTTACACATAATGAACAAAGTATGAAGAGTCAAAGCAACGTTTTTAATAATAAATTTCGTTTGTTATGCTGAACAGTTTCAATTAAAAAAGTAACATAATAGTTTCGAAAAAAAAGGAATTTATTTTTGGGCTTTTGTCTTTATTAAAATAATAAGATATGTGTTTCAAAATTCTATTGACGAATTGTTTGCGTAGAATTTACATGACGTTCTTTTTTAATTCGCTAGCCATTAAAATACTTTTTTATGGAGTAGATTGACGGAAATTTCGTACCACCTACAACATTTAATAACCACGGCCATTATAAATTTAGTCGACCAGTACTAAGTTTCGCAAGTATTCAGCGAAAACTTCCAGATCTAGTTTGTTCATGCATTCATAAATTATGAAGATATCAAAAGCGTCGCGGGGTTGTTGGACTTTGTTCCCAAGAATAACCATCACTTTATCAATATCATGACAGGTCACTATTTTATGCAAGTACTTTTCATTCACTCGCTTTTGTCTAAATTGGAATTCCTGCTCAGCAATCCGAAATTAATTTATCATAGATTTAGTAATTATTAAGGTTTAGTTCTAGGGTGCATAATTACCACTCAGATACGACTAACGTTAGTCATTATTAGAATTGACGTTGGAAAACCCGTTAAATTAAAAATTTAGTCACGAACTTCCGAGAGGAACTAACAGCGCTCCTAACAGCAAACTTGGAGTATAATTCTATTTGTAAGAAAATAAGGCAAAAGTTATTATTGTCTTTATCATTCCAGCATCTCTCTAGAATCAACAGTAAAAAAGTCACGTGCATATTGAAATAAATTCCAACGATAAGTCATGTTTTTACAAGACTGTTTTTGACCTTCGTATGTTTGTCCGCTAAACTTGCACTTTCTCAATTCGTGGTTCAACTTTGCAAGTTTTGCGAAACGAAAATGAAATATCAACGCTTCTGCACAAAGAATTCTTCAGTGCCATTATAAAAAATTTAATTTACCTACAAAGTTTTAATTGAAGTCGTCCACTTAACAAGTTTCAAATGCTCAGTCGCAAAAGTCATATTTCGAGGACTTTTTTTTTCAACGACGGTGAAAGGGCGCTCGTATTACTTTCGACATGTAAATCTGCAGGAAAATAGTGAACTCGGTTTCGATAATTTCGAAAAAAAATGTTGGAGAAAGTTTCTCACACGATATAGGAAGTAACGCGAGAAAGTCGTGTAGATCTGTATCAATAAAACGCCCTCTGAAGTGCGGAATTAACAATTGATTGTTTGTCACGCAATTCGATGTGAAACACGGATGTTTTTTCTCTTCGAATCCTTGATGTGGAAATAATGAAACGATTACTTGTTTATTTTTCGTTCGATTTTTCAGACGAGATTTATACGTTTTATTTCTGAATTTTTGACGGTTGCGGTGGAATTTAACCTTAATCGGCAAAAGTGTACCAATTTTTGAAGTTGGTTTTGATTCTTACCTTCGCCATATTGGATCCACCATCTTGAATTCTATAATTTTGGCAACGAGATCGTATTCGGGGACCCTGAAAACTCCCTAAAAAAAGTATTGTGGCATTAGAAGCTTAATAAAGTAATTGTCAACACCAAAATTCATCACTGTAGAGCAAATAGTTTCGTCAGCGGCCATTTTGAAACCGCCGATTTGAAAAAAAATGGTTTAGGTATGTTCTTTTTCCTTAGACACCATGAACATTTTTCTAATAGATTTCGTAATGATAGAAAAACATTTTTCCTCCAAAAAATGAATGAAAAATCAGCATATTACCCAAACATCGTTGAAAAATAGAGGTTATGTTTCATTTTTTTGACATCTTATTACTAAATTGCATAAATTAAATATGTAATGATTTTATTTTTCTATTCATTAGCAATAAAATTACATTAATAATACACATAGGACGTGCTTTTCACTTTTATGTTAGTAATTTTTGATTAATTAAAATTGAGAGAGTAATCAACCCAGAAAGGGAAGTACGTCACGCTTCATTTCTGGACCAAGTGTCAATAAGTAAGTTATTTTAGATATCACTATAGCCTCCGAAGAGTCAATAACGTGAAAAGTTAGCCGTCCTTGCTGAGGACTTCAGTCCCTTAGCATTCCAGCTGGTGCTTAAACCAACTTACTAACCACCCAATTTTGCGAGAACATTGTGCAACGTCGTGTATTCGGATATGCGGGTTTCACTGTTCTTAGCAATACCCAGGATCAACGACGTGGACGTGACAGTAAACTAATCCTATGAGTACGTATGCGTTAGCTGCACACGTGTGTGTTAGCTGCATATACCTGTATTCAGTATATGTACTAGGATAAGGACCCCGTGGCTCGTTATCTCACGTATAATCACCTACAGCGTGTCCACGACCGCAGACATGAAATTCATATTAACAAGTAAAAAAATTTTTTTTGCAGGTTAGGATATTCCCAGACAATCAAAATTAATTCGCAATTCGTATATCACTTTCATTTACAAATTATTTCATTTTGAACAAATTCAGTATAACAAATATCAGGAAAAATACTTGAAATGTTCTGGACAGAAAATGAAAGTTCTCCAAATTGGTCAAAGCTTTATTGAAATGTTTCATTGTTAGTAGTCCATACTAGTAAAAAATCTATTCTACAAAAATTTTGTTCAATTCAATAATACGTAAAGTTATTAATTCTATGAATAATGAAAATATTTTAGTCAAGTTTCAACCAAATTGGAAAACTTTCCTTTTTAGAAAATCAAAAGTGTCATAGGTTAGTTAAAGTTTAAAAATGTTCATTTTAACCAAAGTCAAACAAATTTACATCAAACCTAACCTTAAAATATTTTTTGTTTAAATTAAACGTAAATAAATATTTTTAAAAAATCCATCCCCAAACGGTTTCGAACCTTGCTCTTTCCTATACTTACAGTGTACACTCATATCCATTGAGATATCGAGCTGAGAAACTAAACAACAATAATAAATAATGAATGCCGAGATTGAAATAAAAATAGCATTTCCTTTATAAATAGTTTACTGAATCTCACGTCACAATAAACAATTGATAGGACGAATACGAAGTTAAAATAAAATTTGTTTAACTTCTGATGAATTTTGAATACATAATTAGATGCGAATTTAGAAAAATATTAAATAGTTTACACATCATCACGAGTAATGCATAAATGTTCCTGAGATTTTTGTTAAGGTCATGAGTTTAACATTTCTGAATTATAATTTAAGAATTATATTCATTGTTTATTTATACACTAGGTATCGTACTTTTAAGTAAATATGCACACTAAAAAATTGTTGGAGCGTAATTAAATGTAGCATGTTTATAACAATATATTCAAGATAATCGTATTTTACATATTATATATAAATATTTGTTGTTTCATTATTGTAAATGTTTGTTTAGTAAGAAAAAATACGACAACGATGTTACTTTTGAACAACCAATAAGCTTACAATTTTTAATTATTTTCACTTATTTTAATAAATAAATAAATAAATTCTATTCTTTTAAGTAGTGTGTTAATCAACAATGAACCATAGTATACAAATAATGGAAATTTGGTATGTGATTAATTCATTTATTAGTTTATATCATTCTAAAATCTGCAGATTAATATTCCATTATGAAGCTAACGTTAATATCCAGAGCGTGGTGATACAATTCTGAAATAATTCATACATTATTTCGTAAATAATATTAAGCCACTGTAAATTTATTAATATTTCTTTAAAAAATATATTAGTTATTGCGGAATGGAAATTAAATTCATATACATACAGAGAGAAAGAAAGGTTGGATATCTACAATGACAAGGGCAGGAAAGATACTTTTGGAATGATTTTTGAAAAATTTTATTTTTTACTACGAAAAAAAGTTATTTTATGTTTCTAATGTTTATGCAGTTGGATTTTTCCGTGCACAGAAAAAAAGAGTTAATGAAACCATGACAAAAATCTAGAAATGTTCGTAACATATAATAGTAGAATTAAGAACGTGCATTTGAAAGTACGTAACTAGCAATTCAAAAATTTTCGATTAAATATCTTTAATAAGTTGATTTCATTACTCAGGAATATTTCAAGGAATATGTAATTTCATAACTGCATTACATTAGAGGTTATGTATGATTCATAACTGCGTTACATATGAGGTATGAAAATAGTAGAGGGAACAATATGATGGTCTTGCTTATTACAGAAATGGATTAGTTTTACTACCTTTTATAATCATGCATATTACTTTTATAAAATGGTGTGGGTAATCAATAATGAACTGACAAAGATTAGCTGGTTTATTTAAATAAGATAATTATGCTGCGAATAGTATCAATGGTAACAAAAAAAGTTATAATGATGTATTTTTTATTTTTTCTTCTTTATTTTGTAATAATAGTAGTAATTCATAGTTCTATTTAAATTCGTTCTGTATGATAAATTCTACAATTTCTTAATTAAGCTAGTAATTTTTTTATTTAGTATGTTTAGGAAAAATATATAATGAAGTACACACTAATAATGACATTGTTGAAGGGAAAAAGTATTATTGTGTTTGAAAACAAATTGAGATCTGCAAAAATAATTTTTAAAAAACTTTTGTTAATGATAATATTTTTCCCAACCAGACTCTTGGGTCTATAACTACCTTAAATATCGGAAAATAGAAAATGGAACGATACGTTAAATATTATTTTTATAAAATGGTTGTATTATCTCCCTTTTCTCCTCGTAGATCATTATGATCTATAAAAATAACATTTTTCATTCCATTACACTTGTAGTATTCAAATTTAGAAAAGTATATGATTAATTTCTATTCAAACTATAGTGTAAAATATACTATATTTTATTTCAAAATATCTCATTCCAAATAAAATTTCTTTCTTCAGAAATAAGGAAAAATGTCATGTATATACAGGAATTAGACTTCCCTAGTTTTCATTTATTCTTATTAACACCACAGGGAAATTAATTCATGTAATAAGAAATTCGAATTGATGCCGCGCTCTTGGATCTTTTCGGTCATTAATCATTATAACAATACACGTGCGCGTGGGATACGTAAAGGGGGAAAAACGAAAAAGCGTTTTTTGAAAATATAAACACATAGTTTTCTTATCAGCTATTGAGAAATGTTTCCGGATACCATTATAACTTGTCATTATACCTATATAATTATAGTTCTTATATTTTGGGTCCCATTCTTAATAAAGAGTTAATCACATTCATTCATTTGTTTCTTATGGAAGTAATTTTAATGCATCGATACAATTGTTGAAAAGAAATAACATAAACAATATAATGTCAAATATCTTTGTATACCATACGAATCTAATATTGTTGGATAATATATTTGAATGTGATTTTAGAAATGGAATGATTTGTTGACTAACATATTTTACATAATTTAAATGATTTTTTTTTTATCTTTAGAATTCGTTTCAAGATAAACATTAGGTATATTTATCGTTATTAAATTGAAAATATTATCTGAGATAGTAACTTCGAATTATTTTAAACGATTTGGAAGAAATTAAGTATTAGTATTAAAAATATTACAAAAATGTAATGTAAGAAGTATGCTCATGCAATCTTTAAGATGTGTCTTGAGCACTTTAAATGACTACACATGTCAAATTTATATTGATGTTTGTAAAATGTACTAAAAGTGTTACCTTGATAGGTGCTTTTTTCCGGCTTTACATTCTAATGTTTATTAAAAAATTTACTGCTCTTATATTTCATAGACATTAATTTCACAACAGGGTTAATATGAAGTTTTCTGCTATATTTCAGAGATATATACGAAATTTATTTTTAATGTAGTGTGTTTTAAATACATATTTTACCAGCAGTAACACAATTTTCCTATTATTAATGTCTGTCATGAAAACGAAATAGTAAATTTTGTATGATAATAATATACTTTATTTAAAATAGTTGAAATTATGAAGTGATCTACTTGAATAACTGATAATTTCGAATATATTTACCGTGCTCATATTAAATTATAATATGAAATTTATGCGGTTGGACAGCACTCGAATCTAGAGTTCTTGACATACTGAATAAATAATCGAACAGGCACGATAATTATTATTTACAGTCAATAGATTATAGCGGTTCCTCAAATGTAGATTGTGTTTAAATTATGTAGCATTTTGATGTTGATGGGCGTTTTGATATTAGGTGTTTTGAATTTTCGTTTTTAGTGGCTGACATTTTGTTTAATTTTCATACGATATTATCTGATATGTATCTAGAATGTATCAACCCAATTTCCAAAAACTACATTGTAGGTATGCGTGATTCTACTAAGGAATCCCAAAACGAGTCCCTAACGTCATTTTGTAGTTTTACAAGGGAATTTTTTAATTATAACAGGGTTGTAACATTTTCTGTAAATTATTTTGTAAACTGGAATATATTTTTAGATAGTATCATACAAAAAATTAACTTGATATATAAATTATTTCATCGAGCGCTAGGTGGCGATGAAATCCAAAGTGTATCTAGAAGTCAATCGAATTGACCATCTGGAATTTTGACATTTATGACGAAAGAAATGAACATAAGGCAATTTAAATCGTAATGTCTCTCCTGACAAATTTCAGTGACAAGCATTCACTCATTTGCCATCCATCCATCAGTTATGCATTTGAATTAAATGATGGATGCCATTTTCGGATTCCCCATTTGATGTAAAATTTCCATACCAATTTGGATTTTTGCGTACGTATATACACGAAAATATTTTTTGGACTATGCAATTAACTTTAATTACAATTTATTTAAAAAGTCTACATTGATTAGTAAAATCGAGTTTACATAGAGCATTCCGATTTACAATAACTATTCAGTAGTTATAACAAATTTAATTTCTTGAAAAAATATTTACATAAGAAATATTATTCATTATGATATTTTCTTGCAATTATTAAATAAAAAAAATTTAGTATTTTTAGGTGTCAACAAAGAAACAACTTTATGATATACATCAATATTTTGACTGACTTATGGTAAACTATTTTACTATTAGTGATGTCGGAATTTAATTAGAATTTGAGAAATTAAACGACATACCGATAACATAACGAAATATATGTAAGCAGTAAATAAATATATAATATTTTTTAAATAAAGTTCCAGAAATACAATCTTTTAATCATCCAACTAATCTCCTGAATTTTTAAGTGGACTTTTTAAAAATTTAGATTTTTTTAGTCGAGTTTTTGTTGATCGAATAAAATATACTAACCCTAGAATAGACACTATTGAACTTGGCGGACATAAACGGAAACTCGTAAAACCCCATACAAAAGATAAGATTGTAAACACATTATTCAATTTTATTAGTTTAGTATAGTATATATTTTGTACATTAGTACTTTTAACTACCAGATATTTTTATTTAAAATACTCTCGTCGCAAGACAAATACACGGTATCAGGATAAAATGTCCATTAATCATTTGGGTTTTCCTGATTTTCCTACGTTATACCCAGTGATTGTTGTCGAGAATGTTATCCGTAGCACTAATCCGAAAATCTCGAACTGCGGTGGGAAAGAAAAAATCAGGTTTGTTCGACGCAGCTTTAGAAAGCTCCCCTTTAACGAGGGCGAAGTCCAGCAGGCTGCCTTTAGTATAGATAAATAAGGGCTCAATCTGGATATCGGGAACAAAAACAGGAAAACGAGGCTGCGTTAAGGAACCGGTGAAATAATAAGTTTGAAACCGCATTTCCGGGATTCAGAAACATATATTGATGGCATCATTATAAGTGAATCCTTGTCCATATTTATTGATTGAAAATTTTCTCTAAATTTCACGTATGTCAAACACTTGATTTTCATTTTCCTCAAATTTAGTTACTTAATTTTCATGTTTGTGTTAATTTTAATAATAGGTAACAGATTTATTAAATGTTGTTAATTTGTTATACTGAAAAATCTAGTAACAATTATTTTGCTCATCACTGAGAAAAACGTCAAAACAGAGAGAAGTTATTTAATATCTAACCGATATTAACAGAAGATTATCAATAAATTATATTAATTTCTTATTAATTATTTAATTAAAACCTGCATTTTTAATTATCATACATTTAAAAAATTATATTAATAACTGTAATATGGGTATAATCTACCATCATAAAAAGTTGTTAAAGAATTGTTTATAAAAACTATTTAACAAAATTTAGCACTTTTGGATCTATTGTTTTTAACCGAGGTACACGTTAATCAATTCAATATAAATGCGTGGACAATCGTTTTAAAAATATGTCGAATTCATTTAAAAATTTTATTAAATATTACTTATTTTGCTGACTGAAAAATGAAGTTTGAAGAATGTATTTAGTTTACTCGAGCAAGTAATTTTTAAGTAAATTAGTTGTCTATATAAAGTATTTTTTATGCAATAATGTATTGTCTTATATTGTTATAAACAATAAACCGAAGAAAGTTTAAATTTGACTCTAAATCTTTTTCCAAAACCAAATTATTATTACTTACTTAAACCAGTTTATTTCAATCAAGTAAATAGCTTTTTCTAGATCTCCTACTACTGTTTTCAGTATATTAATATTTCATAAATTTTTTAACTGCAATTTGCGACATAATTAATAAATAATTTTCCTCTGAAATTCATAGCATAGATAAGGTTTGCAGAGACTCTGGTGACTGAAATTAATATGTTTGAAATATTCCCAGGTAACGATATTTGAAACCTGAATTTTAAAATAACAATATTTAGATTTTTTCATTTGTAAGACACGAGAAATCATGTTTAGTAGTTATTTTGAAAGAGAATTATTAATTGTACATTTCGGCATTACAATAGGGACTTTCCAAATATCGCCAGTTACATTGTAATGTTTCGGTCAATCATTTATGAATATCATAGATATGCTGTGTAAGTATTGATGCTCTCAATTGAAAATAATAAATCGATTTACCTAATCTACTGGAATGATGTTTATTAGAAAATGTTCCGAGTAGTCAAAATATGATATATGGAATGTAATAGAAGCAAATAATATAGCAATGAGATTCTTTGGAGGGGAAGTTAATAATTTTAAACGTTTATTTCTCGAAGTCCCTTTTGTCAACTCTATACTTTGCTAACTCGAAGAGTAATATACCAACAATCTGAACTTTTCAGATCTAACCTAACTTTTTTAAATTTTAATAATACGTTGCGTTTTAATCAGTCACGAAGCGTACAATTTTTAAATAAAATTTGACCATTTTTGAAACTCCACCATCTTAGTTTTTTAGTTTTATAATTTATTGTAGCCTAAATACCGATTTTTTTTTATTTTAGGCACTCTGGAGCGTGGAACGTGGGCAACAGTGAAACTTTTTATAATACTCCGGATATAACGTGTAAGTTACTGAATATCAAATATTTTGAACTGGAAAAATTTAAGAAACTTTATCGATTATGTATAAATATACTCTAAAAATGTCAAAACATAACATATAATAATCTTCGTTGCCCCCCCCCCCCTAACAGTTACGAGAGTAAAATCATAAAACAAAATCACATTCCCAGCTTTTATTAAAAATGTATATTTTACTATTCTGTATTAATTAATAATTTCTAAATGAAATGGATTATCTTTCAAAACATTGTAAAAATCTATATGAGGAAATTTCATATGAAATCCATGAATTTATTTTAAAACAAGATCTATGAGTTAGTATTAGAGGAAATAAGTACAAAAAATTATTGAGTTTTAATTTGGTTAATGGAAATTTACAATTGAGAAGCAAAATAGGATTTTTCAATATTTTAAACATCCGAACTCTTTAATCAATACATCGGAATATTTCATGAAAGTTGACCACTGCAATAGTAGTAGTTTGTAGAATAGTCAGGGATTTCGATATGCATAGAATATCCGAGCAAATAATTCTTCCATTCCTGTATATCGCATACGTATTGATTTATTAAATATTTTCAACAAACTCTATATACGTAATCTCAAGAAAGTCAGATATTGTTCTAGAAACATTTTTCGAATAGAATTAAATATTATAATAACATTTTCTTCAAGAATTAATTTAGTCCCTTAATTTTCAAAAAATTGAGGATGCTTATGTGAAATGATTATTCACTAAATTTTAATGATTATTACGAATAGGGACTTTCTTATGTTACTTATGTTACTGAGTGAAATGAATCGAGTGGTACTAATAAATTAGCCATTTTAATTTTGTATTACGGCACATTACTGGTAACTATGGAAGATATCGAACCACATTTTGCGATCACTGATCTATTTTTTAACTTACAAAGTATCTCATTCCTAGTTCAATCTTTATTATATTATTAGTTAGATTATTTGTTTAAATCATTATGTTACTCAATTAACATATCTTTATAATTTTTTATATTGTCTAAAATAAAAAATTTCTTGATTAAATCCTAGAATAATTTTACTTTTCGTAAGTAAACTTAATATACATGTAAATGCTGCCAAGGAACAAAGAGCATATTGTTTATCGATTCTTAGGCTTTGAGTACACATGCACTGAATGTCATTCCGATGTCGCCCTAAAACGTCAAGGTATATGTTAATCAATACAATTCAAAATTTTTAAAACATAAATTTCACGTGAAATCGTGTGCGGACTATCTTTTTAAAAAATGTAGCGGATTCATTTAAAAATTTCGTGATGTATTCCTGATTGCTGACTTCATCGCAAAAATCAATGTTGAAGACAATATTTTCCAGGAATGACCACGAGATAAACATTACAATGAAAATGAGTGTCCTTACTAGTTTTGAACAATTTAAAAAAAAATAAAGGTCTTTCACTAATAACTAATGTAACTTAACTTTGCATAAATAATCATGTTACTGTCGATTAATTCAAACAATTCACCAATAATGGAGTATATTCATGTCAGGATGCTATTTTTTAACTATGTTGTAAGGTGTATTAAACAGTGGGGTTGTGTTTAAATACCAGTACGGCTTTGTTTACTCTTTGAAAAACTCGTCATGTATTTTTGTTTCGCTTCGTTTCGTATCCAAAATAAAATTGTGCTGTATCGCGAATGTCGGATCGGTCAGTTTGTTGATCCCATGGACTGTTACTCAATCAATTATAGTCTGTTAGTTACTGGAAACCTTTTTCAGTAAATTTTGAATTTTTAACGAATATTACGTCAACATTTATTAATTAATGAGCTTTTAATTGCAAACACGTTTCAGACCTTCAAACTAGTCTTTCTGACAATGGAACAGAATTATCCATTGCAATTTCATCTTTTTATTCGTAAAAAATATTATAAATCAATTAACCTTTACTTTGTGGCGTTGTGATTTAAATTAATCTATTTATCCACAAAAACTAATGTGAGGTGTCATTAAAAAATGATATTACTAGAAGATGCTACAAGGAACTTTATAAATTGGTGAAAAATGACTATTTAAAATTGAAACTAGAAGAAAATTGGGATATTTCACGGATTCCACGGATTGACAATTTTTATATATTATATATTATCCATAACTCAATTGCTATTTATGGTAACAAATACAAAAATGGAATCATTCGTCTTAAAATGTACTTTTACGCGCGTATAATGCGCATTTTGTTGTGATTTCTTTACATACGTCTTTTTACGTTTCATGTAATAATTTTACGATTTTCGGCAATGGGACATTTTTAATTTCTTTTTAATGAATTCACAAAAAAAATACTGAAAATAACGAACAATTTGCGGGACGTACAAGTAGTTTTATTAATTTTTTACAGAATGTTATATTTTGTTAAAGTATTTAAATTACTGAAAGAAACTCAAGACTTTATAATTAACTATGTTCCTCTGTTTTGTGAGTTTTTCATATTTATTAGTTCATCAAAAATATATAAATTTAAATTGAACATTTAATTAGTTATGCAAATTTTGTTAATTTTATTTGAAACAACCTTTTTCAAATAAATTAATAATAAATTTAGAAACACACAAAAAAAGGAACATAGTGAATTGAGAATTTGATAACCTGAAATATTTAGATTTAGAACACCTCTTCTTGAATTTATTACTTAAAACGTAAAAAACGTATGTAAACGAATTTTACTAGACCTGCAATATATGATAAAACGACTTTGTATTTAAATTGACTGAATCGATTATTGTAAATGACAAATTCTTCTGTTGGATTTCACGTGGATGCAAAATTGAGAACTATCCTTCGAAGTATGATTAGAAATCAAATATATTCAATGAAAATAATCGAGCAGTCAAGTGGGACCAAATTTGGAATGTTTATTATTGTGACTTTCTAAATATAATCCTGCATATATTCTATTTGTGAAAATTCGATAAAATAGTAAAGATACAACACTTTAACACAAATAGAAAAAATGTTTGCCGCACAAAAATCATCATTTATTTAACAGTAACGTACAAAGTTACTAATAGTTGATGAACAATAGTTTGCTGTACTAAGTTTATTTGGAGTACCACGTGTTTATGTAGTCTCTCGAAGCGTTTAACAAACTCTGTTAGGTAAATGAAGTTATTGTTACTTGGCTACATAGCAAAATAGTAACGGGTCTAAATGCAATGAAACTTAATCAGTAGGAAATCAATCCTAAATTAATTTAAAAATAAATTATACTTCTTAATATTTCGAATTAAAATAAATCTAAATTGTATTAGTTATCTAAAAACTTCAACGTTGAACCGATCAATGGATAAGAATTGAAAATTGTTTTTATGATTATTTTATTTCGGCGGAAATGTTATTCTTAATTTATGAAAAACATTATCAAACTCAAATAAGGTTGCAAGAACCGCATTTTAACCTGTTTTACTGATTTTTTAGGAAAATGGAGAATATTTTATCACCAAGTGTCAGGTAAACTTGGATTCATTTTTAAAAGCTTTCCTGAATTATTAGTAAAACATGGTTGATAAATTCACTAACGAAAGTTTGTCTGCTAACAGAATGTTCAAATATAATATGTAAGCTTATAGTAATGAGTAATTTACTAGTGAATCGGGTAGTGAATGCGGGCAATGCTATTGGTGTTATATTCCTAATAACATTCTTAAGATTATTCGTTTTTATTTCAATGTTTCAACTAGTTCTTAACTCGTTTTATTGAAGACATGTTACATTTTTATAGGCATTAAATTCATGATGAAATTGCTAACGAGCAATTGAGATGCGCAAATTACTATCCTAAGTTATCAAATGTCACTTTAATTTATCAGTTACAAAAAAAAAATGTTGAAAAATGTTTAAGTCCATCAATAGAGCTGTAAATGGTTATTAGTTTATCGCCGATGCCATAAATTATACCGTATGCTAGAAATAGATAAAATTCCTATAAAAAACAATGACTGTATGGATTTTGCGTTACTTATGCACCATTTAACTCTGTGATGCTGACCCTAAAAATCATTATTCATTCCGTCTTTATGAACAGCAACGCACTGTTGATTTCTGGCCTGCCTTTATCTGCATGTTAAAATGAATTACATCCTACGAATTGTTGGAGCGTTGATTTCATCTTGTTTGTTTTGAAATTCCGAACTAGGTGGTTTGGGAAGGACTCTACGCTGAGGAATTTTGAATTTACATTCCAAAAAAATAAAAAACAGTGGAATTTCATTTTTATCTTGAGGTTGGACATATTGTAAACATTACATAATTCTTACATGCCTTGGTATTTCTATTCTTTAATTCTATTTATGCTTTAAGCCCTAATTCATTTATCTTTACAAATTCTCTTCCGTTAGTCTTTTAATCGTTTATTGTTAATGTAAACAATATAGTTCGTTATTGTAAGATTGTCCCAAAAATTCCTTTTGTTATCAATTCAAATGCTTTTTAATGAAAACGCTACGTTAATAACGGCTTCGATTAAAATAGCCAGTCGATATTTAGACGCCCTTAAATATTTCTCAGATAGAGCTCTTAAGGTGATCTTTTAAAAGACTTAAGTGGTTTCTGGAGAGAGCGCTTACTTCAGAAACATCAATATCACTCTAATATAAATAACATATATATAAATTCATTGAATTTCTTATAATTGTAGATCCCCTTTTCATTATCTTGAATTGTTAGAATTAATAAATATTTTAAAATTTATTTAATTTTGTTGTATGTCATGATTTGACATTGAATTAGTAAGAATAAAAAGGAGATTATTCAATAGAAATGAAAATTTCGTGACAAAAATGTGCCATATGTGTGCCACTGCAATAATTTTTTATGATTTTTAAAAGCGAAAAGTTAAGAGTTCTTTAGAAATACTCAGCTGAGTATTATTTAAGATCTCTTTATAGCTTTACACTATTACAACTAAAAGGAATTCAAGAGGTCTTTTTTAAAGATAAAATAATATTATAAAGAGTCGTTAAGATTTTTTTTAAAGACTGATTAGAGAAAAGAAAAAAAGGAAAAAATACAAATATTCGTGGTTGTTGTTAACCTTTTAAGCGTGACAATAAAATATTACAGCTAAAAAATTAAAAGTATTTAAATTATGTTTTCCTTTATATTTCATGTTTAAATGTCATTATCTACAATTTCGTATACTATCACAACGTGACTTAATTATGATATTTCATTTCATAAATTATTCTGATTTTCATCTATAGTTCCTGACTGTTGTCATAGATGTATATCACAATCAACATGGGACAGTATCGATGCAATTGGGAAACCTCTTGCATTTCCTTCACCGGGTGGCAGGTGCGATGAAAAATTCAGAAAAGCAAAAAAACTAGTTTGTACGTCATGCCCCGTTAGACCAGCGTTGGAAACGATCGATCGATTTCCAAGCGGTTATCGTAGTCTCTAGACCTCGACAGTCCAAGACGATAATTCATACGACCTCTCTGTGTACTTGTCGTTCATTGAATATTTAACCCTGATCCTCCCAGTCGAACACATGTGACGTCCGACCGGGGTACACTGAAATACACCGACCATCAGGAAAACCCACTTTCACCCACTCGCCCCCTTTTCCCCCACCTCGGACCATACTCCTGAGGGGGTCACCACACTTATTTTTATTTGCAGCCCAACGTTCGGAAAATGCCGAGGGAAAGGTCGATTTTGACGGCACGCGATGTTGTCTCATTAAGCAGATGTTAGACTCTTTATTCCTCAATTTGTGAATTACAACGGTAATTTCAGCCTGCGGCGAATGTGAATATTGCTCGGCGATGTCGTGATACGAGGAAGGATTTCGGGGGAGCTTAAAGGGTGCTTAAGCGATGTTTTTTACCGTCTAAACGATTTAATGAAACCGATCGGGGATAATAGTAGGTTACTAAATGTGCTTAACGAAGTTTGCAGTTTTTCTACACTGAGAAATTGAATAAGAGATTTAGAACAATTTCTAGTTGACAAATTTGTATTTTAGTAAAAATGTATATAAATCGGAATTATTATTTGAAAGTTAGTTCAAAATATCTGTAAAAGGACCCCGTTCATATGAAATATGTTGCTTTTACAGACTGTACTAAATTTATATTTCGGGCCAAGAAGATTCTCTTAAATTATGCATTTGTGCAGGAAACTGCAATATTATTATTAGGGCTCATTTTTCAGCACAGAATACACAAAACGTCCATTTAAATATGGAAATTGATTTAAAGAATAGTATGGATTAATATAAATTCAGGGTTGTTATCGAAATCCTAGTAAAAATAGCAGAATTCCCTATGCATAAAATTTACAACTATGTATTCACTATGCATTTCACAACTAATTGGCTTCATATGTCGTCGAAGTTTGTACCGATTTTTCAGTATTTTGGTATGACAAAAAATATAAAGAATCTAAAAAATTATCGTGGATGCTTTGACCTTTTTGTGTCTTCAACTGGACACCACATTGCTGACAATTGTAGGGGAAGGATATTCACTTATGGTATTTAATTATAGACAATAAGGGTGGCCAGGACTATTAATAATAGCATTAAGGTAACAGACTCAGATTAGTATTAGATAATTATTAAACCCGTTTGTAAGGAAAGTCTAATAATGAATAATCGAATTTGTGTCAAAAATAGAAAACATTTGTTACTATATAAAAATTTTTTAATTATGCTATAATTTTTTAAAGAATTTTTCCTAAACATCATTAATTTAAACAAATACACTATTGGACGTTAATGTGTTGCGCTTTAAAACAGGTATTAATAAATTTACAATAAGTACTGTACTATTTGAAATACGAATTGTATCTTTTACAATAACTATTGCAAATATTACAATACACATTGTAAATGTTAATATTCATATGCTCCTGAATACTAATGTAAATGCTTAAATACCCGTTAATTAAAGAAAAGAAATACAAAAAATGTTAAAACGATAATTTTGTTCAGTAGCTGAATAATTACAATGACCATCGGTGACTTTATTCACTGAAAATCAATGAAATGTCGGTTCTTTAAATTCAGAGATTAACCTTCATTAATTAATTGAAGATTTTTCAGTTTTTTACATCTCTTCGATTATATATAAACTACAATCCATACACGATAATTATAATAAATGACTGATTATAAATTATAACAGATTTATACGCCCATAATGATGAATATATGCAAGAAAGAATTACAACATCATAACCAAACAATTTAATGGCATACTTTGAGCGATATTACGGGAAATGGAAATTTGTAATTGATTACATTGTAATATTCAAGTGTAGCATAACAGATTTACACGTTAATTATTAATTATACCGATGTATACCAAAGAGACCATTTCATCGAAATTAAATTCCTTCTGGTATTTAATTTCGTTGATGAAATAATTGCAAAATTAAATGATATTCATCTTGGAAACGTTATTAAATAATTATATTTTTAATCAATGTTTGAGCGAAAGCTTCCGGATCGAAACGTACTTTTGAAATATCCAACAGGGAAATTGTTCGGATATTACAAATATTTTCTATGACAGATTTCCACGTTAAAAATGTTTCTTCTCGGCTTTTGTTTTATAACATAAGAATTACGACATCGTATCGCATCGTACATGGACACAATAATAATAAAGAAACACAAAGCTAAAATAAAGACAAATGGGAGAGAATAAAAAATATCGTTTTTCCCTTACAAAATTGATTCTTAAATGAGTTTAAGCGTCTTGAATGATTTGTTTGGGAAAATATTTGCCCGACAAACTTTACCCCTGACTTGAAGGCGTTCAACAATACTTTTTATAGAAAATTTACTCCAGTGTGTAATGTCAACATTTTTTTAGCCGCAAGAGTCTGCACGATATTGGGTTGAACAAGAAAATTATGTCTTCATTACGCAGTGAACGTGACGGTATTATCATACGTTTAACTGCGTCGATAAATAAAACTGTGAAAAGTGGATGAAAGGAATACGACCTTTACACATTAAAGGGGATGTGAGAAAGTCTGTTACATAAATGTTCACTTTAATAGGTTGTAAGGTTTAATCACTACAACATTAAGTTGTAATTGTTTCGTTTACTGAAACATGAAAAAGCTGAAACGTTAAAGGAATACTAAACAATAAAATTCGTATAAGAATAAGGTGTTATCTAATTTTCTTTAAATTCTATAATTATTCAGAAAAAAAGTCGAAATTAATTTCAAGTTAATATAATAAACGATCGTATATATTTTTCTTTTCCTCAGTTTTTATTACCTAGATGGCGCATCGTTTCTCGCTAGCTATCAATTAATTATTGATTTTTTTAAAGGTATTGAGGTTGTCTGGATATTATCAGAGTTAACTATACTAATATAAATGGTTCGGTTATGCCAATTGTTCTTATTGAAACTAAGGAGTTCGGTTGATACTAAACCGAATCCACTTGAGATGGTGTTTAAACGAATTGAGGTTGGAAATCCGGAGCCAAAATGGCCGTTGAACTGTACATCAGGTGTGGTTTGGTGGTACATTGTGTGACCGGTAAACCGCGCAAGGGATGCATGTGCTGTCGCAACCAAACGAGTTTGGTTTTTAAAACTTAAATGTTATGAGTTGATAGCGGTACGATTTCATTTTTACAACCGAATGGTCAGTTCGGATCTGAAAACTCTCTTGGCATTTACAATTGAACCGGTTTGGTCTTCAGAACCAATTACTTAGTTATTTGGTTTAACCAAACTGTTTAACCAAACCGATTTGGATGTAGAATAATCTTAAATATTTTTCGTGCATTCAGCATTTAAAAGGAAAAATGGAGGTAGACATGCAGGGATTAAATCGGATCCAAGATCTCAACATCAATCCGTTCATATAGAGACGTTTTCTGGATATCGCGTTCGCCGACTTAAAAAAAGTCGTTTAAGAAAAACGCATTTAATGTTTTCATTCAGCCGGTTGATACAGTGAATAGGCTTATCGCACATCTTATTCTCTTGATGAGTTTTACTTCAAATGGCCTGAAGTTTTGGGAAAACAGTTTTAAGAATGAACATTCATTTGAAAAAGTGTCAAAAATAAAGAATTTTCCAATTTGTGAGACCTGAAGGCGAAGACCTATTTTAATCAAGCACTGTTATTTCTACCTCCTCAAATGTGGGTTAATATTGGTTAATTAACTGAATTTTGGCACATAATACAAGTGGAAACTCGCCAGTCGCGCAAATGACGGCCGTTATCTATATTTATAGAATAGGACAGGTCGCGAACCGCGACATCGACGGAGGACATATCGAGAGGGAGCATCGTAGCCTTAAGTGGTGCAAATCCTGTTGTTAGTCCAGCAAGAGGTTAACGGTAATGGCTCCATTCTCGTGGAACGTGCGTGGGTGCAAGTGTAGGAGTCCCAGCATCCCTGGCAAAAGGCCATGGCTGTCGGGTGGAATTGGCTCTGGATGCTATGCTTCGTAATATCACCGAGAAATGTAACCCTCGTATGGAACGATTGCTCTTTCATCTCTACATCCGTCTTTCTCCCACTGGCTACGTTTCAATACTCTTTTCTTTGTCTTCCATGGAATACGTATAGCTCGTTTTGCACCGAGGCTCCATTTTGCGACTACGTTGCTCTCAAAAACTAACTCCCTCCCCCACACCCACTTGTCGTTGAGTGGATGCTGTTTTTGTTGCTCTTTCATTATTTACACTTCCCGCGTTTATATCTTTCTATTTCACTTACGCCATCTTTATTTATACACCCTTAGGATGTTTTTCGCGCACAAGTATCACTTCTTTAATAAATACTTTAGAGCTTGCTTGTGAACTGGCTACATTTTCCTTTTGTTTCGTCTCCCTATTTTCATCCCAAAGATGCCTCGAAGCCATCTTTCGAGGGAATTACAATTGTCTGTTATAAATCTACAGAAAAACACAATTTCAAGGAAATTGGTTCGGACAATTTGCGATATTGAAGCAGCATAAATATTTTAATATTCGGTTAGGTAGAATCATTTCGATAATGAAATATCACCTTTAATACCCTCAATTGAATTCAGACAGTTGGTAGGTATTATACTTTCAAACTTTAAGAAGAGTTTGGTAATTTCCGTTTAGATTGACTGTTGAACTTCTATGAAATTGTGTGGCAAATTTTTTAACTGTTTTTGCTCATTTTTGAGGTTATATATGCACGGTAGGTTTTCTATTATGAACTTATGCAATTTGAAATTTAGAAAATTTGTGATTTTTAGACTTGTGTAGAATTTGGGATGGGGGGGTTTTATGGGCATGAAGTTTGTAGGCTTAGATCATGTGAGTATGAAGTGTTTATATTGTTAAACTGCGCATATACTTAGGCAACATGAGACTATTGCAAAGGTAAACGTGATTTTGTTGATCGAAAGTGAAGAGTCGTTTCCGAAGTTATTTTTTTCGTAGAATCCGAATTCGGAGAACAGTCTCATCGCTTTTTCATTAAAAAATGCAGTTTTTAAATACTTTTGAGCTTATGTACAAAAGACACAACATTTATAAGTGATTTTCCTTCAGTCACATCAAATTTTCAAATTGAAAAAGGTTTACGGACATATGTCGTAATTTCAAATCGACGTAACTTGGCGAAAAAAACTCGAAATTGAACTCTGCGAGACTCTCAAATCTTTAAAAAATTAACCTCGGATTCTTAATCAACAACCTCGAAAATCTCCTGAATAACGAGTTTCAAGCGAATTTAATGAATTTAAATAAATTTATTCGTCACATTGGATCCGCCATTTTGAATTTTGAAAACTAACGTTGGATTTATAAGCAACCCTTAACAAAATATTTTATCATGTTGCATTTTATAATTTCAAAAATGATTTCCTTTTAAAAAAATTACTCATCTCGGAACTTTATTTGTTCAGGTTTCTTTTTAGTTGACTGAAGTAGATACTTTTAATTTTTCTCGGAGAATTTTTGAAACTAACCTCGAATTTTTATGGACTACGCCTTTTTGTTAATTTCAAACGTGCTGAATGAAGTCATACATATATTATTGCCATGATTTTCTAAATATAGGAAAATTTCAGAATTTGTACAACACATTTACAATTACACGATCCTATATAAAAAAAAACATACACCGGCTATTGAAAGGTCCTGGGTTCAACTCCCGCCGCATCTTTTCTTTTGTCGAAAATCTAAAAATAATCGATAAAAATTTCCGAGGTTTCTGGGATCGATGATTATTTTCCTAGAATGAGATTTCAAAAATTTAAAATAGCCGATCCAATATGGAGGACGAATTTTTAAAAAAGTGCATGGATTTGCTTAAAACTTTCTACTATACGGTTTTTGGAAATAAAAAAATTTGGAATATAAAAAAATGATAAATTTTGAACAAATTAATTCATAATTTACGAACCCCAGAGCTTTTGAGCTTTTTTTATTATGTAAAATATGGTTTTGATTTTTTGTTTACTTTGGTGATTTGATCACGATGATTTGGAACCAATTCTAATCAATTCTGAGAACTGGATAGTTATTAGCAACACTTCTACCACCATATTATACACTTTTAGGGGTAGTGGAGGTGACGCATATTTTTAATCGACAATTATTGTAATATTCAATCAGCTGTTGTTAACAGCAACACATAATGTGTTAGATGGTAAGATATTTTTATCCATTTTCAATATTAACACCTTTTAAAACAATCAAACGTTTAATGTTCTTCATTATTTGATACAGGAATTTACATGATTAATATGGTTTGATGCAGTAATATATCGAATTTTGTACTGTCCCATTTGCGAAGCAATACCTGTTCACGGTCGGTGAACAAACTTTTCTACAATGGCAATTTGTGTGGATTGTGACAGTAATCAAATTGCACAATGATCGCCTATTCACTCGACAACCTGTAGCGGTGCAAAACACTGGGAAATCGACGTTGATGCATCCCACGAGATGTCGGTTATTACTTCAGTTTCGCAAAAATATCGACGTTTGTCGCATTGTATTCGCTGATACGATGTTAAAGTTTGAGCACGAACCGGCGATTTCATTCGTTTGTTGTCCACCGAGTACCCGTTTTATTTTTAACCTTTCTTTTGTGATAAAAATGCGTTTTGAAAATGGAAGGTTCAAGGGGTTACGGGATGTATGAAGCACGTCCCTGGGAAAGTCTCGTCGAGTCAGTCTTCGTCTCAGCGCGTCATCATTTTTCAGGCTTCTTCCTAAACTACCCATCAACCATTTTTCCGCTTGTAGCGATCTCCATTATATCTCGGATCATACCCTTCTTCCGGGCACTTCTTGTTCCTTAGAAATAACACGTTGGAGTTGAAAGCCACAGTTAAGAGAAAATGATTGCCGTTCCTATTTTTATGTTGGGATAGACATTTCCAGCTTAACTGAAAACGACAAAATTATGCAGGTTCGATGTTACATGAAAAACAGCATTTAATAAGGAAAGTTCTTCTTTGAGACTAAGAAAAATGTACGAAAGTACAACGGATAATGGAAACATCGTTACCAGTGGCGGAACGATGTAAAAAACTTGTGATACGACGACTGGCAAACAGAAGAAAATTGAAACGAATAGTTCAAGATGGCTACGTCAGCTTTAAACGCAGATGTCCAGAACTCGTGTTCGGATAACCTCAGCTCGTTCTTTAACAAAATTAATTACCAAAGGTTTGAAAAATGCACTGTACTGGTAATTATATACGTGATAAGTCTTAATTTGTCAATTGAGATTTAAACGATTGTTTCTTTTGTGGTTATGAAACACTACGATAAGGTTCGAACTTCCAGAGTGCAAACTTGGGTACATTGATTGATTTAATCTTTTTGTAATGGGTTTCTGAGCCTCAGATTAGCACCGAGTGGCTATGTCGCATCGTGGACATTTTGCTGCATCACAAGCAACATATAGTTGTCAGGGACGGCGATTAATCATCTTTTTTCTAATTTGATACTCAGGAAACATCTGACTTCTCGACGTCCACTCTCAAAGTAAAACGAGAAAGACGATAGATGGAGTTATTACATTAAGAACATTTACCCAAGCATTGAAAACTTAATTTTAGTTTAAATAATTCAGTTTGTTTAATCGCAGGAACATTTATTTGGATTCGAGAAGATTATTGTATTTACGCTCAAATTTCCAGGAAAGTAGTATTAAGGCAGACTTGACGAAACGTTAAAGATGAGAAAGTTTATGAAATTATGTGCGAATGTCATAAGACTTCGACTTTGCCGAATAAGTTGCTGCCGTCTTCATCGAGGATCGCAGTATATAAGCATAATGAAAGATCAACGTGGAAACTTTCCGTTTGTAGTTTAATTTCAATAACCGAGTGCAACGTTCTTACCGGTTCCATTACAGAAACCAGGTGATCCTGAGGATTATCAATCTCTGTCGAGAGTTTTGACTTTGCTCAAGATTCGTGTAATTAATACCAGGTTAAGTTTGGCAGATAATACTGCGGCTCGATAAACATATTGGATTCTGGTTACGCGATAATAATTCAAGAATTTTTTTAATATTATTTTGTTGACTCCAATTGCTCAGAAATTCGGGGGGAGCACATTGAATATATAAATCCAGTGAAAATAAACGTTAAAAACTATATGAATAATGGATGGGTAACTATAGTTGTAATACAGAATTTAACTTTTTATTCAACGTTATCAAACGAATTCATGTTTTCTTTGGGAGTATTTGACAACTAAGTTCGGGGAATTTTCGAAAGCAACTCAGTACTTTTCAATTCAATAGAAGACTTTATCAAAATCTACATAAAAATTATTGTAAGACGAAGAAAAAGACGGAGCAAAGAACCCAAAATCAACGATTGCTTTCCGAAAAGGTTATTGCAAAGTCGTTTAACTCAGAAACTGATCGTGTGTGTCATGTCGGAGAATTTAAAAGTTAATTTCTACAGAACAATAAAATAAAACAATAGCGCTTGACCTTTTGTTTGAGATTCAAGATTGTCGGAAGGTTTACTTTTAATTCTTTGAGAAAACTTGTTGGATCTCGACAGGAGACCAGGTGAGGATTTCTCATAAAATTTGGTGCTTTAATTAGGAAATTATCTTTGCAATAACCTGTATTTTCAACTTTGACCTGTTTGAATACAGAATTTTGTTTCTCACCATATACGGGATAAAAAATATGGAGTTCTGTTGAATATTTAAAAGCAGACCTTCTTTCCACTTTAAATAACCCTGAAAGTAAAGGTCATTGTGAAGGTCATATTATAATCAACTCCTTCAAATTAAAGAATTGTTGTTTTAAAAATTTGTTTTATTAAATCACGATGTTTCGAGTTATTTGTAATGACTGGATAAGGTAAAATTGATCACCCTATGCATTTAATGGAATAGTAATAGAAAGTATATGAAAAATTAATAACTCGTCAGCCCTGCAATCGTACAATTCGATTAAATTGATAACAATCGAACTGTTTAGTTTTATTGTTACCATTACTTATCTCAAGTAAGTTTTTAATAGAAATATTTATTTCATATAAAAAGTTACCATGAAACACATTCACTCAAATGATGTTGGGGAATCTCAACGGAAGTAAATCGGTCCCCCATCCTCGTGCGTTACCATCAGTGATGCAATAACTTCGTTTCCGCCCTAGGTATATAAGGTACATTCGCCATACCCGTGTGCAACAATGCTGTGCGCTATAAAGCTTTAAGTCGTAAAATTTAGCTTCATATTTATTTTACGGACATGGAAAGTTGACAGTTTGATGGAGGTAAGAAGAAAAGTTATTAAGGAGGTTTTACACTGCATTAACGATTTCTTCTTGTTAATCATTACCTCCTGAAGAGGGATCGAAATAGATCCGAAACGTCGAGGTCTCTAGGGGAACTTTGATGTCCCTTCCCTTAGGTTTCTTGCATGCTTGGGGAAGAGGTCATCCAGGTTTGAACAACTTCCTGTTTTTTTTTCGTTGGTAGGTCTGAAGCGCGGTATAAAACCGCTTTAATTCTTCGTTTTAACGAAAACCGATCGTAATAATTTAAGAAGAAAAGTTACTTTCAGATGATTCTTTTTATTCTGGCGTTACTTAAACCGACCAACTGTTTTTGGGTTATTGAATTTTCCAAATATTGTTGTTTTCAGTGATGCATCTCAATAATACCATTATTGTAGAACTTTTCAAGCTTCGGTGACCATTCGCGAAATTGCAGCTTCTTTACGAAGTTAGTTCGTTAACCAGGCGCACCGTGGTACGATGCAGAATCAAGATCCGATTAATGCCGGGGCGTAACAGCAGCAGCCGCAATAACTCAACTCCCAGATAATTAGATCGACAATTTCCGTATACGGAACCGACGCCTGGTGTCGAAGAAGACTCGAGTGGACTTTGCACATCGGGGCGCCAAACGGCGCAGACCGGGCGGAGATGCGCGCTGGCGCACTTTGAATATTGTCGCGGCTATTTCCCTCACTAACACCAACAACTACCATCGTGTCTACGTCGCTTAAAGGTCCGTGAGAGTCGCGTAACGTCGATACGTCATGCTTTTAAGTAAGCTCAAGCTCCCCGAGTGAGTGCACTTCTAGGTTGGCTCGGCGTTACTTGCCAACTGAGAGCTGCAATGAAAGTTAATAAAATTATGGTACGTGTGAGCTCGCTCGATACCAGACAACAATGCTGCAGAATGCGCTTAACCGAAGAATATCGACCGAGACGTGTGTAAGGAATGGATATTTTTATATGTGACGTGTTGACAAGGTCTGTTCTCGTTCGATTCCGGAATGAAGAACCTTACTTGTAAGTTGGAACGAGATTCCGAAGTAATTTCGGAAACTTAGAGAAGGTCGCTGGATCGACTACGAAGCGTTACTCTGAGGAGGGCAATGATTCCACCAGGGAATCCTAAAAGGAAGTTAATAATTATTATGTAATTACAAGGAATTGGAAAGAAAAATTGCACCAAGTTAAATTAATATTTGGGAGTTTAACTGAAGTACAGTTGAAGTCGGAGTTGATTAGGAGCGTAGCTGATGTCCAAACATTCAACTTTAAGAAATTACAAAAGATGATGCCCATGAGTATAAGTGATTTGAACTCTGGGGATAGAACCTCCGAGACTGATTACTTCGATTACAATATCATATTTGAGCAGCAGCAATCTAATTAATAACAGTCCCATACGCGTTTTGGCAGCAGTAATATAAGTAGTAATAGTCCAATTTATGTTTTGGCCACAGTAATATACGTAGTAATTGTCCCATTCGTATTTTGACCGCAGTAATGCAAGTAAAAAGAATCCTATAAGTGTTTTGGCTACAGTAATCTAGGTAGTAACAGTCCCATACGCGTTTTGGCTACAGTGATCTAAGTAGTAACAGTCCCATACGCGTTTTGGCAGCAGTAATATAGGTAGTAATAGTCCAATTTATGTTTTGGCTACAGTAATATAAGTAGTAATTGTCCCATTAGTTTTTCTACCGCACTAATGTAAGTAAAAACAAACCCATACGTGTTTTGGCTACAGTCATGTAAGTAGTAACAATCCCATACGCGTTTTGGCTACAGTGATCTAAGTAGTAACAGTCCCATAGGCGTTTTGGCAGCAGTAATATAAGTAGTAATAGTCCAGTTTATGTTTTGGCTACAGTAATATAAGTAGTAATTGTCCCATTAGTTTTTCAACCGCAGTAATGTAAGTAGAAACAATCCCATACGTGTTTTGGCTACAGTAATCTAAGTAGTAATAGTCCCATACGCGTTTTAGCTACAGTGATCTAAGTAGTAACAGTCCCATACGCGTTTTGGCAGCAGTAATATAAGTAGTAATAGTCCAATTTATATTTTGGCTACAGTAATTTAAGTAGTAACAGTCCCATACGCATTTTGGCAGCAGTGATAAAAGTAGTAATAGTCCAATTTATGGTTTGGCCACAGTGATATAAGTAGTAATTGTCCCATTCGTATTTTGACCGCAGTAATGTAATTAGAAACAAGCCCATACGTATTTTGGCTACAGTAATCTAAGTATTAATAGTCCCATACGCGTTTTGGCCACGGTAATATAAGTAGTGATAGTCCGCTTTATTCTTAACGCTCCGATTCGTGTTTATAGCGGATTAATCGAAGAAGTAACGGTCCACTTAATATTTCCCACATTAGGTGCTACGCTTACTGCTTTGATTACTGCATTATACAATTATGCTATTAGATGTTACCTCGCATAATCTAATTAAATTTACCAGGGTTTGAAGATTCCATTTTAACGTCAGAAATTATTTATAATTGTGGGCAACAACAACCCGTGTATATCCCGAATAATTATCGTCCATTCCATAAATGAAATAAATCCAAACGGAAAAGGAATTTTCCCCTCTTCAAGGCACGTGCCGAGTGTATCAAATAATTAAAAGCCCTTCAGGCAAGAATTCCACCAAGTACTATTTGCGCAAACGTATTGATCGTACGATAGCAGATAAGCTAAATCAGATCCTTGATGTGTTTTTATTAAAGAGAATTCGCAATTGTTCTGTTGTTCGCCTTGATCGTAACCTGTTAACCAATATTGTCCCAGAGACGGGTTTACACTATGTCGTACGTAAATATGCTTGGTTGTCACGGTAGACACGCGAAAGTGTGTGGATCGATGCAAGGTACACCGCAGCGTCGCACGTGTTTCCGAAGCATATTTCTCACGTACTTTTTCGTATCGGTTCACAGTCAGGTACTCGTGGAGTTGCCATCCATGCGAATACCCACTCTATTTCGTGAATTTTCTGCTGTGTTTGCACAGTAATTCCCTCGATACCGCAGGCGAAAGTACGAAAAGACACTAAGAACGCTTCAGAGCGGTCGTATTACTTTTCCCTGGTCTACGGTACGTATTTCCATCCGACTCAAATTCTGAACTCATTTCAATTCGTGTTTGTTACAATATTTTATTGGAGTGAAAGCTCTTTAATGCACTTGGTTGATGCAGCCTTTGAAGAAACGCGATGAGGAGTAATCAATACTAGGCGCCCGGTCTCGATGAACCCCCGCTGTCACCAGTTTCTCTCATAATCTGCACAATTTTGATTTAAACGGGGCCAAGGAGACCTCCATTTTGAAATCTTCCGAAAGAGTACAACAGGATCTGCACGAGACGGCTGACATCTGAGAATTACCGGGAAAAGGAGGAAGCCCCAGACGGCAATCAACGTGGAGATAATTATTTTTGTCGTGGTCTTTATATTTTTTGTTAAATTATGTAAAGGCTAAAACGTAAAAATTAATTTGTTCTAAATGTAACAAATTGATGAAATTTGAATACTTTAGGAACATTATCATTGATGCGAACGTTCTAAATAAACAGTTGGATGACATGTAGATGTACTTAGGCAAGTCGTCTGTGTGAGCTAAGTTGTACTGCAGGAATGTCGGACTTGGTTCATCAGGGACCCAGTGATGTTTCATTTCGCCCGACGAACAAATTTGCATTGGGCTCAGACCGTACTTAATAGCCTTGCCTCTAAGAGAGTTCGTCAAGGTCGATCGGAACACGAGGATCACGTTGTGGAAGTAATTACTTTGATTACTTTGATCTCGTTAAAATTTACAGACTACACGTCTGGCACATATATTAAGGAATATCTCGTACAATTATGCGCTTCAATCCTATTTTATGTAAATATCTCTGTACTGAAAAATTTTGATAACCAATCGGGATATATCATGTCTCCAATCATCAGGTTTGCTTGATCTTCCCGTTCAAATTAGGCATACGATGCTTTTGAAAACAATGTAGTTTGCAAAGAACTTTATTCGACAATGGTTGGATGCACTGCGAAAAACTTGAGAGAGATGACTGTGTAGACGCGAAGTCGCCCTAGTAACTGAGGTCAGTGACGGCTCGGACGAAACTCAGTAAACCTGAAAGACCAGAACTTTGCAAAGAAACGGATTAAACTTTGCTGTTCCGATGCTGGATACGAAAATGCATTTTGTACATCGCCTTCAGACTTTTTTCCCATGATTTCAGGGCACGTGGAGTTTCAGTCTGGAAAAAACCAACACACGTCAACGATTTAGCAACTGCACACCTAATTCACGGTTTTCCAAAGTTTAAAATTGTCTTTGGAAGTAAGTGGAATGATCATCCTCTAGGAATAAAATTTGATATCGATTGACTTCAGAGTGGTCAGGAGCACGGAAATAGCTTCAACACCTTTGTGATCACTTATAAAAAAAAACTCCCTTCGGGAAGTATTTCCCTTGAGAGATGAAACTTCTTAGAATCTTTCGGTGATAAAACTAAAGGAATGTTCTGAATGGTCACGTGAAAAGCGAAGCGTATTGAGAAAATTGGAGGGATGGAAACTAATGAAGAATAAAAAAAATTGATACACCTGTAGTCGTTTTTAATTTTGTTCTATTAATAGTTCGTACAACATAATTGAATTTAATGAAATATGAACCTGCAACTGACGTTTTTATAGCCGAGAGCGTATCGATTTATTATTTTCGATTTGAGGAATTAATTGAGATTTACATTCGAATGCACTGTAGAAGTAATGAAGAACAGCAAGTGTATGTAAATGTATAACTAGAACTGGTTAGAACTTGGTACTCCTTACACTATGTATCGACATAATTTTTCCCGATTGGAGCAGTAAAATAACAATTGGGCCCTAACAAAATCGAAAGTCGTAAATAAATTTAATTTAGATAACTAGAAAGAAAGTCTTATGATAACGAAACCATTTTTTTAAGTTTGTCTGTATTTCACGGCTGGGATCTTTTATAAATTGTAGAAGTTGTCAATGTTTGCATAACATGATGGCATGAAAGCTGAGCGTGATATTTCCATATAATCTGTAAAACCCTAGGATGTTGTAAGCAAAATGTTTATCTACTTCACGATTGCACGACGAGAAAAGTAAGCAAATATTTACAATCGAAATATATGCCATTTCTACATAAAATTTAGAACACGAAAAGCCGTTACCACTGTGGAGCTTGAAATGAGATTTAAAGAAACCGCTCTGAAAATGGGATTCCTGAGTGGGGAGTCTTTATTTAGTGCAGCCTCAGCAATGCACTCACATTTGTCCGAGGGTTGCTGGATGTAATTACGACTAACCCTCGATGGGAAACCGTGAAAAGCACTGCTTTACGGTATCGTCTTATTGTCGACTCGCCGGTCTCTTAGCGGCGGTTTAGCAATACTATCACCACTCTCCCAACTTTACTTGCCAACATATAAATTGGCAGGTATTGCGAACTTAACAGGAAAGTAAGACAAAGATAGGGACCTATCCCAAGATCGCGACTGGACCGTTTCAGTGTGGATGATTCGTAAATAGAGGTAGAGAAGTAGAGCGGCGAAGAAAGAGAGTTACTCGTTTATAAAGGCTCTGGGGCATAAGGACGTTTGGCTTTCGGCCAAACCGCAGAGAAATGCCGGGCAAGCGGAAGCATGGGTGGACGAAAGTAGTCGGTCGACAACAAACGCCTCGCGCGGTAGAGATGCGCAGAATCACATTCCTTGTTGGTTTACACGCCTTGTATGCTGCAACTCCCAACCCGAGGGCAAAATTCGACCGTTGCGTTAGTTCAAGATTAGCGACGGGATTCCTAGATCATTTCAGAATTAACACCTACCGCTTAACCAGCAAATCCAGGTCTTTGGGAATTTGAAGTATCCAGAAAACATTTATACAAGTTCTTAAAGTTTAAAAAAATCGAATCCAAATTCATCGAAGACTAGATAATTCCGGAAATCATCAGACCTCAATCCAGATAAAAGGGACATCGATAGAGATGTGGCATAGAAAAAAATGGGAAGATAATGCAAGTAGCTATTAATTCAACGGCATAGGTAGGAGGATGTCCAACGCAAATAGTTCCTTAATTTATTGCATTCTTCTTTATATCCGAGGTGTATTCAAAACGTAAGGAAACGTAAGACATTTGTGTGAACCCTTTTCCAGTCCTGGATGCACTTTGGATGAGCACTTTTTGGGATTATCCTGGATCACTTTCTGCCTTACAGGCTTTATCTCCTCAATCGTTCCAAATCTTCATCCGTTCATGGAGTCTTTATAGTTTTAGAAACAGATTAAATTCAAAAGGGGGCCATATACGGTGAATATGATCGGGGATTATTTTTCTATAATTAGGGGGTCTCTTCTTTGATATTACTTCTCGCAAATGGTCCATAATTTCGAAGTCTATTATTTCTTATTGACCCTACGATCTTCTATTAAGAACTGCTGAATTCACTTCAAATTTTAGCTTAAACTCTTCTGAGTTGGTAATTCTTTGATAGTTTGGGATGGTTGGACTTTGGTTTGAACGCCATAACAGTGTAGCCATGATTAGTCAGCAGTTATGTCAATCTGAGCAACTCAAGAACATCATTGACATCATTGAACAGCAACTGAACGCTGTTCGTGTGACGGTTATTTTGGTAAAAATTGAGTAGTTTCGGAAAAGCTTCGCTGAAAACGGTTTCATGTACAAAATGTTCAAAAATATAGCATTGTGTGGGCCAACGAACATGCCGATGACATCAAGAACTTCTGTACTAGTGAATTCGGTGATCCTTCAATGCTACTTCTTTACTTCTTTAAGTTCTTCATCAATTACTGCACAGCATAAAAGCACAGAGGAAACTAAAGATAACTTTCATGAAATCAGGAAGATAAAATAATTATGCTAGTTAGTATGAATAGAAAATGGAGTAACATAGTCGATGAATCGATTTCTGGTTTCTAAATAAACAGAAATAGACATAAAGAGAAATATTCGCAGAAAGTTGAAGAACCATAATAGACCTACCACAAATATAGCGCTTAAAAATTTTTGGCAGCATTTCCGTTCCTTCAATAATATTTCGTTTCTCGAAATCAGCAAATTTCACTGGAAAATGTTTCAGTTTCTGTAACGGGACGCAAAGAACGAAATGAAAGAACACGAGACTCTCCATGGATCCAACAATAAAAAAGGACCGTGGAGGCTGATGGAAGAAAAGGAAGAATATCATTAAGAATAAAGGCTCGTTGCCAGAAGAATGTGACACGTGAAACGTAAAGCAGCAATTCCGCAGGACACATCAAAGGCCACGGGCAAAGCGACTGACTTGTTTTTCGAAACAATGAAAACGGTGACGTTCCACTGAGAATTCTCAGGACATGAAATTAACAGCGACGAAAAAGCAAAACATTTTAGAATGAGAAACGACCCATGCGGAAGTTGAATAGATGTCAAATATTTCGCCAATGGAAGGAGTCGGTTGGAATTCCTCGAGTCAGAGTGAAATTAATTTCACGAGGTAATTAATTTTGATAGAGGAATCGTCTTGGTGAGACTTTGAGATCACACTGTTTCAAACAGCGCGAATGTCTTTCATTTCGATGATCTAAATTACCTGGAAACATGGGTATGAATCATTTGATATTCAAACTAGGAAGATTATAATGCTAATGATGCGTTTGACCTATCGATATCGGGACTCAATTAAGGTAGAAATAAATTAGCTTCGATAAGAATGATTTAGACCAATTTAGATTGTACATATTTAATATTATGAGATACCCAACACATTTAAGACTGTATTAACTAGTCAAGGAAAATGGGGTACTTTTAATTTTTCGTTCCATTTTCGGTTAACTGTAAGTAGATAGCGCTCTTTATAGTAGTGGTCCAAGATCTTGGATAAGCGGCGATCACTGATCTTTAACCGTTAAACTCAGCAAGGATTTCGGATAGACTGCAGACTTGTTAGTTTACCGTCACGTAAGCTTTCATACCCGTTTTACTACCCGGGGGCTCACAGGAAATTACGTACGTACGTGTCGCTCGTGAATCGTTTCAAAAGCGTATCCGCAGCTTGGCGCGCGCGTGGGCAATAAAGTTTCAGAAACTCGGAGAAAATAGCCGCTGTCCGAAACTCCTCGTTTTCTTAACACTTTTTCACGGTCTACCAGTGCGACAAAGGTTGGAGAAAGCTACATTTCCCGATGGAAATTCCAAACGCCTCTTCCTTCACGCCGACGCGCGAGAACGAAATTTGTTTCCTGCATGTGAAAAATGGAGCGGGGTCTGGGGCGCTGGAATCGCAGGCACTTTTCTAAAATGAAACGTTATTGGAAATTGCTTAAACTCGACGAGTCGCCGTGGGAACCGGGGAAAATGATCAGCTCCTTTTCGCTAACGCGGGAACAAAATGTCATCTCGACCGGAAACGAAACAAATTTCAAATTTGGAAAAGTGCTCCCTTCAACAAATTATTAAAAATATAATAAATAGACGGCTTTTAAATAATGCTTCTGATATATGATGTCATGTCACGTAGCCATTCTATTAGGATACATTCGATTTCCAGTTTAATTCTGGAACGTATCGGAGTTTGCTGACATGTGACGTCATAGCTGAAGGAAGAGTCTTTTTATACGTTCACGAACTTAATTTTATTCAATTCGAAAAATTGTAGGAATGCTCTCGAGTCGATCGGGAATGAAATGCGAATGGCAGTGAATCGATGGCAGAAACGAGCATTCGGCAGAACCCAAACGGTAGATTTCGCAGCCGACTCTCTTGGTCGGATGTCCCCTGACAGACATTATCTTAATCGTGATCGCTGGATCTGAAAGCTCTTAGTCGTGGGCGCATCCTTGAATTCTGCTTGCTCGACTGGTATACGACCTAATCTATTTTCGTTTACTCCCGGTCGGGAAACATAAAAGACTCCCTTGTATCCAGCTGCGTGATTTCGGCACAGACGAAGAAAAATCGCGGCGCTTCGATATCGACGTTGTTTTATTCGGTATCGATGAGACGCGCGGGCATGAATTTGATTTACGGTCGCCGCTTTAGAGAGATTTGTTACGTTGTTTGCGTACAAATATCAAATCAAGATGAATGATACTCGATAATATTTTTCCCTCGATGGTGTCGGAATCGTAATATTCAAAATAAACATGGAGCGCGATGTAGACACCTAGACAGGAGGCTCTGATATTTTCGGTCTGCTACGTGGTTAAATTTAATGTTTCAACCTATAGTATACGTGGTTTGTATTATTTGTGTTTAAATTGTTGATGATGTGAAACTATGTGGACGACAAATACAATAATGAGCTGCTGAGTTGATAATTTTTCTGCTTTCCAAGTTTATGTTGGTGTCCTCGTTAACGAAACTTTATTGTTTTAAAAAGGTCTCAGATCCCCAAAAAAATAAGTTCCCTTGATCCATTTTGACAACTTTCCTAGATTACTGTTGTACTAGGTAAACAATGGCAAAACCTTAAAGAGAAGCTGCCATGAACTTTTATTAGATAATGAAGCGTGGCTTCTGATAATAATGAAAATTGTAATAACGAAAATGATCTGTATCGCAGGATCTCTGACCTGCATTGCCTTTATGAACAAAATTAATTTTACCCGTATTTCAAAATTTTCCTGCATTATACTGTGAGATTCAAGGTATGAGATAAACTTTCACAGCAGGGTCTGCGACTCAAATATTATCCAGACCCCGCACTAAGACTAATCTCTGCAAGTTTGATCAGTCCGTTGATCACTGATCAATTCTGGTGACCAGGTCGAAAGCTTTGTTTCCAAATTAGTTTTACTTTGCAAACTTAAGATTTAAGCATTGACAGAGACGTCCAGTAAGGAAATCTCAATACAATCTCGCTTATTTTTAGCGGGAAAGAATGTAGCGTAACTTCGTTTAGTCAGTGCCGATCGCCGGCTTATACATAAGCGAGCGGAAGGCACGTATAGAATCTGCCGGCGAAGTGTGTCAAACCATAAATCGATACGTCCTCATTCATCAAACGCAACGAGAGACTCGGTGTATGAAACTCGATGGCGCATGTGTCTTTTGCCTACTGCGACGGCACGCGGATGGTGGAGGTCTGCGAAAAAAAAAAATAAAAAAAAAAACAATGGATGGAGCAGAGACTTTTACGATCCGAACGAACTGGAGGAAGACCGGAAGTCGAATTCGGTCACCCTCTTAGCCCTTCCAACGCCTCGGCATCGATTCGCTATCTGGCGCGCCGGGGCTCGAAATGGAGGGTCGAGCCACGAGGTTCAATGAGCCATTATCATAATGCAACAGTTCGAGGGCTGCATTACGATCGTAATTATTCTGGGTCCTCGATAACGCACGCCCAGCGAATAGCAAAGTTCGTGGCATGGGTTGTTTGGTTTTTCTTTATTAAGTTGACGCTAGAAAATTAGCGGCTGTAATGTCGCTCATTTACGTGATTCATTTGGCGACGTAACGGAACGTAACGAAGTAATAACTTTCACTGGGCGAATAATGCTACACTAAATGGAAAATTTGGTTTTGGGCAAGGGTGGTAGAGAATATGTAATTGCTTTGACCAGTTATGAACCAGAGAATGGTTTAAAATTATGGAAATGTTTGTTTTGTTGGAATGCTTACAGATTTGTAGGAAATGGGTGAATAAGAATAACTTTTCGTTCACGTGACTTCCAAAGTATAAAAACTAAAGGTTTCATCTTCAGTAACACGTCATTTTTGTGGGTACATACGTATATAATTCTAAATTATTGCGTCATCGTAGAGGAAGCTGAGTGAGGATTTAAGATTTCCCGTAAACTGAGTAAACCACAATTTTATCCTCACAAAAAGGTAATCTCTCTCTATCTCTCGCTCTGCATCCATCAGCGGCAGTAACACCTTCTTATGGTAACGAAGACCAAAAAGATAAGTGGCGTTAAACTACGGCACTAAACTGACACTTCCATGTTCTTGTGCAGGTCATATAATAAAATAGCGTCGCAAATAGAAGGAAATGGAGTAGACAGCTAACAATGAAGTTCAAGGATATCATAAGGAGTTTTAGAAAAGAGCCATGGGAAATGCTGGATTGAAAAAACTTATTGTTTTCCTTAAAAATCCTGAACTGCATAACTAACAATTTTCTTAAAAAAAAAATCGAATATGAATAAAGTCGCATTTTTAGATGCAATAGACTAGAATTGAAAAATTCAGTAAATATAAGATTTGAGACATCCAAATTTCCATCAAATTCAGAAAATCAGAAGGTTTTCTATGCGTTTCATATAATTTTTATGATTTTCGTCTAATTTTATTCCTTCTTTTTATTAGTATTTTAAATAATTAACAAATTAAACGTCTTATAGCTTACTTTTTGTAATTTATAAGAATTCTGCATTTGAATGTTTGGTTCGTAATTCAAGGTAGTTTAGAATAATAGTTCAATTTACATTAAATCAAAACGTTTGACCTATATTCGTACAAGTTTATGTTTTCCTAATAACAGTTTCGAAATCGAGTCATATATTCTCGCTTACTATCAGGCGAATAAGAGAACGCCACAAGTTTTCAAGTAATTCAATTTCAACAAGAAAAAATGCTACGATTTAAAGTGACATTAAAGATAATTTTTATAACTAGAATTTATGATATGTAATACATTTTTTATTAATAATGCTGATCTTTCAGAAAGTAGGATTGGTACAAAGAACAAAATGAAATTAAAAAATTACAGATACTTTGTTAAACTTTAATGAGCCCACTCTAAACATATTACGCAGGTAATAATATCATTCGACGGGCAATGAAAAGGTCCTAGGTTCAAGTCCCAGTGTCAGCAATTGTCTTGAGTTCGGTCCTTTTTTTTTAAATCGAAAAATAATTTATAAAAATTTTCAAATTCTCACCACCATTTTCACAATAATCATGGCTTATATTAGTATTTTTTATACTTAAGTGGTTCATTTAATATTATTTATAGCTGACAATTTAAAATGCATCATTAATTTTGACGTTTCGAGAAATACAACCGGCTGAATTGCATTACTCTGCGATATTTCTTGTACAAAATGTAGAACAACAAAAAGATACGTCAATTAACTCAATAAAGCGTCTATAAAATGTCCTATTATACTTTTATTTGATGGGAATAAAAATGTCGAAATAACATTGGAAGACATAGTGTCTAAAGATATCACCATTTTGTATTTTCTAAATAATTTGTTTGTAACCGAAACAATTTAAATAACGATTAAGCGATACTATTTACATTTGAGATATCAATTTCCATTTTTTAACATTTTGAAAGGTTAGAATCTAATATGAGATTTGTGATAACGGACTTAACACCTTGCAATTTGGAATTTTCAGTAGTACTTTTTTCAATGAAATTAGTTTTTTTTTAGATGTCAAATAAAGGAGAAATACTGCGGAATGTATGCAAAGCTAAAATAAAAATATGTCTTACCCCTAAGGGTGAATGGACTCGTAGAAAACGTATAATAGTGATGTATTATTTATCGAATATTATATTTCGGGATTAATGGCTCCCATAGGCCCTCTTCAGATTTTATTGGAGGATTACAGATCGAATAGTATACGGAATTTGTAGAAACAAAAAAAAGCACAAATTGCACAATCTATACAATAAGGTAAATGTCCCAGTAGCTTAATGCCCAGTGTTCATACGAAAAACATGCTCTTAAGTGTGCATCAGATACAATTTTAAAGTACTAGGAACCTAAAAAAATAGAGAATGAATTAACAATCTCGATATTCTGCAATAAAATCCAATCCAAAGAATTTAATTTTTTAAGCTTTGCAATATAGTGAGGCTCCTGAGTGTCACCTTTTTCTTTTCACGCAATTTTCCAAAAGCAGTTTATACGTTTTAACACTAAAACTGTGTATCGTATGTAGTACGCTATTCTGTACTATAATAATAGCATGCCGAATATTTATTGTTAAACGATTAACTATTGTTATAAGCTGATAACTATGCTATAAATAAATAAAGTCTAAAAAGTCACGATTCTGACAAAACAACATTATAAAAAATTGTTTCAAAATACTACATGAAGTTTTTCGGGTTGCTAATTAGGAATCCAGAGTCAGGTGTATTCTACATGGCGGACAAAAATAAATATATAATTTGGATTTTTATGAAACTTTTTATATTCGGGTTTTTGGTACAGCTGATTATGAAAACTAGCGCTAATTCCTAAAAAGTAAAATGACGGATAAAATATGGTAATATATTCAATCCGCCATTTTTAGTTTTTAAAATCTGAGGTCATGTTCGTAATTATCGATCCCGAAAACCGCCGAGTAACAAATTTCAACTCCTTTCAACCTGTTCCACTACTGAGTCCATGCATTCCTTTGATCTTTTTTACTTCTGTTATATTTACCAGTAATGAAAGTGTAATTGGGCATTTAACATAGTGTACAGAAAAAGTATTTATACTTGTATATATCTTGACCGTAACATAATTTTTAAGTTTTTCTTTTTTTGGTGATTATCCTTTCTCTGTTGATATATTATTACCAATGCTTGATATACATTTTTTATATTTTTCTAATATGTCATTGTTATTTGTTTACACGTCAACGCTATAACAGGCATACGGGTTTATTCCAAATTTGAATTAGAAATTTAATATGTTACTATAAGAAGTTTTTTAATTTGTGTCAGGTAAAAATATTATTCCCAAAAAGTCCATTTATCTACGAATCTTGAATATGCCTATCAACTAAACAAAGATTACATCAATGAAGATATACACTACCGGCCAAAAGTTCGTGAACGCTATGAATTTTCCAGCTCGTCAAAAAATGTGTCGGATCTCCGAATCCTTTAACGATATTGAAAAAACTCATAGGACATCTTTTGAAGTACATAAATAAAGCATCTAAGTGGTGCATTCGGTTTTACTTTAGACATTATTGTTTCTTAGCTGTCAAACACGGAAAATGATGAATTTTTTAACTTTTTTCTTCCGAATTGTAACTCTGACAGCAAGTGTAACAAATTTCTCTGGCAATTGACAATTTTTTTATAAATTCTACATTTCAAGACCTTTAAAATCCATTTTGGAAAAAGTCGCTACGATTTTTTGTTCCAGAGTTATGATTTTTTGAAATTTTTTTATTTTACTCATTGAGACAGAAATCATTGAAAAAAGGCCAAAAGTTCGTGAACATGCAGTTTATTCATCACCGAAAAAAACGTGTTTTTTAAACTTAATCGAAAAAAATGATCATATTTTTGTGGTTTTACGATATTTTAACATGCGCCAATCAAAAGAGAATACCTACAATCGTTGAATATGGACTTAATGTAAGTTTTTCCCCAGTTTTAGTTAATTGAATCCATACTGAACTTAGAATACTGGAAAACTATAATTGTAGCAATAAAGGGTTAATATTTACTTCTGTTATTTATACCATCTTAGCTTGGAGTTTTGAATTATAGTTAACATTGAAAAAGTGTATTTTTCGATTAATTTTAGTATTTTGCATCATCTTTAAAAGGTACGAATCACTGCGATCCGCGAAACATGAATAAACTGCATGTTCACGAACTTTTGGCCTTTTTTCAATGATTTCTGTCTCAATGAGTAAAATAAAAAAATTTCAAAAAATCATAACTCTGGAACAAAAAATCGTAGCGACTTTTTCCAAAATGGATTTTAAAGGTCTTGAAATGTAGAATTTATAAAAAAATTGTCAATTGCCAGAGAAATTTGTTACACTTGCTGTCAGAGTTACAATTCGGAAGAAAAAAGTTAAAAAATTCATCATTTTCCATGTTTGACAGCTAAGAAACAATAATGTCTAAAGTAAAACCGAATGCACTACTTAGATGCTTTATTTGTGTACTTCAAAAGATGTTCTATGAGTTTTTTCAATATCGTTAAAGGATTCGGAGATCCGACACATTTTTTGACGAGCTGGAAAATTCATAGCGTTCACGAACTTTTGGCCGGTAGTGTAGTTGGGTGGCATTCTGGTTTGTAATCTGATGATATTAGTAATAACCCGTTGATGAAGCATGATCATGTTTGATGATGGTAGATATGTAACTGATGCTATTAATCCAAATATAGAAGATGTTTCAATACATAAGAGAAAAATAATTTTTCAGTTACCATACTGCGTCCGCCATATTCGATTTTAATATTTTGACTTTAGATTCAAATTCAGCAACGAAGTTTCGTAAAAAATGATTGAAAAATTTGAAAGATGTACACGTAAAATATTAGTTGCCATATTACATTCGCCATTTTCAATTAAGGTTCGAATTTAACGACAAAAAGAACACAAGATAACGAATTTCGAGAAAATTCATTGAAAAATAGGGACATTACTACATGATACAATCTGATATAAAGTTTGAGTCTCCATAGTAGTAGCGATATTATGCCCCCTATTTTTAATATTGCAATTTTGCCGTTGGACTCGGATTCAGCAACCAGAAAACAATATGATACCAATTTTCAGATAAAATTCGCAGCAAAATATTGACCTGTTAATGAAAATAATTAATTAGTATTGATTGGAAAGGTTGTTGATGAAGATTTAGTGGATGTTGTTACTGGGTTCATACAGTCTGCAAACAATTCCTGTGCAGAGTTCAAATTTCGGAAATTGATGAAGATATTTCTAGTTTACACAAAAATAATTAATGTTTGTTAAAAGATTTTCAGTGTTTCTAATCTAATTGTCCAATATTTCCATAATTAAAACAAATTATTTTACAAACATTGATAGTTAGCAATAATACTGGCAATTTTAGTGAATATTTTAATTGATTCCAACACACCAAAAATACGCCAAATAATCTTAATTTAATAAGATAAGTAACTATATATAGTCGACTTATTTTTTTTGTTCTTTGAAAGAACAAAAGATTTATTTCTTTCACAGTGTACTTTATAATGTGATTTTACGTGCACGGCCAAAGATTTGTGGCGAGTGTAATCATTTTCTGGTGGTCGAGTTATGGATCGGATGATGAGGTTATTGGCGAAAATAATTGGCTAGCTGTTGTAATACCATGGTCCAACAAGTTTGGTAGGATATCGTGGTAATATGCAATACATCAAGGCATTGTAGAAATTGCATAGAATCCACAGATATTGATACTTCTGTTCCCTCATTTTTCAAGACATTTAAGTAATTACATTTTTCTTTCACTAAAGAAACGTGTGTCCTAATTGAAGATTTTTAATTCTTAATAAAACAGTAAATATATTTTATTAATTTGTTAGAAGCTATAATTGATATACAACATGAAAATTGTATTTATACGACGTCTTACATTTATTATAATAATCGTATACAGTTATGAAATTTTCTTTTTTTTCAAAATGAATGCCTTATAAACAAGATTGTACACGTTTCTAATCTAGATTTGTGCTCGCTTTTAGCAATTTAATTATTTTAGGTATCATTTCGCTCAATATTTTTGTTTATATTTTCTCAGGATAATAAAAATGTGATCAATGACTTAACTTCTGTGCACTGTTTGAGATCATGAAAAAGAGTATCTATCTCAAATTGCCAAGAAATTTGACATGAAAGCTTTTTACTTAATTAAAGTTGTTTTAATTAATTTACACTATTAACCAATTTAATTTATTGAAAAAAATAATTTTAGGTATTCAAAAAACTTTGTTTATAGTCCTTATTGTTTGAATTCAGTATCTTTGGAATTTGATTATCTATTGCCTTTGTCGGAAATATGTTGCTGTGAACGTTGATTAATTGTATAGTCAAAAGGATAATTAGCATCGATACTATATTATATTACAAGTGCACCACGCCATACAAAAGTATCACATTTATTTTTTTTTTTAAGTTTTTACGCATTTACGGATTCTCCATATTTTTCATAAAATTACATCTTAATTTAATATTTTTATCATGTTCTTTAAAAAATATTGTTTAAGAAAAGCCGCTGTACGGGAATCGGAATGATTTTCAGAAATCTTGAAATAGTTAATTAATACAATTAAAACCGTTACTATTGCAGTGCATAAACTGCAAAATTCAAATTATTATTGTATAATACCGACCTGCATAAAATTCCATGTGTTCTTATTAGTACAGTTTATTGCATAAGTTAAATAAACAAATTAAATTAAGTATTCAACTATTCATAATTAATTGAAGGAAGACAAATTCTATTTGGGAAAATGCTTAATATTTCGAAAACATTAACTTTGTATATTATTTAAGATGCATAAAACTTTCAAATGCAGGTGGAAGTATTTCATGGTTAGTAGTTCTTATGCTAATATTATTATCATGTAATTAAAAATGGTGTGATTAATAATACATTGTACTTCTTCTTGATTACGCATTAAAAAATGTAAAATTATTTTCTATAAAAAGGATGTATTTAAATATAATAAACTAAATATTTCTTTAATCATAAAGACATTTGTTAAAAATAAAATCTAGTGCTTTCAAATCTCTATATATTAAAAATATTATTTTCACCTTTACAAAATCTTAGTTTTTGTTAACAAACAATTTACATGTTCATATTTTACGAAATGGCATAACTATTCACGATACCAAAAATTCAACTGAATACATTTGAACACATAGACAATTTATCACTCGACATTTCATCACTGGGATAATTTATTAATCGCTATTACAACAAGTCCAAGTTGAAAATCCAAGATGTAAAGAGTATGATTTGTTAAAATTTTACTAATTTTCGCAAATTTCGGGGGAATAATCAATTCTTTTTCGGATTCATTAAAGGAATCTTAGAATTTGTAGAACATTGGCTATATCAAGGACCTGTCGTTCATCTTCATTGCGCATCATTTTCGAATTTCGAGATACATTTGAACATACTGGTGCCATTTCTAATATAACCTTTGTCGTCTAGAAAGACCGAAATTTTTACGCAATTTTCAGCGTTATAACTTTTCTTCGAAACGCCAGTAAACAAAATTGAAAAACGTCCATATCAATAATTTTGGACCTCCTCTTCGGAATCTCTTGGTCAGATTCAGCCAGAGATTTCAAATAAGTTATAATCCTTTTTCGTAAAAAATACTAATTTTTAATTAATTCTTTCTTCACATATCAGATTTTATTCAAAAACACAAAATGGAGGTACGGTATGACGTATGCAGGTTGTACTGTTTGGATAAAAATACTATATACCCATAGTTTTCAATCAGTAGTTTTTGGGTATAATATTTAACTGCTTGTGAGGTAGATTCTATAATAATAGCTCTAATATTATCTAGAATAACATCTGTAATATATACTTTGGAATGAACAGTTTTAAGCAATTCCCCCGGCATAAGTTTGCGAGAAAATGATTGTTTCACCCGTTACAACCGAACATAATATAAATTTTTACGCTTTTTGAGTGCCGCTTGTTTCGGGAAGAAGCTACCGAAAAAAATGAACGTGAATAACATACAAAGCTTAAAAAATGCGGTCATGCATATTACGAAAATTTTGAAAAACCATGTAAAAAAATAGTTCTTCTGAATTTCAAAAGATTATCCAAACCTATGATCAACATTGAACATTTTTGAGCTAACTTGGATCAAAAATTTGTAAAATATTAATGTAAATAATGGTATTTACGTTCATCATATTTGACATTTGATTGCATTTTGTTTAGTTTTTTTCTAGGGAGCCCGACGCATCGAATCTCAAAAAAGTTCGGCCTTAATTTTTGTCATAAATCAGTAATGATTAAAAAAAAGTAAAAATTTCATCTTTGACAAACATATTTTCCAACAAAAATTTGCACAAATCTATGAACTGTACAGTCGAGTTTATGTCTTCGGAGTTACAAAGGTCGGAAAAAAATTAAAAAAATGCAATTTACATGTAAAATATTATTTCCGAGATATGGAAGGCAAATAAATAAGTTACAGGAATGGATTAATAAAAGTGAGGTAAATAATGTTTAATGTAAAAATATTATATTGTAAAATGGCCATTTATATTGAATAAGTTTTACATTGTATATAGATTTTAAGGAAGCATAAGATTATTTATGAAGAAGATCAGCTTGAGCAATATTTTCAGGATTATCCTCTAAATATTTTCTATACCCAATCGTGGGAAATTCGGAATAGTCATGGATGTTTGTGCTTTAAGTTTGCCACAAACATTTTTTTACAAACTCTTCAGCGATCAACAAAATGACATCGTGTGATATTTTGTTGTCACTTTTTTACATTATAATTCGGTTCCCGCGCCCGTGCATGGATCTATCGATTTTATAGGCATCGTGGTGTGGCAGAAATTTCTATGCAAATAGAAGAATCATTTCCAGATTTTGTACATCTCTCATATAGTTTTCCACTTAGTAAAATAGTTTAAGAGGCATTCTTTAATTTCGAAACCTTTCCAATATTTTACGTAAATGCGTTGGTTGTCATATATTTTGTTACTTGCTGATGTATACAGTAATTTTATAACAATTTTATAAAATTTCTATTAAAGTTTTCTATCTGGATGTCCATAGTGTATACATGGAATATTTAAATATATAATTTTCATTTATATTCGTATATTCGTGTTAGATTAAATTTGATTGGGTTAAATTGCGTTAGATTAAACTTTACTATGGTTGTACTTTTAGCTTTTATTTCTTAATTGTTGAGGTTTTGTATACTGAATTTGTGTGTTGAGTTTGTTTTTTGACGAATACTTTTGGAACCATATTACGACGCCTAATTTTGGCGTGTAAGTAAGTTCTTTCCCTAATCTGCTAGTCAAACGCAGGAACCCATTCGAATTTTAATTTGATTTATTCGGTACTAATGGCTTATTCGAATGGTTACACCGTTTTTGAACCGTTTATATAAGAGCTCATGTAAAATGGTTTATCGCGCCAGTGAGAATCTCTCGCATCATTGTGTAGATTTTTACATGGAAAATAATTAATTTTGTCTCTCATCGTTACTGAATGAGAATTTGTTTACACTGAACGTGTTCAGTACAAATTCAACTTTTATTTAAATAAATTTCAATAATATTTTTTGTCATAAGTTTTCATAATATTTTATTAGTTGTAATACGTAAGACGCAATGCTAAATATGAAAAAATAAAATTACTTATAACTTTGTCGTAAATACCCCAGCCTTCATTTTGTACAAAAGTTTATACAAAATATATTCGAATTGCAAGTGACAATTAATTTTTAAATAATTTTGATTAGTTTTGTTTCAAAGTGTTATGAATAATTTGAAAAATAATATAAAAATAATGATTTATCGTTAAAAAATTATCTTCCGTTTATGTGAACATTTCAATTGTTTGTTATTATGATATATAATAAGTTCATAGGCTATTTGTTTTTTAATTTCATATTTTTTTAAACGACGCGGCGGTGTAAATTTACCTTTTATTATAATAGCCTTTTAAAGCTTCGTATAATATAAAAGTAGAAATTTAATTAATACTCTTCTGAAAACTTGTTACAATATTAGAAATGCAGTATTTACTTTTATCTTGTAATTTGAAAAAAAGTTGTACGTTTACTTTTTACCCGATGCAAATAGCCGCAGGCATTGGTTGGAAATTCGAACGTTTACCGAACGCAAAAAAAAAGATCGTTCACAGTTTTTCTTTAACCTGGGGCCGAAACTCGCAGAGCAAGTTGCAAAATAGCCATAAGCAATGGCTTAGCGTGATAATGGGTACTATAAAGTTATAAAACTTGGAAGATGAAATTCAATAATGGACTTCCTTCGTCGAGTATTATAACCATCATTATACATACACGTGTGTGCTTTTATCTGTGCACTTTGCAATCATATGTGTTTGTATAAGTGAATGTTTCCTGCAGATGATATGAAAGTAGATTATTTACAACGTCTTATACGATTATAGAGTCGGTAAAGGGCACCTCTTTCTACATTGTTCCAAAATGATATTAATTTTTTTATTTCGGTTGTTTTGAACGTTTCTTGCATGATCATATCGTTTCAGGATGTGACGTTAACCCATTATCGATGGAATTTACTATCGAAAATTGTTTAAAAATTGAGCAATTACTCGTGTCTCGAATATTATTTAGTTTGATGTTATGTAATTGTCTTTGGATCGCATATTAGTAATTGAAAGTTGGTAAAAACCTTCAATCTACTTTCATCGTGAGATCTTTTATTATGCGGCATTGTTGTCGCGATAAAAATCGCATGGGAGTTTGCAATGGCGGTGTTTTTAATGTACTGTGGAAAATCTACTTGCCTATTGAGAATGTAGCAGGAGAGTAGAAAGCGCGCCTTTCGGCGGAAAACGTGACTATTCTAACTTTTCCTTCTACATATTTTTATTTAATGTTATTTTCATTATAATTATTATTTTATTTGCTTAGTCGCTTTTGTCATATCCAGCATTGGACAAATTACAAAAAAAAAAAAAGAATTAAAAATTAGAGGTTAGGTGTAATTTTTTGAAACTTTTTCAAATGAAAGTCAACGTCGAAAATTGGTACACTTGGGCCGAATATGGTTAATCCATTTTTCGTGTTGAGATTAGAACTCCAAAGTCAACATATAAAATGTCTATACCTAGGACTTAATGGGTTAAGAAATTTAATCTTAAAAGACATTTTTTACGTTTCTAATGCCTTCAAATAAGGCTTGTAGAAACGCGAGAAAACGCTTAATTTTTACTACATTTTTATTTTAAATAAATATGTAAAAAAGAAAGAATGTCTGCTAATAAGTAAGATATCTTGAGCAACATCGGGTAAACATGTATTATTTAGACATGCCGCATTACTTTCGCGATATCGGTTCCTCAGCCAGTAAATCCGGATCGATCGGTGTCTTCCATTCGATGAGGGTCAGTCAGCAAATCATTCGAAAAACGGGAAGTTCGATAACAGAAACGACCCTGTTCCCTCGACATGATCCCCGAGCTTACGAGAAATCCCGAACACGATCAAAGGAATTTTTCTTGAGGATATTCTCTCGCCGGGAAGGAAAATGTAGGAGGCGGCAAAATTGCGAGATTACACCGAAGCGTCTTTCAGTCGAATGAGCACGTGAAACAGCAATTTCATAAAGAATTCCACCGCTTACCCTTTGTAATAGCAGTTTTAGCCGGATGATTTTCGAAAACGATATAGCGATCGCCGGAGTAGCGGTATCCCGTTACGTCATTCGGCTGTCCGGAAAAAAGCTCCAGGACGCATTTGGAAAATGGAACTTTTAAAATTAATCCAGCAGCACGATGCATTCCGGGCTTTCATAAACCACACCATTTGCGACCGTTCCGTGATGTTGAAAATCTCTCCAGAGATGTCCATTTTCGCCTCGATGTCGTTATCACATTCGCGCGGCCGTGAGCGGTGTGTAACAAGTTTTTAAAAACACTTCCGCCTACTTAGAGATTTTACGGTTCGTGGATGTTGCGGCGACTAAAAAGCCGCAGCGAGAATGGGGAAAAAATACTGAAAGCATTTTAAGGGAAGCTTGGACCGATTAGTCGTGGTCAATAAATAATTTTATTAAATCAGAAGCTTGTATCAAATCACATTGCCAAAAAGCTGGAATTTCGTAAAAGCTTAAAAATAAAGTTTACCTATAGCGGCGTTTTATTGCCTCTTTTTTTGAGTATTTCATTTTTTAGATTGTATGCTGCGGATTTTATACAACGGCAAAAAATAACGGTTGGAAAAACCGACCGGGATTGCGGAACGGTTACGATAGAAGTTTCTAATGGTTGTGGCGCAATGGAGAATCTATTTCAGAGATTAAAGCTCGTAACGAGAACACATGTTGGGTATGTATTTTAACTCCGTACAATTTATTGCGTCAGATTCCAACTATGCGAAGGGTCTCTCCGTAAAATGACTCATGACTTGTGCGCGTATGTAGTTCACGAAACTGATGTTTTGAAAGGCTGCAGAGTTCAAATTCTAATGAAAATATTCCTATGTTTCCCGGAGTTTGAAACAGTTCATTAATGTTCATATTAATTAAAACTGCGAAGCCCTTGTGGCTGTTCCGTAGTTTGTGGAGATAAAAATTAGATCTAATAAGAATATATTTTATGTACATAACAAGGGGAAGACTTGACAGGTCAAAGCTTCTTTTCATATCATTTTATCAACAGTTTTTATCCGAATAAAACATCGACGTCTATTTGATGTACGGAAAATCGAAACTCAGGACTTTCTGGCCAGATGCCACGAGAGTTACTGGGCTAACAAAGAAGGATTACTATGTAAAAGTCTTCTGAAATATGCAAAATCATCAGTGCAACAGATGTCAGGATTCAGTCACTTTGAATGCTCTTAAAGATCACCTAAATGGATCATGAACGATTGTCGAAAATTATGTCATACTAAATAGGATTTGAGAGTTAACTGCCTTGAAGTTAATTCCAACAGTCGACATACAAGAATTCATAGTAGTTCCTGAAAATGGAATTTGAAACCTGCATGTTCAATGGAGACAAGAAGAAACGCGCATCTCAGCTCTAAACACTTGAAGAGCTGAATGACCGGAAAGAATGTAGCTTTTCAACAAATGAAACAATCGAAATTAAGCTCGAAACTGTCCGAGATGTAATGTATGGGTCGACATTCCTGAATGACTCTTTCGTTGCGGGCCGTTGTGCTAGCTACATCGAGTTATAGTCTCATTGTTAGGCAGTGGAACTACGACCCTTTGGAATCATGAAATGGTACTGCACACATTGAAGCAGGGAACAATGGCTCAATCACGACACAATGCACAATCACACTTCTAGAAGCAGAGTCTACTCGGGCCGTCTGGAATGCAATCGATAGGTTGACCCAAACGATATAAACTATCTAACATTCGAATGTGTGCATTCAACTTTTGTTTTCTGAGAACAGGAAGAGCCATCAAACACTTACCTAAACGAGGTGACCAGTTAACCAGTTAACACCCTAAACGGCATGAAATATTAGGGTTTTGCATGTAATTTGTCTTCATACACAGCGTCAATGTCTTTTTTATCATCCATTGGGTCCGCCTTTTTAAATTTCGAGAATATAATTACATATTCTTAATGGTAAATCTAAAAAAAACTTCTTTAAGAATTTCTAACAAATTTATAGCAATTTCTAATTTTAGTCCGCCATATTTGATCCACCATGTTAATTGTTAAAGTGTTACTATGTATTCGTAATTACAGACCTAAAAAACGGTCTGTGATCATAATCACCATTTAAATTAATTATGCGTTAAAAAATATAGTTGTACCACTCGATCAAGTACATTCCCATCGAAATTTTGTTTCGAAAAAGAAGTTTTTTTTTCATTTTACCTTCTGTTCAGGCCGCCATATTGCATCTACCAGAAAATGGCTGAACAATTATAACAATTCTGATAGCAATTACATGAAATCGTATGAAAAGCTCTTTATGACGTCTTGGACATTAATGTTCTAGTAGATAAATTGTTGTTTACAAATCATTTATGTTTCAAACGGTATAATTGACGTTTCAAACTTTTCAAAATAAATGTTCCATTCGCACTTGACGATCACCCCGTTATGTTTGATGATCATTTTAACTACATATAATATACCGAGCGCTTCAACGAAGTGTACGTAACACTGTTGGAATATTTCATGCACATATTAAAGAGTGTTTGTTACCCGCGCGGCAGTTTGGAATATTCAAGTAGGTCGTGTTTTCGCCGCAAAGTTTATCTCGCATAATTACCGAGCTTGCAACTGGTCTCCCTCCTGGCATATGTGAAACGCATACAATACAAGGGAATCACAAGGTCGTATCACGGTGGAAAATCCGCAAACGTATCACAACGCAAAGTGGCGAGCGTGAAAAACGCTTTCGGCGTATCGTGCAGGAAAGACATTTATGTCGAATCGAGCGATATGTGCGAGTGTACCTGCACATCTCGATTGTCGTTGTCGACTTCGTGCCAGGCAGCCATTACACGCTTACATATCCGCAAAGTCGAAAGCGATCGACTTCCTCGATGTGGGATATCGATCGATCGTTGGGCGAGAAAGGAAACACGCTCGAGCAGCCCTCGACTTCAACTAGCGTGATGTCTCGACTGCCTAAAATTATGTTACTATGCCAAGGTTTGACCTTGGCATGACATTGTTAACCATGAATACCGAATGAGTCGTGATTACTTTGATTCTCAAACGTGTAGGACTCGCGGCTACAGGTGAAACGCCAGTCGCCTTCGGATCTGTCGTCGCATATCTAATGACGCTCTCGCACGTGAGGCTAGAAAAATTAGTCGTTGATGCAAAGATATTCCCGGCACTCTGTCAACAAACAAGCGACGACGGACGGAATTGCACGCTATGCACGATCTCGCGATTTCGTTAGTAATTTTCCACGATATAAATCCCAGATTGGGATGGAAGAATAACGCGCCGCGGTCGAGACGATACGTCAGCGGACGAGATGGTGCAGTTAAAGGAGATAGATTTTCAGTCCTTGCCAAGTGTCTCGAGTACAGCTATAGCTCTGTGGCCATTATCTCGCCATTGACGGTATGAATGACGTAATTGGATGCTGCATCCGAACGGTACCGATTAATCGATCCTGGTTCACTGACTCGCCAATGGGACTAGGGTCGAGGATAATGGCCGATCGAATTATTTCTTTATTCGCCAAGGCACGTCCATTATGGTGGACCGAGGATCATGGGATTCTGCCGATGGCAATTAGTAACGTCATTTAATCCAAGTGGTGATTAAGTGGAATCTCATTAAGGTAGATACTGAGGCGAATATCATTCGACAGTTGCAATGAGATTTTATTTTAGAGTCGGATGAAATTTTCATTCCTCTTAAATTAAACGGAGCTGGCTGCCTGAATAATAATCGAAGGGTTTTCTTTTCGACGTAGTATAATGCCGCGGGTTCAACGTTCGTTAGGGAGTGTAAGTTGCGGTAATTAAAAGGCCTCTTAGGTTAGGTCAGGTGTTAAAATGCGCAATTCGTCGTACTTTCATTTTGCACGACTTTAAGCGAAGAACGAACGTTCCATGCTCGGAATAATGCTCTGTGGATGGAGTTCTATAGGCGAGCGGATTTCTCTCCAAAAGTTACTTAGAATATCAAAAAGTGACCAATGCCATTCTGGTCGATAATTTTGGACTTACTAGATAGTACTCGACGTACTGGGGTCAAGTATATTTGAATATATTATTTTCCAAATGCGGAAGTTAATAGAAAATGTTGGTAACAGTCGTTTACAAAGATGTACGTTAGTAAAATATACGTAAACTCTCTGAAGGCTAAACAAGATTAAATAATCTTATAAAAATATATTTAAAAGACCTGAATATAGTTAATTCGACAAGATAAGACCAGAAATTATCATAAAATGATAAAATATTGCTATTTACATGTAACTGTTCGAATTAAAATGATTAGTTTTTGCAATGGCATAGTTAAGGTCATGATCGACATCACAGTCGGACGTAAAGTTTTCCGCTCTTTTTCATTTTTTAAGTAAAAAATGAATATTTCTACATAAAAAAGTGGCTTTGATATTCAAATGATATTGAAGGTCACGTTGAAGGTCAAATTTTAGGTCAGGATTGAATAGCCCCGAAAAACAACATTTTTGTTCAAAATGCATTCTTACATTGTTACGTGGACAATTGCATACTTTTGGAGCACCCTGTCTGGGTCTTTCATCTGCCATTTTCCATTATAATTCATAAAACAATAATAACTACAATAGCCGTTTGCAGATTTTTACTTTTCAAAATGGCGGATGAAAAAACTGCAACATAAATTAACTTGAATATTTTACGTTTCTGCGGGGATTATGAATATAGTAAAATGGGAGGTGGAAAGCCTAACATTTAAATTTAGTTGTAAGATTCTCATTATTCCAAATAGCGGATGAATGTGAAATAAATGGAATAATTTTTTATATTAATTATATTTAAAATTCATTGCGGTACTTTCGTGATCCTGGCAGTATACTCTTCAAACTATAAGACATCAAGTATTGCATCAATTATCGCGTTTGCCGTTTAGACTTTACGCGATGATTATGGGAGGCATCTTGTTTTACCCCTAAGATCGTCAGTGTTACAGCGCCGTATTTTATATATAACAACCTATTCAAAATAACAGGAGGATGAGAGAATGTGCAGATTGTGTTAAAGGGAGAGGGAGAATATTGAACATTTAAGGAGCAAATAGTATTATGTTCGGGAGAAATGAGAAATAGGTGTAGATGTTTTAGATGGGGATGGAAGAAGAATTAAATGAATGGAGGTGAGGAGAAAGAGAGAGAGAGAGGAGGGGAGATAGAGAAAGATTAGATTAGAATTATGTAATTTTCCTGGAATGGACCAAAAGTGAAATTAAATAAATTGTAATTAACATAATTTAAAATTAAAAAGCGAGAGAGAGGGAGAGGGAGTGAGATGGATAGAGAGACAGATAGCAAGAGGAAGAGAGAAAGGAGATAGTGTCCGCGTGAGTGAGGGAGAGAGGGGGGGGGGGGAGAAATCATTTAGTGTACGTGTTTTTGAGTGTAAAGTACGTATGATTAAATGATTAGAATTTTTGCAATTTTGGTAAAGGAAGTCCGTGTAAGCATAATTTTTAGGAAAGCATGCATACACTACTACTATTCTAAAGAACATTATCGATGCAGCTATCTTATTATGAAGAAAAAAAATGTGATTTTTAACCTCGAAGAAAGTAAAGTATCGATTGTTCTTATATCGATCATAAATGATATTGTAATTATCTCACAATTTAGATACATATGTATATTTATCGCATTCCACTTTAATAATGTAATCCAAAAACATTTCTAGAACCATCATTATACTCTTAAAATGTAGGCTAAAAACGTTTCATGAATGACACAATGCGCTCAGGTGCAGTGAGGAACGACTCCGTAAAAATTGTAAAGCTTTCACGGTAAACAGCTGCGTTCCCCTAAGTGCCCATATAAAATGATTAACTGCAAATATATTCATGCACATGTAAATGAAAATAGATTTTTCAAAATCCTTCCGTCAAAATGAAGTTGCAATTTTCTTGTTTCAGGATCGATAGGGAGAAAAAGCGAAGGGGAATTTGCAAGCTTCTAAGGTCAAATTCACGGCAACGGATTTCCGACAACCGCGAACCGCGACCTTGTTCCCGCACGGCAATGGAAACGGCTATTTACTGCCGAGTTTTCGCGTGTCAATCAAAGTCCTGAAGTTCGAAAAGTACAGTGATCGGGCAGTTATCGCGATCGGCGTCCGTGAATTCGACATGACCTCGAAAAAGTAGCGCGGATTATTTTTACACCAATCCAACGAAGAGATTCTTGATGGGAATTGAAGCACGACTAGCTTCAAACTTGGCCGGAAAACAGGAAATGGTGTTCGAGATGGAAGTCTGATCGGAACCGACGGAACAATTTGTCGTACGATGAGATAATATAACGACCGGTGCGATCGCGCGGGTTGAGATGGAAGTGAAGGCTTTGATGGTGCCGTTTCGGTGAGAGATCCTGAGTACATTATCGGGCGGTCATCGGACAAGATGGCGGCTGCGATGCGGGAGCGCCACCAACGACGGTGGCGCCACGCGCATCTCCTGGTGGCCATTTTGTTTTTGAACGCTATTTTGACGTGCGGCGGTCAAAGGCCATTGAGTGTCGGTGTCTCAAGGAGACGCGACTTGTACATCGCTGGATTCTTTCCATACGGGAGGCACGTACCTGAAAGTCACCTAGGTCGTGGTGTCATGCCCTCCGTTCAGCTCGCAGTCCAACATATCAACGATAGTCCCAACATATTAAGAAGTAATCGGCTACACGTTTTGTGGAACGACACAGAGGTGAGTTTGCACTTTAGTACTCAATTAGTATAACTAATTCCATGACCTACAGTTTTTCACAGGAAATTCTACAATGACCACGCGAAGTTTTTAATTTATGAGTGCAGAGCTCTAAGTCCCGCGGAATAAAATATTGAAAAATCTGCATATGCCGTGAAGGTTACACATCCGCGTTTCGGTCACGGTCAATGATTTTTAATCACGGTTATCAAGTTGCGTTGCGTGACTAACGAATCTCGCTTAAAGTGATTCCCTGTAATATAACCAGTTCGGTTTAATGGCTTTGGCGCCATTCTTGATGCCGTTATGACTTTCTGCATGTAATTTAATCGAAGTTAGTACTAAATCTGAAATAGCTTCACATAATCTACCTAAATCGAAGGTTAAGCCAAGATGTACCAGTAGAGACCTTGGTGAACGAGTTTCCGGAATTCAGAAATTGTTTTTGGGGAGAATGCAATACGAAAGCGTACTAATTTTCTTTTAAACCATAAGCGCGTTAAATAAATAACTTTGCAGTAGCCATGAAGACAAAATAATCGTTAATATCGCTCGTTACTTAGAATCTCGGATGTAACAGGTGTGCATTACGACTCCATCGATTTTCACTTGACCTCCCTTCAGTAAATTATTTTTAATAAAACGTAGAGACGTAAATTCAGCAATAATGTCCTTTATTTTATCAGCATGGTACGCACTGCCGAATTTGCATCCATTTGGTAGGAAGCACGTATGCAGCTGAGTCTACCCCACGTGAAGCTACGGTCGTTTGGCTGTCGACAAATTACAGCACTTACCGGTAACGGGAGTAGTCACAAGTAGTTTCCATCACTGTAATGGCGTTCGTAGCGCTCTTACATTATCGTCCTACGTGGCTTATATTATGTGTCAAGAACTGATTCCCTTTGAGCCCAACACTGCCGCTGCATCTCGCACCGCCCGCTGTTTTAACCTCGTTGGTTATATTTACAGGCATTTCCCTTCTTCATATTTGCCAAAATGAGACAAATTTCCGTCATACATTTTGCGGCTTCTGATGTTACCACGGCCGACTCGAAAATCTACTAGGAATATTTTGAATATGAAAATTAACACTGATGCAATTCTGTTAGGAAGGCCAGAAGAGCATTATTAATGTCAACTTTGTACATTAGCTTCATATCACAGACTCCCGACTTTTTCGTTATTTTCAGTTAACATACAATTTTGACATTGCAACAGATACGATACGAATGCATGAAACTTCTATTGCGCTTTAAAAAATGCCATTTCTGTATTGTAAATTTAAAATATCCAATTTTTGAGGTAAGTTCTTGTGAGGACCACTAGATGGCGCACAAACCCATAATTGTTATCGCGCAGAATTTGCAGTAAATAACAGTGCTTAATCAGATAAATAAATCCTTGTGCGACAACGCCTTTGGAATTGGTAGACGCGTAGCGTGGATGATTGTAATTAACATTTATTTAATATAAACTTTGCATAGTATTCTTTTCTGGATTTATTCAATACATATATTTAAAATATTTAAATTTTAAAATTGTGCATTGCATATTTTGACTTATTCGATTTCGAATTCATAGTGATGACTATAAGCTTGACAGTTTTCGAAATTTTGTGTATGGCAAGGAAGTTTTGAAGAAATGTCTCGAAATCTTTTGAAATCGATGAATTTAAAAGTCGTTGGGTGATTAACCTGGAAGCATTAAAATAATTGCTTTTTCATATAAAAAAATCCTAACTGTATAGGTAATTTTACTAATCCTTTTAGAGGTACATACTACCAGCAGACTACCAGCTGCTACAGGATCTGTAGTTCTTATTTTAACTAATTGAGTATAGTTACTGCAACCAATAAAATGTAACACGTATAAAAAGTAAGACGTTCCATTGCAATCTAAAGCATGCTTTTTAATATTTTATTTTATATATTATATTAAACACTCAGATGCAAACACTATTGCTAATTTAATCGTAGAATCCATAAAAAAATGTTCAGTCAATTATCAAGAACCCCGACTGTAGATTCCCCTTATCAGTATAAGCGTACAGTCGAGTCACAGTATATTTACCTTCTCGGTTATTCGCCTTCCCCTCCGTCTCTTTATATTTACTAAAAGAAGAGGATCGTCATTTCTCCCACTTCGCACAGTCGCATTATGTTTATGACGTCACAGCAGACGCTTGCTGAGATCTCAGCCTACAAGATGGAGGAAAAAGAGAGAAATATAACGAGAAGGAACAGGGCAAATATGCTGGGACGTAAATATAGCGAGACGCAATTATACCGGGACTCTACTGTATAATTTTTAATGAAGATCAAAATTAGTTTTTAATAAAAAGACTTACTAATAATTTACGATTCAAAACCTTTGTATCAAATCGCGAGTCTCGTGCGCACAATAATGTTGACATCACATGAGTGAATAATAAGCAGAAGTTGGAAGTACATTGAACGATGAACCATTGACAATGAAAATGTTTACTGGTGGTATTTCCAGTTTATATTTACATTTATATTTATATTTGCTGTTGTTATTACCACACAGACCTTTAATATACAATATTTCGTGCAATGAGTGAGATTAAATCGCATGAAGGCGATTTAATATAAATATATCACTACTATATAAACCTAAGAATTAAAATCACTTTTAAAACCTTAAAAGTCAACATCAGTGTTTAAAACCTTAAATATGAATATCAGCATGGAAGAAATTGCATATATGTTTGAAATGTAAATTACCAAGAGCAATATGGTTAGGGAAACATTTTAAGTACATAGTAAAGTGTGTCAGATCGAAAGGTCATTTTTTTAGACGTGAGGCGTTTGAAATTTAAAAATTCAAAGTAATATAAAGTGTTATAAAAAATTTTCCTGGAGGGCCATGCTGAAATACTGGGGACTATTTGTAGAGTTTTACGTGTAGAATAAGACCAGCCTTCGGTATTTTAGCTAAAGCAAAACTTAAAAATATTATAGCATAAATAGTCATAAAGTTTGTCTATTTGAAAAAATCTGTATATTGTAACTATATCTTTTTTATCGGCACTCATCAGTACTGAGTGATCCTGTATTATTCAGGTAGTAGAGAAACTGTAAAAAATGTTTCAGGTCATTATTCAGTGATTTAAAAATGTTATAGCAGTTTAATTGAAAACAAATTTGATATCTTCACTACTATAGCAGCAATATTTGACGGATTTAGATATTTTTGTATGCTTAAATGAGATAAAACCAACTTTAAAGTAAGGTGTTCCTCTAATTAAACATACTTTATTATATTTTATGCTTTTATTATTTGAAATATATATGGGAAAGGTCTTGAACCACAAACCCTCACGAAAGTTAAAAGTTCTAGGGATATATATATATATCAATATGTCGGGGGAAAAAATCAGAAACTGTAACATTTGAGATTTTTTTTCACGAATTATATGAAGTTTTGGGAAAAATTACTGAGATTAAAAATGCTCAGAATTTATCCGGAAATGAGCTAGAATTTTTCGAAATATTTCGTATATGTTATTGATTTAAACAAAAAATTCAATAACAAATATCACAAAATCTCAACAAAAAAAATTTGAATAAGCTAGAATATTTTTAGTTACACTGTTGTGCAGTTTTTAAAATAAATTTACGTTTAGGAGGCCATTTTGAGAACATTCCAATGAAGTGATGTAAAAAAGTTAAGTTTTCCATGAACCATCGTGCTTAGTTGCAAAAAAGTCGCAACCTCCTCATAGATTGAAAACATAAATTTCAAAATTATTGTATCTTTTTTTTCAAATTTATCGCCGTTTAGTTTAATAAAATCATTTTCCTTCATGAAGTAGTGCCTTAAAATTCTGAATTTCACTATTTCTCGAACAACCTTATTAATAGTATAAATAAATGTAAATGAACAAATAAACGTATAATAAATTAATTAAACATAATGAAAATTTAATAATAAAAAATAATGAGAATTTATTCTTATGTTCCTCTGCTAGTAACCTGGTAGGTTCTGCTCAAAATTATGGGTAATTTTCATTATTTCTTATTATCAATTAAAATCTGCAGTAATTGCTATAACAAAAAATTAAATCATACTATACGTGCGGTGTCCAAAATTTGATTAGCAATATTTCATATTTAGATTATACATTACATTTTTAGGAATATGTTTAGTAACAAAATTGAACCTGAAGCATAGATTTTGCATTTCCAAAAAAAATCGCTTTTCATGCAAGTACTCGGATGGTTATTTCGACAAGTCAGTATTCATATTAAAGGTATTTTCAAACCCAGCTATTTGTATTTGTGGTATTTCGACCTACGATGAATATTTTTCTAGTTACAGCCACGTAAAGGGATAAGAACACCGATTTTTTTTTTGTTTCTCAGGTTTAACTCAATTCGCTATAATACTGTTAACAAAATATTACATGAAAAGAGGATGTAGAGCTTTAAAATGTCAATAAATAGACCTCTTAAATATCAAAGTAGTTGAAAGACGGTTCCTAATACCGTTTCTGAATCGTTACAGAAACATAACGTACAAGGAGTCAAAGATCTATAAATGATTTCTATGCAATACTTCATTAGTGTAGCAAAATGAGGTATACCAAAAAAACTATAGGTCAAAATATCACAAAGATATTGCTACTAAGTTTTTGGACACAATGTATAATGATGCCGATCGAATCCTTTGAGAAGATGATCGACTATGGTTATTTCGTTACTTTTGGGACAATCATTAAAAGGCAATCTCGTAGATTTGTTCGATTAAATCTAAAATTAACCTAAAACCACTTACAATGGAAGATTCTAAAGAGAGATACAATGAGTGACGTCGAGTTTTGGTTGCAAATTGGGTAATTAAAATTCTCACATTTTTGTTTGCAGGGTACTGTACAGATCTATCCACAATCCAATCAGAATTTCCCTAGAGATTTGTAAATTCGTTAGACACTTTTAGCTACTCCGGTAATAGTCCAAAATCACAAAAGGTAATTAGTTCTGACGTAGGGTTAAATGTATGCCTCTAGAGGGTCCCACTGAAGCCCTCTTGTACTTTTGGATCAGTTTTGATATCAGGGACGTGATATCGCCCCGGTGGGTAATAGAGCGATTCAGACCACCGACATGCTCAAGTGCCTCTGAGCCGATCTTCGGCATCTCTGTAATCCCGTCTCTCCGTCATAGTTCCAAAGTCCTGGAAGATCATCCCGCTGTTTATTTCCTCCATCGCTTCCGATGTACAGAAAATGCCCTTTTATTTACGTAAATGCACTTTCTAATTTCCGAGATCTCGAGGAGAACCCTTCTTTAGTTATTTTCAGAGAAGCCACGTTGAGCAATAAAAAATCTCATCTGCATAAAGCTCTTCCACGTCGGAGTGGCTTTATATACCTAAAATCTTACTGCCAACAATAACATGAACTTCGCTCCAGTGATCTAAGGAATCGGGCATCTCCTCAGAAGCTCGGCGAATTGAGGTGGTGCAATGTATGGTCTTTGTACGTAGCCGCGCACCATGTCCAACGTAGTCTGGGCTGTAAGCTCCCCTACAATACGCGCTAGAAAGTGGTGTGACCCGAATAATGCAGCCACCGCAGGGTTTGCATCTGTCCCGTCGCTTAGGGTGTTTGTGAGGTCGAATCGAAAACTTTTCATCACTATACAGGAGCTTAGGGAAATTCTCGACGCCAGATTAATGCTCGGCAATGCACAATGTAAACGAATTTGCGTTACTTTTCCAATGTTGAGACATTTTAGTTTGATTAAATTCAGACCTTAAGTCTTCTCATGATGTCGGCTGGTTAAATCATTACCTTATCATTGCATTAACTTTGTCAGATTTTCTCATTATTATTAATTTCCCATGAAGCACAATTATCACCAAACCTCAAGTCCATTTAACCTGAGACGTCAGGCTGGACAGTAACCTCACTTGCATAACAAAGTTTCACGTACGGTGACAAATTGCGGTTCGTCCAGGGGTGAGTTGGTCACCGCAGATCCAGAGATGACATCGTCCTAGTTCCATCGGTCGACAGTGGTAATAATCTTGAAGGCCCTCTCTCGGACGGCCCACCAGTTGTCACAATCCCTCGGATTCACAGCATCCACCGAATGCATCCGACGTTATTATTCAATAAAGCCAGTATCCATGAAAAATGTCGCTCCTTTCAAACTACTTCCTAATACTTTTAACGAGCTTCGCGAACCGGAAACTGACTCCAGGTGAGAAATTTATCTCATGCCAGCATTAATCTCCGCCTCTGAGCTCTTCATTTAGGCGACTGGACTGCAGCGGCGAAGTTGTCTGATCCATCTTGAGCTACGGATAATTGAATAATTAATTTCCTGTCGTGTTTCCTCTAGAAAGAAACGATCGAGCGCTCAATTTAATGCTTTTAAAAACTTTTGCGGCATATTTTGAAGATCCAGGAGTATTAAGTTTCAACGAAATTGAGTAGTCTACGTCAGTAATGAGCGATGCGTCTATCCGTTTAATACGCGAATAATCGATAACTCAACTTCTCGAGAGAAAATTGGACACGGCTGTAAAAACGACACTGGAGCACAAAGGAAGCGGGGAACATTGAATTACATTGATATTAATGGTGAGACATCAGAAGATTCAGCAGTTTTACCTCGTCACGGGTTGAAGTGACAAGTCATTCTGAATGTGCAAGATTGATATAAACGGAATCGAAACGAAATCTCAGGGTAATATGACCGCAGTGCGGATGAATATGTCACGCTTATGACTAGCTAACAGATTTAATTAGTTTTTTTTTGGAGGGATCAGAGATAACCTCATAAACACGAGACCTGTAAGGATTCAATAGTTGGAAAGTTCATCGATAGGCGTTTGTAGGTCATGTTATCGAACCACCCTCGACAAACTGCTTCAAACAAAAAAGTACAAACGCGAAGAATAAGTTGTTCCTTCTTGGAAGAAGGCGTTTTCTCCCGAAGTGAAATTTCCTTGGTAGTAAATGACGGAACGTCTCGACGATGCATTACCTCCGTGAACGATACTAGGCACGCTTTTCCAATATTCTCGAACTCGTTTCCAACGTACCGAAAGAGTCACTCTTAGGTGGCATTTCTTTTTGTTCCGATCTAATAAAAGATCGAATTTTTCAGAATCTTCTCTACTGGTGTCGTAGTGGGACGGTTTCACTCACGCACACAGAAAAGAGCAGACACTCGGAGAACTCCAATTAAAAGTTTTCGCAAACGTAGGAAGAGAGCGATCTTCGTCTGGATAGTTAGTGGGAATTTCGTTCTTTCGCCAAGACAAATCGTCGCCTGCACAAGGAAATCGATGTCCGAGAGTTCGCGTGCCTCCGAGTCTAATTGCCGAAAGTACTCGACAATTTATATTCGATGAACAGTAATGATTTCAAGTTAACTCTCGAAAACCTTTTAACACCGTGTCGACCGACTTTTTTTGATATCGCTAATTTGTTTCCTGACTTCTCTGATTAATTTTCTGGCAGCAAGTATTTTATATGCTTTGAGAATGTGGATGGAAGTGATGGAGGATAGCGCAGGCGTTGGTTGGAAAATTCTCTAAAAATTTCCCGTCCCGTGCGAGTCGCAAACCGTGCGATCAATAGCAGATAATCGGTAGACGATAACAGTTCTGTCATGAAGAGCGGGGCTTCCCCGACTTCTAATTTATGACGCGTCCAATAATAACGGTCCATTCGAGCCAAGATGACGCCGGATATACGCACGTCCCATGCATACGAATGCGACACGTTCGAAAAGTCATGTTTTCTGCCCCATCCGTATCCGACGTTTATGGCGTTTATTATACAGTCGGATCGTTGAAGCGTGCGAACGTTCACCTTGACTCGTACAACATCGATCGGCCAAGTCGAACGAACAGTCGAGTGTGCGATTGTCTATTTTTAAAGTCACGTTTTTACCCTCTTGTAATTTGTACGCGTTTTTTTAGCAATCGTTTTGTTTTTTCGATCGCGGCATTCTCTTCGGTTCCGGCGCTATTGTTCCGGTTCAATCGACGGTAGGGGTCGGGGGACTTGGAAGTCGTTCGATTCGAATCGCTGCGCGAGTGTTTATGGGGCTTTTTAGGACCGACGAACTTTTATCGAACCTACGGGCAATTTTCAAGCTGCGAAATATCGAGATTTTCAGAAAATCAATATGCAGATGGTAATTTTTTTAGGGTGCGTTATAAAACCGTAGTGTCAATATGATTCAGGCATAGTGAATTTCAACCATAGACAATTTCTTGTATCTAATATCTGGATAAAAAACTTGAACAAATATCTTCATTTTGAAATAAATCTAGTATATTATATAAATTTCACTAGGAAACAGAATTTATAATCATTTAGTTAATGAAAATGAATTTGAAAAATATTGAAATGTTAATATACAACAAATAAAATAATAATAATGACATATGTTCGTATAAGAATTTATCTACAATTTATTTTCCATACTAGCATAAATGCATTTTTTTTTTAAAAACTAGCCTCAATGAAGGGCCAAAATCGTCATTCTAACTATTTATGGACTCTGGTTAAAATATTTACAAATCTCATCAAACCTTTTACTTTTTATATCTAATTTTAAAAAAGACGATTTTTTAAAATTAATTTTTAAAACTTATAAAACTATAAAAATGAAGTTCTCACACCCTTAGCCCACAATATCGTGGGAGAAAAATGTCACTTTCTCTCCCTAGGGTGCAAAATGGCACTTTCTCTCCTTCTGGAGAAATATAAATGTATGTAGGAGGAGTATATTTTTTTTACATCTAAGTTCAAATTACTACTTTGCAGAATATATCGTTTGAACAAAATAGCATGTTTTCATATGAACAAATAGTCTGTGCAGCAAAGGACAGTTTTGCATATTCATACGAATTGCCGCATTCTCTTCATTCGGGCATCAATCTCACGCTCGCAAGCAAACACACATTTTGCTTTCTAGTTGCACAATGTACTCTTAATTTAAAAAAATATAATATGGCTTTTGCCCACCTTATCAAAGTTTGATAATGGCGAAACATAACGTTAATGCTTTTAAGATGGCGGATCTAAATGACGACGGAAGAAATCCGTTTCAGTTGCAGTAATAAATTAGAGCATTCGTTTCTTAATGAATTATTACCTTTATGACACTGAGTAGCAACAAAAAAACACAAACTGCAAACTTCATAAGTCTCTAAGGAGAGAATAAATATTTTCTAAAAGTCACAAAAATTTTTATTGAAAAAGATGGCTGTAAGTTTTTAATGAATGTTTGCAATTTTGTTTGTAATCTATGAACTTCTGTTGTAATTTCGCAAATAAATTTGAAAATGTAAACTTGGATAATGTTTTAATTTATTATGATATTTAAATGATGAAAAATTAATCACACTCTTAAAACGTTTTCTTGTCAGCGGAATAATCCTCTTGCCGCAAGTGGAAATACTCTTGTTACATGATCGAGAGGATTATTCCACTTGCGGTAAGTGGATTTCTACTTGCTGTAAGTGGATTGCGATTGAGACAAAAGGACTTAGGAGGACTAATAAACAAAGTGTGTACATTTAAATAACCAACATATAACTTATTACTTATTCACTTTTACATTAAGGGATTAATATCTATTTGTACATTTCAAAATATCTGTTAATAATATTACTGAAAATAAGATTAAACCAACAACACTATACTTGATTATATTTATGCAGTATGTAGTATTAAGATTATGCAAACATTTGAAAATAATTATTTTTTGGTCAGAAAACATTATTTACAAAATACATTTACACAATAGGTAAATAAATTGACCCCTACTGTCTATGTATATTTATTTATATTATAATTAATCTTTTCTTGGTTTATAGGAACATTAGAATCGCAGAAAATAAATGTGATTGAAGTATAATCAATAAACATTGAAGATTTTTTTAACCTTCAATATTATTGTTAAACACTTTCTGTGTATAAAAATTATGGATATATTTGAATAAATGCTTTGTACGTAATTTTAAAACTCGTATATATAAACTATCGTAAATGAAGCTATAAGATCCAAGTAATTTTTATATAAATACAGTTTACTTAATTTGCATTAGTAACTAGTTTATACGTGTGCATTTCACGAAGTATCACAACTTGCAGCACGACTATTGCCTACTAAACCTGTAAATATGAACTGGATTGCTGTCATTACTAATTCAGCAGCTAATCCACATTTCTAGGCTGCACGCATTTGCAGCGGCGTCAAAGTGAGCTAAAAGAAGAAAGAAAGAGTTAAGTATGTTTCTACTAATGATACATAATTTTATAATAATACTTTCTATAATAAACCTTCCATATCACTACTAAACTTTATATTTTTACTTTTGTCAAATAAAATTCGAATTTGCCTACGAACATGTTTGACAAAAAATGTGTTTATTGCATAAATAAAAAAGTATTGATTTTCAAATTTAACCGTTGTACTCTAAACTATTTGGCTCTTAAAAATACATGTATTAAATAAAACAATTTGATTCTAATAGCAGAATAATAAATTCCTACAAATAACCAGAACAAAATCCAACCAGAAGTTTCATATTGTGTTCCTAACTAGTTCAAAAAATCGACAAGCGTCCGACAGAAAAAGATATCAATTAAAAACGTTCTGATTTCCATAAAAAATGATTTCCATAAACTTTGCACTCAGAAAAAATTTGTAGTAAATTTTAATTAATTCATGAGTTCCCTAGTAGCAACTAAATCTTTAGCAGTTTTTCGTTGATTTCATGAAAATTGTGCTTATCCAGCTTTCGATTGAGTTATCCGAACTATATGTAGTTATGGAAACTACAAAGTACGCAGTTTTCACTGGGTAACGCATCATTTAATTAAATTTAATAAATATTTTTCTTAATGTACCATATGACAATTAAAAATTGTCGACTATATTCATATACTCGATTTACGAGGTTTCAATCGATGACTTCATCTTGGAAAAGGTGTTCACTGCTTTCCGAAAGCAGCTCAAAAAGTTTTTGCAAAGTCAAACGATTGCGCTTTTTATGTGAAGACTTTAATTTACACATATATTATAGTTTTGGATATATGGTACAAAATGTGTTAGGTAAAATTCACCGGATGCTGAGGACGTAGAAATCGTACAAAAACTTGTTAGTAATCATTCAGAGAAAATTTATGTAAGTTTTCCGAGTTTTCCTGGACAATGAACAATACTTTAATGTTTCCGATATCCTCAACATCATAATACTGAAGATTAAAAATGGTCAATAAAAAAAAGTTGTTCTGTATACGTCAGCAAAAAAAAAAGGAATAAAGTTAGTTCTCACCCAATAGGCGAGAAAGAATATAAACGAATTTAATATGCAAATTGGTTTATGTTCGATTTTTATCCGTTTCGAATTAAAGCAATCCTTCTACGGAATGACGTTCCATTGCATGGAGATTAAAAAGTGTAAATAAATAAGTTTAATATACAGCTCAAAATTGGTTCATTTTTAATATCCCCATAATTTAATAACATATTTTCCCTTATTTGATTTAATTCAGGAATTTGGCCCTATAATAGTTTCAAATTATCAAAGTATACAAAGTTAATACTTATATTATTAATTCTAGTGCAATAGATTGAATTTATTATCATCAGTCTTTCATGTTAGTACTTTGAACAATTTTATCAGCATGCAGGAAGATGCACTCGTGATTTAACGCCTTACTTAGTTTGTAGACTTTTTTTTTCGTAATAGAAATTTTTTTTCACTGTGACCAATAGTATTATTTCCCGGGTTTATAGCTATTTAAAACAAATACAATTATACTCATTAAAGACTTCTATAAATACGATGTCTCTCGTTATAAATAAATAAGAAACAATTTTTTTCAAAGAGTGACTGCATTTTGAAATCACGAGATATGTCCCATTAGTGTCATGAGCAACAGCATTCAATACTTTTAGGCTTAGATTTTTTCTACAGAGTATTTTCTCTTGAAAATTTGGGCTCGGGGTCTTCGGGGTTACCAATTATGAATCTGCCGTCAAGATATTCAAATTTTTACATTGAAGAAGGCCGAGGGTATGCAAGTTTGTGTCGTCTCTACATATAACTTCAAAACCAGCCAAACCGGATATTTTTGGGCTCCTAATCTCAAGTATCTTAAAATCCTGACGTAATGGGACAATTTTAACCCCCATTTGGATTCTACGCAAAAAATTACTTCCGGAGTGAAAATAACCCTCTATTTTACAATGTCTGTCATGACTCCATTATTTGCAGACCTGTATACTTTATGGAGGGTTACCTTTCATTTTTCTTTGTAATCAACTGCCAATCTCAGGTTTGGTTTTTAATTTCCAATTATTATTGAAAAATGTTTTCTTCAACAATTATTATTATGACAGGTTTTATATATTAAATTGTATAGGTTAACACAATTTATTCTCAGAAACCGGACTTTACATTTTGGATGGTTTTGGCTACGCTAACTGCAAATCTGACCCGAATTGCTCTGTAGAATCAAAATGTTAAGATATCCTAACCTAAAAGTGAAAAAAAAACGAAAATCATAATCGTGCCTTTTCAAAAACTTCGATAACTCGATGAAAAGATAAATCGTATCGAAATTACTAAAAAAACGTTTTAAAGTCGTTGAATAGCATTTTAATTTGGTTCTTGTCCGGTACAGTAGAGTCCCCGTATAATTGAATCTCGCTACATTTACGTCCCAGTCTATTTGCCTGGTTCCGTCATGTTATATTTGCATGTCACCGCTCTCATTTTCCCCCACCCTGCGGGAAGGGCCTGCGGTCACGTCATGAACATAACGCTATTCAAGAGAGTGGGAGAAGCGGCGCTTCCCATCTTTTGGTAAATATAACGAGACGGGAGGGGAAGGCCAGGGACCGAGCGGGAAACCGTATTTTAATTTTGTTTCGCCACAAAAACTTACTCAATATGAGCGAAAACAGTATATTTTGCACTTTTAGGTTAGGATATTTCAAAATCTTGACGCGGTAGAGCAATTCTGCGACCAGATGAGGATACAGGTTATCGAAAATCTACGGAAAAGTATAGTCTGGTTTCAGGGTATATAGATCGGCTTTATTTTGTTGGCCTGTGTTGTTTGTTTTATGAAAGCTTAAAATTTAAAAATTTCCTTTAAAAATCGGTGTTGTAGGTGTTTATTATAGAATTATCTCATTTACGCCGAATGTCATTTATTATATCATAAACATAAGATAAAAATATATGAACTAATTATTAATTTAATTTTAACCAAATTTTAAACAAAAATAGAATAATTTGTTGTACTGGCATATACTTGTTTAATCAATTGAAAAAATCTTATATCATTTTTCAGATATTTAAAATTAATTTCCAAAGTTTATACATTTTTGGTTCTTCAGAAAGCCCTTAAATCTTTTCTAAACAAAGGAAATGGGATAAGACACTCGAAATTCATGGAACCGAAAGTGGCAGAGAGCACGATGTGAAGTTATGCGTATAGGAAAGAATGTCATCTGGACGAAATTAGGCCTTTAAAAACAAGAACGGAATTGAAAAGACCCCCGTAAATGCAATAAAGTATGAAAATGAAACCTAAGATACCTCGGTTTACGGCAACATCCTCGCCTGCTGTTTCCGATACTGCGTCCTATTCTCTTTTCGCTTCAATATCGCTTTCCACGACTTCTTATTGTTCGTAACGTCCTTTCTGTTCGTTATTGCGATCTTCCTATCTTGTTATCAAGCTTTCATATTCCGCGGTTATAAATTCTTTATTTTCTTATATTTACGAGCTGAAAACGTCGCCCGTTCAATCTTTTCAAAATTCCGCCTTTGTGCATAAAACAAAAGACTTTTCATCCTTTTAACAAATAATAAACTTCTGAGTACCAGCCGCGAAGACAAATATAAATCTGACATTTTTACGCAACAGATAGAACCGAAGGAAGAGAATGCCAAGATCGTATCTTGTCGGTAACTTTTAATTACTGATATCGATGCTCCGGCTATGTTAGTTAATAGGGTTTAATTTACACGCAGGTTATGAAATAATTTTGAATTACCTCCGAAGGAGAAAATATTAAAAAAGAAACTTTCCGCCCCTCGGAAAGCCTGCGCCCAAAAAAATTACATGGCTGAGGTAGGAAGTTGCTTACCTATCCCAATTTAAAATTCGATACATAAATTCGAATTTTATATCCTCTCGGGCAAAAAATGTTGTTCATACTAGGGGCGTAAAAATGTTATTTTACGCCCTTGTTGGAAAAAGTCCTATTTAGTACAAAAAAGACCGACCAAACCTAACTTGTTTCACTTAAAATGCGAATTGTTTATTTAGTACCCAATATACTCTTAGTATAAACAAAATTAAAAAGTAACTGAAATCATCCCTTTGGATTTCAGACCGGGGACCGTAAAATTAAGTGATGATCCAAAAATTAAAAATGCCTGAACCAATTTGGCAGCTAACATTTCAAAAAGTATAGTACTAAGGTTGCGTAAAAATTAATATGTGATTACAACACCATTAGAATCCCAAAATATCTAATATCTTGTACATAAAAGTACAAGTTTGCATACTAGTTATGTAATAAACAATGTTGCATCCTTTCGTATTTGTGGGGTTAATCAACGTATGAATATTTTGCACAGTGAAGATTTTATGATTGGAGAAATTTGGGAAACAGGGATCGGGGAAATTTTGGAAAATTCTACTTTCCGATATATTCGCCAACGGAACATACCCCAGCTCCATGTATCGGTAAGTAATTAACGAACGGCTCCGTGACCTCGAAATTGCGCAAATCTCGGCTGCGCGTAATATTCGCGTAGAGGGAAGATCGATTGTATAGGACCCCCCTGTGCCCAACCCTTTCGCGACCCGTGTTTCACGGCGCAACAGGAAATTAATCAGCAGGCAATCATAAAATTCTCCGATAAGACCAACTTCCCTCACGCGTTAATTAACGATACTCGGGAGCGTCAATGAGAAGTCGCTCGTCCGGCATCGCTTATCGTCGGGATGAATCGTCGGGAAAACTATTTTCCAATTTTCCTTTTAAAGGAGGAAGTCTCTTCGCCGGCAACCAGCTCCTTTTTGTCGACTGTCGAAGCAATTAACGGGAGTTGAAAACTTATTTAATGAGAAACTCGACGCGACAAATGTTCCCTTTCTCGTTCGCGTTATGTGGGAAAATGTGGTAATCTTTGCGTTCCTGCTAATCTTGGTACTCGCAGGAAGTATTTTACGTTCGGCTTTAAATTGCACGAAATTTAATTAGGAAAGTTGTTTCATGCAGATTTTTATTGTTAATTAGGTTCGCGAAATGTTTGTCTGTAAATCAACTGTTGCGCATTTTATTGCGCAGAATGCACTCTGCTGCAGATAACGAGAAATAAAACTCAACGGATGAAAATCGGAACTGGTTTATTGCGTTGAAGAAACAAGAAAGGTTTTATTAGTTTCGTAGAAATTGTTCAAATGGGAGTTTTCTTCGTACAGTGCGTAAAATGTAATTTTACCCATTTGGTGTGTAAAGCGGCAGTTTTTTCGTCAGTTACTTCGCTATTAATAAAGCTGTCACTTCATGAACTTTCAGTAATGTGTGATACCGAATTTTTCGTACACTATAACACAATAGTACATTTCGATACATGTGCGAAAAATGTAGGTACAAATCGTAAAAGAACTTGTGAAATCACATTTTACGGATGACGTATCCCCAGGATTCGCAACACGATCGAAGGATTTCTCTATTACTTTAACAATGGTTGATCTCTCTCGGTGTGCGAACTCGTTCTTTAAATACTTGTTGCAAAATAATATATTTTTTATCTGTTGCCTAAAATAAACTTTATAAAATAAACGTAAAGTACCTTTCTTTACGTGCGGCTCTTCACTTCCCGCCCTGAAACAATGACTACGCGATCTCCAGTAAAATACCCTATTACGCAACTAGGGCGCAAAGTTGTACTTTTACATACGAGCGGAGAATGGCAGATACGAATTCAATACAATTTCACTACACTTGTAAGCAACTGCTTATTTAAATACTTACAAATTACGTGTATAGATCTTAAATCATAATGTGGGGTTTTCAACTCCGTGCACGAAATTCAATTTCGTACATTGTACTTGTCACTACAAATAGTACGCAAAGAATGTTTCTCATGGAAAACAAATAGCGTGCGGTTATGTATGATTGAAGTCGTACGCAAATTAATTACTTCGCGCACGTGTGTCGTAGTGTACTTTATAGTAATCAAATAATTTCGATACTAGTAAAATGCAAGGTTACACAAATGTATGATATTTGCTTTGATTCCGTGACAAACATTCTTTAGTGTGTGACGTACAGTGCCATTGGTGTTAAAATTAGTTGCTTCGGGCACTTGGATTGTAATGTACTAATTCAGCGACTAGTGAGTAAAATTTGTTTCCACAAATGTGAGAATCTACTCATGCACGTATCTTAAAAACAATATTTTGGCAGATGAATCGAACAAAATTTTCTATTGTAAGTTTGTGTAAAATCTATATAATAGGATAAATATGTCACATTACTCCTCAAAAATTATGTGAAAAATCAAACTTATTTTTGAAAAAAATTATTTAAAAAGAACCAAATAAATTTACATAATGCTTTCGTTTAAATAAGTACTTAATCAATATTTGCACTATGGTGTCATTACGAGGTCATTAGTAAGGCTAAAGTAATGAATATAGAAGTGTTTTTTATAATAAATAAATGTAAAACTCTGCGGTATTGAAACCATATAATTATTAGAGTACTTTGTTTGCCATGTCGATGTCACATGTGTATAAATAATTTGCAAAGCTGTGCTTTCCTGCACGCGAACATAATTCCCGAGGTCCAGGGTATAATTTTCCGTGCATTTTTCCGTTCCAACAGCGAAATCCATTTTAATTGTTTATTTCTACATTAATTTTTATTTCCCTGAATAATGAAGAAATTCGTTTCGCCTCGTAATCCAATCAATCCGTTTTATTCATAATTAATACATGGCATTGCGAAATGTAATGTAACAATAATTCGGTTACACAAAATATTTTGTAAATGCGAACTTTGAATATTGTTACAAGTTTTGAGGAGTGGTTTGCCCAAAAATAATCAAGATTGATGTTTGAAAGATAATTTGAAATGCATATCGGTCAGTTTTGAACGAAAGGTTTTTACGATTTAAACAGATATTTTCCATGAATTTTAAGGTACAAAAAGTACCGTTGGATAATGGGTCGCTTGATTGAACGCAACACAGTTTTGTTATTCCATATACGAACAATGAAAACCGGAGAGCTAAATACTAATTACATTTCATTGCTAAAAGAAATTTGTATTAATATGTCGTTATTCCATGATGTATTTTTTGTGAATTCGCATCAAGGTGAAATTAAATAGATAGGTTTTATTGATAAATAAATAAGACTTCAAAACTAAGTTTAATTTGTAAAAAATAGTTTCACAATCTTTTCTTATGCCAAGTAATAAATTTTATTTATTAAGAAGATTTTATTTACTACGAAACTGCGATTCATAAAAAATATTCTTATACAGACACATTTTAAGGTAAATCAATAAATAAAATGAAATTTTATAAAACCGAATCCAAAGAATTCCGTTGTTAAGAGTTGAGGAGAAGAAACAACAAGTTTTTTAATGCATTGATTCTTAACATATTAATATTTGGGACATTTTAAAAAATTTTGTAATAAATTAAAGAATTTTTCCATTTTTTAACAAGAATCTTTTTCGTCTTAAGTAATATCATTAACCTTGCATGGAAAATCATTTAATCTGCATTTAAAATATTGACAATCTTTAATAATTTCTGGTGTTTTTCTAAATATTTGATAATTCTATATTTTATTATGCTTGTCCATATTTATATTTTTATTATTTCTTCAATTTGAATCTTTGTATATTTCTATACACAATTTGAATTTTTCAAAAATGTTTCGTATCCTTTGAATGGTGTTAGCAGTTTTGTCAATTTGGTAAAAATAACTGCAGTTTTTTTTTGTGGGAAAACAGAACAATTTGTTGAAAATGGGTTCAAGTGGAGGCTGTTACGATCGAGTATCAGCTAAAGGTCGGAAAGCTTTACAAACTGGTTCGGCCCGCGTTCCGATCCGTATAGAGGGCTATTTATTCTTATCGACTAACCGAGGTGAATTGCGTAACCGTACTTAGTAGCTATTCGCCCGATTTCGCCCTTCTCTTAATTTTACCCTTCCATTGCAGCAATTGTATTTAGAGCAAATCAGTGCGTTCAGAATAATTGCAATTTATCATGATATGTATTCTCATTCCATTTAGTACGTTAGATATTTGTCATTAAAAAATATTGAGATTTAATCAGTATTCTTATATCAAATATATTATAACGTAATTGTTTAGTATCTCAAATTTTATATCGAAATAAATATATTCGATTTTTTCAACTAAAATCAGTCTAGAATTGTAAGCATAAATGTTAAGTTAATAAAATAGTGACATAAATGACAATATACGTGGCCGAATTGCTCTGGCATTTTGAGAATATCAGAAACTATTAAACTTTTTTACAAGTCGTGCAACAACGTTTAATATGTATTTTCCTGTAAAATTCCTGAACTATTCATGAAAGTTACCTAATATCCAAGTACTTTCGCTCTTAGCATTATTTTATTAACTTTGAACATTTGTGTTTAAAGCGCTTCTTCTCTTTTATATCCTTCCTAATAGCGAAATAGATTTATTTGGATATGAAAATTTTCTTTGGTGAAGAACGAGTTTTTGATGAATAGTTGCATTTCTTTTATCATTAAGTTTTATCAAAAGAATTTTAATAGTACATTTTTTTATCATCGCATTTTTACATAAATGTTTTCTATTACAAATATGAAATCTATACTGAATATACCAATCCGCCAGGTATCAAGATTTTCCACGTATGTACTATATAGTACATTGTTCTAATTAATGCCCGACTTTTCCGTGCCTAAAGTAAAAGCGAGTGCGTAAAGTTTACTTAATGCACGAGCGTATTTTACGCATCGAAATATCATGAATAAAAATGCACGCGAATTTCAAATTATTATGTTTAAAAAAAATGCATGTTTTGATTACAAGTATAGACAACATACGCCAATGTCGACCGAATAACAAAAAGTGTGAGTCGTTCGGTTATGATTCAATTGTAAAATTTCAAAAGCGCACCTAAACATAAAGCTCGAGGTTACGGATTTTTTACCGTGCATGATACTAAAGTAAAATATTGGGAAATTCTACGTTTAATATACGTATAAATTCCCATGATTACGCGTTTATCTATTCAAATGTGCTCGTTTTATTTTCTCGTCGGTTTATCCGTTGGTTCATGTAATGGATAGCTTATTAAATGTTGAAGGAAAGTTAAGAAAATATTTTCAAATTCGCATTGAAAAATGCAACATTCAGAGAGGATATGAAAGTCGAGATACAAGAATATATACTTTAAAGTCGTAACGTCAGAAAATCATGGAAGATAATTTCAGGAAGCTAGAAATGTAAAAAAAAGCGAGGCAAAGTGGATGAAAAGTTTGCGAAGATGCTACAAAAAATTCCAAACGTATAACGAAGAATAATTGTAAAGCAGAGAAATTAAGAGAAGTCATTATAGATCCAAAGGTTTCACGTTTGATATTTGTTGGGAAGTTTTATCATTTGTTGTCATACTAACTTTATGCCTTTTAACTCTTAGCGGCATGGTGGTCAGCACTACTGACCACATATTTCTTTTTACATTTTCGAGAAAAGAATCGTTATTTTACAATTATAACGGTCATTTTTTATTAATTATGATACCAAGGCTATGATTTACCAAATAAATTACCTACAATACAAAATATCATCATCATTAACACATTGTTATAAACAAAGGAAAGTGAAAAATATTAGTTGTAACTTTGTAACTAACTTTCTGTAACTTTGTAACAAACTTTTTTTAATTTGTAAAATAAAGCTTTCGGTTTAAGTATTTTTCAGGTTGCTGATTACGTATCCGAAATTCATTTGGAATTCCAAATGGCTTGTTTTGCTTGAATCGTTCTTGAGCAGAACTTTGTTCAGGCCCTGACCAGGGTGTAACGCTTTTGGTCAGGCCCTGATCAGGGCCCCAATAAATTTTTACTTGGGTTATTATTGACACTCAGAGATATTTAGTTAGTGGCTGTGGGCATAGTATAAACTGTTATGAGTCATAATTATTGTTCCGTCTTATTGCTATCCAGGACTAATGGTGAGGACGAGACGAATTCTTATATCCATTGTGTTTTTGTCCTTTTTTAAGAATTTTTGGACGTTTTTTAAGAATTTTAAGAATATTTTTTCTCCTGATTTCAAAATTTTTAAATACATTCTGGTCAAATTTGTCCGGTATATTAGATCTGCCATTTTAAATTTCTAAAAACGGATTTCAGATTCGTACAAACACCGGAGTGACAAATTTGTGCGAACATTTGAGCAGGTAAGGGTTAAGATTGTTTGAGATCATAGTCTACTTACCGAAAGTTAGATAAATGTACAAGGCATGAAAATACTGTTTAAAGACTATGAGATAGTGAATTAAAAGAATTAAACAAAAGAGTAGAAATCATGATTTGGTAAATTATAACACCAGCTTTAATATAGTAATTTAATCATGTTTAAAGAAGATTGACACGGAATTGCGAGACAAAAAAATTTGATTTTCGGTAACAAGTCAACTTGAAAAAATAAACACTATTTAAAAATGTTATAAAGCCTGATTTTTACACAATTAGTTGAATTTTATTAGCTGATTAGCTGTCTTTTACTATTTAAACAAAAATAATTCTTATGTAAAAATTTCGTGATTACGACAGTAGGTTGACTGATATTTGGAATGATCTAGTAATTAAAAAAAATAAAAATAACCAGAATGCGATTAAAATATACACAGCATTAGATTAGGATGGAAAGTGATTAACAACATTGACGTCAGTATTAATATTCGGGTAGCTTAAAACTTGATTGGTATGTTAAAAAAAAACTGGCCTCATAGATATCTTCAATTCGATTCAGCTCATAATTTCTCACGAAAACTTATCATGATATAGATACGGTTTAATAGATGGTGCAATAAAGCTTTCACGAAAGGAATTACATCAGAAAAATTTAGTAATTGTTAAATATAATTGACTGCGGATTTGATATCGCATAAAATTAATGCGGAAGACTATTAAAATACTCCTGTGTTATGTTATCATACTAGATTGAAATGTGGAAGAAGTTGTTCCGGTCGGTACTAGTGTTACTCTGGATTTTAGAGAATCATCGGTTGTTCATATGATTTAAAAGAAATCCGTCTCAAGAGTGAAACTACCCAGATAACATTCCGTCGGTGAACTCATGAACGCTGCATAATGCGACGCGTATTGCTCGATGAGCTCATTACGATTTCATGAACACATTTCGCGTGAACTCACGCATGTGATTTCATAGTGAGACGCGTCGCATTACGCAGCGTTCATGAGTTCATTTCTCAGAATGTTATCTGGGTAATATGAGGAGAATAATTACACAGACGAATAATATTTATAACCAGAAACCAGACTATACTGAAATCTGGCCGCAGAATTATAAATCACGTGAAGATTTTGAGCTATCCTGACGTAAATGTACAAAAAAATATATTTGTGGATTTCTGTATATGCAGGTGTAATAGAGAGAATTTGTAAAAAAGGAAGAAAAGACAAAATACCATGCATAAAGGGTGGAGGGCAATGGATTTTAATATATAAAAATGCAAGGGTCAATACAGAGTGTTCAAATGTGACTTTAAAAATATATGTTTGACGTTTCAACTTCAATACGAGTTCTCTTGAAAAACACTTTGTGTCTGGCTTTTCTTCCTTTTTATAAATGTTCTCCATTAGACCTCTATATACCAAAAATCACAAATATATTTTTCACTATGAAAAACATTGAATCACGAATTCGCTGCATCTAGTCTATATATTTAGTGAGAACAAAGCGAACAAGTTAGTCAACGTTTTCAACGATCAAAATATTGCTTTGTCAAAAAAAACAGTTAGCCAGATATTTTTAATTGTTAAAAGCTCCAAAAACAAGAAAAATTGTCATATGTGATTCTAAAATAATTTATAATGATGGTAAAATTGAGATGTAAAAGTTATGTGGTACCAACTCACCTAATTTCGTGATATGATAAAAAAAGATGACTATGAAAACCAGAAGTAGAACACGATTAAGGCACGCGAGGGGCCCCACGGAGAGAAAAGAAGACTAAAAATTTGGAATAGCTTCAATCCCACTCGTGGACTGCGTGGAGCGGAAGGAACACGAGGATGGGACTTTGTCGATAACGTCGTAAAATCTCATTAGGGTCGAGAGAATTCTAAGCGAATCAAGGACAAATACGTTGGACCTGGCGGGTCGCGATATCAGCGCTTCGCGTTCAAAACCCATCATTGGATTCATCCCATTTTCACGCGACGAGATCCGGGGCTCATCGGTCCGAGCTGGTACTGGCACGGTCCAGTAGATACTGGAGGGTCGCCCTGGTGTATCGGCCTATAATCGCCCTGAGCGAATGCTCATAAAGCACATCCTGATTTCCGCTCATCAAGCACTTCGAAACAAACTCCAATTCGAATGGAACGACCGGTACCAGCGAATTTCAACTGGGAATTCTTACGCTGATTGCGAGAAGAACGATTTCCGATTGCACCGAAGGGTTTTGATTCACATTTGTTTAGTGCAGCGCGCTATTCGAAAACGATTTGCGCCAGTAAGGTTGATGATTATATAATGACCGCATGGCGTATGTTCATTATGTTTCCGTATTGGATCGGAATTGATAACGCGACCCTGATGAACGCTGTAAGCTTGGGATTGTGTCCTACAGATGTTTCAGATGTACTTTCGATGGGACCTTTATTAAATAACTATTAACCCTTGATGTTACGAGATGATGATGTTCTGCTGTATTTTTCTGTAGGCTACATCAACTCAAGAGAATGGTGAAAAATTATAATATAAAGTATATCATAATCATTTATGATGTTATTATGATGTATAGAAATACAATGACAGGCAGAAAGTTAGGTACATAAAGTTTAGAAAACTAAACGTTAAGAGGAGGATAATCGACATATTTTGATATTGACCTTAATATAATTTTATTAATGGTCATTATCTGAGATATTAGGAGCAGTGATACATTCATGTTATAGACCTATTCTAAACATCAAGATAGTAATAAGAAGTCTCTGATGATGTTTTAAAGATGTAGATAGTAATGATTAGAATCCATTTTTCTCCGTGTAGGAAAAATTATACAAAACCCTTTGATTTTACCGAATTTGATATAACCACTCGGAAACTACATTAGTGGAGATTATTTAAGAAGCACATATATTAAAATTTGAAATCAAGACTTAAATGTGTCTGCATTGTACAACTCAGATTGTAAAATATAAATACATGTTATTTACTATTGATATTGCATCAAAAAAAGACATTTTAAGACATTTATTCCTAAAAGGCATTTTTAAGTGTCCAATGTCTTATAAAAGATGGTTAGAAGATACTAATTTTTTCAATATAATTTATGACTAGACTTCCTTGTGCACCGTTCCACCCCTTTGAATCAGCAATTTATCTCTCATAGGATGATAAAATCGGCTCTTAGCTGCACGCACATGTGCTCGACAAGTCTGTAGGGAATTAATATTCCCATTCGACACCTTCTAAGACAAGAATAAATTGTAAAAAACCTGACATCGTATCCTACGAAGCTGGTCATCTTCCAGAGGCGACAAACGATTCTCAACCTGGGAATTAGTTAGATGTTCGATTACGTTGCTAACAATTTTAGTAACTTGTTGGAGTAGCGATTTTCTTTAGTTGGATACAAATATTGAAAAAATCAATTTCAACATGGCAAATTAATTTTAAAAGTCTATTAAGTATTCAAATATATTATAATCTGCCTATTTGTACGTAGCCTATTTCAACCCCTTAAATCGGTAGAAAATAACTACATAGCCTATTGGTAGAAATAGGCTACAGAAAAATAAAGTATAACATGGTTTGTCGTGTAAATACTAGCCACGAAGGTGGTACTGATTTCTTGTGGTCGCTTTCTTGAGGTCGACGAACTAAAACGCATCGCAGCGCTTCAAGCATTTTGTGCCTCCCACCACAATGACTATTTTCGCGCCATTTCCCCTCCGATTCCCCCTTCCTCGTAAACTGCGCAATAAGAATGTTCAGTGACAAAGGAAATGGGCGAGAGGGCATAAAGGGAATAGAACTTCAGAAAGGAAAATTTCTGGGGGAAATATATCTGGGAACGGGGGTCACGAGATGCTTGCGGCGATACGGCGCGTATTAGTTGACGTCTTTGAAACTTGCCTCAAAACAGGTGACACAAGTTTATGTAGTGTAGTATATGAAGTAACAGCGTCGTTATATTACCAGAAATGTTTTCCGTACTAACATAACGTATTTATTATATATTTTCATTTAATATATGTATGATGAGTAATAAACCTTGTTGTGATATAATTTATTTGCCAACTTTTTTAAAAGTAATTAAACTGATGTATTTATGTGGTCAGAATCGCGAACCAAGTAATTCAACTAATTTTGAAATATGAGGCAATACTTCTGACGTTGAAAAAGTTAGACTATTACGTAACTTCTGCTATCATTTTGTTCGTATTTCCTATCGTTCTGTACGTCATCGCATTTTACTGCATCACATAGATGAATTTCGACACGTTGATCGGCAAAGTCTCGTCCATGTGCCGGCGAAACGTATTTAACGGATACGGAAACGCCGAAATACAGGACGACTGCGGCGCTTCGGTATTTACCCATACCCGACGCAAACCGGGCTGTAGAGGGGCATCCAGGTTTTACGGCATCCTGGATCAGAACGCGCCTGTGCGACCCAGATCAGCCGGGGGAAATCGAAAATCGTGAGACAATCCCACTGCGTTGCAAACTCTATCTCTATCTCTCTCTTTGACTATTTCTCTCACTCTCACTTCCACGTGTCAGTTGGAGTAGCATCAGGAATAGACGTGACGCCGAGTGGATCTGTAATCCGTATAAAGCAGAAAATAAAATCCTGATAACCCTCGAAACGCTTCAGCTCTCTGTTCTAGGGAAAATGAGTTTTTTCTCCGGTCGCACGCCGAACGTTCCACCACTTTCCTACGGTTCCTACTTTTTTTAAAAATGCTGAGTCAATATGTCTCTTTACTCATGAGATTGTAAAATGAGTCTTGCAAGCCAAAATCGAGAAAATAACAATGTTTCTGGCACGTTTTAATCGCGAGTATTGAGTAATTGTCGATTTTTTAAAGTAAGTATTTCAGGAAGAGTTTGTATTGGATACAGGAGAGGGAAAATCTGTGGTTATAGTAAGTCAAATCTATAGACGGAGAACATTAGCATAATTAGAACTTTTCATATTACATTCATACTCAGAAATCTTCACTCTAATATTCTTAAAGAGAAAAACAACCAGTTTGCCAATGAAATCTTACGTTGATATAAATTGCAACTCTGTTGACTGTCGGAGGTGAGAATTGTGTTATTTAAAAGTGAATTTCCTACTGTAAGTAAAAGCTGTAATAAAGTGAAAACTTTGTGTAGAAGAAGTGAAATATATGGTAGTTTAATATCGAATTTTGTGAAATTATTTGTAGTCGAAAATAAGTGAACAATACTTGAAATGGTGTATTAATTAAACGAGCATCATTACTAATGCATAACGCAGAAACACGTCGTATTATATATGACGGTTAAATATATATCTACCTACATTTTCTACTAATTATTATGTAACAAACGAAAATGCATTTTTAAAACAGGAGAGAACCAAAGCCAATTCAGTGTGCGTCCGCACCTAACGGCAATCAGGTTAACTATACGAAGGGCGCACGGAAATGTTTAAACAAAAAGTTTTGTCATTGCCTTTATTAATGTGAATATTTTACTTATACAGGGTGTCCGCGAAGTGACAAATAACATTTCAGGAGGTGACTTTCCTTGATATTTTAAATAAAATTGTCCCATGACAAAATTAGATCTAAGGCTCAGAATATAAGTGATGAGCCATTAAAGTTAATAAAACAAAAATACTTTTTTCCGACTCTCTTTTCAGTTATTTCAATGAGTGTGTGCTCATTTTCAAGCTCACTTTTAGCCCTACAATTCATCTCTGAAGTTATGGCCTCAAAAATGGTAAAAAAGGTCAATTTTTGAGACCATAACTTGGTCAAATGTTCCCAGGGACGAATAGTAGGGCTTAAATAGAGCTTGAAAATGACTTCATTCATTAAAATAACGTAAAAAAGATCCGAGTTTTTGCGAAAAAAGTAATTTTTTTCCTAATCTTTAATGGATCCTCACTCAAGGTATACCATTTTTATAAAACGACTTTTCAGTTTGAAATATCACGGAAAATCACCTCCTCAAATATTTTTGATTAGTTCTTGGACACCCTGTATATTGAAGAAACATCATATGTGTTCTATCTATATACCAAGTTCTTAAGGTCTCTAGCGCTTGTGAAAAACACGACATCTATTGGCTATTCACCGAAGTAAAGAGCGGGAATATTCCAATAATAAATATAGAAACATACAAATGGGTGTCAATTTTATAACATCTGAACGCCAACATATATGTGAATAGGACGTTTATACATAAAAAATGTATCTCTTATTTAAAAGTTTGAATTGTTATATTTTAACATACATTAATTTGATCTAATTCAGAAATTATGGCAATATTGAATCAATAGTTCTTTTCTCTCAGCGCACTATGGGATAGTATGAGCCAATATTATGAAGTACATTGGAAGTCGATATTCTAATCCGTATTTTCCGGATTTCTACTGCTACGACATCAACGACAAAACAAAAAGTTTTCAATCAAGATAATAAATCGATCATCAAAAAGATCTACCCGGTGGAAGTTACTACCCGAACCTACCCATACCCTGTAGTAAAAGTTCGGCAGCGATTTGTTTACCGGACTGGTTTTACGGCACAGTAGAATCACTGGTTATAAGAGTTTCGGGGATTCACGCATTAGCCATGCATTAGAATTTGTACATTTATCTAGGCGAATTTCTTGAATTTATGGGAGATATAAAGTTCGCCCTATTCCCCGCTTCTCAGAAGTATCCTCAGGCTCAGTTTTACGGGCGGATTCCTCCTTTTACGACGGCTCGGAAGAAATTAAGGAAGTTAAATATTGAAAATTTTTCTACGCTCCTTTGCCTCGGATCTTGAGTAATTGTATTATTTTGGCTTAAAATTTTAATATTGCGTTTTCTTATTAGTAATGACGTTTTTTATTATGTTGCGGGTGATTTTCCGGAGTTTTGCCGACATCTTGAAACAAGATTTTGGTTGGATGTAGGTACGTAATAATGATTATGCTGTAGAATTTGTATGCGTCTTTGAAATCTAAAGGAATTTAATTAAAAAAAAAAACAAATTTTATTTTTAATTCTTACTCTCGTAAGTCCATAATAAAACTGAGTTGCCAGGTATCATGACTACTTTGAATACACAAGATATAAGTGAATTTTTTTAAAAAACATTTTTAACAAAACTGAAGTAACTACTTTGGCCATTCGCAGCATATTCAATAGAATTGTGGCAAATGTACTAAAGTAATATGAAAGTACATGAACAATAGAGTGTTAGTGCCCCTCCCCCTAGTGCCCCCCCCCTAATCTGTTAGTACAGAAAATAACAACAATTTTGGCCCTAATAAAAAGTTTCTACTATAATTTTATGTGGCATAGACGTTTAAAATTACCCCACAGATTTTATGGGCAAAAAATTTGTTTACGTTTCGATTCTAATAGGATTTTTACTCCAGTTGGAAATATCCAATTGGCTCTAGTTTTTGAGATATTGAAGGTCAAAGGAGTAAAAAATGCAATTCTAGGCATTTTTTAGCATTTATTCACAGCTCAAAATAATGTTGTTGTCTTACCAGTAAGAGTAAATTCTGCTTTCCTCAAAATTCAAATATCTTCACTAAAATAACCAACAGGACCTAGTTTTTGCCCAAGTGGATCACAGGCGTAAAGAATCGTGTTTTTGGACATTTTTCACTCCTTTACTACATACGACGTAACAAAATCCGGAACTGCAAAATGGCAGATCCAATATGTCCGACGAACTTTTTGAAATTCGAATCACTTCAAACCCATTATTGTCTTTGCGAGAAACATAGAAAAAATGTCTACAAACACGATTTTGTACCCCTTTAACCTTCAATATCTCAAAAATAAGAGACAATAGAGCAAAAATACTATCATAATCGACTCTTACACAGAGGAACAACATTTTGTTGGACTGCGTTCTTAATTGAGTACAGTTAAATAAATGATAATTATCATTGGTTATTGTTATTTTTATTCTAGTAGTTTTGAATTCTGATGTAAATATACTGAATACTTCTTAATCATTGCTGTGTGAATATTTTATTTCTAAACGATAGTTATTATAGTAATTATGATAGTTAAAAATTTAATTTTCGGCAAATGCGATCACTGTAGTAAATTGAAAGTCTCAGACATTTTTCAAAATGTAAAAATATCATGCATGATATTTAATTTGCCTTAATTTTTACATTATGTAAACAATCTTCACTAGAGGCATGCTAACAAATGAATTTATTTTTTTTTATTCTTGATAAAAACCCCTATTTTTCTACTTATATTCATTTTTCAAAAGTTGGCCATCATCATAGTGCCGAAAACGTTAAATATTTAATTTTTTAATTTAGTATAGCGGCCACATTTATCGAAAATTAGATTGAGGAATAATGAATTTATGATTAATTGTAATGTTACAATAGTACGAAAATTACTATAAATTATTATTTTTAAGCACTGTTAACATAAACATGTTATTTAAAACATTTAAAAATCGGCATTTTTGTTCGTCGTTTTATAAACGAAGATAATTCCTAATTTTCATTCAATCGATGCTAAAAAAGAGCATCGAAGAAGTGATGGTATGTAGTCGTTAACTTTTTATTATTAAACATCAAATATTATTAAATTTAGTAATATTTGAAGTAATATTGTAGCAATTGTTGCGGTTAAAGAATTCAGAAACAACTAGTTTCTACATCATATAGTTGGTGCAATTCTCATAGTATGGCTCAGACGGTAGAGCGTCAGACTTGTAATCTTACGGATCGTCATACGAGTCTCGGATCGTCGTTCGAGCCTCGGATTGACAATATTTTTTTTATTTTCGATTATTCATTTAAAAATGTTAATATTTGATAATATGTCGTTCTGTTTAATTTTTATGCAATTATAACATTTTTTAAAATTGAACTTTCTTAAAAAAAATTTTGTTAATTAATTTAAAAATTAATATGTAAAATTTTGAATAATGTGTTAAATTTTTTTTAAAAATATTATGTAAATTTTCTTTTAAAATGTGTAAAGTTTTTAAAAAAATGAATAAATTAAAAAAAAATATTTATTGAAAATTGTTTAGTATGATCATTTAAAAAACGAAAATAATAATTAAATAATATTACTGTATTTGTGACCAATACTCTAAAAACAGTTAGAAAAAGATACAATGTTCGTGGTAAAAAAAATTCGCCCGAACAGGGACTCGAACCCTGGACCCTCAGATTAAAAGTCTGATGCTCTACCGACTGAGCTACCCGGGCGACCGAAAATTCTGATCGTCATGTACATATTGAACTTGGCGTGACCAACATATTTCCTTAGTTTTTTAAATATTTAATATAATCATCAATTATGAATATAAACAATAAAATATATAAATATTTTGTAAAAATATTGTTTATATCCTTCTTAGATAATATTATAAACAATTTATTTGAATTTTCGGGTTATTCTATTTTAAAAAGACCAATTTTAGAGTTTTTTTTTGTTAAGAGCAAAATATTTGTTACAATCGCGAAATAAGTTATAGTTAAAACAAATGAAAGATAAATTCCTTTCAGCATATTTTTAAAGAATGGTTTTAAATTAATGAGCACACGAGTTCTTAAAATTTAAACATGTTTTTTATATCATACACTGTAGTCATTTTTAATTTTGTATTTATAATTTAAATTATATTTAAATATTTCCAATGAATTAAATTGTTTTTTAATGATTTTTCTTCAATTAATTAATCATTCAAATTCATAAATATTTGAATCTTGATTACCGGGATCATTAGTGAACGTCTCTAAATTATGTGAAAGTAAAAAACCTAGTGTGAATGGTTGCCGTAGTGTAGGCGCTTGATATTCTGGATATTCTAATGTTTGAATATTTCTGACTTCGTCAAGATTAACAAATTGAGTTTACATTTAATGAATTTTTCTTCTATTTCTATAAAAATAGTTTCGTACTAGTATTAGATTCACAGAATTATATGATTTTGAAAAATATTTTCTATATTTTCGCGCATTGCGGCCTTTCGCATTTTCTCAAAGTCTGCAGAAAAAGAAAACTGAGTTTTTTCTCTTAAAATTCAAACATATCTTCTGAAGTACACAAATAAAGATTTTCATTGGTGTTAAATTTTACTTCAGATATTTCTACTTAGTCAGTCCCATGTTAGAATCAGGATTTTCTGAAACAAAATCATGAAGATGCAGTTTTTTCATATTTCGAGAATACTAAAGTTGTGTAAACTGTTTTAGTTGAAAATAAAAGTTTTTGTATTATTTGAAAAATAAATCCTTCAGCGCAATTGTTGTATATATTGTAGCAGTTTGTGTACTTAGATTTTATTTCTTAAAATTTTTTGGTTAACTGAATGAAAGTTTTCGTAGACAATAAATTGTATTTAATTTCATTAATTCTGACTTTTATTGCTATTATATTGAACAAAATCCACCTGGCCAATGCAACTACTTCTGGATAGCAGCTTTAGATAAACTGCATCGATGTTATTGATTGTACTATTCTACTTAAGTTAATAGTTAGTCATACATTTTACCAAAATAAGTAGTTATTTGACGTAATTTTCAATGATTAGTCATATTAACTCGTTACTATAATTCGGCTACTTTCTGAGTCGTTTTAACTGCTTTAAAATCGTTATTGCGACTGATGAAATTTAGTTGATGACCTATTAAAACAATAGTTTAAAAGTAGTCAATTTTACTAAGAATTTATTTCAGTATACCGAAGAATTTTCGAAGTTGTGTAGGAGACACAAGGGCGATTTTTTGGAAAAAATGTTGCATTTTATGTTTCCACCCTAACATTTGAAAATAATCTACACGGGTCCTTTCATCATATCAGTTTTAGTAAAGAACACAAAAACATTTTATCACATCTGGAGGCACAAATTGGTGAAGATCTTGGATATCACGGTAATTTATGACGCTGTTGTTATCTTCAGTTGCAATGAGTTTATTAAACATGTACAATACTAATTTATTCTGGAGGCACATTTATTAAACAAAATATACAGAATACGAGATACAAAGGAATAAAACATTGCTTCAGTCATTAGCAGAAATGTAACGAACCCCACTTTTGGAAATGCAACGTTTTCTGGAAGGCTACATCTGTGTTTTTTCCTTGAAAATCGATTATTGGAACCATAAGTTATGTATATGGAATTTAGTATTTCGATAAAAAGGCTGCTAGAGTCTCAGGAAATTCCACGGCTTTAAATCCCAAGTGAAAAAATTTACTACAAATTGCATAATAAAAATATACAATTCATTGTATACAAATTTACCCCAAAAGTGATTCTATACAATTTGTATACAAAAATTGTCGAGTGTGAATAGAAGTATATAATGAAAAGTTACCACAGTTTGTTTTTTCTTTAATTTTTATATGATTTTATTCAAAATTTTCAAACTATCAAAACATTGTTGGATGACTTAGAATTTCAATGCGGAATTGAAACGGATACGAAAACTTGAAAATTGCAATGGACCGACGAACCAGAAATCCCGAACATGATTCCCAATTTCGCTGACATTCCTTTGACAAGGTGAAATCAACATGTACACAAGAAACTTCACTAAGAATTTTTAAAAAGATACCGTGAAAATCAATCTGTAACACTTCTTTGGATAGTTGATCCTCCACGCGACGTTCACACAACATAAATCCTCCTTTAACCCAAGAAATCGCCAAACCTTCTGGAAATTCATCGGGCGAAATGATAACCAAATTTTAGACGCCGAAAAACATACTATAGTTACACCGAAGGAAAATGGCATTTTATTTTGATTTGTGAAATTTATTTATTTTATAATTTAATTACTGTATATAATTAATATTTTTCCAATTTGACGTTTTTATTTGGAGGTTTGAGTAAAACTGAAAGAAAATGCACGCTCATCTAAAAAATCAACAAACCACAGCAACGCGTTACCAACCATCGAGTTGAACGAAACAGTTATCGCAAAATTTTCTGACAGTTTCGATCGAACCTATATTACGAGTATGTGCATATTAGAAAAATTAACGAAATCATAAAATGAATATATTTTAAAATGAAACTTTTGATTTCCTTCCGCTGTATCATGCATGTTTTTCTGCGTCAAGAATTCTATTTGATGACTTCCTGGATGAATGGAGGATTCGTATGCTGCAGAATCTGCAGAATTCATGTAAAGAAACCAGAGTTACAGTAGGATCAACGATCGACAAAAGTCGTTTTATAAATGTGTAATGACGTTTTCTGCATGCATATTTGTTCCTTCATGTCGTTGTCGTGTCATGAAAGTGTCAGCAAAATTTTGTCTCATCTTCGAAATATCTTCATCGGTCCATTGTAATCTCCATCTTTTCGAATCTCTTCCAAATCCGCATTGAAATTAGAAGTCTTACAATTTTGTATAGTTTAAATTTGACGTAATTTTTCATTGTATAGAATTTTGTTCAAACTTGACACATTTTATATACAAATTGTATAGAATCACTTTTGGGGTAAAACTTGATACAGTAAATTGTATATTTTTTTTATACAATTTGTAATAAATTTTTTCACTTATGATTCAAATTTTTCTTTATATTGAATTTGCCTATTATGGCGTAGCAACGTAGGCGGGAAAATAAAGTACTTTATTTTCCCTAGGAAAAATAAAACGTGACGTTAGAAGACAATAACGAGCATATGTACATTAGAACCTCGGAAGGACGTCTAATAGTGTCCTGAACTTCGCTGATGCCCTCTGATTGTATCATGGTCTTTCAATTTTGCTTATATTAAAAAAAAACAGATGCATGTACATTACTTGCGCTCGAGTAGCTTTAATGCAGTCACTAGTTTGATGATGCGACACTCGTCACTATATCACGCACGCCACAGGCCTTTCGATTATTACAAGGGTTCTCAGTTTTTTGTAAGCGAATCTAGAATTTAAAGTTCGTGCTTTCGATTTTAGAAATTTGGCGTCTTGGGTTTGAAAAAAAATGCAAGACCGAGAGTTATTACAAATTAAAGACTATCACAAATTATTTTTGCATACCGTTTAAAATGGAACCTCTGATTCTATCAAAAATTTTGAAAGTGACCCAACGAAACTCAGTGTTTCCATTCCATTCCTTGGTTTTGCATGTGCAGCAGAGAAACGTAAAATTGCAATAGCTATCGCTCGGATTAATTTTATTGTCGCCAGGGGGGTTATTTGGTCGAGATCTCGAGGCTTACTGAAGCGATTTCAGTTAAAAAGACCGCAGCACCGAAGCTAAGATTTCATCAAATAGTACTCGACTCGAGTGTCCCCGTTGGAGAGCAGATCTATACGGATAGCCGACAAAGGAGAGGCCAGAGGGTGAGTGACTGAGAGAGAAAAGGGTGAATTTACAGACTGCCAGGACCACGCCACCAGACCCAAAGAGTGAGATGTTTACCCAGGAATTTCAAAGTTCACCCGTAAGGGGGAGCGAGAAGCACTCACCCACTCGAATCGCTTCTCCGATTGCAATAAATCTCCCTTTACACTCGGACGCCTCCCCAGAGTGATCGGAACGATTTTTTATCCGTTCGATAATTTTATAATTAGTCGTCTTTAAGACAGCCTTCCGCGAGCCTGACATCGCCAACGATAATTTATTTAGCAATGACGAAGTATGGCGGAGCTCTGCGCTAAGTTGATTTAAAAACGATTTCTTTGCTCTTCTCTTTATTGTCTTCCGAGATAACTGCTCTCGGAGAAAGAATCGTTAAAAGGATATGGAAATTGTTAGATTTGAAGCTCTTCCTTTGCTAGAAAGTCGCTGCATTCACAAATTTAATGCATTATATACAGGATGTTCGGATCAAGAGGATACTTTTGCAATGTGTATGGATCCACACGCAGATATGTCCCTGAATAATTAATGTAGAAGAAGATTTATTTGAACCATCAGAATGCAAAAAAAAAGTTGTTTATTTGATATTTTATACAAAATTATACTGTGGAACCTTATTAATATTCCATGAGCATCGAATATTCGAATAGAAAATGTGTCGATAGTTCTCAATTCTGTGGCGACATTAAAAAAGGCTTTACTTTTAAAATACAAATGGGTCAAAACTTCTCAAGCGTACCAGGTGAAAAAATCAAAATTGGCCAACTGATTACCAACCGATGAACTCATCCAACATAACCTGAATATCATTAATTGACATCATATTTGTACATAAAAAAATATCATCATCGAACGGTAGAATCTGATAAATGTTATATACCATGCTCATTCTATAACTTAAACGAATACCATATCTAATCTACACAAAAATCAGGCATCCCATAGATGTATGATACAACCATCAAACGTCATAATCGAAATCAAACATAATCTGAGATAATCATTCTCAAACACATAAAGCAACAAGCGAGTATGCATTGTAGTAGTAGTTTATGATATTTGTAACATTGAAAAGTAAATTATGAGCACTTGCAAAGAATAACTCCGAGTCGATTTCTTTCTCTATTCGAGGGAAACAAATTGTTGTCCGGTGTATTCCGCTTCACGCGTACATCACACGATTTAACATCATACCAGGTTCTTTTGTTCGCAAGACACACGATCTTCTTTGTGCGAAATACAAGTGTAATTTTTACTAAAACGAACAGCAAGTGCTTCTCCTCGTTACTCTGCGCTTTAGACTCTTTATTTCGTGCGGCAGCGACAAATACGAGTTTCTTTATTTAGAGACTTCTCGGCATTTTACCAGAAAACCGTGTAATGCGGGTTTAATTAATGCTTGCGTCATCACAATGACGTGCGAGCTTTTTTCTATTGGTCGCAAAAAATTACTATATTTTTCTTGCGAATCGAGGCAGCCATCATGCTTCGTGATATATACTTTCCTTCATTTTCAAAATTGTTTGCTGATATTTGAGATTTACAGTTATGAATCATGCACAGAATAATAAAATTTTCAAAAAAAGGAGATCTTGATGTAGCTTTGCTTAACTTAGTAAAGTATTTACTTTTATCAGACGTAAGAATTACTTGTCGACATGAAGGTCTCTTTTTTATAGAAAATCGTGACCACGGTAAATAAATTAGCAAATGTAATTTTTACTAAAACGAACTTATTATATAATTTTTACTCGACAGTTTCAGGATTGTTTTATCCGAAGTTTTATTTTTATTAGACTTATTAAACCTTACAGGTTTATTAAGCTTACAAAGTAGTAGATACAATATATTCTTGATAACAAAATGATAGTTTGTTTCATTTCTAATTACAAATTAGTTCACGCATGAACGTTGTTAGCTATTAAAAATTCATAAATTACTTTTAATACTGCAAGATTTAGTCGTTGAAGATTCACACTAAATTTGAGCTGAGGATTACATTTTAATAAACAAAGGGAGTTAATCATTTTGGTCCTTTTTGGTTCGTACTTCGGGTAGTTCCACAGAATATGTTCCAAGTCTTCTTGTGGATAGCCGCAACTACATTTGGGATCAGAAATAATATTATTATTGACCTTCGAGAGGAGTGCTGCTAAATGATAATGACCGGATGTACATCTGTTGATCCAAGAGACGAATTCGTGAAGTAGACACTTTTTATGGAACCCAGGAAGCTTTTTATCCGTATAATAAATGTCAAAATCTTATTTTATGCGAAGTTGAGGTTTTAAAAAATTTCGATTTGTTGTTGTTATTGATTTCCAAGATGCCGCTGCGGCTTACAATCAATTTTATTAAAAATGCGTTAAATGTTCTGTTTTATTTAAGAATAGAAATTAAATGTAATCAGTCAATTAACACTTTGTTCAGGAAGCAACTGGATTTGAGTGCAAAGTCTGTTTACTAAAATTCAAAATGGTAGCCATAATAAGGCAAAAGAAAAACCTTTACTTAAAAAGTTAGTATCGAAAAATCGTTCGATAATGCCACACATAACACGTATAAGTGCAGCTTAGGGAAATAGAAAGATACACAAATTTGTTAATAAGGACGTATATCTCATTCGCCATTTTGGATTGTCCATTTGAATTTTCAAACCTCACGAAACTCGAAAATTAAAAAATTACAAGTTACTAAAAGTTATTCACTTTCTGTTGCTATAACATCGAAATCGAGAAAAATAAAAGTACGTGAATGTATGTTTTTGGAGTAAAACAGTTAGGAACATGTTATTTATAGATGAAAAGGTGGCAGCGACATATAATAATGAAAGTTTGCTATTTATCAATATTTAACAAAAATATATTATAAAAGTAATTGATTTAAAACGTAAATTTGCAACTCACACTCAAACAGAATTGCAACCGGGAATTTTTATAATCATACAATAATCCAAAATTCATTTATATGTTTTTTTTAGCAGATCTACACGAAAACATTCTCGTCTGCCCCGTCTAGCGTCGGAAATTCACAAAATGCCTGAGGTATTAAAGATAGGCGGATTTGCATCATCTTCTTTATTACGTTTCTAAAAAAAATCTAAATGAGAATCATAAAACATGTCGGGATTTTTTCTTGGATTAACGTAATCTGTCTTTACTGTATAATTCCCGCAAATCTTAATTTCCTTGCGAAAAGTCCGACTAAGAAGAATTTTGGAATTTCTGGAACTTAGGGTTGTTAACCAATAGCCCGAGTTTTTAAGCCAATTCAATATTTCAATGAAAATTTAGATTGATAAGGATGAACTTTGAACAAGTTTACTAAAAGCGTCTCGGATTCCGTCTTCGAAGAGCGACGACGAACGGGCGATCGGCCAAATCGAATGGATTTAAAATTTGCACAGGTAGACCGAAAAGTCGAGATTTATGCCTCCACGCAAAACCAAACTAAAGTCTTGATTCGTGGGACAGTAAATTACAAGTTTACGAGAAAATAATAGTTTCCTCCGACGAGCCGTTAACGTCGCGACGTAACGAATTTTCCCCCGTCGAAGCGCGACTTTTCCCTGGATTTCGTGAACATTTTACGAGACTGCTTTCGACATTTTTATTCCCATGTCGAATTGTCGAAAAAAATCTGGTTTCGGGTTTTGGTAAAATACTGTACGTGAAAAATAAAGAAAAAAGGATCAAAATGAATTAAGCAGATTTTCAAATGTATAGGCAAAGTAAATCGTTATAAGATACTTCAAAAGGTTTTGAAATATTAATGTATTTTCTTTTATGAAAATGTTACAAAAGTGCTAAAGAGCACATTGTGCAATTAGGGAGCAAAATAGATGTCATGCAGTGCGGCAATTCGCAAACACCTATCCTTCTTTGTTGCACGAACAATTTTCCCACACTCAAAGCGCAAAATGCTATTTTCATCCCTATATCGAGGGAGCAAAATAATGCGTTCTCTCCCTATTGAAATAAAAACACGGGGAAATAATATTAGTTTCTCACACTTTGAGCGCCAAATATTTTGGTCCCTATATGGCGTAGGCTTTTCATTACATATAAGTCTGTTGAGAAAGTGAGGTAAACTTTTTATTTGGAATATTAATGTCGACAAATAATAATATTTAGTTTACGCCTACGACATATGTTGAGCAAATTTCAAAAAAAGTATGTTTAAGCTTTAAAAAATAATTGAAATTTCTTAATATCTACCGTATGTTTTGATTGTTTCGAGTGGCAAATTAAAGTTACGAAAATGAAAATTGCTGTTATCGCTGTTTAAAAACACAAATAATGTCTTCAACATTCGACGTCCATTAAGATATGGGAGTACAACTATTACAAATATTTATGTATACAAGATTTTGTTAGTATTATTAATTTGGTTTTACTTTATTCATTTCCAACGTAATTGTGTTTAAATTATCACCATTGTTTGATTTTCAAAATTAAAAAATAAAACAATTTGTCATTGTCAAAATCTTAATATACGGAACAAGGTTCTTCTCTGCAAGTGAGAAGAATGAAAAATCGCAGAAAAATTTGGTACAAATTTATCCTATAGCGCTTTTGAAATCTAAAGCGGATTCCGCAAATCCTTTCATGGCGTTTTCCGTACTTACGCTCCGAAATACATTTTGAAGTTGAAAATATTTTACACGCCTTTCGAGTTGTACAAGAGTATATTTTGCCTGTCACTTTTATGTTTGTAGGATTTTCAAATTTCAAATTAAGAATTGTAGAAGTGATTTTTTGAGAATTATTTAATATCGTCAAATTATGAGCTTCAATATTTAAATATTTCTTCAGGTCGAACAGATTGTGTGAATCAAATACAGAATCTTCTGGGTTAGAGACTAACAAACTTCAATGTGAATATGCAACGAAAATAGAAATATTTCGTTTTAATTTACATTATTTTATAATTACTATATTATTTTTGAAATTATTTTATACGGATCAGGTAATTTGTAAAACGAAAGACTGTCGTAAATGCCACACTGTCATGTAAAAGGTGAGGCGATGAGGCAAATATTATTTTATGAAGGTAATTTGTTGTCGTAAAATTAATTAATTTATTACTCTACATAAACTCTTACAAACTCGGTTTATTTTAGTTTTAGAGGGTAATTTATTTTGTAAGAACAGAAGGATTTATGTTTTAAGTATATTAAAGTTTCCTGGTAAAGTTAAATCTCTCTTGTAATAAGGGATATTAAGTATGCAAGTAACTCGCGTGTAAGGATTATTCGCACAAGTTTAATCTGATGAATTTCAATAAAAAATCTTAGAGATCTACATAAAATTATTATAAATTTGCTACAAAGAATTATTTTGTCGATAAAGAAATATACTCGAATAAGAAGTATTCATGATGCAAGTCGAAAACGTAATTTTTTTTGGAAAACAATTATGAACTATAAAAAAGCATATTCAGTAATAAATATAGCGAATGTTTGTTTGGATACTGTCAAGTAACAAATTTACTTGAAATTAGAGAAACAAATATTACACGCATCATCCAAGATTCGTTTGTATTCGTTATCATCAGTAATCATCATCTGTTTACTTTTACTTCATTGATATTTATAAAACATTGGTGATGGATGATCATAAAGCATCGATCTTTATACAAGAGTAGAATGTAAGAGTTCAAATTTTTCAATGGGAGTACAATTATCAGAAACTTCACAAGTTTAATTTAATTCAGATGAGTTCTCATGATTATTGAATTCGAATCATTTTTATTCTTGTTATTGAAATCAGAAAATCATAACATGCTGAGTCGAATGTAAGAATTTAAATTTTCCTATGGTAGATCAAATATCAGGACCATCAATAGTTAAACTAAATTGAGAAGAGTTCCGATAATCATTGGATCTAAACCATATTATTGTTAACTGTTATTGAAATCAGAAAATCATAACATGCCGAGTAGAATGTAAGTGTTCTCATTTTCTTATGGGAGTTCAAATATTAGGAACTTTAGAAGTTAAACTTAATTCGAAACAATTCCCACAGTTATTAATTTTTAAATAAATTTAGTTGTTATTAACAATGCGTGGAATCAAAAAATCAAGAGTTTTAGTTTTTCTATGGGAGTTCAAATATTGCTATTGACTACGGTAAAGATTTTCAACCACTTTTATTGTTGTTTACATTGATTGAAGGAAAATTCATGATATTCTTAAGTAATAGTTCTGAATTTTCTATTGGATAATCCTGATATCTTTTGAAATTAAGTTCAAAATGTCAAAAACAACAATTTTACTCATAGAAAAAATAGAACTAATAGATATGAGTTGGAATGTTATGAATTTTCAAATTTCATTCATTATAAACAACGATACAAATTGTTTAAAAATCGTTAATTTCAGAATCTTAATAATAATATTTGAACTCCCATTGGAAAAGCTGAACTTTTACATTCAACTCGACATGTTATGATTTCAGTGTCTTAACAACCCTAAAAATGCTTTAAAAATCAATAATTGTCCGAACTCTTCCCAATTCAGTTTAACTTCTGAAGTTTGTGATAGTTGAACTCCCATTGGAAAATTTGAACTCTTATTTTCTACCCGACATATTATGATTTCCATCACTGTTAACAAACATGAAAGTGCTTTAAGAATTAATAATTGTGAAAACTCTTCCCAATTCAGTTTAACTTCTGAAGTTTGTGATACTTGAACTCCCATTGGAAAATTTGAACTCTTATTTTCTATCCGACATATTATGATTTTCATCACTGTTAACAAACATGAAAATGCTTTAAGAATTAATAATTGTGAAAACTCTTCCGAATTAAGTTTAACTTCTGAACTTTCTTATACTTGAACTCCCGTTGGAAAATTTGAACTCTCACATTGTACTCTACATGTCATGATTTTATGATTTCCATTACTGTTAATAACAATAACAATTCTTTAAAAATCGTTGATTGTAGACAATCGTCAGAATTAAGTTAAAGATCTATGAATCTATATTTGAACTCCAATAGAAGATTTAGAACTCTTACGTACATTCAGCGTATTACGATTTTCTAATTTATGACGTTTTCATCAACTACCAAATGAAATCTATTTAAAAATTGATAATCTTAGGAATTGCCTTCAAAAAGCATCAGGAAATTTATAATTTTTGAAAATAACTGAATGAATTGTTAACAATCATGCTAAAAATATGTTCTAATCTGATCAAACATTTTTCTATGCGTCGCTACTAAAGAAATAAAAGGGTAAACAAGTCAGAGTAAAATCTAGATTGTACAACAAAATATATTAAAAAATAAAAAAATAAATAAATAAATAAAAAGAATCTCTTACGGTTCAAAAACATTTGTACTTGAAGGAGTCAAGAGGCCTCTAGCGTATCATTCCACGCGCACTTAATAATTGATCAGGGCTTAAAAAGAAAAGTTTCCTTTAGTTTCTAACAGGACGACAGGCAAAAACCGGGTGAAGTTGGGAAACGACCCCCGTACACCGCTTCCGGGCTGTTTAGTAAATTACGCAAATTAGGGGACTTATGGAGCACCGGAGTTATAGACATTGTACTAAACCCCGTAAGAGGGTCGGATCTACGAATTTCTACATTCCGGCAAACCCGGAGAAACAGCACACGAGTGGGTGTAGAGGCTTATCGTCGGACCGTAACTAGGATATAAAAGAGCAGCAGTCTCGAGTGCGCTCCACACACCCACCCAAACCCTCCAAACTCCCCTTTACCCCGTCCCATTGTGTATCCTTTACGTACCCACCGTGGTGTGTACAGAATTCCATGCGAGACGAACGAACACTTGGTGCATCAACTCCGCACGTATAAGTAGTTCTATTTGAGTACATTTTGATGCATAGCTCGCGATGCATCGATCTCTTGGTATTTCGTAAAAATCAGTGGAAGGATTTTTGTAATTTTAAAATGTTTAGAGGTATCATTTATTTTACTGTGATAAATTTAAACGAAAAATTATTTATTCTACTCATTAAAAATGTGAATTATTTTTTAGTCATTTATTCTTTATGCTTTATCAATTGATCCAAACTTTACCTTTATTTTGCAAAATTAAAAATAAATTTGCAATGCCCTCAAAACATCATTCTTTTATTTTATATATACGTAATTCCGAATAAAAGATCGCGTTTTTTCGTCTGATTATACCATATTTCAGAATGTTTTAATTATTTTAAGATTATCTTCAAGAAGAAAAATCTTAAATGTGGTTGCAAAATGTTAAAAAAATTTCAGATGACCAAATTTGTTAAAGTATTGTGCATTTGGGTTTTCGAGGTTGCTGATTACGAACCCTGTCAAAATATTCAAAATGGCGGGTCCAATGTGTCCGACATATTTTTTTAATTAACCGATTTAAAAAAATATGGTCTGACATATTGATTCGCCTTTTTAAAAATTCGATTGGATTCGCTTGAAATGCTTGAAAATCAGTTCATAACTTGTCGTTTTTCGAAAATGCGTGCCCGAAGAATTCGCCCTAGGGCGCGAAATCGAACTTCGCGCCCATAATGTTAAAAATCTTATTTATTAATATTTCCGCTGACATATGGTGAGGGTCGAAGTTTTGAAAATACCCATTTTCACGTTTAAGAACCCCCTCCTCCACTCCTCTTCTTTCCTACCTAAGTTACATAGTTGTACTCCGGAATATAATAATGATAATAATAAAAAAAGTTTTAAGAAATTTTAAACGTGAATTTGTATTCTTTTGAATTTTTCTTTACAGGTGTTAATTTATAACATTAGTTTTAGTGAAAAACTCAGGGAGATTGAGATTGAGAAGAAAATAACAGGGAATTTGAAAATATATTCTTGAATTTGTTAGCCACCATTTTGAACTTTCAACTTCGATGCTAGATTTGTAATTAATTAGCGACCTCAAAAACACACATACACACAAGTAGGCAGGATAATAAGGAACTCAAATAGTGCAGCGCGATAAAATTAGTTTCGAATACTAAAGGCCTTGAATATAAAATTCAATATAACCTATAAAAAAAAATCATAGAATAATTTAGGAAAATGGAGTTTAATGGTTAGTGGTATTGTATACTAAAACATCGATTTGTTTATTAATCGAGCTACAATTTCAAAAAATTCCGGCGGGTCATAGCAATTTCATAGACAGATTCGTTTTTAATTAATAAATCATGGAACCAACGCGCAGCCTGAACTAAAATTTTAATCCTTGTCTTGGGTGTCAAATATTTGTCGATTACGTACTATTTGGATATAATTTTTCAATAATTAATTTATTAGTAGTGATATATCAATGTGTTAGAAATCATGATTAATATTAGTGGCACTTATATTTTGTAAAACACGATATTGCAGGAATTGCAAATCTATAAGAATGAAAATGCGGAACACCAAAACTTCGATGTTCATACAAAGGAAAGTACTAAGAGTGTCAACTAACCCAAAATGGTAACTGTAACCAAAAGAAGTAATTGATGCATGTTTACTACCTTTTGCAGTTGGAGCAACATGTCTCGTTGTCCTAATTACTTTTATCCATATAGTTATATACCATTCAGACGACAATCTAAACGATTAAGTATACTCAAATTAATAGAAAATATGTACTTTCTCGGCAAATAGAAGTGCAAAATGCAACTAAAAGTTTTATATTACAACTTTCGAAAATACTTAATGACTACTGTAGACGACTTTTCTGAAATTAAGGTTCATGAAATATTAAGCAGCGGTATGTACTTAAAAAATTCGTTTAGATTCGGCGGATTCCGCTTAAGTAACATCGACAGAATTTATTAAAGTTTTTGTTTCGTGTGGTATTAATGATGTTAAATTATTATCCTAAAAATTCACACAATAATAATAAAGTTTTTGTTTCATTTCAACGCGGATCATCACGTATTAAAGGACACGTTTAGGATCGAAGTATTGTCTAATATCAACAGTTAAATTTTACGTTCATTTTATCGATAAAGTTAGAAGAGACTTTAGGTAATGTAGCGGTGGGTTTGTTAAAAGAGCATTCGAAATTTCTCTTCAGCGTACATCCACGTAACGAATATTTATCATGAATTTATAAAGGCACATAAAAGCCGAGCTACTACGTAATGCTGCACCCGGAAATATTCGTAGTGCCGGTAATAAAGATGCTCGTTTCTAGGAGTCTTAAATTGTGCAATATCAAAATTACGGTAGTAAACGTTTACGTATGCTCTAAAAAACATTTTCCGAACCCTTAAATGCATTGATTAAATATGATTTCTATTTTATAGGAGAAAGAAACCCTTTTTTTGACTGATATTGGAGACATATCCTTAATAATGATTTTAATCATTTTTCTTTACTGAAATCAGTTAGTATTGGCTTATATGAAGCATCTCATGCCAGTCGAACTGCTGAAATTTCGACTTAGACAGTTTCTCCTCTTTTAGTTTTTTCCTTGTATTTTCACCAACGTTTTAAGTTTATAATACTGTGAAACAATTCTAAGTTCACATTTTGAATAACAATATCTTAAAGAATTATTTTACGTCTAGACATGAAAATGCTGCGTATTGCGTAACATTTTTGTTCATGAAATGTGCGTTAAAAGCATGCTAGTAAGTATAGGTTTAAATCCCATACAATAATTTTATCTATTTCTAACATCTAAAATTGTATTAAATACAGGTAACATTATCTATTGTTACTTGATATCTAAACTTGCATTATAGCGCAACGAATGTCCAATGTTTTAACGATTTGTCGTTGTGGGTTTTTCTTAACTATACTTCTTTATATTTATCAATAAAAAGTATAATAAAGGTAGCGAAAGATTATAAATTAGGTGTTTTTTGAATAGCAAAGGTTCTACTTTACTTAATAAGCAACAGAATTATGTTAAAACTGTACGAAAATTGTCGAAAAAATCCTACATGTTAAGCAACAACACCCAGAAATATTTCAAAAATGTCTATCAAATATATTATTTAGCATTTTTATAAGAAATTTAAAAAATATGTCTTATAAGAATGTCTGCAGTTCTCCCGGGTATATTGAACAGAAAATTAGTTCAACCGAAACAAGATGATTTTCTAAGGAAACAAATTTCAAAAATAGTATGAATCCGATCACTTTACTTTTATTAAATATTACCCTTCGATCTATTATTTAACAACACTTTTAAAACAAAGTATTATCATTCAAGTTTTTCCCAAAATCTAAAATATGTTTGACAGTACATTGTTACAAAATACATAATTTACAATTTTCTTCCACTTCAAGTATTTTAAAATTGACCTCTAGTCGATGATTAAGTATTTGGTGAAAATGAGAAAGGGAATGAAACCTCACGTTCGGCAGAAACCGAAAAGTTTTTAAGGTCTACAAAAATAAGGGAGACCAGCCATGTTGGTGTCTGGCGTGTAGCAGAGGGATTTGGAAATCGATAGACATTTTATTTATGGTCGACTGTGATATATATCTGAATCACTACAAGTTTTTGACGATATTTTATTTTAAAGTTTGTGGGAATATTAGCTTAATTTTAAATGTCGTTATAAAAGTTTATAAAAGGAATATCAGAATTGTGTAGCATCTATAATGTTCAAAATAAAGTTTAAAAGTCACGGCACACCTTTAACCTTTTAAAGAAAATAAATATAAAAAAGTTATAAAAGAAAAAAAATTATAGAGGGGAAACAGGGAAGCGAAATAAGAAATCTTTAACGAGCATCAGAAAAAATGTGAAACAAGCAAAACTGCAAATAAAGTTCGGAGCAGGAAGAAAAATAAAAATTATGATTTAATAAAGTTGTTATAACTTTAGAAATGCAATAAATTTTCAAGAATTTCGTTCCTTTAATATTAACCAGTAAATTAAGAGCATTCTCTTTAGTAAACAACGTTTTGCATTACGCAGAGTGCAGAAGGGTAGATATTTTCGTAACTTGCACGTGAATCCCGTGCGATTCCGTAATCAAAAAACTCTTGCGCGGCACTGGCAATTCCTGCAACGGTCGGAAAAAAATGGTAATCCATTTTTATTATCATGGGGGAAGATAAGAAAAGTGAATGAAAAATAAGCACGTGCCGTACCGAGTCAGGGACCAACAGGGAAAAACAGGACACGAACGAAGGGGTGGAAAGCGAATTCAGGGGAAGAAAATGAATTTTTATTTTTGGAGCAAGAGGAAAATTATGTGACGCCTGCAAATTATGGATTCTAATTAACCATTGTTAAACAGCGCGTGGGAAAAGGTAAACGACCGCTTAGAGATGAAAAAAAGTAGAGAACTTGGGATTTTTCACGGTCTTTTCCAAGCGCGGGAATCGATATGAAAATCGATTTTCGTCAAGGCTACTTTCGAACGCCATGCAATGTTTTCATTAAATGAATTCTTTTTGCGAGCACTATCAGGAGTCCCGTGCACGGAATAGCTTAGCTCGAAAAACTCGGCCAACGCGGTCAGGGCTAGCAGAATCGGCTTCGAGGATTTACGGTGCAAGACTTTTTTGCACTAACCACCGATTCAGCAATCGTGTAATGAAATACTGAGTATCCACTCCAGGAAAAAGATGTTATCTGACCAAATCTCTTAGATGTTATCTCTACCTAACGAAATGGATTTTTTATTAAAAGAAGAAATGATTTATGTAGAAAATCGAAGATTAATTAATGTAATGAAGGTAATATAATAACAATTTAGAGCTGCAACTGGCACCCGAAATATAAATGCAGCGTCAACGAAATGTGGATTGTATAAAAAGTTAACTTCATTCTATCGCTTCGAGGAGTTTCCAGTCGATGTTGAAGTATCATAGAGGGCGCAGTTACCGGAATGTGTTGAGGGGATGATGAATATGGAAGGTGAAGTATTCTGGAGGGTGAAGTCAAGAAGATAAATTAGGACCACTTGGTGATCACGCATACGGATGAATTGCTCAGATAGTGAAATACTTTTAAAAAGTGTCTAAAAAGAAGTATTCTTGAAAAGTGAAATATCACAAGTGATGAAGTTGAAAGAGACAGTAGTTTCTTGAAAGTGGGTATCCATTAAGATCAAGTAGAGCGTCAAGAAGTTGGAAGTATACTGATGAAGAACTGTTAAGAAATTGTATCTGAAATAGTATTCCTGTGAGAACAAACGAAAACGTGTTGGTAGCAACCAATAAGAGAGGACTTTATATACTTGAAGTTGTGTGGAAGTATGAAGTAGAGGAATTAAGGAAAATGAAGTGATTAACATTGAAGTAACCTGAAATATTCGAATGTGTACTAAACAAGAGGGTTAAATACTATATAATTAATATAGTTAATATAAATCCCAGTAAGTGAATTATTTCTGTAAAGCATTAAAACTCGGGATGCCTGACGAAGAAAAATGCTCATATCTACAAATAAATCTGTCCAAAACTTATACTATAATACAATAAAAAGATCAAGTAAGAATTAACTATTCTAATATCCGAAAATAGGTTTCGACGACTCAATAGTTGTTGATTGGAACTAACAATATGATTGATTGAAAAATAAACTATTTGTTGATTTCCCCCACTACTTATTTACAAGAGTTAAGATCATAGGGCGAATAGCCCAAAAATTGGTTGATTGTTTCAACCACGTCATTTTTTCGGTTTGAATTTAATTAGCATACGGAAAAAATAGTCTAGTTGTCAAAACCATAGAAAAATGTCTAAGACAACAATATAAATGTTTGAGATAAGCGTATAAATAGTTGGAACAGCTATATAAATAGTTGTTACTACTATAAATGATACTAACGTAATATAATAAGATGAGCCAACCATATAAATGGTTGTTACAACTATGAGTTTAGATGGAACGTATTTTCTATATGCAATAGATGCTGCAACTATTTATTTGGCTGTAGCAACTATAGTGTTTTTTCCGCGTATAACATAAAAAATGTAGCTGTTAAATTAGTTTTTTGAAAATAAGTTCTGAAATTATCTACGTATGTACTTGACAATTAACCCACACTACTCTAGCAGACAATATACATGAATATACACATGGATATTAGAAGACTTTCTCATTAACCCTTTAACGCCGAGATGTGCTGGTTTTCTACATTAATTTCAACCTCTTATATGTACTAGAAAAAATGTTCAAACAGTCCATTGCCGACTAAAATTTGAGGTCGCTCTTCCGAATTGCATGGTCGAAATTGCAAGCAAATGTTTAACACGTTTTTCTTGCAGATGTGTATACAAAAATTCCTTTCCTTATCTTAATTTTTTTGCAAGGTGTTTTTTTGCAAGTTTGTAAATTTGATTACATTAAAACTTGTATAAAAGCATAAGATCTTGATTAAACATTTTTTTTATTTTTTATAAACATTTAAATTTAAAACGAAAGAAATTAAACAATAATGAATTTTAAAAACCTAATATAATTTTTTAAATAAAAACAAAAAAATAGCTAAAGTTCGCGGTGAGAATTCGGAATCTTGAGTAAATGCCGCTGCTTTAAATTTTATAAAATTGCAATTTTTAAATCTTTAATCTCATTAAAGAATCGTAATCAGCGACCCAGAAACCCTGCAAATTTACATTCTACAAAATTCGAGTATATCTTTTAGTAGATTTTGCCATGTAAAATTTCGAAATATTTTTAGCTTGTAGGCGCCATTTTAAAATAAAAATGGAAGTATATTTTCAAAATACAGCTATCGGAAACACATCTTTTCTGATCCTTGGAATGCTATACGATAGAAAAAATACAATTAACAAAAATTCAGCTCTAAAAAGGGATTTTTACTATTATTTTTGCAAAACATAATTTGTTTGTAATTTAGAAAGAGCGGCCCCAAAAGCAGTCGGACATGGACCGTTTGAAACTTGTGTACCTTTTTTCTATTAATTGTACTAGGTTGAGATTTACGTAGAATATTACTACATCTCATAGTTAAAGGGTTAGGAATGTGTATGTAGGAATGGTTCATAAACAATAGTTAATAAATTTATTGAAAATAAATAATTAAAGCGATCGTTGGTATGTCTAAAGCCCGATGTAAAACCGCTTTAAATAGTTAATAAAAGTTTGTAGGAGTATTGAATTGAACTATTTTAATTAATTGAATAAAAAATGGTTAATAGAGACTAAGAACATCTATTTTTAGTATATATAAGTGTCATTAGAGTATCCATTTCTTGTTCGGATGGCTGTCTTGATTGTTGTTACGGTAGCCAATTCTATCAATCCAATTTTGGAGTATACATGTATTCGATTGCTCGACACTCTATAGCGTCTCAATTTCATGCTTGAGAGCTTGGATTGTCATTGGATAGCTGGCTTAACACTTATCCTTAAGGAGATTCTAATATCATCAATTGATAAGGTAGAGATCTAAGTTGAATAATCGAAATTAATAATTATTGCAGATATTTTGAAAAATTCGGGATCTAATTCCACTCCAATTATTCATGATATTTTATAAAATCATCTATTTCCGAAAATTCTCAGTCAATTCTTAATAAAGTCTTTTGGTATTTTTTAGAACATTCTTTATAGTGTTGAAGTTGCGATTACAGGGCCTGAATTTTGAAAAACTATTTTATTATTTTATAATTTATATTTTTATATGGCTTACTACTTTATCAACTGATAACAACAAAACCTCCATAACCCCCCTTCCGATAAATCATTTTTTATGAAACTGGGTACTCGGGTTTTCTTTTTTTCACATTTTGAATGTTAAAAATCTGAATTTAGATTCGCAAAAAGCGATCTAAAAAAACCCACGAGTACATTTTCGTCGGTCACATTGAATTCTCCATTTCGAAATTTCACTATTCGAATTCAGGTTCGTAATCAACTTCTCCAAAAAGCCAGAAAAAAGCAGTTTCATCTCAGTCCAGGAAGTTTTTGCATTTTATCCACCATTTTGAATTTTCAAAATCCAAGTTCAGTTTCATAATCGGCGACCCCATTGACCCCCGGGTACCCACTTTTTAATAGGTAATTTTTTACAGATTGGTGGGCCACATTGAATCTGACCACTTAAATAGGATAGTGTAAAAAAAGCACTATTTTGAATTTTCTAAATCTGAGTTCAGATTACTAATTACAGATCCCAAAAATCCTCGAAAACAGAGTTTCGTCTGGATACAGTACGTTTTTGAATTTTTGGTGTTCAGATTGGTTTCGCCATTTTGAATTTCCAAATGCAGAGTTGAGATTCGTAAACGACACTAAAAACCTCCAAGTACCCAATTTCTTCTCGATCCAATTGATTATTTCTAAATGACTGTATTTTTTCTGTAAAAATGGCGAGCCTTAGGAGTTGATTTGTTTATAAAATATAATGTTAAATAAATATTTACATAGATGTAATGTTAATCACTTCTTTAACTCCCACTTATATTGGATTTTAAGACACTGGGTTTAAAGCGTCATTTTGTATTTAAATACTCAATTGTTCAAAGAGTTCATGCCGACATTTTGGATGTTCTATATAAGAACAGAAAATTTTCATTCATATCTTTGAAATATTTATTTACACATTGGAGGGTTACTTTCAACTAAAACTCCTGAAAAATAGTCGACAGGATTCTTAACAATTTTCTGTCTCTGTCATTTTCACAATATTTTATGATGTGAAATGTATTCAACACTTTGTGCATGGGTTAATTTACTAAAAGTTTAGGTATAAGGTACCACAATTTTATATAAATAAAATTTAATATATTTTTTATTTTGACTTCAGTGTTTCTGGGAGTCTCTAAGACACCGAAGTAAAAAAAAGAAAGTTTTCCTACGGCCTTTATCGTAATCCACGAGCGACTGAACATAACAACACGTAGGAATGATTGAGGAAACATTTGGGTATTTGAATTCGACAAACATAAAAGTACAGTAGAATCTAGAAGGACAGGAGGCGATTACGAGCTTACATTCCTCGTACATCGTTTCCGGTTTGCGACTCTGCCGTGTCTCCACTTTTCCCTCTCGCTCCTTATCGCAGTCTTACCCACTCTCGCCTTATTTACGCGCACACACCGAGGAGACGTTGGGTATTCGTCGAGGGTATTAAAAAGCATACCCAACGTGAAAGGGAAAGGGACGTTAGGGGACGTTGCACAAGAATGCAGACGGCAGGGGGCCGAGCTAACGCTTGATACGTTATTTATACGCGGTTACATTCGGGTCGATACGGAAGCGGAGCTTGCAAGGTGTGGGTGCTTTCGGACGTGTAAGAAGCAATTTAAAAGTACACGAAAATAACGAGCAAGAATGTCGTGCCACAAAAGAAAGCTCCTACGCCGTTTCCGCACGAGATGGATGTTGCCGATATGGCCACCGGAAGTGGCGCACCAGAGATATTTTAGTATACGATCGAACCCGCCGGCGACACGAATCGGGCGAAAATCTGATTTGGAAAATGTATATCCATAAAGACAACTTCGCTTTCCTCCAGATTCTATTGTTGTTCGATTTTTCAGCGGTGCAATGTCGCGGAGTTCATTTCGCGGAGGCAACGAAACGATGGTCTGTCAGGCGATTGACCTTTTTTTAAAGCGAGTCAATAACCAATTGCATTTTTGTCCTGGAATATAATAAAAAGAAGTGAAAAAAACTGCAACATATTTGAATGGAATTCCGAATCCTATAGTGAACTTTTTCAATTGCTCTTGGTTTTAAGTAAGATACAGTGTATATTCCAAAACAAAGCAATTTTTGTAATTTTTAAAAAATATACTAGTGCAAAAAGGAAGTGACGACATCGACGACAATTCAAATAGAAGTTTAATAGACATGCTTTATGGAAAAAACTGAACCTAACCTAATAATTGAATTCTGCCGGCACCCGGCTAGTTGCGGTCTGACCAAAAAGTATGTTACTACTGAGGATTATAATCTCGTCGCCTCATACTTAAAGTAGAGCAGCTATTCTACACTCTCTTGGTATGATGTACAAAGGTTTTTGGGTAGCTGATTACGAATTTGCAGTCAGATTTAAGAAACTCAAAATAACGCCTCTGAAATGGCGAATGACATCATAAAATTTTGTAAAACATTCAAATATATGATTTAAATGTAAATTGTTAGTAGCTGGTGTCTTTTGTGAATTCCGTTAGGAAATTTTGCGTAGTTAGAAATTTGTGTTCTGAGAAATAGTAGGATTTTCATGAATATTCCACTTTTTCTCCATAATTTTGATTCGATCGAATACAATAATACTTTTTTCACTCGTCCGTCATTTTGGTACCATTTTGAATATCATAAATATGACAACAATTTCGTTATCAACGATCCAAAAGGCATAAAGGAGGTAGATACGATGGCAGATATTTGAAACCGATTATAATTATTTACATGCTTGCAAGTGTCGACGATATTGAATCATTTAAGTTTGACACAAATGATGCAACAAACAGCTTTCGCAAATTCAAAACATCACAAGTACCTCTCTTGATTGTAAATTATCAAAAAAAACGACTTCAGAATTGACTCTGTTATTGACAATTCAAATATTCTTTATTTTTTAGCTAAGATTTATTGGTTTAGTGCAAAAAATATTTAGGAATTCTATTGCTTGTTATTGATGAGAAATATTTCTATACACGTTGGAAAGCAGGATTTTCCCTGAAAAAATTTGAAGCATCTTAAAGAAAATAAGGCCATATTCATAAAAAAATATTTTTTTTTAAATTGCGAAATTTTAAAGGATAAAGATTTTGTTATCCGAAATAGACGGAAAAGGTTTTAAAGAGTAATACGCGACGTTTTTGTTTAAAAACGATATCTCGAAAATTGAATCAGCTAATTTTGATTCTGTTTTTGGTTGAACCTTCGAATGCACACTTTAAGGTCAAAAAGCCATTTTTCATGTAGTTTAATTCAGATCTCTTGATAGCTAATGACTCTTACATTGTTTTAACATATATTGATAAAGAAATTAGTAAGAAATAATAAACTTTTGATATTTAAGATAATGTAGATAACTGGAGGCCATACGTGGAAATGATTTATACCGCGCACATCAAAATTTAATTACTTAACATAATGAGATTTTACATGGTTCAAGAATTCTCGAATTCACTTTAGATCTTTGAGCAATGTGAATTTGGATCATTGAAACTGAAACAGATGTTCCTTAAGTTTTGCTCTAGTTCACCACAATGGAAAGCTATGATTAGGAATGTCCGAACGATACCATTGCTTATAATGATGACCCTGAATCTCAGTCTCAATCAGTGTAGTTATTTTCATTTTTTTTTTCTTCCAGGATGTATTTCTAGTTTCTTTAATTATGAACCGCATTCTACTGTATTAATATATTTAATGCATATATAGAGGTTATCTTTTTTGAAGTAAAAAAATTAATTACTTAGGATACGTACTGTAACTATAGGGCAAAAAGTATATAGAATTTAATATGAAGTTTGGCAGTACATTTTACTTTCAAAACGCAATGAAAAAAAAAAATATAGAATCAACGTTTCGAATTGCCGACCCCAGTCTTTTCAATGGCTTATCAAAAAATGCTGCAGTTATAAAAATAAACTCATTAATGTAACAAAAAACACTATTTTTTAAAAACTTGTTTCCACATAATCATTTCTCGTCTTAAAATATTTCAGATGGGTATAAAGATCTCGTAAAAAATATAGCGGCTTAATGATGGAGTAACGTAAGAACACAATAATTGTCGCCTAAATTTGTTGGTCCATCAACTGACCATGAAATCACAAATGAAATCACAAAAAATTGTTTTTTACGGGTTTTTGGAGTCGCTGAAACCAAATTTAAAGTTAGTTGTCAAAAAATCAAAATGGCAAATCCAATATGGCTGACAAATATGTTAAAATCGATCAAAATCTATTCAAACCTGGTACCAAGTGTTATTGAATCGATGATTCGGAATTTGAAATTCATAGATGTCATTTACACTTTTTATTTATGAAATAAACTTTTGTAATACGTAGTACATTCTTTTGGGAAATTTATATTTATGGACGTGTTATCCATCTGGAATTTGTCTCGTCTTTTAAAATGGACGATTTGCACCTAAATCACTGATTCTTTTATAGGGCTAATGTAAGAGCAGTTGACTTACTACCCTATAGATGGTTTTAACCCGTAAGAGAAAATTGCTAGGCTGACGATTTTTTGGCCTGGCTTTATTTCACTACTTTCTAAGATTTTACCTTTTACTATCTTGACAGCCCCTATTTATATAACTCTATTTGAAATGATAGTTAAATATGACCATTATTTAAAATAGAGTTATGTGAAATTACGAAAAGGTTAAATCGTAGAGATTGGAATAAATCTGAAATGGCAGGGAAAAAAGTTGTAAAGTATTACATTCTATAATTCACTTTAAAATATGGAGAAATGGACTGATTCAATTCTCATTGTTTTGAAGTGTAAACTATTTCTATAAAGTACTCTTCACTGCATGAAATAGTAGATTGTTCTGGGTTAAAACTTCTTGCGCTGATGTTTCAAATATATTCATATTGAACAGTTCTTTAAGATAGAGTGGTAGTACTAAGTATGAGTATGGGCCATCGAATTGCATTTCTGTCAATCGAACCTCATATATAACCAATATGTACCATCTCACTTAATATGACGTATCGCAGGATTAACTTTATTTAGTAACTACAACACTAACTATCCTCACCCACCAGATTTAGAATTTCGATAATGGTAATTCAATTTTCTATAATCGAAAAGCAAATTAAAAAATAAAGAAACAATGGATGCATTGTTGAATATCCATGATCAATTTTACGAAAATGTGCTCCATTTTCAGGCTATCTGGCGTTAGTTACGGGCTGATTTAATTTTCGATGTCCACCAGAAGACCCTTGTGGCGGCGTCTGTTTCAGCCACTCGAATGCTCTAATTAGAATTCCAATTGTCCCAGCATGGAAAGCTCACAAGTTTATCAACATCAATAGCCACTTCAGATATTATCGAATGTAACGGAACCGTGGCAAAAAACGCTTTGACAAAATGGTTTCATTAAATCATGGCGATAAAAATATTAACAGTCGTAAGTATCCGCAGACACCTACCTGACCTAAAACTTCGGAAATCAAGCGAATAATCAGCAGGTGCCTGGTTAAAAGCAGTTTATCTTGCAGGCCTAGTTTAGCTGCGAAGCGCAAATGGAAGTGGAAGCTTCCCATTCGGAAGCAAGGATCGTCGTGATTTGAACCGTGACAGAGGTGCAACTATGTGTCGGGTGGACGAGAGGAAAAAAAAGGGAATGCCAGCGACGATACTGCTAATTTCACCGAATAACGAACGGCGAATGGTGCACCGGTGTACGTGGTAGCTCCCGGCAGTTTTTAATGACTCCGAAAGTGTGAACGACGAATGAGAAAATAAGGTTAAAAAGTTGACACTTTCGGAGACATCATTATGCACTGTTAATTAGACGAGAAGCAGGAACTCGTTTTATGAACTCATTTGGATCGTTATCCGGGTGTACGATATGAAACGATTCGTTATTTTCTGATACAGCATGTTTTATTTTGATAAACAAAGTGAAAAGGAAGTCAAATTTTGTTCAAACTAAATCAAACGAGATCGTTAAAATGGAAATCAAATTTGACATTCTTTTTCAGACTATTTTGGATCTATTGTGAGCCATTTCCTTTGCATTTGATGGGTTTTGTTCTGACGAAAATGAATGAAAGTAGTTAATAACCCTAATCGGGTGATGTGCAAAGGATTTTCTAAAGCGACTTTTTGGTCCTACTTTTTGAAGAAAGTGACTCTTACCCTTATTTTTCAACGAAATTAGAAGAAAATAATGACCTTCCATTATTTTTGTTATTCTTATTTACATTTCTCTAAGAAAACTATTACATTTCTATAAGAAAATCAGTACAAAATCTACCAAAAATTGTTTCCAATATGTAGTGAACAAGATCTTTCTTACTTAGGCGAAATTGTTTTCCCTAAATCGGAGTTTTCGAAATATCATGTCTCCAATATCAAAATACAATTTTCAAGAATTTTGAAAGTAGCTGAATGATTGTGTTAATGAATAAATGAGCTCGTTCTTGAAAATAAAAAAGAAAAACAAGATGGCTGATAAAATATTGTCAATAAACATCATTTTGGTATAGAGTACTTATATAATGGTTTTGGGGGTTTCTAATTTTGATGGGTCCAATTTTGATGAGTTACGATCATGTGATAAATGATGACGAAAATATATTTCAAATCTTATATTTCGAAAATAACAATTTTATCGTCGAGGTTTTAAAAACTTCAAAAGACGTTTTTGAGTAGTTTCTGACTTATTCGATTAGAAATAACGATGTTTGCTTTCGACTTCCGCCATATTAGATTCCCACCTTTTACTATCATTTGACAACGTGATGTTACTTAGAGATTGCGAAAACGGATGTTCTCACCCCATACGACTAAACAATTAAATACAGAATTCATAAATAGAACACCAATGAATACAGCGGCCATTTTGTAACCAAACTTATATAGAACTGATTAAAGACTATTCTCACATTTTTTAAATTCATTATATAACCTTTTAAAAAATTTGGATCTTTCGAAAAATAAAAAATTGTATCAGGACATTCGAGCAATACTCCAGAGAATTTATTTCCACATCCAATCCTTTGAAAATGTAACATTAAAATTGCGCAGACCATCTTGTTTTAGCAATAATATATTTACTTTAAAGTCATACATTAAGATCACGATCTGAATAGATATCACACATGTAAATAAACATTGAGGTAATGAATTATAATTAAAAAATAATCATGAAATTACGCCTTTTTTCCGATAGAAAAAGCATTCTTAACCAAAATAAGAAACCAATGAATACGATCACATTATACGCATAATAACGCTTTAGTACATACATAAACACCGTAATTGCATTCTGTGAAACGTTCAATCATTTTCATCAAATCAAAACATTCATTGTAATTGATCCAAAATAGTTACAAAAAGGTCAAATTCTTTTTTCTTCACATCAATAGTCATTTGATTTAGTTCAAGTAAAATTTGATCGATTTCTTTTTTTGGTCGAGAATAGTCAAATATCAATAAATAACGTTCTTTTAAGCAACAATTGATTTGAAGCGATGTTTAAGATAAATCAATGTCATATGCAATCATCGGGAAATCGTCAGTGATGGAAACGTTATTTCGAAAGTAGGGCAATATCACGGTGATGACACTATCATGTCTAGCATCCGTTTACTGTCTCCAGTTAATGCGATTCACACGAGTCAAATTCAACATGGTATTCCATGCGTCTTGTCCAGTATTCTAAAAATAAAGGATTGAAAGACATAAGACCTGAAATAACAAATGCGCAATAATGCACTAGCATCCGTAATATTTTTTTGAAAATTTTCAAACTTTAGTAAACTGTATGCAAGCAAGTAACTTATATTATGAATTTTGTGTAATAAATTAACTGTTTCATTTGAAAATTAGAGTCTTTACAAAAAATAGTCTTCATCAGCAGGTGTAAAATTTGTAATACCCAATATTGCATTTCCTAAAAAAGTTCCTATGTGCTAAAATTACTCGAAATTACCAAATGGTAAAATTGTCAAACTTAATGTTCAAAATTAAGTAGCATAATTATATAACAATGTGTTTGCTGTTCTTTTGTATGTTATAGAGCGCAATACTATTTTATTTATTTCCTGATTTCGACCTTTAGGGTACCTGAAATATAGAAAAACATTAAACTAGAAGGTAGTCTTTCTTCAGTCAATTCAATTTATCACAATGAATTAAATCTAGCAAAATGGTGCCTTTTTGATGTAAGTGCAGTTCATTTGGCTGACTAAAAAATCAGTTCACTGTATTGGAAAAGTAGGGTGAAAATCTCTCTTACAATTTCAAGGCTGCCAGATTATTTTTCAGGAGTGGTAATAAATATGAAAAAATTGGTTTTGAATTAAGCGTTTTTGAGGATAAACGCAGCTATTTACTTATTATAAAAAATAGTATCTTCAAAATATTGGGAATATTCAGTGGTAAAACAGACTGTGTTTGCAATATAAATCTAAATCCGACTATGATCAAAAAGTTCCTCCATGTGATAAATATAAATGTACGTCACAGTAAAACACAGTGTTAAATTTAAGATAATTGTTATGGCATCTGTTATGGTGTTTTATAAAATGTACGTATAAAATTCGATGAAAATAATAAAAAAATGAAATAAAAATCTTCTCGTCATGATCTAATACTGTATAGAACGAATATTAACTAAAGTTAGAAAATTCGTGACCAAATGTTACTAAATTTTATTTTGTTGATGCAATAATCAAACCTATTTTACCAATAATAGGAATTTGTAATCCTTTTACAATAACACACGAAGATAATTTTAATTAAAAATTTGGTGCATGTAGTAACATTTTAAGAAAAAATACACTTTGAAGAGTGACGGTTATTTGTCAAGGATCCTAACAAAAACATTTGGGGTACGCTCTTGAAATTTGAATAACACCGCAGCTCCAACATCAAACATCCCCTATGTAACGTAATAGAATTCTCTACAGTGGAATATCAACTTTTAGTATATGTATAAATAAATAAAAAGAAGTTCATCAAATAATCGTCATAATGTTTTTCTTTAACACGGTGAGATAACAAAGACTGCATTTTATGTCCGTGAAGAATTTTGATGTTTTTAATTACATTAACTCATACGTTTGTTCCATTCAAAGTTATCCTCAATGTCATATTCTATCCGAAATGAAAGTACGAAGATGTTCGAGTTTCATTACGTATTTTACTCTGCACATGGTCTTTTGTTAAACGTTTCTAGTTCGTCTTTTCAGTCGGTATTTACTGTACGAGTTTTCGCTCTTTTCCGCGGTGAAAAAAAAAGTTCGTGTACTTTTATTTCAAATTCAATGTGTTTCTAGTGGTCGTTTATACCTATATGCAGGAATTTTTCCCCTTTTTCATCCACTTTGTCTCTGTAAATGTTTGTGGTTGGAATATTCACTAAGGAAAAAAATATTTGCGCTTACAGTACGTACGTGCACAAATAAAGTTGTTTTTTTTGCTAAATTTTTCAGCCTCAAAAGGATGAAAAACGAGACTAATGAGGGAGTTTCTCAGATGTGGGCTGATGATAATAAGTTTACGTAATTGAAATGCGTCTTGTGAAAGGAGGACCCATGACAATTCGAAATATCTTTTTCAAAGTATTATCGTATTACGAAGACTTTTGGTAGAAACAAAAATCCAAATTGAAAAATGATGTATGTTGCGAAATATGAATTAAGCCTTTAACAAGATCTGAATCATCAGATGAATGTTTGACGTTATCTGAAATGATGCTGATAGATGCTCGATGTAATGGAAGAGGTTTTAATATTTGAAGTGAATTTTAACTTCCTTTATTAACCCTCCTGTGCAAAAGGACGAGTATACTCGTCCAAACTATAATTGTTTACATATGGGAAAAGAAATACTCATGCTCAGGAGGGTTTAAATCTATATTAACTGAAGTATCTCCAAATACTTTGTTTTAAAACAATTAAAAGAAATTATCACAGTATGCGACCTTAAATACTATTAAATAATAAGTTCTTTAAAAGTACAACATTATTTTCGATTCTTGTCGCCCACATTGGATCCGTCATTTTGATGAAATCAGATTCGCAATAGACCAGATAAATAAACCCAGATACACTTTTTTGGACATTAATATTTAGGCTTGTGAACCTAACACTCGACTTTTCGTAATCAAAAATCAATTCAGATAGAGTTTGGATTGTAGTTAAATATAGTAACGAATTTTGTCTGTAGTTGCAGAACACAAAATATACAAGGGGGCCAAAAAAGCCTACCCCATTTTGAAAAATTTGTTGTTTCAAAATTTGTTTCCAACAGAAAATCGTTTGTAGTGAAGTTTAGTAGAGATTGAATTTTGCAATTTTTTTCATTATTGAAGTTTTATGTAAATATATATTATAGTCTGCATCAATACCATTGTGATGCCCCCCCCCCCTTACGCACGAACCATGCAACCTTAGATTAATAGTAACCAAGACAACCGTGAATATTAATTTCGTGTCCAATTGCTTTGAAAACCAGTTTGTTGCATATTAATTTATTTGTAGAAACTCTTACACACCTACAAAAACAGATATAAACGTTCATTTCGAGATTACTCATCATCAATTTCCTGCTCTGTTCTTTACTGGAGTTTTTTAATAAGTACAAACAACCACTATTTCGATAAAAAGTTAGAAATAATCACTGAAGGTACATCTCAAAAAATAACACTGTACCACAATAATTTTGTTTGGACACAACTTGTATCAGAAGTAGGGAACGTATAGATTTTTAGTGGCTAAAAGGAATTCGTTTTCCAATTTGACCTATCGCTGCAGATTTTTGGCATATCCTAACCTCAAACTGCTAAAAAGAATATTATTAAATATTTTTCAGATCAGGTATCTTAAAATCCTGATGTGATGGATCAAATCGAACAACGGATTCGTTTTCAACGACCAAAAATCTATAAGATGCACAATCTGTGATACTATTTATCTCTTAAAATTTTGTTGTGATCCTGTTTAATACATCATCATCATAATTATAAATGTCGGGCAATTTGTTTACTTTTACCATCAATTTCTCTCGGTGTCTGGAAATTGTAACTCAAATGGGAACATTATAAAGTTTAGAAGGAGGCGTCGAAATTAATTGGATTGACAACTAGAAAGTAGAATTAATACTTTGATAATTAAATGGTCATGAGGGGACAATAAAGTTGGAATGAAACACGAAAGAAAACTGGAGTAGCAGGTTAGATTACGAAATTTCCTAATGAACAAACACGCTGAACTAACTCGTCGAGTATATAATAACTATCAGCACGAAAGAGCAGAACTCCCACTTGCCCGCATTCACCTCGCGAAGTTTTGTTGCATGTCGACGAGCCAGGGGGTCACACACTGGCAGGATTTTATGAATAGAAACTCCATTTTGAATGGCTGGTTCATGACGCGCCAAGTTCGACCACCTTTTCGTTGTGATATTTGAACAATGGATGACGCATCGCGCTGTGCCGCCTGTCGCACACTGTCGACGTATTGCGACAATGCTAACTATGACGGATTAAACCGATGCATTTTCTTGTTTTATCATCATTTTTCTTTCTCGGGGTCTTTTCGAAAATTACGCCGTAATCTTTGTTTTCTCAGGAATTACGGAATTTGTTTTGGATCCGTTGCTGTTGTACTTACGAAGAGACATTTTTAATTTTTGATGTGAGGTGATGGGATTTATAAAATTAATTGTTATTAAGGATAATTGATATATGGGAAAATCTCCAGAACTTTTGAATTTCGGTCTCTCAATAATTTTTTTGTTCAATTTCAACGCAACTTTAAACGCGGTATGCTTCGATAAAGCTTAAATTAAAAATGCGCCCACCTTTCGGATCTTTTCATAAATCTTTTCTGTGATGTCTACAAATAATTTTAAGATTTAATTTATAATCAATTTTAAGAGGATGTTTTAAAAAATTCAATTTTTGTTGATGACTTCTCGTCTTTCCGTGATGCCTAAAAATAGTCGTAATTTAAAATCAAACCTAGGGATATTTTGAAAAATCTAAATTTTTGATAATTTGTTATATTTACCATACACGGAAAAAATCATAAGTAGAATTTGCCAAACTTTGTTAAGTAAAATTTACCGAGTCTCATTCAAAAGCAAAATTTATTAAAGAATACAAATAAGTAGTATTCTAGCCCTTAAGTAATAAGTTTTTAAATGATGTTTAATCACATATTAACAAAAAACTAGGCTAACATATGTCCACTAAACATTGAGACTTACTTCAGACGTTTATTTGACTTCATGAACGAACACACAGATGGCGCTAAACTCATTTCTCATGCCCAGCTGTGCTTCTACTAAAATGTGAAACTCATCTTACCCTGTAGTTTTTATGCAAAACAGTGTTCGAAACTGGGGTGTAAACATTCGACTTTACGCACGAGTCCTACCTAAAATCGCATGTTAAAATGCAGTGCGTAAAGTCTAACTTTACACCCATATATCAAAAACTACTATTTTGTTCCAGCGTGGGCAAAATGTTATTTTTCACACTTTTGACATTTTTCTTTCACATTTTACTCACGCTTGTAACAAAAAATATATTTCGGCACATTTTTGAATGAACATGTTCGCCTTCGGCTCGTGCCACAACCCTCACATTCGTTCGAAAACACTTTTTGCCACTTGTATCAAAAACTACTATTTTTCCATTGATATGAAGGTTAAATTTGAACTTTTACTACCCGAAAATATAAGTGTAACCCAGAAGAGGGTTCGATAGTCACCAAGTCATTAATGAGTAGAGAATAGTTTGTTCAACGAAAACATGTGTCTCTGTGTTCGCAAAAACAATTTGTACAAATTTCTTTAAAGCACTAAACAAAAAAGACCCTCGCACCTTCATAACCCGAAAATTAAAGTTTTCTAACAAATAAAAATTGGGTACACGTTGATCCATTGAAACATATGACATGTCGGTCGTAATGTTTGACAACAAATCGGTAAGTGGAATTGCCACGAGTTTAGACCGTTTAGACGGGCATTCTGCCAAAACGTCATAGTATCTACAATTCGATGGACATTTAGTTCGTTAATTGCCCAGAAAAAAAAACAAAAGCCCTACGTCGAGGCGTAATCTTCAATTGGCAGTCAGCGCTAATAAATAGTCTCGGAATGACGTCTATCAAGCGACGATCGAGCCTCCACCCGGCACCGGCTAAAATTGTCCATCCCCATCTGCCTCCAGGGACAGGAACTCGAAATGAAATTCCCCGAAAATCCGCGGGCGGGAATCCCCGGGATCGCCCAGAGCTGTTTAACGAAGCGAAAGCAACGTTCGTTCATTCATTCGAGCCTGCTGGGAAATTACGAGACGCTTCGAGCTGCTGATTGCAGCCGAAAGACATTTAAGCGTCGCATTTTCCTACCAGGCGTTCTTCGGGTCATAGTCGGCCCCGAAGGAGAATCCTACCGAAGTATGCTAATGCCAAAGCCCACGCATGAATATGCAAGGGGGGCGGGGGGAACCCCCGCAGGGTGAAAAATTTACACTCGAACTTCCAGCGTTGTTTTTCCAGCAATTTTGGGCGGCTTTTTGCTTAACAGCAATCTCTCAAGCGACGCCATTCTCTTTTATTTTCTTTGTAATTTCTGGGTAATGTTGGGTACCGGGGTAAAGTCGGGTAATTCGAGGTCTACGTGAGCGCCAAATTCGAAAGGGCCGGAAGGAAGAGCCGCGGTGAGCCGACGGATTAAGATGCAAATGGCGAAAGTTAGCAACGGAGAAAAACGATGGCGAGATTGCAACGTTTTGGGCGTACTTTTCAGCTTTAGATGAAGCATGGCTACTTTTTGCGTCCTCTTCCAGCTTCTGCCTTCTTTAAGAGAGTTCTGGAACTAGGTCCTTTTTTAATATCGTGCGGAGTAAACTCCAGGGTATTTTTTTCATGTCAGTGACTGTTGGCTGTGAGAAAAGTCTACACGGTTATTTAAAAGATGAAAATAGGAAATATTCGAGAAGCTTTGTTATGAAAATATATTAGATTCTAAATAGTTTAAGCGTTAGTGATTAGACTTTTAAGAGATTTTCTGTTTAAATTTGTATCAATGCAGACAAAATACAGTCGTGGAAATGTTACTGGTGTATTTTGAAAGGTCCGCACAACGTAAGAATTGCAATAATAATAATAATCTTTTTGTACATTTCAACTACTTTGATCCCAGAAGTGGGTGTTTGCAGAAGCCTTTTACATCTTCTGGCAGTGAGTCTAGTATTTTACAATTCAAATTGAGTAACAAAGGGTATCCATATACCCTATTCCTATCATCGGACTTTTCTTTTTCCCCTTTCGACCCTTTTGCTCCTCGTTTCATTTTCTGCTCGTTCTTTACCTTCCCCACCGAATCGATAGTACATGTATATCCTACGTACAATCAATCCTCTTTCCCTTTTTCTGGCTTTCCGTCCTTTCTTAGCTATATAACGCGATTTACCTTTACTGCCCTTCCTGTTCCTCGGAAAGTGTTCACTAAATCCTCTTCAACCCTTAAACGGCCTTTAAAGTATACAAAAAGTGGTTTACACCAAATTCCTCGACTTTCTTCGCTCCGTCACTTCCTTCAGTCTTTCCAACTTGGCATTTTCCTATTTTCATTCTCCGTGTTTTATTGTTTGTGTCCTTTCAACGGTACCAGTTTACGATTAATTTCTTACGTATTTAAGCGTGTCTTGCGTTGGGTTATTAACTCATTTGTCTAAATTACGCATCAATTTGGTACCACGGAAGGTAAACAATATGGGATTACACACCATTGGATATATCTTGAATATAATGAGGATCTTCCTTCTTAGCGAATTCCGCGAATCGATTTCCTGAAACGAATTGCAGAAGAGGTGGCCATTAATTATTCAGTTCATTTCACAATCCGGAAATTTCGTTAAGATGAGCCATTGACTACGCGAGCTTTTGCGTAGAAGATTCAGTGATCGTTATCGGACTTGAACCACGACCGAAAGTACGGCGAAACACAATTTTCACTTCGGTGAATGAATTAACTTCCCTCGGTTCGATTCATCAGAGATCCAATTTGTATTCCGATCAGAAATCAAACATCGTCAATTCCGGCTAATGATTTTAAATATTTCCGATCCTTCCGCTTTACAGATTTGGTCAATGACGGACTTTCTTGCACATTGAATTTCAAAGTTTGCGTACGGGAAGAACAAACATAGGAACTGAAGCTATTCGGATCCATATTCATAAGATAAAAGGTATATTCTGAAAATCTGGCTAGAATGAAGACGACAAAATTATCTTATTTTTTTCTGACAACTTTAGTGTTACTGTAGCGACAATTTTTTTTCCGAGTACTATTATTCAACTGAAGTGGATATTATTTGAAATTTAAAGATACTTCCCTACACAGCACCCGCATCTGAGGCTTTTCAGGACCTCCAAATCTCCGCCTTTATCTTACTGTCAGTGTCCTGTGTCTTGTTTCTTGAGGATGCCCTGAGGAGGTTGACAAAACGAACAAAGAGTTTACTTATATGAAAACAATATCTTGGAAGGATGATTGAATAATGAGGTTATATAAAAGGATGAGATGATCGGTTTTAGGCTAAATTGTTAATTTGTAGTGGCAACGAATGATCACTGAGATAAAAATGGTTAAGTTTCCTCCAGAAATATTGGATTCAAGAGATGGACAAAGGATTGTGATAAAATGGTAAAATGAATTACTTATTCATTACATGCAATAAGTAATGGACATGAGCATAATACAATCAAATTTTATTGTCCATAGCTGTAGGGTTCAAGCAGAACTATCTGTCTTTAGTCCAACAATAATAATCCACGCCTTAGTGCCACATTATTATCTGGAAACACTATCCGATATCCTATCTTTACATCCTTTTTAAGGATTATTGAACCATGGAATGTATAACATAAACTCAGGTTCTATAACCTTAATTTTTCTTTTCACGAACTATCGAAGTCTTGTTAATCACACCCGCCATGAACCTGAAAGCAGTTAGTATACTAAAATGCAACATGGTAAACAGCAGTCGGAATAACTTAATACAAAAAAGTAAAGAACTAATCGTTTGCCAATTAAAAAAAGGATTATTTACAGCGTAGATTAAGTTTGTTTTGTTTGTGTAATATAAAGAAACATTCCATTAGTTGGTATAAATTGTCTGGGAGTCACTAAAAATCTAAATCAGTTGGTTTACATGTGTGGGTGATAAACGAGACTATCTAGGAACGAAGTTTCTCGTCTATTTTAACTGGTTCCGGATGGCATCTATCAATCTCAAAAAGGTCATTTTGTTAACGAGGGTGCGCTTCCGTTTACTTCAGCAATCAATCCCTTTCCGGCTCAATGAGAAGACGGATGATTAATACCAATGATTATGGTTGGAATTAATGGTTCCTTAAAATGGACTCCACTTTTGATCATGTGGGAATGTAATCCAAATTACCATGTTTAGCATAAACATGATGAATATTTTGAATTGACAAACCGTAGTAGGATTGAAATATTTTTCTTCATACTTCTATTTTTTAGATTAATGTTCCAATTTAAACTCGTTTAGTGACAAGCTAAACGACGGTTAAGTCGATAAACTTTTTATCCCACTCTACAGCAGCTGTCTGCTTAACTCAGCTACATATTACTCCGGGTGGTGGGGTTCCTTTTTTGGTTTATTCGCAAATTTCCTATTCCAGGCTGGAGAATGGGACAACGCAATGAATTCTGAATTCTCGGCCGAGGGCGTAGATATTTTCCGCAGAATAGAATTTTTGCCAGTCTTGCCGAGCGGAACGGACCAATGAAGCGGGAAGCAACTGTGAGCTGCCGCAATATTTCTTGAACTCTCGGCTACAGATCTCTGGAAACGAGACGCGCTCGCGTTCTTGAAATAATTTCAAGCCCCGTGCGACCCATCGCTATATGATCCCCGATCTGCCGTCCGCATCTTTATGATATCTCGAACGGCGAAGTTGCCCGATAGGAATTCATGGCGGATGTAGCACGCTGCAGCAGATACCAAAGAAAACTCGTTACATCAGGCGAGTGCCAATTTTCCAGGATAACGACTTGATGCATTGAATATATCATGTGAGATGCCGATAATGGTGATTTTGATTTTTGGTAAATACCTATAAATTTTTTTTATCGTAAACCAATGTCGGTCCACTTAAGTTTTATATTTGTGGCCGCAAGAGATGCATGTCCAAAAAGAAACATTTTCTTCCTAAAAAATTTTTTACATCACGTCAATTTTCCGAGATAGGGCAGATTGGAAAAAAACACATTATTTTGTTCACAATTGAATAAGTATTTATGAAGAATTGTTAGACAAAATACCGAAGAGGCAAATTGAAGCTGAAGGGATCATCTATCGATCACACGTAGTACTTTTCTCCTGCAATCATTTTTAAAAAAATGGGAGCGTTTTTAAAAGAAAAAAAAATATACCTATAAATGACTTTAGTAAATCAAGCATAGTTCAAAGGTAAATGCATATATGAAAATGAAACCACCTTGACCGAAAAGCTGACGCTCTTTAATTCCCTTTTTCTATCGAAGAGCGTCTCCTCTTTAATTCCCTTTTTCTATTTTTTCCGTACGTTAACTTGGCGATGAGATATAAACATTTTAATTGAGCCAAAATTCCGCAAGGGTGTATATAATAAATATACTATAATATACCCAATTCCAAACAATATGACCAATTCCAAAATATTGTTCGCCATATTGAATCCGCCATTTATAATTTTCAATCTTTGCCTTCAGATTTGTAATCAGCGATCCCGAAAACCTCCGAGTAATAAATTTAAAAAGAATCTGACCAATTCCAAATTATTGTCAACGATATTGAATCTACCATTTTTAACTTTTAAAATCTGCTTTTATATTCAGCGACCCCCAAAATATTTGGTCCGTCATCTTGTAATTTTTAAAAGTAATTTTCATAATTTTAAAATGGTGCTCTAGTTACATATCGTGTGAAAAAAAATCGTTTTTGACAAAATATTGACAAAGATTTCTATTGTTTTCCAGAAAAATTACCACAACTTTTTGAAAATTTCGTAATGACGCTGAAAGAGCGGTTCCAAGTACGTGAAAAATGATTCCTAGAAATTTGTTTATGATTCCTCGTACTAGAGAAAATTAACTTTGAAAATGGCTAAATAGCTTTCGTCACGCCGTTAAAGAATAACGACCGCGAAAGAAAAATATCCCTTTCCCTCCCTAGGGAACAAAATACTATTTTTCTATATCGTTGGAACAGAATAACACGCTTTCGTATGAGAAACTATAATGTCCAACATAATAAGTGGTCCATAGTTGCGCAATGTACTATTAATAATAAATCTGTATATATAAAATTATAATTCATATCTAAGGGGCCATCCATAAACTAAGTGGATTTTTTCTCCCGACCGCGTCGAAATGTCCGTATTCCGTGCCTGAAACGCAGGACGAAAGTTGCTGATTCTGCCCGGGCGAAGTATACGATTTTTCTTCATGACAGGAAAAAAAGTAACTTTTTACCGTACTGCATAAAAAATTATATTTTTATTGTTTTTTATTTTAATCACGCCTGTATCAACACAATTTAAACAATTTTTAATTAAGACTAAAAATTAAATATTTACTATAAACAAATATTACATCTTACAGATTTCCTTTTAAGCTTCACAATAAAATGTACCGTTATTTTTACGAAACTTTCCAAAAGAAAATCTTCCTGTATACCATACCTACAGGCTTGTATGTGTGCGTTCTAATGAAAAAGAAGAACTTTATGATTTTCAACAGACAAACTTTTACGTAAGTCGGTAATTAACAATTCCGCAAAAGATTACGGAGACTCAGTTCTTTTCTCAAGATAACACTGTCCGTTAAATGAAAATGGGTTTATTATCCGGGATAGTTGATGTTGAACATGGGAGTATACCCCGCCTTATCTAAGACAGATTAATTTATTGAAGTAGTACCGCACCCCGTGTGAATTCCAATTACAGAAAAAATATAATATGTTTTACCCTCTTCGAATTGTAAACTTAAGTCATTTTATGAATGCTTCTAATTCCAATATAAGGAGTACTTAAAATTTTAAGAATTTCGTTAAGAATAAAATGAAATGAATTTTAGTTGAGAAATCAGTAAATTCTATTAAACGCTTAATTGCTATTATTATTATATACTTATTTATAGACTTAATCGCCCTCAAAATTTACTTACAATACAAAGGTTATTAACAACTTATACAAGACTAAAATAATTAAAATGTTTGTTATAACGTATCTTGTTTTTTTTTATATTTATTTCTGCATACTTTGACCATGTTGGATGATAATTCTACAACCATTTTACAGTATTTTCTTTTTAACACATAGTCAACTGAAGTTCGCTTATATGAATATATTGCAGTTTACAAAGTACCGATGGAGTGCTTTACAAGTACGATTGGTTGGTGCAGTAAGCAAGGTTTCGCATGTGAGGGGTAACGTGATCTACTTTTGATCGATATATCTATATTCGGTTTGTCATTCAATAAACAATGGAAGTATGTACTTACTAACCTATCACAATTATTGAAATTAATTGATTTACTTCAAAGCAACCATTTAATTTGTTGTGCTAAAATAGTTATCTCAGCGATTTTACATAAATACAATCATAATCCAGGAGCTGGTGGACTTTTTAGTGACTGTTTTCCTTACAGCTAAAATTCTGTTTGCGTGCTGTTGTGGTCTCTAGGTACATATCTACTACATCGTACTTCTACTTATCTAAATTAAATTTCCCTAATATTTTCTTATGATATTTACTACCTAAGCTTGTACATAGTTCAATATATTCTTATATTAATTTTAGTAACACATTTTAGGACAGAAGGTAAAGTGTCCTAGATATTCTTGGACAGTATCTTTACACTATTCCACTTATAACAGCTAAATAAGAATATTTCATATATTCTATCGTATTACGAATCAAGTAGTAAACATTCAATTGTGACGTTCTTATAAAAAATAAATTTTAATCTTTAGTAGAAAATGAGTCAACGTTCAATTATACTTTTTTCCATATTAAAGAAACCTGACAGTGTAACAAAAAATTATACAAAATTCTGCAAAGAAGCACCTGCAAAATTTAAAATTCTGCTAACACGACGCACTCAAAAGTACGTGACATTAATTTTGTACATTACCCTATGAGAGTCAAAGTACAACAGTTACAAACCTAACCTCGAATTTACACAAGGAAATTAAAAGACAGTTTGAATTTTGTACAACCTAGTTTTTTGAGAGGTAATTGGATTTACTTTATATATAAGTCATAAGTGAAGTTTGGATAGAATAAACATTTAATTGGATTCCTGTAGAGAAATTTATAGTATTGAGACTTTATTTCACTCAAGTTGGTAACCAGTACTACTTCTTTAAAAATGTCTAATAAACTGCATAAAATGAAATCATTTTATCCAAAAATGAATATGTTGATTATCAATATTTGAATATCCTCATGGATATTAAGCAAAATATTTAACTGCGACAATTTCATTCGAGTTTAGTTTAGTCCTATATGGAAAATTACGAATAAGCAAAGAATACCAGTTTCAATTTTCCCTTTCATATTTAACGAATGCAAGGTATGCAGTGGTATTATGAAAATGATCCATAAATTTGCATTTCTGTGAAAAGCTTCATTTGCAATGTCTTATAGGACTAAATTATTAAATATGTAAAAATTTATTCCTAATTCTACGGAAACTTTAAATTTATTTATAAAGTTGAATTTATTGTTTTTTCGTTAAAAGAAATTAGTTGAAAAATCACGTAAAAGTGTTTCCATTTACTTTATTATAATTATTACGATTTTTTACGAAATATTTTTCGCCCACCCGAACCTGAAATCGCTATTTCCGCCTACGAAAAGTGCATGGCTAACAATTAAGATAGGTGTTCCTTATAAATCCCAGTTTAAAATGTCGGGTAAAAATTCGAATTTTATACCTGCAAGGTTGAAAAATGTTGCTTATATTACGGGCGCAAAACTTTATTTTACGACCTTAATACTAAAAGTGCTGTTAAATTTAAAGAATTTAAGTAAACAATGGAACAAAAATCTATGAAATAAATTGTATGTAAATATAAAGAACAGATTACGAATATTCAGGTTAAGCAGATTTATAAATTAATCTAATATATATATTAAATTAAAAATAAAATGAAAATCAATCGATTTGATCTTATTAGCTGAAGGTTGTAGTTTTAACTTAAGCCTTGTTAGAGACTTGCACCATATCAGTTTCACTTTCTACACGTGATCAAAAACTGCAAAAATCAGAATTTTCTTTAGTTTTTGAACTAGTTTTTTCTCAAAATCCCGACGCGATGGGCAATTTTTTAATCCAGATTCATATTCAGCGATGAAAAATCCATAAGAGGTGTCTAGTCCGGTGCTTTAATCAGAATACAAGTCATCTTTTATTGACCAGTGCAGTGTAAACTATTCCTTTTTTCTATTATCATAGAATTAGTAGACTAATATAATTCATAGACATTTTCATCGTAGAATTTACTCGAAATTTTCGACCAGACTATATAGAATACAGCCTATTGCATCCACAAAAAGAATACAAACAAAAATTTAGATTGGCATGAGCACCGTGTGTAAAAATGTTATTGAACTAAAACGTGCATTTTAGTTGTACGTACTGTATATGTCTCTAAAGGTGTTCTTATTAGTTAACTGTAGCCACCAAAAACTCTGAAACATCACTTATTCAAATTAAAACTTTGTAATCAAGCTTTATGGCCTTCATAGACTATTAAAGCGATCAAGGTTTGCACGATAACGATCCCAAAGATGCATAATTTTATCGACCATATTATCGCTTCTCAACGAGAGACTTGGTGTCCGAGGTGCAGCGGTTCGAAAGTCCCACGTGGTTTTGTTCTCGTGGGTTTAATACTTCAGTCTGGCAAGCCGGACGATAAAGTTGAAAGTAACGTCGATACTTTAAAATAATATATTTCAAGTACTTGGTAATTTGGGGAACTCTGCATTAGACTATTGCGAGCTTAATCGTAACTGAGAGCTATTGGGGGACTTTTCCTCATCATTATTCCTGTCAAATATTTCAGCTTTTACGGATTACTCTCGTTGTTTCAAAACTTTCCAGCGAATATACATGTATTTATGCTGTAATGCATTATAAGGATAATTATTATACTTGTCTATTTATCTCAATGTTCATTCTGGAGTACCACTTCAGAATTCAGCAGTTAATAAGTTTTGGAATAAAACTAGTCTCATTATGGTACACAGTCGCATAAACAATTAGAGGAGGAATAATTGCATTTATAATGAAATGTCAGGAAGAATGATAAATTTCGATAATATTAGGAATTTTACCACGAAATTCAGGTCGGTTTACTGCATTCTTTAAAATGTTAATAGCCATTTTACATGCATCATTTTAGGTTTCGAAATGTAAATAATATAATCGGACTTAGCTACTATTTTAATCCCATCAGTAAGTATTTTCAGTCTAATTCAATGATTTTTACATTTTTCGGGGGCCATCTTCAATTCAGAAACTCCCTGAAAACGTTTTTCTTTCGATGTTATTTGTAAATAGTGAAGGGAAAACACTGAAACAATAGTACATTGTGCAACTAGGGAGCAAAAAATGGTTTTAGGCTCAGGTGTAAGAAATGTTAAAACTTGTATTATTAGAAAGTGGGTCTATTATGACCATTGTCGACATAAGATTAAAATATAATAATCATTAAGAGAATTTTAATTAAAATTATTTCTCAACTTTTAAATCTTGATTAGTGATTACTAATCTCAAGAATTTAATTATTTTTCAAAGAGTAATGGTCAATTTCAAATTTTAATCACTTCGAAAAGCTCCAGCGTCGAAATTGATGTATGGAACGAAAATCACCTCCATCTTCAATCAGGATAGCAGCATTTGCTCACTCTATTACACGTGTAAGCGCTGCAAGCTCTATTAATCGTGGAAGCTTGAATCCAGAGACACGCGATATCAGCTGTAAATCAAAATAACACATGATATGGAAGTGTCAAACGATAGGGGCCTCTGTGGATGCTTCGGATAACCCAACTCGTCACAGCCAGGTCAAAAATGAAAATCGTGAGCTTTCAATCAGAAAAAAAATCCGATTTAACGAGAGCCATGTTCGATAAAAATATTACGCTTTCGGTGATATTTTCTGGTGATGAAATACGTTTGACGTTTGATAAATGTATTGTAATAGTAATGAATATATGGGATGGAATCATTTTCTTTCGAGTACATTTTATCGTGGAAAACTGTTGTATAGTATACATAGTAGTTAGAAGAAACAACCTAATCGCACCTGAGCGGAAAACATCGCGTAGCCTGGGGGGAAGACATCTCATCGGTTCGTCCCGGACAAAGAAATGGGGTTAAGCAGGCATCAACTTTAACCGAGACTGGCTCTCACAGTTTCCGCTTCTCGTAAGTTTTAAGAGCTCCGAAGTCTACATCCAACCCTACGGAGTAAGTTGCAGCACAACACTCGGATCCTCCTACTCGTTCTCGTGCTCGTCTCACCGTATACTGGGGGTACTTCCCCCCCCCCCCCCCCCTACCGAAAGGTAGTTATCTGAGAATGGAAGCTTCTTTGATGGACTTCCACCGAAAGGTTTTACGTAAGCTTTTTTAGAGAAGTACTTACAATATTACGTTTAGCTCTTTAAGTTAAATGTTCTTCTCTGAAGTCGGACAAGTATTTCCATCTTCGTAAAACTTATTAAATTACGAAGTGAAGTAACGGTTGTTTAGTATGGAATTTAAATAGATTGATGACAGACTTAACCCAAAATACAGAAATTGTCAGAAATGTAAAGGTTGCACAAAACGGGGGAAAAATTACATTGTGTTTGGTTATTTTTAGATTTCCATGATGTGATGCATGTTTTGCAATAATTTGAGCATTTTATATATTTGTATCTTTTTTATATTGCGCTAGAAAGTATAAATGGATACACATCCGAAGGTACGTTTTATAGTGAAACAATACTTTGCTACAGGATCAGGAAGAGGAAAATTCTTATTTTAGTAGATTGGTTAATATTACATCAGAGTGTTAATCACAACGTGCGTTAATAGAAAAGAAGCACTCAATATTCTGGTCGATAATTTTTGTTTATATTAATTCACTACTTTTTAGTAGTGCCATTTTAACTAGGGCAGTTAGCGAATTTTCAGTGAAAATTAGTGGATTTTCACAGTTTTAATTTAAGAGGGAACATTATAGAATTCACGTTGTTCCCCAGACTGCTGTCTGTGTTTTAACGTATGATAAATGACTTGCAAATAATTTAAAAAGTCATATTCTTATCTCTTGGTGATACATTTTAACCGTTTCCTTTTTCGCGTTAATCGCTTTCTCGTCCTTTCAGTGTAGTTTCTCATTTCGCAGACGCAATGAAGTTTTCGCTTCCTGACCTCCTCACTATCTGCTTCGTATTAGTTCTGGAGAGAACGAGGATTCCGGGTCCCTGACACAACGGTGTTCTGGTCACAGTTAAAACAGAACGCCCTGCAATGAAAATTCAGTAACTCGCTGGCAATACCACCGCACCGCGATAATTACAACTTAATGGGTCGTTTTTATCTACGTCCACGGAGCTTCGTGTCCGGCTGCGAGCACGAAATCATACAAGGGTGCTAAAACATTTATTTCGCTCCTTTCCGTAAATCGAAAAGGAAACATTTTCCGGAATTGCGGTTTTGCACTTATCGCTTACGCTGCATTTTCAGTGCGCCTCTTCGAAAAGTTATACGTGATTTCGGCGTCCCGTGTTATTAATGTAGCGGAATATGGCTTGGCCGATTACAGCACGCATTAACCAAGCGAACCGATCGAATATGTCTGCGATAATCCCTTTGTTTCGTATTTATTTATAGTAACACGATTTCGAAGTCATCCAAACATGTATCCGATAAGACTGGTAAATAAAAATTCAAATTTAATAGCGGCAGTAAATAGGGCGCTATATTCTCGACCTTTAATATATTTCGGTATTAATTCGCCCATTGAAAATTCATATTTCAGTAATCCCTTCTAATATCAGACACTCTGTCTCTCTCAATAATAGCCTTTCCCCTGCGCCATCTGCAAAAGAATCGACAAGGTGGGTAAAGCAAATGTTGGGAGGGAGCACCGTAATATACAGTGACAGTAGGTAACTGTAAAAACCATTGAAAATGTCAATGTGTAAAAAATCGAATTCACCACTTGTGAGAACGAACGAACATACGAAATATGTGTTGAACGCAATATACACTTATGCGCCACCAATCGGTGAGTGTTCGATATATCTTCGTCACGTCGCATTTTTACCATAACCGTCTACGAATAGTCCAGTTAAAATAGTTTATCAATCTGTGTCATGAAATGAGTTACGAACGTTTTATTACTTCACATTTAAGCTAATCTTGAAAAAATTCACTACATTTAAAACAGATTTTACTGCGATAAGGCGATTCGTCGATAGAAAATCACTTTATTAAATGGCAATTTTGAAAAACGACATTTCACTTTTACACATTACTATTTTGCTTTTATGCGAAACAATGTACTAAATAAAGACCTAGAACACCAGCACTTTAGAAGTTTCAAAATTTACTTTTCGCGCCAATAACAAAATGGGGGTCGTGATCGGCATTTCCTATTCTCGAGAAATATATATTTTATTAGAAGTAATTCGAACCAAATGATATATTATAATACAAGTTACACGAATTAAGATACAGATGGCGGCACTACGCAATAAGACACCTGGAGCCTTTCTCGCAAGTAGGCGAAATGGAGCGGTTAATAATTGAGGAAAATCCATAAATTCAAAATCCCTTTAAATATTTATAATGTGTTTAATAGTTACAATAATGACATTATTAATGGTTGATTTTACAGTAACTAAATTCGTTTTTATATCAACTTCAACTCCAAAGTCGGTGGCGATTAATACATCACTGTTGTATTTATAGTTAAATAATCCAGCGAGTTTTTTTTTGTTTTAAATTACTTTAAAGAAAATGAATCTTTTCCTAAATATGCATATTTTTAGAATCACTTCTACTTGAAACCAAAAAAACAATTAGTAAACCAATATACAAATAAAAAAACGGATTTGAAAAAAGAGGTAGAATAATAAAAGAAGAAACATTGATGGAGTAGAGAAATTCTAGGAAACGATATATGGTAAACGTACCAATAGCTGGACGCTTAGTACAACGACCCTATAGCTGGACAACCTAATGCTTGTCTAGAGAACAGACGAATATCGCTTAGTCTGTCCAGCGTTGGGTACGTGTCCCGTCATTGGTACATTTACCTTAAAATACTTATGATGTTACTTACAAAAAATATATTAGAGGAAACGTGTTTGGAAGCAGAATACGCGAGTAAATAAAAAATGACAACAAACTGGTAATATTAGAAAATATAATTTAAAGGATATTGAAGAAGAAAACGGAGGTTGTTTTAAACTTATTAAGAACTGTTTTGCAAATTTTACCGATACGCTGGTTTGATATAGCAAAGTAGGCAAAGTAGGGTACCAGCAGGGGTTCTGGCATGCACAAGTGATGAGCGAAGTATATAATAGGGGAGGCAGTAATAAATAAAGAATTATGAGAAAATAAGTAGTTAAAATATTTAAAAAAAAAATAGAAATTTACGGGTTTTTAATAAATATTATATGGAATTGATGATAAATGTGTTATAGAAAATCAGATTGAGGATAATATTTACATATAACGTTAATTATGAAATTATTGATATATATGATATGCAACTTTTTAATTTTATATAAAAATCACATGAACTCAAAACAAACATTTTTTCTTTGTTTTAGGTAAGCTTCCAGTTTATATCTGCTGCTCTGGGAAATGGTAGAAAGTTCAGACTCTGGTGTAAGCCCAAATTTTATTGTACTTTTTTACACGAACCTCATAAGTCACCTCTTCTTCCGTTATAATCGAATCGGAAGGGTTCTAAAAACTATTTCGCAGGTCGAATCCCAGCGCCATGCCATTAGGATTAACGCCAAGCCCGACTTTAATCGCTGCTTTAATTACGCAGTAAATTATCCGATGTATTTCTTTAACAGTTGGTTTAACAATCGTCTCGCGGCGCACTTTCTAAGTTTGGCTATGAATTATTCCCCATTGCTGCTGGCATCCAAAATAGCTGCCTTCGAGTTTGACGTTGGTTGGCAACTTCCGGTCGCGGGGGATACGTGCGAACTCGCAGCAGGGATCACATCTTTACGCGTTCTGCACCAGAATATCCGGCAGACACGGATCGATACGGCCCAGACAGCGGTGAGCCGTTGTTCGGCGTATATAAAGTCGGTTACAGGGACGCCGACTGGAATAACTTTTGCGATCCCGATCAGCCGTATATCCCTTCAGAAAAGCGTGGTATATATACATATATACACGGTTATGTGCAATTTTGTAATTCCCTGGACAATGTCGTTTCTATCGCGATAAAAGGAGTGTGTTTTGAATCACTAATACTTTTGAAGAGGTTTTTGAGAAACAAAAGTTGTTTGCTTTTGGTGACATAAGCGTGTAGTAAAGCACAATGGTACATTTAATGTCGACTGTAATAAGAATTTATTTAACTTAAGTCAATATCTACTCCCACTTAGGGTTGAAATTAAAGAAACGGGGATATTGTAGATACAACAATATTAACTTGGTTTTCCTTGATATTTGGGGCGGCCCCACCAGCCCCTGCTGACACTTTCCGTACTCACAAGTGTTAAAAGATACGTTCGCATCTCGTTGGATCCCCCACTTCCTATCGGGCCTCCCTAAGTGTGACGCCCATTCGACTTATTGCCGTCACGCCTATTAGAAAGCTCCGCCTCCTGGACCCCGATTACCTTCGAGCTCGCGGTCTTTTCTCTGTATAATAATGCACGTTATTTTCATGTACACTTCAATAGCTAAACCATAAAATATTCGATTTTAAAAATATCGACAATGAATATTTCATGGGCTTGGTAGGCTTTAATAATTTCGTAATTTTTGAATTGATGTATTTGTAAACATTCTAAACTAATATTAGGTCTAACTGAAAAAATTCAAATGCTTGTTTTCGAACCATTGTCGTTGAAAGATATATATGACACGCTCAATATTCATTTAAATAATGTACTTCATAATTAGTATTTTCAATTATCAATTTTTTTATACACTTCCTGCAGATTGGTCTAGATTATTTAATGTATATTTTACGAAAGCAAACCTCTCAACGCGACACGTTTTCCGTATACAATTTTAATGTATATGCTTTTGCGCCACTTTTTCCAAGAGGTTTCTTTGATACCACCGATATTATCTTATCTACTGTTTAGAGGTACGTTAGTAAAACATTTAGCGTGAGATTTCAAGCGACAGTTTTGGTGAATCCCGATTCACTGCAATTTATTTATGATCTGATTGCTGAATTTTGTATCACCGTAAAATGCATCAAATCAAAATTTCAATCGTAGCTCTGAGATTTCATGCGCCGGGTTATTATTACGTTTCTGAATTTTGCAAAATTCCCCATTGAAATGAAACAAGTTATTTTTCATACAACACGCGAAACTAGCGAGGATTCCAATTTTCGCCTGCCTCGACTAAATATTTAATTTCGAATTATCGCACCCAGGAGATTGTGACCCACGACTCCAAATGGTTTTCTGCAAGTTTAACGTGTCTTTACGTTTCCGTCAACACAGATCCGCTTTTTCATCATTTGAAGGGGTTTACGGTGCACACAGAAATCGTTTTAAATTATTCGAAATAAATAATTCTAAAGCAAAAACGCAGGCAAAATGATCGTTCGGTTACAAGCAATGATAAATTTATTGGTACTGCGATACATTTCATGGAGTGTTTTATTGCATGAACAAATATTTTCCTCTTATGTAATTTCGGGTCTAGCTAAGGTTTAGTAATCATATTCTAAATGGGATTTTAAAAAATTGGTATAAATTTATGGAACTGAGTCTTTTCCTTATACGGAAGTTTTGACGTCTTTACTTACCGTTCATTGTGTTATCGATTTGCAGAAACTCCGGGGAAATCAAAACGAAACGCGACGTTAGGTCTCCTTTCTCCTTTCACATGTTTCCGAATTGCAGCAAGACTTTCTTAAAGGAGAAACCTCCCTCGAGATTGTCTCGCATAAGCGGCCTGACGCAAAGTATAAAGCCCTTTACGTAATGCTTCCAAATCACGCAACGCTGTTGCACCTCCGATATTTATGCTGGAGAGGAAAGCTAAAACGTCAACTTTATGTTTAATTATGCTGAAACTAAGCTGAATCTTTTAAGAGGATGATTTCGGACTTATTAGCGAGGAAAGAGGGGCTGATCACTTTGTTTTGAAGCTTTCGCATTAATTAGAACACAGGGAAACTCATCGTCGCTGAAATTTATAAATCCCAACACGATTAGGGCTTGCAAGGGTAGTAATGAGCTTTCTTACTCGTGAAATGCAACTAGCAGAGAGACATTTCGAGAATCAACGATGGAAGGATCCAACGTAGGTTTGATTCACTTGATGGGATTTTGACCTTAACGGTTAATCATTGAAGATTCTCGGAAAACTTTTGGATCGTTGGAAAGTTCTTAAAACTGCTTACTCTTTAGTTTCCTTTCAATTTTTTTCTTACGTAGACGGTCGTAGTAATTGAGGTGAACTTGGCAAGCAAGTAACTTCCATCTAACAATGCGTCTCGCTCTTCCAGGTTTTACAAGTTCATCTATTAAGCCTGAAAAGGAAGTCAACTTTTTTCAGTTTGAACAGAAATCCACTTGGTAATTGGCAAACAGAATGAGCGGGTGATTCTTAAACCCCCAGCTTTTTATTTAAATCCCAAAGGATTGGTGGTTTCTTTCACGTGACGGGCTTTTATCGTCTGATTTCTATTGTAACGCCAACAAAAGCTTGGTTTTGTTAAAGAAACCTTTCACAGCAAATATTTTTAACAAATTTTTGATAGTATGAATGGTAGATACGAGAAATAATATAACTTGATCCAGGGATGATGTCGTTAGAGCTGCATTCTCGTATGAGGTATTGTATGTCTTCATGGTCTTGTAAGTTATTGCGTACATTACACATTTTTACTTTACAATATCTTTTTTTATCAAGCGTTTCAGACTCTATGTAAATAATTTGCTGTTTGAATATTATTGTTGTATTATATCAGAAATAAGTGTATCTTAGGGAATTTTATTATTTAATAGGATATGGTGATCGTATTCCGGTCTAAAATCATCTTTACTTATGATAGTTGTTTCACATGGAAAATATATAAGTTTACCAATTAGTTCAACTAAGCATATAAGCGAATAGTATAAGTGGTACCGGAAAGATAATAGTTTGGATACATTTTTTCCACATTTCAAGCAAAAAAGTCCAATATCAAAATTGCAATTCTACAAATTTAGAAAAATCGCTTTTTAGCAATCATTCACCTTTTCTGCATATTATTAATGTTCAGTAATTCTCGAGTGGATTCATTTTAAAAGATCTTGCTCCTATATGTGACGTGTCTATGTATAATTAAGACCTCATTTTTTGGAAAATGAAAAAGCACTCCCTAAATATATATTTACTTTGCCGTTGGACTATATGCATTATTAAAAAAGAAAAAACAAAAACTGGTTTTCCATTCTTTCATCACCAGTTGCTCTATTATAAGGCCTTAACATTTGTGGCAGTAACATGTAGTTTATTTTAACATCCTTCAAGAATAATATATTATTTATAGGTTTTAATTATATTTTTTTTTAAATCTGTCTCAGGATAAAAGTTGCAAGTTCATTAAAAATAAATTTAATTACAGAACGTGAAAAATATGTAGTTTACTCCATCGACGCTCATATTTTGAAGTATATCCATTATACTGGCCGTGATTGATATGGTTATGATGCCATGAATATTATTTTTTTAATCCATTAAAGTCCTGAGTGAATCTTTTTCATTACAGTTGCATTTTATGTAAAAAAAAGATACTGGAGCAGTCATGTCTGGCGTAAAGTTATTTTGAAGAAAATGTTGGCTAAAAATTAGTTCTTAGAATTGCTCAAAGACTACCCTGAATTTTTTAAAAGAACCTTTCAATTTTTCAAATTTAGCGAATTTTGCTTCTAATTTAATATTCATCAAATTTTTATGTAATTCGAAATTTGTAATTTGTCATATTTTGGCAAATTAACCACAACATTTACTATTTCCATATTCAATAACCCCAATATCGGATATCAATTTTTTTTTTATATTTAGCATATTTTTTCTATATTTATTTACTAAATTTTGCATCTATTGAATCCTTTCAGCCATGCAATTGGGATAATTAGACAAAAGATTTTATACACTATTATATTGTAAATAGTGTTTTCGTAGTAGGGGCTGCAAAATGATAGAGAAAAAACTAAAAATCATTCGGATTGTCACTAGGGCGGCGTTTCCTGGGTGTCAATGTCAACTGGAGTATCAATTATCCAAGGAAATTTATCGTCGCTTATAATATAAAATATTTAAACATTTCAGCTGACAAAATATATTTCGAAATAATTTCATTCAAAAAGGACCAAAATATAGAATTTTTACAATCTAAATGAGTAAATTTATGAATCTTTTATACTAGATTAGTTTACACCTTTTGGTCCATTTTGGACCGAATCATATCCAAGTAGATGCTATCATCTGAAACAACTTAAATTCAATTTGATTGCATTTCGATAAGAGAGTGATCCTTTACGGATCGATAACTGGTATAATTTGAATCCATACTGCAGAATTGTGTTAGCATGCATATAAAATAGTATATTATGCTTCAAGGGAGGAAAGCGCGTGCTTGCCTCCCGTGTGGCATACGCTATTTTTCTCCCGACCCCATCCATTACTCCCGATGGCGGCGCTTTCCGTCCCTAGGGAGTAATGAGAACCAAGTGCGCATGCGCGCTGGCGCCCGGGCGGAATCGGCAACTTTCGTCCCGCGTTCTAGGCATGGAATACGGACATTCCGACACGGTCGGGAGAAAACATATAAAAATGGATCAAATATATATTTGAAAGAGTCCGCCTTTGAGAGTAATTTTGTTCTAATTCATATTAATTTTCGAAAGATTTTCGCTTTCGGACAAATTTGATCAAACTTAGTCCAATTTTGTTTAACTCGAGTATCAAGGATGAAAATAGGGAATTGTTATCTGGTGATCCATTAATGAACAAATGGCAAGAATAAACATTAAATTTTCACTCCTACTTCGTAAGATTATTCACTCTCGGATAGGTTTAAACCAGGTCCTTTATCATACTGGAATTCTCTCAATTAACACAAAAGTCACCGCAGCAGAAGTCCAACTTATCGCTTAGTTTACAGGACGAGTATGTTTCTACTTGTAGGGACACGGCTTGGAACATGAGACGTGGGTTCAAGAAGGGCAAGAACGAGGCGAGGATGCAGCAGACGGTCGTTAAGGACCATATGATGAATGTGCTCCTGAAGACAGGGAATTTCGTTACCTCCAATGTCGTAAGTTCCCGTATGAACCCCGGGGCCAGGAGGCGGGGGGTACTTCCCGGTTTGGAAAACTATTCCTCATGCCGGATGGTCGTCCGAATTCCCAAGCGCGACAAAATGCTTTGAAATCCCCAGCTACGAATCAACCAGACTGCTCAAACATTTCGTTGACTCCACGAAATTGGATCCTTCGGACATGTCCGGATGGACGCCGAAACCCGTAGCATCGGTATTCTGTTTCCGGGTAAAGTTTCAGTAGTTACTATCGGTGACTGCTGAGACTTTAGTCGGCGGTCTATTGGCGATGCAAGGTTAGGTTCGCCGATGTGCGAAAGGGAGGATTTGATTTGGTGGAATCAGTGGAAGTTGAGCAAAGTAACAAATAGCATATTGGATATTCAAGGGGTATTACCGATGGCGTCGCTACGGTAGCTAGTAGTTACTAAGATGTAATCACTTGAACAGTGGTAGTAAGTAACGATGTTCTTGCGTAGACGAAGTTTGCATATTGGATGTAAATTGTTGATTCAAAGCAACGGTACACGACGATTGTGGTCGAAATTGAGATCTTACAAGGATGGGTCTGTACCAACCACAGACAAATGAAAATTACACCCGTATCGATAAGAAAGATTTCATGATGATTATTATAAAGTCAGATTTCAGATTACGAAAGTACGAGATATTACTATCTTCGAATTCGTAACAAGAAATACTGTATAGTACGATGAACTTTCGTGTAAATTTTGGAATTGAAAAGTTATTCCATATCTTTTGTAATAGTAAGCTACGTTCGCCATTTCTTTTATTTTTATGAGTAACATTTAAATGTGATGTCCCGACAGATGCCACTACTAATTTTTTAACATCATTGATATTGACTAACATAATGCAGAGAGATAAAATGGAAAACGTAAAGTTATCAATTCTTTTTCGGATAGCAAAATTAAGACAGGTAAAATACGAATTTGTATTTGCAATGAAAAACGTTCCACTTACGAAGGCCTAATACGAAATTAACAAATAATTAACGATTTAAACGTTGTTTTATGTAAATTGTATCAGTATATTTTGGAAAAATGTATATCAAAATTGAATTGGATTTCTGATTTCTTTCTTATAGTTTTGCTTATTATAGCAAACCAAAATTTGTTATTCAATGCCCAACAAATTATGCTTTAATTTAAAACATGCCTTCTACCCGTTTAGATTACAAATTTGATTTTTATGTTTGTGGTATTTCATGTGATTAATTAAAAAGCAAAAAGTTGAAGCCGCAGAAAATAAAGTTGGTTGATGTAAAGTTCATTATAACTCTGTTGTAAATACGTTAACATATTCGGAGTAATGGAAACATTTCTATTTAATACTGGGCTTATTATTAATATACATGAAAGCAAAATTATTAATATATCCAGTGGTTGCCTTTTCAACTCTGCGTAATCTTCTTATAAATGTATTTTGTTTGAATTACGGGTGTTGACATATAAATTTAACCCCGTAATTTTATTACTTTCCTTCTCTTAATACATTTGTTAAAATAAGGAATAACTAAAATTTCCTTAAATTTTGAATCTTTATTTTTATTATCTTTGAATAAAAATGTTGATATTCAGAGATCTGAAACATTCAGTTTATTGTACCTTATTAGTGATCAAATATTAAATTGATATTTATTCAAGATTTTCAAAAAAGATGTGAATAATACGCATATTTCAAATTAAGCAAAGAGGAACTGATAAAATAGTACTACTTCTTAATGATTCTCGAAGTATTTTCTGTCAAAAATATGAAGTTGAATTTCTGAAATTGTAAATGTATGTTATCATTTAATCTGGAGCGCAATAAAATGTTATGATAACGTTTGAAGCTTCACGCGCTGTAATTAAATCTATAAACTGATTACAAATATTAAATTTAAATTTTTACTGCAATTTGTAATATACGGCACGAAAACCTCAAACGTAAATAAATAATTGATGAATATGAACGAATCAGTATATTAAAAGTTAGTTGATTTCAAATTTCTTGTATTTATTGAATGTTTAGACTACAATGAACAAGAAAGGAGTAAAAAAAATATTTTCCATGTAGTCAATTCTATAAAAATCGCTACAATATATTCGCACTCTTTGAGTAACAATAAAACAAAAATCGACAAGATATAGTATTTTTTTAGGACTAAAATAAAATCTTATAATCGAACTTTTATACCCAAAATGAAACGTCACTGTTGGTAGTGAGGGAACTTAAATTACCAACCACTTTAGTGGTAAAAATGAGTAAAAATAGCTGGGATTATGAGAACTGATGGAACACGATTCTTAGTGTTTTTTTAAACTAGTCGCTGCAATGTTTGTTGGTTGCTGATTATGAATTTAATAAATTCTAAATGGAGGGCGCGATATGTCGGATTCGATTGAAACTTTTTATGGAGGTTTATGAAGTTTTCGATCTCGAATCTGGTGTCATTTGCACGATTTTAGACATTCAGAATAGAAGATCCATTATGCAGACATTTTTTAAACTTAATTCATTTGAAATTTGTTACTAATCGGAATATGGAGTTGCTGATTAAAAATTTTAAGTTAGATATGATATTATTTAAATTTTAGTATTTTATTTATACAGTAAGTAATAGCCAGAAATACATTTTTGACAATCAGTAACATAAAAATTACTGGTGTTAAAAGTTCAAGTTTTAAGTTTTCAATTTAGCCCTATTAGAAATATGAATCAAGTCGCGTATTGTTTTTATTGTGATTCAAAAAGTGCTAAAAGGCATTTTCAGTCACAGCAAGCCAAAAATGAGATTTGGCGCCTCGCTTTCATGACGCAAAATGCGATTTTGCGCCTCTGTCTTAATCATAGGAATGAATGCTCCGGGTCGACATTCCGTCCTACTGTGACAAAAAATGTTATTAGTACCTTAGGCGCAACATTTTATGCCCTAGGAACAAAAAGTATTATTTTTTTATTTTAAACTCGATTTTTATGAAGCTCTTTAGCTGACCAAACGGAAAATATTTTTGTTACTCTTCTCTTGTTCATTGTGACTTAAACCTACAATAAATATAAAAATTTCAAATAAAAAAGCCTTGACCATTTTTTAGTAACCTTTCGAAGAATTTCATCCCCAGATTAGCAAATAAGCTCGTGTTGATGTAATCATCAAGATTATTATTGTAATATCGCTAAGCGCAAGTCCTTAATGTAGAACCAATAGTGACGTCAAACGTGACGTTTGAATAGCGTTGCGGCGAAGTTAGGAAATTCGGAAAATCAAACGTGATTACTCAGCTATGCGTATTTGGAAACACGACTACTACGGAATGAAGCATTTACTTGGCAAATTTAATATCAGTGAATGGAGTACACCTTAGAAAGTAGGATGATACATCCTTTGGCTAATTACGTATTGACAATGATTTTAATGGATAAAGTCGTAATTAGATATCAGATAATGGTATTTCATCGAACATTCCAAGAGTGTAATTGATACTGTTCCAGATATTATGGAGTCAATATATTAGATTCTGAAATTGAAAAGTATTTTGAAAATTTAGTCATAACAATTTTTTTTTTCTTCGCTAAAAAATGTTTTAGTTTTTCTTGATTACCGATGTTTTCTACAAATAAAAGGTTTATATAAGATCTTGTTCAATATTTTAATACATGATTTTTTCGTAATAAGAATTTTAATGAGGACATCAGTTATTTTTACATAAAACGTGTCTACTTATTGGGACTTTTTGAACTAAGGGCATAAAATTGAATTTCACTCCTTGGAGGTTATGGCACTCTGAATTACTGATAAAAATCTATATAAAATGAAAAATGCTACCATAAATTAATCTATTTTTCATTGACATCTAATAAAAAACCACTAATATATTATTAAATATACACTAATCGAAGTCTCGATTCTACGAATCTAATAGTAACGAACTTCATTTCATTAATGAAATTAAATGAATAATGCAGTTTTTGTTTATGACCAGTTATTAGTACTTTTTAACTAATCCAAATTTAAAGAGCACGCCTAACTAACGTCGAAGTTGGTCCGTAGGGTGGTTTATTAACATTTAGACACGTTTGAGGTGTCCTATGGCTGGTTTGAAAAGGTATGGACTACTAAATTTGTTACCTAATAAGTGGCGTGTAAAAGAACGTGAAATGACACTGAAAATGAGATTTGGGAGTCTATTTAATATTTCTCGTACCAAGGACGCAAAATGAAATTTCTTTTTTGAAATTGATGTTTTGTCACAATAGATAGGTGTAAGGAAAAAAATCAATTCAACACCATTAAAAGTAAATATACCTTGCACCCCTAATATGCTGCGCAAAAACGTATTTTGAGCCTTAGTGTGATGAAAAAATATTATTACATAAATAATATGACCACTCTCTGGCATTTCAAAAAATAAATGATTGGTTACTTTAGGTTGGTCTCAATTATTTAATCTACTAGTGTATAATTGTTTATATAAGAATTTTAATTAAATTGTTTGCAGATAGGCTGAAAAGAATGTTTACAAATATCGAACAACAACTCATTGTCAGGAATGTAATAATACACAATTTGATAAATCTTAAGTACGGAAAGCTTTCGTGATCTACTTTTCGAAGTTTCCCTGCAGAAGAACTTATTTGTCAATACTTCATAAAAGTTGCAATTCACTTTATATCTTATTAAGAACTTCTTTATTGTTTATGTTTTGTTTTTTTCTTAAGGTGGCTTGAGCGTCGAATGAAATATCGATTTTGCAGTTCATACACGTATACACGACGGAATATGTGTCATCGTTAAATATAGAAGGCATTGCAAAAAATAGTTTCAAGTGGGGTTACGGTCATTCGCGAAGAGGCTAAATGCCGACGCCGCAATCATTGACACAATTTTTGTTTTTCATATTTTTATAACCGAAAGTAAATATTAAAAAGCGGTAACGAAATTAGCCAATACTTTTAAGAATTCGGAGAATTCGCGCAGGCGAACATTGTTTGAAGGATTTATTAACTTATGAAAATATTAGCGCATATTGAAATAAACCGCCAGTGCATAATGTAAGCAATTTTCATTATTCGGAAAAGTGCATTGTTGCCATTTTTGCGCGAGTGGTTTTCAATTTCCGAGAAATAGCTTTCGGAATGAAAAATGTCGGCGGGTTCGGCATTCGGCACCCGTCCCAGGTAAAAGTCGGCTCGTCAAAATGTACTAAAATTCATTTTGAAAATTGGAAAGGTCGAAAATCCACTTTCGGCTCGTCAGCACGGAATTTCGCTTCGCGTACCCCATCCCATTCGACATTATTCATAGGAAATGTTATGAGGTCGCGCGGTAACGGGTCTGAATGGAATTAGGTCGCTTACGTATGGGTTATATAAGAAATACGTGGTCATTTTAAAAGCCTGTAACCCCCCACGGGTTTCATCAAATATTTACGAAATCCATTAGGACGGACCAAGGATGTCGACTTCATTTCATTCCCGCTGGAATCGCGAAATATTTCTAAGCCCAGATCGAGACAAGTTATTTTCCCTTTTTCTCGCAAGTGATATATCTGTCTTGAATATTGAATGTAGGGAAATAATGATGTCGTGTTTCCTTTCTTCCATTGGGTATTCCTATTTCAATTTTACTTAATAAAATCGGTTGAAGGGTATTTTTTTAAATGTTACATCATTATGTCTGTATATCAATCATTTTTATAAAATTGATCAATTCTAGTACGTTATTTCATAATTTTTTAATAATTTTTTCATCATTTTCAATAATATTATATAAAAAACCATAACGAAATCAATTCAGTCATTTCAAGTATTATCTGGGCAGTAGTTAAATTTTGTAGGTGTCAAAATGACGTTTGCAAAAGTACGTACATTAAATATGTCTATATGTGCTAGGTAGTCATTGGATACCCTTATGATAAATAGGTTTTTTGATACAGGTATTTTCTAAAATGTGGACAATAAAACTACATAACATATGGCCAATTAACATATAACAGGTAGATAATTAAACGAAACCTGTCGAACTGAATAACTGACTACGATTCAACAAAAACTCTAGTGCATTACGTAAAAGTACAAAGTACAGCAGGTGAATAATATAGAATTTGCATATTGTGTTAATAAAAAGTGATAATGCACAACACCATAACAACATTAGTAACATAGACAGTGATGTTAATATTAGGGACAAAAACACAGAAAAAAATGAAATAGTTGGAACTACTAACTATACAGTATAATCATCGTTTTTAGTTTATATTACTTACTGTAGTGACCACGACAAATTAGGTAGCCAAGCCAATTATTTAATTAGTAAACCCAATTATTTCTTTTTTCTGTTGCGATATCATTCCATATCTGATCATCATGATATTGATGACAAAGGAAGTGATATCGAAGATAATCATGGTAATTATCCTGGCATTGATGATAGTAAACTGAGAAAAAACACTAAACAGTAAAACTAAGTAAAAGTGAGGTTACCAGCACCTAATTTTTAAGATATTTAACAATAAATTAGTCTGTTCTTTTAATCATCTTAACTAAATCCTGATGATTCAATATTTAGTCAATTAAGCAAGAATGTTATTTTGAAATTACTAAATATTTAGCTGATAACCAGTAACCTCGTATTTAATAAACATTAACCCAAATTTTTATCAGTGTATGTCTGAAAATGATAATGACAGGGATCAATAAAAGCGATGATAATGATACAGATGAGAATGAAGGGATTTTCAAGGCAAGTTCAAGAAACAGTCCATTAATTGTCGAATTCCTAAAAATCACACCTCCTTATAATCTGAATATTTGATTAATTCTTGTATCGAATAATATTAATATTATAAATCAATAATATAACACATAATTAAATGGTCAAAATGATCCTGAAAAAATATACTGATATATATTTTGAAGCATTAAAATTTCACCAAAATTAAGTAATAATCTTGTACAATTAATCTTCTATATTAATAGTTTAATAATAAATTGGAATAGAATTAAGTAATAATTTCCCAAATGAGGGATTACTTGCATTTGCTCTTAAAATAATTATGGTTCAGATTTATGTCCAAGCATTGACGTGTATTTAACTATATTTTCTACATAGTATCGCGGAGTAATATGGATAATAACATAAAAATTACTGTCCATTACCGGTATAAATAATTTCCAATATTCATATCAATTTTTTCAAATGAATATCCATATAGTGCACTGAGAAAAAAAAATAATATTTACGACATCAATAATCAAGTAGTCAAGTAAAATGACGTTTTTAGTATTATAAACAAAGTTTTAGATAATGTTTACATTTTTACCTACAGCATTCGTAATTTATTTATAACAAACTTGACAAAATCTAGCGTGGAGTCAATTTATCAATTGAAAGTATATTTCACTACTTTTCTTAAGTTAATTAGTTAATTCTTATTGCATAAAGAAAACAACGCTATAATTCGAGTGCAAATTATGCACATTTGGACGTCAAAAAGGGTTAAGATGGAATGTTTAAGCATAAGATAAGATAATATACGTACAATTTTATCCGATTTAAATCGCCGATATGTCGCTGATTTAAAATAAGATTTTCCGGGATTGTGAAACTTAACTTAGAACCATACCATATCAAACTTGAATATTACGTAAAAGTTTCTTTGAAAAATTGGGGAAAAATTTAGACTGAAATTAAGACATACAAGTTTATGAATTTCAGATAATATAATTTTAATTCTTTTTTTCTGAATTTAAAGAATGATTTTTAGCCTTAACATTGATTTTATTAATTACAATTAGCCCCGATTTAATATCAAATCAGAAATTTAACCATTTTAACAAACTTTGAATAAAGAATGAATATTTCTATTTATAATTTAAAAATACTAACATCTCTTTGCGGACAAAATTGATATTTAGAGAATATTTGACCTGACTCAGTCGAAACTTTGTTTCCATTCAATAGATACTTCGTTACTCTGTTTAATGTCGGAACGTAGAGAGAAATTTTGATACTATACAATAGCAGCTCTTCACCCTGCATCTGTGAAATTCGGGATAAATGGCTGTCTGCCAGAATGCACTGATTTATATCCGTGTAATATTTGATTATATTCGTACCGTGTTATGATAAGTGATAACGTAATGAATCGTAACATTTTGGTGTGAAAATGATTTAAAAGAACCATTATTGATCTATTATGTAAATATTAAGAAATTACTTGAAAATTAAAATATTTTTATTTTAAATTGTGGTATAAAGGATAGAATTTTTATATTATAGTTAAAGGTATTTTTTATATAATATTAATTGAAATCAAACAAAAATTGAACTGAAGTAATAATAATCACAATAAAATTGATTAAACTATTCTGAGATCAGGTTTTTTTAAAATTAGTCACTGCATTATTGGTTTTTCATCTGAAAAATATATAGTTAGATTAAAAAAATATTATTATGTCGGATTCAATGTAGGAGAGAGGATCAAGTTAAAAGTATTTAAATAGGGATTTGTAATATTGGTGATCACGATTTTGATTTAGTTTATAAACATTGGAAATGACGAAGATATATATGACAACTAAAATGTTTCAAATTTAATCAAACTCGATTTTGAATCGGTTTCTGAATTGCCAAAGATACAAAAAGAACTGTATACGTGAATATTTACCATACGTATTGTAAGTCTTAACATATATTTCTCTCTGTTTGCACATTAAGATTGTAGATAAATATTGAAATATGCAATTCTAATATATGATTGCGGAATACAACAGCTGTAATCGCTTTAATTTAAACGAAGTTATTTTAAATAGGAAGAAATAGATTTAGGAAGAATGTTAGTCCTCAGTTAGAAAGATGAAGGTTTTTATTTGGGCCGTACGAAAAAATTGTTGTATCTTATTTTTCAATTAGGATAAGCATGAAACATGCCAATTTGTTACATTTTTTAATTAACGAGATGGAAATTGTTTTACTGATATCTTTTTCATCAATACTGAAAATTCAATATATGCAATGATCTTAAAATACTTAAAAATAAGAATTTTTGTAATACAGCATAATATTTCGAAAGACATTTTGAATATAAAAGAAAATAAATTTGTTTATAATTTATCTTTTACATTTGTTTTGTTTATTTACTTAAAGTTGGTATTACATTAGGTGTATTAGGGACTCCCTAGCGTTAGTATTCAAGTCAAAGCCATTCATGCAGCGACAAACCATGAGAACAATGTGCATGATATAAAAGTTCCGCGGAAAATTAATTACTAAATATTGAATAGCTTATGGAATTTAAGGTCTTTTGCTAGCACACAAAGCATTGTTAAATACCATCGCGCATGCGTGGCTTCAAGTCGATTATAACTCGAAAAGTCGACTTACAGTTTACATTCGTAAATTCCCAAAGTTATATATGCGAAACAAATAGATTAAGCGTACAGACAATTTTTTTTACCGTACGATTGGGGCGGAATTGTCAAATTTTGGTAATTAACTTTATATGCTAATTTTAAAAGTTTTATAATGCGTCTGTGATAATAATTAATACTATTTTAATATTATTTACCACAAAAGCAGTAACCTTTTGAAAATGAACATAAGTTTGTTCGAAACGTCGAGGAAAACTTTCATCAAATCAATTTGTAGGACAAAGCCGACCTATATATTTATATTTTTTATTGTTTATCACATTTTCAAATATTTTAGAGTATTTTAAATAAATCGTGAATATTATGGTATCATTTTGGATATTAATAGAGTCATCTTTCTATATTCATTTTAAGTATAAAATAGCACTGATGAATATATTACATCTATGTCACTTAACCAGATAGTGTATAAGTGAAACTTTTCCAAAAATCAGTTTCAATTCACTTCCAAAACACCGATTTCATATGAAAATCAGAGTTAAAAGAAGGTCGCTCTACAACATTCAAAGGTCAAAATTAAATTTCAGCCGTCATGAATTCAATATTTCATCAAATTTAGAAACATTTAGTCTCATGAATTTTTTTCAAACTATCAAAATTTTTCGTTTCTTTTGAAGCTATGGATAAAAGTGAATAAAAGTTTGGATTTTAAGATAACATTTTTATATAATGATTCAATCGATCGACTTTAGTTCTTATTTACAATTTAACGAGTAATTCTGAAAAAAATTGGTTTATTCACTGATGAATTATAAGCATCTTATTTTTCAATTTTTGTTCAAAATTTCATAATTCTCGATGAAAACAATCCTAAACTATAATATTTAAAATTCATTTCCACAAAAACTATCACCTTTTGGACAAAATTGCAAACAAAATTCATTAAGTAATTTTCTTAACTTCTAAGACATTTTTTCTTCTTAGAATATCCAAAAAGAAGCTCATAGTTTTTGAGTTAAAACGTTTAGAAATTTTCTAAAGAAATTTTCACTGTGATGCAATTTTGAGGTCGTTCCAATCGAGTAGACTATAAAATATCATTATGTTACAGTGTGCGTAAACTGCTATTTTACACATTTTTCACTTTTTTTGGGCGCATTTTACACACACTTGCAGCATAAAACATTGTTCGACGCATACGCGAAAATGTTTTTGTACCAATATGAAGCTTGGCCCGCAACCCTCACATTCGTAGAAAAAACTTTCACGCACTTGTATCGAAAATTACTATTTTTTCTTAAAATTTAAATATTTTATCCAACTTTGTCCAATTTCAATTAGAATCCCGATTTTCTGATAGCTTGAAAACAATTTATAAAACTAAATATTTCCACATCTTTTGATAATATTTTTTAAAATTTTACTTATTTGTGACCTCGAAATCTTTAAGAAAGACCTGGAAAATGATAGTATACGTATCTTACAATTTGTATCTATGCTTTTAATATGAAATACTTTGAAATTTTTAAAAATGCCATTTCCGGCGTTAATGCAGTAACATAGAAAGAAGAATGATTTTAAATAACCGCGACATCAAATCGGCAATAAATTTTTAGTTGATACCAGCTGGTTAATATAAGTTTTCTTATTTTTGTTTTCTAATTTATTTTTATATTTTATTTTAGTTTATTGTTGGAAACTCAAATGATTAGCATTGTGTTTCCTTATTTGTAAAGTGTTTTTGAAAAATGTTTACTTCAATATTTGCATTTTAAGAATGCATTTTGTGATAATATCTTGTTTAACTTTAAATGGTTGATACACATTAAAAAAGTTTAATTCGAATAAAATTTAAAGACAAAATTATGATTTATAAAGTAAATAAAATTTGTGTAAGACTTTCAAATTCTTATGAAGTAAAAATTCTCGAATTATGAACAATTATTTTGATAATAACTTGGAAAACCTATCGAGATTTTAAAACGTTCACAAAGACATGTACGTATATATTTTTTTTATTTTTAAAATAAATATATTTTATATTTTATTAAATTTACCTATGTTTCATATGTGCGTTATTGCTCTCACCATTTATAACAGTATTTACCGAAACTAATTATTTTATTCACGAAATCAATTTCGGAAATTAATTTTAATTAAGAACATACATCATTTCCTTCGTGATTTAAAATATTAATTAGAATAAGGTTATTAAAATCGGAAAGCTAATTATATATGACATAATATTATCGGCTAAGAAATTATTAATTTCCGAATAATTTGTTATAAATATTTAAATGTTTTCATTCTGTCATTATTTCCGTATCTGTTTTCGACACTTTGTGAAACGTTCAATTCATTTGGTATTAATTTTATTCTACAATATCATTCAGTTTCCCTCCACGGTCCCAATGCGTGTTATTTTTCGATGCAGAAAGTGTAAAATGCGTTTGTATGTCATATTTGTTTTTGCGGAAAACATCTGTCACGTTTGCTTCGTAAAAACGCGTGAAATCTAGTTTAGGTTCTGTCGTTCGACAAGTATTATTATTGATACAGAATCGCTTTAAATGCAATTTGGGTCTTCATAAATGGTAGAAATATATACAAAAATATCAATGTTAAATAAAGCACTTGCAAAAATTGCCTTTTTAAAAATATAAAATTGAAAAGCATGTGGAAAAAGTGATTGAAGCTATTGGCTCGTTTAACAACATCTAAACCAAGTAAATAAGGTTAATCTTTCTATTTGTTGAATGCATTAAACGAATAAAATTGACTGAAAATTGGAAAAAAATTAATTTTATCTCGGCATTTACGAATTCCTTAAAAAGTCATAACAAATAAATAAATCAATGACAAAAAATAAATAATCATCGTCGAATGGAAAAAATAAATTTCATAGTTTCTAACCTGTAGGAGATTTCTGTGAAAATAAATTAGTTTATACAACTAAATGATTGGTTATAAATACCAAACTGTTATTCTTCTTTGTCGTCTTCAGAATATTTGATAAATTTATCTATTTAACCGTATTACTTATATAAGCCACAATAAGGCCCTTCTTAACTTTTTCTTCGTATCTTATCATGTCTTTCATATGTAATGGAATATTAAAAATTACAATCTGGATATAGCATTAATGAATCTTTAAAAATGTACATATTTCGCCAAGTAAGCAGACCAGATAAAAATATTTTTTAACATTTCAATCATTTTCGAGGTACTCGCCATTGTAAATTTTGAAAATCAATTACTAGATTCGTCTTCAGCAATCCATAAAATATATTATAGCGGTATTACATTAAACAAATATACATCTTTATACATGTAATGTTGGATTTAAAATCCCTATCCACCCTCTGGAACGGCGCAGTAGATACAGACAGTCGTGGTCAGACTGGCATTCGCGTCATACAAACAAATGATCATCTAAGACTTTTTTTTTACTTGGTTGAATAATTTTTTTTTATAAAATAGCAGTTTAAGCATTACTTTAAGCTATTTTTGAAATTTTTACCTCATTTTTCGAAAGGTATCCTGTTGCATCATTGCAGAAAGAGGGGCTTTTTCAAAATTTAAATTTAAATTTAAATTTCTTGACTGTAAAGGCTAAATCCTCTAATTAACATTAGCTTATTTCATTTCCGAAGAAAAAAATTGCCTCCATTTGGTAGACCACTGTTTTCGGATGTAGCGAATTCTTTACAAATTTTACGTAACGATTTTTCAAGTAATGTCAGAATTGCAAGTCAAGATTAATATTTAAGGAGTCTAGAATAAATAATGGCGATATTACATTACAGAAAAATACATCTTTGTATATGTAATGTTGGATATAAAATTGGTCTCACCCATTGACTTCGTCCACAGCGCGATAGAGCGCAGTAGATACAGACAGTCATGGATAGACTATCATTGGTCCCATAGAAACAATTGACCCTTTAAGGCACTTTTTTTTTAACTTAGTTGGATTCCATATTTTGTTGGTAAAATAGAAGTTATGAGCATTATTTTAAGATATTTTTGAAACCTTTATCACATTTCTGTCGAAAGATATACCTCCATGAATTTGTAAGTCAATGTTTCGAAAAGTGTAACAAAAATGATTAAAAAGTACTTACCTGGAGGTTTTATTAAGTGTGTTGTAGATTTAAAAATGTTATTGTGTCGGGTATTTTTTAATATCTGACAGTCAATCTACAATAAGTGTCGTTGGTCAGTGGATCTGCATTCGGGGCGAAAACCGCGCATTCTGGTCGGGAAGGTAGTTGCGGCGGATTTGGACCTCGAGAAAGTCCGTCCAACTCCTTTCCGTCTAGGGGACGCGTTCAGTCGACGATCAACTTTCTGCCTGGAAGTTCCTGACGAGTTTAATCCGAGAGGAGCGTCTGACAAATTCTACACTGCGGGACTATCCGTCAGAGATTCCAACAGCGACTTTAGATCCTGCAACATGATCTTTCGCAAACGCAGGAGGGATCTACACTCAGCGATAAAATTAAGGAAGATAACGTTTGCGGGATTCCAGAGGACAGCAAATTCGAATTGTACAACGTCATTGTCATGATGAATTTTTCAATGTCAACGTTTCCTGATAAAGAATGAGAATTTAGATAAAAAATTAAGTCAGCGGTATAAAGTTCTCTATCATTTTTTTCTGATTTTTTCATACATTTCCACTTTCTTCATATTTTTCATGTAATTAACATCTAAAAAGTATTTCGAAAGTGGCCGATTGAAAATATTTCAACCAAAGGAAAAATATCATTTAAAAAATCGTACACAAAGTCGCGGATTGTACATATAAAAATACTGGACTCTAAGTAGTAACAGACAACATTTTCTTCGAAATTTTACCATTTCACATGAGAAGTTTGGGACAATTTCCATTCATTTCTGGTAAGAATTACTAGATTGTTTAAAAATATTTACTATCTAAATAGCAAAAATTCTACTAACTTATAGTCATTTTTATCAGAGATAATCGCAATTTTTCTCAGAGGACTGAAATGGTGAAAAGACATCTTCCATTTATGATGTTTAACAGTACTTTCGTCAGTGAACGTTGATTATAAGAAATGATCGTCTTTTGATATTATACTGTGATACACTTTTGTAGACGAAATTAAAAAATCTTAAATTTTGCGGGATATTTTGGAACTGTTAACACATAACTATGTATAATTTTTGTATTACAATTCGATAAAATTTTATCGCTGTTAACAATTCTAAAAAATTACATTTCATAAATTTGTGCATAAGATTTTGAAATAATAATGTTATAAAATGCTTTCTCGAATACGAATAGCAAGGAAATTTTGGCAACAGAAAACGTTGTGTGATGCCAAGTACACAGCATGAACTCGAATAATTTTTAAACGCGTTTTACCGTAAACTCTTTTTCGCTTCGTTTTAGAGCAATTTCGTAAGAATCTCTTAACTTGAACAGAACTGATAACAAAGTATACCGCTTTGGTGAATAGAATGTCATTTAATTTAAGTCGAAAAATCAAACTTGAAGAAACACAGCCGATAATTCAAAGGAAATAAATTAATTTTCAAATTGAATTGCAAAATAAATTGAACAAAATATTTTAATCTAATCTAAATCATCAAAGACGATTGAAGAGAAATGTAACTTATCTTGGACAAAGAATTAATTTTTTATAAAATGAAAATGTAAGTCAATATTGTACAAGAATTTGTTTTCGACGGGCTCTCTTTTTGTCAAATTTTAATTTATAATAAATGTATGTTTATAAAAATGATTTATTATGACATCTTTATGCGGCGAATATGTGTTTTTTTAAATAGATTCTTACCTCAATTTATTTGAAAGGTTGAGCAAAATTATGGATATCTAAAACAAACAATTAGTAAAAAAGACACTTTGAATTTCAAATGAAACTTAGTAAGAACCTGTTTTTAAATAACATTTAAATTGTTACTTACGAAAACAGAAAAAAGCACATGTACTTATTACTAAGGGAACGGATGTTTTCCTGCTGAAGTTTAAATTCTTGAATAGATTAGTTTAAAAACAGAAATTTCAAAATTTATTTTTCATTTTCAATAGAGGGTAATCGAATTCAAGTATAAAAGATCTTTCAAGACGAATATTTATTTCATTGCTGTGTTTATCGTATTCAAACCTTTCAGAGTGTTTCCTTTTGTTTTCGTTTATTTCGACCAATTTTTTTGTTATTTGAATCAATTGAAGTCCATTATTTACCACATGTAAACTTATATCTGTTTATTTTGGATGATCTAAGCTTATATTTCAATATGGTCAATATAATAAATTAAATATGTGAAATCCTTTTCCAAGCAGAGATGAATAAAATGATGCAATTATAAAATCAAACTATAAAATTATACTGCAATATTTGAATTTTATTGTAAGTATTTTAAATAACCTGTATTTGTAATAATACTTCATAATTACTGTGGAATTCTTGTGCTGTCTTTATAAGTTGGTGTGTATAGGACATTTTTTTTAGCGTTAATAAATAACTAAATAAAATTAAGAACTTTTAATTAACATTTTATTCCTGAATATTTACAGTTTTGCAAAATTGGAAATAATGGCCAGTACACTATCAAAATTGTTTCCAATAATGGTGTGGGAAATAAATATTCATCATCGAAATCTGGAAATTTATTGTACATTTACGATTGAAGCTTTGTCAATTTTCAACAAATTTCGGTCATTCATCCCCAAAAATAAACCACGCATGCATTACATTAATGTAATTTTAATTAAATTACTCATATTAACACTGATGTACGTATTGATTACTCATATTACACACTAATGTTGTTGAAATTTATATTTTTTACATCTGTTTATAGGAAATTAATAACAAATTTTCTTGCTTTTAATTCAGACGTGCCAATCATCTTTAAAACAAAAATTTAAACCTTGTATGTATAACAAATATGTTCAAAATATCCATTGTCCATCAATTTTTAAATTGAGAAAAGAAATTCTGATGCATGCTGCAAGTTTCTACCATGGGTATTTCTCAAAAAATATTCCATAATATAGTATGCTTATGCAGGGTATATTAAATCACACTATATATAAAATCAATATGCTATTTTATAACAAAAATATTGAAGTGATATGGTTTCATAACGGGAATAAGATGCTCTTCAACTTTGACCATAAGCACTTACTCGAATGTCATGTTAAGGTCAATTTGAAATTTAATTAGGGAATCTTCTTTTTTCCAGATATTTTTTTTTAGTTTATCTGATGAGGTTTCCCGATCTGTCCAAGAAAGTTAAATTTTATCATGTAAAGAAACTGAAGATAAAGTGATATTATTGAAAATGTCTGTCAAGATTTAATTGCTCAAAACATACAGTCCTGCTCACACGCATACATCTAATCGTTTAATACAAAAAAATTACCTTCACGTGACTTTCAAATATGTATTTAAGGTCAAAGTGAACACATCTTATATCTGTATTGATACTGTGATGTATCATGATTTGTTTGTTTCAGTTTTCGAGTAGTTTTTGAAATTTTTAGATTGAAAAGTGCCTGATTTAAACCACAAAAATGGTAAACTCAAAATAATAAATTGAAGATAATAGAACCAAAAATAGAAGAAAACGTTACAAAGTATAGACACAATTATGAAAATTATAGGCTTAGGAAGACAATATAAACAATTTTGTATAATAACTCGCCCAAAGTCGACGGATTAAGTAAAAAATGATAAAATAGCGATGTGAAATATGCGACGCCAAGTAGTACTTAGTCTAGTTTAAGGTACATACCTCAGCCAAGAGGTCAACCATCCGTTTGTCGCCGAAGCTCGCACTATCGACATTCCAAGAGGTTCTTGCCCTGTACGAATCTCTTATCCTTTGAATACGTCATGCACCAACGAACTCCGGGTATTCGTTAATGTTATCTAGAACTCAGCATGTCGATGATCCACACGTTTAATGAGGTTCGTTCTTTGATGTTTTGAAATTTATACTTAGAAATTTATTTTTTAGAACGCCCTAGATAAGAAATGTTGCGTTGCATTATTAAAAAAAAACAACTCTATACTCTCGAAATCTGATTCAATAAAAAGCCGCAGCAAAAATGGTAAAACTAGGTTAGAAACCGTATTGACACTATTTTTAAAAAATTGTACCCCCCCCCCTCCCACACACTCACCGGATAACGGTAAATGACGGTCCTATTAAAAACTCCATACTCTCAATGGAGATTTGTATTATTCCTGAGATAATTGTAAAAAAACATTAATGATGGTTTTTTGTGCATATTTAACAAATAATAAATTCAAATTTGGAGACTTTTATCATTATTCATGGTTGAATTTGAATCATCTTGAAAGGTTTGATTGATGCAATCAATATCATTGATCAATAGCATTGCAGGATAAAAGCCTCCAAATTTGAATGAATAGTGTTTTTTTATGGTTTTCACTATGATAATCAAATATGCGTCAATCTTTACAGTAGAGTACCGGTATATTTACTCGGTTCCTCGCCTTCCCCTCTTGTCTCGTTGCATTTACCAAAAGAAGAGGAGCACTGCTTCTCCCACTCCCATCAGTCGCGTTATGTTCGTGGCGTCAAAAATCGATTCAGTTATTTTTTATTTGCAGTTTTTAGTGAAAATGTCTATCTTATCTACTTCACTTTAGAACCCTTTTAATGAACATTTAACAGAAGACTTTCTGAACTTAGAATTAACCATAAATTGTACAATGAACTTAAGTAGCAATTAAAATTTAAGTAGCAAATGCAATTTAAAATAATGTTCTAGTGCATATTTAGACAAGTATTATTTGTTATTTTAATTTTAATAATGTTTATTTAAATTATATCATTATAATATAAATATTACATTTACATTAAGCTTTAATTAAGAAATCTGATTTTTTAATATTCTGTAAATAATTTTATTTTAACTGAATAATAAAAATAGAAAAACTCGAATTAGTATATAGAAACATTATTCAAATGAACTCGTTACACTTTTAGAAACGTTAAAATTGACATTACCATCATTTGCAAAAGTTCGTTAAACTATTATATTATTTTTAAGTAAAAATATAAATAATAAAGATATCAAACTGCAAAAAAATTTACATGAAAAGGACATAAAAATAGTATTATTTCGAGAACTGTAATAGACACAACCATGTACATTAACATTCGTTGAAGCAACATGTTTTACGGATACACAAATCTAAAAATACGTGTTCCACTTTTATTTAATCTTCTAAATGTTGGAAGAATGTTTGAATAATACATTGTTGTCTCAGAATGGTTGCAGTGACAGATCGTATTTTGAAATTATTCATTGCGAGAAATTGTTAATTTATAACTCTTCCCACGGGTATGTAAACTACATTCTGCACTTAGTACACTACATTCTACTAGTGTATAATATATTCTACGTTTCAAGCAGAGTGACCCCAATGGCATATACTTGTAAAATGTAACATTATGTGGCTTTTTTTACATCGAATCGATTTAGTAAAACTAAAGTGTATTGTAAAAATATATTCGAAACGTTTATTAAAAAAAAAATACTATAATTATATAGTGACATTTGGAAAAGTACAAATTGTTCGTTAAGGGTGTTAGGATCTTTTTCTGTACTAAACGAAGGATCAAATGAAAGAATGTAATCGGAGCTTCATGGAGGAGGTCTAAGTTTTTTGTGACCGAATACAAAAATATAGAAATAGATACTTTTTCTTTAAGTACTTTCAGATTTCAGCGGCTACTAGGGCCCAATGAAGTAATTTACATTTATTGAATATACTTTTTACGTGTATATGAAGACATAAATATGGATATAAATAGTTTTTACAGACTCTCACACATATTATGTTAAAATTTACAATATCCATATTAAAAACATTTATAAACTTTATTGAAATTTCTACATACAAAATAATTGCTAATTACTTCCAGAATAGAAATACTTATATTTCCAATAAATTTATATGAAAATATAGGGCTGTAAGGTTTACATAAACGGGAAAATAACTTAAAATAACCCAATGGAAACCTTAAAATTAATTTCCAACAAATTTTGATTCTCTAGAGAAGACTTAATGTTAAAACAGTTAGATATCGATTTATTTCTTCATGCGGAGCTTCAGCTCCAGGAGCTACATAACATCGTTCAAAGTATAAAATGTTAGTTCGCAAGTAAACCGTTGAATAACGAATAACAAATTATCGGAATATTTTATGAACGGTTCAACAGTTCCATTTGAAAATTTCGTTTAACAGTCGTCGATTGTCCTTTTGTGTTGGAAAGTCAACTGCTCACGTGTAAAGGTACAAAAAGTTCCCTCTACCGAGAAAATATGAAAACTCTACATTTGTCGTGGGCAGTTTCAACAGTCGAATTTTCCGCGTTCTCCACATGACGTATAGAAAGAAAAAAAAACAGAAGAAACGTAACGCTACGTGTAAGGGGTGACAATGGTAAAAACGCAGAAATCACTGCCAGACTTATTTATAGGCGAAGTTGCCGGACGAACCACGCGAGATAATATCCAGGCAAACTCGTGAAAACAACATCGTTACAAAGGAGGCAAGCTTCAGTTGTTTTACCGACCAAACATTTCCGAGGGCTTCAATATTTTATGGTGCTTTTGAAATTAGGAATTGGAATACAAACAGATCATTCAAAGACTTTCTCTACCGAAGTTTTCTTGTTTGTTACGATTTAGTTTTAAAGTTTAAACCAGAATATTTTGCTTACGTTAATCACGTTATTCGAGTATCTTGGATTATATACCGAGGATTATACATATTCCATTTCAGGCTACTATAAACTTTATTCGGAAAATAAGTTTATGAAATATGAAAGTGTTGTTCCAAATGCGAAGAAATTATAGTTAAGTATATTATGGTACATAAAAAATGGTTCGAGAAATGTCTTTTACCATACTTAGACTGTAAGATTTGACGATGATTCGTTCTACTAGCGCAGTAGTAAGAGTAAGAATTTATCAAGAGTAGCCGAACAAGCAAGAAGCATATGCTATTGGATGTTACTTACATTAAAGGAAATTCTAAAAAGCTCCTCCGATATAGTAAGAATAATCACTAAGAACCATAAATAAAAAAAGATAGAATAACATTTTTAAAATTCGAGCTCTTTAAAGTCAATTCTAATTATTATAGACGGTTTCCTAGTAAACGCCGAAGACTATCATTGAGAACTGATTTTAAAAAATAACAAAATTTAACATTTTTCCTAAAATTCTCGGTATGTTTTCAATTAATGCCTTTGGGATTTTCTAGGAAATTGTCTATAGTAATTAGAATTACCTTTACATAGGCCGAATTTTGAAAATTTTAATTTCACTATTGCATGATTACTGTATAAGAAATCATGATTACAATTAGCAATTTTAAATAGTAAGAATAAAGAACCACATTTTTCATGTATTATGGATTCCGAAGGTTTTAAAAATAAAAAAATTAAAAATAGCAATTGAAGATATTTCAGGGAATGTATGTAATTAAAAATAAAAAATAATAAAGAATAAATATTAATTGAACCATTTATTCATCAATGGTTTGAAGGTTTTTAAAAGTGGGTCAATGGTGTTTAAAAAAGAGACAAAAAATACGAGAAAATATATCAACAAACCCAAATTAAGAAATGTTAAAATATCAGATTAAAGAATAAGTTTTCCTTTTTTATATATATATATCACCTTTTTCCGCGTTTTATAGTTAATTTCATTCTATTTATTAATTGGATAGGCAAAAACTGAAATACTTCTAATATGCGTGTATGGTTTAAAGTAACATGTTTCCGCAATGAAAGTCTATGAAGTTAATCTGTCTTTTTTACTTCAGTTCGAGTAATTTTACAAGTCCATTATTAATTAATCATAGTTACAGTAATAAAAATCAGACGTTGCAAAATTTAATTATAGGAATGATAACATAGGAAGTTGTCTAAAGTCGAATAATTGAATAAAATCTAAGGAAACTGCAAATGAACTCTCTAAAATCGGATAATCAAAAGAAGCGTCATAAGATTTTACGGAATATAAATATCCAAGATTAGTAATGAAAAAAGGGCAAAAAAAATGTAATTTTATTTAAGATTTGGAGTAGAGTAAAAAGTCGAAATGAAATCAAAGCAATCAAAAATCAATTCAATTTAATTAAAATTGAGAACACAAGATTTTAATAAAAGCAAAGGATTCGTAAAAAGTGAATTGATTAACAAAATGAAAAACGGAATGAAAATGTAAAAACCAAAGTGATGGGAACAATGCAGTCTGAACAAAATTAAACAGTAAACAATAAAGAAATTTAATCAACCAATCAAATAGAATTAAAATATCCGAAGAAATTAAGAAAAATGAAGTAATACGATATTGCTTATTTATTTACTTGTTTACTTACCTATCGCATTATACAGAATCAGAATTTCCAAGAATTCTCAAACTATATTTATTGAAAAATTGATAAGAAAATAAGAAAGCTTTGAATAATATGACATAATACAAGAATTATGTGAAATCGAGAAAGGAAATTTCTGTAAATAATTAATTAAATAAGTCAAGAAATAAAATGGCAACGCAGAATTGTAAAGAATCGAAAATAGAAAATATGACAAATAATGAGAAATTGTGGAAAGTTCTATAATATGAAAATTCTGAACCGAATTGGTCAGACGACTGAAAAATATTATCGATCAAAGAAGTAAAAAAGTTTAAATAACTCGAAAAGATAAAACGCAAAAACTTAACGAATTTATGAAACATCCGGAAATACAACTTTTTATTTTGTAGCTAAAACAAAAACCTAAGATTCTAAAAATTTCTATTTAATGTATTAATTTTGGAGCTGGCGAGTAAGAAAAAGTTTAAGATTTCACGAAAAAAACCGGTATTTAAAATATGGTATCAAATTTTAAGATCGATCTGTGAAAAATTGTATATGAAGAATTGTGGGTTTCACTAATCATTAGAACATAAATTTTTTAAAGAAAAACACGTTTAGTTTTAAAAACTTTAGTACCAAATCGGAGATATGTTGCTTCAGGAACGGTACGTTTTATACCTTACACACTTTCGGTGCTCCTGATCTTTTCTATATTATTTCTAAAAATTTAAAACATCCTTTTTAAAAAAAAAAATAAAATAAAATAGTTGCAATTATTGAAAATTTTCAATTTTTATAAAAGTTTTTTATGAATTCTCGAATACATTCTAGCCGGAATATAAATTAATGATTGAACTGCAGAATGATTTAAAAGAAAACCTTACGATTTTTGACAGAGCGATGCAAAATTGTAAAAATCTAAGGCGCTAAAGTATAAAAACGATCCAGAAGCAAAAGATTAAATACAGAATTTTATCAAAGAATTTAATATTAATTTATTTTAGTTTCTAGACCATTTATACGTATATACTAATTTAACCAATCATGTTTAATTTTTACGGTAAAAAGCATTTAAATACATTCAAATACAACATTTTTTTAATCAATACGTATATATGGCATACTTTGATGTACTCCAAAAGCTTAGAAAAATTACATCTTAATGGAATTCAATAATCTACGCATTCGCATAATAACATATTGAAATTCACTTACAAATTGCGGAACAATAAACAAATTAGTCACCTTGATATAAGGAGTATTATGAGAAAAGATGGAAACGTCATATGTATAATTCAGATGGGTTTCAGACAAAATATATAATAAGGCAGATACCTCAACTTTGTAACAAATTAAATTTGTGGCAAATACCCAACGAAATTTATGGAATAAAGTCAAATTTATTTATTTTGGTCAATATATTAATTTCAAAATGAAAGATTTTAAAGAAAATTTCTTTTAGAATTTTCTTTTCATTTCCGAAAAAAGGATGAAATTTGACAGATTCGATGCTCGGAGAATTAAACCATTAGATTGATGATCGAATTGTCTTCTAACTACTTCATTTGGCGGAAAAATGTCTGACATGCGAAATGAAATTTTTGGAAATAATAAAAAACTAGAATTACACTTTTCATCGCTATTTGCTCATTATAAGACCTTAAATTGGCACAGTTTACGCTTGTAAATAAGAACTGTCTATTTAAAATGATAAAAATAGTTTTTTAAAAAATTATATCAATGTAAATCGAGCATAAAACACGACAGGCAACCTTAAATAAGACCAATGTCCCAAGGGAATTTAAAGTCAGAGTTTTAAACTTGTGTTTTGCACTGATGGAAATAAATCGATTTCTTATTCGCTATCCGGATGCGATCTAGTCCGGTGCAACAAACTGGAACGTTAACTCCGTTTCTCGTTTATAAAAAAAAAAACACTCTTTCATGCAGCTACGATTTCGGTCATTATTCTCTGTTATCCGGTTCGAAATTTGTCAAAATGCCAAGGAAAAATTGGCATTTTCAATTCGTTATCTTTCGGCGTGCCCGACATATTATCGCATTTGCAGTTTGATTAACGATCGCCGATAATGAAGGAAATGTGCAAATACGCCCGGCGACGATTGCAGCGACAGCCGACGACGAAATCGATACGGAGCACATATCGCACTGACATTTTTGATACATATTTCAAACCGCATTTCCCGGCACGTGGCGTCTATAATTCAATCTCTTCTTACGAGAGCGCAGGCGTGTTTTTTTATAGCCTAGGCAAACGCTTGAGTAACGACCCTCAATTATCAACGTAAATAAATCATCAACTGGCTGCGAAATTAGAAGGTTCCATTTTGTGGCGCATGAAATCGTCGACGCGTCGAGATATAAAAGAATTGGCCGACATCTTCTTTTACGTCACGATGCTGGAAAAAAGATATTAGTACATCTTTTGTTTGACCGAAACCCATAAATTTCTGAAAATCGTCTAAAAAGCACTGTTTAAAAATCAAAAAGATAAAAATGAAGTGTTAGATTTGTCATTATTGGCATTTTATTTATTCAATATAATTTGTGAAATAAAATGTTTCATCCATATTTTCTTTTACTAACCAATTGCCGCACGAACTACATTTTTTCAATGGTGTGTTTCGTATTAAAGTCAAAGATAAAACAACTAAAGGTATAAAGAAAATAACAAATAAAAAAGCATAAAATGCAAAAAAAAAAATATTCTCAACTAACGTTCACCTTAAGATGGTAAGAATCTTTAAGAAATTTTATGAGCTCAATAGAAAGGGAGGTTATAATGGAATAATTTTTAGTTCGGATTCGTAAAAAATTTACATTGCACCCTTCATTTTGTATTCTCCAGTCTTTAGCAGTCATGTTGGACCCGATATTTTGAATTGTACAATTCGGAGTTCAAATTCGAAAATAGCGACCCTGAAAACCCCTGAATAAACAGTTTCACCCGAATTGTAGAAATTTTACGCATTTATGTACACCATATTGGATCCGCCACTTTGAAATTTATAATTCGGAGTTCACATTCGAAAATAGCGGCCCGAAGACCCTCGAGTAAACAATTTCATTCGAATTGTAGCCATTTTACGCATTTACGTCTACCATATTGGATCCGTCATTTTGAATTTTACAATTCAGAGTTCGGATGCATAATCCGCAAACTCGAAAACATAATATAAGGTACTTTACTAACCCATTTGTTAGGTTGCAATATCATATCTTTTGAATATTTCATTATTTGTAAAAAATACTCTCGAATAGACCCCCATTGTAATTTCATCATTTATAATATAATAAATCTATCCAAGTTTCTTTTTAGTACAACTATCGGGTTCAGGATTCAAATACATTTTAGCGCTTTTGCATTCCGATATCGCAGTGCATTAATTTAAAGAAAAAATATACCCAACATAAACAGTACTTTTAAAATATTTTTCCAAAAAAGCGCATAAAAATTACAAATTTAAACAAATTGCAACGATGCCATTGAAATGAAGAACTTCGAGATTGTAATTTCAGACGTTAATGGGTTAAAAAATTCTTGAAATAAATGTGACTAAAATGTTACATTAGATAAATCTAAATTATTTCTTATGGCGCTAGATGGGACTCATGTTAAACAAACGACTTCGCGTCCAAATTTGTCTAAATATGAAACCAGGAGGTAAATGAAAAAACAAGCAGTACTTGTCACCCTACCAAATCTGGTTGATTTTTTTAAAAAAACATTTGAAGATTAGAGCGCCATTTAGTATCCTTATGAAATTTTATACTTCAAGTAAAAAATCGTTCAATTGTGAGATAGTAGTAACGATAAACATTATTATTTATAGAGCATTTGACAATCAATCGAAAGGTACCGGGTTCAAGTCTCGAGTTCGCTTAAATTTTTTTTTCAAAAAATAAAAAATGATAAAAAAAATAGTAAAGAAACGTTCTCTCTTGAACAGTAAAAAGTTATTTGTAACAAATGTAAATTATTCAGAGCAATACGTATGAATTTCAGATCTAAGAGCTATATAGAAATTCTGGAGCTTAATACAGTTTATTATTACTCACTTACCTTACGAACTTCATTTATTTAGATTTCAACCATTTTCAGATTTAAAGAAAAGCCATGTTCTATAGACATTCGTTCTAAAGAACATTGTTTCACGTTCACGTTACTATATTGTGGAGGTGACTGTTACGAAATCATGGAAGAAAAAAGTTCATTCAATTTTTGAATTCACGTTGCAAATTTACAAAGTCGAAAGAATGCTAATTAAACAGCATTAAATTATGATTTCCAGCCAGGTAAAAAACGAACTGTTAAGTTAACTTTAAACATTTGTTATTAATATTTCAACCTTTCCATCTTGTTCAGCAAATTTTTTGTCATACGGTATCAAACCACACGGAACGGTAGAAAATTCCATTTCATAATTTAGCAGCCCAGCCGCGTATGTCTGACCGGCTTGGAATTTTCTACTGTTCTTCCTGCTGTGGCGGCATAGCAATCTTCCACAATTACCCAGCGTAAATGAGTTTCTCTGCGATTGCAGCTCCATACTTGACGGAATACCACAATTACGAATTAACTGCCATTATTGTACGTTATTAATTTACGCTTTACTTAATTACGCGACTCGTAAAAATTTACGATTATCGCACTGCCGTTCGCAGGATTATACGATTTATTCGATTACTGGATTTTACGACGAATTGTATTAGGAATGAGAATGTCCGATGCTAAATGTTCGGTTTTATGGCTGCCAATGAAAAATACGGTTTCCGCACATCAAAAGCAAACAATAATTACGAGAAAGAAAGAAATAATTTTTATGTTATTTTTTAGGGTTTTTGAACAGGAATTGGATTATTACGATATTTTTCTTTAGTAGTCATTAAAGTTAATTCCTATTATAATAAATTACATTGTTTAGGGTTTTTATTTCTGTAAATTAATTTTGTTATAGATTAAATGTATTTTACTATACAGTAGTAACTTTCGATTCTTATTGTCCACCTTGCTAGAATAAAACAGAGCATTTAAAAAATACATACATCAATATTTTTCAAAACCTCTAAAATTTAGTTGGTTTTTTAATTATTTGAAATAACAGTTGCAATATTGTCGTTGAACTAACCGTACTATTTTGAAACTGCATGAAATTCTTGTCTAATTCTGGCATTTTTGATTACAACTCTGGACTAGTTTTTACTAAATGCTACAAGCGGATTTCATAGCCTAACATCCAATATTATGAATTTTCCATAACGTAACTTATATGGAAATTGTATTAAATCGCTTTTTACTGTATGTAAAATCGTTAGTTTCAACGTAATCTGTTTTAACTCGTTTCGTTCCAAAACGCCAAAATTTGTCACCGGTTTTTATGCTCTGCAAGTTTCTGGATATCTTTGAGATATTATTATGAAATGAAGGTTTCCTGCAGTTTTTGGGTAAGTTCTTTTCGAATTTGAAGTCCGTTTTTCGATATCACTCCCCATTTTTTAAATGTTACTACTTAAACAAAAAAAAAATGGAAAAAAGCGAAAACTTTCTCAGTTCGATATAGGATCTATTAAGCTCTTCTGTTCGTTACCCTAAAACCCTTAAGTACTCAATTTCATGCTGGCTAAATGATTTTTTATGAATTTTGACTATCTTATTCAATCCCAAATTTTGAATTATTAAAATGTGTACATTCATAATCGATAAACACGAAAATCACTAACAATTAACGTGGAAAAGGTATCAATGGATTTTGTTTAAGAAAAAGTCAATAATCGAATTTAACTGTAAAAATCATATGATATGTTACTGTTATCGAAAAAATATTGCGAACTCGAAGTTTGGAGTTGCATGTAGAAGGAGATGTAACTTGTACGTATACAATTAATTAAAATATTACTGTTACCTATTCTTTCTTTAATACCACTGAGATGATCTGAATGCGATTTAATTTCATTGAATAATTTCTCTCTTGCATGACTTGCATGCCAAAGTGCAATGTCCTGTTTGATTACGTTAATGTAATTGCATAATTTTTTCTTTTAATTAGCGAAACTTTTTACTTCAGGGATTACACGACGTAATTAGTGTGCGATTCTAATCAATTTATGGCGAGAATATAAGCGAATGTTCTTATTCAAACAGTAAACTTACACGTTGCACGCGAAGTAAAGTTTGTTAAACTAAAATAACAAAGGCTATTTATCTATGTAATGAGATTGTTATTCAAATAATCCTTTGTCTTCAAAAATATTTTAAAATAGCATTTTATGTTTATAAATCAGTCATATTGGACCCATCGTTCGAATGTTTGTTAAATTGTACTTTTAAACATCAATTGCCCAAAAAATCATTGACTATATATATTTTTGTTTTTCTTATAATCTAAAATACTTTTTGTAAATCATGAACTATAATTTCTCGTCCATCAATTTAAAATGTTTGTATTTCCATATTTCTTGAATCGCAAATTAGTAAATAATATAACTGTACTCGGATAGTAATGAAATGTATTTGTTAAACTGGGAGCGCAAAATACTACTTTGCTCCCCATATCGTGGGAACAAAATAGCAAATTTTCATATTATTTGACAGTACGACAAAATAGTATTTTACTCCCTCGTTGCACAATGTTTTAACCTAGCTGGTTTTTAGTGACAATTTAACTTCTTTTATATGCATTCTAATATTTTATTTCAGATGATAAATATAATTGTGGTGTAAAGGACACTTAGTTCGAAAGCACAACAATAATTGTCCTCCACAAATTATTAAAAATAATTGAATTAAATATTTTTTTCATAAGAAATTAAATATGCGTTTATTAGTTAATTATAATATTTTCTGACATGTAGTCTGTGTAAGAAAAATAATATATTATCTGTTATATCCACTATATCATTTTTGATGACTGAACTACTAATACATTATTAAACCTAAGGGGAAATATAAGTTTTAAAATAACGCATTATTAGGCTGATGTAGTTGCCACAATACAAGACTAAGAAAAAGCTAACCAAGTAACAACAAATATGCAATACTTCAGCATTCAAAATATGTACTTTTACCCCGTATTACAAATAAAAAATGTACTAAATTTTAACATCTACCTTAATAATAAATTCAAAACCAAATCTAAGGCCCGTTTTCATAGTCGTGCACTGAGTATAAAATAATATATTGAATAACAATATAATAGTAATGGGCGTGACAAACATTTTTAACTTTAGTTTTTTTCCTTCATCCTCCGGTTGGTAGTTAAAAGCTACGTGGAAGATTTATAGGGCCTTTTTCGTGCTTTGCAAACTTTTTCTGATCCGAATGAATACGCCCCTTTCGATTCCCCACAGTATCCTTTTTCTCCAGGCGATTATGATGGATTTCAATACGCCATTTACCCGATTTCCAAAAATTTAACAGAAGATTTTACTTTTTCGTTGTTTCTTATATTTGAGTGATTCTCTCAAAAAACATAAATCCTTCATTCATGGCATTTTTTAAAATGATTTAAAATAAATTAAAAGTATAATAGTCACATTTTTGTTAGTATTTAAAAATGCGATGTTTGAACAAAAAAAATACTTCTCAATACAAGAAAGATTGGGTTATTTTAATTTTTTACAAAGGACTGTATTATTTTTTCCATAAATGTGGTCCTTATAAGTACTATAACATAAATAAGTAAATGAAATAAAACGATGGCTCTCCTTATTTTTACATTAGAAAAATAATTTAGGTGCAAACAGACCTGCGATAATTGATGACTTTTTTCTATATTTGGAAGTTGTTCCTTCAGGGGTTTTTTGTTACGTATACCTTGATTTCATCACACAAGCTTTTCTTAAAAACCGTCATTATTTATATACTTTTGTTTTTCGTACATGTAATAACATTCACTAAAGTTTTGTAACGAAATTTTGAATAGTGTCCTTTCATTTAAAACTGAACGATGTTACTTTGAATTTCATGTCCGATGATTTCTGAAGTGAAAAGCAGAATTTCCATGTCATTCCATTTCACCGGGTGTAATATTTTCAGTTCTGTTAAATGAATGTAAAGAATTAGCAAGTTATAATATCCTGTATAACCTACATATTGGCGGCATTACGCGAATGTCGAATATCGAATTTCTTCAAATATAATTCCTCTGGCTTGTATATGGAACCGACCAATACAAATTATTGTAAATTTGCCACACTGCATCGAAATTGATGTTTACAAGCATTAATAAGCTGGGTTGGAAACGAGTAACTAATACGTTGTTATAAATGAATCGGGAATGTTTATATTATTACAGTTTAATTAACAAACAACGTAAAATAATACTATTATCAATAAACGTCATGGAATAATTCGTCTATTTTAGAGTAATCTTATACAACCGCGATCATTTACAATGTTTCAATTCATGGGTCTACAGGTGCTTTTATTCAATGAATAGTTTTTATTTATTTTAAAAAACGGATAAATGTGCAGTTTTTATTTATTTTTTTGCATAAAAATTTAACATGACGTTTCACTCTATTGAAACGCAATGAAAAAAATTTTGTGATGGATGTTTTTTATTGATCGAACGCCGCTCTTTTGAATGTTGTATTCGAAAATGCAGCAAGTTAAAAAATGAAAAGGTTTTAGAAGTCAATGAGGAATTCATCGGGATTTTGTCTGATTTTTGTTTTTATGTAAAAAAGTTTGTTAAATTTTCCAAAGAATTCTGAAAAATTCTAGTACATTCCTTGATGAATTTTTGAAAAAATTTCGATGTGTGTGTCATTGACTTCTAAAAACGTTTTCTTCTTAAAATTTATTTGAAAAAGCTGATTGTTTTAGAGTTGGGGAATCCTTCAAAGTGTGGAGTTTGAGACCTAAAAAACTTCTACCACAAAATATTTGTCATTTCGTTATATTAGTACAAAGTACTATCAAACTTCATGTTAAATTTTTGAACATTTGATCCTTTATAAGTTAAAAGGATTAACATATGTCCTCAACCTAAATAATAAAAAAAATATAGTATTTAATATCAACTTTCTTAAACTTGCAGAGCTCTAGATAGTTGAAGTAGTAGCTAGTAAAATATAATACATAATAAGTAAAATTAGTCACACATTTTCACTAGAATAATAAAGCTAAGTAGGTATCGTAAGCTTTTTAAATTTCCCTTTATTATTTAACAAAAATACATTAATATAATTTATTTTTACTTTAGTTATTAATCTTTAATATCAATTTATAGTGTCGATGAAAGGGATACGCGTTACATCGTGTACATGGATTACCATGAATTTGGCTTATCAGATAAAATCAATAATGCATGGTCGATGAAGAAGCCTGAGACAGTGTTTTGTGGTAAATGTAACCCGTAATGGATCTCATGTTAGAATATTACTTTGCGTTGATTACTAACAGTACCATCCTTGTTTAGTGCACTTAAGTTAAAAATCTGATATTATTAACATTGACCCGCAACGTTACAAATTTTCTTTTTTTGGTAAGTAAGTGAGCATTACGAAAATTATTTTTTTTTAAATTAAATTAATGACTTTTAACATTTATGTAATATTGTATAAGCAATAATATGATATGCAAATTGTCTTACGATGAACGAAAATTGAATATGTAACCTGTTATTTTAATTTTTTCCAATTATTCTACTATGAAGTTAGAAACGTATCTTCATAATTCAGAATTATGTTGTCTGAATTGTCAGAATTTTGCTTTTCTGCTGAAAATTTTTATTAATTGTTACAAAGGTGATGACAACGATTGATATGTTTTACGGTTTTTGGGATATTTTGTCGAATTCGATCTTCATTTTTTTAAAATCAAACAAGGATAACAAAATTGTAGAAAATTTCTATCGTTACCATGGGAAGCAGCAACCTTTTTTTTATTTTTGGAAAGAAAAGAGGAATGCACTTGAGCATTGCGCCAACGATCGAAAGGTAACGTAGAATCTTTGGAAAAGTAATAATATTAGGGTGCATATTCCATCTTCGTTCTCATCAAATATGACTACTAAATTACTAAAAAGTCAAATTAGAAAAAGACGTAACAAAAATATCGTGTTTCTTTGAATTTTCATACTTCCATTGTTACACCGGGGCCTTTTTTATTACTTTACATACGTACAAGATTACATACACCAATCTTTTTTAATTGCATTTTTGAGTTCCTCAGGGTCTAAAATATCAAAATTTGATGAAAAACTGTAGTGTAATTTTGCATGTTGAGATAACTTAATTCTATACTTCGTCCAGACCTTTGGGCCGGGTCGATGTAATAAACATTATCCTATGTAATAGATATTTTACTGCTGTATTATCTCAATCAGTTCTACCCCATAAAAAATGAAGAAACGGCTGTTGACGACTTTCTTTAAGTAGTCATGCCATCAATTATATTTTTCATTAAAGATGTTTGAAGTCATTTTGAGAAATTTTATTAATCGGTTATAATGTTGTTTATTTTATTACATGGACTTTTTACGAAGCTATTTGCTAAAAGACAGAAAGCTTCAACAAGGAAACTGCCCTACGCTAATTTTGTAATAACAAGCCAGGTATCATTTCTACAGTAATTTTCTATTGTCGAAACAATGACGCTTCCAGAATTTTTCTAGCACATCGTATTTTCGATGAATGTAAAGATGTCAACATTTACGTATGTATTCCTATTTTAATGTTTGTTTGTAGCGAAATAGAATTGATAAAAACAATGAAACCCTTAGACTATTCCAATGACAACCCATTATCGGGAAAAGTGCGATTAAATGAGTCAACACATTTTGATTATTTGTAACAATGAAAATATTCTTGTAACAACCACAGTATCATTTACTTCATATTTTATCATGTTGAACGCAGTGACACTCGCAGATTTTCCCTAGCATCTCACATATTTGTGAAAAAAGATGTTAAATGCGTAAAATCGTGATTTTTTTCTATATTTTGATGTTTTGTGTAGATTAATTTTCTTTTGATAATAGTAACATAATTTTCGTTATATAACATTGTAAAATTGCATTTAATTCTTTAGAAGATTACATGGATCTTAGGAGTTTATCAAAATCACTTTTCGGGAACTCGAATTTTAAACCCGTTGCCCAGAGGAACAATTTTGTTCATACGGGAGTATATGCTTAAACACTCCAAATCGTAGTGTACGGAATAGAAGATGAAGTGTTGCGCATCACAAGAAGAAGGGAGCTCTAATGTCAACGAGAATTGGCCAAAATTATACGCAGAAATTCCATATTCCTGTCTGCGTACCAGTCTTGTACAAATGGTAATGTCGTATTGGTTTATCGTCCTCCCACTATTTTGGTCTATTGCGGATGGGAACCTTCCCCTTGCATCATTACACCATGCCAAAAATTCTACTGAGGTATTTTTGTTACTGAAATGAGAGGATCCTCAGAATTTCCCTATGAGGTCACTTTTCGAGTGAGGTAGGCCAAATACGTAAATTTTGACGTATGTAACCGCATTATTCTAAAAAATAAAAGGTTATAGACAAATTCTAATAGCTTAATTATTTTCAGCACAAACATTTCTTATGCTTGGTATATCAAAGACAAACCGGAAATAAAATTTTCTCATGTTATTATCGTATCAAATCGAAGATTCTTTGGGCTGATGTCAGGCATTTTTTATTAAAACATTTACGGAATCGCATTTTCAAATGCGATTTTCCGACTGGGAAAGTTCTCGCTGAGCAGTCGTTATATGCGTACCTCTCTGCACCTATACCACGACGAAGCGTCGGCGTCCTATTTGTTCGGTTCGCCGACGCCGAACAAAAGGGGTACGGTCTTGACTCTCCGGAAAAGAGAATAAATAAGCGAACCCCTCGCTACGTTTCCCTCTTGATATTTCTGGCGTCTTATTCGACGGTTCTGGTGACGTCGTCGGTTACGACGCACGTCACCCGCCGTCACCGCGACGCTGATCTCCCGGGCGAGTATACCAGCCACATATAAATACCAACCGACGGATTTTTATTGCTGCAACATTCACGCGCCAGCAGGACGGAAGTACGGATTTTCCCATCTTCCGGCTCGTCGCTCACTTCCAAATTCCCTTATGGATTGCATTATTTATTTAGAATCCTTCGGGCTGCGAGAAGGGTCAAATGTTACATGCGTAAAAAATGTAACGTAGCGCGTAATGCCCTACCCGAACCTCAAACCGAAAATACGTTAGCGAAACAGTGGGTTAGATAATATATCTGCATGCGAAATTAAGCCCAGGGTCCTGGGAAAAATTCCCATCTAGCGTAGTCGAGATGCGACGTGATTTATCACCCACGAGATATTACACACGTAGTCTGATGTATTGTGTGTGTTGGTGTATTTTCTGTCTTTTATTAAGTGCGCCATTTGGCGCAACATTAATAATTAATGATCACGAACCTCGAATGAGCCAGCGTCGAGGACCTACCATGGATACAATGAAAACGAGTATCGCGACAGTGATATTAATGAATCTTTTACGCTTTGCGTTCTTATCTCCGTCGTGGGTAGGTTTTTTTGTTCTTTTCTCGAACCGTTGCTATCTTTTCTTACGCAGTTTCCTAGCCATATATATACACCCACCCTCTAATTTGTGTATTCTTTACTTTCCAACTTTTCCCATTTCTCTTTGTGTCGTTTTCCCTCGTTCTGCATTTCGCACCCTGATTTTTTGACGTCTTTCTCCAACCTTGCATTTCTTTTACCTCGCCTTTTCACAAGAGTACTTTTTTATTCGTCACTTCAACAACAGAGGAAGTCAACTTCCTGACGTTTCTTTTTAATTTAAGTACTATATTTAGTTATGATTGTTGCTTATATTATTGCCCTGAAATGTCTCGACTAGTTAATGGTTTTGATAGAATCAGAAAGTTTCAACAGGTGTGACCATTCACATGGTCCTATTAGAACGTATGTGTGAAAGGAATTCCGTCAGGTGTACAGTTCACTTGAGGTTCTGATGACCCCTCGATGCTGGTTGATGCGGTAAAGGATACCTAAAATGCTCCATGAGCGAAATGCCGTGGAAGAAGTAAAGTCCAACTTTAAGTTCGAGAGGACAGAAGCTTTTGTTGTCAAGCGTTTGAAAGGCTCAAGCGCTATCAGGTGTGACATTTCGCACATTTATTATCTAAAAAGGCTCCAGGAAAGATGGGCGATTCTTTTTGAGATAATGGGAAATATCTTTTTAAACTAGATTACGAGGGTGGTACTGTTCTCCTTACTTCCCTGAAGCTCTATTCCCCTTACCTTCTCTAGACCTTTCTCTCACCATGAACGATTCATATTGTCTGTTTAAGTGGAAGGGAGAATCGAAGGGGAAAATATGGTGGGAGGCGCATGGTGGTGGATAGTTCTTCGGCCTCAAATGAGCAGTCACGAAATATCGGCCAGTGGCAGCTCAATGGATTAAGTCCTTGTCATTCATTATCCATGAGCGACAGGGATGCCAGAATCTAGCGGGAAACCGCTAGACTTTCATTTGAAATACACATCCCCACCGAGAACAGTTTGCAACCCTGATGAGCGAGTCGGAAGGTTACTTATTTTTTATTATTTTGTCGGATTATTAGGATTATTCCAATTATTTCCTGAATAAAAAAAAAATCATAAAGATTTATTGAACGGATATGTCGTTATTTCAGTCTTGTAACGATTTTGGGCGGTTGTACTGGTGGTTTCTTCCACCATAACCAGAACATTCTCCAAACGCGTCATTAAATACAAATTCTTAGATATCATGTTGATTCCACAAGAACTCTAATAATATCGATGCAGGAGTCATTATAATCAGACTTTCCGATCGCTCCAGATACTGCGATACGCCCATGAATATTCCAAATATTTGCGGTTTCTGAAACGTACTTTAAGGAAGTTTTCGGGACATTTTTAACGTCAGTTCAGCGCAGGAAGCGACTTCTTGGTTCGACGAGGCTTTTAAACTTTCTGGAGAAAATGCTTCCTTCCTCTTAACATTCCTTCGACATTCTTATCCTTTTATTCCTTCTTCGCCTATTTTCTTTCTCTCCTCTGGATTCTTTCCTCTCCGTAGCTGGCAGTATTTTCCGTATTCATAATTCCGAAAAGATTCTTCCCTATAAGACTCCCCTTCGGGAGTTTGTTCAAATCCCCTTACGTGACTCTACGTCACGTCCGTCCGTTTCTGGCCGCAACAATTCGGTGCATCTCTTCTCGCATATTTCTTCGGTTCCGACAAGGACACTAGTAGTCGACAAGGGATTCTTCGCACTGTACCATAATTCTTCATCGGTCATGTCGCCAGGAAATTTTTCTCAATAATAGATAATCTTTGATTTATTACATTGTAATTGAATGAACCAGTCGACACCCGTCATTCTAATCCTTATTAAATAGTGCTACGTACACGTAGTCGTGGATTGAAGCGACGCGTGACGAATCGATGATTACGTCGGGAACAATCGTGGTTCTTTTAAGGTGCTGGAAAAATCTTTGACATTCATCAGCGGTAAAAGTTTCGCGACGTCCATTTGTCCTAACTTTAGTAGGTCACACGGGGATGAATTATTGGAGAGTCGTTTTGTTTTGATAACTTACATCATCCGACACGATCGAAAGTTAATTTGTCGCTGAAGACTGGCATTAGAGGTTTTATTACCCTACAAGCACCGGATAAAAATTCGAAAGTACTTAAAGTCACGAAAAGAACGCAAATGCCTAACGATCGATCATCAGCTCGAAGGGTAAAAGCGCGTTTAATGAACGGCGCGTGGTAAGGTTTTCTTACGATTGTGAGAGATCATATCGTGAAAGACGATCTGGTCAGATCTTTAACAGGGATCTATTCTAGGTTTGCGTGAGTGGCACCGATAGCAGGACATTGACACGGTCGCGGGGTAATGAAGAACGACAACCATTTATAGGGGAAGACAAACGTAAATTTATTGTCACGCACCCTGTGTTATATATAGGATTTCTAGCAGGTTAAGTTTAACATCTCATGAGACCGTGGATAAAATGTATATTTAAAAATGATTTGCATATGAGCTGTTCGCTTAAAGAACCACTTAAGGATCTCCTGTTTAAAGGCCAAAAAACAAACATTTTTAACTGATGTACTTCAGAGATTGTACGAAATATGTAGTTGGAGGGTTTTTCTCATGAAAATAGACGTAATGTGCTAACTTTTTACATTCTTGTTTATATTGATATGTATATTTTACCGTCCCTCCCAGGGCATGGGAAAGTGGCTAAGAAAAAATGAAAATCCAATTTTTGTCGTGAATCAGGGGTCCGATTAAAACGTGCGATGGTTAAATTTTTCGGTAATCAGGTCTAGTTGCTACTTAACCAAGGTATATCATGGATAATTCTAGATAAAATATTTTAATATAATTCAAGTTTTTCCGTAAATCTAAAGGGAAACATAAAACAGTCAGTTCTGTAAAGGGAGAACAATCTTCTCCCCACAAAATTGATAAATAAAGTAGACACGAAGATACTCAGATTTCACGAATAGATTTGCTATGGAGCGATTTTTCTTAGAATAGCAGCTAATTTTGCGAATCGAGAAAAAGGAGGGGAATCGAACATATTCTTCCAGGAGGTCCAGGGTAAGTCAAATAAACCGTTTTCGAGAACCATTTCTAAGATAATCGACGGGGAAATTATACTTTCAAATTCGTGTGAATTGAAGTCACGAGACTCCACAATGCGGTTCCGGGGAATTCGGCTCGTTTCACCCATCCATTTCACCCGTCCTTTTTTCGCGCCTTCTTTTTTCGATCCACGCTCCTGTCATGTTCCTTTTCCTAGCTCTTTTATCTCGTTCTCAATTTCTTTCCATGATTCGTCCGTACCTTCTCGATCTCTATCTTTGGTATTCTTTTTATGCGGAATCGAAGCTCTTACAATCAGGTTGATATTTCAGATTATCTCTAGACTGATCAAATATATGGTAAGGACTAGTTCTGGGTATGAATAGAACGATCTTATTACTTTCGAAACATCCAACTTGGTTAATTTTCATCCCGTGTCAATAGAGGTAGAAAAATTACAATAAAAGTGAAAAAGTTTGAAAAGAATTTAATTTTAAACCTCTTATGGAACAAGAGAGTGGTTTTGTCGGTCAGTATTTTGTGAACAATTATCGTCGGAAAAAAAGTTAAATACAAATTTAGTGAATGTTTTGATCACTTCTGGCTTCATGAATGATTAGATTTTTATCAAACCGATTTTTAAATATGTTGTGAAAGAAAATAAAAAAATTATCAGAAAGCTAATTTGGTCCAAAGAGGGAGGGGTATTCATTCCTCACTACGCAAAATATGTGTTTTGATGCGTAGAACTTAGATGTTATTACGCCTTTACAAAATAAAAACAAATTCTAGGATGTTTTCCAATCGTCCCATCACATATGAATTGGAAAGTTTTCAGTTTCTCTACTCTAAATTGCGTTTTTTCCATTTGTAGGTTATATACAATTTGCGAGCATCTTTTACCTGCTTTTAAACATTTTCAACGGCTCTCATCTTTCAGAAGGAGTTATTAATGATCAACTATCGCCATTATGACCCTATACTATCATAGAAATGATGATATATTAAGCAAGATGGGCTAACAATTAGCTAATCTAACAGCAATTTACTAACATAGTATTTACGAGCACCTAATAAACAATAAATTAATGGAAGGAATTGAATATTGTATGTTTTGTTAGAAAAATGGATACCATGATATTTTGAAAAAAAATTGTCATATGAAATTTGATGTATGGAAGAACAGGACCTGAACTGATTTTTGTTTTCATTTTGTTGGTTTCATTGCATGAAATACTGCCTTTATGGACGAAATTGCAATAGTGGTTTTGAAAATGATGATGTCTGTCATGTAATGAAATGATTTAGTATTTCAGATAAGTATAGACACCCCTCGTTATTAGTTATGGGGAGCACTCATCTTTGGTGTAATTTCATACAGTTCTGTATGCGCTTAAAATTAGTAGTGCATCTGCACACGTTTCTTGAAAAATATATATTATATATATTTTTATTTACATATATTACCAAAACATGATTGAACGAACAAAGGATATCTAATTAATTGTCATGAATACTAATAACGTCCGCCAGTAACCAAATGAAAGTGTATAAATACATCAACAAACATAGAAAAAATTGTCAACTGTGCCAAATGTCAAAATGTGAATATCGTGCGTGGTAATACGCGTAAGTGCACTCTAACTTATGAAAACTTCAGAAGAACTTGAAAAGCGACAAGTAAAGAAAGGCCGTCTATTTTTAGACAGTCACGAAATTCAGGTGTTTTCACAGTTCCATTCGGTCTACGCTCACTTATTATTATTCTCCGACACTCTCGTGCCTGCGCTTTACCTTCAAGTTGGTCCCATTCCCTTCCCCTTTGATTACTTGCTAAAAGCCGGCCAAACCGAAGTTCATGCGACGCATTTCGCGTTTGAGAAGTCGAGCAAGGCGAATTTAAGTTCCGGTGGTGTCCCTTTCTCATCCTCGTTGGTGGGGAATCTTGTTAAACTGGGTTCTTCGCATCCGGCACAAATTGGTCAACTTGCTGGATGACATTCATTTTAGAAAAGAAGACATTTTCTGGATAATCACTTGCAAAGCCACATAATAGCGAAGATAATAAAATATATAATAACGTTGATTAATTATGATTTGATTGATAAGATCAACGCCTAATAAGTTTTTACCGAAATCTGTTTCAGTGCAGCTATAAATGTATTTCTATGTAGTACACCTTGTCAACAGAAAATATGAAGAAGAAGGTAGAGATCCAGAGAATTCAAGTTTTAGTTGCCCAAAGTAGTGCCGTATATCACTCATGTCCTCTCGATAAAAGTGAAGTATCGAATTGAATTTGGCATTTTGATTCTTGCGTACTGTCCTGCATATGCAGATAGAATATTGAAACGAGCACGGAATAACAGACGTCGATTGAATAGTAGCCTGTGCAAAAACGGGAACGTCGAATTCGCAAAATCGAGTCTGAACAGCAGCATTGGTCCACCGTCGATATGGGCCCCGGATGACCAAATTTGATGCATGCATATTTATCAGAAACAAGCCTGCATGCAACGATATTGCGGTTTCGTATGCGCACGCGTCCAATCAAACAAGGATCTTCGCAACGAGGCGCGAGTTGCCGCACTTTTGTTTTTTATTTTCACCTGGGAAAATCAATTACGAAAACCCGCGCACGGTTGTTTTGTTAAGGAACAATTGCAACAGTCGGCATGCGGTTTAATCAACACGTTGAATTTATCGGTTATCGATTTTAACGCTATGTGGCGCTAGTGATGACTGTTAAACGCATTCCTTTGTTCTCGAAAAAAAAGCTGATTTTTTGGCAAACTAGCGGATATTTAGGGATCGAAATACGCTGGTATTGGCGGATTTTGAAAATCGCCTCCTTCCTCATTAAAAGCTCCGTTAATGACGCATATCGATTGAAGCCGATACTGCGCATAACCCAGACGGGTCGCGTACACGAAAATTAATATTCGACGTCCTTTTAATGACGTCGAATACGCATCAAAGCAGGAAATTGCCACTATCCCTCATCCTTCCGACTAGAATATTTATTTAAATAACGAGAGAAATCCTTGACGTAAAGGCAATTTTATATCATCGGAGGACGATCCCAGGCATGTCAGAAGTGAAAAAAACTGAGGCTCTTTAGATAATTTGCATGCCGCAAATTTCTGCGTTCGAAAGCACCGGAGTGGAAAGGTCGAGTTTGTAAATTTCGGTCTGCATTTTTAACTGCGCTGAAATTGGCCGGGCCCGAAGTTTCGCAAACTTCCGTGAGAAGCTTGTATCGCACTGAATTAGACTTCCATGAAGATTTAAAATTCAACTTCGTCAGCACAATGTCGAGGGAAAAAAAGGAGACGCCCGTTCATTCAGTTTCTGTTTTCTAGGCTTTGCAACAAAACTTGTACGCTTTGTCGAAGAACCGTCAGCCGAAAGAAAAATGCCGAGCAAAAATAACCCGAGGATATTCGAATGTGGTTTTTTTATGGTCGGATATTATTTTTAAAACTTTTGTTCATTATTTCCCTATTTCTTCTTGCTATGTAATTTCGAGTTAACTCTCAGAAACTTGATGGAAAACTTGAAAGGCGCAACAAGGAATAACAATTAAAAACAATGAAATTACTTTTCCTATAACGTGGCGGATTTCATTTGCTGCCCAGGTAGAAATTCGGTCAATCTTTTCTCATTAATAATTATGTTTTTGCCATGTGACGTATATTTTTTAATTCTTTAGGGGATACGAAAATGGGCTACATGCTTTTGAATTCAAAGATTTGGTGATACAGAAATGTTCATCTCCAAGTTTAATAACTTCCAGATTGCACACCGAAGTACGACAATACTGAAAATTTATTTGAAAATGTTTTGTTTCCTCTGAAGTGTGGGAACGCCTGTCGAAATCATATATTTTTCTCCAAGAACGATATACCGATAATTATAATTTGTAACTAGAAAATTCATTTTCTCCAATTACGAAATTAAAAATGACAAATATTTAGCCCTGTAAACCACGACGTATGTATTCGTCCAACCTTCATTGTTTCATATGGGTAACGAAAAACTAGTGTTCAGGAGGGTTAATGTATGATAATATATGAACGACAATTTTAGAGAACTGTAAAGATTAAAGGTTGCCCATATATTTACTTGGTATGCCCATCTACTTTAACGATAGCGCCACCTGTTTTTTCACTTATAGAGGTTATTAATAAAGTTTAGTATCATCAATATTATTCAACATCATAACGTATCATTGCATATTTTCATCATTTATTTGCAAATATCTGAAATCTGAGGGAAGCTACTGGTATTAAATATTTTTATAGATGCATTCCCTCACGAATTATTGTATTTAATATTCGTACGATACACAACAAATATGACTTTGTTCTTTTATGACTTCTACATAAAGTTTTATTTCCAACATTTCCACATGACATTCATTTTGTAATAAAATTTCCGTTCTGAAAATGCTAATAATACAATATTAGTATTTATAGAAGGTTTTTTAAAGACTATTTTAAATCGTAATTGGTCGTTCGAATGCTTTCGAAAAAAAGTTGTTATTATTTAATTTATTAGATCCAATCAATGTTCTTTTGTAACTCCACTGCAGTTTTTATAAAAACTGTATTAATTAATAAACTTTATAATGTTTTTGTTTTTATATTTTTAAATAACTGCTTTTATATAAACGAAAACATTCCGCGATTATTACTATTGTTATATTCTACAATTTAATTTCGAGTTTATGGAGGTTTTCAGTATTTACTTTGCCTGTAATTTTAATGTTTTTTATTACCGTCATTGTTTCTGTTATTAAACGTTTCAAAATATTTTATTACTCCCATTACAGTTATATTTTACGTGAAAAACAAATAAACTACTTTATTACAAGGGAGTTGTCGTTGATTTTGATAAATGTCGTTTGTTATTTTTAGTATTGTTGCTACTGTATTTAAAAATGGATCGATTTTAATGAATATATTGAAAGTAAAATAATAACCATTACGATGACAATAATAACAGTCGTTATTACCCATAAATGTTTCATCACTTTTAAAATAAATTTTAAAACTTTTAGTACACTACCCGATGTTTTTGTTTTTGGTTTAATTCTGTATCTTGTTTCATGTTTCATGTGTTGTAGACTTTTCATTTACAGAACTGAATAATTGAATTAAATTGCCATATTTTGTCAATATTTTCAACAGTCTCTGTTAATGCTAAGTTTTCAATATTATTTTAATTAACTAATGCATTTAACAGTTTACATAATCTATATCATAACTATATATTTTTACATCAGTATTTCCAAACTTATTTACTCTTATTTCGTAATTATTCGTTTGTTTATAGTCGGCAAATATATCCATTTTAATTCAAATTCGTTATTTACTTAGTTACCGATTAAAAGTAGCAGTATTTGTCATCATCGTTGATGAAATTTCATGTCAAAAAGAAACTTTTTAAGATTTTGGTATCTGATATACTTAACCGATATTTTGATGGTAATGTACAAGAAACAACAACATTTTAGATGCGTGAGAAGGTCTTCCAGAATGATTTCTAATTAAAAGTTTATTTTTTATAACAATATGTAATAAATATTAATGAATAATAATCATAATTCTTCATAGCGAATGAAAATTGCAGACTAATATTATTTCTTTTTGCAGGTAAGATGATGTTTTCCTACAAGAATATTCATATTTAAGTAAGTAATATTTAATCCAAATACAATTAAAAGTAATTATCCTGAGGCAACACTCATAAATTTTATATAAATTAATACATATTACTTGAATAGGCGTCGTGTGTGACCTAATAACTGATGAAAGCATTAATAACATTAACAGTTTTTGCGATGTAATTGGAATTGTTAAACCCTCTGATGTGTATAATCTACTTGTATTAACATGTACTGCATTTCCAGCAAATGAAAATTTAGTCGCTTTCATAAGGCATATCGAATTAATTTGAAATTATCAGCAGAGATGTTAAAAAATCTAAAATGAATTTACTTAATAGGCTTAGTGCAGTAACTCCAGTAACTTAATTCCTGGATTTGCATACTAACTAGTAGTAAAACCCAAAAACACTTCGGTTTTAGCAGCTTTTACTGAATAACTTACGCATAATTAAATGTACTCGATAATTTAACTAAACGAATAACATTAACAATAAGTGTGCTTGTAATTTATTTATGCATGAATAAAATATAATGAAATTTCCAAGGGAAATAATTACTATCTGAAGAGAATGCGCAGTTTATGAAAATGCTTTCATCGCTGTAGATAATCGTGTAAGTAGCTTAGAGCTTTACAGTTATAGTCAATCTTCATCTCGGCGATTCCTTCTCTTTATTTTTATTCTTTTAGCTTAAGCGGCAAATTTTTAAATTACTGGGCGAACCGTATTATTTAAATCAAGTGTCTTAATGTCAGTATAATTGGAGCTCGACATTTTACTACCGAAGCGTTTCATTTGAATGAATCCCATCAATGGTAAAAGAAATGCTGACATATATTTGCATCTTAAAAAGGTTTTTCTTCACATTTTCTCGCATAGGTATACAAAACTATATTCTGGAACCATTTTTCTTCTCTCGTACTTGAAAAAACATATTTTAGGACACTTAAAAAAATGTCAATTTTGCACAATGCTTAATGTTTAATAAATAACATTATTTAAATACACGTTATAGAATTTTTCATCAGCAAGTTTGTAATATTTCAAAAATAGTAAATGAATAATTAAAGAAATATTTCTTGAAAGTTAAACGATTGACTTTCTGAATGAAGTAACTTTCCAGATCAAATCTTCCATAACTTAACAGCTAATTTAACCTCTTTGATTCGATATGCTAGTTTAATTTACTTGGAAGTTTGGTAGAAATCGCATGATTTTAAAATAAGTTATTAAATTATGTATACTTTAAAAAATAAACAATTTTTGAAAAGTACTGTTGTTTTAAGATTTAACAGTAAAATTATATTTCGTCAATAGAAGATTTGATTTTTTTCCTATTTACTGCAACGTCACAAAGTTACACAGTTTCCTTAACATTTTTCATGAATTTAATGAAATATAATTTACATGTAGTTCGGAAAATTGAGAAAAGTTTAGTACATATCCGGCAGTTGAAAAAAATATTTCGATCAGCATTTTGAGCATATTAGTAAACTTTTGCTCGTTAAACTGAAAGTTATTACATTGAATTTAATCACATGAGCACATAGAACTTCGCAAAATTGTTCAAATTGAGATCAAAGTTTCATAAGAGATAAAGCAACAATGACGAATTGTTGTGTAAATATTACAAAATGACAAAAAGTGAACAGAATCGACGAAGCTTTCGAACGCCGAGTTGACCTAGTTATTAAATTTCCACTTAAAAAGTGCGTTGGAGATGAAAAATTGTAAATTTACTACGGAGTATCGAAAAAACTGATAACTTGAAGTGATTTATACTTCGTAGGTACCAGAAGTTATAGGTAACCGAAGTTCCTGAATAGATAAAAATTCAAATGAATTCATTTAAATTAATTGTAATGACATTTGTAAATTTTATGTAGATAATTAAATTAAAACGATTTAATGCAAATTTAAATTCTGATTAAAATTACTCAAAATTATATGTTTTTCATATTCTTGTTTAAATTTGGTTTCATAATCCGTAATTGTCTTATTTGTATACATTTTCGAAAAACGATTCTATTAGGTCAAAGTAGTGGTGTACAATAAAAAAAGTATTGTTGATCAAAGTCCCATTATTAAAAAATAAGGATAATGAATTATTAATTCATAAAATTATTAAGCAATGAGGTCTCTTCAGGTAAACTATAAACCTACACGAATGTTAATTATTCACCTAGATGGCGCATCATTTCTTGCAAGTTATAAGAAAACTCGTGACTTTCGTATACTCGGGGCGTAGATATCAGGCCATAAATTGGAGTTAAATACACTAAAATAAAGTATTCAGCTACGATAACTATAATTTTTGTTGCTGGAACTGTAACGAGTTTGGTTGTTATGTAATTTCTGCATGATAACGTAAGAGTGCAGAAGTGCCTGGTTATTCATTAATAGTCCTAACCGAACTAGTTTTACTATCGGAATGCAATTGGTTATGAAACTGTTTTCTTTTTGTAGTCATATTTTTTAGTAGTTGTAAATTATTTGGTTCCCTTAACCATTTAGGTAGGTGATAGGTTTTATTAGTAAGTGAATTTTGTTTCTTTCGGTGTATGGTAGGTTACGTAGATCATAGTTTATTAAATATTCAATAGTGCATGATGAAACCAGGTAACAAAATAGGTGTTTTTCATGTGTGCGAGTTTTGCATGAATCTGCAAACTCCTATTCTCGATTGTTCTTACTTCTGGCCATGTAATTAAATGATTATTTAGCAAAATAAAACAGGTTCGGTGACAACTTGAGGGTACGGATGAGATAGATGTCGGTAACTAACTATTTAGTTTTTATAAGTAAACTGTTCGGTTATATGAAGTCCACGGGAGTTGAAAGATTTCATTTTAGGTTAATCGAACTAGATTGGCTGATTTCAGTAAAGAAACAGTGTTCTCATCGTAAATAAGCTACTTCGTAACATCAATCTAAAAAACATAATCCTCAGCCAAACCAGCATTGTGGCAGAATTTTTTATTTCAACCAAAACTTATTGCATGTACATTTTTCTGAACGAATACACACAAATTGTGATTGCACTCTCTGAAATTCTCGAATTGGGAATTCAATGCATAAAGAGCGACTTGTCACACCAATAAATTTGACAAAATTGGATTTTAACAAATGGAGAAATAGTTATTGTGTCGTGATAAGAGCGTAAAATTAACTTTTATTTCCAGATCGCCTCGAGGTGAAAACATAGTTTACATCCATCTATATCATGAACAAAATTTTTCGTCATAGGGGTTAAAAATGTCGAGTTTAAGTGTCGAATTTCAAACTCGAACAGTGGGGATCTTCTATCTTGCCCGTATAATTATTCAGGGCGTAAAATGCTATCTTATTAACTTTTAACCTCGTCTCATGAAAAGTAATTTTTATCAAAATTGTATAAAATTTATATGTCCATGTAAAAACTTTATAAAAACATTATTAAAACTTTATAAAATTGTTATATAATCATTTCTTTATAAAAATTGTATAAAGATTTTATAAAAACTTTATAAAACATTTTTACCTGGGATGGTGAAAAACAGAGCGGTCTTAGTTGTAAAATGTCACTATCACTTATGATAATGTAGTACCGTACAGTGCATAAAATTATGAACAAGACAATCTTGTGACTTTTTTTCTATTAACTGGTTTTAATAATTGTTTCCTTGAAAGCTTTATTGACATTCTTACTCGATCACCATAGCTCTCCATCACCGACACGTTTTTCTCCGATCTGTTTGGGTGCACGTGAAAACTCGTATCTGAAAGGTGTATTGGGGGAAAAGTGATAGAGACGAGAAAATAGAAACGTTGAGTATTACAGAGTGGTCAAAGACGCGGACACGTGGACACGTGGAAAAAGACGATAGGTGAGACGGATCGCATTCCCACTAAGAGACGAGGAGAGGATTGCCCACGGCCAATGGAAAAAAAGCTCTGGAGCTTTCGTTCGTGTCTCCGTCATCGCGCTTTGTCACATCACCGACAGATTAGGAAATCGATCGGACTCGGCCGAAGTTACGACCGCACGTACTGGACACGGACCGTGTAATTCCATTCTTACAGTTGCCACACGGCCAAGAGGCACGCTAAATAAAAGAATAGCGAGAAGAGAGAAATTCGATTTCCCCCTTTATTGCACCGAGAATGGCGAGTGCAAACAATACAAAGAGTGCACCGGTACATTTGCCCTACCCCCCAAACCCCCAACCGCTGATCAAAGCGACGAGTGGTTTGGGTTAAAACGGTTACAAGCGTGTACCATTCTGTGTCCAAGCTTAGTCGGTGAAGGTTTTGGTTTTGCAATTTCAAATTTCTAATTGGGTTTGATTATGTACAGTTTCGCTAATTACTGGAATGAACGTACGCTACTAGCAAGTTATAAATGTTTTGCTGTTTTAGCCAGGATTAAGAAAGAAGATAATCAAGAAGTTGTCTTGTGTCTAAACAAAAATATTTAGTATTTTCTCATTCAAGTCACATTTGAATTTAGTTGAGTGTTTAACATTCGCCTTATGTATTTTGGGCCGCTGATCCCGAATCTACTATAAAAAATAGTAGTGTCCACGCTTCTTTCAGAGCGGATGTCAAAAACGAGTTTTTTTAGTGCTAAATGCTTAAATACGAGAGAATGCAACTTTCATCAGGTTAACCCGTTTCGTCCCGAAACGACAAAATTTGTCGCCGGATTTCATCCTCGGCAATTTTATGGATATCTTTGAGATATTGTTATAAAATGCAGGTTTTCTAAAGTTTTTGGGTATGCTCTTTTCGAATCTGAAGTCCGTTTCTCGGTGTCACTTTCCATTTTTTAAATATGACCACGTAAACGGAAAATAACGTGGAAAAATGGGAAAACTTTTTCAGAAAACTGCAATTTTTCTTGCGAAGCAGTTCCGGAATAGTGTCAGGCCTCAGAATCCTGTGGCATAATAAGTTTTACTAAAAGTTGGTCAATATTAAGATTTAAGTTACAGAATGGCGTCCACAAAATGCATGGCGCTGCTCATACGGAATTTTTTGGTTATTTGGGTTTTATTGAAATATTTCTGGTATCTTGAAGTGAACTTTGATAAATATGTAGATTGCTTTTGAGGTGACTAAATACTAATTCGTTACTAAATTTTTCAAATTCAAAATGGCGGATCCAATGTGACTTCGAAACCTTCTATATATCAAATACCAGACAATTTTGTTAAAATCTCGGTCAGCCATATCGGATTCCCTATTTTGAATTTACAAAATTTAATAACGGATTTGTATTCATCAAGCTAAAAAATAATCCACTAGAACATATTCATCAAAATATACGACAAAATACCAGAAATGTTTTAATAAAACTCAAATAAAATGAAAATCCGAATCAATAGCGCCATTATGAGGACGCCATTTTGTAACTTAAATCTTAATATTGACCAACTTTTAGTAAAACTCATTATGCCACAGAATTCTGAGGCCTGACACGATTCCGGAACTCCTTTGCAATAAAAATTGCAGTTTTCTGAAAAAGTCTTCGCATTTTTCCACGTTTTCTTCCGTTTAAGTGGTCATATTTAAAAAACGGAAAGTTATATCGGAAAACGGACTTCAGATTCGAAAAGAGCATACTCAAAAACTATAGAAAACCTACATTTCATAACCATATCTCAAAGATATCCATAAACTAACGGAGGATGAAAACCGGCGACAAATTTTGTCGTTTTGGGACGAAACGGGTTAAGACTACGCTATTCTTATGTAGCTTGATCCACTAAACATAAATCTGCAATCAGAAATTGGATTTTCCTGATTCTTGTGCAGAAAAATTAAAAAAAACTAAAAAGAAGGGTATGGCTTGTCTGACGTTGAGATCACATTTATTATGTATTTTTCCCCATTGGACATAAATCTGCAATAAAAAACGGGGGTTTCCTGCTTGTTTTAGAATAAACTTCAAAAAACTAATACAAAGTCGTTTTTACTGCAAAAAAGGCTGAAAAGGAAGAGTATGGCTTGCTCACGTTCAGATCACTTTATTCCTGTGTATTTTACACCCTCTGGAAATAAATCTGCTAAAAAAATAGTGACGAATAAAAAAAAGCCTGTTTTTTACAGGTTTTTTGAGGTTATCTCTGATGTCACTGGGCGACGACTATTGCGTACTTTAATAGAGTCGAGCCTTAGAGGGTTAGAGGTTCGTTCTTGCGTATGCATTATTGTCGATTTAAAAGTTGTTATTAAAAAATGATCTGAAAACCTAAATATCAGTTTGTGCCTAAGCTGCAAATGTGACTATGAAACGGGACTATGAATTCAGGCCTAAATGATTTTTCCACATACATAGATATGGATGACGGAAACTTCTGTAGAGTTTTCAGAAAATAAACAAAAAATGTTTGTTGTTTATATTTGTTATAGGGTTCATAAAATGTATAATATCAAAAAATGGACAGTTTTAAAAATGAATATACTTAAAAATTGTTCATTCTACATCTTAGATGTGCTTGTATATGTATAATACTTAAAATTTTAACTACGTCACAGGCAATGGATTATATTACATCTTTTAATAATTTACAATATTTTTAATGGATTTCCTTGTTTTATTTGTTTTGAAGGTAGAATATGAATTTAATAATTGAACTGTATCCACAGAGGCTGAGTATAATGACGTTAAGTATCAACATTAACTTTTAAATTTAAGAACCATAGATTTTTCGTTTAGAAAATGTACTTTATACTCATTACTCTATTTACGAAGTGTGTTTTTGGCTTTCACTCTGATCGTCTTGAAGAGCTATAAATTTAGTACACTCGATAAATGCGCGAAGCCCTTTCTGCTCTAGAAATAAAATGGAAAGGAAAGAAAAACATAAAAAACGTATATCACTTTTCTTGGTTTTTATTAAATCTATTGGTAATTATCGAAACAAGTCGTAATTATTCTCTAAAACAAATATTGTAATTCAATAGGGTGCACAAAAAATGAACATTTAGAATTTCTAATAAATATATACTTGAATAATCGCGAGTAATTATTTTCTTGATGTAAAGTCTCCTTTATAATTTGATATTAAAAGTAAATTATTGGGAGTCAGAATTCACTCTTTATTGAGTAAACATTAAATCTTAAAGAATTAGAATTCACTAGTGTGGTTCAAATTTTCCTTGCAAGAAATTCCAACACATTTTTTGAATCAATTAGAAAATAAAAATATTTAATATATGTATATTTTAAAGGGAAGTTGTATATTATAAGACCTGGCGGTCATATAATAATTGAATATAACACGAAACGTTGGTATTTTTACTTAGAAGTACTGTAATGAATGGAACCATATAGTAAAAAATTAATGAAGACAGTTGCCTTGATCTAATTAAATAAAAATAAAGAAAAGTAATATTAGCAATATTAATACAAATTTAAGTTTTTAAAAGTAATTTTATTCAGAATGGCAGTTCATACCGAAATTCGTTAAGAATTGATAATAAATTAACAATTTCAATATAATTTTTAGAACAAGAGCCTTTTCATTGAGATGACATGAGATTTGTTGATAAAAATAATTATTTGAAAAAAGTATCGGGAAAAAATAAATAATCTACATATTCAAGCGTTTCTCATGGAATGCTTGTGGTAAAACAGAGGTTGACAATTTCATTTTGCAATTTTGATGCAATATTCTACAATTTTCCTATATATTTCGTGCACTTCAAACCATCGATTTTTACAGCTTTTTATACAAATTTAATTATCAAGATTACTGCAACAGTACATCCTATAGTCCACGAGTAGACAGCTGTGGAAAGTTAATTTTCTATGATTACTGTCTATGGTTGATTATAGTATAGGGACTATAATTATTTTAAAGACAAAATTGTCGACTGTGCTCGGTTTTTTATATAAGCATTTAATTCCTAAGTTGCCGACTGCAAATCAACTTTTATTAAAAGCACCATTTAGTCGAGAGATACAATTTAAAAATTTCAATTATTACCATGAAAATTTGTGCTGTAAATTCCACATATAATTCTTTGGTTTTAGCATAAAAATATGGTAAAAATATTTTTCCCTGTAAAATTTTTTTTTTTTTGGCAAATTATATATAAACAAAATATTGTTATTAATTTTCCATTTATTGAGTTGCAAATTATTGTTCACTTTTAAAGGCTGATTTGTTCATTGCCCATGATTATTTCATGTTATACAGGATCAAAATTGTGCACAACACAGTATTATTAAAAAAATTAACTTATCTGCAGTGTAGCATATAAGAAATTAGGTTTTAAGAACTCTAAAGAATTACAGACGATCACTAATACCATAAACCTTAACTAATTATTTTTTCAATAAGGCATTTACACTTTGCAGCGGCAATAATATTTTATGACAATTCAATAAATATCCTGACTATTAGGTCAACCTCTTCTTTTTTTTACAGTTAATCAGATCACTTTTCTTCTTTCCTATATAAGTTATCAATTAAAGATTCTTAGTAATTCAATTTTGTACGAAATGCTTTAAGTATTCTGAGGTAGTACTTAGTAGAACGATACTGAACTGAAATTGCAATTTTCACTATCAAACAGTAATGTCTGCATTAATACCATGCCAATTTTGCATTACGTCTTACAAATTGGATCTTGGCATGGTTCCGCCTAGACCGAGAAGACGACATCTGCAATTGAACAATTCCCCGATTCAATTGTGCCAATTATTACACGACTCGAGACACATACATAATTACGTAATGTTGACATCAGTAAACCAAAATCATTTCCAATAATTTTCGCTTAATCGATATTAACTTAGTTCCCATCAGTACCTAGAATGTAATTAACTCATTAATTCGAAACTAGGAATTAATTTTAAAAAATCAAATGGCGTTGGTTGGTCATGTTCTAAATATCAGAGGAGTGATGAGCTGATATACAGGCAGCTGTGAAATGCAAATCTCGGGAATTGTGTGGTAGAAACTTGGCAAAATTTGTATCAAATCGAATAGAATTATCAAAGTTACTAACTCTACACTAATTGATAAACGAAACTAACTTGTAAAGTACTCTCGTAATTGCAGGTCTAACGCGTATATAGACCCGAAATGTGCAACGGAATACGACCATCAATTCCCTTATGTATATTTTGAAATTTGTACAAAAATTAGTATATTTGTATGAGTAGAATTCTGTTTATCTTATTTATTATTTGTTCATAAACTTTTGAAAAGAAATCTAAGTACGTTAAGTAAATAACTTTTTCAATGAGCAAATCATCGTGTAGTTTACTACATATTATGCAAAATCACAAAAATATTAACGGTGAAAATCAACTAAGTGGGTGTATATTTATTATAATGAGAGAAATTGACTAAAAACTGGTTAATAGCCACTATTTGCATATGATATGTTTTATTATTACTAGTACCATATATGTATATCGTCTTTCTCAATTTCTATATGAATTAAAAATCATGACATTTCGTAAAATATAACTTTGCAATAGTGATCTAAATTATGTAAAATCACTTTTAGGATAAATCTTTATTCAAATAGTATATTTTTATTGAACAATTTGTAATACACTTTTTCATTATATGATGTAATATTCGTGTGTTGAAAAGTCATGTGTTGAATAATTCTGTCCCATTTTAATTCTCAACTCTTTTCTTTTTAGTAGCTAACAGTAATATAAATCGAAAGTAATCCCACTTTTCGTACTGTCGATGATTGTAATAATACAATTTTGAAAACAAAAACTTAGTATTATGAATAATAAGATATTACTCTGATTACGGTGATATTTTATTGTGAATACATAACTTAATGATAATAATCATCGCTAATTTCATATCTAAGTCGTTAATTGAAATTAAAACAGAGCGGTTGATGAGAAATAATAATCATTTAAATGCACGCTATAACTAATTAAGTAGCCATCATTTACTTTCATAATATGGTAATAACTGTTAGTTTCGTGCATGAAAATGAACAAAGCTACGGCATTGCCACGTAAATTAACAATCATTAATGCACGCGCACCATTTAAATATTTGTAATCGAATCCGGGCTTAACGGCAATTGATTCGAGTTGCACTTGTCAAAGTGGCAAGTATTCCTCGGATCTGAATCGTAAATCTACTCGATCCATTCACATTATACGCATTGAGTTGACATTAATCGTGGTAATAGACTATATCATTATATTACTGCATTTCTACTTGGCATTATAATAGAGTCATTCGCGATGCAATCAAAGCCCCTTTCGTTCCTGCTCGAAACTTTTTATTGAATTCAACGATATCGTGTGATACTTATTCTTTGTTCGAAATCTATTGTAAATTAGCAAGAGTGCAAACGAGATGTTAACTCGAAATTGGCTGCATGAAGTACCTAACAATTAGTTGAATTGAATTTGAGTGCCTTTTTGTCTATTGTTAACTATTGAAAGTTATTTCAGGTTAATATTTTGTAATTATTATAATGCATGAGAACTCTATAAATCTTTTATAACGAAGAAATATTTCAGGTATGAAATTAAAAATTATTTAATAAAAATATAAAGTTATTCATTATAGTTCTTTATCAAATTATTCCAGAGTTCAGAAATATTTCTGACCTTTAAATTTCACATTTCAGTTTGCGGCAAGTCCAGTATCATAATGGTGTAAAAACATTTTATGTGTATTGCGAATAGATATGGAAATTTACTAAAAATTACGAAACGAAAAAAATCGAAATGCCTGACGCCCAAACGAGTTTTACTGGAGATGATGCGATGCTGTCAATTTAAAAAAATACACACACGTTACCAATAAATAAAACCATAGATGCCTATTAGGGTGGATCTTTTTTTGGTCATTTTCGAGTTTCTTCTCTCTCACTTTCCAAAAGTGTTCCATTTTTAGAAAGAAGCTGCTTTTTCGAATGATGCAGTAACGCAAGAGGCATTTTTAAAACTGTGCCTACCTTACACCACGTAAAAAATTCAACAAATACGAATCAGTTTGAATTCTTACGATTACATACTTTGAAAAAAATGATATTGCATTCTCACAAAAATCATAAAAACTGTAATTTTTGCATTTATCTCAAATTAAAACGTCGAATTAAATACACCTAAATATGGCATTTTTTATGCGTCGTTTACGTTATTCAGGAATCTTCTTCAGAGAAATCTATAAATTTTCAATAAAATTGGACTTAGCTGGACGAACAATATTAAATTTCAAGCCTTTATAAGCATGTGTGAAGCTAGTCCTGTCGAGCATGTTTTTTCAGAAAATGGAACTCTTTGGGAAGGGAAATCGATGAAATTAAAAAAAAAGAACAGAATGTGGACCAACCTAGCGTGCACATATGTCAACCTATGAGCAACGTTCTGTCGTTTTTTAGCCTTTTTTTATATAATGTGTGTATGGTAACAAAAAACAATGTAAGAGCTGTCAAAAACGTGTTATTCTATGGTGAACATACTTCTTATCATGTGGCTATTTGAATTGAACACTTGGATTTTGAAAATCAGACTCATATGGGGCAATCCTACCTGTTTAGTACTTATAACCAATCATGCAGTCGGTAATCAAAAGAGGTCCATTATTACGGGTGATGAGAAAATTAAAATTTATTTACTTCTATACAGCCATCACAAAAATGTCGTAGTGATCCATTGTGAAGCTTACATATCCAATGTACTCTCTAAATTTCTTTAATAAAAAATTGAGGCTTTAAAATGAATGTGGATTTTTTATTAATAAAGGTGAGATTTTACTCCTATAGAAATAAAAGTCAACGACACTTATGAATGACTGGAATTTTAATTCCTCAAAGTGCAATATACTGCACAGACTTCTTATCCTAAACTATTCATTATAGCGAAAATGATGCATTTAATTATTTATTTGAATAGTAGCAGGTAAATGTTTACTTGGGGTAAGGAAATATTATTTTAAAGCAAGACAGATTTACTGAAAAAAAAAATATTTTTTAAAAATAAAAAATATTTTCTTAATGGAAGTAAATCTTTTCTTGCGTCTTTAAAATAAATATTTACCGAATGTAGACCTTTTTTCAATTCATAAAAAGTAAGTCTTGATTTTAATTTATAAAAAAGATTGCAATTTTTATACCGGAAATTAATGGTGTCTTTCTGATCTTGACCAATTCGTTAACTCTTCATGTTCTTTCTCAAAATAATAAAAACGAATAAAGTGGATTGTACATATAAATAGTGTGAAATTATTTTTGTTTAATAAATTCATTTCTTAATTTAATTTACTTAAATTGAGATAAATTCATTATTTTTGTTTAAAATTTTCCATGTTGCTATATCTTCTATGAATCCCCATATTTCTTCACAAGTAACTTGGTAGAATTGTTAAGGTAGTTTCGATTTCGTGTACTAAATTTTGTATCGAAGTACTGGGATTCTTTTTGCAAAATTGTACCATCTACTGATCCTAGCCTCTGCATTTTGAATGCTTCAATTTAGCTGCTAACTTTAACAGCTTTGGGGTCTCAAATGAAAACTAACGTTATGTGAAACAAGTCCGAAGAAAAGCGTGGAGGAATTTGTGCAAAAAATATTAGCAAAGTCACTAATTATGTAGAGAGAATAAAAAGAAATACTGAATAAATTTACAACAATTTCGAAAAATTATTATAGAATATTATAGACTGTTTGATATTATCAATAACTTTTGCCATTAAATGAAAATTATACAACGGATTTAGTAGAAAATAACAAACTATATTAAAAACATTAATGTTCATTGATTAAAAATGTACCAAGTTTTTTGAAAGCATACAGATTTTATTAAATATTAACTCAGTAATATTCGACGAAAAATATCTCAGTAAGGACAATTGTTCTATAGAAATTGTCTAGTCAATGATTAATGAAAAATTAAAGAAAGTGAAAAATATCAATAAAAGTGAAGAATATTTTCCAATAGCTATTTGAAAATGCTAAAGTATGTCTAATATCTAAATATCTAAATCAGGTTTTTAATATATTGTTCTGTGCACCAAAATCCGAAATATTGTTAGGATAATTTTGAAATGAATCAATTTTGTTCAAAGTTAATAGCCAAGTTATTTGTATAAAATATTATTTAATGAAATTAAGACAGATTAAGGCAACTCCTTTATTCCTTTCTCGGTGATTTGAATAATGTAATTGTGGAAAAAAAATTATAAATAAGACTATACAAGTTACTGTAAATTACCATATATTAAAAGAAAAAAATTATATATTAATTATATTTATTAACTTATATTAACACAAATTAAATAAGTTTATTGAATTTAATATATATTGATACTTATATTTAATATATTAATTACCTCAATTAACTAATTATTTGTTATTAAATGTGGTGATTTGAATAATGTAATTGTGGAAAAAAAATTATAAATAAGACTATACAAGTTACTGTAAATTACCATATATTAAAAGAAAAAAATTATATATTAATCATATTTATTAACTTATATTAAGACAAATTAAATAAGTTTATTCAATTTAATATATATTGATACTTATATTTAATATATTAATTACCTCAATTAACTAATTATTTGTTATTAAAACATAGTTATTAACGAATTCGAACGTTAATATAAGATTAATCTATCATAGATAGATAGACGCACTCAACATTTAAGAGATTAGAGTATAGTGATTCTTAATTATTTTCTGTTTAACCGTGTCGATTTCACATCATCCGGACTGAAATTCATTACCACCAATACAAAACGTTAATTGCACCATTGATTTTCATTCTAGTCGTACGTAGACTACAATGACGTATGGTTCATTATTTTCGGTTGTCGCTAATGTATATCACTAACAGCAGCCGTATCAAGCGGAAAATGACGTCATTTCTCACGATTTAGGAAGCGGAAGTATTTATTTCACGCCTTGGTAATAACGAAGTTAATAGATTAATAACTACCATTTTGTAAATATCTTTCATCAATCATTCATTGTTTCAAATATTTATCTCTGAGCATATTCGGAGGGACGACAAATTCATTATCAATGTCCAGTGCAATGACCTGATCTTCGGCTGATGTAGTGATTGTTATTCGTTAACAGACAACACAACTTTTGATAATGTGAATTTATGACGTCCATTAGAAATTGTCAGGAAATTTGAGATAATATGTATCATTTATTTCATAATATATTCACGGAAAAAATATTTCTTGACAAAATTGTGCAAAAATTATCAAGCATTTCTTGGCATATATTTTGGCATATATACAGAGAAATGTTGTTAGTATTTTTAATATGTATTGTACACTTTGTAACGAGTGCTTTTTAATGCAAACTTTTAGTTAAATCATTAACGTCTAAAGCACAACTTTTCTTGCTTCAATTTCAATCGAATATTTCGTATCGAACTCAAAAATAAAAAAAAATCAAAGTTACATGTCCTACTATTTTCGAGGTACCTCTTCAAGATTCCGAGTTCAAAATTGAATTTCAGCCATCAGGAATTCCAATATGACGTCGAATTTTCAAACAATTTCCAAAAAATTGGAAAATATTTATACTTATCAGTTTTTTACGATCCATTAGAATATTACGATTGTATTGAAACTGTGCACAAAGGTGCATAAAATACTTGAACTTTAAGAAAAAATTTTACTTTTACACCCCACATCATTGTAATGACTTCAAAATGGCGTCAACAATGAAAATTTTATTTGAAAAAAATTTCTGGGCAGCCTTACTTATTTTAAGCATCTTTGTATATAGTTTCTATAGAATCGTAATATTCTAATGCCTCGTAAAAAATTGATAAGTATTTTCCCTATTTTTTGAAAATTGTTTGGAAATTCGGCGCCATATTGGAATTCCTAATGGCTGAAATTCAATTTCGACCTCGAAATCTTGAAGAGCGACCTCGAAAATAGTAGGACATGTAACTTTCAATATTTTTGAATATCGATTTTGATGCGAAACACTCGATTAAAATTGAAGCAAAAATAGTTTTGCTTTGGGCGTTAATGGGTTAAAGAAAATTAAAAAAGAGCAGAAAAAATTTCAGTATATTCATCGGTGAATTCTAATTAAATTTTGATCTTAACATTTCCTCTAAAACAGCTCATAGTTTTTTATTATAGTGTCTAGAAATTAAAAAAAAAATATTCATCGTTGACGCCATTCGAGGTCGTTAAAATGAAATGAGGTTGAAAGTAGAATTTTTCTTAAAGTTCAAATATTTTCTTCACTTTTCTTCACAGTTTGAATAGGGTTTGAATATCAGATAGTTGAAAAAATAACAATGTTTCCAAATTTTGTTACATTCTTTTTTTTTTTTTAATTTGGCGCTACATTAAAATTTCTGACGACTCATACTCAATTTTGACCTCGCAATCTTGAATAACGACCTTGAAAATAATAAGAGTTATACCTTTCAATTTTTTCAACTTCAATTTTGACTCGAAATACTTTATTGAAATTGAAGTGGACAATATATCATTCCCGGCATTAATGAGTTAATTTGCTTCGTCATAAAAGATATTATTAAATTAAACCTCTCTATTTTCTTGCCAAAATCAAACGAGTTTCACAATAAATATTACATTTCATAATCAACAATATCAGTTGCCCGAAACAAAGATTTTATTTTATTGTGTATACAATTGGTCTCGTCGGCTATCATCGCAGGTATGAAGCCATTGCAGGTAATAGTAATTGTAATTAAAATGGATATTTTGCAGAATTGGCAAGAAACCTTAGTCGGACATCGGCGTTAACGGCCGGCTGTAGAACGGCGCAATCGAGTAAATGGACGTTCAAGTACCTACCGCGCAAGGTGCGAGAAATTTTGATATTTTCCAGTTTCCCCGAGCGAGAAACCTGATATCGTGCAGGAGTGCATTCGTTCGAGGGCCATTTGTGGAAAACCGACAAATGGCAAATTAGGGAAAGAGAATATTACATGCGGTATTACCAATTCGTATCGGAACTTTGCGATATTTTGCTCCTGTAATGAAGTAGACGAGAAAGGGTCGGTGGAGGCTGAGGGGCACGGGGAAAATAGGGTCGGGGGTGGATGAGGCTGGGGGCGAACAAGCCCCAGGAATATCAGCGAACCGTGAAAGCTCTCGGCCGATACGCGCGAGAGCATCCGTGTGTGTGCGGGACGCGAATCCCGTGCGCCTAACTTAAGTACCAGGGAAAATAGGCCAGACTTAAACTTGGCACTATTAGTGCGTCTAATAGGATAACGAGCACGTGATACAGGGTTTTCCGTATTAATGCTTCAAGTCCTGGAATTATTAATTTTAAACCGCAAATCAGAATGCGGTTTAACCCTTTGAGGCATAGTGGTCCCTGTACACCGAGAGAAAAACAATAGTAATAGTTGAAATAGTATAGGACACAGAGTAAATTCTATTTGCGAGAATGTAAATAATGAAATTTTATAAGTTATTTGCAATGATTAGTAATATGATATTACATAATTATACCGGCCAACAAAAACAAGACCGATCTCCATACCCAGAAACAGGACTATACTTTTCCAAAGGTTTTCGATACGTTCAATCAAAATCTGGCCGCAGAATTTTTCATCACGTCCAGATTTTGAGATATCACAATCTAAAAATGCAATAAAAACGTTTTTTTTTCCATTTTCAACAAGATTTGTAGCCGAACAAAAGTTTTTTTTGAAAATTGGGAAAATGCAGATTAATGTGCTAGTCATCAGCTTTGAAAAGCTCTCTTAGTAATTCCTTCTCAGTCAATTTTTTTTCATCGAGTTATCGAAGAGTTTTTCTCCAGACACGATTAATATTTTCGTTTTTGATTTATTACGTTAATATATCTCAAAATTTTTATGTGATGCAGCAATTCTGCCACTAAATTTGGATTCAGCAGCTTTCTGATGAATGAACTTTAATATAGTCGATGCTAAATTGCCAACAGAATTTATTAACGATGTTTTTTGCACTGATATGTTAGAATATCTGAAGATCTTGAGATGATAGAACAATTCCGAGTAAGAAGGTCGGCCTCGTTTTCTTAGTTATTTTCATACAATTACACATTTGTAACTGTTAAACTACATTAAACACAAGTAAACAGCCATTTATTAGCTTTTAATAAATGCATCATATGAGAGTTATAAGATTTTATTACCGAATCGTATATCGTTTTCTATCAATTTTATTTCGCATTAATAAAGTTAATCGATGCCATTTAAAATTAATAAAAATAAGAAATAAAATTGAAAAAATAAACCGTACTTGATCAATTATGCATATTATTCATGAAATTCATACCTCCAGTGATATAAATGTCCCTAAAATTTAATTACAGGGAATGTCGGGGTTACTGAGCAGGAGATTTAGGTTAGATTTTTAAAATTCATGATGACGGATCCGATATGGACAACTAAATTTCATGAAAGAACTCAAAATCATGCAGAAGATACGAATTTCATCAACAACGTTTATAATTGTTCTAATAAGGTTGATTTTTGTCATATGTTGTTGTAAATAATATACTAACAAAAAATAAAAAAAAACGTCGACGTTTTGAAGACGTTAGTTTGATTCGGAACAAAACAAACAAAAATAGTAGTTGAAGTTCATAGATTTGGTTGCGAATAGGCGTCGATCGCATTTTATGCGTAAAAGAATTCACAAAAAATATTCGCATTTTAAATGAAATTTTTACCATGCCAATGGAAAGAGTATACTCGAATATTGGTCATTTTCAAGTCAATATTAATCTTACTTTCTGTTGAGAATTAAGTTCGAAAATCAATTAAAAATAATGTGCTCCTCCCGGACTTAATGGGTTAATGAACCAATTTTATTTTCAATTTCCTTCTGACCATCATATTATTAACTAAGTTATGCTTTTTTAAGATATTTGGTATCGATTCGCATATTATATGGAAATCGCAATGTTTACAGGATAACCTTTGGGTAAATATTGTGCTATCCATTAGAGCGAGTTTTCCCCACTTAGAATGTTTCTTCTAACGGGTTTAGATTGCAAACCATGTGGATTGACAATTTTAAATCAAAGATGAATGTTTTTGCTGACTATCCTTGATGAAATGTTTATACTCCTGTACAAAAATAATTGTCAGAAATAATTTAAAAATGTATGTTTATTTATGATTTCGACCATGATTTCCGACATTTCTGTAAGATGAGTAATTTTTTGTAAATTACGTAAGTTCTATTCGTATTATATGAAAATTAGAAACCGATGATAATATGTGTTTTCATGTAGTTTGGATATAGTTAGTACTAGCGGTACATAATATTGTAGTTATTTATGGAAAAGACCTTATAATAACTCTCCGCAGTATTTGATTTTAGTATTAATTTAAATCGAAAGTTTTGACGATGTTGATGGGTAATAAAGTATTCGACATCGACTAGTATATTATACCGTCACTACTACAAACAGTATTGTAATCAAGTGTTGTTTGGTAGGAAATATAACAACACTCGTAAATAGTTACTGCACTAAGAGACTTTGTATGGGAAATTTCGATATTCTGAATTGGATTTACCAATTAACATTTTATCGATATATAATATTATTAGTATTAACATTTGTACATTGTTATTATTTAGATATGATGGGTTTCTAATCCAAATATTATCATTTTTTGTACAATTTCGATCATTGCATTTATAATATATTGTAAGGTCTGAATGTACTAAAAATGCAGAACAAAGATCATAAAGATCGTAATATATTTATCATACATGGCATACAGAGAATAAAAATTAATTAAAAAAACAAAAAAAACAATAATAACACATTAAAAATGAAACTTCATATTTAGTAAAAATTAATTATATTTTATACAATACAATATAAAAAGTAAAATTTTATGACAATTTTGTTATTCGATATGTAAATTGATTTACAGAAACATGAAACTCAATGCCCATGGGGAATGTAAAATTATAAAGAAGACTTTCATTTATTAATGAAATCTGATATTGCCGTTTTGATAGTAATATAATACAAAAGTGAAGTATGAAATAACGTTTTTTATTTATTTACAGTACTCTATGAAACACTGTTGTAAGTAAAACGTTTTTAAATTAACAATAATTATTTTGAAGTATTATGTTGAAAATATAAAAATATAATTTTTCAATGAAAATTTGGTCATGTAAGTGAAAACTTAAAACCATAGTCATAAAATTGATTATTAATTAATGAAATATGCATGGTTGAGAATTCTGTAATGGGTTTAAGTCGTAAAAGCTAGAGAAATGTTTTATTTACACGTGATTACATGTTTGCAACTATAAAAAACACTTTAAACAATATTTTAATTAATGACAAATATGCAATTTTATTTAATTTGACTATTTCAATTTATCAATTTTATCAATTCAACATTATTATTTTTTTCAGCGTCAAATTTTACTCAAAGCTTTTAAATCTCAATAATACTTAAAAATTACTCAGTCCATTCTCTAATTTTTGTTATTTATTTAGGATACTGTGTATAATCTAATTGGTCTTCTTATCTATCAGAATATTCAATTATTTTCGAAAACCTCTAATCATTGAATAAGAGTGTAATATAGTTTGGTTGAAAAAGTTCGCTTGCTGTAACCAAACCCGTTTTATGAACCAAACAAATTTTTTTACGTATCGGTATTACATAAGTGATTGGTTTTACGTTCTACGATTGTGATATAAATTGGAATGATTAGTGGTGTTAAGTAAATGGCTGTTTACTACCGAGCTAGTTTGCACCAAACTAGGTCAACCAACTCGAGTTAGTCAGAAAATTAAATTTTACGATACTTAATTGAAATTATTCATGAAAAGAATGAATTATTAGAAAAACCAACTGCTAATTCGTTTAAATTTGTTGGTTTTAATAATCGTCCAATTTGTTGGGAACTAATCAAAATTAAAAATTTTGAAACTATTTGAGGTTAATTACTGCCATCATTCATTCTTTTTGAAGAAAATAATTTACCCCCTCCAACGGTACCTTCCTCCCATTATTTATTTATTTTTTTTATTTGTTTATTTATTTATTTATTTATCGCCAGCATAAGTGACTTTTTGACGATGAAACTAAAGACTTAACCGTAATTGCAACTTTTATGGCAGTTTAGGTACAACATTTCTTTTATTAACAAATATTTTTTCGTTTTACTCCAACGTTGCAAACTTCAACATCATAAATTGTTACACGTTTATCTTATATTTGATGTAACGTTAGAACCTCTTTACAAGTTAACTGCACTGCGAAACTTTTAGGATGTCATTGGAAACCATTCCACGTATAGCCGACAATGACAAAGATGATTGCTTTAAAATTAACCTTATCTTATAATTGTGGTAATGGACAAAGTAATTTGTAAAAATACCTTATGCAATCGTGACATAAAAGCACACTGGTATTAACTTACACTACACTTTGTTCGTGTCATGTTGCTGCGGTGCAAATTAATGGAAACAAATGGCGTGGAAAATAAAAATGCAACAATTTTTTTCCTCGTATGTGAGCTTTCACTTTCGAAATCGCAAATCTTCCGCTTCACGCGCTGAAAACACCACCATTCTGAGTAGATATCGCGAAATATTCCTTGCGCCATCACGCAGTCGGAAAATACGGCAATGGATATCCGGTTTTCAGGCTCAATTTCCCAGGCATGTAGATTGTGCTTTTATACGCGGAAAAAATAGCGGTTGTAAATCGGAGCGAATGTCACCTTTTTTTGTATTGGACTCGTATTCTGCTTTATTTACGAATATCAAAAACTAACGCGCGTAGTATAAAGATGTATTAGTTTTTACTGCGCGCAAGAACACGACTTTTTATTGTTACTTTATTATCTGCAATACGAGATTTAAAAATTTCCATTTTCCGAAATTCGCGCCTGTCAAGTTTGAACTTTGTGTCCGATACTTATTTTCTATTGTTTGTATGTATTTTAAAGTCATTGATAAAAACTTGGAGGAAAACCATTTAGATTTCCAACCATTTTATTTCGACAAAATATCAAAAAATTTTAAAATATGTATTTTTGAGATCTATCGTGAATAAACTAATACAAAAATAATCTTATTACTTAGAGTAGGTTTTTTTTAATAAATGAATTGTATTCGTATGTCGGCACTTGTGAAAAAGATTTTTCGGCAAGTGGTCAGCGCCATCTACTAGAAGATCCATAATGAAATTTTAAAAAAATATTTTTTGTGTAAAGTTAAAATAATACAAGTAAAATGCTAATCTTAACTACTTATATAATGTTTAATGACACTCTAATCGCTGGCAAATAAATTTTGCACGTACTGATACGTATGTACTAAAATGCGTACTTGTATCGAGTCGACGCTTAACTTGGAATTTTCAAATTTCCGAAAGACTTTTTTAATTAATTGACCGTACGTTCATCGGAAATAGGAGACGGTAGCCGGTTCTTCGGATCGCTTTTAACGTAAATTAATTGAAATTTACAGAGGATGTTTACTATTTAATTAACGACTCTGCTATCAAAGCGCGTACAGCGACTAAGTTGCACATGTTGACGAGACAAGTGGAATTTTCGAAGACCGTTGAATTCAAGTTTCCGACATGACATGCCGGAGCGCATACCGAACAGACATTTTACGTGTACGAGTCAAGTTCTATAGACACAAGTGTGTGGTATATGCCGCTCCTACGTCTAATGCGTCGAAAGCTTTGTGTCACTGGGAAAATACGTAACAGAGCTTCGACACACATTGATAATGTTATTTCGAGCGAATGGGTGCTCGTGCCGTATACCACCATCGATGATATACGCAAACGAACGTAATTTGATATTCTCCACGTGCCGGCGGCACCGTGTAATTCACAAACCAACCAAATTTCAGCGTCATCTTACTTTGTTTACCACTTGAGAGCAACTATGCGATACGTATGCAATGTAGGGTCTGAAACATTTGGTTGATGGGCGATACAGCGGTACGACTTCAATATTTGAAGAAGTAAATGTGTGCAAGGGCCTTGTCACTTTGCCGCTCTCTTCAGTTATTACCACTGAAAATGCAGCAGCAAATAGTGCTACGTGAGTATTTAATATGAAGCAATTTCAAAACAAGCATTCAAAACACTACAGATCAACATAAAACAAATTCAACATCAAACAGTTTCAATGGACCAAACATTCAGCATCAAAAATATCAATAAAGAATCAATTCAGCAGAAAAAAGCACATTGAAAAATGCTGGCTTTAGACCCGACACAATAAAAAAAATGTAGAAAATCTCATTATCATGACAATTTTTTCAAATAGAGAGCGAAATCTTCTCAATTATGAAGATTGGTCGGCAATATTTGGTCCGCCATCTTTAATTTTAGTAATCTATCCTTATTCATGATGTACGACCCCACAAACTTTTTTACGCACATTTCCTCGTCATTTTGAAGCATTTTATGAATGTTTGTATACCATATTGAAACCGCCATCTTAAATTTTAAAAATTTAACCTAAAATTCGTGCTCAGAGACCCCAAAAACTACTATATATACATTTTTCGGACAATTGTACTACTAGCGATATACATGCCATTAATATTGTTAATAGCTGATGAAATAAGGTTTATATTTTTTGACATGTTGCAGTTTCAAAATGTTAGGTTGATTTGAGGCAAAACAAAAGAAATTCAAATTGAAGTTCATAGATTTTATATACTTTGGTTGCGGTATGGCATTGATCCCGCAATTTTATTGTGACGAAAAAGAAGTCCGCAAATAATGATACACGTAAAATTTTGTCCATTTTTTATTTGAAATTCGCCGTGATGGTTTTCGGAGCCAATAAAATGCAACTCTGATACGCCTTAATAATTCGTAGAATAGGTGTGTTTGGAAATTTTATTTCAATTTTTTACTGGAGAAAATAAGTCTCACAAATAAATTGAGTGATTTTTCCAGACTTAATAGATTAATAATACAGATTGAAATTCATCAATTATTGCACTCTGTAATTAAACCACATCAATGGACCAAAACTAATATAACCTAACATTTAGGTTCGTATAATGAATTATACGTGTAAATATTCCAAATTAATTGCTCTACTACTGAATTAATCTTCGACTGATGTGGTTCTATGAGTATTGACCGCACATACAAATTGTGAAAAGACGCAAAAACAGCAAACAACAAAGTAAATGTATAAAAACATTCAATAAATTTGACAAGAAAGATATGAAACAATCATAAATAAAACTCTGAAAATAATATGTATACAGTTCATCATGAGTTACTTAAACGTCATATAAATTAATATGAACCGAGTTCACTAATGGATTGGTTAACTATACTAACCTTATCTAACTTTATACTTTGGTAACAAATTATACACAATACCCTTGCTTGTTACATACCTCTTTCCTCTTTGAATGATGAACAAATTTAAAGAAATTTTCAACGCGATTGATAGTACAAATGCATTAATTGCCCGATACCGAAAATGTGTAGAATTTTTCATTGCTTGAAGTATCATCTACCCGATTCTATTTCAAATCGAAACACATATTTGAAAAGAAATTCTTTATTCAGAAAGATGTGCAATTGAAAATTAGGAACGGAACTTTAACAAAAATTAATAATTGGAAAATTATTATTTCGTAACTTAACAACATTTAAGTTTTCGACGAAAAGCAGAAAATGTACTCTGAAAAGTCAATGGCACATTCAAACCCGTTAAAAACCGAATGGCTCATTTCTAGAAGCCTTTACGAGCTTTCTTTAATGTATCCGAGTCTCATAAAATATTTAAGCATCGCTATTTCAAATGGTACATTTTTCGACATTTCAAAAATCCATTCAAAGCAAACAGAAATAACCTTTACTTGAACAGTATGTTATTAAAAATTCAATTTGTCTACTAAAATATATATATTCAGTGAATAATAAATAATAAATATTTGAAAATACTGTTTTAAAATAAGAAATAATTCAAACTAATTTGTTTTATCTAGTTGAGATAATGTTTGTTAAATATAATTTTAGGCTTTTAATTAGAATTTAGTGATTTATTTCTTTTCGAATAAATGTTTGGGGTTCTAAAATATAATATTTAATATACTAAATCGAGTGAAATTTAAAAAAATAGATAAAACCCCCTGTAGGTGCAAGTTATTTACAAGATTAATAACTAACATTAGTTTTGTGCGTTAATAAAACTATATCATTAGTATTTTCCAATGTCACATTAAGCAATGTTTCAACAGTATGTTAATATCAAACTGTAAATAAAAATTGAACGAAGTTTGTTAATAAGTATGCTTTAACAACGATTAGATTCTAAATGTTAAGTTATATGAATCGAGTAAATAATAAATGCATTCTATTCTCATTTAAAAAATAAATCATCAATTACTAGTCGTTGCGTTTGAGTTCAAACGTTTAAAGTGAAAAATACGTTGGAAAACAGCCCGAATAATGTTACTAAACAGCTTACAATATAATTTATTAATCTCCGAATAATATGTAATATCACTGAACATAAATTTACTTACAAATCACCCCCACACTGTAGAATATGTCCCAGGATGCCCTAAGAAGCTCCCGAGGACGTCCAAATATCTCTTCTTATCCAAGACATCCTGGGATTAACTTGTGTTGTATGGACCAAATTTAAATAAAATGTTAGCGTGTAGGTTACGCATTTTTGTTTAAATATTATTTTTTCTATTTCTATTCTGTTATCATCATTAATTAAAAAATTTTTCGTATATGATGACTTTTCAGTCCAAGTCATATTTGTAACAAATTGAAATTTTCGACGAAACATTTTGTGTAAAAAGGACAATGTGATTTTTCAAAACCGCATCTGATGGCACTTGTAACTGAAAATGTTCGTTTCAAGCGAAATATTTCCTGCATTTCGTTGCTCCCATTGACATGTCAGAAACGGAATCAGTCTCGCGCATTGCCTTTTTTGATTATTATCTGGGCTGGAACACGTGTATTGGATCTTAAAAAGGAAATTTAAAACAGGAACTGAACGTTTATGGCTAACATTTTCTCTCGTTTTACCGCTTTTTTTCTTTCTCTATTCATCTCCTCGTCTCGCTCCATTACCACGAGATCCTTTATTGTTTTTCACCCTTTTAACTCTCCCACCCTCTCTTTTTCCTTTCCCCCCTACTCAATTGTTCTATCCTTTTCTCGCATGTTCTTCATCTGCATTCCAATTTGCGTTATGTTCTATCTATACGCGTTCCCTTTGTTTGTTCTTCCTCATCTGCCTGGAAGTTCCGCGTTTATTCCCCCTGCCCCCTGCCCCCAGCCCCTTCTCATCACCTAACCTATGCCACCGCCCCACTTACCACCACCGTGCGAGAGTTTCCGTTTCCTCTTTACGTCGATGGAGTCTAATGCCAGCTTAATTAAAAAAAAAAGAAAAACAAACAAACAGTTGGTGGAGCGAATGTTGTTTATCGCATTTGCGCGAAGTCTTAATCGACTTAACCAGAGTGCCGAGTTTGTGAAGGAATTCTAAACTAGTCACGCTTTGCTGCATTTAGTTTTCTCTTTAGACGAAATTAGTTGCTACTATTTGGCATTTTTGTTATTTCAAAAAGAAAAATATTAGGGGTGGGAGAAACATTGACATATTTTACAGTTTTCTTCCCGAAATGAAATTTCAATTAAACAATCTTTTTGAACAATTTCATCGTAAAATCGCCATTACGTAGTATTTGGATACAAATCATTTGCAGTATTTATTATTATTGACCCCCCCTTAATTTTTCAACTTCAACAGCAGCAAGATAAGTGTATAAATTTTTGTTCAATGCCGGGAATTTTGGCTAACTTGTGCATTAAAAAAACATTTCTTCTGAGGTAGTGCCAAAGTTTCTGTTGTGGTACCGACAATGACGCGAATTATTCTACGGTACTCTGTACCGTAATCCAAAACATATAGATATTGGATTGTTATGTAAAAAGCCGTAAAAGCCCCTAACATTAATTTTAGTTTAAACGTGCAAAAATCGTATTATATAACTGCCAGTTATTTAACTTAATCAGAATAGACACCAATAAGTGTGGTGTATGAATTTTTGAAAATATTTTCATTGTGTGCCTTTCAACTCTTTAAATAAGCCTATTGTATTAATTAATACAAAAAAAAAGATGTTAGCCATTTTCTAGATATATATTTGAATTTTTTTAAATCATCAATTTTTACTTTTTTTTATCGGAACTTGGACACTAATTGTTTGGTCAGCTGCATGAGTAGGTAATTGCAAAATTGATCGTTGTCCAAAATAGTAGTTTTCGATAATAGTGCGTAAAATACGATTTTACGCACCGTTTTTAACATACGATTAGATATATCGAAAAGAACGTATTTTATGGATTCTTCTATATAATTATAAGTAGATAGTAGCAAGAAAATTGCGAACTGCAGATCATTAGTAGTAAACAAACCCTACTTAATAACAATGATTAGTTATAACAATGATAAGTTAAATCGTTCATATATTATAACATATAACACGCTATCTATGTGTATACTTAAGTCCAGGACTTAAATCCCTTTTTGCATAAAACGGACAATAGGAAATGAAAATTGTAAATTTGATATGTGTCAAACGACAGATGTAAGATTTAAAATTAAGAATTTCTAATGATCTTAACTATGTCAAAAATAGATTTAGGTTCCCTTTTGCACAGAGAAATTAACTTTTTGAACGCTGAAAATTTTGCACACTAGTACACATTTTGCGGATTAGTAAAAATATTAGGCACTAAGGACAAACGTTACTTTATGCACACCTGTGTGTAAAATCGACTTTCCAGAAACCTCATGATAAAATAGGTATTAAGTGTATAATTTATACAACCTTTTCTTATTAAATGATGAACATTTGATCGAATTGAGCGTTTGACTAGTTAAAAAAGTAGTTTCGAATAATACTCGTGTAAGTTGTCTGAGTAATTTGATAGTTTTACACCTCAGCTTCTATCGGTGTTTTTATATTTATTGTTTTTAAGACCGTAAAGCACCTTTTAAGTAAATAGAAAATAAAATTCTTGAAAATGCTATTGTGTTTTTTTTTCTTAAAGTACAGTGAAATTTTCAGATTTTGCATTAAAGATGTATGAAAAATATCGGAGGCTAATTAAACAAAAAAAAATATATATATATAGCAAAGTATTACATCGTGCCAAAGAGTTCGCTTTCTGTATTCTTACTTTAAAAGCATGCATAAAGAATTTAAAGTTGCCGAGGGAAGTACGAAACGGCGTTCGGTATATCCCAGACTTTCAATCTCGTTTATTTCTATGCGCAAATAAATTATTTATTACTATACATTCTGTTGTTTTTAATGGATTTACTTTTATACCGTGTGCAAACTCCTTCCTTTTTTGTTTATTATTTTATTTCGATCTCGTATTTTCATGGAGTTCTTTTCAACGTTTCACATTTCTCTTTTGCAGTCAATTTAACATGTAACGAGATTTTTCTATTAAATAAATTCAGCGTTCAAAGTAATGTAATATTAAATGTTTAAAGTTAAATTATTCAACGTTAGTAAACGTAAAGATGAATAGCAAACAAAAAAGTAGCATTCAGGTGAATTTTTTTATATTATATTATATATTAATAAAACTACACACAACTACAAAAAAGTGTCATACAAAAGAAAAAACAATTGATTTTGCTGAGCGTACAGTTTTAAAAATGCTTCCATATGTGACTAAAGTTCCATATCTAAAATTAGACATTTTGAATCGCTGTAAATTTAACCTGAACGACTGTTAATGCAAGTATAGGAAAACATGTATTTTTCAGATGCATATAATTAATATAATTATCTTTTTGACTGACAAGTAAGTTATGACTTTCGTTTAGTGTGATAATTTTTTCTTTAATAAAATTGTCTAAAATGGTTTTTGAGCATAGTGAAATAGTCGCCACAGATTATCTTGACTACTTCAGCAATTGTTATGTCCTACAATATAATGTCGCTCAGTGGTTTAGTCTCTGAATTTCGGGGGTTCGAATCCGCCTTAATGGATTTTTTTTTATTATTTTGTATTAATACGATTTCAGTGATGCGTTGTAATGCCTTAATTTACATATATTATGCATTTCATTACAGTTCAAAATGAATGCTTGAAAATGAATAATTATGCACGATAATGTACAAAATATTTGTTAGTGAGGAATTTAAAAAATAAGAAAATTAATAATAAAAATTATTATTTACATATTTTTTTAACATCTTTCCAAATAATTCTGCAGTTAAATAATTATGCAGACTCAGTAAAAACGTTGGATAAAATTTTATCAATATTAATATTCTTTCTTTTTATTACTAAATCGATCGTTGGATCTTGAATAATGATCAATGTAGAGAATAATTTATATGGCAGATAATAAAATGCCGATCGCATAATTATTGCTTCTACTTTTTGCATATTCAACCTTTTAAAACAGAAACTAAAATGTTATTTAAAGTTTTTAATTCATTAATATATATAAATAAAAAGTAACAAATATGTTCGAAGGACTGAATGAAAAGGATGTCACGTTTACTAAAATCAATTTCAATAAAGAAAGGTTTCATTGGAAGATTTGTTTTAAATATTGCGACCATCAGAAATGGGGTAGAACTGGACTATTCAAATGGGATTTAAATTGAAGAAAAATAGAAAAACCTGATCGTATCAAACAAATCTGGGATTCGTGAAAAGGGCAATATTCAAAAACGATTGCAGAACATTTTACAAAAGAAGCGACATATTCGATTGAAATATTGAATCAGAAGGATATTCGATTACAATCCATTAGATTTTTAAATCGTTGTTTTACGAAATAAAGACAGTGAATAGTGTTTTTTTAAACTGTCTTCCATAAACAAAAAGGATAATAAGTTTTGAAGTTCTTGGATTTTAATTTACCAAAATTGATTTCCATGTAAATCTGACAACTCCAAAAAAAAGGCAAAAAGATTATAGAAGAAAAAAATGTACAGCAGTAACTTTATCAAACTTTTGAAATGTTTAAATAAAACAGATTAAAATTTTGGATATGTAAAGTTTTTGTTCGGTTTTTTGTAATAATTCTTGAAACGATATGTTCAGCAGAGCAAATAAATTCAATCAAATGGTAGCAAACACTCAAATGGGCAGAAGAAACGATAATGTTACAATGTGTACACAGAGGGTCGATGACAATATTCATATTATGACTTGTATGAAGTAAAAGGATTTCAAGCAACTTGATCTCGGTTTTACTGGATCTATCCAATTACAACCCTTTATCAAATGTAACATTGACCTAGCAATCTTAAAATGCAACAAACCACGTAAAATGGCTCAAACCAGGAAAAAAAGGATATTTTATGAGATAATAGTAAAACAAATAATGAAAAATGTATTCAATTTAAAAATAAAATAACTTTTTTGTGGTCGTAAAATCTTATCTCAACAAATGTTAATTGCAGCTCATTGAATACTTCAAATATAAAAAACTCTAAAAATATTCATGCTAGATGTCTATAAATAGCTTATTTTAATTATATTAATTTATAAAATGTTATATGCAAATTTTCGAATCATCATCCAAATGAAAATTTCAATTCAGTACCCTTGTGTTCTATGCATACTATATGTAATTATCAGACAGCCCTAGGGCATATTGGGCATAATTTACAAGAGGACTGGCTCAATGCAAAATCCCCTTGTTGGAATCTTTTTAAATATGCTAAGGATAGTAATTCTGAATAATTTATAGCATATTTACTATTAGTTAGGGTAAAACGGAGTCATGGGTATGTAGAGTAGCCACATATTTTGAGTGAAACGAGTGAAAATATACAAAATTGATAAAAAAGAAAATTTTTTAAATCGATTGTTTTTTATTTCAAGTAAACTTTAGAGGAAATGGAAATCAATATATATTTTACCCGAGCGGAATATCGAATATTTGTCTCGTTATGTGAAATTCCATTGCAGAGTGTTTTCACCTTTTAATGTATTAAAATCGCGAATTCCTTACACTTGAAATTTTCTTTGCTCACATCAAAATTTCACACCGATGATCCGAGAAAATTAAAGATATGATCTTACATCTGTTTAGGAAATTTAGCAGAAAGAAAATCTATGAAATTACAATTTTTTCATAATATTAATGATATATATTCATCTTTAAAAAAAAAGTATTGTATCATACAATTATTTCATTAGATAAGAAAGAAAATGAAAATGAAAATAATAATGATTTTAAACGAGAAATTTAATATAATATTTTTAAAATTTCAAGCGATAGAAATCGTGGAGAAGTTAAACCTAACAAGACATTATCTTGCCGAAAGAATGAGAAATATTCCTCCTCTGAAATACCGCAGAAATTATAAATTTACATTTATATTATATGCGACTTTCCCTGCTAGCGATAAATCTCGAACGATACGAAGAAAAGAATGATTGTCATCCTGACAACCATTTTCTCATCAGAGATGAACACGATTAGGATAAAAAATTAATTCATCTTTTTTTGCATTATATTCATTTCCTTTGATCCATTTACAAATAAAAAAATGCTAAGTGATTCAAAGAGCAGAAATAACTTTTTCTGATGTTGCATGTTGTAATTCGAGTCATTATGATAAAGATCGAAATAATTTTTCGTTTGCGAATGGGTTAATTTTAACGTAGATTATAATAGTTGTTAGTTAATATTATGTAGTTTTTAAATTTAACTTCACATTAAAAATATATTATTAAGTACGATCGATTCAAGTTATATTAAAATCAATTTGATAGTTTAAAAAAATTTACTTTTCGATAAAAAAATCTGATTTTAAATATTTTTGTAATTAAAAATGATGCACTATTTATTATAAAGTAACTATAAATTGAATAACAATGGCTAGAAAAATTGGCGTCAAATTCAGGAATCGAAAGTATTTCTTTGGTTACTAATTTAGAATATGGTGCAAAAAATTATATTATTTGCAATGAGAATTTATTTTGACAATAGGCGTTTTACCCCGTTTAACAAATCAGTCAACGTTTAATTTATAACATTAATTTATAATATATTAAGTAAAATAATGTTTTACAACTTTATAAACACTATTACCTCATACAAAGTTAGCTAATGGAAAATATTAGCTAACTTTCTATTTAATATTCATTTACATTGTAGTTAAAGTTACGGGTAAAGTTCCTATTTATAGTGAATTTTGTATGCAATGGATGTAAATTTAATAAATGCCGATTAGTACACTGGGAAATAAATTCCCTTTTGTGTTTATTAGTATACATGGGTGAATTTCTAATGAAGACGCATTGGTAATTTCCGGTAGAAAACTATCCTGTGCATTCCTATTTTCTTTTTTTCGTTGCAATGCCAATTTCTGTAAACATTTAGGAAAATTTAATATTTTAGAACAATTTTGCATATAAATTTTTACGGCAAAGATCTTTTCCAAGAAACGTAAAATTAGTTGGATTTGAACAACTTTAACCCGACTAATTTTAAAACTAAGAATTGTTCTGTATAATTCCACAAAAATTTGAAATTTTAGTATTGTAGTTTCTAACAAACTTTGAGCAATTTGAAATATCCATTTTCGGTAGTGGAATATTCCTTTAATTGTGACTAGAATAATATTAAGTCTCCGCTTATTAGCCACTTTTTAGTCTATTTATAGTTAAACCTGTGATAAGTGGCAAAAGCGGAGAATAAATTTATTACTTATCCTTTGGGACATAAAAATTAAATGACACCCGGTTCGTTGATAAATATAATTTTTATTTTATGAACAGTTATTCTTTATTTAAAACAATTTACCGTGTGACAGTGCTTTAGAATTAGAAAGGTTAACTTTATTTTTTAATTTAACTTATAAAAAACTTAAAATAAGGGGAGTTAGCATAAAGGAAGACTTATTGTAGATAATAAATGAATGCCAACTAATTTTTAAACCTACATACTTATTTATTCATGCAGCTAACTCTTTTCTTCGTGAGGTTTAAGGTTTTAAATGAAATGTTTTGAAAGAACTACATATAAATTATGGTCTCAGGCCCATTATTAAAATATTATTTAGATAAAAACTTATCGGACCATATTTTTTTCGTAACGTATTAGTTGCGTATTAAAATAGGATACATTTATAGATGTTATGAAAAATTTTGCAGGGTATGGAAAGCGATAAATAATTTATTGACAATTTTAACGCAGATATAAATCTTTATGAAACTTATTTTTAACAAAAGCCTTTTAGAATCGAAATGTTTAATTATTTTTTCGAAGTTTTGCTGGTCTATTTAGGAAGGAATATCGGATGAAAAATGTTTACAAACAATACTGAAAAAAGTGAAAAATTTGACTAAAATCATTAAAATAAGAAACAACAAATAAACTGATCGTTTATGTTTGGATTTTTATTTGTTTCAAAATTATATTATCCTTGAATGAAATCGGTGGATTTAGATAAACATAGAACAGTCTCGATACCGAGGATAATGCGTCTCCGCAAAGTGGAAAATCGATTTCGACTCGTGACCCTTTTTCGTTCTCTCTGCCTCTTTTTCGTCGTGAAATTCATCTCCCTTTTCCACGCTTTTCCTTTCTATTTTTTTTTCTCTATCCAACGGCCCCCATCTCTGTAAGTCGTCAAGTTCCACCCGCGTAGCAAGGACCCGAAATTAAAAAACGCGCCGCCGGCTAGTAACCAAAATCCGTACTCGGTCAGACGGTCACGCGCGCACTGGCGCGACGTTTTTTTCGAGGGTAACGTGCCGGTGCTTCTTTCAACCCTGGAATTTTAAGCGACCACCCACCAGGGTAAGTATCGTCGGAGGGTGAAACAGAAACTGGGTTCTGCGATATTTAAATTAGGTTTTGTTTTTTCTCGGTGGCCTGCGCAAAAGGATTACCGAAAGCTTTGAAAAGTTTAGGGTGTTGCGTAGCAAGTTAAGACGCCAAGTTTTTTCAAGGATTTTAAAAAATGAAAAGGTGGAAGCAATTCAAATAATTCGCAAAGCTTCAGGTGAACAAAAAGTAAGAAATGTTTGGAACTTTTAGAAAGTAAGAATGTTTTTTTTTTGCATAATTTGTGGTGTCGAACGTACTTAAACGAAGGTTACTTATTTAACAATTATTAGACGATTTTTAATTTTTTTTTTTATTTTTTCATTAACAAAGAAGCAATATAGAATGTAATAGTTATCAACCACATTTTTAAAAATTGTGATGAAAAGAGAGTTGAAAATTATCGTTTAGTTGCAGCAATTAATTGTACTTTTTACACTCTGAGGGCAAAATGCAATTTTGCTCCCTGTATGGCGGGATGAATATAGTATGTGCAACAAGGCAGGATAAGTGTTTGAAGACTCATACGAATTACCGCAGTTGCCAACAAATATGTATTTCGCTCCCTAGTTGCACAATGCACTATTTTCAAACTTTTTTATTATTGTAGCTACTCAGTCATGCAAAGGACTTATGATTTATGCTATTGACAATCAATTCAGATTTGGTTGAGGAAACCTATTCTCTGTACAACATTGTTATGTAAATAATGCTTTTTTGGCAGGTTTTCGTTATAAAAATGATATAGATTTATAACATTTTTCAAAAGCTGTAAATATTTGGAACTGACTAGAAATGTTTGATATAAATGAATACAAATGTTGTTAAAGAAACGTAAAAATGTCAAGTGTTTATACAAATTTGAAGCACTGACATTTTTATCATATTTTCATGCGTTTTGATTCGTACCTTCAACTGAAAATAAAAATAAAAGTATTACAAGCCTGAAAGTAATAATAAAATTTAAAAAACAATATTGAAATAGGTTATTATTTATATTGAATAAACATTCAAAACAAGTTACTTTTCTGGTAATAAATTTATAGATTCAGAATCTAAAATTATTTGAAATTTTTAAAATTACATGTTTAGAAGACATATTTTTACGTCGTTAAAACAAGAATGAACTTAAGAAGAACTTGGAATTTTGAAGCTCTCAAAAACATCGGAAGCTTTTAAACCGTCTACAAATTTCAAAAGAATTTGAGATACAGAAAGTCTAGTAAAGAATTCAAAGAAGTAAACGTGTTAGTGCGTGTGAACTTCAAATAGCTCGAGAGAATGGGAAAGAAAAGGTGTTTGCAAAACTTCATGACAAGGACAGCTGAGATAGGTGAAAATATATGATACAAGGTAGAAAGTCGTCCAAGAATTAAATTTTGAAATAACCATTTTAACAACAATTCTTAGAAATAATAATACTGATATTAATAATACTAATATTACTAGTATATTTTTAAAAATTGAATTGATTATGTGTGAAGATTCTTTAATCAGGTGTTTTAAATAAGTATGCTAATTTCGTGAATTTTAAATATTGAAAAATATTGGAATATCACTATTGAGAATATTACATGCTTTTGTTATCTTATGTATCAAAGTTGAAAATTGAAAATTAAAACATAATTCCTAGTATATAATGAAATATAGCATGTAATGAAAAAAAAATTTGTACGCAAGACACGGATTTTAAATGAACAATAGAATTTTTCTAATAATTCTATTAATATTTACTTGTGATTTCGGATTTAAATTCAGCATTAAATATTAACCAGCTGCATGTACTTCTGACAAATCATTGAATCCCCTTTATAATTATGATCTATTGAATACGTAGCGAAATATAACTATATAATACAAAGCCAAAACTCTTAACTTTTATTATGACGAAAACTTTAGAAATATTTATATTAATATGTTAATCAAGTCGTACAGAAGTCAATAGTATATTGTGCCACTAGGGAACAAAATAGATGTTTGCTGAGGAGTATGAGTTTTACGGCTATTGGCAGGACTTTGCAAATACCGATTTTTCCTTTTTGCTTGTAATATTCTTCCGTACAAGAGAGTGCTATTTTGCTCCCTCATTGCGGAGAGAAAAATAATATTTTGCGCATAAAGGATAGGAAAGTTTATTTATAGTTTCTTTTGGTTCGCAAAATCTTTTCCTCTTTGCACAAAGAGTTTGTAAGTATATATTCCTATTCAGTTTTAATATAACATGTATTATGTAATTTGTAAAACTGATAATATTCGGAATGATTAGGAATTATTAACATATAGTATCTGATCTTAATCATAGACTGTATTAAACTATTTAAATGGATACATTAGTTTTCCTAAAAATGATTTCAAGTTCTTTTTGAGCAAAATTTAAGGTTCCTTAAAAATTGTAAGGTCTCTTAATGCAATAGATAATGTAAGCCACTCTTTGTCGAGTATGATTATCGTTTACTGCTTTTCAAATGTTCGACGACGATCAGAAATTTTTGTTGAATATTGTAAACAACAAATAAAATTGTAAATATTAAAGTAATAGAAATGTAAATAAAATCTTTAGAATAAAAGAGCATGAGCAATAAAAACTGCGTATTTCGGCCCTATTTTAAGAACTCGTTTCAAAATATATGAAACAGGAGAATCGATGTATAAAATTGTTGTTAATCATGATGGTTTATCGTCGGATTTTATTTTAACTATATAATTCTTAATTACTTTCTTCAATCAGAATTTCTGTTCATTATAAACAGTCATAAAGACATTTTTTCATAAAATATTTGTAAAAATCGACAAACATTTGTCTCAGTGTATCTATTTTAAGGAGTGAAATGCTGCTTCCTCAAGATGCCGATTGCATTCTTGAAGCAGCGAGGACTCTCCCCATGATAGTCATGTAAGAATTACTCAATGTTCATTTGAAAAATACAAAGGATGATTATAATGGTTTGGATTAATCTCTTCTTTATCAATTACAAAATATTGAAATTATAATCAATGCAAATATCGAATGGACTGACGTACGTCAGAAATGTTGAAATATCGCGATTGTTGTTTTATGCATTATGGTTTAATTAATATGTGATTCAATTATGGAATATAATACTACGATTATGACGTCCACGGTTACATGAATAATAATAGTAATTACATGTTGTTGCTGGTGCTCGTCAAATATGCTTGTAGATGCCGATTTGTTCGAGCATTAAATTCATTACGTATATTGAGAAATAATTTTGAGCTATCCATAACTAGTACACTTAAATATATATTTAATACCACAAACTTGTATTTTCAATATTTTGTCTAACTGTATTTTACCAATAATAATAATAATAATAATCACATCTTTATTGGCAGTTACAAAAACGAATACAGGATATAAATAATACAAAAATGCCAAAGGGCGACCCACAGCAATAGCTGTTTTACAGACTGACCGGGATTTTGGATCTATTACTTCAGGCGCAGTAAGTAATGCAGTAAGTTTATGGGTATATGAATACTAAATAACTAATAATACACGAATAATGTATTTTCAATTATAATACAATTGATTAAAATAGCATTGTGGATATCTTTAAGGTCTTATTTCTCTTTCTGATAAAAAATATTCGTCAGAGTTTCAAATCTTTAAATCAGTGATAGTTTGATATTAAAATAATTTAATTTACATAAAAATCGAGTACTTATGCTCTCGAGTATCTATTGAAAATTGAGCATTTTTATGAACATGTTCTTTAAGCACACTTTGACGGAGTTTTTTAAAACATGAAAACATAATTCATTCTGACTTTTACATGGACATTTGTGGTCGGTTGAAATATTTGTTCAAAAGCCACGTTTTCAATTAACAAGGATGTTTCTTTAAATTAAATTTAAAAAAAGCTGCCACCTAAAATTGAGATACGAAAAAATGCAACGTGAAACTACAGAAATGATTTTCAATGCAATTTAGGTCATCCGTATTCCAAACGCGTTTCAAAAGACTTAATTTGAATATTTATAATTTTTTTCTGTTTAAAATACAGCGGTTACCAGTTATATTTCAAATATTGTGAAATTTTCTGTTTTTGTGTTGTTTAAAACTGAACTGCGGTCTTGAAATAAGTTTTGTATTTAATCAATTTAATGTACAAAATAACTTCAAATTCTAGTCAAGTATAATGAACTGCATTCGATTTTGCGGAAATCCTGTTTTTTCCGCCCTGATTTTAGTGCGGCAAAAGCTATTTCCCGTATACGTATACAGAAACTAAAAAGATCGTAGGAATTACGTCTTTCCCGCATTCAATTGGGAAAATATCGTTCGTTAACGTGCGGACATTTCCCGCATTCGAATGATTGGAATGGCACTGGTGTTGAGGAAATCGCATTTCCCAGACTTGTAACGAAATATAGTTCGCAGTGATATATTTTACCTTCCGAAGTATATACACAATTTCTAGTACTATTTATATAAAGGGATTCTACATTTCCCACTTTTCTTCTCATTTCTAATATTTTGTTCTCATTCATTCCATGATTTTTGGTACGCAACTATAAACAACAAATTTCCATTTTTCATATCTTTGACAAGTTTATGGGAAATTAATTTTATATCTAGAAACTTAATAAATTGAGAAATTAATCGGGTTTGATTGGACTATGCTGATACCAATTAACAGCAATGATGGATAAGAAGTGTATCTCACTCTTTACTTCCCGATTAATTATGCAGAGATTTTAACCGCACCCATCTCTCACACTCTGTTATCCCCGAAGCCACCTGTTTCGTGTCTTACATGTATATATATATATATTTTCTTAGCGAGCAAGGATTCCAGTAACGACCAGGTCCCCCTAGACCTAACTTAGCAGGGACTAAATCCTCATCATCCTTTTGAATTCCCGTGATAAACTGCGGTCGAAAGTATTATCAAAGAACCGAAAAGTAGACTATTATGGCCAGTTTTTCATAAAAATTTTCGTATTTTTATACAGTCTATATCTGACTACAGCAGTCGATATGGTCTACATCTAATTATTGTCAAGGGTTTTAATGAATTATCAAAAAAAAATTAATGAACTTATCTTTAGATATTACTGAAATATGTGCAAAATTCATGATTTGAAAAAAGCTTGACTGTAAGAATTATTTCGTTAATTTTTCTTGAAATACAGTTAAGTAAGAAATATGACCATTTTCTGATAAATTGAGTTTAAGAAAAGTTTAATCGTTTATAAACAAAAATTATTTGTATTAATGCAGCAATCATAGCTCAAGTGTGATGTTGAAGAGTAACCGAAGAGAGTGGATACTTTAAAAAGGTGGACAAATCTAAATATAATATAATAACCTTGAAATGACCTCGAAGATCAAGTTCAAGGCGAAATTCTAAGCCACCATACTTGAAAATTGCTACTAAGGTTAATCTTCCATCAATTTAACGCAGAACTTGCAATGATCTTAAAGTGTCAAACTGAAGGCCAAATTCAAGGTCATAATTGAATTGCTAATTAAAAATTGTCACCATAAATGTATTTTCTGTTTTTTTTTTATTTTTAAGCGGAGAACGTTTAAGTGTATATTCAGACTTATAAAGTATTATTCAGATTTAAAATGCAATATATTTTTAATAATTTAAATCTTTTTTCATATTCGAAAATAAGTGAACTGTAATTAACTGGTATTGTTATGTGAACGTTTTAACATAGCAAAAATTGGTGGCGATAAATTTCTTGTCGTATATTTTTCATATACTTTTAAAATAATCAAAAGTACAGTATTCAACTTTGTTGTTTAAACCAGATAAAGAAAAATACTTAAGAAGACAAAATTAAAAAATGTTACTGAAATAAACGATTAAAATTTATTGAATTTATTGATAATAATTTTAACTGAAACTTTTGAAGTTTTATTGAAAATTTAATAATATTTCCTTCGAGTATCCATAAAAATTCGCTTGATTAATTTCGTACCGCTTCAATCAATACCAATAGAATTTTTAATTTAGTAACATTTTTGCCATTTTGGCGTTACGTCACTGGCAGTAAAATTCTACCGGGATATTTTTATCGCGACGTTGGAAAAAAGTAACAAACAAAAACTTTCGATCAATGCGACCTACGGTATTAACTGTTTCATTCTTCGTTTCCGATAATCTCAGTTTCATCTTCGCCAAGTAATCGAGTTTAATCCGCGCGTTCAGCCACATTTTACCGCTCTCTCAGTATTATTGTTTTTCACGATCTTCCGATCTCTCCAACTTTGCAATTTTCCCGACAGTTCTTAATTTTTAGTCGAAAATTATTCTCACACGTTGCAAGAAATTTCTAATTTAGATTTTTGCTTGGGAAGGAATTTACCAAATAACTTTTTAGTTACTTTACTGTAATTTAATTTAGTGATACGTCTGAAATGCGACTGAAAAGACAGTCTTTTACATTTAGGGCAGCATTATTTCTTAATTAATTTTAAATATAAAGAAAATTTCTCACCGTGTATATTCAGAAATGATCATATTTAACCTTGTCAAGGATATTTCAAGGAAAAGTCATTTTTTCCAAATATATCCTATAGTTTTCATCCCGGATTAAAAAGAACGTACAATTTTACTGCATGATATGACCTTGCCCATCTAGTGGATGCTATACAAAACAGCCCAAGGTCAAATATATGTGCTTGGTATAGATCGTCAATTACTATTATCTATTAATTATTATTCGTCTATTAGTTAGTCGAAATTATTGGGTTCCATATGAAAACTAGATTTGACCTTGAAATGACCGAGAATTTGTAAATATAGCTGTCCCTGAACTTTTGCCATGACTAGTCTAATATATAATTTCTTGTATGAGCATTCAGAAGTAATATAAAAAAGTGGTATTATAACTGACAATAAATACTTTTCTTGTGTTTGCCGTTCCGATTTCTTGATAAAATCTCGAACACAATAGTTTACAATACCCAAACAAGTTCGAACATTTTTCTTAAAACGAAAAATTTCCTTGGAAGTGACATGTCTCGTAAAAGTCTTTTTTAATTTCGGACGTTTATACCACGTACTGTACCTGGGGAGGTCAGGAGTCGAGTTGCAAAAACGAAACGAGTTCGAAAGAAAAGGCTCGAGTTGACACTCGCTCTTTGTATGCCGGACGCGGCTATTTGCTGAATGGCTTTTGTATTCTCAAAGCTTCCTCTTTTCGCCCCTTACCCCCGTACCCCTCGGGTACCCCGTCCCCAACATCTCACACCCCCGGCGAGACTGTCTAGAGCAGAAAGTTGCGAGCAATTTTCATTTAATACGTAAATTCGTTACGCGCATAGTAAAAAAAAATAAAAAAGTCGTGTTTGGGAGAGGCTACTTTGAACAGCGGTTTCGTCGGCGCGGTTCATGAAAGTGAATTAAAGTTTTAATAGACCGCATCGCCGGTGGAAAAATTCAAAGCAAGTATATTTAACATACATGCTTAAATACGCGGAACGGCTTCAACTACTCCTGCTATATGATTCAATTTTGGACCTCGGTTTTCAAAATTCTGCCCATGGTTAGCTTTGCGTTTATTGTTTGACGAGAATAAATATTTATTCGATACAGTTGGCTAGAAATTGATTAAAGGATTTATTGGCTATTTTTTAGGTTTATTTGGCAACATGATACTTTCTTAACATTCTAATAAATTTTCATTATTATGAAATATTTAGTACAATCCCTTCAACTTTACGAATGCCAGTTAATGACGTATAATTAATTTGAGATTCAGTTACAAATTGACGGTACCTTTAGAGCGTTACGAACTAATTTACCTTGGAACAATTATATTAGTAATTGGTATTTATTTGTAGCATTGAAGTTACTAGTGTCGACCAATGCCAAGACTCGCTGGTTACGCGTCGGTTGCACGTGACGTGTTCGCCGATGGGAAATGGCGTAACAATTATTGCCGTTACCGAAGTACGTGGTAGTAAGTCGCAAATACAAAGGAGACATCAGGTCCAGAACTCCGATCGAATTGTCAAAGGTACGGAGTCGAATGAAACTCCTCTTTGATGCCGACCACCTGGAGATCTTGAAATAACGAGTTGAAATATAAATAGAGGCATCCTTCGATACGAGAGCATCGAATGTGCACGATTTTTATTTACGACGATAAATCGAGCATAAAAGTGCAGAAAAAAAAGCATTTATCAAATATGAGAAATCTTAAACATACGTTAAGAAATAGAAGTGAGCACCCTGTGTACATGTATCGCCAATTATCTTCAAAATTTTATGGAAGTTTATTTACAAATGTAAAAATAACATTAATGTATACACAATGTTTCCATCTTGTATTAAAAAGCTAACGAAATATTGGCTACAATAACGAAGAAATTATTATGATCATACATTGTTCATTCCAAAGATCAAAGTCAAATTTCTGTGTCAAACGGCCCTCGTGCAATCGCAATTGTAAGTGCGTTTACTTGTATTCAAAGTTGGTAGCAATTAGACCGAAACTGTTTCAGGGTATCCCCGAGGCTTAATGCTGATTCGCTTCTCTGTGCGTATAATCACGACTAATTATTAATAATAGCCGTGACATTGCGGTTCAATTACTCGAGACATCTGGCTTAATAATCGTTGGTAATATCGTTATACCTAACGCCAGGTAGGACAACACCTTGGGCGATGCATTAATTGTTAGTTAAAGTAATTAGTTTGTTTTTGATAGTTTAGCATAAATTCCTCGGTTATTGAATTTCAGAATTGTAAAACTAGTAATTCAGATAATTCCAGTTAGTATTGATTTTAAAATCTTTACTTCAGGAGAAGATTTGGAGTTAGGTCTATTTATGTATATCGATGTAATTATGACAGAAATACATGTTTAGCACGGAAATAAAAAAATTCTCCCACCGAATCACTTGGTTGGACGTTGTGTGGATCATGAAGAACAAGTTTGGTTATGATAACTGAACCGTTTGGTTGTCAAAATGGAAACATTTGGTTGTTAGAATGAAACTGTTTGATTGTTAGAATAAAATCGTTTCGTTGTCAGAATGAAACCATTTGTTTATTAAAATTTAATGATTTATATAATAAAAATATTAATAAGGGTTCGGCTTTGTCCTACAAAGTTGGTTGCTGTTGATTTTCCTCGACGTTTCGAACGACTTGCGTTCATTTTCAAGAGGTTACTGTGGAGCGTCCTGTTGTGTTGCCGCTTTTTATATGTTTCCTGTTTTCCTATGGTGGGGAGGTTCCTGACCGTTTCATTTGTGTAATGATGCGTTCATATGCGGTGTGTAAACTTTGGGTATCTTCAATTTTGTTGAGTGGAGCTTTTTGTAATTTGATGTTAATCATTTTCGATATACGTCTATTGTGAAATTTATTTTCGATATCCAGTATTTTTGTGTTATCCCAGTCAAAATTATGTAGTGTTTGTATTCTATGTTCTGTGATTACTGTGTTTGTTTGAGAAGGTCTATTGATATAGCGTTGATGTTCGTTTATTCTAGTTTTTAATGTTCGTTTACTTTCTCCCACATATGATGCATCGCAATCCATACATTTTATGCAATACACGGTGTTGTGTGTATCCATCTTTTGTAATTTGTCTTTACCTTTTTGTATTATTGCGGATAGGTTGTTTCTTAGAGATGGTACGATCTTGATGTTAGTGTTGCGAAAAGAGTTTTCAATTGATTCATATATATGTTTTGTATATGGTATTTGTAAATATTTGAGTTGATTTCTTCTATTTTCTGTGTTAGCCTCTTGTGTTTGTGCATTGTGCATGTGGATTCGTCTTGTAATATATTTGTCAATCATTGACTTCGGGTAATCGTTATCTCGTAAATATTGTTTGATTTTGTGAATATTGTTATTATGGAATTTCTTATCACTTAATTTTAGAGCTCTATCTGTGAGGTTGTATATACTGGATATTTTTTGTGAGTACGGATGATGTGAATTGTAATTCAAGATACGGCCTGAGTACGTTGGTTTACAATACCAATCAAATGAGAGACTATTATTGTTATTTCTGATGATCAGAAGTTCTAAAAAAGGTATTTTGTTAAGTTGTTCTATTTCGTGTGTAAACTGTAATCTATGATGGTAACTGTTGAATGTGGAGAGTATTTCGTTAACTTTGTGTTTTGGTATACACGTAAAGATGTCATCAACGTAACGATAAAAAAAGGCAGGTTTAAATGTTAATTTTTGAAGGCATTCAGTTTCCAAATCATCCATAACAATATTCGCTAGTACTGGTGACACCGGTGACCCCATGGGTGTTCCGAGTGTTTGTTTGTAAATACGTTTGTTGAATTTAAAATATGTGTTACCGAATAGAAATTCTATTATGTTAATTATATCTTCCAATGGTATTGTAATAGTCCTTCTCATATATGAATATCTTTTGGTGATACTGTATATACAACCTCACAGATAAGGCTCTAAAATTAAGTGATAAGAAATTCCATAATAACAATATTCACAAAATCAAACAATATTTACGAGATAACGATTACCCGAAGTCAATGATTGACAAATATATTACAAGACGAATCCACATGCACAATGCACAAACACAAGAGGCTAACACAGAAAATAGAAGAAATCAACTCAAATATTTACAAATACCATATACAAAACATATATATGAATCAATTGAAAACTCTTTTCGCAACACTAACATCAAGATCGTACCATCTCTAAGAAACAACCTATCCGCAATAATACAAAAAGGTAAAGACAAATTACAAAAGATGGATACACACAACACCGTGTATTGCATAAAATGTATGGATTGCGATGCATCATATGTGGGAGAAAGTAAACGAACATTAAAAACTAGAATAAACGAACATCAACGCTATATCAATAGACCTTCTCAAACAAACACAGTAATCACAGAACATAGAATACAAACACTACATAATTTTGACTGGGATAACACAAAAATACTGGATATCGAAAATAAATTTCACAATAGACGTATATCGGAAATGATTAACATCAAATTACAAAAAGCTCCACTCAACAAAATTGAAGATACCCAAAGTTTACACACCGCATATGAACGCATCATTACACAAATGAAACGGTCAGGAACCTCCCCACCATAGGAAAACAGGAAACATATAAAAAGCGGCAACACAACAGGACGCTCCACAGTAACCTCTTGAAAATGAACGCAAGTCGTTCGAAACGTCGAGGAAAATCAACAGCAACCAACTTTGTAGGACAAAGCCGAACCCTTATTAATATTTTTATTATATATAACTTCTACATAAAAACACCGTGTAATATTAATGATTTATAGTTACTGTACTATTTATCGGTATTTATTAGAATGTCCTACAGATACAAAACTGGACGCGAAACCGGTACACTCGACAGTCACATAATTCACATAATCCTACAGAAATTGAATAACACCTTAAAAATGTTACTTCCAAAGTCGTTTATCGTGCTAATAATGGGCAACTCGATTACCAATTTAGCGTCCCTTTTTAAACAAAACTCGGTTTAGTACCATAACGAGAAGTTTGATGAAGCAAGCCGAATTGTAGTTGTAGCAACCCTAATTCTAGCACTAGCATTCGAAGCAATCGTGTTTTGCTTTCAAACTCTTTAACCTTTAAAAGAGAACATTTTTTCAATTTATATATTATGAAAAATACACCAAATTAATGAAAAACGTTATTATTATTTGAATGCGAATTTTATGCGTAACAAGTGGGTTTGATACTATATTTGAGGTGAATTTCATGACCGCTTCATAAATAATTAAAAATTAAAAATAATTTTGAAAATTTTCTTTGTTATACCGGTCCACGAATAAAAAGATATAAAATCCTTTTTTAAAATCGTTTCAGTCATAAATGCATGCTTCTTCAGATTATTATCTAAAATATTCACAAAAAATGTTTTATACAGTTTAAACGTATTTGAATTCCTTTAGAAATGTATTCGTTAGCTCTGACGTTTTTACGAAGAACAACCGTTGATTATGCAAAAACATACATGAATTTATCTACAATATTTTTGGGTACGGTAAGTTATCTCAAATTCTTGCAAAAATTTAGCTTCCATCCATCGCTAAACTACAAAAAGAGCTGTCACTAAATGTACGTTGCTAATGAAAAGTTTTATAATACTTTGGTTCATGAATCATAGTTATCATAATCACCTTTCTAGAGATTTTCTAAAATTTTTTGCCACACAGAAATATTGTTCTCCGGTTTAAGATCTGTGCAATTTATTGTTTTGCGTATATAATGCGAAACGTCAACGATAAGTTTCAATTTTTTTTCTGTAACTAATTTTTGTATTATCTTTATAATTCTTATTAAAAAATTGTTTGTATATTTTTTGTACAGATTAAACTGAAGAATGCACGCATTTGTGACCGCAACGTTTTTAAACAAAAATTTTATATCTTTTTAATCGTGGACTGGCATAATCAAGAAAATCTTCAAAAATTCTTTTATGATTAAAAACAATGTTGAAAAATAAAATTGGAAAAATTAATTTCAAATTGTTAGGTGCTGATGTCAAACACTAAATGTAAAAAAGGTGTACGTTATTCGTTTGTGCATTATTATCGCAAACAGATCTTTTGATTTCCTGGGCTGCATATTTAATATAATTAACTTGGCCACTAACATGTTCTGTATCTCTCTAGCGATAATATAGAGAACTAAATGTCTATTATTGAAAACCACGTTTTGTCCGGGTTTCTGTATATGTGGACTCATCAGTAGGACCAAATTTTAAAAAGAAAATGTCCATTTTTTCACATTTAGTGGTAGACATCAACAACTCGACAATTTAAAATTAATTTTAACAAGAAAACTATATGTTGTAACTGTAATTTCGTTTTGCATTCTTTATCATAGCAAATGATTCGAATGTTATTAAAAGGTAAGTTATGAATTTTTATTAAAAAATTTTTATTTTATTATTCAGTAATTTAACCTGTGTAATTTAACTTATTTCAGTAAATTCCTTAGAATGTAGAAAATTGTTAATGATACAGTGTATGAATACATGCAGTTCAAAAGTTCCTGAACTCGCCCACAACGAACAATGAAGAGTACCTTGCGAGTAAATTCCATTTCACATAGTTGCTTTTGACCCTGTTGCTCTACAATTTAATTTAATTGTGTCAAATATCATTAATGATTAAAAACGATGAATAAATATTATAATAACCTTTATTCATGACGAACTTTTAAAATGAAGATTGCACGATAATGACAAATGAAATCTAATGATCTCCCTATAGTCACATTAAAATATCCATCAACTTCCTGCACTATTGTCATCTCCGGAGAGACGATTAGTGAATGATTTTATGGAAACTAATTAGTAATTTAATTCATAATTTCACCCCTTTCTTGATATAATTTAGATAACTAGAGAAATTGAATTACGTGTATGACGAGTACAAATATAACTATAATAGGAATTATACATATTCACTTTTTAAAAATTGTCTTCACCAGTGTTTCCACACACATTTGTATCTCAAAGAAAAGATTGTTAAAGACATAACCTTTTTGTACAAATAACTTAATTTTTTACATAATAAGAAAATAAGAAAAATTGATAAAAATGCATTTTCTAATACATTTTGATAAAAATACTAAAGAAATTGGTGGCGCATCATTTTTTGTAAAGATAAAAGTTACAACAATACCCCGTCGAATTTAATTTCCTATGTATGCCATTTTATCTTCAGCGGGGACAAAGTTTTGTTTATATTTGTAAAAGTCTTGCATCGGTCTCTTTTCGTCCAAAAGTCAACCTTTATTTGAAACTTTATTCAGCACTAAATATTTTAGAAAATAAATGAAAAAAAATGAAGTTTTCCTAAGTGAACCCATTCGTCAATTAAAATCGAATTGTATTTTAATCGCCCAATCTTTTCAAAAGTAAAAATAGCGATATTTTTATTTCACTCCTTTGTTAAATATAGTTCGTTTTATAAATATAAAGAATTTAATTAAACCGATACCCGATAAACCGACGTATTTAACGATGAAATGTAAAAAATATGCGAATTCAAAAGAAGCCCAATAATGAATGAACAAGAGATCGAAGAAGACTAAGCATAGCTCAGAAACTAGGCCAATTACTTGAAAATTTAGAAACAATATTGATTATATTCCTGAAACAAGTGTAGATGTAAAACTTGATTATTATATCCTGAACAATTAGTATATTACCTGCACAGTAATAAAGTTTCCATCATAACAAATTGTAGTTATCCGACTAATTCGTTATTATTATCGGCTCCATGCTGCTATTTTAATAAATAAGTTTCATGGCTTTATTAATTTCATTAGTTGTATTTCTATAGACATTCCGTCCGGATAACAAACAATGGATTGTATCGATAGAAGGATTACGAACTCATAATATTATTCCCGATATGCTGAAGACCATAGCAAATATTATGACGTCAAAATATGATCATGGAACGCTTAAAGTGCATAAACTATTTTTTTAAGTTTAGGTAATTCCTGAAAGTCGATGTTAACTTCGTTTGGAGGTAAAACGCTCTCGACAAAATCAATAAAAATGTGAAGTGTGACAAAATTTATCGAGGACAAGTTTACACTGAAATCTTACAAGAGAGAGGAAGGGACAATACAGAAATACAGTGAAAACATTTGCCCGATCAATCGAATACCTGTGTGGTTTAAATATCGAAAAGGGTTTCGTCCCTCGACCAGCGGTTCAAGGACTCGAATGGAATTTGTGGGTAGATCGTTTCGTGAAAACTAAGGCGCAAGAAAAGCTCCCATGAGATTTTTGGCAAATAAGAGTAAAACAACCCAGCCATGAACTACTTACATTGACCTTTCGACAATTTGTCAAATGGTTTTTTATCGCTGATTTTTTAGTGATGTTTATTTTTAGCAAGGACTCTTCGGCATTGTTTAGTTTTTATTTATTTCTGTCGTGCTGGGTTTACGTCGTTCCCTTGCGGTTAAATCGGTTCTAAAATTAGTTCCATTTTTATTGGTGATCATTATAATATAGTTATAATTTCTTTAATTTTGAAATAACTTAATAATGTAATAATGAAACATTGAATGGATAATATTTATTTTACAACACAAATCGCGGATAATATTATTCAAGAACAGAAATGTCAAGTATTGTCAAGTGGACAAAAAAATGGCAGGTAAAACTAATAAAACTAATATCGAAATTTAATTGAAACTCGAAATATAGACATTTTTCATTTACGTTTATGTCTAGAGATACCAAAAGTTGATTTTCATTATTTTAAAAACTGGTTTATCATATTACACGTAACAGTTTATTTTAGAAATATTTTAGTTGAACGGGTAAATCTCTTAATACCGAATGTCATCTAGTTATATTTTTAATTTTTATCTGTCATTTTATATTTCAAATTTCAGAGATGAAATAAGTTTTAAGCATTTTCAAAAATTTCAAAATACAAAGTGTTATGTCTACTTTCTATTTATTTACACTCAATATATTTTAGCCGCCATATTGCATCGAATTGCACATTGTACAATGTTAATGTAGATAAAAAGTTGTGAGTGGAACATGCCAGAGGCTAAGAATTTCCAATCAAACGTTGACTTTAGGAAATAAAATTCCATCTACATGACATTTGTATTACTTATTCATTATATCACATAGAATAAATCTTTTAAACTTCAAATACTTCAATACAATCCAAGAGGAAAATTCGATAAAATCTTGTATTCTAGTACTGGAAAAGGCTTTTCCAAAACAAAATTCAAGAAAATAAGATAGACAAAACTTCAATTAAATTCATTGAATTTACACATTAAGAAGTTAAAGTAGTGAATTGTAAAGTTGTACTCTTTACTAAACGAACATTTATTTCGCATGGATTAAAAAGCAAATAGTGATAGAATTGAAAAGTGTCAATTGTCTAAAGTAGTTGCTTTTCATTGCATAACGAGTGAAATGTTCAACTGTTAAATTTAGACAATATTCTTGTTTGAAAATTATTAAATTTCAGAAAACCTTGATCTTGTTAATAAATAAGTAACTTTGTTAATAAATAAAATGGAAAATTGATAATACACCAAAATTAAGCGAATGTCATTAAAAAACTAAAGACATAGAAGGAATTATTAGAAGGAATTTTTTGTACCGTTTCCAGACATGGCGAGAAGTCATTAACTAGGGCGATAAATAAAAAAATCTCACCAGTAGTATCGATCGTTATCAAAAGTTTACGCGACTCTCTAAATCACTTGATTAATCACACCGTGTCAGCGTGGATTATCGAAACCCGCAGCTATAATCATAATCTCAAAATCCGGAGGGGTTGCATTCTGCCGAAACTGGACGATTTATTAAGGTCATCGGTGACGTAAGAAGCAGCACCCGCGATTAGGTCGCCGAAATCCCGGTATTAATCTCGCCTAGTAATTGACTCGAAGGTTAATTTTCTTTTGACGACTTCATCGATTCGATTTAGCTACAATTGCGCGTGAAAAAATTATGGGGATCGCACCGAAAGTAATCGGCAAATTTTTCACCTCGAAAAATACTGTTGGAAATCGCCAATAATTTTCCCCGGTTTTCCATGATAATTTGATTTATTTTTGTTTGTTTTGAGTAAATGTTTGAGCAAAATGAAATGAATGGGTGGTAAGGATGAAATTTATTGCGATTTTTGACACGCAGTATGTTGGTGAAATGCCTTTTAGGCGGAATGCAAATGACGAGGCGTATTAACGCTGACGTAAACTGACAGATTAATATCTAAAATAGTATTGTTCTCGTGTAATGCATGCGGCGTTGTCTAAATTCACGGTGCAGTGGTTCAGGCAGCATATTTGCGTAATTGGTCTCATATTTCCTCGTTTCACTGAATTTGTCGAGAACACCGAGCTCGGACTTTCGACGTCTTGCCCCACAAACGTAGCATCTCATTAGGCCCCATCCTCGTCGCAAAACGCAACTAGGTACGAACCAGGTTCTTCACTCCTCTTAACTCTTTCTTTTCGACGAGCTTTTCCTTTTTTTTTCTTTTTAGATTTTTCTCTCTCTGTCCCTATCAGGCTTTACAAGGATCTTGCCGTGTTCCGTGCAGCTTACTGCTGTTTAAATACTACTTTTTTCTCGTATTTTAACAACAAAGAAATTCTAGATTTTGCAGAATTGGATACGAATAACGTAGTAGCTCATAAAATTCTAATAGAAACTTAAAATCCGAGTAGAAAATCAAATAGAAATTTGTTCAGGCAGCCTAAGAATCCGCACATACCCAGGTTCTAGTAAGATATTCTGATTTTACCTTAATCCAGCCATTACCAGACTGCAATAAAATAAATCTGAGTAAGAAGCCTATTTATTTCGAACATGATTTATATTCTTTCCTTATTTACATAACTCTGTTATATATTTTAGAAACTATACTATAAAATCACCTTAAGGAAGCCAGAACTCATTATCTTCATTTATATCGATACTAGAAAAAACGTTATACGATGTGTCAGATCCAGGCAGTACCTTAGGTTCTGATAAAGAAAATATCAAGACTTTATTCTGTTTCAGGCTTTGATAATTTTCTGAATAATTTTTCAATTACAAACCATTTGAAGTTTTCTGAATACTGATCTGAGTCTGGCCAGAAATAAGACATGTCTCATCAAGCGAGTTTAGTTATTACCTGAGAAAGTCCTGATCAAGGTTTAATAAGACATGCCCCAACAGGTCGTTTGATACCTGACCAGGCCCTGAATACGACCGATAGAACGCACCTTATTAGGCATTTGTTGTTGGCAGATGATCAGGAAACTATACAGTTAAAAGCTACTATTTTATGACGACGTTATACCCAGTTCGTAACATTGGTGAAAAATTAATTAATCATAAAATTAACGTATAAAACGAAAAGTTATGATTAAATATTTATGATATTGTTACGAACAATTTTATAGAATAATGATGCCGTTTTTAGTTGACTTAAGACTCCTAAGGAATGAACTGTTATCTGATGAAATTGCTTAATACTTTTATAAACATACCGAAAAGACATAAAAGAACTACTTACGGTCAATTTCAAATATTCAACATATTGTATCAACTTCACATTATAAATCGATCCCAGTTTTCATCTAGCTTTTTAAAACATTTTTGTCAAATGGTTGGAAAATAATTACACAGACTAGAAAGATCGTTTATTAAATCCATCGTATGCTTATTTTATTATTTGAATTTTACTTTTATGTTGAACGTTTTCTTCTTAAAATATAATCTACCAATTTTTCTGCCTTAATCGTATGTCCTGCCTATTTAAATTTTCTGCGCGTAATTTCTGAAAAAATTTAATGTTGGAACCGTCGCTTTATCATAAGAAATGGACGGTATTTATAACCTTAAAAATATATTTTCTCATAAACTTAAAAATAATTATGTTCGATTGTAGTATAATTTATTCAATCGTTCAAGCCAGGATCAACATTTTAAATTAAAGTCAAAGGTAATGAAATATTTAATTAACATTTTAACAAATAACAATCGCACGTTAATATTTCAACTGAAATATATTGTAGTTGATTTTTTATTATTATGATTCTGTTTGTAGAATATTAAACTTTAATTGAAATGCTACGAATCTTAGTAAATTGTTTATTCTCAACGTTTATTCATTGATTTCCTTTGATAATATATTTACCATGTACATTCAACAGTAGAGTGCTTAGTATTGCGAATATTTAATTGCTACTCAATTAATTAATTATTGTTTTAATTATTTTTTGAATATATAATTTTTCCGCTTTCGGCTGTTAAATATTATAATAAAGTACAGAGAAAAGTGGGAAATTAAATAATTATGCAAAAGAAGTGTACTAAATCAAAACCAATTCAACTGATTTTAATTAAATAATGAAAACTGATCGAATTATATTTAATTCTTTTGATTTTATACTTTTTTTTTGTTGAATCAATGAACATAAATGAATCTATTTCAGTTTTGTGAATTTGGTGTTTCTGACTTACAGTAATAAATATATCAAATATTAAGACAATAAAAATAATAATTTTAAGATTTCGGGATCTCATGAAATGATTAAAAAAGTGTTTGATTCTGCAGCAAGAAAATCACCACAATATTAACGCAATATGCAACGCTAATTATTACAATAATGAATAGATGTAACGTGGGTCGGATTCTAACAAATTAAATTCGGCTTGTTGCTAATTATTACAATTACATCTGAATTAAATATACATTCATATATTACAAATATTATTAAACAATAATTAATGACAAGTACCGCTTAATTTGAATTAAAAACAAAACTGTAGTGTAATGCTTTTACTTGAAATATAAATACGTATTATCCTAATAACTCATATAAATGGGTTAACTGGGGATAAAACTTTGTTTTTTAAACTGAGAAGAAAGACCCTATTGTAATTTTTAAAAATTAGAGAATCATTAATCAATTACACTTTTACTGTTTTATCGACTGAGAAAATAAAATTATAATAATATCAATAATAATTTTACCTTTTGATCGATAAAATCGCGAGTGTTATTTTAAAGCCCTTCCACCAACAGTAAACAACAAGACACGTATGAAGTTTACACGATTTTATACATCAGATTAAATTCTGACAGATTTCGTAATTTAAAACAAAAATTACAGAAAATTGCTCAGATTAAATTTTACGTAAGTTTACTATATGAACGTTGAATATATTTCTGATTATTGCATAATAAACTTGTGTTGTGTCCATGTTATAATGTAAAAATTATGTTGAGAATGGAATGATTTATTCAAATTGACGTCAAAGGTTTATGGAATTCTGTTATGCTTTTATTTACTTATGATTTTCATGTACACTTGAAAAAATGTGGAATTCGATAAAACATAATGTGTTGCTGATGAATTTTATTTGTATTTTACCTTTTAATGTCGATATTTAACGTATCGAATTAACTATGCAGGACTCGATATCGAAAAAGTTTCTGAAATACTGCAAAATAGTGAGCTTATATTCATGTAACTTAAAAAAAAAAATATTGAGTCCTCTATTCTTATCGAATGCGGCCAATTTTAAGCCCTCTTTAATATGTGTTGTCATTTTTTACATTTTTCTTATCGCCATTTCAAAATAAATTTCCAAAATACTAGATTTAAATACCCTCGGTCTAAGATGCATAATTGATGTGTTAATGGGTTAATATTAACGGGACATGAATTGTGTTAATAATGGCGCTAATCATAATTACAAAAAATACAAAATTACTGTTGTCAAAACCATCAATACCAGTGACGCGATAGTAATGATAATAACAGACAAAACCAATTCGACTATGTCATGCACGTCGCCGTCATCAATCAATTTTATCGTAAATATAACACAGCGACTAGACAAAAAATATAAGAACAAAAACTCTCGTAATATACTGTAAATACTTCGTAAGCGATGACTAAATAAGAAACGAGGTTGATATCAACCGACGTACACCTCTCGGCCGGATAACTTATTAAAGCCGATAGAGGCGGAAAGTACTGGTAGCCAGCCTGTTTATCAATGATAAAACCGATACCGCACCTGAGGCGGCCGTAAACCTATGAAAATGCAGTTCGACTCAAGTAAGTTCCGCATTTTGTTCGAATCTCACTTGATAAAACATGCGGCCTTGCGATTTTCCGAAACTACAACTGGCATATAGGTTTTAGCTCGTGCAGGGCGAAAAACGTCGAAATAAACTCTCGAGGCCGCCGGGTAACGGAATGTAAAACGACATTCGAACACTATCTATTCACCATTTTGAAGCTCATTCGATCCGACCTTTTTATTGTACCAGGCGAAGTGGGAAAGTGTCCGCAGGGCAGGTCACCGGTGAAAAACTGACATTTTTTCCAGAAAGTTACAACGTCGGGTAGGTGTAGTCCAGGATTTTACCAAGGACGGAGCAAAAAAAATTACGGAAATTCAGATCTATGCGTTGAACCGTACATGTAACCATTTAGCAACTTTTTTCGTGTTTTTTGTATGAATTTTTCATTGATATCTTTTAGTGGGGAATTATCGCTATATTTCTGATCTCTACAATACTTCTGATTGTCATAGTGCAGTATTCTTCGCGAGGTGTAAAATGAAATAATGTTTAGTTCAAAGCAATTAATTTTTCAAACTAGTTGATAGCGCAGTATAATATAGTGTTATAAGTAGTAACAGTCCTCGTCAGTCTTGTTCGGAGTAGATTCGGACTGTTACTACTTAACGACTGAATTTTTCTACGTATACTGCACGACTGTTACTACTTGAATTACTGCATTGTACCAGGCATAGTACTTCAATAATGATTATTTAATCATTCCCAAGTGTTAAAACAATTGAATTTACTATAAGATATTCACTTTCAGCATACTCTAAACGAATTTCTCCGTTTCAATTGTCATATTGCAGTATTCTTCGCGAGGTGTAAAGTGAAACAATGTCTAGTTCAAAGCAATTAATTTTTCAAACTAGTTGATAGCGCAGTACATTGTAGTGATATAAGTAGTAACAGTCCGCATCAGTCTTGTTCTTAGTAGATTCGGACTGTTACTACTGGACTACTGGATTTGTCCCTGTATACTACACGACTGTTACTACTTAAATAACTGCATTGCACTACGACATAATACTTCAATAATAATTATTTAATCTTTCCCAAATACTAAAACAATTGAATTTATTATAAGATGTTCCGTTTTATCATACTCAAAACGAATTTATCCGTTTTAATTGTAATATTGCAGTATTCTTCGCGAGGTGTAAAATGAAATAATGTTTAGTTCAAAGCAATTAATTTTTCAAACTATTTGATACGCGTAATATAATGTAGTGATATAAGTAGTAACAGACCGCATCAGTCTTGTTCGCAGTAGATTCCGACTGTGACTAGTTAACATCTGGATTTTTTGATGTATACTGCTAGACTGTTACTACTTAAATTACTGAATTGTCCTAGGCATACCTCATACTTCAATAATGATTATTTATTCTTTCCCAAGTGCTGAAACAATTAAATTTACTATAAGATGTTCGCTTTCATCATACACTAAAAAAGTATTTATCCGTTTTAATGATACCGTCTCGAGAACAGAAATCACCTGCATTCATGGACATCTTTTTGAGAACAATGTGTGTCAGGAATTTCTGAAGATGCATTTTAACATTAACTTACGCAATTATCAGATGAAAAAATGGAAAAATCATTGTCTTAACCGGGAAAGATGTAATTGCACTCCTGAATGCACATATCTTTACGAAAAGTCCCACTTTCGAGTGTTTTGACGCTTAACGAATATTCTCGCCTCGTTGTTACGCTAAACAATTCTGCCTCACGATTTTCTACTTTAATGAATGAAATAACGAGAAGACGAAAAGTGGTTTCGTTAAAAAGATACACGAACCTTTCTTTGCGATCGCTCTTCTCTCCTTCCCTCTCCCCCCTCTCTCTCTATTTCTCCTGTCATATAAGCTTCGCGCATTCTCTCGTCGTGGTGGGTTTCGAGTTTCTTTTTTACCGACGCCATTCTCCCCTTTGTGATTCCCTGGCGAAGCACTAATAATGCGCGGCCGTCCGAGATTCTCCATTAGCGGCCACCGTTTCGAATTCGCAACCTCGCGGTTGGAGCCACGACTTTTTACCCGATATTCGTCTTATAATCCGGAACGTAACATCCGCTGGAACGACCGCTTTTCTCGTTAATTAATTTTTTTTTCGTCCGCAGGACTTTAGGGCCGAAGGGATCGTTATTTTATGATGCGGCCGCGAGGCGCGCATTTATCGCGTTAAAGTGCGGTTCGTTTCACGCGGTATTTACTGACTTCCAATGAAAAACAGTAATTGTTCCATTTTTTGTATATCCTGGTGTGAAAAAATGGTAATATGCCGATTAAACGTATATTAAGAAGTGAAATATATAGTTTATCATAATGGAGGGTGTGAATTGGATTAATAACGTTCTCCGAATTTTAGAATTTTTATTGACAAATGTTTCTTTAGTATTAGTCATTAGCTAATGATAAATACTCTTTTTAAACACTTTAAAAATATAAAATTAATGATGCTACAACAACGCTACATAGATTTCAATGTCTGACCGGACCCGCCTCTTTCTACTTGATAAATTTAAGGAGACCAGCCAGTGAGACACTTGAAAGAATACGTTATTTTCGGGAACATTTAGAAGAAAACTATTGCATATTATATGGTATGCTGTAAAATTTTGAGGTTTGAGGTTATGTTTTGAAAAATATATAAAAGGGGATCATGTCACGAATCACTTGGAAACAAAGTTGGCCCTGCGTACGGTCTTTGTAGCTTTACAATGTTTAAGTTAAAAAATAGGTGAATTAAAAAGTTTTAATTAAATATTATTCACGCAATGAACAAAGATTATGCCAATACATTAAAATAAAAACAAATGGTGGCATTTTCAATACCGCAGGATTAATATGTTGTAGATGTATTGTTGATTTGGCATCATGCATAATATACATTCTTTTTCAATACAAAACTGGTTAGTTCTTCGGAAAACGAATACTGACTCCAGTATCATATTAATTAGATCGATAAGTTTTAGAGTTGTAACAATTTTTAATTTATTTATTTTTTTCGTTTAATTACAATCTTATTATGGAACGAAAGCTATCCGCTTTAATACACTCTGCTTTATGTAGGAAACAAAAAAAAGAAATTATTTAAATTTACAATAAAATTTTATTTTATTTAACAGTATTTACTTCCAATATTTGAGTTCTCTCTGGGAAGTAGTTTAGTATTTCTAATTCAATGATTGTTTACATTTTATCGTATTTCTTATTACGGATCGTACCTAAAAATAGTTGAAATGTATAAAAATGTATTAGAAAGTAGAAAAGTTTTGTTTTATTTTTGTAATTTTGAACAGGTAATGTCATCAAGTAGGTACAATTTGCAGTTATTATTTCTGCATCAAAATTGTCTTTTTAAAATATTTTTCGTTTTACTGCATAATTTTGTACGTGGCAAAGACTACATACTTCTGTTCATCATATTAAAAAAAACTCGTTATCAACATTGCTTTTAAAATTTCCCGTCATAATGTGACAGCAATATCTTAAAAAGTTGTATGTAAACACGAAAAAGCATGGTGTTCTCGCACATTACTTTGACCGTATATGTAATAATTATAACCCATGCAAATGTGCACTTTGCTGAATTCCCGCTCTATGCAGTTCGCAATTATTTTTCATTTCATACGTAAATCTCTGCATGACTTTATGGTTCCCGCAAAACGCATGCAAGATTTTCAGCGAATTTTCTTAATTATTTCTCTATTTGCGGGGAGTTTTACATTTTCAAGCTGAAGTAAAAGCAAAGTTGCGGCTATGTTGCTCGGCATTAATATGACTTTGTGCGAGCAAACATTCCGTGTTAGCAACGCGACACCGTTTTAAGGTCCCTCGTTCTGCAGGATTCCGTGAGGGAAATACACGAATAGCGTTTGTAATTTATTAAATAATAAATAATTCAAACGGTCGTTTAAGTTATTGTAAACTAAATAAGAAAAGTGTAAATGATAAAATTATGTTACAGGAGCGATATACAAGCATATCGAATGTACTCGAATGACACGAAAATATTGGTATTTTGGAAACACTTATTTGTTCAACTGAAAGACAAAACCTCAATTCAGATATAATTTACTTCTTTAATATGTGATATATACTATTCAACTACTCCTTTTAGAGAGTAATTATAGCTGATGGTTTATTTTTACGCATTGTCAACTCTAAAACATTTGGAAAAAACAGAAATGCTTTTTAAAATGTTTATTAACATATATTAAGAAATTACGAAATACTGCTCGTCTAATTAATCTATTGAAATAATAGAATACAATTTTATTGGATAATTATTGTACGTGAATTTCTGTTCGCTTCATGATACGGTCCATAGGGTGAAATTCGAATCCCCAATTTCATTCTTCTCGAAGTATTCGAATTCATGTGCAAAATTTGATTTCTCTACTGTATTTTACAATTGTGTAGAAAAAATTCTATTGGAAATTTCGTCTCTATTAAAATCGTTGAAGCGCACAGGACTCATTTTATATCTGTTATTTATTCTCATGTAGTAGGCTCAGTTACATATACTCCTGTAAATGTCCAAATTAATTATAAAAAATGATAGTGCGTAACAGTGCGTTCGTCATTTTCATTTGTGAATAGATGTAACTCAGTCATTTTTAAATATTGTTAAATTTGAATTATTCAGGAAAGATATCGTGTACAATATAAAATAAAAATATATATTTAATTAATACAATTAATATTTTACTATAGTTTCTTTCTGAAACCATTTTTAACCGGAAATGATTGACAGGAACGCTTACTCAAAAGGGCGAAAACTCTATATTTTTTAATTAATTTTAACTTTGTAAATAAAACAGTAGATTTTTGTTACAGAAATTGATTAGAAATATAAAATAAATTTGTTTTCAAGAATATTTCATATTAATGGCTGTGTTAATAAAAGAAGGAATTACTATTTTTTTCTTTTCTTTTTAAGAGCGAATATATTATATTTCATATCTATTAGAACTTTATATAATAGTTCTTGAACTTGTATCTAACAGGTAATACTATTTTGTTACCTTCGATGTTACATTAACGCTTAATTTTATTAACGAATTTAGAGTTCAAATCGTGATTTTAGAACACTCTTGATAAATATTAAATCTCAAAAACTGGTATTTGTTGTAAGTAAATTTTGAAAAAAATATGTTTAAATCGTAATATGTCTTGATAAAAACTGAAATATTTACGATCGGTTAAGTCCGATTACAGTAGATAGTAGTCAATCACTGTGACAATAAATTAAACAGAAAAATAGCGAATAGTATGACATATATGAAACAAAAATAAATTATCATAAAACGCGGCCTTTTTGTAAAGAATGAAAACGCACAAGCCCATGAATGAATAGACGTGAAAAAGAAGCAGCATCAAATTTTACTTTTCAAATGCGAAATTAAAAATATGAGTGACTAACTAAAGAAATGATTACCTACAATCTACATGACGTCGCCCGTTATGAAGTTTTCCGAAAATTCAAAAAAGGAATCCTTCTTCAAAAAAGTCCGATAATCTAACCGAAACGTTTTATCATTTTCCTTAGCGTTTTGCTGGCGATGAGTTTCCTACGGAATTCGATAAAATAATTTCAAAAGGTCATAAATCACTCGAATCACAATCCCCATAAATAACCCGGCATTTGCCCCGGCCATTACGGAGGCGTAAGTCGAGGTGCGCTAACATATCTCCGCGTTCGAGAGCCTTTAGACATACACGTATCTCTACGCGGGATATTGAAAAATTACAGCTCGGTAAACGCCGATCTAGGTCCCACCACATGGCACGTAGAAAAGCGGCGACATGGTCCAGTTCGTGACCCCTTGATTGGATATTTACGAGAAACTCTACGAAGTTACTTTCTTAAAAATGCAATAAGATCTTCTTATAACCACATTTTCTACAGTTTTCAAACATTTTTCAGTATTTGAAAAATACGCGTCAGTTATGTAACATGACGGAGCAAAAACCACCGTGTGATACCTGTCTTTAACATTACCATGGAATTCGGCTAGAATTTCTGTACGATTAGAAATGAAAAATGAAGCAATAGTCGCTTGCAAGATGATATTGTATTGAGTATTGAAAAATAAAATCAATTCTTTAGATATGCGAAGGCGACACAAGTTATACGCGTCTGACCAATAATGTACATTTTCCCTTAACAATATTATAAGCGACAATGTATGTACTTATTATTATTAACCAATTTCTATTATTCTTAGATAACTGAGAATTATCAATATGTCAAAGATATATAAAAATGTTTTATCAATAAATACTATATGGGGTCACACATGTTAAGTGAAAGCAGACATTAGTAGTCAGCCATATTAATTTACTACTTTCATCGGCTAGATCTTATTAATATGCGGAGACAAATGTATAATAAAAACCATAATTTTAATATTATTAATTAATAATAATACTTCCAGAAGTTTAACAGTAAATAAAAAACTACAAATAAGAGTGTGATGGACTTGTGTGATGAATTCGCGACGAATCCAGAAAATCCCGCACAAAACTGTCAATTGAGAAGAAAAGAGTTGTCCATCGCTGGAAGTGAAGGTTTTCGAAAATTAATTATTTCATGGAACAATCGGACGGTTATACCGCAATTTGTCCTTATCCTTAAGCGCGACATGCCTGATGGAGTAATTCGTAGCGCACGCCATTCCGTGCATGTCCAACTACGTCAATATTTCGTTCGGTTCGAACGAACTAGCCAATGAGCAGCCCTCTTTGAAACTGGCTTGGCTTTTTGAGATCATACGCCCAGATAAATGGAAGGGGTAGGTTTGTCCGACCGTACTATTGTTCGTCTCTGCACGACGGAAAACTCGCTCCATTAATCAACTCTTTCAACAAAAAAAGGAAGGAAAAATATAGGGATGAAAAGAAGCGGCTGAACTACGCGCGAATAAACTGCTCAAGATTTCAGAAGCAATATCCTTTGAACGATGTTCAGAAGTCTCCTACGCTGTATTTGAAACGGTGCTTGCACTATGAAAAAACGTGATTTTGTCGTTTGAAAATATTTTTTAATTAATTGAGTACTTTGTTTGTAGGTATAGGATTTAGTCAGGCGAGGAATACACTTTTTCGATTAACTTTGGATCTAAGTTATTATGAAGAAGAGCAAAAGTTCGTGGCATGGTCAAGAGTTATTTAGAATAAAAATAAACGATCAGAAATAGCAAGAATTGATAAAAATCAACTACGAAACTTGGAAGTGTCGTTGTTTGATTCCTGAATTCCGCGAGGATTAATGATCTCTCCTTGCCATTATACGGGCGATTACCAGACTGCGATTGATCCATGTCTTTTCGGAATCCGTGGCCACTGCTAGAGGTAGCCCCGCGCTTAAATCCATTAATTTCATAAATTGAGGAGAGAAACATGGTTAGGAATAGTGCATTCTATCCGCTTCCTTGGGAATTTGCGGCTGTATCGGCCTGAGACGGTAAGCATGTCGGTATATTAAGTTAACTCGGTAGCGATCGGTCAGACAGTATTATACTCCGAGTTTCCATTCAACTGCGGAATGAATAGGAAGCTTATAGGAAGCCAGAACCCTCCGGAGGTCGTTCCGTCCTAGCGGAACCAATATATCGGTTTATGGACGCCGTGCATGCACAAAGCGATCGGGAGCTTGGAGTGGCCGTGATTGGTATCTGTTAATAGGAAACTCCGAATCTACGAGTAGCTGTTCTGAAATAAAATCATCGACCGATGTTTCGGCAGAATTGTACGAACTTTTGTGAATATTACTAGTCGAATCCACCGAGGAGGAAGTTTTATATTCCAATAGCTCCACGGTTAATGTTGGAAAGTCAAATACTATTGAGCAACGTACCATTACATTATGAAAATACTGATTTTTACCAAATTAGTAGATCAGCAACCAGTAAATAAATATTATTTTTAAATTGCTCCCATTAGAAATGCCCTACCATCACGATCACAACGATCATCGTCGTCAACATTACCGTCAATCTAACATTTCTATAGTAGTAATCACTACTTTTACTACCATTGCCTCGGGTATTGCTATATTACAGCTAGAATTAATGCAGCATACCACTACTTCAGAAAACAAATTTAAGGAGCTTTTTACGACATTGGCCTCGAGCGAATAGAGATTGCCCCTCGGGTCGGGCCACTTTTCTCTTTCAAATCTATCTCTTCGAGCTTTTATGCGCCCTTTGAAACATACTTATCGAGATACGCGCATATTTCAGACTTCATGCATGGAAAATTTCCAATAACTTTGCTTTCTCTAGAGCGTCGAGCCCACGCCCAAGCCTCGAAATTTTCTCGCCCCGTTTCCTATATGACGTCGACGTCTGTCACGCTACTGAGATTCGTGCATTTCAATCGAATGAAAAAAACAATTCTGAATCCTGCCTCATTCTTCAAGCATTTGGGGCGTTTGACGGTTTCGCGTGATTTATGTTTCCGTTCCAAAGGAATTATTAAAATACTCCAGTTCTTGTCGTGTAGATCAATATTGTCAATTATATACAATGTTGACGTGGGATTTGTAGAATATGATTGATTTTTTAAATATACACTTTCTAAAATTTTTTAGATACATAGAATATTGAAAAATAAGAACAGTGAACGAATAAACGAAGTAAAATATGCTAATAATTAAAATTGAGGGTTGAATGTTTCTTCATTTTTAAAGCGATCGTTTGTATAGCTACCGCAATTACTGCAATTGGATTAAATAATGCCGAAAGACTAGAGTGATTATAATATGCTCGAAAACTGGGTTAGTGCTTCTGGTTTTCAGAGTTGTAAGAAATTAATGCGGAAAGACGTCAGAATGAGACTGCGAAGGACTGAGCGTCGCGACGTCAGAATGGGATATTTTTCTCCGACGAGCGACCCATTCTTCTTTTGGGGTAGAAGTTAAACCAAAATCACAATGATCGCATTTCAATTTTGCACGCATTTGCGTGTGAAAAAACACCGCTGAATTCGACGAAACGCATATTGCACCGGCATCGATTTTCGATTGTTCGAATTTACAGCCGACTGCCTGCATTTTTTCCCGTTTCTTCTGCACCTTTCTTTCGGAAAAAAATCATTCAAAATCTGTCCGAATTCCGAACGTTATTGTACAATGCCTTGAATATATGTGCACGTTTTATATGAATATGTCGAAATCAAAAAGACGGTATTGAGATGTCGATATTTTCGGAAACTATTCAATCTTTGTTTAGAGGAAAACGGTTTTTAGAAAATTAGTTGAAATAGAATTCTACTCGTGTATAACAATTTTCGAGCGATATGGAACCTCTCTATAATATACTCGTGAAGTATTTGTGGCCTATTTTACAGTGACGTCACGCTTTTATTTATGTAATGAATTTGAGATTTATTAACTAAAATGCTTGAAGCAAATATCGAATGCTTTTACATTTTTTTATTCCGTTCTGCTTGTATTTGATCGAAACATTAAAAATGCATTTGCGATAAAAAACTGGAAAAATCGATTTATTGGTAATTATTTTATTTCTACCCCTCCCTTTTTATTGGATAAAATGTGAGTTATGATGTACTTTATATTTAATATTGCAGTTAAAATCAAGATTGGTAAATCAGGTTGCCTAAAGATTATTGAAAATAACGTACTTACGGGTTCGCCAGATGCAGTCTCATACTTTGATGAAAAACTTTTTAATAGTTTTATCGATTATTAATAAATAACGAAAATTTATGCTCTTGGGTTTTAAATATAAAGTTATTTTCGACACCAGTTTATAATTACTTTTCGTATATTTTACCCACAGGACGTCGGGCCACAGGATGTAAATTTAGCGTCGGTCGCCAAAGTTCCCGGCAGGAAAGTGATACGTCACCATATCCAATAAAAATGGGTTAATATTTCTGTAACGTCAGATTTATGTCGGAGCTACGCGAAGAGTTTTAACCTCGAAACACGACGTAACCGGCTGCACCTAATTGAGTCTCGAAGGTCATTAAAATTTCACTGTTAACGACAAACGTCGGTGGAATGTAAAATCGTTACGTCACTTTGACCTCGTAACCCTTACATTTGCAACGCGAAACCTCAACGCCATCCGTTATCCGCACTGCGCGATACAAGAGGAAACGTTCCGCAATTTTCTTCATGGAGCGATTAATTCAAGAGGGAAACCAGCGACAATGTTTGACTAATTGTTTGGAATAATTATTTTGACGGAATGTATACATCAACGTCTTAATGAGCTTAATAAGGGAGCAGAAGTATTCCCAGATGATTATGAGAAAATGTTTAAACCTAAATGATCTATATTTTAGTCACGAATTGAGATATAAGCATATCTTATAGTAAATTAAATTTTAGTTCAAAATATTCTATTACAGACATTTGATATGTTAGAAAATACCAAGAGAAAACTACATTCTTGTGATTTTTCAAAAATACTTTGTGACTTTTATTTTACCAAGGGTATAATTATTGTACAATGATCGAATAAGAACGTATTGTTTGAAATTGTGATTTATTGTAAGGGAGGAATGTCGGTCTGGCCGGATAGTATGTTACTACTGACGGATGCAGCGCTGCTACAAATTTCTAATATTGAGTAGCAATTTAAAATTCAATTCAACAAGAATAAGGTTGCATACTTATTTCATATGAAGTTGTGCAATTATGTTAAAGAACATTTTCTAAATGAATAATCATTCTAATGACTTGGCGGCTTGCTAAGTTTGAAAAATATTACTAATTACAAAAAAATTTGAAGCCATCTTAAATTTTATGAAAATGTTAATTAGGCTGTCATTAATTTATGATTTTCAACTACAGATTTTTTTTTTAAGAATACCAAATGCATAGGAAGGGAGATATTTACACCGTATTTAATACTTTATGGCTAGAATAATACCCGACATGCAGGTACAAATGACTATTTACGGTAATAGTTTTATGCTAGGTTATATTTTATTCTTTCGTAGAACACCTGCAATGGGCTTCAATTTATATTATTCCAAAATCCTGTCTTTATTTCTATAGAACCAGGAGAAGACTTCTTCTCAAATGCTGAACAAAATGATTTTTTGTTAACTTTATTCCGATATTTCTTCTATTACCAAACTTATTACCAAATTTTTATTATAGCATTTGCATTCAGAAATTAGATAACGTTTTAATAATACACTTTAACAAAATTATCATTTTTGTTAAAAAAAGGAGTGTCGTTCCCAAATTAACTGTACATTATAAAATAAATTTCTCATGTAATATTTTATGGGTTCCTTCCACTTGATAGTCGATTTGGAACATCTATTCGGATTAATAATATATATTCACTTAAAAGATGTAAAACATGACTAACAACCACAGTTTTACAAGTTTTAATGCCCCAGAACGCACAAATAGTAATTTACGTACGTATTCAAGATAGAATTTCAAATATACTAATCTAATGTCATAATTATCCATAGTTGATGACCGTATTGTATTCAAAATCACTGCGGTATGGGGTCATAATTATATTAAAGCATCATCCATTCCCTCGTGTCAATGACTACGGACCGTCTGCAAGAGACGACTGAAAACAATTTACTGCAATTAAATTGCTGATGGGGCCAAATTTTGTATTTCTTGTTTTTCTTAAAATGACACAAATAAGAAAATAATTTGCACAATATACTGAAAAACTTACAAGGGGAACCCACGGTCGGGGGTCACGATTTTTAACGGCAATTTTTGTATATATTATAGAGCGAAAATAAAAATATACGTGTTTCAGCATTTTATCCAATGGGATTTGGTTTTTATACAGTAAATTATTAAAATTCACGTTCTTTACGAACATCATTAAATGTGTCTTTTTGCTGATTAATTTTTAGAAAGTTATGGTTATTAAGTTGGTAATCAAATTTAGAATTTAAATTATTAATTTTTTAAACAGCTTTGACAATAATGCATATTTTCGTATGATAAATATTAATTGTAAGATTTTCAACTTATTGCAAGTGTACCGAATAATTAATAATTTAATTTAAATGCGCAATGTAAAATTTTTGTTTATCTTTGCACAAAATTATTTGCCCATTCTAGTTTTTGAATGTATTCGATCCACTAGGAATGTTGTGTTAATAATTATTAACAATAAGAAGTTAGTCAAATAAATTAACTAATTTCTAATTGTTATTACGATGTATTATTTCCCCCTATTATTACGATTCGTGTAGTTCTTAATAACATTTTTCGAAGAGAATGCGTATTTTATTTATATCCTTAGATTTTACACATTTACTGAATTTGACTGCATTTGTATTTCTTCTGTAGTAATTAATTCATTTACAATTGTTCCAATTTCAGAGCTATTACTAATGAACGGTTTCTGGTTCAAATTTTGATCATATTTTAAAATAAAGATCTAACTAACTTAAATCTAACTAATGAAAGAAATTTCTGAATTAGTAGAATAATTAACGGAAGTTTGAGTTTTGAAAATTACTTTTTTGTTAAACTTATAATAAGTTTACTGGACAACAAACTATATCTTATATGCGTTTCATTTCGTATTTTATAGAGAGAAAGTACATAATTGCAAAAGACCTTATAAGAATCCAATTTTTACAGTACATTCTCATAAGCTATTATGCAAATGACAAACCAAATAGTTAATGCATATCTCAGCTTTGAAATTGAAGAAAAAATTCGTATTTATATTACAATCATTGTTATTAGTATTTAAATAGCTGCATTAAAAGCCAAAATTAGGTACTAGGAAATACCAATACTAACATAGAAATTGAAAAATCCATGTTTTTAATTTTTTTTTGGAGTAGGTTTAACACTTTTTAACATGTCTTTTATGATGCCATTAATTCTTTTCACATAAAATAGTTACATCATGAAAGATTTCTTTTTTCTCATGACGTTCTGATTTATAAAGATTGAAATGCCTTACAAACCATTAAATTTTCACATAAAATTGAAATTGTAGCACTAGAATACGGTGAAAACAGATATTATAAACTAAAAAGACTGTTACTGACATAAAAGTTTCTTTTATTCCTCAGGTGGAATAATAAAATATTACTTTAATACGGTTTTCAATTATTTCGTGTTAATGTCATATTGGCAAATTTGTGTTAATACATGTACCTTAAAATAGAGGATAATGCTTGGATGTAGCTCATATTTCGATGCAACAATGGTGCGTTGCAGTTCAAGTGCGCAAATCAGACTCTTTCCGCACTACAAACAGTGTGCGGAATTGAATTTCGCATAATGTAATAAAGAAGTATTAAATTTATTATAAATAGTGCGCTTGTATTGATGATTATAATTTTCCCTTTAAATCGTGAATGCATTTAGCTTAGTGTCAGGATTTAAAATATCTACTATGGGGTTAGATTTTTTATATGACAATTTATTACTCTTTACTTTACTTTATATTAAGTAAAAATATAAAGTTTTAATTCGATAATGGCGTATTTTTGTCTTTGAATCTTGATTTACGATTAAACGTTTTTATACTTCACTGAATGACGCAGCATCTCGCAGTAGTAACAGACATCCATGTCATACTTCATGTCATTAAATGCTATATTTTATTGGTCTCTTATCGCGTTTTTCACATAAAAAAGTGTAATTTCAAGTTACACTAAAAGAGTTTATGAATGTTTTATCGAAATAGAATCATGGCGCATTGTAGTAAAAATAATTTCTCTATCCATTCTAATAGTAACTTTTTCATCGTTATTATTTATTTTTTAAATTCATTTGCTGTTGTGAACATCAATACCTATTTATATATATCATGTTCATATTTCATATCATTTCTGTGTCCATCTGCAGTAACTAGGGTTCTCTCAGTTGATATTAAACTTATTATCTGAAACACAGTATAATTTTAATTCTTCATGCTTGCATTTGGTGTCTCTTATCATTACACATATCGACTATCGTATTTTTTCTGAGGAATGAAAGCAGATGAGGAATGACACTAGCTGTTCTGAAAATAAATAAATCTCAAGGTAGAATTTTAATGATTTTAGAAAATAAACTTTATTTTATTTAAATTTCTATTTTTTTTCGAATTCCTTTTTTCAATCGTGTTCATATATCTCTTTTTCTACAAACAATGATCTGTGAACTCTTAAAGAGAATGTAGTAAAAGAGAAGTTCGTATTCATCTGAAACGTACCCGTTCCAGTTTTCGATTCATCTAGAATATTTTCCTCCTCCACCCGGACGTCTGCTATTATGCATCTTTTGTAAGCAATAAAGCACTCATCATATTCTTCCACGTCAAAAGCGAATAATTCGTCGAGGACGTCAACGCTGACAGGTAGCGAAATCGTTTTTTCTCGTTAGCGTCATACAATCCTCAGGGAATGGGGGCTGGAGTTAGGTACGCGACCTCGGCGGCGTCTCTTGGTAATTTTTCCGGTGCTACTGAAACGGAGATGGGAAACTAGTTTCTTCGTTGCCAATGTTTCCGCTCAAATTGTCTCGATGAAAGAAAATGCGAGGCGGTTGACTTCCGGTATTCCAACGATATTGCGACTAGAAGTCATCTAATAAAATTATGAATCTGGTATGCCACTTTATAGATACTAGACTTTAAAATACGGCGTAGGAGGTGATCTTTTCTTTATCATACCTTTGAACCAAACAGAAAGAAATGAAACCTCGTGGAGAACAATCACATTCCCATTTTAATCGTTTATGACTTCCCAGAAATGATTTGGACAGCACTACGTTTTTTCGAAATGAAATTGTCGGCATCGAATGTAAAACTGAAATATCAATATAAACGTTCAGTTAAAGAGATGCAATTTATCTTCAATCCATTAGCACGCCCGAGAGAGGCGCGTGAACAGGCGGAAAAGGAATTTCTGAATATCTGAGCATACCGTAAATCAGAAAAAATGTAAGATATGAAAAGCGAGCCGGCGCGTATATTTCCGCTGCGATGGAAGGCGAGACACACATTTTATTAAAAACGGACCTGAAACTCGACACGGGGAGTGATATCGTAGAGGGATAGGGAGCTCTTTACACGCTGCTTCTCACCGAGCACTCGAGGAGAGTTCAAGATGTGTCAACGCGAAAAATAAAAATGTTTTCGCCTGCCTAAGTAAGAAATGAAAGGCTTCCATCGCCTTATGCACTTTCAACTGGAAAGTATAAGTTATTAGAACATATGCTTGCGAGTTGCTTTGAGACATTTCCTTTTATCCGCAGGAAGCTCAAGGCAGTGGTTATGAGATTACTGATGTGACTTACTCAAATAAATTTAATAACGTGTTACCTAATTATTTCTGAAGTGTCAATGCTTTTTGTTCTGTTGAAGGTAATTGAGAAGTTCTATAAAGTGTACAATACTAAAACTGCTAACAAAATGTTTGTAATTTTTGACGCTCATGTATTCACTAAGTTGTAAAATTCTTGTAGCAAACAATTTCGGATCGGTAAAATGGAAACGCCAAAAGTGAGCGGTATAAGTAGTATAAGTCTATTGTGGGAAAGATATGATCCTCGGGCTGATAATACTTTTACTACATTTTACTAAACTCTCCGCCATAAATACGGTTCCTATTATGACAACTATTGATTTACTAGCACATTCGAGTATTTTATTACATAAGTAAGTTTACAAAATTGTCACGCATTATGAATGTTTTAGAATGCATCACTGTAAGTAGTAACAGCCATCACCACGTTTCGTTCCTAGTAGGATTGGAATATTACTACTTAGATTAGTGTCTTGATCGCTGATTTCAGAGGAAGGATGCAAATGATGCTAAATCATACATAGTTACCGATTAATTAAAATAATAAAGTTACTCATGTCAAGACTTATGAAATGAACAGTTTTACCCATACAGCATATTAATCAATAAAATAATTTAATTATTAAATGTTCCTAATCTTTCATCTTAATTCTGTCAAGCGTCTCTTTCCCGAACATAATTTTCAGCAACCCCTAGCGCATTATCACCGTCACCACCGGGAGCAATTTCGCTCGACGATCTTTACGATTCTCCTCAATTCTCACGCGCCTCCCCTTAAAATAAAAGATAACAATGTCCTACTCCGATAATTCAGAGATACACCCAGAGGTCGCGCCCGCAACAATTGTTGACAAACCACACTTAGTGCGATTTCCAGTGTTTATCACTCTTGGGAGGCCTGTGAAACGACGCGTGCACTAGCAATCTTGGCCCTAGGAAGAAGTTTCGACCAGCGTATACAAGTTTGGCAAGCTTCGCCAAAGTTTAAGTTACAAGTGACGAGGTTAATGCAACCTCTCTCTCTCTCGCTCTTGTTGCCCTCCATTTTCTCGTTGTTGTGAAATGGGTTCTTCCGGAAGCCCCTAAACCACATCCGCGTAAGACAATAGCGCCGGGGTCCGAGTGCCGTATACTCGAGGAACTTCAAACCCACCAGAGACGTTTTTCCTTGTCTTGGGGGAAAATCGACTGGATTTTTTCAATGTTGACACATGCGAACATCGTTTGATACTAAGGGCTCCTGCTTAGGTCGTATTAGACGCTCGACTTTTGCAATCTTGCTCCGAGTACTCTGTAGATTTTCGACATTCGATTTTATATTGCTGAATACGTCGGAGTCGACGGAGCGAAAATGAGTGGAAATAACCATTCTCCACAGGAGCTTGCAAGCTCGTGCTTAACTGTTGATTGTCTGTGCGGACCAATTTCGGATAATGCCTTTGTGGATGTATCTTTTGCTGAGAGCATTGATACGGATGAACGTAAGAAATGGTTTGTTGCTCTTCGATTTATAAGTTTTCTTTAACTTACTCTGTCAGAAATAAAATTAATGAAAGGTAATCATTTTTATTATAACGAAGTATTCCAGCATTCGAGGTAAAGGATGTAAAGCTGTACAAATGTAGAAGTCAAGATGAAACTAGAATAAAATAAAATTTTTTTCAGAGCCAAAACGAACAGCGAGTGGTACATTCGATGTGGAATAATACCATCAAGAGACTGACAGACCAATGGAAAAATTCTAAAGATTCACCGTAGAGAAGGCCAATTAGAACGATGGGAAAGCAGAAAGCCACGGACGAATTCTCTGAAAGTATTTCATACTATCGGTGGAAGTGCTCGCCCTGTACTTCACCCCACAAGTTCGCTCGGCCGGTACTTCTAGCAAAGAATCCCCGCAACGACGTGTTACGAAGGGCTACGTTACACATCCACCGTCGAATATTACAGCTTTCCCCGGTACCATTACAGTTTCTACCTGCTGAATTAATTATCGTTCAGCATACTGCAGTCATCGATGGGAGCATAGATGAAGATCGATTATTTCAAATAAAAGTAGAAGCAAAAAATGTAATATCTTTTTCATTGGAGTTTTATATTTGTTTAAATTGATTCATTATTTTACCAGTCTAATTTAAGAATTAATGTTTAATGCAGTTAATTAGTGCATGAAGTCCATTCTTCGGAAATGTGTACTTCTCATCTACGTGATTGTAGATTTTATCTTTACGAAAGATTCGTTAAAAAAAGTCCGCTTAAATGTATTAAGATGTATGCTACATCGATGTTTAAAAAATGAAATGAGTACTGCTGAGGGGCCTGAAATATTTTTGTTATTTTTGGCCATCGAATAAATATTCGTGGCATTTTCGAAGTAAAAAATGATGTCTTCAATGTGACAAACTTCTGTTTAACAGTGATTTTAAAAGGAATAGAAAGGATAACGCCAATGAGTATATGTGATATCCGCCCCAACATCCAACCTCGAAAACTGATAATTGAATATTATTTTGATGAGAGTTAATATCTAATAACAAATTCGATTGTTTTATCACAAAGGTAAATTAAAAAACTTGCAACAGTGTTCTGAGTAATATAAGTCGTAACTGCCCTCACCGAGTTTTATTCGCAGTAGATGAAGGCTGCTACATCAGCCTTTTTTAATTCAGATCTTTATTTTAAATAATAGCACTGGTCTTATCTTCGAAATTTAAGGATCATTTTGGAAGTAATTTTATACGTTAGACCTCATCGTGTCTCGATTTTGAAATATTTGATAATATGTATCCAAAAAATACCGCATTTCTCTACTTTTGAGGTTCTTACAGAAGACATAACTTTTTTATGGATTTTTCTTTTATTAGAATCATTTACTACAATTTTTCTTTAATATTTGATTCTGGGAATATTTGAGAATAATTAAATCTGTGCTCCCAGTTTTCCAAATCTGTTACAGACTATTTCATGAATATGTTTTACTTGCATAACTTGTATTAAACATAATTGTACAAAGATATTAATGAAAAACAAGTAACTAGTTTATGAAAAATTTTCAAGAGAATGTCATTATAAGTATATCTATGTTCAATAACAAGCCCATTTTCCTACCAGCAGAATAGAAGATTCACTCACTCTTTATTTCGATAAGGGAAATTTACTATATTCACAAAAGTTTATAATTAGGCCAAGTTTCTTGGACTTTATTATAGTTAATCTGAGGATTTGTCCATACTTTTAGTTTAAAGAGAACACTTAGTAGAAACGGGAAATACCAAATAAAAACTTAAACATTCGTGTGACTGGTTTTAGCTAACTACTGACAATAAATATTGTTACAAAGAAAATGGTCCTATTTTCGCTAACGTTTGTATATATTTTAGTAACATTTCGAAAATACGTATGCAAAATCAGAAATGGAATCATTCTAGAAGAATTTAACGTGTTTGTCAAATTTTAGTCCTCATTTTACAATTTTATGTTTCAAATTACTTAAGTTAAAAAAACGTTGAGGTACAAGGCTTTTTAGAGTTTTAAATGATAATTATTTGTTGTTGAATTTCTTCTCTTAATATGACAAAGTCGTTTATTTTTATCGTTATTGAGGGTGGAGAAAATGTGACGCGAATAAATTTTATTCATCATTCTTATTATAGATATCGATTCTATAAAAATATTTTTAGTTTCAAACTATTGTGTATGTAAAAGAGAACTCCGCATTTATAAACTTTATAATTTACAATTGTTAGCAGCGTAATATTCTTGAAAATTAAATCTTTAATCGAAAAATGGACGATAAAATGTTATATCGTCGTCTCTTTAATAGTGATATGCTTAGCGATTGCGATGGAAATAAACAGCACGTCTATTTATAAAACGTTTTAAAAATATCATTCCATTAAAAATACATTAAAATATTATCGAAAAAGAATTCTCCTTTTCAAATATTCTCTTTTTTATCAATTTAAAAATATGAAAACTGACTGTAATTATCCCACCCCCCCCCCCCCCCACCCCCCCCCCCCCCCACCCCCCCCCCCCCCCACCCCCCCCCCCCCCCACCCCCCCCCCCCCCCACCCCCCCCCCCCCCCACCCCCCCCCCCCCCCACCCCCCCCCCCCCCCACCCCCCCCCCCCCCCACCCCCCCCCCCCCCCACCCCCCCCCCCCCCCACCCCCCCCCCCCCCCACCCCCCCCCCCCCCCACCCCCCCCCCCCCCCACCCCCCCCCCCCCCCACCCCCCCCCCCCCCCACCCCCCCCCCCCCCCACCCCCCCCCCCCCCCACCCCCCCCCCCCCCCACCCCCCCCCCCCCCCACCCCCCCCCCCCCCCACCCCCCCCCCCCCCCACCCCCCCCCCCCCCCACCCCCCCCCCCCCCCACCCCCCCCCCCCCCCACCCCCCCCCCCCCCCACCCCCCCCCCCCCCCACCCCCCCCCCCCCCCACCCCCCCCCCCCCCCACCCCCCCCCCCCCCCACCCCCCCCCCCCCCCATTTTACATTTATATTTATAAATTTTATAAAATGCGGATATGAGTAACTCCATTGAAGTTTTAAAATCAAAAATGTTACGTTAATCAGCAAAAAATTCTAAATAATAAAATGTAACCTATCATCCGTGATATAATGGAATTTAACAAAAATTTGTCTTACAATAATTTTACCAAATTGGTACAAATTTTATAAGTTGAGTAAAATATTTTGGAAATCATTTAGAGAACAAAGTATCCACAATCTTATGATGAAGAATTCAAACATAATTTATACAAATTTCTTCATCTGTGTTTCATTCTATTTGTCTTACGCGCAAATTTAGTCGATTTTCTCTAATTTGTTTGGATATGCTCTATTTAATTAATTCAATATAATTTGTTTATATAACAATGTTTGTACTCCGCGTTTAAAACAATATTTATAATTCGATCTCGATCATGTGCTAAATTGACTTGCCAGAATAATATTGACACATGCTGATGAATTTTATAAATTAAACTTCAAAATTGGTATAAAACAAGAAAATTACATAACGAACATCTTTTGACGTTACCAAAGGCGTAAAATTATCGAAAATTTTTTACCTGCAGGTTGATTTTAATATAAACTTACTGGAAGGGAAAACGTTTACAATATATTTATTCAAATATTTAATATTGTAATAAACAGAGATTAAGTGAATTAAAATTGCATTACGTTGTATTAAAAATTGATGATAATACTGGAAACCTGAATACTTTAATCTTATGCGGGTTTCCAGCTCTCTCATTCTTAAATAAATAATACGTTACTAGAAACACAGAATACTAACATTTTTTATTCCATAGAAAGGCATTTTTAAAAATAGACTCTCTTTTCTGTGTTATTTTCCTCGCCGTTTAAAAGATATCCAATGTTGCGATTGTGGCTGATTTTTTTAAAGTACCAAGATTTACATAAAACAGTAGAGCTTTCCTTTAAACATCAAAGCTGTACTGCCATCTAGATCTCGTAAGCAATTCCTTGTTATTTATATAAAAAAATAAAAACGATTTTATAGAAGTTGTTTATTTAAAAATATCTATCAAAATGAATGTTGGCGAATAATCAATTAGAAATTGGCATAAAAGGAGAAAAGGATTTCATAGGATCAGGTAGAGGTCTATCAGTATTTCTCCTGGGATTTCGCCATCTTTGCTATTTTCTCGAATGCCGCATCGCATTCACAAGCTTCTTTTATCACTTCACCTTTGAACACTTTTTTCTGTCTTCTATTTGCTCCGTATACAGGCACCGTAACCGTAGCTTTACCCTTTGAAACGCTGTTTTTCATTCCACGGTGGCTTTAGCCGCGGTGTAAACTTTCGGCCATCACTTTACATAATTTACATTTTCTCGGATTTAATGAATAGTTTTCGTTTATGTTTTTATTTATTTTGAATTTTTTCTCTACTTTTACTATGACGTTATCGTTTCCTCGCAAATATTTAACTGGGTTATTTAAGTATCTTTTTCGTTTTTATACCATTTCAGTATTTACTTACGGCGCTCGCAACAGATTTAAATTAAGTATTTTACATTAAGCTTTATTTATCAAAGATGTTATGATGTTGCATATTTTTATTTTTTAAGATTTTTTAAAATTATTAGAAATTCTTGATGGAAATTTATTTAATTTTCTGACATTTTGTAATCAAAGAGGAAAGCTTAAGAAATAAACTGAAAAACGTAAAAGAAACTGGATAATCTTTATCTTTCTACTCACATACTTTAAATTAGATAAGAAAAAAATTAATTAATATAAAATTCAATAAATATTATGTAGTAATAATTTTTTTTCCTCTCGAAACGAGAAAAGCAGGCCGCTGATAAACATTCATTGAATGCACGCTTCACTTAAAATTTAAAAAAAAATCATTTTATCAAATTAATGTTATTCAATCAAATCAATGGTTACTTCTGCACGTGTGAAAGTACAGTTCAATTTTTCGGTTGTAAGAAAGCATTTTTTTATTTATTTAATAAATTTTGCTACACTAGTAAAAATATGAATAGCATCTTTTATTCACAGCTTTAAAAGCTGAAGATTGTCTTGAGCAGTGGAAAACAAATTTCGCCTGTTTTTCGCGCATTGTCTTTTTTCGTCTCTCTTACCGCGCGAATTCTTCAAATTGCAATCCCCGTCACCCGAGAAATGCGATGCGTTTCCAGAAAGTCAAGATGATAATAAACCTTTTCTGCAAATATGGAAATGAATAAGTACAGCCTTTATTTTCCTCGTCGTTAGCGATTCGTTGTCTCAACAGAGAAAGACACTCTTGTATTATTCCCTCGTTATTCCATACATATTAATTATTTTTTTGTATGCAATTGTTTTGTTTTAATTTATTTTTTTCTTGTAACTAACTAAATAAATTATGCAATACACTAGATAAAGGAAATGCCCAGGACTGTATAACGCGCGTCAAACAAAAGATAGAACGTACTGAACTACAATGTGATGTCATTTGAAGATGGGTTGTTTAAAAAGATCGTACGCATATGAAATTTTACTAGTAAATACCAATTTACTTAAATGTCCCTTTTTATTACTAGGCATATTACAAAGGTTACATCCTCCGAATAATTAATCAATATACCGCAGGTATTCTCCATTCAAATTAATTACGCAGAGAGAAAAATATTCATGTATCTGATAACATACTGATGTTACCTGATACCATCAGATGTTATCCGGTACCATCAGTATGTTATCCGGTAATATCTATTTCTTTCCGTTTATATATTCAGAGTAAATTCATCATATGGTAACTCAAGGTGGTAATTAAATATTGTCTACTGTAATTATTTACAAGATATTATTCCAAAATATTTTACAGTTACTAAAAATATTCTCCAAAATGTTTTGTAGTTAAATATTGGATGTATAAATTAGATTTATGTTAATGAGTGTAATATGTAGGTAAGGGCATAGTCCGTCTTTTACATTAGATTAATATACGTCTGTATTTTATAGCAAAGAGAACTTAATGCCGTCCCTAGTAAATTGCCTCACTAAAAACATTTTTACTACTGAATTTCAACGTTTCATTTACACTCGTTTTATATAACCGTGGATGTTAAATTGCCTGACTAAATACTGCTTTTCCCACTGGAATTGGCCGAGCTATTTCTATTTTAAAAAGAAATTACGTTTTTGGCAATTGCAAATAAAATTCAGTAATTATCATCGTTCGTATTTAATTTCGTAGTTATTTTCCAATTTTATTTATCGCTGAAAAATGTCAATATTTACAAAAGCACACGTCGTAGTTCAAACTTCGTTATTGACGTAAAGCATGCACGTTTTTTAAAACATGATGTATATTGGTTGTATTATTTGGAATTTATTCCATTTTGTAATACGTATCCGCGTAAAGTTTTCATCGTGCAGGTACTACATTTACCTGAGCAACTCGTAAAACATTTGCCGAATTGAAAAAAAAAACAAAATGCTAACGTAATGAGGGCTGCCCAAAAATTTGCCAGTAAAACGCCGAAATTCCGACGAATAAGCCGTTTTCACAATTATCCGGCGTTGCGATCGGTACGAAAATGCCATTTTTTACATTTAAATAAACTCGCATCTCTTTCGGTGCAGCTGGAACGAACTACAAATCACTAAGCCGGAAGTAAATCCCGCCGGCGAGGCAAGGAAAAAATGGTCGGCCTGTCCAATTTTCCGTGCGGAGAATCCGCAGGCTGTTTCGATTACGGAGGCCATGTAACCGGTAACGATTCCTGTTAGTGTGCGTTTTTTTTATTTATGCTTTCTTTTTAAAGAAGAGGAGGAGACTCGATTCTTTGCTATTTTCATGTAAACACGAACTGATATTTTTTTCGAATTTCGTTTGTACGTTCGAATTAATTTCTGAACTTTGAAAATGTTATTAAAAAAAAAAAATTGTTTCTCGCGTGTATAAATTACAAAATTAAATATCCGTTCAATGTTATTAGTTATTCAGTAGAAGAACTTTTTACGTACTTACAAATATTTGAGTATGTATGTTCAAAATGAAGTAATAACTTCTGATTTTAGTCAGAAAAAATAATGAATGAAACTATTTTTACTTTCTAAGGTTCTTTATGAACTTTAAAATGTTATTTTTTAAAAATGTAACAAAGATTGTCTTTTGACAAAATAAAATATAAAATTAAATATCCTTTGAATGTATTAGTATTTTAGCAAAACTTTAACTATTTTTATAAATTTAAGCAGATATTAATAATATATTAATTCAGTACTAAGTCCGGAATTTCGTTATACATATTATATGGTACGAGACTGTTACTATTTACTAAGGATAATTCGTTACTTGAAAGATAAAGTTCGATAAATATTCTATTCAATAGTAACCGAACTATGCCCATCGCTAATTATTAATTCACAGAAGCCAAAAATGATATATTTTTAATAAATTCTACGTATAAAATATAAAATTGAATTCTAATAAGCAATTGCTTTTGTTTGTTTCAGGTAAGAATTACAAGGATCCGTGAAGGAGTATTTAGTGGATTGAGTAAGAAATTATCTACTAAGTTAAATATTAGTTTCGATTAAATAGAGCACTTGATTGGAAATAAAAAAGTCTCGACTTATACTTCAATACTCCATGCATCAAATCAGTCCAGCTAGTCCCTAATTTTTTGTATGAAAATAAAAAATAAAGAAAAGAAAATCGTACTGAATCTTTTTAGATCAAATAAATGTATTTTTATCCTCGCAATTATTAACTAATAAATAAATATTTTATGGATGTCTTTGACGAGCAAGTCACGATGTTTTTGTGATGCATACTTTTAATTTTTCTAATTAATTGTTTCTGATGATAGAAACTATATGCTCGATCAGAAGTAGTGCAAATTTTGCTAGAAAAATTCAACATTTTCTTTTATGATGGTAAAGATGGAAAGGTTGGATTATTTTAAGATTATCGAAAAATATATATAGGTCCATTAACGTGAAAAGATTCCAACTTGAGAATAGAAGCCGGTGGGAAATAGAAGTAAGAACGTTGCAAAATTTCATCTAATTTCTGCACCAAACGCGGTTTTAATATCAAATTTAAGTATTAGTTTATACAATTTTCATTTAATTTTCATTTGTATATATATTATTATTGTTGTTTTTATTACATAAATTACACTGCACATGCAGCTTTAAACCCCGACCTTTACAGGAATAAAATTTCTAAATTCATTCAGGAATTGGCTTACAAAAGTATACTATTTATAAATTTGTTAAAAATTATTTATTCTCATAGGTTTTGTTTTTAAATTCCTAAATTCGATTTCATGAATAACGTACAATTGAAACCGGGGTCAATAGAAACTATAGAATGGGTAGTAACATCTATTAAATGTTCTAAAGTTCTACAATTAGCAATTAAGTTTATTGGTGCAATGAAGAACTAAGTAAAGGAGTTACAAAGATTAATTGAATTAACGTGGTAATCAATTGAAAGTTATAGTCGCAATTGTTCAATACTTTTCCGTAATAAGTATCTGTAGAATTCATCTTGGTTAGACTACAGTAGTACAGTTATAATTACAATTAAAGAGCGGAAAATTCGAATCGATTCCGGAAGTTACTTAGAATATATTAGGGCGATTCCATGCGAAATTGTTCTATCAAATATTTAAATCCGGTTTAATATTATTTTCAATTTCTTGAAAGAAAATAATTTTATACCCATTTTTTCATTTTTTTATAATTGGTAACATTTTTGGAGTCTTGATTTTTAACAAATTTTATGTCGAAAATTAGACCTTTTATTTTAACTGAGGAATTATTGAAGTTAGCAAAATTGTATAGCAATAGGTTTATTAGTTTATCGCAATTTATTTTGTTTTTGCATAAACTAAGAAGTATTATAAATACAATGTAAATTTAGGTATGTTTTTATCCATACATCTGAGATACATGTTATCTTTTAAAATGAATGCAGTAAATTGTGCCTTTTCAGAAACTAATTATCAAAATTTTACTTCTTCCGGCTTATATTTCACTCTCTTATAGTAAATTTCATTTCCAGTAGCCTTCTCCTAGTAAAAATGTTTTAGTGGTATTTAGTGGTATTAAATTGAAGGAACTTAACATTAAAAATAGAATATAAAAAGTGACATCAAAACAGTGTGCAGATCTTTGTGTGTATATTACTGCAAGATCCAGTAGCTGTCAAACTATACCATATAATCCAAAATTGTTTGAATCACCTTTAACTGGAGTGAAATTGCCTCAAAAAGAAGAAACCCGAAAAACCTCTTACTGCATACTACGTAACTCTTTTCGAATATATTTTTGCTCCGTTGGATAACATTTCACTAACAAAATTTTAGAGTCTGGACCAAAAGATTTGATCAATTTCTCAAACAAAAATTTTGTTTCTAAAACCAAGAATTTTATTCATTGTCTTTATAGACTTGAACGTGTGTTAGTAGTAAGTATAATTAGTGGTGATACCTACGGCTAAAATGTCTGTGAGTTAAAATTAATGGTCCGACATAAGTAACACTGAATATTTTGTATGTTTTCGTCAACGTCACTTTTGACCCGTTAACTATATTACTGGTCCATCTAATTGATAAATAGTATACTATCCATCACTTTTTTCGTTTTTTTCTACACATATACTAAATAAGGACGGATGTCGAAAGTACATCGCTGTTAGTCGACGATTTTATCTTTTATTGTGTAGCTAAGGGTAAATTACGTTGAATATTGCTTACAGTGTAGAATTTCACTCCAAGAACCGCTCTAGATCAAATAACACTCTATTAGATTGAACTACATGATGTTATTTTATTGAATGTTGGCTTCCTGTCAATTCTCCATCTAGTCTTACATATTTCCATGCATGATGCAAGATGTGTTTGTATATGCACAAGATGCAGTCGACTTAATGCCCATACACCAACGTTTATGCATACATGTCTGGCTGATGTTAGTAAGGGATGTTCAATGTAGTAGAATTAGCTGGGAAATACTAACAATCCTGTATTCAATATAGAGGGGTTTTAGTGTACTGAAAATGTAGTGGAACCTAATGTAGTCTTACACTGAGGGAAAGGATTGTTTACTATGATGAAGGTTTCTTAACAGTTAAGAAATCCTATATTTAAATACGGCGAATCGAGTAATTTTTTAAGTATCAAATAATAATTCATTTCATTAAGAAATATCTATTAAATGCACCCAAACATGTCTTTATAGTTAAGAAACCGTTTGTATACTATACGTTTGTAGCTATAAAGTAATCATTTCTTAATAGTTACAGAATATATATGGCGCGAGTCGCAATGCACCGTAACATAACCTCAAATGACATCACGAATGTTTTGTTTTGTTTTTTAAGAACGATTGAGAGTTGAAAAGACACATGCCCCATGTCTTATTTGTTAATTTGCGCAGCTACCGAGTTTAAAGTAAACATTTTTGAACTATTAACAAATGGTCAATTCTTCTTTAAGAAATAAAATGCTAATATTAAATGAATCGCCTTTAATATTATAATACCATTTTTACATTTAAAAAACGACTTCACCATTTCAATTGTATATTTCTTTACAACAAAGAATCCTTTTTCTCAGTGTAGTACTGACACTAAACTCCAAATGATTTATGTCTTTATTATGAAAATTAACTGAATATTGAAGGATGTGAATAAATAGACTTCACACCACAAATAACAATTATTAGATATTTTAAATAATTTCAGATACAAATCGTTAATTCGATACAATTTTATATTGTATTATATTATATGCAATTATTTCAGTTCTGTAATATACAACTTATGATAGTTTTGTTTTAAATGGTGATTATACCATATAAAACATAAATAAAATCAGAGGAAAACAATTCTTATTATTTTTGTCGATACCTATGGCTCAAATATAATTCCTCGAAATTTTACATCTTAAAAATGACAGTTACCGGTGAACTTCACGGGGAGGATGGTTTATAAGAAATCTTCTAACCTTACAAAAACAGTTTAGTAACAATAACGACAAAAATATGTTCTTTAATAATTAGAATACTGATTTTATTAACATTGTCTAATGCATTTATAGTTAGTAAAAACGAGGTTGTTGAATCTAGTAAACACGACTCTTAAGAGAAGGAATAGTTTTTGAAGTTGAAGTAACGTCTCTAACGTCTAATTGTATATTATGTACCAAGGGCGCAAATACCCATCGAGTCGCACGAACGAAGCGATATTTCGATATATTGATATTTCACCCAGGTTGCATACGATACTTTTTAATAGGAAAGGCCTGGCGCTCTATAATTCGCGCCCGAAGATTTCACAGCAGGGCGCAAAATCGAGTTCTACTCCCGGAGTGATAAAAAACTGTTTATGAGTAACCAGGAACGACCATGTCCATCCTGCAAGAAAGAAGGGATTAATTCTTTTCATGATTATTTACGTTTATTTAATATTGGGTATACAATATATTTCAGAGCCAGTACTAAAATTCTACGAAAATAAAAATGGAAATGTTGGTGTTTGTCAAATCAGTTTCTTAACGGTAATAAAAAATATTCCAATGAAAATAAGAACGATCCCATATTAATAGATTTTACTAACCTTTATAAATCGCTTCTCTCAGCGCACTAACACATAGATTACTTAGATCCACAAGCAAAATGAATTATTGTCAGTTTGGACTACGGAGATTCGTACGTCGTAAAGTCGCCCGAACACGATAATTGCTGGAACTACAGTGGGTTTTCGGTGATTTTAATGTTATTGTGTGCAACGTTGAAAATGTTCGTTGCGCACTTGACATCAAAGAAAATTAACTTTCAAAAAGCGACGCAATAGTTTACCCTTTATCGCTGCGGAAGGGAAACGCGCCCGCGTACGCCCTGTTCACGGGCGTTTCTAATTCTATTAAGCGATCACGCGCAGGTTTAATTTCGTTAAAATTACAATTTGGGCCCGCTCGCACCCAACGCCCCGAGGAATTAGGCATGCAAATGCGTAACGCTACGCCAGATAGCTGACGAACAATCTCGGCTCGGTTCGAAAAAAATGGGATTTACTTTATGAAAATCCCGCAATAACTCGCTAATCAATGCGGTAATTGTTGTTCGAGCAAGTTTGCATTAAAAAACTGCGTCCGTGGATATAATTTTGCTGATTGTTTTCCACCCTATGCATTCTCCTGTACTTAATTAGTTAAACTTCCTAAAATTTCGGGAAAGTAAATATATTTTTTAGGAATAAACCAATCAATTTTTTGTAAAAATTGAATTGCAATAGGTAAGCATTAGTACGTATCTTTATTAGTGTAATGTAAAAACATGTAGTAAAATGATCGACTAAATCTATTACTCATGTGTGAAAAATAAATCGTCGCTGTAGAAACTTCAAAGCTGTCGCCTTGGGTAGACAGGATCATTAGACACACTTCATGGCATCTTTCTAATTTCTAGATATGATGTTTATAGTTAATAATCTTCAAAAATCTTTAGTAATATTTTTAGATGCGCCATTATAAGTTATTGGTAGTTCACTTACTTACTAATTATAGATCGGGAGAAAAGCCGAATAAATCAAATAAAAAAGGGGCTTGAATATTTAAATTTATTATTCAAAACAAAATAAAAAATATTAAAACGGTTAAATGGGCTGTTATATTATGCGAATATTAAACCACCAAATATAAGGTCTGACAAGGTTCAGTTATTAAAATAAACATGACCTACTATTATGTAAAGCAATTTACATTACAATTTAAGTGGTCAACCTTTTCTAAATAGGTCGTGTTCGATCCGCGTTGTACTTCGCAAGCAATAACATTAACTAAATATTTTTTCCTTATGTACGATTCCAATTTTGATTCCAGTTTTTAATGAAGGATTTTTGATCATTCAGCATGTTGTACATTACAAGATATACACTCTAAATTTCTTAAAGTGAAAATTGAGCGACTCTCTTGTAAAGGTGACTTTTTCACTATTCTAAAATGGAAATTTCACTTTATTAGAGTGGCAGATTTCCATCCACTATTAGTAAAGTGAAATTTCCACTTTAAAAATAGTGAAAAAGTCACTTTTGTCAGAAAGTGGCACAACTTTCACCTTAGGAAATTTAGAGTGTAGACTAGGACTGAATCTCCATGATCTATTCCTTTCATTTTATTCGTAAAAAATGTTAACTTTATTCAAAAGTTTGAAAATTCGTAAAAAATTTGCTCTAAAAATCTATACTTGCGGGTATTTCATTTTGCTAATGACGAAATCGAATCAATTTTCAAATTTTCTCCACAGACGATTTGATGAATTCAAGATGGTAAACTAAAAAACACAAAATTATATTAATATAATTTTGTAGCCATTTTGATACGCCATTTTAAACCCGCCATATTGCAAATTACGATGTCTATTTTGTGACTTCATGTTCGAAATCAGCGATCGTAGAAACTTCCAAGAATAAATTTTCAAGAGAAATTACTAAGTAGAATCATGTAGACTTTAAAGGGGTCATGTGACTGCTTGTGACGTTTTTGAGACTAATGTCATAATTTAAAATGGCGGCAACATTATAAGAAAAAATCACAGGTGATCGAATAAAAATTCATTTTGAAGGGTAAGAGTAGTAGCATATCAAATGATGAAAATGGTATACACAAACGATTGTAATATATTCTACATATAACATACCAAAAAATGCGTTTTCGAGTACATAAATATCCAAAAATGCTGACGTGATGGATCAATTCTGATAGTCATTTTGACAGTTTGGACAGCCGAAGCTGCCACCTTCAGGGGCTATTAACAACAATTTTTTAATTGACGGCACTCTACAAAATTATTTATATTGCTAGGGACTTTTGATGATGTCTAACTATAAATTTCATATCAAGAATTTAGAAAAGATATCTCAAAACGTATGTAATAATTTTGTCTTCCCAAGGCTTTGACGTTACTATAGCGACAATTTTTTGTTTTAGCAACATCTAGGCGAACGAATTTTGGAATATTGTGATGTTTCTATCTTCATTATTTTCACGGAATGGAAAAAAAGTTTTAAATTTTCGTAACATTTTCAATATATATTCAATCCTGACAGTAAAAACGAGCGATAAACAATTACTTAGCGAACAGCATAACATATTGTTAATTGATGATACAGTCAGTGTTACGTTTTCGTGTAATAACGCGCGGCCGAAGCAACGCCTAAATTGTTAACTCGATAACCGTGGCAACTAATAATGGCATACCCAGCAGCGACTTCGGTTGAATTGTGACGATTAATTGGCTGCGATTGGATTGCGGAAATTGATTGCTCCATATATATTCAGTCCCTGGGATCTGAGCATTCAGTTAAGTCGGCTCCGTTTCGACCGAATAATATTATTGCTATCAGGGATTCGGTCCGTTCCCTCTGTCGCGCTACACCCTGAGGTCCGCGTCCCGTGCATTGTAACCAATCTGAACCTTCGATAAAAGTACCATTTCTCTTAGTCGATAAATATTTACTAGACATAAATCCTTCTTCATTTAAAAAATTGCCTCAGTTGGAAATTCAACGGAGTCTTGTATAAATTACTTTTGTAATTTCATGAAATTTACATTTTGACCATTTATTCTGTGACAATTTTCATGTGAAAAAATGAAGACATAAACAATATAATTTTCTAGAGTTGAAGAAGGAAATAAAAAGAATAGGACCAAAATTGTGTAGCTTCCTGTATGGATGACACTAAAAGATCATTAAAGATTTATAGAACGCAAGAACAATCTCAGCAGACCATCACAAAGAATGTTATATCAGAACATGGGATTAGCTGTGGACACGATTTTGATTGGAGAGGTGTCAGTATTGTTGATGAAGAACGAAGCTTTCATCTTGTATGGGAATGTTTCATAATTTCAATTAAAAACTAGTATTGGCGTGGTGTCTCGCTCGCTCAGAAACTTCGACCCTATGATGAATTTGTTATTTCTTAATACTAGTTCGTTTACTAACAGATTTTAGTTGTAATATAAAACGAGTTCGTATTGTAGTTTTTTGAGTGGAAGTTTGCGCTTTCGAGTATTTTCAAAACTTCAACACTCAGCATATATCAGCCGAAATATTAATAAATAATATTTTTAACAAGAATTTGATCAGGATTTTGTATCATCATAGGATGAAAATTCTAATGACTCTTTTCTTGGTGAAGTCGGTCCCTCAAATAAACCAATTTAAATTTTTAAAAACCGTTTCGGCATCCTGATGTGTGTCATCTTCAGTTTATTTTTACGATAGAACGAAAAATCACACGATGAAACATTAACATGTCAAAGTAGTGTTGATGAGTGGTGCATGAATTTTGACAGCATCTATCAATATAACTATGATGACTTTAAATCTACTGATGGATAAAAGTATGATAACATATTGAAGAAAACTACAAAAAAACTTACTGATAGAAGTGGAAAGACCGATCTTAAGGTCATTTCCCGTCGAAGAAGTTAATTAACGTTTCTCCACACTCACTAACACTTTACATGAAATGACATTTGATGAAAATGGCTCGTGCATTTCAAACATATATCGCGGAATTGATATGTCAAAAGTAACGAATACCAATTTTTATATATATATAATGTGTGTGTATCCCCCTCTCTTACCAACACTCGAAACCACTGTACAGTGAAACACAAAGAAAACAATTAAGCGGCGATTTAACTATGTTGATAATATAATAATACTTCCTATTGCTTTATGTAATTCTAATACTTAATAAAATAGAACATTATATATTTCTGGTAAAAAAGACTCTTCAAAGCGTTCATTTACTGTGTTCTTTTCTTTTTTAATATAATAATTTTCAATTTCTTTCCGTTGACGGTTATTCGTTTCAGATGCTAAGATTTTTACTTTAGGATAGTCGAAATCATGTCCAGTTTCTTGTCTATGTTTCGTTAGTGCTGTGTAGTTGGATTCTTTTCCAAAAATATTGCGTCTATGTTCTTTAAGTCGTGTACCAAGAAGTCTGCCAGTTTCTCCAATATACACACAGTCACAATGATGGAAAGGTATAAAATAAACTACACCACTTTTCTTAAGTTTTTGTAGTCGATCTTTAAAAGGCCTAATTCCTCCGATGTTAGTATTGATCGGTTTGTTAACAACGCGAACATGTTGTTTTTTCAAAGTTTTCACGATTCTCTCAGATAACCCTTTGACATATGGAAGTGATGTGGTGGTTTCAGGTTTTTTAAAAATTTAAATTATTTTATTTGAGGGACCGACTTCGCCAAGAAAAGAGTCATTAGAATTCTCATCCTATGGAAATTCCTTATATTAATATTTTTAACACTCAAGCCCCACGCCTGTCGTATTAAAAAATATAATTTGAGTTGTTTCAGTATCGACGTAGTTATATCTCCCCAACCTCCGGCGCTTTTTTGGTCTGAAACGTTGACATTTGATGAAAAACTAATTTATTGGCCGAGGTGACCAAATTCAATACTTAGTCATACTCATACCCATTTTAAAACGGATTTTATATAGTATCGTTGACTTTAGGAAGAAAATGCATACAATTCTTTTTTGTAGAGAATTTAATACTCTATCTTTTTTGTTTAAAATACTTTTCAATCAAATTTATATTTTTACCAAATAAATGCAAAAAACTACGAAGAAATGTAATTGGGGCTAATGTTTTGTAGTAATGGGAAGATGGATCTGCGCCAAAATCTTATTAATTATGCCAAGACACGTATTTAAACAAAAATTATGTTATTACGCTTATCGGTACGTCAAAAGACGGGAAAATAGGACGTAAAATTTTGTTTGCTTTTTTGGGTTCGTTGTGGTCTGAAACGTCGACATATTTTTGGGCTGGATGTGACCAAATTCATTATTTCGTGCAGACTTATGGTCTGCAAGTTTGCCAAACTAAGAGTATTTTTAGCCATTTTATTATTTTTGTTTTAGTACACTAAGATCTTAAAAAAATGTTACGTGATCTTAGTAAATGTTAATAATCTTACTTTTCTAATATAAGTTTTCAGAAATTCAGTTCAATACCTGCTACTTCAGGTAATTAGACCCTGGGATATAGTATGTTGTCGAAACATATTTAGTAACATTGCCAACAATTTTATTTTCAATTATAATAACATTGTTGAAGGGAGAAACTATTATTTTTTTTTAAATAAATGGAGATTTGCATAACCTTTTATGGAAAGTGAAAAATCAGAATAAAACTATTAGTAATTTTAAAGTTAGATTTTACAGATTTATTTACAAATATAATCTCATAACAAATGACGAATTCATTTACAAAGTATCGAAATACGAATAGTCGATGTTATTGACATAGAAACTAATCACTTCAAAATTGAAATAATACAAAGCCAATATCAGAGTACCTATAAAAGTTGAACAACGTGTAACAAGTAAACAAACATAAATGCTTGCAAAGCACAACCAGTTGTGGAGTGCGAAGGAAACATTTTGCGTTTGCATCGGTGATTTGCGATGCTCTGCATTCGACATTTTTCGAGAGAACGACCGTACCAATGGTATATTTCACTGTTGCAATCGCAAGCCTGGAATCGCTTCGCGAGTGCTTCATACAGTCGCCAGCAGCAAAACATCTTTTCACTGGAATAAAACTATTGTCCCGAAAAGCTGCATGTAACAAGCTTTTTTCCAGATAAATTTATTTAAGGCTTTTTGAGAGAATGCTTGAGAAAAATTGACATTTAGGTAATATTGGCGATATACTGACGTAGTTTTATATATCATCGATATTCACTCGGAATATGAGAATGAAAGAATAGAGAAAGAAGAAAGATATTTCATAAACAGAAATTGTTAAAAAATATCGTGTTTAAGTATATTTTACTATTTTAGAGATTTTTGCCAATAAAATAAAGAAAAAAACGTTCTTCCTCTTGTTCAGTTTAACGTAAAATTGAATGAAATAAACTTGTTTTCGATTTTTGCAAAAATTCCGACCATTTATTATATTCAGAATATTTTGAACTCTTTGTTCATTCATCTCTGACATAAAATGTTTTTGTTTTGGAAAAACCGAAGTCAAAATCTGCAAAAATTCCAATTTCAAATTCCATTCATATAAAATCGATGCATATATAGTAAAGCAAATTTAATTTCGACGGCGATTTTTCGTATTATTGTTTACATACCCTAAAATTTTTAATTACTTATGAACATTTGGCTTTCGAAACGTTACAAATTATATCGTAACGTATGCGACAGTTACGAGGCGCGGTTACGCCCTTTCATTAAATGCTCAACCATAATTCAACCCTTCAACTCGGCAATCGCGTTAGAAGAAAGGTGGGCTGCGATAGAAGTCGGGGATTCCCAGGAAAGTTAATTGAAACTGTACTACGTGGTTGCAATTAGATTCGACAACCGATGATGACGTCTCCCCCACCTTCCTTATCGCGTGTCGCATATGTACGTACTTGTGCGGAAATGTCCTATGTCCTTTCTATGGCGTCAGCTATTACATCAAGGAGATAGTATTACAGCTATCTGGACTAAATTTCATGCGCATCGAATCGCCATGATATAATAGATTTACTAATGTAAATGAAACCGTTATTATTAGTTTGCGGTTTTGTAATAAATTTACTTGTTAATCTTCGATCGGTAAAACCGTTTTTTCTTGAAAAATGTTAAATGGCAATGATTCTTTTAACGTATTGTCTACCACGCTGGAAAAACTATGTACTGTACTGAAAATTACAAATATATACCATGGACATTTATAATTTAATTTTTTAGAATAAATTCCTACCTTATCGACGGATTACTATCCCTTAACCCTTTGAGTCACAATAGTAACCCACGTTACTACCTTGATTTCATTGAATTTTAATTATTTACGTTCAAGTTAACGTATTCCGATCGGTCTTTTTGCTATTTTCTGTTACCTTAGTACTTAAAGAACATATCAACATAACTAAAAATACATAATTGTTTATTATTTACTTTATATAAATAAACAAACACAAAAAAATCATGTTTTTAAAATGGCGGATCCAAGATGGCTGATTCAAGATGGCGGTGATCGAGATGTAAAAAAGCGTGAATTGTGGTGAAAATGCGTATTTGGGGATTTCCGAAGTCGATAATTACGAATCCAATATCAGCTTTACGAAATTCAAAATGGCTGTGAGCAAGATGTAAAAAAACGAGAGTTTTTTTATGAAAATGCGTGTTAGGGAATTTTAAATCCGCTATTCTGAATTTCGCAAATCAGATATCGGATTCGTAATTAGCGACCTTGAAAACCCCCGAGTAGCAAATTTTGTCCTAATCGAATTATATTTAAAATTTTTGTCCGCCATATTGGAACCGCCATCTTGAATTTCGAAAAACTAACCTCGGATTCGTAATCAGCGACCTCAAAAACTCCCGAGTAACAAATTTCAGCTAAATTCGATAAAAGGAAAAATGTGTGACTCAAGGGGTTAAAGGGATTATAATTGTATCGGCTGATAAGGTAGATAAATTAAATTAAAACTACTGTTATTTTAATAATATTTTAAGAAATGCGACAGAATTTGACTGCGAAAATAGATGACTTTCACTTATTTCCAAAAATTCGTGGCAAGTTCCAGATTAATTTTTTCGGTAATTCTAAATAATTCTATTCAGTTATTAGAAAAGTCCATATTTTAAAATGTCGATACCTTTTTTTATTATAAATAAATTCCATTTCTGCTAACCATTATAGAATCTCCTTAAGGAAGTATTATAGGTAAAGTAAGAATCTGCTATTAAAAAGCGCAAATTAAAAATCACTAAATCAGTTTTACAAAATTCCTACACCATAAGGGTAAAAATTGTGATTATTATATATGGTATCGTAAAAAATATCAAAGAAATTAATTGAGAATTTTCAAAGACTTGTTGATTCTTATAATTAAAAATCTTAGAAAGAATTTTTAAGGCGTGTAGTAATTATTATTATTTTTACTAGGTCCAAAATTGGTAAAAATTTGGTTCAAGCATTTATAATTTTAGTGGAGATTCCCAATTTACCGGTAGGGTTTTCACTCAGGAAGCACAAGCTGCTCGGTCGATATCTTAACTTCTTAAACTCTAAATATTCAAATTAAACGAAAACTAGACATATCTTTAAATCCATAACTATTTGAGGGTGCTGTTAGGCCTAAAATATATCCTTTTCATTAAAAATACGTAGTCGGTAAGCATTTCATTAAAATAGTGGGTCCGTATTTAATGGCCCTTTAGTAAATAACTATCGGTTCGGTCGATAACAATCGTTGATATGAATTAAACAGAACCATATATTTATTGAAGAGCGAAAGAGTATACAATATATATAAATAATAATTACATGGATAAAAGTCATTTGATACAACTCTACAGCCTCAGTAAGCACCATTGATGATGTACAATAAATTATGTGAGAAATTTACCATCTGTTGCTAAAATACTCTTGCGCTCTCTCGCCAGTGAATTTGTTATTTGAAATCGACTTTATGAGCAAAAAGCACGACATTGTAAATTTGGTGTATATCGATAAAGCAGATCACTTGTAGCATTCTCTATAAATATATAATATAAGTTACATAAAAATCATTTGTAGTAAAATTTATGAATTTATCGTCGGTTATTAAAACAGTTCTTAATTAGCAAAACTGAATAAAAAGTATTGCAAAAAGCGGAGATAATCTAATCCGTAACGCTATATAATATATGCTCCAGATTTAAAGCAGATATTCGACACGGAATAAAGAAGCACTGTCAGATGATGATTTTACTATCTGTCGGTAAAACAGAACGTTGAGCAAGCACACGTTCTATAGTTCGATTTCCAAATATTGAAGACATTGATGCGCTCTTTGGAATGGGGACAAGGTTCTAGTTTACATTGGAGACGAAGCTCATCAGTTCGAAGACGCTGTGCCAATTAGCGTATTTAGGAATGTTATTTGACAAATGATAATACAGCAGCGTTAATTCCCCCATTTCGATGTCTCCGGAATCTATCACAGCATAACGACGTATTGCGTCCTGCATGTGACTAATGACCACAAATATATGATCTATTCGTATCGTAGGTGCGATAATCTGCCGTAATTAACACGGCTGGAATACAGGTGCATCAATCTTTTAACTGTCTCATAACGGTATAACTTTACTAACTGAATTTAGAGCTATAAGAGCCCGTAATGGTTTTTTTTAATGGATGCAATTTACGAAACATTTTAAAATTATCATTAATTATTTTTGTATTAAAAAATATATTGCATTATTGTGTGTTTATGTTATAAGATACAGGTTTAGCCATTTTTTGTTTATGCTATAAAGAATAACTACAAAATTCTATCACTAATATGGGGCATTCCATGCGAAGTGGGCCACCATTTTTTAAATTTTTGTTTACAGTTTTTATATTAAAAAGTAATGAAAATATAATAATTTAGACTATGTATAAAAAATACCAATGACTAACAAAGTTATAGTTTATTTAATGATTTCTTTTGTATTACGTCGTTTGCAGTATTTTCATTTTTTTATGCAAAATGATGACATCCAAAAATATTGTCTTACATGTTTTTTGTAGATTTTTTAACGAGCTTTAATCTAAAAATATGTATTTTCAATTTCAATTCTATCTTCAACCAAAAAAACTCAATTAAAAATTTCAAAGTTAATTTTTCGAAATTTCGGGTATTTTTAAAAATCTGAAAATTTTCCCAAAAATGCAAAATTTCATTACAAACATGATAACACATTGAATAAAGTGGCAACTGAAGCGTGTATGCAAAAAAAAACATTAAAAGTGGTTATTAAAAAATAAGTCCCCTCAGTGTAGTTCGATTGCATGCAATATAGGGGCCTTCTATTTTGTATTTTCATTTTTTTTTGCCTGGGTAAAAAATTAACGAAAAATAATTTTTTTTTTTTTCATTTTAAAGAGGAAAATTTTCACGGCAAATTCACGACTTACGGATACATTTAGAGCATATAATAAAAAAAGAGGAAACCCTAGAAGAGTGGTACAGATATTCGCGTAGACAGTGTATCGCTTGAGGGCAGCAATTCCGCCTTCTCTGACGAGCTGATCACTTGGTGAAATAATTGATTAAACTGTACTGAACTTTTGGGTAAAACAAAGATCTACCGTTAATTTTACTTATATTTCAGTAGACTATGATAGACTCTACTCATCGTGCAAACAATGTATGCAGTTACGCTTATCGCCGCTAGAGCCTATTACACCTCCGGCGCCCGTAATAGAAGTGGATTGCGTTCGGTCATAAGTCATTCAGCGATGCGAAGTCGCGAAATTAAATGAAGTATATTAATTTGAATAATTTCTTTTAGATCTTTAAAAATTCCCAAATTTTGAAAAATTAACTTTGAAATTTTTAATTGACTAATTTTGGTTGAAGGTGCAATTGAAGTTGAAAATACACATTTTTATCTTACAACTCGTAAAAAAATCTATAAAAAACATGTAAGACACATAATATTTTTCAATATCATAATTTTGCGTAAAAAAATAAAAATACCTAAAACGGTGGAATACAAAAAAATCATTAAATAAACTATAACTTCGTAAATCATTCGTATTTTTGGATTATACATAGTCTAAATGACTACATTTTCATTACTTTTTAATATAAAAATGGTCAACACAAAATTGAAAAATGGTGGCCCACCTCGTACGGAATGCCCCATATACGGAAATTTTGCTATATTTAAAAAGTGATTGTATCTTTTTTGAAATTCGTTAATAAGGATGGGAAACGTTTTTCACAAATTATCGATCCTATAAATATATCCATTTTATATTATTAAATTCTAGTAATATTGAAAATCAGTCACGTAATTTGTACTATACCTATAAGGAGAATAGGTTAGGTTTCTTGGATAACGGCTAGGTGGCGTCCCAATCCAAATATGAAATCGGTCAACCTTTAGTTTAAGTATGACATGTCAATTGTACTTTTTCTTCATAATCGTCGATGTTCTCGTAGATATTTAAACAAACTTTCGCGTCATGTCTGTCTTTGACAAATAATTTATGTTAATTTATGTTCGCGTTATTCTTTGGAGGAATTGTCCCTACCCATATATGAACATAATCAATATGAATTCGAGAATGTATACAAATGTTTTAAATAATATGGGGAAAAAATATTTTCCTCCGACTGAATAAAAATACCGACTTAAACTTGTTAAAAGGGGAGAAATCATAATGAAGCAAAAAGAAAGTCTTTTAATTTTCTATTCAATCTGGGCTTAATAATGGAAATGAATGAATTCAAGGAAATTAAATTCACGTTGAAACTCGTCAGGATATAAATGCCGGCTTGCAGCTTCTAGAGGCTCAAAAATCTAATTTTTTATTTCATTATAATAATTCCTGAGATATAATACATGAGAGAGTAATTTTGCGTGTTATGAATGTACTATATAAAAGTTAAATTTAAAGATATATAAAATAACATTACTAATAGCCGGATGGATAAAACCAGATGGTCAGCAAGTTCGTAACTTCGTTAACGTTATTCATTACAAAAAGTCTACGAACACTCCTTAAAAAATGTGTTTACACTTTATTTTTTGCCTATACTTAGAACTGTAAGTAAATGTTTCTCTTTTTGTATTACTGTAGTTTGTGTTACATTTACTGAACATAATTAAATCGTCCTAGTACAAACATTATCGTTTAATATACGTTAATTGTACGTACCTTTGTTTTAAAAATTATTTTTATAATATAAGTTATTGGTAACGCGTTGATTAAACTGTCGTCTAATGTACGTTGATCATAATAATTAATATTACGTGTATATTATCCGAAACGTATTATAAATGTAAAAAAATCGTTATTAGTTTACTGTGAGTTTAATAAAGATATAATACTGCATACAAAAATACGTTTAAATTTGCTCAATTATACTCCGGTCGTCAAACATGTGTATAATTCAATTTAATGTTCGTTTATGATATACGTTAATAAAACGTTGAACCTACATCCCTAAAGGTATTAAACCCGTTTTACCGTTTACTAAACGAAACAAAATAGTGAATCGTGTAATTAATACCAATAAAGATATCATCACTTAATATACGTTTATTAAACGGAAGTTCAGTTTAAAAATAGTATATAGCTGTATATTAAACAGACGTATAATATGCTTTTAAATTGTGTTTATATTACACGATATTTTTCGCATTGTGAAAAAAAGAAGTATCAGAGCTATATTTGGTCATCTGTCCTTTACTAAAAAGAAATATCCATTATAAAATAAAGTCAAATTCCAATCATTGAAATCATTTTCACTTTTAAAACTTTAACACTCTTAACATAGTATGTAAAAATAATTAAACTATAGATTTTAAAAAATCATCACAATCGCTCATAACAAAAGTTATCAATCAGATAATTAACTTTACTGAAATAAATGTAACTTTGAAAATAACGAATTTATTTTATTTGTATTTTATTTGCTTACTTAATTTGCTAGATTTTTGTAACTAGTCCGGATACCGTTCAAAAAAGCCTTATCTTAAATTTTCATAGAAATTCATATATATATTTTTTTTTAATTTTACGATGAATCAACTATAGTTAATTATTTTTGACCAATCGATTTTAAAAATATTCTTTTACTGTAATTGGCAAATAAAGTTCTTTAAATTGCCAAGAAATGTCTATTTAAATTATTTCGCATTTTTCAAACATAAAAATGTTTCAATTAATTATAAATAAAGGGATTTTTATTGGATTCCATCGCACGAAATCATTAAATTTTGGTACAACGTACCTCTCATGGACATAAAATCCTGCAGTAAGTACACCCACTGCTAAAATAAAATTCTGTTAATCAGAAGCTCACCTCATATGTATCAATATATAGAAAACTAATAACCATTTCAATTGTAATTTTATCAATTTTAATTTAATACTATTTGGCAGTCGAAAGCTTGATCATATTGTTTAATAATTTTAAAGTTTGAAAATAAACAGGTAAGCAATAAACAATTTATTTTATTCATAATAATAAAAGTTTGGTGCTAATTACTAAAATAAGTATTCACAATTAAAAAATTAAAAATTAAAATCTTACAATTGTAGAATGCTGACGTCTAATAAAAACTAAGCTCATACATAATTTCAAAATTTTCAGTTAAAAATTGGTATTGTTAACATGTCTGTCTTTTAAGAAAAACACTAAACGTTTTGATTTAATTAAAATGGACGTTTTTCTAAACTAGCTATAAGTACGAACCGAAAAGTTATATTGCCAAATTTTGATGAAAATGGAAACAAATAATGATATATTTGTTAAATTTCCAAGTGCCAAAAAGAAGGAAGTAACACAAAGGAACTAGATGAAAAACAACAATTAAATATTACAACATTATAAGTTTTCACAACATATTTCTTACAGCGATAATCTTTATCAACAGAAAATAAGTTTAAACGTTTTATTTGCTTCCACATGTACTGCTATTTTGTCTAAATGAACCAGAATATGATATACATAATTTAATCTGAATTGCAATTTGTGAGTTTCGTGCAGAATTATAATTTAGAAATTCATCAGGAACCCGTTAATGAAGTAAAACTTAAATTGAACACAGATACTTACGAAACTATTAAGAATGTAAATTTTCGCCGCAAATAACTCCTTTTCTTAATAATTTCCATCTAACTAATGTCGACGTTTCATCCTTTCCGTATTAAATTCTATTTAAATATTGTCGTAATCTGCGTTCTTTGTATTCGCAAATACCATATTTTTGATTGGCTCGTTTTTAATAATTCCAAGCCCAAGTGCGCGGTCTGAGAATTAAGTAAAGTACATATGACCTACTTCTTGCATTTTTTGCTCATAAAGCGCTGATGCGTTCTGTAGGCACTGCATTGTTTTTTCTCTGCCGTTGTCTATTTTTTATGGACCCTTTTACAGAAACGCTGTATTTTAGCTTATCTCAAGGCAAAATGTTTAAATGGAAAATTTTCTGGTCTTTTTAATCGCACGGCTTATTAATTGCGGCGGAAAATTTGCACTTAAGATTAGGATATTTCATAATTCTTTAATTCCAGTAATAAAGTTACCTACGGAATTCGTAATTTTCGCATGTAACTCATTAAAAGTATTAATAATTTCCTTAATCTCTGTAAATGTACGTTATAAAATTATAAAGAAAAGTTTAAATGGAAAAAGAAATAAAACGAAATTGGAGGGCTTCGATTCATCAGAGGAAAGTTACACCTGAAAACTGTTTTTAAAAATCAATACGCGGAAAGGTATATCGCAAAAAAAAATGATCGAACGATATAACGAGAAGCGCGAGAGGAAACTAAAAGCATCAATTAGCGGAAATAAACAAAAATTAATAAAATGGTAAAAAATTGTCTACGCGCGATGGAAAACACAAATTGAAAAAAGGGAGTTAATTGATAAAAGCAGGTAAATTCAAAAGTGATAATGGCTATGTAAAATGGATAATGGAAATGGGAGAAAATTAGTTTTGAAAATAGAACGGGCGAAAATAAACGCTATTGACTTTGTTGCCACGGACAAAGAAAATAATTTCTAACTTTACTAACGCGCGTTTTACGTACAATAAACAATGTTTTTTAGTTCGCAGGAAAAAAAAGCAATTTCTATTTTCCGCGGTCCGTGTCATCTTTCACGCTCCATACTTTCCAGCGTATAAATTAGTATAAAGAGCGCGTATAAATTAATTTTTAAAACAATGACGGGTTTTCTTCTGGAATTGAATGAGAAATGCATCGGCCAAAAAGCCGGACGCCGAATGCAAATATGCGAGAAAAAACCGTCGGTCCATTTAAAGCAACATTCATGAAGAGAATTGCTAGGAACGTCTCGACCGCGCCGAGCTTTGATTTTGTTTGCGCACTCCGACATTTTTGCCGGTTGTTCTTTTTCTCGCCCCGTTTAATTCAGCAAGTCACGCGAACCTTCGTGGTGCGGCATTCGGAAAATTAATTTTCGCCTCGCTGCAATCTTATTTCTCATCAATCCCGAAAATCGTGCTTACAAAAAACGCTTTCGAACACGATCGTCAGCGAGGCGCATCGCGATTGGTCGATTTCTTTCACCAGGGTTCATTGTTTCTTTGTTACTCGTGAAATTGAAAAATCAGGAAGTTACGAAAAAATAAAAATGATTTTTCACTATTTAAAATGCCTCCATCGGTTGAAGCAAAGTTTGACCGCTACGTGAATAACACTTCTCCGATACAGAATTTAGTGATGTAAACGTTTCTCGATTATTTTCCAAATTTTCTTTTTCGAAATTTTTCATCTTGGCAGTTTTCCCAACGCTGTCGCCTGATAAATCTATCGAAATTATGTAATTCCTGCGTTTCATCTTAATTTAATTCGACGCCATATTTTCAGAGCTGATTATGAAACATTTCAAAGGAAAAGTCGTGAGAGACCGTAGCGATTTTTCATATTTTTTTACCGACCATATTTAGAGAACATCGGTGAGTTTTTATTTACTGGAGTCATAAACCCGAATGTAGTTGGTAAATTTTTGCGTCACTCGCAACGGATTGTAGGTCACCGAAAGCACACGTTTGGTACTTTGGTACTCGGCCAACCCCGTGTTGGACGATACAACTTGATTTTAATGCGAATTTACTACGTCGCGATGTAGGATGAACATGTCCCGGGCACATTATTTTAATGTGCGCACAGTATGCGCGTTTACAAAAGTTGGGATTACATTTTAAAGTTATGATTCCTGTGAGCGTTATATAATTGTGACAGTCAGTAGTTTGAAATTTAATTCCGAGACTAAAAAAGGGTATTTTATTACTGTGGAATTTAGATTATATCTAAAGTTGCGGTACGGTAATGATTTCATGTGATTTGAATTGAAGATATGACATTGCCATGAATTTTGAAAACGGGATTGTATGTAAACCCTTTTTATGATTCTTTTTGTCTGCTTACTAAACGAAATCAACCGTTCTGTTTTCTGAAAAAATCATTTTTTTCACCGTCAGAATGAATTTTTTTGTTTGCTTCAAATGATACCTTTAAACTATGACTAGTGACACATTTTATATACCCATTACTATTTTTTTACAGAAGATACATGGAATTTACGCAACATAGACGCAATCATAAATATTTCATAAATTAACGTAGGCGATAGCGTAATAGACTACACGATGTCGCAGGTTTTGAGTTCAATCACCGGTCGGGTAGTAATTTCTGGTATTTGTTTTCTTAGCAGCTGCTTGCAACATGTAAGTCAATACATGTGGTTGGGTTAACATTTCGAAGTATATAATTTAAAAAGTTATAAATATAAAACGTTTAAAGAGGGCGTAAATTCTCAATATAAATTACAATCCGTGAATTCCTTAAATAAATTGCAGTAAATGTTCTTATTACGTTATTATGTACATTATTAACAAAATTATTATTATTTAACATGATTCCTGTTTATTAGGCAATTTATAAATAAAAAAATAGTAACACGTACATATTCAAAGCAGAATAAATAGTATCCAGATGTCCAAATACGGTATCCAAATACATCCAAATGTAAATAAATAATGTTTTATTTTACTATTATTCTTGAATGTACATTTGTTATCATCATAATTATCTAATAATAATAGCATAGTCATCATCATCATCGTCATCATCAGCGTCATCATCAGCGTCATCATAAGCGTCATTATTATCATCTTCATCATTATCATCCGACCATAGAATCATCATCATTCTCATCCAACATCATCATCACCATCACCATTCATACACTTGTACAGTCATGTACGATCAATAGATTTCTCAATATGACCTCCAAAACGCAGAAACCCATGAAAACTTTTACTTTTATTCCAAAACAATCTTAAACCATTATACGAAAACGCTGTTGGAATAATGACTTGTATTTTAAAGTCCAAGAGGCATCATTTCAAAAGTAAAAATGGCGGAGGCACACATGGTGTTAATCAAGAAAATGTATAAAATACCGGATTTATCATTATTTTCTTTACGTAAAGTAATTAGAAATCATGATTACATCAGAGTTACTTTGGATCCCGAGTTTATTGTTAACAAAATTTAAAATGTCGGCTCAAAAATATGGCGGACGCACCATGAGAAATATAATAATGCATAAAATTGATTATTTATATTTGTTTGGCGCTTTGTTAAGGATCTGACCTCCGAGGAGTGTAATTTTTGTCATTCGAGCGAAACAGTAAAAAAGTTGGTCATTATTGCATAATATGCTAGTGTTAACCTGCATTCAGGCGCATATGGCAGCATTCAAATTAGCTACCTACTTACCCTACCTAAATCCTACCTAAATCCCCATTTTGAATTTAAAAAATTTGACACCAAAACTGTCCTCATCAAGATCGAGAATAGTTATTTGAACTCTGATGCATATCATCGGTAGCGAACAAAAGTCAGCTTGCAACACGACCGCCATTTTGGATTCGCCAATTTGAATTTTAAATATCTGACATCAAATTCATGACACAAATTCGTCATCTGCGACCTCCAAAATGGTTATATGTATACTCTCATGCAGATTGTCGCTAATAAAGAAAAGTATGCTACCACATAACCGCAATTTTGGATTCGCTATTTTGAATTTAGAAAATCTGACATCAAATTCATGATCAGCGACCTCAAAACATCTATAACCACCGTTTGTTGAAATCCGGGAGTTATTTCAATTTTGGTTCGACTTACTACTGAATATATTTGAATATTTTGACGTCATATTTCAGTGTTAGAGGATTTTTTCAAATTACCCCATAAATTAAAAGAGATGTGCTATGTTCCAAAAAACTATTACTGCATGCACATCCATAGATATAAAGCACATGAATTTACAGCAAGGAAGTTACGACGTTAACGAAATATGGACATTTTAAAAAAATGACTAGTATACCGCAGTATTTTAAAGAAAACTAGTCGACGAACTGAGAACTTCCAAAAGATGCATTGACATCCTCCAGGTGGAGTTTAGTGTTCATCCATCATCCTCGAGAATCCACAGTGCTCCGAGTTCATCTTATTCGAATCAAGCAGCGACCCGATCTCTAGCGGCACCTGCAGCAGTTGCTGAACTTATAGAGGGAGCTCCGAAGTTCATAATCCCATCGTTCAATAATTCCAAGCGGTACAGTCGGCGGACTGCGTAGGTCCCTGTAAATATTCAAAATCGCAATTTCGTTCGGGAACTCCCGCGTCGGGGACAAAGATTTTAATCAGAAGTCTGTCTTTTGATTAAAGCCGGGGGAACCATCAACGAGTTGGCAAGTTTTACAACAAATCTCGGATTTGCGGTGTAATACCCCGCGTGGGAGAATGGGGAAGAGGTGGCGACCCAGAAACCATCAGTTTCCTGCTCGCCATCCCCCCAAAACCCGGAGCGTGTAACGTCCTCGTAAATTTTCCGGCTGCATTTGGTCGATTTTCACAAGCCTCGTCAGGGCCACCCACGCCAGAAACGGGGGCCAAGAAATAACACCGAGGTACTTCACGACAGTATCTCGCTACCTTGTTTTTCCACCCAGCGAGAACCGGGCTTCTTATCTGCGTCTCGTTCGCCGGGTGCTTTCTAAATGATTAGGTGACACACTACTCGTGAAAGTAGATGTCGCCTCCTTTGAAATTGACTCGGTTCATAATACGATCAACATTCGGCTTTGACTTGGTGCATTTCAAAGAGGAGCTGTTCGCGTGCCGTCGCCTCCTGGGAATCCTTTGATTTTTCTTCGGATTTGAATTGGTGCGAAAATCACAGATAGAATCCCCTGTCAACGACTTCGCTAATGTACTTTATCTAAGCTCTTTGAGGAATGGATGATCACGTACGAACTATTAATGATGATACGATAGGCAATCTAATTTCTTTTCGTATACAAAATTACCTATCAGACTCAGATAAGAAGATCATTATAAAGGACAGTTTTATATGAGCATACTATAAACTGCAATATGTACGATCGCAATAAATTAATTTCGAAATGTTCAAAATATCCAATTTTTATAAAAACTGTTATAAAAGGATTTTTGCCGAGGGGTGGTACTGTCTCCGCTACTCTATGGAAATTTGTTTCGCCTGTTTTGAAGCAAGTTTTGAAGGGAGGAACTAATCCCCATGAGGTCATCCAAAGAGTTTCCGCCTCCACTCCCAGCTAATATAGGTGTGTACCCTAACACCCTTGAAGTTCTATTCTGTATATATATTATCACAAGAATTATACCATTTCTAGTTGTTTTCATATTTAAAATTCTCCAATTTTACAACAGATTCGTAATCATAGATGTTAACAAATTATACCAACTTTCATAAAAATCGATAGCAATGTAAAAGGTACCACGAAAAATCCAGTTTGAATATCTTCTAGTTAATAATCTCCATTTCGACTTGTATATTGAATTAATTAATTCTTAATAGACGACCTAAATAATTCCATTAAACCAATTTTCTTACAAATCCATAAAATTTATAAGTTTTGGCCGAGATATTGAATTCGCCATTTTGGATTTTGAAAATCGGCCAACAGTTTTCTAATCAGTGGTTTTAAAACCTCAGTTTCAGCATGTTCTACTTTGAAATCTCCATTTACATTAATGATACATTATCAATATAAAATGTTCGTTAAAATGGCATAATTATGAAGTCGACATTTTGAATTTTTAACCGCGCATATAATCTTTTCGTTACGACACTATAACCACACGCCCGAAACGATAACGTCTTCATTTGAAAAATTGAGATTTTATTGGGATAAATTTTTGATATTTTTCAAAAACAGCTGGTTAACTAGCACTAGAGTGGGAGGCACGAGGTGCTTGGCGCGCCGCTATGCGGTTTAGTTCGTCGTCCTCAAGGAAGCGAAGACGAAAAATCGGTTATTACCCGTGGATTTTTGGATCGTTGATTGCCTATCGAAATCGAATTTCGGAAATTAGAAAGGATGGATTCAATATCGCAGATGAATATATTCAAAATATTTCAGTTTTTAAGTTGTCGGTGATGAAACTGTCATTGTAAAATTCTAATGCAAATTTATCAGCACAAGCATACATTTTTATTGAGATTATTCCTGGCTATTTAGAATTCTTTACGAGATATCGATTATCGTTTACATTACCTGAGATACCTTCCGATTCGTAATCAGAAGCGCTAGACTAATCCTGATTAATTATGACAATTAGATCAGAGTTTCCATTTTCTCGGTCTTCTATTTTACTATAATGTTTTTAGATTAGTAGATTCCTCCGTTGTTTCCATAGTATTTGACTGTTTTAAAGGAAATAAATAGGAAATAAATATTTATGACATAACGATAAAAAAACCGACCAAAAAAGAAAAAATAAGAAAAAGCTCTTATACATTGTCATAAGTTGACCCGTATATGGTGCAATAAGACATTTTCTGGCGATTAAGAATCGTTTTCAATTTTTATTTAATAATTTTATAAAACTTTGATAATAGTTATAAATTGTTATAAAAATTCCGTTTTACCAATTTTATCATCGACGGCTCAACAAAATTTTGAATGCAAAGACGGTTTGAAAATATTCGTCCATTTTGAATTTCGAAAATTAAGTTAAGACAATTATTAGATCAATTTCGATTTTGCCGGTGTTTAGTCGTTTAAAAATGTACAATGTTTTTAGGTAGTTTATTGCCATTTTGATTATGCAGTACTGGACATTTTTTCTGAGGAATTTATATATAATCGAGCGAGATTTTTGTCATTTCCATTGGTTTTCGAAGTTTTCAAAACGTATTTCATCATTTAGACTCAAATTACCTGAATTTAATTAGTTTGTTTCTTTAAATTTTTTGTTATCTGCACTATTATTTCCGATCCTATCGTTTTGGTATTATTTTTTGTTATACAACTTTATATGGACTCAAAATCTTGTCTATGCCACTTTAGGACTAAAATCTGACACGAATTTTAGTTCAGCAATTGGTAGTTTTATCCGTGGAAAATTGTAATATCGCGTATTACCAAATTGTGTTAATCACAAGAATTTTATAATAAAACAATCTGATAGTTCATGGATGTAATCATATTCTAATCAAGTGTCAATTAATGAACGTTCCATGGAAATATAGGTAAAACAATTTACGCAAATGACGCAAGTAAATTGCTCCTTCTGTTTGCACTGTTCCCCAACTACTGGAAAGTTTGCTTTGGCTTTCTGCAAGGGATGAAGTTATTCAGTCGTCTTGATCGAGTCTCTTGCTAGGAAATGTTCGTTACGAAAAAAGTATCCGTATCATATTGAAATTTCGGGAACTTTAGATATAACCATCAAACTCTATAGGTGTAGTTACAAACTAACTTGAAACTCGTGTCGAGATCTTCGCACCCATTATCATGATTTAAAGGATAGATGAAATGCTTGTAACTGAAACTTACTTTAGTTATTCTTACCACCTGCTATAATACTTTTCCAACATATTGTTGAAACGTCTTTACCCACATTATTAATAGAATCAAGTACCATGGAGTCGCAAAGATATATCGACTGCATAAGCTGGTAGGTCGAACGTCATCGAAGATGAGATACTTGGCTACTCGATTCACAGAGTCTTGTGTTCTCAAGATGAGATAGGTTCGACATCATCCTTTATCACTCTCTCCGTCATTCGTGAACGGAGTTGATCCTGGCTTCCATTTGCGATGCAAACGAGGGCTTTGCATATCTGAAGCTACTGGCAAGGAAAAAGTACAATTTGTGTAAACAAGTATGCGGAAAGAGGATTTTGCTGTCTGAGCACTCTCATCTTTCTAATAAGTGTATGAAAGTCTGTCGCGTGTATAGATAAGTAAAACCAAAGTTATGTCTTCGTATTTTATATTTTACTGAAAATATCGGTTTTTTATTTTATTTAACTTTGTTATTTTTTTTAATTATAATACATTTAATGCAACTTTTCGTAAATGACAGTGTCTTATCTTTGTCAATTTTAGGTCGCTGAAAAAACATCATTTTTGGAATGTTCCAGAAAATATATTGATGGAAACGAGATAAGGACTTCAGTAATGGTTCAAAGAAATGCTTATAACTTCTACTGTATGAATAAAAATGGCCTTAAACATTTTTGGACGCTCCTGGCCAGTATGGTCTGTAACTACTGTACAATATTGCGCAGTAAATCAAAACATTGGGCAAGCGGGACCCTTTATGATAAACATTATTATGTTAAACCGCGTATTAAGAAAATTGGTATACATGGGTTGTTGACGTCCTCGTTAGGAATCTTTCAGATTTAGAATATTCAAAACGAAGGATCCAACAAAACCTGAAAATCTGGTTTCGTTCTATGCTTTTTATTAAAATGATTTTAAAAACGTCTATCACCTAGTGAATAATAAGAAATTAAAAGTAAAAATATTCGATTTGAATTAAATGTATTTTCATTGCTTTGTTAATTCTGAAAAGGGTTAGTGACGGACCTTCATACATACGGGCCAAAATATAAAGTTTATTGAAAAATATAGTTCGGTTTCTGAAGTAACCGTTATATGCCACGAATATTTTTCATAGTTCATTAATAAATTTTTAACAATGTACAATTATGTGCAATTTTAATAGCATTTGAGAACCATTTTAATATCTAGGCGTTGTTCTGGATCCGCCATTTAGAATTTTCAAAATTTGACTTCAGATTTATAATCAGCGATCTAAAAAAATTCGCTATATACAAATTTCAGCGCAATCCACTACCTAATATTTACAATTTAGCCGTTTTAAATCTGCCCTTTCGAATTTTCTAAATCTTAGTTGAGATTCCCAAACAGCGACCACCTGAACCTGTATATTTCAATTTGCATTCTATTCTCACCCAATATTTTGATATATAGCTCAATAGTGTACATTAGTTACAGGTTAGACCGAAAATTGCCGCATACAAAAAAAAAAGTTGATTAAAGTAATATTGTGTTACATTTTTGTTTTCATAAAGTAGAATCTATAAGCATTATTTTGAGTTATGAAAGCCCTTATCTCGTCTCCATTAAAAGAAAAGCCTCCTGAAACATTACGAAAAATGACATTTTTCTAACCCCATAGTTCTTGGAAACAAGATCTAATAAAAATTGTCGGGTTTGAATTCATTAAAAAAGGACGTAGAATATTAGTAATTTTCATCTCGGATGGATTTTCGCTGTTGGGATGTGTTATATGTGGATTGAATTATTATTATTGTAATATTCGTGTCAAACAAAAATACGAAACTGGATGTAATGTGATTTTTATTAGAAGATGTCATTCATGTTTAGATGACATAGAATTAGTTAATCAAATGAGGATGAATTAATTAATTGAATAAAAAAATTATTTCGGCTTAAACTGACTAGTGTTATTACATGGCAGTATATGTTTTCTGACATAAACTTGAACGGTTCTTGATTCGGTACTTCATAGTACTTAAACGGTAAAACCAAACAATTAAGTAGTAACATCCATAAAAAAGTTAGGCATGTAACCTTTTACTACTTAAAGTACTTACCGTAACTAATTATGTAGTATTCTTTAGTTAGTAAGGTTATTCTTCATTATTTCGATACTAAAGTTTGAAGGTATATCAAATTGTACAATAATTTGGTAGATGTTTTGATGTACAATCTTAAATGTAGTATTTATCGTACATTTTTTCGAAAATATTTGTTATCCGACAATAATTTTACTTTTTGTTAAAAATGTTTAAATGTCATGATTGTGAAAATGTACGTACATTTTGTCTAGTAAATAATAATATTGCACATTGAATCAGTTTTAATATTAGTATTGTAAAATTTACAAATTTATTATTTTCTACTAATAATAGTTTATCCAAAAATATTATTTAATTATTGCAATTTCTGCTAATAACTTATTTATCATTTACTGTGAAATTAGAAAATAATATTTTCTGTTTGTATCTTTATGCAATTCTATTGACGATTTCGTATTTATTATAAGGAACCAAACATTTTTTATATTAAAATTATTAACCAATAGAAAACTACATTTCTTACAAAATTTTGAACTTTATGTTTAATACGATATAAATAAGTTTTGTCATTCTAAGATACTGCTGATTTTTTATTACATGATTTCTTAAATTTACCGGTCTTGTTAACAATTTGTATTATAACAACTGATGATTTTTTAATTTCTCCAAATACTAAAAAAAATGGAATTTGATTTATTTTTTACAATTATCAAAATTTTTACAGCTAAAAGTGAGATTTATTTGAAATATATTGTAAACTTTCAAATTTTTCTCATTCGATGAAACATACAGTTCAAAGGATCCAATATTAAAAAAGTACTTTTAAACAGTTTAGTCATATCGAATTGAACTCTTTTTTACTTTTCTAATAAAATTAAATCGCGTCATTACACCAAGATGAAAAATTTTGTTTTTCTATTTCGCTAGAATTATATAAAATTTAAATGTGTATTTGTATATATCTTTGAGCCATGTAATGCAATTCAATTTACATTTCCATGACGTGTCTTCCTGTAATATTGGTAATTTATATCGACTACGTATGATCTAAAAACCTTTTCTGTAATACCATCACGGTCTCTTGAGGCAATATTATTTTCCAACATAGCGTTGTTGTCATATTGTTACACTATAGAATTACAGAAAGATGCAGTCCCGAAAGCACTTCTCTTATTCTAAAATCATCATAATATTTGAATATTACTGTTTGAAAGATGTCTTGAAACGACGATATTGTATTTCGATAGATATTTCTGTAATAGCGTTTTATGTTGCGAAAATATTACATTCCAATACCTTTTCTCTGGTATCGTCATATAATTATAAAAGTTTTACAGAAATACTATTATTGAGGAGTATATACATTTATTTGATAAACTTGTATGGATGTTATAAATAGCTATTACAGGTAACTTGAGGTATATTAGTAAGAAAATATTTCTTTTCGATATCATTATTCACAGAAAAGTCGCTCTGGTATTGAAAATTAAAAATAACTTTGATCTTTACTCTCGATTACGTGAGAACATTATACAAAATATACTTTTGTGTCATGTAGATGTAGTAAATGTACATTTTGTTCTCCAAATATTTATAACGTTAATAACTTTTAACCAAAACTATCTACGTAATTTCAGCTATTTACCAACAAAAATAAAACTTGGTTAATAAAGCGTTCTTTATTAATAATTTTGATCACTCTTCTTCAGGAGAGATTATGAAAAAGTTCTTCGTGAAATGTTCGCAATAGTTAGCTACAAATAACAACATTTTCTTCAAAAATGTTTCGGTAACAGTACCTGACTACTTTAAAAATGAAAACTTAAATACGTAAATTATTACGTAACATAAATTATTTATATTCGACTTAAAAACCTGCAAAACTGTAAAGAAAAATATGAAAATAGTTTATTAGTATAATCCAAAGAGAAGTTTTTTATGATAGTCTTTAAAATTCAGGTTTAGTCTGATTCTAATATTCGTGAATAGAATTAAAAAATGAAGATCGTTATAAATGCATTTTGACAAAAGCTGATATTTTTCCAGATTTGATTCAGATTCATTTTTAAAGCGCAGTTTTTTATGTTATTACAAATATTAGGCAAAAATTTTACTTAGCTTTAATTATCCATTATGACCGCCCTCTTTTTAATTATATAATTAAATAATTTGACAGCAGTTTTATTATTGTCCTGGTCTCCACAGGCCGTGGACAAGCCACAAAGACATCCTGCCGTTACAATAATTCGGTCAGGACGTATCCATATAAAATACTGCCAACACATATAATTCTCTCTCAAAAAAAACAGAAAAATGAAAAATACAGTTAAAATAATCGAACGCATTACTGAATAGAAAGTATTATAAAAGTAAAATAATAAAATTAATTAGACAAACTTATAATTTATTACAAAATAACTATTATTAGTATAATTCGATCGCTGAGAGAGAGAGAGAGAGAGAGAGAGAGAGAGAGAGAGAGAGAGAGAGAGAGAGAGAGAGAGAGAGAGAGAGAGAGAGAGAGAGAGAGAGAGAGAGAGAGAGAGAGAGAGAGAGAGAGAGAGAGAGAGAGAGAGAGAGAGAGAGAGAGAGAGAGAGAGAGAGAGAGAGGAGAGAGAGAGAGAGAGAGAGAGAGAGAGAGAGAGAGAGAGAGAGAGAGAGAGAGAGAGAGAGAGAGAGAGAGAGAGAGAGAGAGAGAGAGAGAGAGAGAGAGAGAGAGAGAGAGAGTGAGAGAGAGAGAGAGAGAGAGGAGAGAGAGAGAGAGAGAGAGAGAGAGAGGAGAGAGAGAGAGAGAGAGAGAGAGAGAGAGGAGAGAGAGAGAGAGAGAGAGAGAGAGAGAGAGAGAGAGAGAGAGGAGAGAGAGAGAGAGAGAGAGAGAGAGAGAGAGAGAGAGAGAGAGAGAGAGAGAGAGAGAGAGGAGAGAGAGAGAGAGAGAGAGAGAGAGAGAGAGAGAGAGAGAGAGAGGAGAGAGAGAGAGAGAGAGAGAGAGAGAGAGAGAGAGAGAGAGAGATGAGAGAGAGAGAGAGAGAGAGAGAGAAGAGAAGGAGAGAGAGAGAGAGAGAGAGAGATGAGAGAGAGAGAGAGAGAGAGAGAGAGAGAGAGAGGAGAGAGAGAGAGAGAGAGAGAGAGAGAGATAATTCAATGTAAGATTAATGTACTTTTGAACGTAAAAATAAGCACTATATTGTGAACGCATAGTAAACATACAGCTAAAAGGTAGAATTAGATACTAAATATCCTATCTTATTTATTTTCCTATCTCAGGGAACTAAGTTATGCTGTTCGACCACTGATTGCTAATTGACTTTTTTTTAGAATTCACCATATATCGCATTTCCATTTATATTTCTCACAAATATTCTCTAAAAATTGAATTCCTTGATCCAGGAGAGTGGAGTTACTCATATATATGTTATATTTGATAAAATATATCCAATTAGGCCAGAGAGTATTCGTAACCAAAACCAACCACAACGCTATTCGCATACATATTGGCAGACATTCATAATCACCGTATTTTAGTCAAACATCCATCAATGCCCGAAGCCGATTGGGTTACGAGACATTATATCAATTTTGGAATTCCTCCTCGTAATGGGCTGATTGAATCGGGACATCGGATAGCGTTATGCGGTTTGAGGGAGACTCGAGCTGCCGAGGTTTAAATTAGGATACCCCGTATACTCGCAGCTTCGCGAATGGAATTTTCATGAGGTTACATGCAACCCTGGCTGAACAATGGACGCCCCTCGAATCTTGGCGGGTGCCAGTCCAGGGGTGGGACTAGGTCGGCTCTATTATTTTTGCCAGTTGGCGGAATAACGGTGGAAAAACAAGCCCCGATTACCTCCGAGGCGTTTCGCATGCGAAAACACGGAGCCAAAATGCAATGGACGGGCGCCACGATGCACTCGGAATTCGTTTATCGAACGTCGACTGTGCTTTTCACCCCTAACCTTTCGACTTTCAATTAATCTCAAGCGCTTCGAGAGCTTTCGCAAAAAAATATGACCCTCCTTTCCAGACGATTTTCAGCCCGAACCGGACGGAATTTATTATCCCGCGTCACTTTTGCTTCGGAAATTCATTTTCGGACGAAATCGTTAATCGTTATCAAATCTTGATAAATCATGACGAAATCACAATAATGGAATTTCGGAGGATTAATCTTGTGCTTTCTGTTTAACGATGGCAATTCTAGGTAGTTCTACGAACCCAAACACAAATTTCGTAAAATGTTGACTCTGAATTACGCAAAACTTCATTAATACCTAACATAAACCATATTTGGTTAGTATATATTATGACTATCATGGATTTGTGATTTTATAAAAGCTTTAGAATAATGTAGTATATTATGACTCAAATACATGCTACTATAGAAATTTCGATACGACACTGGTCAAGTGTCGTCCAAACATCCCTCAATTATTAGTTAGTGATGGGAACACAATACTAACAAAAATATTCGTCATTTCACATTTCTTAAAAGTTATATTTACATTTTAAGTTTTGTCTTTAAATAATTTTTATGCAAGTAATTTTAAATGCTGCATTAAAATTTCCTTAATAAATTAAGATGAATTATTCATTATCCATATATTTAAACTTCAAATTGGTCGAATTTAATAACGGATTAATTATCTATAGGAAAAAGATGCTTGAAGAGAGATTCAATCCTAGAATCATTCTCTCTTCATTTATTAGATTGAATATTGGGACACTCCAGTGAAAGAGTGAATTCCTTCTCTTTAAGAGTTTCACTATATGCAGATTGAGTTTCCACTCGTTTAGTGTGAGAATTCACTCGTTTAATAAAGTGAATCAATTTTCACTCTACTAAAAGGGAATTCTCACTTGAATTGAGAGAATACCCGATAAGACAAGTTATGTTAAACTTTCATTATTCAATAGTAAGTTATGCCGTATTATTATACGTCATTGTCGGATTCTAATAAATATTTAGGCAGTCTGAGTATATTTCCGATTGTAAAGTTGTTGCAGAATGGGGAAGCGTTTGCTCAACGAAACAAAGCTTGGAAACAGGAAAAACAAATTTCTGCAATTTAAATGAACATTATTGACAACAAATATTAAAAAAATTGGTAAGAACCATTAATAAAATTATTAATAAAAATAATGTCTTTTTGACACAAATATAAGATGGTTCTTCCATAGTTACAGAATTTTTATATCCAAAATATAATATCGTCCTTTTACGAATGATATGTGGCTACAATACAAAATTTTTATGATTATCTGCATTTTCTGAAATTATTATAAAATGTTTTATGTGACCAATTGCGTTGAATAAAGATAAAGGGTACATAAAAACAGTCATAGTTTTTAGATTTTCAAAGACTAACTAGAAACATATCTTTAAATAAATAAACGAAAACACAACTTTATCTGCTTATAATAGTGAATATCTAATCAACAATCAAACCAACACATGAAGAGCCTCTCAATGTGACTGTTGTCGTTCTTCTGTTTTTCAAAATCTCACCAAATTTTAGAATATATTTCCATAACTAAAGTTATTAAATAATAGAGGAAATATTTTCGTTCGTCTATTCAAATGAATGTTTACTTGAATCTACTAGGATGTTTGTTTAGTATACAAGTAAGTTGTTTTGATGGATGTACTTTTACTAAATTGTGGCAGATTAAGGATTAAAACTAGGGATTATCTATAGAAAACTTCCAATAAATAATTCCACATTTTTAAAATGCTCTCAATTATAACAAAATAATATGAAATTACAGTAAATATATTACTTGCACTGAGAAAAATAACCCGCTGAAGACTAATTATGTGGTAATTATTGTAACTGTATATAGTTGAAATAGTTGAAATGAAAATGAGATTGACTAAATTTTAATCACATTAACGAGATGACGGTTAAAAGATACTAAAGATTTAGTACCTAATAAGTAACTCACTATTTAGTTAAATTTACTACATATTTTTCTCGAGTAAATAAATATGCTATTGTTGTAATAAAACATACTCTAGAAACAGGTTTTAGACTAAGGCCAAATAGAAGCTTAATTTAAAATGCAACAAATCAAGACCAATTAGAAATAGACATACTTATATACCTTATCCATTAGCTTAATTTAAGACAGTGAACGCCAACAACATCATCAAAAATGAACAGTAAAAAATTAAAAATGAAAAACAATAAATGGGAATTTTTCTTGCTAGGAAAAATGACATTAATGAATAATAATTGCCTGGAAGGAATGATTTTCCTAATTTAATGTTTACTGTCATTTGCTGTAATAGTTTTCGACGCTTTTTCTTTTATGTTAGACATCTTTTGTCTAAGGTAGTTTCTTTACTAATTATTGTCAAAATGCGGGAGAAAAATGAAAAATTATAATAATTTTTACTTGGATATCGTAAGAGTACAGTCTAATTAGTTTAGATTTCAATCTATTTTTATTGAAATGTGATCATTTTGTACTCGCGATACAGGCCTGAAGAAACTTTATAAGGAGCTTTTATCCGAGAAAAAGAAAACTTTTATACAATATCGACTGTTGCACAAGCATAGTAAATTAAATAAAGTTTATAATTAGTTTATTATATTATTAGAGTGATACATCAATAATAATAAAAAAAACAATATTCAAAAAGCCAGGAATTAAAACTCCCACATTTTAGGCCAACTATCGGAAAGCCATTACGTCCAAAAAAATCAATTTTTCAATATGAGTTTATTGTTTATTTTGTGGCTCAATCCTAAACAATAGTGTAGCAAAGACTTTTTTCATTTAGATAGATCAAAACGAATCTAACAATTTTTTTTCCGGTATTTATTTTCATTCTTCCTCCGTTCATATATTCCCAATATGGATGGAATTTGATCCAAAAAATGTTTGAAATACGAATATCAAACATGTGTTTTTCTTGTTTATATAAGTGATAGTTTTTAAGTACGTAACTGATTGTAAAATATTTCTCCTGTACGATGTAGTTTATGTATTTCATTTTCATTTTACAAAACTCGGAATTTATATTACTACGGATTCCACATCATTTAAAACTCTTTATAAAAACTACTTTCGTGTACTTTTTCGTCGACAGTGGAATTCACGGAAAGTGGTTGTAATGAATTTCTAAAATGTCTGTACAATACTGGATTTTACAAGAGCTTACATTACATTTCGTTCCACCAGTTATAAAAATTACATTCCGTCTCGAGTTTCTCTCGTATTAATTAATTTCATCAGTCTGTAACTTGGTGCTTAAATGCAATATGACACTATTGAAATTGGAATTTTTGTTTGCAAATCTCCCTGATAATGTAAATGCACGTATTTATTAGTTAGGATTGTATAGTTTTTTACTACATTTCTAGTAAAAAATTCGTTTTTATAAGTCGATATTTAGTGAGGTTTTTGGCCTCCTCAGGGTCTGAAATATCTACATTTGATGAAAAACTATACCGTAATTTTTTGCCGGGAACTGACCAAATTCAACACTTCGTCCAGACCTATGGTCTGGATGGAAGTAATATATTTTCTTCAGATGATTCGGCATAATTTAACGTGAAAATAATTGTTTGCCTATATTGAAACGCATTTTCCAATTTATCGCTATACAAAATATCAACTGCTCATTCGGAGGGATAAAACGTAATTTTGTTACATTTTATATTTCACCGAAATGAAAACAAATTCAATTACATACCTACATACAGCTGCCTCACATTTTAAAGGCTCTAATAATTGGGAAATAAATTCTTTTTATGAATTTTATTTTTCCTGGGACATTCATTAATGCGCATGTTTTATTCATTCATTATTCATAGGATCATGCGATTAAAAAAGAATTGATTTTAATTAAATAAAATTAAAACTCGTAAGTTCGCAGGATGGATTCTACGGTAGTGACTTTTTAAAATTAATTTCTTTGTTTAATATGTACTTAAATGGTTTTATAATATTGAGATTCGAAAATACATTTTGCTACTACTTTGCAAGTGGTTTTTCTAAATTAACTTATTAGGATTCTACATAATTTTTGTATATTCATGATGAGAATTTACGTTTTATCTAAAATTTATCTCGGTCTTACATGCGAACTCAGTGCAAATGCAAATATGTAATTCGCAGCCGACCTCGAAGTAAATCTGCGGTGAATGAAGAACTTAAAGTTGTTGCATAAATGAACAATAGACTAGCAAGAAGTTATCCAATGATGTATTGTATTGCCAAATGCAGTGTTTCCAAAAAAACGCGAAAACTGCCCTAATTTGTAGTACCAGTTTATGGTACTAGTAATTCGAAGTGAATATGTCACTCTAATAGAGTTCGTGTATTTGGATCTTTAATTTTATTTCTAAAAGAAAAAGTTAATTTAATTAAGATATTCGTTCATGTTATTAAATATAAATTTGTACCATTCTCATAAAAAGCTGCAACGCGCTAAATAAATGTTTTTAGGTATAATATATTACATATCAGTCAGATGTAAAAAGTATGGCATTGCAGTGTCGAAATGTTCTATCACATAGTGTAATATATCGAATAGAAATACGTTTCCATAGAGAGAGCAAAATGGAACTACGAGAGTTGCAAGCGCGAAGTTCACTCTTACCACAAAAGAAAAATTTGGAGCCTTCTTAAAAAAGTGAAAATATCAACACCAAAGCGATTTTCTCAGCTCTTTACAAGAGTAAAATTCTCACTCCAGGAAATTCAGAGAATGCAGTTTCTTTCCATATTTTCCATATAGATGCGTTAAATGACATTTTAAACGTAAAAATTCGTAAAATAAATCGAAGGAAAATGCGCGTAAATTTTCCACGTTACAAAGATTTAACAACAAGCGGTGGCGGTCGATCATTCAAAAAAGATTTCCATTAAAAATCACGAAAGGAAAGGGGCATTTTCCTCTGACGGCTTCCACGATTTAAAACAGCGCAATATTTGTGCCGCAGATTACGAGACGGATCGATACCGCAGCGTACAAAGGCCTGATCATCGTCCCGGGCATTTTATCGAATCCTCGCACTTCGCACCGAAGCACTTAGGGAAATAAGATATCCCTTGTAATAAAGGGATATTGGAAATTGGACGAGGGAAAGCGATCGCGAGAAAAGTCGATGCGTCGCGCGAATCTTGAAAGATATGCCAAATGAAGATCGCGACGATATAGGGGGAAAATAGGCACCTTGGGGGGTAAGGGAGAGAGGTCTGGATTCGAATCGAGAATGTACAATGAGAAAAAAAACCATATAAAAGGGCCGACATACATTCTACATGAGCTCAAGATCCAAATGTCAAAGGAAGATAGATCCATAAATGAATATTGGACATGAAAGTCATATTTTAGTGCAATTAAGTAAAGTTTTCATATAAATCCTTTAGATCAATTATTTTATCAACTTTCATATTTTATGAGTTGTTTCGAAAATCTAGTAAGTATTCAATATATTACATATAATATAGGCCGGTTTAAATTCGAACCAAATACAGTGCCTAAAATTAAGGTAATATTAAGCTGCTTCTATATATTCCATTATGGGTGTAGAATGTAATACATATTTAATTGAGCAAGGCTAAAAGCAGCAACATTTTTAACAGTGTTTTTACCATGTTGTAGTATTATTTATATATTTTTACAATTTCTTCCCAATAGGAAACTTGATTTTGATGGTCTTATATGCTTCATTATTATTTTATTGCAACGCTCACAATGTATCGAGCGTTGCATATTTTTGTTTACCACCTTCTTTGACATTTTTCTATAGTGACCGACACGTTGGGCTTTAAACAACTTTCAATAAAACGTTTTTCTAAATGGGATTTTCTGTTGACCCTGACACTGGCGACCTTCTTGAGTATTTTCATAAAAAAATGTAAAAAATCGGTAGAGCCGTTTTTTTTTAAATTGACATTTTATCATATAATTAGACAATTAATAAAATTACAAAGCATGACGTATGTTAAAATATTCTAAAATGGGATTTTCTTGTTGATTCTGGTACTGCTGAACTTCTTGATTTCATAACAATATTTCGAAAATCGGTCGGGCCATTTTTTTTAATTGACTTTTTATAGTAAAATTAGAAAATTAAAAAATGTTTAGTTTCATTTTTTCATCTTCCAGGATTATTCCAGTTAATATAATTTTCGTTTGTATTTTTATTCTATTAATTTTCTCATTTTAATATAAAAGGACAATTTAAAGAAGAAACGGCCCAACCAATATTCCAGATTACCAGAATCAACAAGAAAATTCCATTTAGGAAGATTTTTTATTTAAAGATGTTTCAAGCCCACCGTTACCGTATTACCAAAGTTATAAATTTTTTGCAAGTGGACGATAAGAATTTATTGACTTGAAAGCAAGAAGTTTTAATTTCAATTTGCTCAAAAACTAAAATGTTTGACGAAACATGTTATAAATGATCGGAGACATCGAAGCATGAGACGTTTATGTCTACGGGCATCATAAATCTTATACACTTGGGAAAAGTGATAATTACTTTTCAAGTAAAAAGTTAACTGCGATTAACTTAGTGCTCTCGGCGGTTGATAAAACATCCTTCAGATTCGCTAATGATAGTTTGGTTACTTCATTTTTCATTTGGATGTAAGATGTTTCAATCGCTGTTCGTCTAGCCAATTTATATATCGTTTATCATCGTTTATGATGAACATCAAATTGATGATTTATAGGAATATTAATGTTTTACCCAATAAAAAGTAAAAATTAATTTTTCAATTTTATATAGTGATGCATTTGAGCGAGAGCTGACGAGAAAAAATCGGGATCGAGAATAAATCCCGCCAAATTCAAACGATAGGGAAAATGTTCTCGTTCTCACATCGAGCTATATTCCGTACATTGGGATTCTTGTCATTTCAGTTGTTTTCTCGAAACTCCCGAGAGTTTAGCCGACAGTGTCAACTTTGACAGGGTAAAAAAAATAATTTGTTTTAATATCACATATAAAATTAATCCAAACAATGAAGCGGTCATCTTCCGAGACAATTCAGGAATCCCGCAGCAACAAAATATTTGTCGATACGAGGAATGCAGGTACGAAGCTGGTTATTAAATGAATATGAGTTTACAGTAAAATTTTATTAAATTTTCTGTCCACGCGATAATATACTCTTATTTATTTATTTATTCATTTATGAATTTATTTATGTATTTATTTATTTATTTATTTATTTATTTATTTATTTATTTATTTATTTATTTATTTATTTATTTATTTATTTATTTACGACATATACAATATACCCCTTTACAAAAATATGCACATGAACACGATAAAAAACTGTAAATATATCTTTCAAAAATAACATAGAGTTAAATGAAGAAGATAAAAAATTCCAATAAAAAAACATTATTTTCAAATTTAAATAATTTTTTTAAAATGTACTTGGAAACAGGATCAGACGCGAGAGAAGCCGAGGTATCGTTCACAGGTTCAATTTCTAAAATTCGTAACACGGATACAACCAAGTATGTCACAAAAATATTATAATGGATTTTCCAATTTTGTGTTATTGTGCTTCGCAATCATCTGTTTATTTTAATGCTGTACACGTCTGCTAATAATCATAATTAATTCTTAAACAACAGGCACAACCGAACTGAAGAATCTGAATTAAACATTGTCAAAAGATCCATCAATTCCACTAAGCGATTTCTCGGAATATATGATTTCATTACAGAAAATGACGAAAAATGGGGTCTCTGTAAAATATGTCCAAATAACAGGATAATCAAAATGAAATACGGCAATACCACTGGTTTGAAACGTCATTTACAACATTGCCATCAGCAAGAATTTTTTAGGATTTATGGATCCAAAAGTGCAACACAAAATGCAAATAAACAAGTTTTGTTCGATCATTTTTCTATGTCGTAGTTTCAACGCGATTTTACGGTTGTTTCGAAACCCGTATTCAAGTTTATTTTTTAGGAGGGAGATAGTTTTTACATATTTGAAAATTGCAAGTGGTTTTATTTGATATTTTTTTTAACTGATTTATGTAACTCATGAAGTTTAATTTAACAAGTACAGTAAGGACCGAATTCATTTGAACTCATGCAGGCGGGTAAGGTCGGTAAAAGAGGATACACATTTTTCTGAATTTTGAAAAATACATTTTAAACAAAGATATACCAAACGTTCACAAATTTTTGGTTCATCAGCCATTTTTTTACATAGTCATGATAAATGTTGTAAATTAAATATTTTGATTAAATATGTAATCATATTAAAGGAAATAATTTTTAAACAATAAATTTGATTATGGTTTTAATATTCAATTCAATCGCACAAAATTATTTCTAATTCTTTCAAACATAATGCTTGCAACTTTGTTAAAAATGTTTTTTAAATTACAAAACATACGTATCCGTTATTTTACTTGGAGAATAATATTTTTAATCGCCAATTAACTCTAAATTTTGACCCCATACTCGCCTGCTTGATTTGAAATGTGTTCCATGTAAGTATAGCCAGACATCATTAAAAGACCATTAAAGTTATATAAAATATTAACGTAACTTCATCACAACCACATTATTTCAAAAATATTACTGTAATATATCTTGTAATATTGCAGCTAAAATTGTAGCTATTTTTATATGTATTTTCGTTGGTATTTTATGTATCTTATAATAAGTACTTTTGTTTCGTAAAATGTAGGTTTTTCGAATATTTTATTCTTTTATAAAATATCGTAACATTGGTAAGACGTCATACAAGGACACATTTTTTATAGTCAATGTTTGTGTTAGAACGAGTCCACTAGTAGAAACTATGACTAGTTTCCGGTTAATTTTTAAGTCTATGCTTTCTCCATCTAATAAAGCCTGACTACAGAGTTGTCGTTATTTGATATAGGGTGAAATTTTTGCAAAGCAACCTCAAAAAAATGTGCAAATCAATGACAATTTTACCAGATCTATTAAATCATCCTAAAATTATGATTAATATTACTTTTAATTTTTTCTGATATAATGTGTAAAATGAACTTTGGCTGAGTAAAAAACGAACATTTATCTAAACAGTGCTATAAAGAAATACAATCTTATAGAAGACGGTATTAATAAAGACGTTTTTGGTCAGTACGATTTTTACTCAATTTTGATTTTCTATCCAACAAACAGAATATAGCGTTTATAATAAATAAATAAATGAATAATAATCCGTATTAAAAGTTGAAAAAAATCTAGTTAACAATTTATATTGTAGGTATTATTTAACCAAGACGACTTCCAGGACAAATTGGTTGATTGGGTAGCAAAAAAATATTTGCCATTTTCATTTTTTGAAGATGATGATACTCAAGAATTATTTCTTTATATCAATAAAAATGCTAAGGTTCCCAAGAGATCATTATTACGATCAAATTGTGAAAAGCGCTATAAAATAATGAAAAGCGCGGTACAAACTATTCTGTACAAAAATACGTCCAAATTGTCATTTACGATCGACGGCTGGACGTCAATTGGGAATGTTTCATATTACGGAATCACAGCTCATTTTATTGATGAAAATTGGACTTTACATTCACTCGTTATTGATTTCATACCTGCCAATGGTAATCATACCGGTAAAGACATTGCAGAATTATTTTATAAAATTTTGGTTGATTATCAGTTATTGAAAAAGGTGCAAGGTATTACTGTTGATAATGTATCTGCGAATACCACCTTCATGCACGAATTGTCGTACTTAATGCCTGACGGCGATGGTATTTTCAACCCGATTGATAACCATTTCAAATGTTTTGGACATATTCTCAATTTAGGAGCACAAGACTTGATGAAAATTATAAAATCTAGTGAAGACGCGGAAGAGTCAGACATTGAATATAGTGACGATGAAAATGTCGATGAAAATGATTATAGTCTTCGCCAGGATACCGGTACATCTGTCATCGCAAAACTTCGCTACCTTTTTACAAAACTTAAATTTTCAGAAAAACTGACTTTAAAATTAAAATCGTGTTGCGAGACAGTAAATATAAAAATGTTATCACCAAAATTAGATGTGTCGACTAGGTGGAATTCTTCATTTGTGATGATTAATACTGCTTTGGAAATGAAGCAAGCTATTAATCTGCTTTGTGAAAATAACCAAGATCTGCAAAAATTTTGTCTAACTGACAATGAATGGTCCCTAATATCGGAACTAGTAAATGTATTGAAATATTTTGAAAAATTGTCCACCGTATTTTCCGGCGATGAGTACGTAACGCTTCCACTAGTCGTAGTGGGATTTAATATGTTGTTGGATAGAATAGAAAATATTGCCAGTAAACTTGATAAACGTACACCAAACGCAGTTAACAAAAAAATCAGAGAAGCGGTATTAATGGCAAGAGATAAGCTTTTGAAGCATTACAATAAATGTAATTGGATTTATTCCGTCATTGTTATTCTCGATCCCAGACAGAAAATGGCAACATTTCAGAAAACAAGCTGGGGAAGAGAAATGGAAACAATTTCAAAAACTAAATTTCAACAAATTTATAAGCAAGAATATTACAGCATATCGAACACGAATCATTTTGTACAAATTGAAGAAAATGAAAATAGCGATGAAGATATGGATTTTGATTCCCTGTTTTTAAATCCTCAAACGAGCAATGCCACCCTTAATGCTGCTGGAAATTGGCAATATGAAATAGATAACTATTTAAACAGCCCCAGAATTGGTCAACACCAGGATATACTACAATGGTGGAAACTAAACCAGACGATCTACACAAATTTATCTCGAATGGCTAGAGATTTTTTGGCAACACCAGCGACTTCTGTTCCTTCCGAGAGACTTTTTTCCCGTGCTTCATTAGTCATAAGGAAACACAGAAATCGGTTAAGTGCAACATCAGCTCGAATGTTACTTTGCCTTCAATCCTGGGTTTCTTGCAGATTAAAGCACCAGATTCAAGATGAAATAAAAGTTGCATCATTACAAAATGAATCTGATGTATAATGTAAATAGTAATTGTTTATTTCTGTGATTTATTGTGATGGATAATGTAATTAGTAATTGTTTATTTTTGTAATTTTGTAATTTATTGTGAAAGTTAATGTAATTAGCAACTATTTATTTCTGTGATTTATTGTGATTTATTGTGATCTATAATGTACTGTTAAAAAAATTGCTGTCCACCCGTGCTATTCTGCATTTGAATATAACCGAACACAGTAGACTCGCCTACAAATGTGCTTCATCCGTAAAATCTAAATAAATATAATATAATTAAAAAAATAACAATTAGTACTATTCCCATAAGAAATCGAAAATTTTAAAGAATTTCATTAAATATTTCTATTGATGTTGTTGAAGTTTGCTGTGTAACTGCGTGTAATGCTGAAACTATAAAAAAAAGACATTCACAGGCAATTTTAGAATTATAAAGTCCTTGCGCTGGAGGATTGCGAGGTCCAGCTCGGTATTCGCATGCTGAAGACTCTAGATTGGAGGCCATCATTCTCGGTAATTGAGTGCCCTGACAATTCGCGAACTCCATTTAGTCCAGCCTGAGTTCTAAAATTCTAAAAATTTTTTCTTTCAATGGTACTTTACGTTTATTACTACATTTGTTATTGGTACTTTATTTTCAAAATATTGCTCTCATAATACGACGGTTCTTTTTTCGCCTCGTTGTGTATAATATACACTAATATGACATGAGAGTCTCGAAGAAAACGAGAGAAGATGTGTCGAGAAAAACAAGCGATACACGGAATTTTTATTTACGAGAGCTATTCTAATCGAATGACAATTGTAATGCGAGAACAGGTATACTCTCGTCTCACAAAGCACCACTAATTTTATAGGATCACTGTGAATCAATGTCGTCCGATCGACACATTTAAACAGTGGAATTTTCAGTTTCCACTTCAGTCTGAAATAATATGTCTTTATTATATTATAGAGCTGTCAGCCAAATAAAAACTAAAAAATTATTATTGAAATAAGAACTATGAGAATTTTGTTGCCTCAAAAGCTACATTTCAAATATTGAAAAATTAATATTGACAAAATATTACATAAAACGACTTTTGAAAAAGGAGACAAATTTTAAAAATTGCTAAGCTGCAGAGCACAACTGTAAAATTCGAATGAAAAGAAGCACTTGCGGGGGATGGAGACAAAGGTAGAATAAGGAGAGAGGTAGAATAATAAAATGGAATGGGAAAGTAGATAACGGACGATTCGAATATTAGCTGCCAGTCGACATCAGTTCGTGGGACTCGGGTAGTTGGGGTGCATTACAGTTTCATATCTTTTATATTACGAAGCGCCACTCGCCCAGGAACATATGCGAAACTCAACGGAGTCTTCCCTATCTTTGAAGATATTTGCTTCTTGCTGCAATATCGAAATAAAACAAACATCGAAAACCGATGGAGCTTTAAGCGTTCTTGGTATTATTACATGAAATATTTTATTAATTCATAGATGTCTCGTCAAAATATTCCAATTTCGTATACAAATTATATAATGCATCAAATGCAGGTAGAGGTAACTGACAGCTGAAGAAAAAGTAAAAAAGAAACTCTGAATTTAACGATGGTAGATATTCCTTAATGTAAGAAAATGTGCTGTCTTCTTATATTTGAAATTGAAATGTAACCGATATTTGTTGTATTATTTAGAGAAACTCTGGAAAATTTTCTTGCTTCAACTGTTATTCATTGAATAATATTTTTCTGTCAAAATCACTAACATTTTCTAATACCGAGGATGATCATTAGCATAGTTTTTCACAAGTTCATCACAATATAAATTGTACATTCCGGGCCACCTTCATATCTCCAAAACACACCTTTTTTTCAATGGAATTTTGTTCTATTTAAAACGGGCGAATCAAAATTTTGTGAACACCTGCATTTTTACATTTTTTGCCAACTTAACGTTTTTTGACCTAAAATACATAAAAATATTCGAAAAAATTAACGATTTCATCGTTGATCATCAAACCCCCTTTTTTCTCTCTTATTGCCAAAAGAAAATGTTCTTTTCTTTCTCTTATCTGGATTTTGTTTCGTATTGAGAGACAATATTTAACATCTTTGTAGGTCATAAGCCCTCCTACGAAGAGTTCTAAAAGAGGACAAGGAGAATGGAAATTTGTTTAATTAAATTTACTTCGGATGCGTCCGAAACTATCGAAAATCAAAATTAAAACCTCTGAAATGGAGGAATATCGGGAAATATGAATTTTCCCTTGCATAGCGATAAAAGGTTAAAATAGAAAGTCGTTGCATTGTGTTTATTCCAATATTTCATCCTCCAGGAATTTAAGCATTTAAATTAACTACTATCCTATTAAATATTTGAATTAATCATTATTTATTTTGGTTTAAACCACGTTGAATTAGCACAAATCATAACAAAAAATTTTTTCGTTATTCTGAATTTCATTTTTTCTTTTATTTACTAATTATTGTTAGAAATGCCATAAATAACAACTAAAATGTTAATGTTGGGCTTGTCTTTATTTTGGACCAAACAGCATTAAACTGACAAACTGGGAAAAAAGTAAGTTTTTAAAATGTTTTGTTAAAAATATTTTGGTCCACCGATTGAAACTAAAAAAAAAACGTAATCCTAAAAAAATGAGATGAAAGTTCATATGCAACATAACCTGTACCGAATTCCGTTGAAGAAAGGTTAGTTTGCCCTGTTGACTAGGAATGAACGATACACCAAATTACTTTTTTTCCAGTTTTCATTGATTGTCAGATCCTGTTTATGTGTTCTTATGAGTTCAGCGAAAAAACTAAAATTGTTTCCTACGCTTTAATTACAGAAACGTTTGGTATAGTTATTTAATAGAAAATATTTTTCCGTGTAGCAGCAATATTACTTCAATTATACACATCCGTTAAACTATTTTCCAAGGGAATTTACGATGACTGAAAATGAACTGCTCACAGATAGTAATATTTCGTAAACACGGCGAATAGTTAACTAGTGGAATGAAATGTTTTTGTTACCTTTGAGTCCAGAAGGACTGCACGTGAAAAAATTGATGCCATTATAACAAAAATTGTCGCAATGCCACCGATAGGATAGGATGATGAAAATTGTTCTACGTTTTTCTTTTTAAAATCGTCATTTCATATTACATTTTCTTACAATAACCATTACAAATGTTGTTACATTTTTTGAAGTAATGGACAGCTTACTTATTCAATAATAATATGAAAACTATAATGATTATGGTGTATTCAGAATTATTACAACTGTTTCTTATTTACTTCTCTTATTTTTCAATTATTGAATATTTTTTCCCCATTTTTTCCCCATCTTTATTTACAATCTGTCTAACGAAGACATTTAGTAAATATTATTGAATAAGAATAGATTTCTAAAAACGTATATCGTGATAAGTAAAAGCAATAAAATCGTTCAAACTAATCTATGGAAATAGCAACATGACTAAAAGAAAATGTCTTAAGATAAATTTGTCTGCCTGGATGTAATTATTATTTCGTTGTGTTAGTTTATCGACGACCCGTTCGAAAACCATCACGTTTAGATTTAAAATAACACACGAACGTCCTACTTTTTTTTTATTATTTATCTTAAAATGCACTTATTCTAAATTTCAGAATAAAACATACCAACAAATTTTTGGGGTGCCAATGGGTTCGCCCTTATCCCCGGTTATTGCAAATTTAGTTATGGAATTTTTAGAAAAGAAACTTTTTAAATTACTAAATTTCGAATTATCCTTTTACTACAGATATGTTGACGACATTTTGATTGGAATTCCGGCCGAAAAGTTGTTTTAAATGTTTTCAACAACTTTACAGATTTTGACAATAAAATAACCTTTACCACGGAGGAAGAGTTAAATCGTACGATTACGTTCCTTGATCTTAAGGTGATAAGACTTAATAATGGCGTATTGTTAACTGATTGGCGCCATAAAGCCACGTAGTCCGGTAGATACCTTAATTTTTACTCCGAACACCCGTTAAATTATAAAATTGGAGTAATGTACAGCCCTATAGATCGAGCTATTTTGTTAGCGGAATTCAAATTAAGGGAGAAAAATTTGAGTTTGGTTAAAAAAATACTACTACAAAATAATTATCCTACAAATCCCATCGAGGAAACTATACGAAAACGGGTTCACTATTTACAACAAAAGTGAAAAACGTGATGGTATTAAAAAAATAGATTCTGTAACAACAATATCCCTTCCATACGTAAAAGATTTGACAGAAAAAATTTCAAAAACCTTAAATAAACAATCTGTACGTGTAGTAAACAAGCCAATCAATATCAATATTGGCGGAATTAAACCATACAAAGACCGTTTAGATAAACTTCATAAGAGCGACATTGTTTATCAAATCCATTGTGGTTAAGTAACCGAAAGAAAACATATTTAGCTAAATTATATATTTTTTTCAAATTTTTAACTCTGGAAAGGCGCACTGTTTGTTTATAACAATTAGCAATAACAATATTCAAAATAAATTTTTGAAAGGTAAATTTTTTTTTTTAAGTACAATAAACATTTTCTGACAATTTTGTATAAATGTAAAATTACGCTAGGACGACTATTTTCCGAGATATAAATTTTTGAAACCCGACAAAATTAGGAAAAAAATTAAATTTTGTAAACTTTGAACGATCGTATCTCCGCCATTTTAGGCGATATCGAAAAATTTTCAAAAACTAGAATATATGAACACAAAAATAATATCAAGAGCAAAGAAAGCAGCTATACAGCATTAACGAAACATAGGTTAGAAACGGGACATAATTTTAATTATTCAAAAGTAAAAATTTTAGCAACAGAGAAAAACACATATAAAAGAAAGGAAATCGAAAACTACTGTATAAAAAAATGTAAGAATGCAGTTAACCAGAGATTTGGAAATTTATTTTTTCCAGAAGTATACAACGTTTTGCTTTCATAGTCGTAGATAAACATAAATAATTAGGAGGTATTCGAAATGCGAGACACTTGTTTCAAATTTAAAGAGAAGGCTTGTTTATATTTATGTCGTGGGTGTGAATACCAAAGTTGTGTATGTAAATAGAATATATTTAAAAATGCCCCTTTATGCTACTTCGTTTAGTTCTGACATATCGTAACCTACAATCCTGTACACGTAAAAAACAAAAAGTGTGAGTGAAAATTTCCCAAGATGCAACCTCGCATCTAAACGACGAACAAAATCCAGTCGTTTACATCTCTGGGTAAGGTTCTCTACAAAGTTTTATAATACTTTTCAAACTTGTTTTTTTAAAGTTATTCATATCACGTTTGTAGGGTCAATTTTCACATTTCCATCAGCGGATTTTTCGATATGTAACTAAATTTCAATTTCATTTATAAGTCTTGTAAGTAACTTACGTTTTTGTAAATTATTTTGTATATTATGTGAAACTTTTTTTAAAACTGGTATTTATTCATTTATTTATAGAAATTATACTGAAAAAGGCTCGCATCGAGAGCCGAATCGTTTAAATTGTTTTTTTAAATTATTTTTGGATCGTCTCACCAAGGAACCTCCTAGAACTCCTTAAGGTTATCGCACTTTATTTAATAAGCGGTCAAGAAGAAACCAAACAGAATGATTTTTAAATCATTTCGCACTTAGGTTAATTTTGTTAAAATTATATTACAGTCGAGCCTCCGTAATATGGACTTCCCTCTTATGGACTATCTGTTTTATGGACTTTTTTCTCCCCCAATTATGGACTTTTCGCTCTGTCGCTGTTTATCGCCTTCCCCCACTTTTCTGCTTACCGAGGTTCTTCGGGTTCTTAATGCGCATGCGTAAATAGCAGGCGAACTTTTAAACATGTCAACAGTACACATACATACAATACATATGTACATGTGCCGCCTTTCACTCGTACTTGTAGCGCATGCGCGTTAGTCAGAACGAAAGGCGACGAAGTAGGGGAAGCGCTCGGCTGTAATGATATGGTTTCTATAAAGTTTTTTGGTTCTGCACTCTAACCTATAGGTATAATTGACCTCTGCGCGAATGCTGAACAAAGCCCACTTACATCCCGAGAGCCGGACAGAGTTGCGATAACACCTGGCGGCCATGAAACAAACCAAGTCGATCACTTTATACAAATCATCGATATTTTCAGTTCTATATAACATTATCATCATCTTACATTAACAGTGTACTTTAATGTGCGTTACAAGAAACCATATTTTCATATTATAACAATGGCTTCTTTATTTTAAGGTTGTTACCTTGTCATGATGTTATTTTATGCGACGGTACTTTGCAGAGTTCGCATTAAAAAATAACTCCGCATCGTTTTAACGAACAAGAACGCAGACTGGACGTTTTAGGGTAATATCGGGTTTTCCGGGTATTATCGGTACTGGCAACCGATTGACTGGGTTTTAATCAATGTTCAATTAAGTGCTGCCCGATATTTCCATCCGCGCGCCGAAGTCGGTGACCCGTGCTCGATTATCATCGACGGGTAATCCGTCAAATTCAGCGAAACCGTCATTAGTCACGCGTCGAAATTCGCAAGCAACTGTAAATTAGGTTGCATTTACACCGGGGCGAACGAGTGGCGTCACAGGGGGACTCGACCTCAGCTCGTGAATTTCGAGCAGAGCCGAACGAGCACAATGATCAAAGCCGGGTGCTTTGCTTGCACAGCCACATCAAGGCCCTTGGCGGGGGAAATCCGGGAACAGAGGCTTCACACTCGGATCGAGATTCAATCGCGTTCAAAGGCCCCCGCGGACACTCGCGGAAACGGCCAGAACCCTAACCCAGACTGGGCTTCAGCAATCGATTCGACACCGGAGTCGCACTCCTGCCCGACCCCAAAGGAATCGGGAATTTTCCAGATGGATGAGCCCGAGGAAAATCCGCGAGGAGCTTTTACCCGTCGCGCTGGCCTGGGTCGCTTTTGGGCGATGGAGGATCTTTTGCGGTGCATGTTGATAAATCGATTTCGCTGATGTATGGTAATCCGTTTTGATCCAGTTGCCTCTTTTGGTTACGTCACTTTTACAATGGCGACGCCGGATGGAATGTTTGAACGCGATTCGTTACACCTCATTTAGCGACGACTATCCGGGATAGGATGTGCACTTACGGCTGCAGGGAGAAGTTGATACGCAACATTGACGAAGCTAACGATGTTAATGCGCACACATGAATCAATTATCGGCAACTACGCTGGTAGTGGATCATAACCGATAATTTGCTTCGGTTAGTTTAATCCGCCATTTTTCAGAAAAATAATATTATCTCTCTTGTAGGTGAATGGTCCGTTTATCGATCGCTATGCCAGTTGGAGTACAAAAGGGTTTTTAATAAGCAAGGTCTCATTTTTCGAAATGTAGGATCTAAATTAAACTTACCTACTAAAAATAGATCTTTAAAATTCTTGCAGTATATATCCACTAATTTCAATTAATTGTGGAAACTCATATGTATTTACGATGGCAAATAATCATTCATAAATTTCCGTAGATGAATCGACTATGGCCATCTATTTTCCCTATTCATCGCATTTAACCACTTGCGAGATTGCGACGGCATACGTTGCTCTCGTTTACCGTTCCTGCGCCACCACGCCGTGAACTTCCGATACATCAGCTTTTCTAGTCTCTCCATCACATCAGGAGTATACGAGAGTTGTCTGCCAATAAGTAAATTCTAATTGGCGGAATCCACTCTATTATACAAAGAGTTTAAAATGATTTGTTCTGCTCAAATAATATAATGTCAAGTGTTTAATAACAAAATCCTATTGTTTGGGAGTGAACCGTCATACTTTAAAGAAGAGAATACTTTTTCATTTTTTCAAGCAACGCTACTGCTCTTTTAGAAATTTATAATGTGTACGGAAATTAATCTAGTCTTAAGATTTTTAATTAGTTCTTAGTATTTTCTCGCATCTTTATTAACATATCTAATGTGTAACATTTAAAAATTATTTAATAATTTAGTCCGCTAAATTTCCATTTTTTATATTCGTGGGCAAGAATCGCAAGATTTTGTAAAAAATTCAAAAAAAAAAGGACAAAGGACAGGTTATTTTCCCCCGCGTTAATGACGAATATGTCTATTTGCGGGTCGGCTCTCGGGTGAAAAAAATTCGTAGTTGATGAAAGTGATCCTCTATTGTCCCAGCTAATTTGTGAGTGTTTTTAATACATCCTCTCCAACTCCTAGAGTATATTTAAAACCCATGACTAGATAATTTAATGTAATATTATCCTAAAATGTTTTTATAATGTTTCCCCATTCCTCTCTCCCTCTCTCTCTCTCTCTCTCTTCACCTTTTTTCTGTTTTTCTCTAGTAGTTACGCCGTTGCGAATTTAAATTGTGATTTTGTTACTCCGAGAGAGACATATAGTTTTTAAGAGATATTTTGTATCGTTTACATCCTGACCGATCGATGGTATGTTGTGCGACAGGATGCTATGCTGTTTGTCCACGGCTCTTAGAGGCCAGAACAATCATAAATTTATTGTCAGTCAGACGGTCTTTGTACCTATATGAATAGCTTGGAATAGAATTTAAATCCTATCACGACAAAATGATGGATAATTTAATATTATTCGAAAATGTTTATATTATTCCCTCTCTGACTCTCTCTCTCTCTCTTGAAATGTCTTATTCTCTTTTTAAATGCATTGGTATAATGAAAATAAACTCTTACAGAATGAGAAATGGGATTGATCTCTGAGGATGAAATGTTCGTCTAAAAATATTACTAAAATTTACTCTTAAGGAGCGCAATCACTTTTTAACACAACTGGTTCCGTACTAAATTCAAGAAATTAAGGGAACAGATATATTATTTTACTTTTGTGAAATTCATACGTACTATACATTTTAATCCTGCAAAATTGTCATTTACACAAGAAAATAATTTCAGCGACGTAACTTAATCCACCTCTTTTTCCGGTGCCGAAATAGATTTTCCGTAAAGAGAGGAGCATTTTTCTCGTGCAGATGAGGATGGGCGTAATAGACCGACTTTGCACGTCCTTCGTATCCGTCGCATCCGGCTTTTCCGCGCCCTGTCTCCACAAACGGTATGAATTTCGTGAGTTACGAGAATCCGATATACCGGTATACCAAGCGGCGAACGGCATTTCGGAGCCATACGTCTCTTATTCATGAGGCGACTACGAACCGGGGACGTTCGATTGCATTAAACGCGGAAAATCTGAAAAATCAGGACTTAGGGTATAATCCCCCGGTAACTAACGCCGAGAGAGCCTCCTATGACGTTATCTCATTTCGAATTCAGTTTAACGGTGTCAGTGGATTTCGTACAAGCTGGGGACATAAGTCTAAAGACGATAAGTACAGCTTCAATCCAGTACACCTGGCATATACTCCAATTTCTAGGCTGAATGTACTTGCAGGTGATGCACTTTACATGAAATTTTCAAAAATTTCAAGGGATTCATGCCCACCACGACAATTTTGAATGATTGGAACGAGAAACTATGATGACTCTGCAACACCATGATTGGCTCTGTAGACGAAGAGGTATATATGTGCCGAGCACCGTCAAATAAGGTGATCACACATTTTACGCACGTGTCAGCCACAAGAGTCAATAACTCAGTTTATAAGGTTTTAAGGGACTTCTATTTAGTGTTGTACTTCCATCAACCACCGATACTTTATATGAAAACTCTCGGGGCAATCAATGTTGGAATTACCGAAAACTCGCATTTCGTGTAGATATAGATATTCGATAACCTATTTTTATGTACTTTTTCGTCAGGTTTATTATTTTCAGCCTCGATGAATATCGTGTACGTGATTTCCATTCAAGGTTCCTTTAAAAAAAGATGCGATCGATGAATCGGCTTAGATTCTCCGCCCATTTCCGTTTGAGTACGTCACATTACCTTCATCTCATTTATAATAAAACCATCGAGAAGTTGCATCGACCTTCGTATTACCGATAGCCGCGATTAATAGACTCGTACACGAAGAGTGAGCTAAGACAAGCCTGAAAACGTGATGTAAATCATGTCGCGTTTTGAGGTTACGTTCGGAAAACAAGTGGAATGCTTTACATATTTAACTCCGACCTCCGCCGTCGGTGGACATGATTGAGTGTGGGCACTCACTATTTGGAAGCTATTTTACAAACGGCCATAATTTCGGAGTCTTTCGGGAGACCGTTAAAGCAGGTGCTGCAATATCGCCATTCAATGTCCTTCATTGAATGTTCATTTATAATATAAAAGAGTGAATTGAAAAAAAATGACAGGATTAATAACCCTAAAAAAAAATCTAAAGCAATATCACCAGCTTTACGAATTTCTGATAGTTGAAACGCAGAAATTTACATCGTATGTTTACATGCCAGTATTGATAAATTTCACGTCCAATTGGAAACCCATAAGCCGTAGACCAAAATATAATCCAACGTTTTGAATTTAAATCTCGACTTTTGAAGTTAGTCAATTAAAATGCAGAGTAGAGACGATGACGTCAATGACAAATATAAATATCCCGTGGCTTTTCGCCTTTGATTGGTCAGTTTCAATCACTCGTCATTTCAATGTATGTTTCGGATTAATCGGTCGATATTACAGGTAGGAATCCGTATAATGCAAGACAAATTCATTTGGCTTGTTACCATGTATTTGTTAGCTTATCGAGTAGGAGTGTCTATTTAAGTACGCGGACTATGGCAACAAGTAGAGTGCGATTTCATGCACGAATGGATGATTGCATACACGTGTTGCATCAATATTACGATATACGTTTCTATTGAATATAATACATAAATATAAGAAAAGTTTATTTTATTAAATAATTTTATTTTCTGTTTCAGGTAAGTTTTGGTGGGATGCGGTGACATTGGTGTGAGCAAATAATTGGCAGTTAGATTGTAAGTTATTTATTAGATCAACCAAATGATTATTTGCTACAGGTTTTAGATGAAAATTATTTTATTAATTGATTCATTTATTTTGTCATGTAGTGTACTTAGTAAGTAACCATATTCCTGAAATTTACAAAAAAGATTTAAGCCATTTATAGTTCCTGCTTATTGTTACTCTCTGAGCGAGCAGTACGGGTTCGTTATTAATTTTTACTTAATATTAGAATCGTTTCGATTTAATTAAAGTTCAAGTCGTTACATTTGTTGAAGACTATGGCTGAAAGGATATGTTTACATCCGAACATGCAAGGAATTTTGCTTTGGGTACCTGACACCCAATTTTCGTAAATCAGAAAGTTAAATGCAATTTGGAACAAATTTTGATTATAGTTGTTTGTGGCTAAGTGAATTTCCTACTTCTTATGAAAGAAATTTCAAAAAACTTTACAACAAACAATTTTATGTACATAAATTTGAAGAGATTTAGAAACTAAATCAATGTCTCCTTCTAGTTTTTATATCTAGTTTTTAGCAGTTTTAACAAAATATTTACAGCAAAACGAACCAAAGTACAGGAATTTGCAATAAAATTGGACACTGAATTAACATGTGCACCTTTTGCAAAAAATACTATATTTAAATGTAATTGAATGTGATAATCGTAAATAGTAAATTTTGTAATAGTGTGCGTATTCGGTTCTTCGAACTTGGTTTGTTGTATTTTATAAGGCTTAGTTCGTCAACCATTTCGGCTTAATTTTTCCGACTATAAAACAAACCGATTTGTTTGCAGCAACTTCAGTTTTCCAACCAAACTGGTTGAGATAACATAATCATTCAGTTTAATTAATAACTGAACTGTTAACTTCCACTAGAGAGAAGTTTGGCTCCAACAACCGAATCAATTTTTAGGTATAAAAAATATTAGCAGACATCAAACAGTTACTATCTTCAGAATTTTAACAGCATTCGCACAGAAATAAATATATAGTGAAAGACGGGGTGAAGCGGCAAACGGGGCGAAGTGGCAAATTTCAAATATTTCCATTATGATCATACTGATTGTAAAATATCATATGTGGTTTCTTTGTTTACTCTGTTTTTTACATTTTGAGGCATGATATTTCATTTTTTGCTCTCTTTTCTACCTTTGGGAGCGAGAAATGTAATTTTTAAACAAAATTTTAGTCATTTTCCTGTACTTTGTTCTCAGGTTGGTCAATATTTTCATTTTGTCAGTTTAATAATCACTATTTATACATTCATTCTAAAAGTATATTCTTTGGACTTATTCATAAAACATGAATTGTTTCTTTTTTGTGTGTTTATAATGAGATATCGTACATCGAAGTTCAAATGATACTTTGGGGTGAAGCGGCAAAATTTTTTCCCGGATGTCTCTATTCCGTGATTATTTTTTAATTTAGAATTCCCTTTTGATGAATGCATTGAGTAACTAAAGACGAAGTTAAAATATGTGATCCTGATATAATACGAGTATTCAAAGCTTCCGAAGATGCAATTTCTTATTTTACTGTTGTGGGAAACTTTGATATATCTGAAGGGGTTCATTCCACCAACGTGGAAATTTTATTATTATTAAAACAAACAATAATAACTTAAAATATTATGATTTGCACTTAATTTTATGATAGTCGTCTCAGAGGCTTTTAAAAATAAGGATTCACCACTTCACCCCGATAGCTCTGCTTCGCCCCATGTTTTTTAAGTTTTTTAAATTGGCCATAGCTGGCCATCTGTAAAACATATACCGTAAGTAACATGCATGTAAATATTGACTATGAAATTACATGACAAATGATACTTTGCATCATTCTAAATACGAAATTCAAGGAGAGATATGATACACAGAAAAAATCTTCGACGCTTCGCCCCGCCTTCCCCTATGATTTTTTTATTAACATGGTGTATTTCCACGATAACCCATGCTAGGATAACTACGGATTATGCCGAAAAAGTACGAAGTTCAGCTGAACTACGTCGACTCTATTCTCACGAGAAATTTTTCCTTGAAAAAATGCCCATGGTATCTGAATATACTCTTAAAATACCGATATTTCTCACATGTTTTCTTACCCGAAATTTCCTTAATTTTCAGTATGAGAATAAATAATAAAGAAAATTTTCTTACTGCTCTTATAGCATGATCAAGCGGCTGAACAGCAGCATGACCTACATCATGCTCCATAACCTACAAATTTCTTTCTGCTCGGAATTTCAAGAATTGTTCGAATTTCCCAAAAAGTTGAATCATACATTTTTTTAATGTTTTTTTGTGGATTTTTATAACCCGCTCCTGCAGTTGACGACAAATTTATTGAGAAACAAGATAAATGGCCACGAAAGTTTGCGGTGTAATTGTCAGTAGCGAAAACCGTAATTGAATTTAAACACATAGGGTCGATAATGAGATTGCATACCGAGAAACGGAAGCATACAATCAACAGAAGGAATATCTATTATTTCTGTGTTTGTAGTACGGCGGCGCGAAGTCTACGTCCCAGTACGTGCGGCGCGTGTCTCCATTATGCTATGTCTCGCTTATAAATATGTTCGCACTTTCTTCCTATGTTTACATTTGCCCTGTATCGATGTCTATAGCTACCCGACAACCCCGAGACCCTACCCGACGAACTTTTAATCGATACTTTATTCATCTGCCAAGTACATTTTGCTCCAGGCTGCCTTTGCCTGTGACAGTGTCTAGGGAGGAATTTCGTTCGAAAATTTAACAAAATGAAATTTTGTGAATATAGTAAAGATGAATAAAAAATTATACAAATGCCTTTAGAAGAACGAATAAAGAAAATACTAATCAGCTGGTGTATTTTATGGTATTGGGCGATTAAGAAATTTTGTATGTCGAAATTCGTTCACAAAAAAAGACTACCCTGGACTTTAAAGAACTTTTTGTTTGATGATGGAAATTGTGAAAGTGGGTTAAGAAGTTTTTTAGTTATTTTTGTTTCCAAGTTACACCTCTTGAATATGGAAATTTAATATAGCTACCTATCGAATAACTTTAGTACCGTTATTAGGGTAGAGGGAAGACTTATCTGAAGGCTTTATCTACAATAGAAAAAAAATTATTTAGATTTACCATAAAAGTGGTCACCGAAAAATACGCCTGGACTATTTTACTTTTTTAGTGATTGTAATCAAAATTATTTCTTAAAACAATGAATTGAAAAACAATTTCCATTAACTCGACCTCTGATTTTTCAGCAGAAAAATGGTAAGAGATTATATAAACTTATTAGTTTATTCATATAAAGAAGAATTAATTTCTATGAAAATGTCCTCTACGTTCAGACATTACTTTGAACTTATAATATCGAATCATAATTGATTTCCGCTCACTTTTACATTTCCAAATCGGGAGAGTGAAAATTCCCCAGATTCTCATAAGCTTCATTGCCTCCCATCATTTAAATACAGGTACAAGATTCACAAGGCCGATTTATATTTCACGATAGGGCACAGAGAAATTGCAGGATTTGTTACACGAGTTACCCGCATGGCTTTCATCCATGAACGAAACTGACAGGTGCAAACAGAACGATATTTCTTGCACGATTTTTCACAAGCTACGTTCACTCAAGTGGCTTTTTGTACTTAATTCCCGCCTTTGTTACATCGATTTTTGTAAAATTTGGGGAAATACAGTTTACTGAACAATGGCGAATTTCTTCTCAATTATTGTGTTGCAAAATGAAAATTAAAAATGTTCCGTCTTTGATTTTCTATACAATCTTTAATATAAGATATATTAACAGTGGACTTTCCTGTTTTTAAGAGAGTGAGCAATATATTTGAAAAATATATCAAAATTGTACTCCCACATTAAATGAAATATATCAATCCTGATTAATCGTAAAAAATATCAAATGGTCTGGTTTTTTTTTCAGGGAAAAAACTCCGTTCTAGAAAATAGTTCAAAGTGCTGGGCAAGTCTCACATTTTATTCTTCATAATCGATCCACCATTTGAATGTTTAGTAACTGATATCAAATACGTATTCAGCGACAGAAAATTATTTTAGTAACAACTTTGAGGGAACATTTGTTATTGAATTTTCCTTACAATTAAATTTGTTTTAGACTTTAGGGAAAAATGCCTGTTTTTAGTAAAAAACTTGCTTATAACCTCAAAATATTGAAAATAATTCTAAAATTAAATATATAGCGTTTAATTTATAGCGCCCTGATCAGGCCCGTGCAATGGTGTGGTCAGGCCCTGATCAGGGCCGGAATAAATTTCTACTGGGGACAATCATAAATTACTAAAATGTGAAGGAATAATAAAGAAAAACAAAAGGGGGTGGTGGATCGTGGAGGAAGCGAAATACACTAATTCTATAAGTTCTTCTCTTTTTCTAATTTTTGCCCTTCCCCTATTTTAATATTTCCCCGCACCCATTCTCTCAACCGCGCCAACTACCTTTTTTCGAAGCAAATATGACACATAACTTTTGAACTATGCAAGCACCACGCAAGAGAAAGAAAGAGGATAAGTGAAATAGCAAACGTTCAGTAGCAGAAAGGAGAAAATTAGAATAAGAGAAGAAGGCCGCCACCTTGCCTGACTGGACAAATTAGAATAAGTGGGAGTACTATACAACTTTACTGGTCTTAAAACGGGCTGACTTCCATTTAACCACTTACCGACTAAAGGACATTTTTTTTTTCTTCAATTGACATTCAAGTATTTCGTATCAAATTGGAAGTGGAAAAAAATTAGGTTCATATCCTTTTCATGGTCGCTTTTCACGATTTCGAGTTAAAAATTGTTTCAGTTATCAGGAATTCCAATATAGCGCCAAAATTATTAAAAAATTGCATAAAATTGCAAAATATATATTCTACTATATTTTTTTGAACTATTACAATATTGGGTTTCTATTGAAACTGTGCACATAGGTAGTCAAAATATTTCAATTTTAAGAACGAATTTTAGTTTTACTCCACATCATTGTAACGACTTCAAAATGGCGTCAACAATGAAAATTTTATTTAAAATGTGCGGACACTATAACTCAAAAACTATAAGCTTTATTAACGAAATTATATAAGAATTAATAGTTTTTAGAATTCATTGAGAAATATAGTGGAATTTTGAAGATTTTTTTTATGATAGTTTGAGAAATTTTTTATATACGTACATGTTTTACAAAATTTCAAATTATTTACGAAAAATTGAAGCAAAATATCCTTGGAGCCTTAATGAATTAACACAATTTGAAAATGTTTCTATGAGATTAAATTTATTGATGGAAAAGTTTCTTTAACAAAAATTGTTATGATTTAAGATTACACATTCTCTACCCGAAATACTTTTAAAAGAAACTAATTCACTTTTTTAACCGATATCAAACAAGAAAATTTTAATAAATTCTTTTTAAGAATGTTGATGTTATGTAATCTTATTATTTTATTTTCAATGATGTTGCCGTATTTGTTAACTTATGCTCCTATTTTATTGATTTTCATTTTTAATTAAAATACAGATGTGCCATTTATATATAAAAATGGACCGCCGACAGACCTTGTACATAATATTAAACAGAGGATCAATCATTACACAACATTGATCCTAAACAATAAAGTACGCTTTTACGGATTGTTTTCCGCACTTTACGGACTAAAAATATTCCAAAAAGTGCCTATTTTACGAGCAGTGTATCAAAAAATAGTGTTCGCTCTTCGGCCGTAAAATTGAACTTTACGGCCTAGGATCGAAAAGTACTATGCGGACAGTGTAATGGAATCAAAATATTACTCGTCCCCATCTCTATAATGAATATATATAAAGGGGACCGGAAGTAACCTAGGTCAATTTCGAAATCAATATTTGTCTTAAATCCTCCTAAAGTAGGATTTATAGTTGAGTTGAAACGTTGAAAAAAAAATTCAATTACCATCCTTATCATTTAAATGTTACAAGATTATCACTATCTCATTTTTTTGGTAGGTCAAAAGCCTACCTTAATTTTTATTTTGTTTATTTTTATGTCAATGTACATTGTATCCGTATACAATCAGCGATTTACAACAGCCCTTAGACTTTCTTATTCTGGTACTTCCGAAAGAAGTTTGGCACTTCGGAGAAGCCCTGGAGTGCCCTGGAAGCCCAGACACCTGGGGAATCTCAGAAGCTAAACAAAGCTACCAAACTCTACCACAAATTCCAGTTGCACGCAATTCCAGCTTGAGGCGCATGCAACAAGTGCAATTTTTTCGCCAACGGTTTACCAGGAACGCGATCAATTTTCCCAGGCCGTCCCGTACTTTCCGGTACGCTGGCGACCGAATCGTTCGTACAAGGGTTTCGAACTTCGACCGACGGCCGTCGCTACTTACAACATAATTAAAACGGTTCAAGCACGCGATATGACCGAACGCCCCAGACGATCGTCGCGTCTCTATCACTCACGTAATCTGCCAATGAATGCGTGTCGAAGATAATTCCTACGGACGCCTTCGTAAATTCCAACAGGAAGGTATTCGAAATGCCTCAAATCGTTTATACTTTCGCGTGGCCGATCAGATAAGAGGAACAATTCAGGTCTATCTTAATATTTCAACTTGATAATTATACATAAAACGGGGATTCGAGCACTGTATCTTAACCATGTATTTAACACGAAATTTGTTGTAAAAAACAAATGTCTGGAATCGATGTTTAGTAGTTATTAAAATTTTAAATGTTAGTCAATAGTACTTTTCGGTCATAGGCCGTAAAGTTCAATTTTACGGACCGAGTGTCGCACAATCTCCAAACGAGGTCGTAAAATTTGACGGCCGAGAAGCGAACACTATTTTTTGACCCTCCGGCCATAAAACTCGATTTCTCGGCCTAGGGCGAAACCTTCGGCGCGAATTGAGTCCTACGACCATCGGATCAAAAAATACATTATTGATCATGGGCGAAATATCGATCTCCGACGAATGTGATTGTTACCTCACATCGCTCGGGCGAGAAACTTCACAATTGACGAAGATCGATAATTGCGCTCTTGGCAGATAATGTACTATTTTGATACACTGTTCGCAAAGTAGGCACTTTGCAGACTGTTTTTAGCCCGTAAAGTGCGAAGATCAGTCCGTAAAATCACACTTTACGGACTAAAAGGAGTCCGTAAAGTGTCTACTTTACGAATATGTGTATAAAATAGTACTTTTCGGTCCTAGGACTTAGAGTTCAATTTTACGGACCGAGTGGAGATTGCACAATCTCCAAACTGAGGTCGTAAAATTTTACGGCCGAGGAGCGAACACTATTTTTTGATACACTGTTCGCAAAAGTAGGCACTTTACCGACTGTTTTAGTCCGTAAAGTGCAGAGATCAGTCCGTAAAATCACTCTTTACGGACTAAAAGGAGTCCGTAAAGTGCCTACTTTATGGACACGTGTATCAAAAAAAATATTTACGGTGTTTGGAACGACAGGCAAAATGAAATATGAGGACGGGTTCCTAATGTCGGAACATACGTAGGCCGCATCACTGATTTTGGTACTGAGAACGATTAAAACGGCAACTGTGCTGTGTATAGAAGGATACCTACGACGGTAGGTTATTATCGCTCTCGAAATGAAACTTCCGAAACTTAGAATATCTGTTAGAGTAAAATCACCTAATTCATTTGTTTGGTCATGTGGAAAAATTCAAAAAAACATTGTTAATACGTAGTTAGACCCAGGGATATAGTATGTTTAGGAAAAATATTTAATAATGATTCCAGGAATTATATATTTATACTAATAATGACATTGTTGAAGGGAGAAAATATTAAAATTCTTGACTCAAAATTGCGACCTTCAAAAATAATTCGTCAAAAAACTTTTGTTTTTTACTCAAGCTTTCTGTTTACTGCGAGTTAAATATTTCTTAAAAATGATTGGACTTTAACGAATGACGGCTTATGTTGTGTAACAAAAGATTTTCTACAACTTTAACGAACGAATTGTTCAAAATTTTTTACCTGATTATTAAAATTATTCTGAATTTTATTGAATTTTTTACGTTAGCTTCAGAAATTTCCAAACATTATACATACAGTTGTAGAGAATTTTGTTTCTTGATAAAATATGCCGACACTAGTTGAAAACTTTTCATTTTTAACAAATTCTTAATTGGCGAAACGAAGAAAATTTGAGTCATTAATAAATGTTGTTTAATAAATTAATAGTAGCGGTCCGCATCAGAGTGTTACTGCTTACATTACCGCATTTCACGAGGATCACTTTATAGCAAATTAAAATATTTTGTCACCTGTAAAAAAATTGTTATTAAAGTAACGCGTTATGCTCAGTAAGTAAGTAGTATAATTTACGTAAGTAGTAGCGGTTCGAACCGTGTTCATTTTGCAGTAGATGGAAACTGTTACTACTTAGATTACAGAATTTTGCTTGAATAACGTTCGACTTCAACAACGATTTTTTTCCCTTTTCCTAAGTTATAAAACAGTCAAATTTGTTTTTGGGCGTTACCTTTCATGACACTTTAACCGAATTTAGTTTTAAATCGAAAACCTATTATCCTTTCTTTGTTCCTTTAATATAATAGCGTGATATCTGAATTAAAAAGTGAATTTTCCATATATTCAAAAGTAGGCCAGATGGTTTCGTACATCTGGATAAAATCGTTAAATAATTAGTAAAATAGTAAAGCGGGTACGTATGATATTCTTTAATATTGAACTCAACAAATATAGCTTTCATGGAGACACCTGTCTTTTGGATGAAAATAAACTAACATTTTTAATCTTGACGGGCATTTGATTAACGTAATTTATTTTTGGGAAAGAATACATGTTTATTAACAATTGTTAGTAACTTTAAAATTAATTTCGAAGGCAATATTCTTCACGTTGGGTTCGTTTTATACAAAAAGTACATATACGTAAATCTTCTAAGTCAGCGTCCACTTGTACACGTACTTGTACGACACTAAAATAAAATTTATACACCTATTTTATTTCATAAAATTGCAGTTTCTGGTACCGTAAAAGGAACAAACATAATGCCCTACCTACTAAATGTATACATGTATACTTAGAAGTAATATAAATTGTCCACGAAAAAGTACGAGACTAATCTGAAATTTAGGACATTGGAAAATTTATTCTAGGTATGCAGAAAGACATTTGTTGTATTTTTCCTGTAATATTCCTATAGTCATACATATTATAGAAAAGGACAAATGTTTGGAAAAGTAGCGGGTTAGAAAGTTTCAGTATTGTGAATAGAAATGTCAAGAAAATATGTCAGAAAAAACCAACTGTTGTCGATATTTACTTTCATATTTTCTGGAGTGAAAATGTATGAAGAAACTAAAAAATATATTTAAAATTTTATTTATAATAAAGTGAGTTAAATTTTTAGTTCTTGAAAAGTAAGCTTACATTTTAAACTGCAATGATTTGTTGTGATAGGAAGTAAACTGGACACCCAGGATTTGTATTATGTATTAATAACAAAAATAAATAAAATTAAAATAATTATGATCGTTAGTAAAGATAAATCTTTTTATAAAGTAAGCTATTAATTGTAATATATGGATATGTCAAGGATTTTTTTACAAGATTTAATCTTTATGAAAGTAAAAATTGAAGTTAAGGACAAGTAAAAAATCAAAGTGAAGGTTCGTTGCAATATAACAAATATCTGAAATTAAAACTTATTTGATTCTAGATCATGTATATACAAATTAAATGTAACTTTAGTATAATATTAATTATTTCATCATCAGGTCAGGCACCAAAGCAGCAGAATTAATGTTGCATCTCGCCCATTGTTCCAATCCTATTGTTCAATAAAGACAAATTATTATTAGTATTATTATCATTATTTACTAAGAACTAATGTTTGAAAAAATATACATTTGTAACTAAAAATACATGGAGGTAGAATTATATTTAAGTAATAAAAAACAAACATTATAACCGCAATATTAAATTATAATCTTTTAGTAAATAATTGGAGGTAACTAATTTTATGGAGAAAATATATTTTCTTAATAAATTCTCACTCGTAGGTACTAAACAATTTCGTTTGAAGGTATGTTTGTTTCCATGTAAAATTGTGATCAATAATATTTAATTTTATTCCAATATCCACTTAATCGACGTTTTTAATAAGAAACTGGAGTTTACCTAATATATTTTGCTCATTTTAATTACTTTTGAGATGATCAAATGCAATGAATGCAATATTGTGCATTACTCATTTCAAAATTCGGTTCAAGTCTCAAATGACTCGAATAATACCTCAAAATTACCAAATTAAACATAAATAAATAAAACGTATACATATTCTAAAACTTACATTCTAAAAATAAGTACTTTTTGAAGATATTTTTATTGCCTAATACGCTTCACTCGTACTTTCAGTTATTTTTCATTCCTCAGATTAAATAATGTCTAGAAAATAAGATGCAGTGCCCAAATTTACTCAGGAATAATATTTTTTAAATGTCCAGTATTATTTTTCAAATACTGAAATACGATTTAAACAAATGATCGAATAACGCTGATTTCATTAAACATTTGCTTGAATCAGAATGCTGATGCTTGCAGCGATAGAACGTATGTTACTAAACAAATTTTACAACTAAACAGAAATGATAGAAAACCATCCATAACAGAATTATCGATACAGAGATAAATAATTAATAGCGAAATTAAACATTTGAGAAACTGTTGGGTATGTTTATATAAAAGCTATTATCTTGATTATAAAAACGAAAAGAAGTTGTCAATGTTAATGATTATCCTAAACCCTACAGTTACTTTATACTTAATTAAAATAAAAAATCACACATAACCTATTAACAATAATAATTTCAATAATTATTAATACGGATGAAAGAAATAAAATATAAAATTGTCCGAAACCACGACCAAATACTTGGCCTAAAACGGCTACAGTAGTCATAAACCTTATAGAAAATGTTCTCTTTTGCCAAAAGAGGTAAGAACATAATAAAGTTTTGCAATTTTGATTTATAACGAAATTTTTTTAATTCGAAAAGAACTAAAATAATTTATATTTTATCTTATTAAATATGCTACAGTCTGTTATCAAAATTTACAATGGTACGAAGGCGTGAAAAGAATCGATTATAAAAAAAATTCACGAAGGAAAAGGTCCCATCGGTTCTGAATATTAACCAGTCTGGTTACGTCATGCATGGCCAATTAGGTACTGACAAAGCAACTGGGAATGGTGGACGAGTTATTATCACCATTCTTTTGTATTTATTTGAACAAACTGGACGTAACCCACGGGATCCATCGGCTTATAACCCTTCACTGCGCGCGTAATGCACACATTAATATCTGAAAAGCCAGTCATTCCCTCGTTTCTGCAGCTTTCTACGTGACAAATGGTGACAAAATTTAAACTCGTAAACAATTGCTTCAAAGAAATTGCAGTAGACCATGCTTGAAAAAGTAAGATAAAACGGTAAACGAATGTATTTTAGGTTTTTTCCTAATATACCTTCTAATGTCTTTGATTTTACAAAAATTGATAATTTTTATTAATTAATTTTTATAAATTACATATGAGTTAATGAATCTGTAATTTTTTTATTACATCCGCATCTCAAACTATGACGTTTTAACAGCTCCCATGGCCAGATTCAGTTTCGGTATCGGAAAATACTTTCGGACAGATTTTCTACAATTTTATATACTTTTTTGGAAGTTGTTGAAAAAATATTTGCACCAAGAATAGAAATTTAAATAGCATTAAACGTAAGCAGACACATCTTGTTAATTTATTGACTTAAATAATCGCCACACAAGTGTACACAAAACAAAAAAAAAACGTTCACAAATTAATTAAACGCTATTCATATGCTCAAACTTAAAAACAAATATTTCGGCACGCTGCATTTTGTAATACTAGTCTTTTTTTTTAAACATCCATTTTAAATCGTTATGAGGCTAATATATTTTCAATGATGGATAGTATACAATGAAAAAGTAAAAAATTCAGGCTGCCAACTATCCTTTGTTCTTCATAATGTGTACAATAAAGACAATTATTATTATTATTATTAATGAGAAACTAAAAATTTAATTAACAGTAAGTACTTTTAAGAATTTAACCATTAATTTTTAACTTGATAACTTTGTAACTGTAATTTTATCTAATAATTCAATTTAATTTTATTTCAATTAATTAAAGAGCACTGTAACTTTTAATTTGAGTTAGTTATTACAATAAAGGTTTAACATAGACTTAGCTTAGTTTAAAAAACGAAGTCTGAAATTTTACATTTGTTATTATTGACAATTATGCTTATTCTTCTCTTTGTGCTTTTATCTAATTATGTAACCTGCTTGTTTGTAACAAATATTTGTAATGCAAAATATTTCACAACATATTGTTAAGGCCTATATAAAATATTTAAAATAAATGGAGGGAATGTTGTGAAATATTCATCTATATATAGTTTGAAAAAATATAATGCAATATAAAAAGTTAAACAAATCATCTTTAAAAGCTTAGGAATACATGAACTTTATAAATTCTATCAAATTTAAAAATAAAATGGTCACCATCACTGATTTGAGTCGAGTATACTTGAACGTTAAAATCGAGAAGGCGAATGTAATTTATTTAATAGATTCTGTAAATACGATGGCATTAGAGTAATAGTTTCGAATTATGCAAACATTTGGCAAGACTTCAATGGGCAAAGAAATTATATGGAATTTTTTGAAACTTTTATAAAATTGAAATTTATAAACTTTAATAAGTATTTTGCAACATCATAATAATATTGAAATTACAGTACACGTAAACGCTTTATTTTTACGCTGCAAGTAAAGTATGCAACAAACAGAAAGAATTTTCATTTGAAACCGTCATTAAATATAGTAATTCTTGAACAAAGCTTTAACAAACACTACGATTACATTATAATAGCAACAGAGCTATTTTAATAAAAAAATACAATAGGATTAGGAATTATAAAACATATGAGCAATAAAGATATCAAAACTTATACTTGAATTCACGATAAATAAAGGGATCTTTGAATATTCTATAATATATCGTCGAAATGCTACCAGAAATGGTAACATTTATAATGTAAAGTCAGCCCGTAATTACTACATTAATGGTTAGAAGAATTCTTAAGTAGTCTACAAATATGGTTGTAAATCATGTACAATAAGACGTTCATTGATTTCGAAAGTAAATAAATATGTCAATATTGCTTTAGCTTTCATATTGATTTTATTATCATGTACTATTATTATCTATAAATCTTACTATATAATTTGAATCTATTTTCATTGTATTATAAAAATGTTACTGTTATGCAAAAATTATGGTATTAAATTGATGAATCGAGAGATGTACAATTCCCTGTCATGGATTAATAAACTGAAACTCAAACTCAAACTCAAACTCAAACTCAAACTCAAACTCAAACTCAAACTCAAACTCAAACTTATACTCAAACTCAAACTCAGACTTAATATTAAATATTAAATATACCTTTAAAATGGAGATCACTGTACTAAGAAATTAACAAAAGAAAACAGAAAAAGAAAGATTAATTAAATAAATGTAAAGAATATGGAAAAATGGGTTTACAGATTTGTTTGTTTTTTAAATATTGTTTTCACAAATATACTTTAAAAAATTATACAAAGAAAACGTTGGAATTAGTGTTATAGGGCAAAATATGTTTTTTTGATATTATATTGATGTATATATTAAAATACGATCGTTTGAATTTTATACATTCATTGTCCAAATTTGTTGCTGCTTTCAACATTTTATTACGTTAAATAATGTCAAAATATGTTTATTTTTTGTAGTGATACATTGTCTTCTTACTTTGTATGTATCGAACGCATTAGTAATTTGCCACTATATTTTGTATTTAACTGCGTTCGTATTCGTCTTAGTTACGATATTAGTTTTACTCGTATTTTTAACTATCGAATAACCAAAAAAATATTTCAAAAAAAAGTGTGGTGAGTTTTAAATACCTTTGGTCAGGATTATAATGTAGTTATTTCCTTTTTTTGATAAAAATTTAGCATTAAGCTAGTAGAATTAAGAATGCTACTCTAATGAATGTATGTAAACCACGCACATGCACCCACGCATATGCACATTATGCTTAAATCCAAGACTGTCGCCTAAGACATTTATGACATTTCCGCTCCAGCACCTTCGGTGCTACCGTGCATTTAGAAAATTAATTGGAAATTCGCGCCGGTATGGTAGATTCGCACCACCAGGAAATCAATAGCTGTAATTCTGTATAAGCCCGTTGAAGAGACTGTTGCTGATTTAAGTGATTACTGAGGTGTTTTAAGTGTTATCTAATGTTTACGATATGCGTGTAATTAAAAGTAACATAGTATTATTATTAATAATTTTGTATTTACTTTGATTAATTTAAATATATTTTTTAAGGCATAAATAACGTAGTATCTATTCTGTAAATCTCAATTATCTGAAAAGTACGAGTTGAATAGCGAAGTGTAGGATTTAATTCATTTAGAAGTAAGTGTTATTAAAAAAGGTTTAATTAATTACTCAATTCAAGTTCTGGTTCGACCAATATGTTGTTAAAAAGTTGAATTGTTCATTTAAGATTATCAGTTAATAAATGAATTAATATAATTTCCTTTTTACTAGTTCAAAATTCGGTAACTGATATTACTCAAAATTCAAAAGTAAGTAAATAATTTTCATAAATTTATTAAACATTGACATTAATTTCTATTGCTTGTTTATGTATTTAATCTTCCTTGTATAAACATGTTTAAATACTGTCCTGATTTTAATATGATTGATTTTAATAATAAATTAATGTTATCAAGTCTTCCTGAAAAGTTTATTGTAAGTATTATTGTACATAGACCACCCTGTAAAATCATGATTTAATAAATGTTCTAAAAATTAGTATTATCTATTTCATTTCTACTTAAAAGGATTTTTGAATACCTTTAATTCCAACTGAATGATTCAACAGGATGGTGAACGAAAATTCGCCCTCCCTTTTTTATCAACCTGCAGTTTTTTTAGGTCTTCACATTTCTTTTAGAATATATGTGATGATTTGTAAGAAAATCGATAATTTCTGAGGAAGTTCCACAAGAGGCCGATACATAAAATAAATAGTTTATTTTATGCCTGCCGCCGGGTTTTACGTATTAAGATCGATAAAACAAAGAAAGGGAAATATGCAATGCACAGTGACCTAAAATTTATAAAAAATATATCGAAAAATGAGGAAAATGGAGAACAGAGGAAATAAAAATAAACATTTATAGTAGTTTAGTGAATTTAATTAACTTTAAAGTAAAGTCAAGCATGTTTAGCTTTCAGGAAATTAAAAAAGAAGGTGTTATTCCATTGTACTTCAGGAAAATGACTTGCTGAATTACAGAAATAGTATTTTCATATTTAATAATAATACTGCAATAATAATAAAGTCATTTAATAACAGTATTAAAAACTTTATATGTCTTGACTGAAAACTGACTTGAAAATAATCAAAAAATATTCAGATATGTTTAACATATATTGATTTACAAAGTTACTAATACACCAGTAAAATTTGATCAGCTATTCCGGAACCGCCATTTTGAATTTTAAAAATGTAGTATCAAATTCGTGATAAACGACTCCAAAAATCCTCGTATTCACTTACTCTCGCAATTTGAAGCATTTTATTGAATTTCTTTATAATACACTGGATCCATCTTGGATTTTAAAAATCTAACCTCAAATTCCAAAAAACCTATATTTATTAGGGACAATTATACTACTAGTGATACGAATTTCATAATTGATCAAATCACGATTATTTTTCGACATATCGACGTTTTGAAGAGGTTAGGATCATTCAGAGCAAAACAACAAAATTTCTAATAGAAGTTCATAGATTTTGTGTACTTTCGGTGGCGAATATATATAGATCCTATAACTTTATTGATGTAAAAAAAAATCACAATAAACGAAACGCACCAAATTTTGTTTATATATGATTCATTATGTACATTTGTTAAGCAATCTTAATGCAATATTGACGTCGCCAATCGAAAGAGCATACTCGAAAATGGTAAGTTTGGTCACTTTCAAGTCAATATCAATTTTATTTCCAGATGTGAAGGAACGTCGAAAATTAACTAAAAACTGCGAATCCACTATATGCAATACTTAAAGGGTTAAGGAAAGAAACATTTTTTTCGCTTGTTTTTATTAATATAATTGCTGACAAATTATCTCGTTCTTCAGGATAAATAATGTTATCCAAATTCTTTGGTGAGAAATAACATTATTTTTTAGAGTTATGAGTAATTCAAAATTAGTAACATAAATCCCAGAAGTACTAAAAATGACGTATAAAATTGTTTAAAAGTCTTATCTTTTCTACAGCAATTCATGTTACAATGTTATTCTTGGTTCATATAATTGTTTTGTCGATGTTTTATCGATATTCAACAATCAAATTTACCAAAATTGAAAGGATCATGGTGGATATTTTTCGAAAATACTAAAAAGTTGATTTTCTGAAAAATATTATTTTTTTTTTCATGTTTTATAGATTACTGGTAATATTAGTCATTAGTGAATAATTTTATAAATGTTAAATGAAACTACTTCCTTACAGCATCGTTCTGAAATAAGAAAGAATGTATTTTCCTGAACTCAGAAACCGAACATAAACATCGACTACTCATAATTCTAAAAATCAATTACATTTCCAGTTTTCAAAAAGTTTAATACCAAACAAAATTTGTAATTTTAAGAAGCTTAACGGCATATACAAATACGTTATTGTACTTAATATTACTATTTTCGATTTACCATTTATTATTATTTATGAAACATTTACTTCCGTCACGAGTTCCAATAACAACAGTTTTTAATCGTAGCATTTCGTTACATAAATAACTGAGCACTAGTTACTATCGTACTTTACGTTGAAATTCACGTCACGAATTGTTCCCGTATAGTACCACAATTTACTGTACGTTTCACGATGAAAATTCGAGCGTGTGTGTTGCACTTTACCACGTCAAATTCCAGTGGAAATGAACAATGGTAAAAACGACTGCATACGATGTCCCGGAATTTAGATCATTTATTTAAATATTTGCGGACAGGTATAATTGTGCAAAATTATGTCATTCCAGATATATATTGTAAACAGATTTTTCATTTTACGACGTGCCGTTGTTTATTACATGCACATAATTGAGCCACGGTAATTAACCATAATACACGTCGACGTTTACAATATTCATACATGCCAATCACATATTCTGCTTTCATCCGTAAAAGCTGTTGAATTCCGAAACATTATTTTTGGAGCGTAATCATGAATATGTCGAACTGAGAGACTCTGTGGAATTCGGAAATGTGCATGGTAAGATTTTTTTCTGAAATTTTTTCAAATAAATAAACTGCATTTACTATTTTGAAGTTAGAAAGTAGGGATAAATATCTAGATGAATTCATAAGGAATTCTATTATATCGTCAGTTTATATTTGAGTCATTTTGTATAATTTTTTGAGGAATTTATTAAAATTTGAAGTTACTTTTCAAAAATTAAAAATGGTTAAGGTAAATAAACTGCATTTTACTATTTTGACGTTAGAATGTACTCAAACTAGGGGTATAAGAAAACATTTGTAATAATCAAGATATCATTCAGTAATATGCAAGAAAGTCATAATAATGTAGAAAGACACATGTTGTAATTAATTATTAAAACTGGAATATTTCCGAAAATATATAATAAGGTTCGATAAACCAGAAATAGTAAAAGTTGATACAGCGTTTAGTAACAGTAGATACGGTCTATTACTACTGAAATTACTTGATTTTACTCGGTATAATATGCGACTTTTACACTAATTTTTATACTATCTCCTGACAAATTCTGTTAAATTATTTGAGCTAATACTAAATAACAAATTTGATTTTATTACGTGGGAAAATTTTAATAAGTATTGCATAAGTAGAGTATTATACACAGTAAAATGTAGTATTCTAAATAGTAACAGTCCTCGTCTTGTTTTGTTCGCAGCAGATGCGGACTGTTACTAAATAGATTAATGCATTTTAATCTATATAATTCGCCATTACAATAATTTATTAAATTTTCCCACGTATTAAAATTGTCTAATTGGTTTTTAGATTTTTGTTCTTGATACTCCATCGGAATTTATCGGTTTCTGAGGTTCCATTTTCCTTTATTTTTTCGTTAAGCTAAAAATAATTGAGAAAACAAAATAAAAAAAGGAATATTATGAAGAACAGAAAATAATGATAACTATTAATTACAGAAAACTAGCCGGAAAGCAAAAACAGTATTAAGTTTAAAGGCGATATGCACGTAAATAAAAGCTTTGTAGAGCGGTATAGAACTTCATAGACAAACAATGTTGATTGGAACATTATTACGATTTTCAATTAGATGCCTATTGAAGGCTTAAAACGTGCATTTACTAATTCGTATAATTGAAACAGTGAAGTACGCTTCTCCTTTAAGTACTAAATACTATAGTGAGTGACCTTCTTTGTGAGCGTCAGACTTCCTGCTAATCCGTCGTTATTGCCAACTTGTTGGGTAGGCATTACGAAATTCTCTCTAATTAAGGTATTAAGTTCGTCAATTTTTATTTGCAATTTCCAAAATTTTGCGATTCTGTTAATATGTGTTTATGTTGAAAATTTATATAAATAGAATTAATTAAGATTTTTTGTTTAAGAAATGTCGTTTAAATAATTCCAGAATCCGTGTTTTCCAATACTAATATTATTTAATGAGAGAACGCTAATTACTTTGAAAACGACGAGTTTTCATGTAATTTCCGACATGAAGTTTCCTTATGCACGTCACGTGCCTGCAGTTACTTGGGATGAAACTCTGCGCGAGTTATTCGTTACATTCAAATATTGCTACATGACGTAAATATATGTAGCATAATTTAATCTATTTATTTTTATAATATTATTAGTACTTTATTCATGTTTGCATCCTTGATTAACTTTCCCTGTTACTAAAGACTAATTTTAGAAATGTGTGATTCTGTCGTAATGGAACTTTTTATACATTGCATGAATTTGCACGGTTTGTTTGGATTAGCTTTGGTTTGCTTAACTAAACAAATTAATAACTAAATCAAATTGGTATACTTTTAAATATCCATTAGGTTCGACATTCAGAACCAAACGGTCGTGATAGTTGATCCGTTTGGTTGGGACAGTATAGATGTCTACGGCGATGTTTATTTTTCAGTATTGGAGTAAACATAAGCTCAGAAAGAGTTTGCTACTTAAAATCATAAATATTATTGTTGTAACTAAACCGTTTGGTTGCTGTTGACTTAACCGAAATAGATGGTGATCACGTTTAGATGAAAATGTTTGAAAACATTGCTGCATTACTGATGAGCAGAGTTGGAGACGAGAACAAACCAGTTTGTACTTATTCGGTACTAACGCTTGGTACTTACCAATGAACCGATTTGGTTATCATACCCAATTCTTTTCAAAGTATACTAGGCCCAACCAATAAACCAAACTCATTTCTTGCTGTGTATTGCGTAGCTCTCATAAATAGCTTTGTATTTTAATTGGTCGGCATTCTGGGTTTCAACCAAAATCGATCAGATGCGCAACCAAATCAATTAGGTTTAGTCAATATTTCCAGCAACTATAATTATGGTTTTCCCAACCGAATACTCTTGGATATAATGTTGAATGATTGTGATTATGCATGGAAATATTGGCTGGAATGAAAGTTTGAAGTTTGTTTTCGAAAGCATAATAAAATCCAAACTAATACTTTTTTACGGGGATATTCCACATTCAGCACATGGCAATTAGTATAATCGAAGGATAGAACACGAATGTGAAAGCCTTAATGCCACCGTGCGCTGTCAAAGGAAAATCTCGCGCACTATTGTAAACTTTGCACAGCGTGTAGTGCACTAATTGATTTAATCGAAACGAGCAGCAGAATTTGCCAGTTGAAGGTTTACGTATCTCAATCGCTACCTAGGCATCCGTCCCATCCTCCGCCGGTAACTCATTCCTCCTCGTGCCGGCTCTTGCAATCCCAATGTCGCAATTGGCAAACAAACTTGCGAATACGTAATCCTCGCCGGTGGTTGTAAATTTCACCTAAGTCAATAATAAATACGACTCGCTTTACTAGAGCGGACGTGGTGGGGTGTTGAACGTTACGGTAAACACCCGACATTCGTATCACGTGCCGCCGTACTTTTCAACGAATAAGTCAGATCGACTCGTCTGTACTGGGCTGGGGGATTGTGGGGAATTGGGGGGAATTGGGGATGCGAAAGGAATTCGAAATAATGCGACGATATGCGACACGCGAAAAGCGGTCCCTCGAAAACGAGTCCCACAAAGGACAAAGGATATGGAAAATTCAGTTCCGGGGGCAAAAGAAGGGCGACGATCCATTAGCGACATTCTCGAAGTAACGACGTGTAATCCTCCCTGAAAAGCCCCCGGCGAAATCCGCGATTAAACGGAACGTTTTTTATCGGATTTACATACATCAGACTGAAAATCGGATAACGAGGATTTGAATTCCCAATTATCTTTGGAATGATCTCTATAGCTGCTTGTCGGAACGAGTTCCGGTACGCACACGCGATGGCAGTTATTTCACTGGCAGGTGAATCAAGAATCAGCATATTCATCGAAACATTTTTTTTTCGGATTGAACGATTAATCCCGACTGCTTGCACAATCACCGACAAGTTATTCGCAATGCTTTTGAAATCCCTGTTGCCAATTCCTGATGACAGATCGGATGGTTTGATATCTGCGTTGGTGAAATTATGGTAGATTATTGCTCCAGACTTTCCCAATATGGATCGATTTAATTATCATTTAGACCTTGCGCAGGTTAATACGTTAAACCTCAGATATCGCGTCGCTCGAATGAATAAATAACCAGTGGAGTTTCTCTCTGAGATATAATTGATAATATCTTTACCAGGTGCATGCAGGGTTGGTCAGCTTTATCAAATTTTCCGAATGCTAATTTACATAAATACTTGGGATTGGTGTTAATATTTATCATCGAGCCCGGATGTATTACTGGTGTGATGTGCCGTGATGTGTAATGCTGTCGGTCATTATATATAACGATGTGACAATTTATACACTTCGGATGGTTTTAATTATTATTACTGTTAGTAGATGCTATCTCATATTCAATAAAAATAACCTTAAAAGAAGAGGCTTTTATGTGTAACAGTTTTCATAACCTAAATCACTTGTTGTTTTCACTAAAATTACATTTTCAAGTTCTTAGAGTGAGCTTGGAGACCCGTGATTATGACGATTCAAATTAACTTTAGTAGTTAAGTTAGCTAATGCCTGGTATCCAGTTTCCATTTTTACCTTAAGTACATTAACTTAATCTTAATTACTTTCAGAAATTCTGATAAGGAGTTGAATTGCTGATAATTTACTTGATAGTTTTAGTAGCAATTTTTGAACAAGTTCAATAGAAAATTTTTATTCAATTCAATAAGTGGATCCAGAATAAGGATTTTATTTCAGTTTTTTCCATATGATTTACTAGGATTTTTATTAATTATCATTTAGGGAATTGGTTCACAACTATGGAGAAACGTTTAAATCAATAATATGATTACATACATTTATTATTGCCGTTATTTCCCTTTTGTTTGGTATAATTTTATTAACAAGGTTGATTTAAGAAATTAGAAGTGAATGCTTGTTTGTGTATGTAGTATTTTACGTACTTTTAATGATTAATTACAAGATATATTTAGGAAAATTACTTTTTTTCTAAATTTGTATGTACAATAGAAAGTAATTTATATAAAATTTGATATTACATACTCCTATGAATTTTTGAAATGGAATAAAACTACTGTAGTGATGAAATCCATTAATATATTTTTTAAATGAGTGTTAGGTTCTAAAACTTTATTCTTATCTTGATTATGATATTTGTCTTTTCGGACTGCATCTTGGTAATTGCTACATTTACTGACATCCACGCTCAAAACCTAGTTTGGATTATATGCTGCATGTTAACAGTTTGATTACAATCAAATAATAATTATTATTGTCTCAATCGAACACCATAATAAACAGTTGTTATTGAAAAAGATAAGTTGATTTAACCAAAATAATTTGATTATCGCAATCGAACCCTTTGTTTCTAATAATCAAACTCAGCTGACACTTCCAAATGAAGCAATTTGTGTCTTATAATTAAGCTTTATGTTGCTTCAACCAAATTAGGTTCGACCAAATCAAAACATCACAGTCACAGAATGAAATATTTTTTAGTTTTTATCAAGTTTACAATAAGGCCAAATCAACGTGATCAAATGCATCGATCTTGCGTTTGCTTCGGGAAAGGTCTCAAAATACTAACAAATTTCTAGATAATACTGTACTGCGACAGCAATAAATAGAGTAAGTGAGAATACATTCCCTCAACCGATTGCACGTCGTGATAACGTTTTCCTTATAACAACCAAATTTAATCGATTTCAAAGCAGATTTGATGTGCATAACCGATCTTTAACCGATCTTCGTGAACCAACGGGTGCGGGAGGGAAACAGTGAAAAATATGTAGCAAGTGTTAAAAAATGTTATTTCATATAAAAAAAAGTCAACAAAATCAGAACTTTAGTGAAAAATATATCTTTTAATCGTAAATCTCAGGATTAAGTCAACATAACGTAATGAAACCACATGGAAATGAAAGCTCATCTCGTATAGATTACGGGAAAAATATGGCGCAAGGGTTAAAACATGTTATTCCACATAAAAAATGTCAAAAAATCAGAATTTTTTTGGGAGAAATATATCTTTTAATCGAAGATGTCAGGATTGAGTTATATTACCAACTAAAGATATATTTTTCACTAAAATTCTGATTTTGTTTGCTTTTTTTATATGAAATAACATTTTTTAACGCTTGTGCTATATTTTTCCTGTAATCTATAGGAAATGAGCTTTCAGTTCCATTTGGTTTCATTCCGTTACGTTGACTCAATCCTGAGATTTACTATTAACAAATACATTTATCACTAAACTTCTGATTTTTTTGCCAATTTATATGTGGAATAATATGTTTTAGCTTGGGCTATATATTTTCTATATTCTATAGGAAACGAACTTTCATTTCCATTTGGTTTCATTATGTTACGTTGGTTTAATCCTGAGATTTACGATTGAAAGATATATTTTTCACTAAAATTCTGATTTTGTTGGCTTTTTTATATGAAATAACATTTTTTAACGCTTGCGCTATATTTTTCCTGCAATCTATAGGAAATGAGCTTTCATTTGGTTTTATTACGTTACGTGGACTCAACCCTGACATATACGATTCAGAGACATATTTTTCACTGTTTCCCACCGTGCTGGTCCAACCAAACTAGTTCGATCACAGAATGAAATTATTTTAAGTTTTTATCAAGTATTCTTCGCGATCAAGATGCGTTGTGTGCTCGATTACCGCTTGTGTTCCTTTAGGTATCGAGAGATAGCACACAAATTATTAACAGTTCACATGGAATGAAACATTGTCTTAGCAATAAGTAGCGTCTTATCAGCTCATACATCTTCTCCAACAATATGGTATAGTCTTTATAACTGTTTGGTTGGATCGACATATTATTTACGTATAAGAACCGAACCGAGTGGGTTTTTATAGCCATTGGTTAGACCGCGTAAACCACCCGTGCAAAAATTTTAAATTCGTGACAGATCATTGATGGATCTTCGTTGGATCTACTCCGTCGAAAGTCGGTTTTTGAGACTATCCCGCACTACCTGTAGATCTGAAACGGATCCAATTTGGCTATACTTTGTATAACAAAAATTCGTGTTACCGATGCTCTTAATGAAATTTTTAGAAATGCGTAATGATTTTTGGTACTCAAAAGCATACTGAAATTCGGTTTGTTATAAATCCACAGATAGTGCAGGAGCATCTCAAAAAACAGACTTACGATGGAGTAGATCCACCGAAGATGCACTAAGTATCCGTTACGGATTTAAAATTTTTGCACTCGCAAAAACTGAATCCAACCGAACTTGTTCATTCAAAACATGAAATTGGTGTCCGGTATCGAGACGATGCTTATGAAATGAAACACAGCGTCATCAATAAATAACGTCATAGATGATTATATTTCCTCAACGGAGCTGCTGTACAACCGAACGGTTACAGCGGTAAATTTATGTGCTTTGGCAACTGAACGGATTCGGTCTCCATTACCAATCATTAATTTAGGTAGACTGGGCACATTTGTTCCAACCAAACCTTTTTGTCCCAAAATCAAATTTCTTTTTTGGATGAGCAACAAACTAGCATCGACAGCATCGATCTATCACCTGCTTCTGAATTCCGTTCGACGTCGAAGTGTATCAATAGTGCACAGACAAGGCAGTCCCAAGCGTTGCCAAAGTCACAACATGGAAGGGTTTGCGTGTCATCGGGAAGTGCGAGGTGGTACGCGTGGGAGAGCATTCGTGCTAATTCTGCGAGGAATCCGAAGGACGAACGTTGAATACCTTTGTCGTTAATTAGGGGGTCCTGGTTGCCGATGTCATTCTGTGGCTCAATAGGACTCCGGAGCACCCGCGGTCGTCCTATGCACGTGTGGGAGCATCCACACGTGTACCAACACAAGCTGACGAATAAACACGTAGGAACTCGATGACGCGACATCCACCGTCGGCGAATACCCTGCAGGGACGTCTAACACGTGTCTGTCCCTAGGCAGCGACATTTCTGTCCTTCCTTTTGCTTTCTCGGCATCTCGTTCCATTCAAACGTACCTGTTTTGATATAAGTAAACTCAGGGTGAACAATGTAAATAAGGTTTACGCGACGATGTGAAATTTGAGATACGAGCTTTCAAAGGTTCAGAGAGATGTTAATTCGACTTCCACAATGCGATGGTAAGTACAAAGTTCACCTAGCACTTTAGAAATAATATTAATCTTGTTTGGTAAATGGAATTCCATGTTTGTTTAAATTGCCGGCATGAAGGAAAACAATCAAACGTCTTGATGATTCTTCAGACCTAGATCCAAGATGTTATTTCATCTTTTAACGACGGGGAAACTAAAACTAAGAAATTTTAATCTAATATATTTCAATATGCGAAAGGACATTCAGCTTCATATCCAAATGCAAAATCCTGTCTGTTATCTCGTTATTGCACATTTGACTGCCGTCGGTTTAATGATCAGTCTGGGTGTATATATGCGGTCTATTGTCGATTGCGGTGACGATCATTCGGTAATTACTGAACTTGATGGCGATGCTGTATTAGGTAAGGTGTTCGCGGCAGACGAACTTGGTCGATAGTCCGGAATGCTTTGGGCTGAATGTGCCGCGCGAGAACAGCAAACCCATAGGCGCTGACATTCTTGATATTCCTAGTGTGTAGCACGTCAATCGACGCGCTTTAGGACCGACGCCTATAAATTGCTGGTGGTAATGCTCGATCCCTGGTGTGGTAGAGGCGTAATTTACGAGGGGAAGGATCGAAGTGGGATTCGGAACACACGCAATCAAAGGCGACGCCGACCGATTCCGAATGCCAGTTGATATTTCGTTTACGGCGATACATGGTTTTATGTATTCTATTAACTAGGATGAAACACTATCTTAAATAGGATTATGGGTTTTCCTAGTGGTATCTGATAACAAATGGAATAAATGTATCTAACCGCCTTGCCGATGGCAGCAGGATCTAGAAGAATGGAAAAGGAATTCTATTATCTCATCTGGGTATATTTGGGTCAGTTTCTACAAAAGTGCATCTTTCGATGTTCAATTGAAATGGAATGACAATACGTAAAATCCATATTGCATGTAACCTTTAAAGACCAATTATGCACAATTTGCAGAAGGATTTCAGCATAATCACTAAAACATTGAAACTATATAAAAGAACATTAGTTCCGCACAATTTCCTGCATACTCATATATCCAAATTGTCCCCCCCCCCCCCTCCCCAGAATTCTCAACTAGTAAGACGGGTCTGTCATTGCTCATGTCAAGTTATAGAGTTTTTTGTAACCTCATTAAGACTAGAAAGTGGGGGTGTACTACTCCGCGTGGTCGCGCTCGCATCTTCTCTGCACCCCCCACTTTATGGCTATTCCCATTTGATACGGGGATAGGGAACGTGAGCGGGGCAAGCGGCACGATGAGTAGGGGAACTGCAAACGTTACTACCACCACTAAACGGATTAATTTATATATTCAACGTTTTTTGGGTATTGCATATGCTTGTATTTTTTATTTCCTACCACAGAAATATAGCAATTGAACTGAAAACAAAATTCAAAATAATCAATGCGTGTGATTTAACTGTTAATACGGTTTTGATAAACGAATAATCGTGTTTCAAAATTCCCTCTTCGCAAAGACTCGCAAAGTATGTAGATAATTACAAGTTCGTATTAATGTTCCATAATTCCTGTGAATATTTCCAATAAAAATGATCCCTCCTCGTATCGAAAACCAATAGTCGGTCATATATACGCCACTTTGGAAACTCGTCAAACTCTTCCCCGGAGCAAAATAGACAGAAGCTGCTTCGCAAGTCATAATGATTAATTACAACGAAATTATATCGTGCAAGTTTTCGATTCGACGCGTTGTTAAAATCCCCCCCCCCCCCACCACCTCGAACGTACTACAGACACGGTCAAAATTCCATCAACGTTAAATTTGCAAATGCTATTTTCCGATTCCTGGCATCGCGCTCGATTTATCTTTAATCGAAATGCAGGCCCGCCAGATAATTTAATCGCGTTAATTAAGCTACGAAACATTCGTTTCAATTGTTCGCATAATTGAAAACTTTCGAACGCCGGCGGACGCGAAAAGTTGCCGTTAATATAAATGCGAAATGATATGATATAAATGTAACGGCTATTGCATTTTAAGCGGAGACGAAACTACATTAATATTGATACCGAACTTTATTGGTCGTTGGCGTTCTTTCTTAAATCGTAAATTTTTTAAAGAGCGAAAAATCGATTGTATTTAATGCTCCTTTCAAAATTTAATTTCCACTCTTATTTCGTTTTTCATAATATTAGCGATATGATGCTAGTGATTATAGTATTTGATTAACTAAGTATTGCGCAATACATCAGTATATGAGCTTGAAGGTCTATTAGTATTGGCTAATTTAGTATTAAATTGTATTTGCAACAAGGGTCGGAGATAATCTCCACAATAACTTATTTTAACTAACATGGTCAAATAACATAATATGATATTATCTGTGAATTAATTATTATAAATTATTTTTAGTTGACCTTTATGTCATATGTGATGTTACCTTCACAGGCTAATATTTATCTGACCGAGGTATACCAGACTAAATGGGTCAACTAAAAATATTTCGCCGAATGGAATTCGTGGCTGTGTCTGAATGAAGAAATTTAATGGAATGTTTAGTGGAATAATCCGGGTAATGAATGATGAAATTTGTTGGTAATCTACGTTGTGTTCTGAAATGATTGACTTTGAAGAATTATTTATATTCTCAATGAACCAAATTTATTTGATGCAGAATTTTAGAACTTGAAATTGAATAAAAAGAATGTAGATATTGTCTGAAATTTTTCTCTGAACAAAGAAACACAAGTAACGTTGAAGCGCTACATTTATAATTCTATTATCGTCTAATTAGTTTATGCACAGAAATATTTGTTTGTAGCGTACAATTATTAAATATTTGTAATGGCGGAGTATTAAGGTTTGCAATTTTTACCAAGAATAAATTAGCAGCGATTATTTTGTGCAATGGGCAAAAAGGGTAAACAAAAATCGCTCCTTCAAGAACGTATCGATTATACGGGTGGGGCAGAAAAACACGGCATTATAGTAATTTATATTAGTTAAGAATGAAGCAAAAACGCTTTTTTTATTTAAACACAAGAAGAATATAATTATGGATTCATGAAATCCGTTTAATTCTTATAATTTTATTATGAATTTGGCAATAATATCGTAATCAAACGTGACAAAAAAGAATATTTGGTAATTTAAAATATAACATAAACATTTTCGAAATATAAACAATGTAAAACGTGAATAATAGCAATAGGATGTTAGGGTCTAATCAGCATTGGTAAATGTTGGCATTTACAATTTCAATATTCAAACTCAACATCTGACAAACTCAATATTCACAAATTCAACATGTATCTAACTCAACATCTCACAAATTGTGCATTTATACATATTGTCTCTGAATGATCATTTTCACAACTCCAATTCATATGTACTTGTAACTTTTTGCAGTTAGTACAAATATCCTTCATAGAATTATTGTTGTTGTTTTCCACTTCGACTCAATTTAAAATATAGGCATATACATACTAATAACGCGACGAGTATTTCATAATTGATGACTGTGAAATTGTAAATTTATGTCGAGGATTTATTTACTGCATATGTATTGGATCGAAAATTCAAACATTAGTAAGCACAGGTAGTACTTTTTAAATAATAATTATTTCACATATAATTTAATCCATAAAAACAATGGTATATTTTATTATTTATTTGTAAGTAAATTATAATTTATTTTTATGATATTATTTATATTTTTGTATAATATTTAATTGAAATTTTAGCGTCATATTGCTATTTAAATTCTATAAAAATATAAAATAAATAACAAGATTATATTAATCGTAAAATTTGAAATATTTTTTCCGTTAAAAAGTTGGGAGATTTGGTTATTTGAATCAAAACGAAATTTAATATTCCGGTCTCGGTAAATGATGCGATTCATTTTTATAATTAAACATTATAAGGCTAACGAAATACCAGATAATCGGGAAAAGTGGGAAGGGACAAATTTAGTTTATAATAATTTTTCTAGAAAATTAATTCTGGAATAAAATTCGATTTATTTAATGAAGAGAGACATCAAACATTTTTAACTCTTGCGCATTGTAAGGTTATAAGAAAAGTATAAATGGGTCTGAATGTCTATTGTATAACCAGAATGAGCAACGTAAAAATACTAACCCTAATTATTCGTAAAATTTATATTGTTGAACTGAAATGGTGGATATAATTTACAAATAAAAATAACGCAAAATAAAATATGGATTCGTCTAAATTATTTAAATGAATCAAACACATAAATCTCATGTTAAAGTCTAACATGTTAATAATGTGATATATGTTTAATTGACTTAAAACACTGTGGTTCATATTTTTCCCCAATGATGACAGAAATTACCTTAATTTATTAAGCCTATTTTTTAAAAAAGAATTTTGTATTCCAATTTAGAGATAAATTTTGATAATTATTATTGGTATTTATCGGCCCTGTATGTTACAATGTGTGAATAAACACTTGAAAAACTAAATAAGTAAATAAATAAACCGAAATAACTGGAACTCGGTACACATCCAATGCGATAAATGATCTCCGCATATGTAAATTTTTTAATTTAATAACTATTGAGTTTAATATTTAAAAGAAGCATCCCTATACAATTTATAAATATAATCTATTGTAAAATTCGTTTAGCACCAGAATGCAATTGTTTGCTCTTCAGAAATGCTAACAACACACATTCCCTGGACTTAATAATTGATTTTGTAAACAAAAATATTATGCATTATATTATGCTTTTTTTTACTTATTTATTCAATTGTTTATTTGCGCGTTGCAACATAAAGTAGCTAATGTAAAGATCTTAGGAAAGAGGAATCACATTTAAAAAATAAGTAATACTAGACTAAAATTAAAGTTAAAAATTAAAAAATCGACTTTTAACTTTGGTTTTAACTTTTACTTTTAATTTCAATTTTGGTATTTGAAACGAGGACATCCTGCAAAAAGCTAAGAAGTTGATTTTGAAGTCTACACAAAGTAGACTGTAAACAAGATACTCCACTTTCACAGCTGATTCTTGTCTGTGAAAATCGACCTCTTGCAGACTTTCAATCAGCAGAACCAGCAAAAGACATAACTGGATTAAACTTGATGCTTGAACAATTATCCACGGAAGTGCCCAAATTGGACAAAGCTCGTGTAGTTAGAGCTAAGTTTTGGTAACATTGCGAAAGTCGAAGAAGCATTTGAACACAATATGAGATTTTCTAAAATTTGCAAACAAATTACAGAAGTATATGAAAACTGCATATTTATGTACGTTTTATGAACATTTTTATGTAAGTATGTAAGCTATTCGTATAAAAGGGTATGAAATGCAATTTTACGATCTACACAGTAAAAACAGGTGACTCATTTGACGTCGATTTTGGTGACGAATCCATGTAAAATTTTTGAAGAAAATCTTGTACACCGAAAACGTCTTCGAATAAGACATCTATTTGTATTGTAATAAAAACTTAATTAAGAGAGAGGGTAAGAAAATACATGTGTCGGAGGAACTAGACACTTTCCAAATGTTTTTATTTTAGCATTTGATGCAGATATTATTCCAAAATGTCTTATACCACCATTTTATTAGTAAATTGTATAATTTCATGTAATTTTTTGGATACATTTAAAACCGATTTTATTATGAAAAAAACTGGAAGGTCGAATGTTAAATTGTTATTTCTATTCATTCATGTTTCACTGACATGATTATTTTTAATACAGAGCGCACTAATATAGTTTAATATATTATTTCTTGTTCTGATTTGCCTTCTTGAATTCTCAATATTGAAATAAGTAATATATTCTGGCAATGTTAGGTTCAATAAATTTTTAATTAAAAACGAAATAATAAAAATATTTTCTGATTTTGTGTGGAATGCTCCCTACCATCAACTACCTTCAACATTCCCTTTGAGTGGTTAGTTAAGCTTTAGAAATAAAAAAATCAAGAGAAATTAATGACTATACTAATTTCATAGTCTTTTTGATATTCTTTCAAATGAAGCTTAGGAATGTTAACGTTTATTTGATTATGAAAAAGATACAAAACCGATATATTCAATTAGTACGAATTAAATAATTAGTACGAATAACTAAACTGATCTTTCCTTTCTATTGTCGTTCGTCGTATTGTGTGCAAAACGCCTGTACTGTAATTTGTTTAGGCATGCTGACTAACTAGTTTGATTGTGTCAATATAACAATCAAACTATTTAATTGTAGCATTCGGAATTTTGGTTCTAGCCACCGTATCCTTTTCGAATTCTATTTGACTATACATACTACTCGCAAATGATATTATTCTTCATACTTTGTCCAAAAGTTTATGGTAATATCGCTAATTTTTTATTATTTAGATATCAATTACGTTCCCACGTTTAAAATCAATTAAATCACACGAGAAATTCCCAATCGATTTTAAATTGGGACATATATTCGCCTCAAATTTATTACCAGAACACTATTCGTTTTATTGAAATTAATTAGTTGATCGAAAGCCATTAAAAAAAAAATATTACAAGTTATTGAACTCTATAATAAACTTAAAAAACACCAGAAAATAAAATAGTTTTTATATATATATATATATTTACAGAAATAGTGACTGAAAAGTGGACATTGTCATATACAAATAGTAAATTTACAATATTTGAAAATGAACAGGAAAATCCGACTTAATATTATGAAAGAAAAGAGGGTAAGAAATAATATAATGTTTAATGACAAGTAGTCACTTTTTATTAAATATTTTTTCTAAAAAAAAACTCGTATTTAAGAATAAATAAGGAGCAATTAAGCCGATTTATAAATGAAATTAAAAAATCAATATTTGATAAACCAAATGTACACTACACCAGCCAAATGAGATTTGTTTATCATAATCCATCATTTGAATGAGAGAACCAAACTATATCCAACCAAACTTGTGTTAATACTGTATGATATTTTTTTTCTGTTTACCCAACGTTCTTCGAATAAGGCTTGAAAAAGAAATCATTTCCGTATGACACCAGCAATAGAATCATCTATTTCAGTAATTAGTACATTTAGTTAATAAGTCGAATTCCTGAAATGAACAATTGAGTCAGGAATCACAATCGGCATTAAAATAAAGCACTTTTCAATGGTCCATGGCATCTTCGGGAAAGCTTTTTATTGCTCGAAACAATAATCGCAGGAGCAACACTTTCCACGGTATTTTAGGGGCGATTTTCTTTCGCGAGAAAGACGGGAAGAAAGAGGGGGACTCGAGAAAGCTTCTTTACGAAAATCGGATTCGCTTTTTTCGCCCTCTTGGTCGAGATTGCGCGCTAATTAGTAGTTTTCCGAGTCTTTCATCAGTGACGACGGTAATTAGTCCTCGCTCAGGGGATAAAAAGCTCGCATTGTTCCTGCATTTCGAACAATTCGGAGGCAAGAAATACATCACACACGGGTTCATTTCGCACCGCAGCTTTCATCTCCAACGCTCACCCTAGTCGTGTCCGGAATACAAATTTCACCTCCCAGTTTTCTTTCTTCCAGCCCGGACATAAATAATGCCGCGTTTTGTTCCCCGCATAAAGTACGTTTTGATTTGGTTTACCCTGAAAAAACAACAAACAGAACAACGGCAGATAAAATAGAATTTATTCGCGCCGTTCATTCGTCCCATAAGCGACGCTTGTGCGTTTCTATTTATGTTTCATGGAGAAGGGAGAACATTGATGTAATGGCTCGAGAAAAGCGTGTAGTACACGAGTACTTTTGTTTTTGAGAAACCAAATATCCGTTTGATTATTTAGAAAAACTGTGCTTAAGAATTTTATTTTTTGATAAGAAATTTGTCTTTTACGACTTATGCCATTGCAGATTATAATAATTTTAATTCTCCCAAATGATGCTTCAACATGATTTGTTATTAACATTAATTATATGCATTTTGCTTGTGTGTGTCTTTTAAAATATCATGCACGATTAGTTGATAAACTATTTTAATAACATTAAGTGGAAAATAAACCGTATCTGGAACATTTAGCCATTAAGTCCAAAATTATTGAATTTTCTGCTAGCAGCACTCCATGCTGTAAAACATTGCTAAATCGGCGTAAAGAAAAATCACAAAATTTCGATTATAATTAAAAAATTCTCCAAAAGACTAATTGCTGTTAATATTGACGAATATATTTCAAGAAAAAAAATAATTTGTTTTGGATTTCAAATAGCCTGTACGAGCACATGATTTTTATTAATAAGATAATGCATGAACAGAGCACGTAATGTATTAAAAAGATATATTAATGTAATCATTAGATTTTTTATTTTATAGACTAATATATCTAAAATGGTGGCTTATTTAAAGAGACAAATTTTTGCAATATGTGGGTGGTTCAACTTTCAGAAAATATTTATAAATGAAATAAATATTTGTCATAACGTTTTACGTCCGGAGTACTAACTTCACCAGTTAGGAAGGTCTTTCCAAATGTCACATTAAAAAAATAATCGAAAAATTTCCTTAAAATTTGTTTTCCATGGCTTCTGCCGTTTTTTTTTTGTTGCCACAAAGAAGTTGCACCGTGAAGAGTGGATTTGTGCATTGATAAGTTACATATTAGGATTTTTAAAAATTGTACATAGAACTTTGAAATTAATGAGAAATAGTTGAGGATATAAAAAAAATACATCGATTTTTTTAACAAAAAACGCTCTGCAAAAAATATTTCAAAAAATTATGTTATTTTGCTGTATTGTTATTTTCTTTTCGAAGTGATCGTTGAGACGAGAATTTTTGAAATGACAAACTGTTCAAGTCATCAAAAATGTTTAGTGCTTCTATGCCCTTGTTATAATAATTAAGTCAATAATAATCTTGAAAATAACACAAATTCACTCAAGAGTGGCTCGTCTTTTATTCTATGAAGAGACATTTTTCACTTTCAAATTTAGACAATATAATCATTTAAAACCATGTGCAGTTTGATAGATATATAAATTCTTACTGTTGAGTATCTTGGATTGAAAAATCAGTTTTCATAAATTTATAAATGAGCTACTATTCAGAAAGAGTCGAAACGTTACACTTGACCATGCCGAATTCTCCCTGTACATCGATAAAAATTTCCTTTATTTTCCAGGTGCAACTCAATTTTCACTCAATTAAGAAAATGTTTGCGAATACATCAATTTTGATTTTTTATGAAAAAAAAAATTGCATATACTTTTATGCATAGGTTTTTTCATATCAAAGAACCAAAAAATTGCTATATAAGAAAATTAATGTATGAAGGCAATATTAACTTGTCATAATCGCCATAAGAATAAAATATAAGGCAGTTACACTGAAAACTATCATGAAATTTAATGCAATGTCGATTCCCAGTAATACTTTAAATTTAATGAGTCTGCAACTTAAGTGTGTGGTAGTGGACAGGAACACGAGTTTAGGTCATTTTGCATTATCTATCATGTGTACACAAATAAATTTACTTTACGTTTAGATTAAATTTCAGTATCGTTTAAGAATATATATTTCAAATGCATGTATATGATTTTTATTGTACTTTTAACTTTTAATATTCAGTTATATCGACATAAAGTTTAGAAAAACATAAAAAGTATATTTAGCATTGTGTACGGAAGTCCCAATTTTACAAACTAGACAATTAGAGATAAATTATATTTATTTTGTATTTTGTTACAATACTCTCTATATAGTGAATAACATTAAATGGATTGAAACTGCTCACAGATTTGTCTAAAAATCCTCCTAATAATTATTCAGCACAATTATTCATATGAAATAAATTTGAAAAAAGTAGTAAACTGTTTTCAAACTTTAACGTATGTTGTTTACGTTTCACAGTTGTTATTATTTTCATTGTCCGCTGTTCTTGGAAAAATTGTTCCATGTTATTGAATTAGAAGGCAATAACCAGCCAAAAATAAGGAAATATTTACCGCAAATAAATGCTTAGTACGGATCGTCTGTCTGCATTTTGCGAGTCTGGTGATAAGATCACTCTTTCCTTGAGACAATAGGCTAAAATCTATAATTAATAAAAGTCGTTTAGAATTATTGTTGTTTTATGCCGCGAGCGATTATAGAAATTGATTAAATTATATGTATTATGCATTTCAGGAAAATTATGAACAAAACCTTTGATTCCGTATTGGGAATATAAACTACGAAATAATTGATGAAAATATTAACGACAGTAATAACTATGAAGATGAGGATGATGATAATGATGATGATTAACTAAGTTACCCATGTTAAATATATAAAAATCGGGCATAATACATTTTTCGTAATAATAATTACGCTTAAAAAACGTCTGCTACAAAACTAAAAAAATGTATAAAAACAAGAAGGAAACTACATAAAAAGTGTCTGGACAACTTTTAGGTTATCGTAAAAAAGAACATCGAGATAATATTGGCTAAATTATTATCGGGTAGAAACTAAAGGTTAAATACGCCGATTGCTTTTTTGCAGAATCAGAGCAGAAACAGTCTTCAATTTATCTATAAAAGATAAATGCAATCCATGATTTTGTGACATCGTATAGGGGAAACTGGCCACATTTTATTTCACACAAACTGGCAACTAATTAGGTTTATTATCCAAAAAGTGGCCAATATTTAGATCGAATTTCTACCTAGGCTACTGTACAAATTTTTTATCTGGGAAATTGTTCTTTTCAAGGTAGGTTTGAAAGTAATCTTAAATTCGTTAGATTAAATTTAGATGCTCAAAGGTTGTCACTGTAATCGTGCCCGCAGACCGACCTCTGAGATACATAAAAATAAACACGATCATACATCATTTATTCGGGTAAAATGTAAATAACCGGTTATTATAGAAATAAAATTGCGAAAAACAAATAATCTCTCGGAATAATCAAACATTACTGGAAAATATTGTAGGAACATCTTTCGGTTTACGTCATGAGATATTTTGGCTTCATATTTCAATTATCTGTGTCTAGTAAGTATGAGCATTATTATATTATATATTTACGTCCATGGATATTTATAGAATTGAATAAAATTGACCAAGAAACAGAAATATTTGTGAAATAATGTACAAAATATATTTTATATTTACAGTGAATCTATTTTTTTTCGACTATTCAAGTAAAAACATTTTGTTCGTATTTTTTTAGATATATAAAAAATATTATGTTTTTCATTGTCATTTATTCTTCCAATACCTATATGGCAACTTCTAATCAAAAGTTTAATAATTAGAAAATAAAATGCGATTAAAAATTTACGAAAAGTTCATCTTCATCTGATTTTAACCGTTTTTTGCCAAAAATAAGCAAAGCAGGTAAAAGCAGTTTCCATTTCATTCATCAATTTACATGCGGTGGCCATTACGGATCCTCCATTTTGAACTTCGCAACTCAAAATTATTATAATCTTCGTACATAACCACTGAATATTTATATCAACAATATAAAAATTAATTTTGAATAAATTTGTTTCGTTCCGTGATCACTTTTAATAGGCCATTACTTTTAAAAAATGTTCTATTTGCATATTTTTCATGTGCAACAAGCAGAGTCATCGAGAAACTTTTTATGTACGCATTTCATTGATTGTAACCCGTTTCAGTGGAGAAAATCATGGAAATTACATAATCTTTTTTTTTCGATTGTTCGTCGGTAATCGATGGAGCATTCTTAAAAATGGCAGAAAAGTCATCTTCTAAGAAATTTCTTTTACTCGAGAAACTGAGCTGAAGTTGACCTACCAACTTTTCTCATTTTGGGCAAATAAAGTTAAGAATGCCCCAGGAATATTTCAAGATTTTAAAATTGTTTGAAAGATTACAAAAATTTACATAATAATTAAAGGCGTTTAATAACCATATGAACAATTTGAAAAACCTTTAAATAGTTGTATAGGTCAAAAATATTGCAGAGAGTTTTTAATCAACGAATAGTACCCAAAAAAATCTCGTGATTATGTTGCACTTGTTCTGCCTCTTGTGTTTTGGATGAACAGTGCTCCCAAATTCTCTTCGTTTACCTTCGGAAACTAGATTTTTCGGAGATCTTTCGGATTTTATACGTATTCTATACTATAATAGTGACTAAAAAATGAGCTTCATTCAAAAATAATTCTTAACAATCTAAAATCTGGTGATCGTTAATAGGTTCCGTAAAACACACAGCATATGACTGTATAAAATCATGTTTCGTAATGAGATATTTAAATATTTTTTAAGCATAATTCAAACCAGTATTGAAAACGGAGATAATTTATACTACAGTAGACCCTCTCATAGTGTCACCACCTCGGGACCGAAGGGAAAACAAATCCTCTAGCTGCGTCGCACCCCCACTCTCCGCATTCCTTACACTCTAGAACGGGATTGGGTGACAGATATTATAGCTGTTGCCGGTCAAGTGGTGGGGGCCTACTGCGACACTATCAGAGGATTTCTAGAGAGCGACAATCTGAGGGACGACACTATATGAGGGTCTAATGTATTTGTAAACATATCGTCAATTAATTCAAAATATACAAATTACATCTTCGACGTTCTTACGTATAATGTGACAAGAATGGATGAAAATTCTGGCAATACAACGATTCTTGACATTTAAGGTGATGGTCTCTCTTCTTCCCTTCCATCAACGCTGAAGATAGTAGTGTGTATATGAAAATGTTGGCCTTGAAATTTGATATCATATAGTTAATTAATCACCGATCATGAAGAATATCGATTAAAGCAGCGATCGTAGATGAAAACCATTCAACACCAAATGCCACAGTAAAAATGTTTGTATTAATTTGGGTGCTAATTAAATTTAAGGGGTAAAACCTTAAATATTAATATATCCCTAATCATCCGCAACCATGCAATTGGAAGGGCAGTGGAGCTTTTTTATCGCACACCACCGACTTATTAGCAAAGCTCGAGCTTTTCTGTTTCATCCGGTTGTTGTTTTTTCTAGTCTTCCCTCCGGCGAGATTCGTTTCAAGCGCTTTTGCGAACGACGTAGTAATTCCCGATAAATAAAAACAATGAAATCGAGCTTTTCCATCGGTTCCGTCGCCTCAGGGTTGAGATCACAATCTCTTACCGGTTTCGCGTTTTGTCCGCTTTGTCGATCGTCATTTTATCGATTTTATGGATAGATAGCTTTTTTGTCATAAAAATCAAACGGAATTAAGTCTGGGAAGAACAAAAATGAATTGAACGCTTTCATGAAGAACATCAACTGCTCTTTCTTCGATTTTATAGCGCAAGTGAAATAAAATTCTACGATTTGCCAAATTAATGAAATCATGTAGATCGTAAAGCAACATTCTGAAGTCAAACAATGAATCATAGCGAAATAAATTGCTTTTTAATAGCTTAATTATTTAGAGGCGATTTAGTCTCTATTTTTGCAACAGTTGGCAAAACGTTATACGTAGCCAGCAGCCAATTTTCCTACGGTTTCATTAAATATTTGATTAAATGATATTAGTGCAACTTCAACGGTAAACTCGTTTATAATAAAAAAAAAAACAAACGTTCTGCACAACACACTGATTGCAAGCGACAGACGAACGGATCGAAAGTAGAATCCGACACGACTAGATTGAAAGTTCCGATTCGCTCTTCACGCGCGAATAATTAACGACGCGGACGTAGCTCATCGATTTAGCTCTGGGCACGCGACGTGGTCGCAAAATCAATCCTAGACAACGGCATTTGTTTATATCGAACCGACGCGAAATATATTGTCTTCGCAGTGACGTCATCTTTATTTCTCGCTCTGTTGGCCGCATGTCGGATGCATAGAGTGAAATCGTGATATTGGAATTTCACGCCGGGGCCCGACGAATTCTTACGTCGCGTTTACGACTCAAGTAGACACGCAAACTTCAAAAGCACTCAGAGAGATTCGATTTTCACGTCGCGCAATAATCCGACTTGCCGTAAATACGTACGTCGACCGTCACTTTGCCGGAAGTTTCGTCCGGACGATTTTCGAACTCCTTCGTTCCGGGTTTTCGTCGATTCCTCCCTCAAAAAGTTTTTCGAATATTTACGAAGTGAGGGCTCCAACGGTCTGGGTACTTTTGATATCGAAAATCAATTGTTGGCTCTAATAATTATGACCGTGGCGAATTCGCGAGTGAATTAGGCCAAACGGATACCTGTAATTGCCCAGGGCGTGTTTCGATGGGTAAAGCTCAAGCTCCTGTGTACCGGAAGAGATTGCGACGCACCCAATGGTAGTCGGCTTCCGCAGCATAACGCAATTCGCCACCGGTTCATGGAACGCAGTAATATCAACGGCAATACCGGCTTAAATAAAGCACTCCGCCTGCAAGCTCGATGGAGTCGAAACGTTGCTCTCGGTTGGATGCCATCGATTCGCAGACGATCGACCGGCTTCTCGCCTCCGCGCCATTATCTACCAAAACCTTTGTAGCGATATGGAGGATCTTATTTCCGGCCTGATATAGAGTAAGGGTCGGACGAATCGTCAGGACGACGAAATCGCGTTTCGGTGCAGTAAGCCGTTAAAAGGCGTGAATCCGAATCCCAAACCGTTAGGTGACGTTTTGGGTTTCCAGGCTCTGATTTACAATGGCGTCGGATAGTTCCATGAGAGTAGAGAGCATATATGAAATTAATCGACACGTTTGGAAGCTAATCATGAAAATATAGAGTTGAAAACATACATGCACATGCATCCCAATGTTAACTCGATTGTAATATGATAGTTAATGTTATGATTTATTAAAAAAAAGGAATATTTTATTCAAATATATGTAGAATTCCACACGGAGAAAAATAATCAGCAAAATCAGCCGAAAAATCCGCAGATTCTACCAATTTTATCCTATAGGGACAGCTGTTGGAATTCCGTTAGGGATAGCCGATCATTTCAGCTAAATTTACTGAAAAAGTCCGCAAATTTAACGGAACAAATCTGCTAATGTAGCGGAAATTTAGAGCTAAGCGCGAATTGAGTAGGGTTAAGGCTACATTAGCGGAATCAAAACAGCTAAAATTGCATATATTTTCGGCAATTCCAGCCGAAAATTTTAGCTGATATGAATCAGCTAATCCAGCGGAGTCATTTTTCTCCGTGCATGAAAAATATGCCTTAATTCGGCACAGTTTCATCTAATTTTCAAATGGCATGCACGTTCTTAAGTCAATGATTTTATCGTTCTATGAAGTGTTTGAAATCGGAAAAAAATTATGCCAATCACCGCGCATGCTTGTGACATCCCTTTTTTACCAATGTTAGTATCAATTTGTAAAGTATTTAATATACGATTCATGTTTATTAAATACCTTACTATTCAAGTCCCATAACAAAAATTCTGCACGCCAAGCTATATTACCATGATTGTATGTTTTGGGGGTCGCTGAATCCTAATCCAAGGGCATTTCAATCAGGTCAGGATCAAGGTCAAATGAAGGTAACATTTAGAAAAAATCATTGAACCAATATCTTAAAGCATTCTGAGGGTTGCTGAGTCCGAATCTGAGGTCAAATTGACATCAGGTTACGAGCAGGGTCAAGTCGAGGTCGAAATAAAAAAAGATCGAAACGGAGAAAATCTCTATTCTTATTTTTCGGATTATTGAATCCGATTCCAGGGTCTATTTGACTTTATCAGGTAAGGTTAATGTGACAAACTGAGAAAAGTGTATTTTATCAGTTACTATCACTTGGCTTTTAAAAAGTGTATTATAGCCCTTAAAAGAAATATTATAACTAGTAAAATCCTCCGTCTTTCAGCATTTGTTTTTGACAGGTTATACGAAACTGTATTAAACTCTCCTATTTTAAAAGAATGTTTTATTATGACTAAAAGAAGGAATTTTTAATATTTTAATTTGCTAGATAAATTTCCATAAACAAAAATTGCTTTTAGTTAAAGAGAAAAGGCTAAAATAAACTGACATATTGGTTAGAATAATCTAAAATCTTCGTCTTTTAACAGGTAATAGAAAGATGGCAATCCCTATGCGTAAAATACTATATTTTACGGGGCATAAGAATTCTAATACTGGGTAAAAAACACTTTTCTCATTGTAAAATGTCTTAAAATAGTAGTTCAAATTAATTCAATGATTATTTTCTAATTATGACCTTCGTTTAACCTTGATCCTGATCTTATAGGGTCAAAATGACCTCGCATTCAGATCCAGCGACCTCCAAAATGACATTAGACCTGGATTCTGACCTGATGAGATCAAATAAACCTCGGATTCAGATTCAGCGACCCCAAAAACGTACAGTTATGGTAGTGTAGCTCGCGTTGCAGAAATTATTATTTTTGTGTGGGGCTGTGTAATCGTTTATTAATTACCATACAACTTTAGACTGATTTTGACATTGATATGACAAAAAAAGGGTGTCACAAGTATGCGCGGTGATTGGTTAATTTTTACCTGTTTTCATAGAATGATAAAATCGTTGATTTAAGAGCGTGCATGCCATTTGAAATTTCGATAAAACTGTGCCGAATTAAGGGATATTTTTAATGGAATTAGACATATATTATGTGTTTGAATTCTCAGCATATTACAACACTTTAGAACATTAAACAGAAATATAATTCTCTTTCTCCATCGCAGTACTCAATGCAAAAAACGTAAGGCATATTCCATATTGAAAATGTGAGCTTCTCGTACTAAAACTTTGATTGGTTACTTGCCGAATTCCTCCAGTATGCCGGCAACGCAATCGTCACAGAAAATGATGCCATTGCTTGTATCCTATTCAGTTTGTAATGGGTATCTCTTCAAACCCGAAAAAGGGACTACGAAGAAAATGCTCTGAAAATGAAGCTCATGGTGTTCGACTTCAATTGTACGAGAGAAGTGGTGTTGTAATATCTGCTAACCTAACCTAACAGATCAAAAGTAAGAGGAAATCCTCCTTTTAAAGGAAATATTTCAATTTATAGAATTGATAATTAAAACATTATAATACTTCTTCCTCCGCCGTTTTAACCGACCGTTTCATATTCGATCAGTTGTTTATCGATCTTCGTTATGCCGTTAAATTAATTGTATTTTGTAATGTTCAATTTGTTGTTTAACAATTATAACCGGTTAACATTTGGAAATGATACTTTATATGAATTTTATTAAATGAATTCCTAGAATAAACGATGAATTTATTTTGATACGTAAGGGGAAGGGGTGTGTTGTGGTATTATAGAAAATACATTTATTGACGTATGTGTTATTTACTCAGCTACGGTGCAAACCTGCAGCGTATTCCAGATGTAAACAAAGGTACTCGTCGAATTCGTCGAAGGTATTGTTGATTCCCAAGCTCACTATGTTTTCACAAACATCCTGCGACTACGATCGCCGCAATAAAAATAAACGAAACATATTTGTCTAAAGAACATATAAACAATATAGAATTTGATGCATTGAATTCTGAAATGTTTGATTTGGTCATTTTAAGGTTGGTGATTACTGTATAGTACATGGATATATATATATTTTAGGAAAATTACTAAAATCAGTTGAAAAGTACATTCAGCGATACCATAAAGAAAACTATTTATAGTAAAGTAGGAACTATTTATAGAACTGGAAAATATTACTACAAATATTACTAACAAATTATAGTACTTAAAATTATAGAATTTTTGGTAAATATGTAGAAAAACTGCCTCACCCCAAAAATGAAATATGCCAGATGTTTTCGATGTATTTTGGGCTGCTGCTGATAACGAATATCGCAATAAAATTTGGCGCTCGGCCATATCTTGGCCGTTATTTAAAAAAGAAAACAGCCAAAAAACCCGTTTTTTCAGTTTTTTGCATTTATCTCGAGATATACATATCTGACGAAAAAATGTTCCAAAACAAAAAAGGTAGAGAATTAAATTTTCTATAAAAAAGGTTTTATACATTTTTTTTCCTAATGGCAATGGGAGGCTCGTAAAATCGCGATAAAAATAGATAATCTTTAGAATAACGGTCTTGCGCTTCTTACATCCGCCATGGTAATTACAGAAGACGCATTTCATGCCCGTTTAATTATCACTAATACCTGTTTATTAAGGATTGAGTAGGTTAAAGCAGGTTAGGTTGGACATGGGTTAGGTTTTTTTTTAGCGGGGGTGGGGGGGGGGGGGTTTGGCCTCAGGCACACATTGCGGTACGGACAGTAGTAATGGTAATTGTCTAAAAAAAAAACCTAACCTATGTCCAACCTAACCTGACCGCCGGCATTAGCGTTACCCGACGTGCACCGAGGGGAGGTTGCTCGGTCGAATAACAAGTCGATTTCAGCATTAATTTAGGGGGTTTCTTTTGCGATTAGGACAAAATTGTATATAACCTATTTTATAGAGAATTTCAAGCCCTACATTTTTTGTTTGGAATATTTTTTCGTCAGATATGTATATCTAGAGATAAATGCAAGAAACTGAAAAAAACGTTTTTTTTTTGCTGTTTTTTCGAAATAGCGGCCAAGATATGGCAGAGCGCCAAATTTTATTGCGATATTCGTTATCAGCAGCCTAAAATACATCGAAAACATGTGGGACATTTCATTTTTGGGGTGAGGCAGTTCTTCTACACTTTTAACGACTTTTTGTTTAAATGTTAATAAAGTTCCAAGTAATTTCAAATTTGTTACAACCAAGCGCAATTCATAAATCAGAATTGCCACTGATTTTTTCGTATACAAAAAAATTGTTCCATGTTAATAACTAAATGTTTAGATGTTTAGGATATAAGAACTGTTCAAAAACGTTTTGTTGGTTATTCAGAAAAATTTAAGAACCCTTCGCTTATTTTCAGAGAAACATTCTAATAATAAAAGTTTCTCATATCCTCAAAGTCTAAGTAGAGGGTAACTTTTACAAATTACAGTTTTTCGGTGTAGGGAAAGTAGGGGCAAAGTGGAAAAACTTGTATTAAAAAAATATGGAGCATAGGAATGGTTAGGTATGGTTTAGAACCCCTTATTTAGGTCTTCAACTAACTCATTATGAAACGCATTTAAAAAAAGTATCTGTTTAATACTCCAAATTTCAATTTTACGAAAAAACTTTTTTTTTTAAAATCTGAAAATCCAGGGGCAAAGTGGAACGGGTTGTTAAAATTACTTCTGGAAAGGTTTGGCAGAGAGAGAAAAGATAGGGAGAGAAAGAGAGGGGGAGGGAGAGAGAGGGAGAGAGGGAGAGAGGGAGAGAGAAAGAGAGAGAGAGAGAGATTGATTCAAAATTTATTTATTAGTGTCCTGGCCACTACGAGCCGTGGACACAACTCGAGAGAGAGAGGGAGAGGGAGAAAGAGATAGAGAGGGAAAGAGAGGTCTTACTTATCTTTGTGAACCTAAATCAAAACGGAATACATCCCACTTTGCCCCACCCACTTTGCCCCAAAATAGAATTTTTTTAAACACGTCCTAAAAAATCATCCTCAACACCAAATGAAACAAATAAAAAACGAAACTAGAGTGTAAGAGAAAACTATTAAGTCATGCAATTCAGATTTTAATTACTCTTAATTTATTGATACTTACTAATCGGTTGAAAATATGTCTTCATTTACAAATTGACATCGATTTCCTAGGTCATGTTCGAACGGTTGGTAAATACTGAATGGAAACTGAAATATGTTTCAAAATTTGTATCACAATAACTCTTTTGTAAATAAACAATGCAAACAAACACATAGGAAATGTTCTAATACAGCGAAACGCCAAAATCCCACTTTGCCCCGTATCCCACTTTGCCCCTACTTCCCCTATATGAAATTGCTCGTATTGCTCAATAGATGGCGCAAGGTTAACACGTTTTCGCAAGTTGTAGGCTCGTCTTTAAGAAGAACAGACAAACAACAATATAATAATAGTTGTAATTTAATAAAAGTAGTAATTTTCATGATTTACTTACAATTAGTGAAAGTTACTATGAGATTATAATCATGATGATTATTTGTTTAATTTATGAATTAATGAACAAAATAAAACAGAATGTTAATGTATCTTACTACGTACATAGTAAAGGGATTTCGCTTAGTAATTAATTGCATTTCTGTTAGTACAACTTCGTAGTGCAAGGAATAGTTCCTTTGACTGGCTTTTAGTTAACCAGCCGAATTACTGTAGTAGGTAGTGATTTTTTAGTAGATTTGACTATTTTTTTCATCATTTTTGTACAATTTGTTTTTACGATAAGTAATAGACATTTAAGTGTATATTCGAGAGGGTAATGTTTCTATTTTACATATTATTAAAATATTGTAGTTCTTCCGGTTTTTATACTATTAATTATAATGCAAATATTTAAACTACGACAAATTTTTAATATTATTTACCGAATCATGTAAATGTCGACGTCGTTGTTTACAAGAAAATTTTGCAGATAAAACAATTTTCTAATCATTACCTGAGAATTACTTAGTTTTTATTTCGACATCCTTTATTTGATATATACATTATTACATACCATTTTAAATATTACAATATTGATTATGTCTTTACTTCAAATAAAATTTTTTTTCATGGTAGGCGTAAAAATTCGACATTACGCACCTGAAAAATGCGCACGAATTTTATGCATACTATAAAATAATACAGTATTCGTTTCGACATGATGCATCGGTGCAATCTAATCACGTGTTAAAATGCTGGGCAAAAAGTCGAACTTTACACTTTTATATAGAAAACTACTATTCTGTCATTCAGTTAATTCAACGAGATATGCTATGGAAATTACGATTTATGACTAGTGTATCTAATAGTACATTCATTAAACAAGATGCTTACTTACAATTAGATACAAAATATTCGTTCCTTAAATTGTTGTGAAACATTTCCAATCGAAGTAGAGTTATAATCTAATCATAAGGAATAAGTATGTCCATTCTTAATCGACGAGTTATTGCTTTTATTCTGATCACTTCATGAAAATTTATAGTTTATTATATATCCTAGGAAAAGCATTAATTATTACATGTTTTAATCTTAGTTGTAACCCATGATGTTATCACCCTGTTTTCATTGCACTTCGACTGCTTACACTTTTGTTAACACATTCCATTTTCTTACTATGTTCTGTTACATTAGTCATCAAATGTTATATAAAAATCGTTAAGATAAAACATCGTTTATTTTATATACAAAGAAATATGACAAAACTTTCATCAATGATGTTCCTCAAGAAAATATAATGCGGTATGTTATTTTAGCAAATACACAGTAGTCGATTCGAAGTACAGATGGGCTCTTTTATGTTACATTTAAAAGTACACACCCAAGCATAAATATAACTTGTAATATGCCTCCATTTTTCTCGGCTGCTATGAATCAGCTACTAGCTTCCGCATCATAAGAAAATTACCCGAAATTTGGTATGGCACGTTTTTAGTGTCACTGACCAGTATATAAAAAATGTTGTGATTTTTCAATTATTATGAAAACGATTCTCTCAAGGGGTCAAGGTTTACCAGAAAGTAGTTAATAACGTCTTAACTTATGCTTGTAACCAGTTCATGCAAGTAACCACGTGTGATACATGACAAAAATATTGTGTGAGATAGACAGGAAATAAAGTTGACGTAGAGACATAACAATTTCTGATTTCAACCCAATTAAAATCTTCATACATAGCCGTCTAGTAATTGATCATATAGTGAAGATTAATCACACTTCAGTATGATTAGTAGTCACTAATATTTTTGATTATATAATGATAAATGATTATTGCTACACTTGAAAAGACAATCATTGACAATACATCGATTATATAGTTTTTAATTATTAAGCATCTTAAATATTAAGTCTTTTTTCTGCAAATAATATTCACAAAATTGTTAACCTCTCGTTAATTACATGTTCCACGACAAAACGCAATATAAATTTAGTTAATAAGGATAAAGTTAATATACATGTGAAATGTTGCTATTACGGAACCGCAGTAATAATCCAAAAGAGTAATTCATCCTATTAGTAATAAGGATTTCTTAGACCACATTCACCTAAAGAGTAGTTGAACTGCGGGAAACTCTGTTCTTTGATGTTGGTATTGATGGTGTTCTTAGTGTAGCATCCGTTACAAACTTGAAACCACAACAGCTGCAAAGCCGGTAATAATAGCCGAAATGCGCCTATTTAAATACCAGGAAGCGGTTCTAGCTTATTTTTAATTTAATCATGGATATATATACAGAGAATTAAGTAATTGGAAGAATAATCTCAATTGTCTATTTTAATGGCTGCTACGAAAATTAGTAACAAGTGTTTCTCTAGTGGAATAAACTGAAAGTAGTTTAAGTTCTAAAGCAGTTCACCGTAATAATAAAATATGAAGATTGCATGTTAAATATTTTTAGTTTTTCTAGTAAACGTTTTATCATGGTTTGTCTATCGAATTGTATGAAATGATTTATGGAATATTAGTATTTATTGAGAATCGACTAAAAATGGGAAATTTTCCTATTTGCAAAAGGTTAACGTTAATGAAAACATGAAACATCGTTATTATATAAATTAGAAATGTTAATTTTTCACGCAAATGGACGGTTTATTAATTAATAAATAAATTCTGCTCTCTGATAGTAAATAAGGAATAGCATTTTATGATACGATTTCGGTGATGGTTTGGTTTCCTCGCATGCATGTGACAATATCGTAAGTCGCTTCGAAACCGAAAATCCGAAGGACGTAGATTTCTCTGTCACAATAAATCCTCCGGGCTTGGGCAAAGTATCATCCACAAACAAAAGAAAATCAGGTTCAAAGTAGCGATCTACGTATACAACATTTCCTGCGGAAATCTCGTTTCTTCTTAGTTTACATATAATTTCGGGATAAAAATATCCAAGAAATCTCCACGTCAATTTGATTTGTCAGCAGGAAGGCTGCAGTTGAAAATCGAATCGAATTCAGTCACGCATGTCAACGAAAGGAAAATTCAATTTTGGCCGTTTACGAATTATTTACTTGGACCTTTTCATATGAAATGTTGACAAATAAATCCGTTCATCCATGCAACAGTAATACAGAAATTATAATATATTTTTATATACAGCTTTTATGATTGAATTTAAAATAATACTGGAACGTATCATTTTGATTAATTAAAATGTCCCGATAGTATTGCTGGTGAACAGCTTAAAAGTTTGATTCGTTTCCATTATATAAGAGAATTACATGCGCTGATCTGCTTATCCCTTTTGACTAATTCGCACTCATACTCATATATGTTAAATTGTAAGTATCAATGTGGAAATCCGATTTTAACATGGCTAAATTCAAAGCGATGCTGAGACTATAAAGGCATAGTTAGTTTTATAAAAATTGTGACGCGTATCTAATACAGACGTTAATTATACTTTTTGGAAATTAGATTCCAAATTAACATGACTGTCTTCTCTTTATGCAGAATAGTAAAATAAGATTGCAAAAATACAAAATGGTTTGAAATAAGAAAAGTCGTTCAATTTTGCTACTAAAGTGAGTGTTACTCTAAAAATGTGCCATTTCTAAAAATAAATGTTTTATCACTGCATTACAAAAAACTTATGTGGCTCTGGGTTTTCAATGTTTACTGTCACAATAGCAATAGTAGTACTTTATTTTATTTTACAGAAAATTAATCAACTAAAAGTAAAATTCAATTTTCTTTTATATATCGTTTCCTATCTCGGTGCCTTGAATAAAAAATGAAAATTTCGAGGAAATTATTTTCTTGTCTGACCGATGTGATATACAAAATAAAAATATTACTCTTACTTTTCTTTGTTCTTGGATATTGATAAATTAAAATAAGAAAATGACTTCCATTTTTCCAGTTTGTGGTCGTAAATTTACAAATGTAGCTTTAATAGCATTTTTTGTATTAATTTTAGTAATACTTTTTATAGTGTACAGTACAACACTAATGTCTTTACTTGCACGTTATAAGATTTACTTTACATGTTTACTTAAATAATCTTGTTAGCTATAAAAATGTGTGTTCATCGATTTGATGATATTGTAAAAAGCTAAAACTTCTAATAATACGCAAATTGTACATAAAATCGTAAATAACTAGTTTTAGTAAATGTTGCATGCCTTTTGATCTGTCGGCAAATAATTATATGCTTCAACATAGGTGTTGACGAAGCACTTCGATACACTTTTACAATTCTTTAGTTTTCGATGGCATGCTGGTCTCTGAGGAAATCTCCCGTACGTTGTAATCACTGTCGAACGAATGAGAAAGGGTGACAATAACAGGCACGAGAAACAGGGTCGGAAAAAAACAGGCGATTGCAAAAGAAATACGAGAGGCGAAGAACGGGACCGATGAAAAAAGTGCAAACCGCAAGAAAATACCTTAATTCGATTATACGAGAAAATAAAGAAAAATTCGATTTTAGCCAAGATAAAAGCATCATTCTCGAACTATGTTGAAATAAGATTCGAATAACGTAATAAAATATTCAAAAAAATAAGATAAATGTACAGAAGAAAAGAAGAACGAAATGTAAATAAATCGGAGAATACCTCAAAATTAGCCATAAAATCAGTAGGGTAAAAACAAAAATGAACTTCGATTAGCGACAATGAAATCAGTCGGTAGATAAGAACTCGACTGAGCACGTCCACAAAACACCGATACGGTAACGGAAAAGGAAACTGGCGGGTAAAAAAGAAAGGAAGAACATTGGAGAGGTCGGAGATAATACAATGATGCTAGGTGTAGAAGCGAAATAGAACCGCCATCGAATTAAATCGCAGACCTTACTTTTCTTACATTTCTCTTCAGAGGGAAAAAACTTTCGAAGGAGAGATTCTTCAACGTCTACCACTGAAGATACGTAATTCGCGAATGTTTCTATTTGCAGCCTTTTTTCAATAGTGCCTCTAATTTCACTTGCAATTCGGACCTTCAACACTTTTGGCACCTTTCCCAAATTTGGTGATATTTTGGCGAATCCAGAGTCGACCAGGTCACGAATCTGCGCGAACGAGCACGGTAGAAAGTTCGTAATTGTGGCGCTACACTTGCGCGCATAATGCAATGTCTTGATGGGAATAGCCTTAACTTTAGCTCAGACCTCCTGCGGGCTGTTGCAAAGTGCAAACAACTAATAGCGTCTTAGATACCAACTCTGGACGGGACTTGGAATAACGACCCGAATGAGTTTGTTGCTTTAGTTTCCACTCAGTGAATCAGGTGAAATTAGGGAGTACAAAGGTATATCGAAATTTTTTGTCTCGTCTAATTGTGAATCCAAACTTCCTCATTTGAACCCAAACGAAATGAAGTCATCGATGTATATTATGAACTTAGGAATAGTGAGGTCGTTTCAGTTCTTTTGTGTGATCTTCATGTGTCATAATTACAAAATTAAGGATAGATAATAATTGATGAACTATGACAATGGAGACCTTAAATAGTTCAAGAAACTCTCATACAAAAAAAATTAACGTAGTCATTGACTATTTCTGTCTGACTACAGACAACTACTTCCACTTAAACATATTCAGAAATGGAGCATATGCGTCAGTAGAAAAAGTTGTCCTAAACAGAATTGATATTCAGGAATGATTTTCAAACAATATTCTTCCAATAGAAGAAACGGTGAAAGCATAATCACAGAATATTAGCGTCTGACCAAACATAGATGTTTCTACTTGGAATGCGCTGACACCAGGCGAAGTAGAGTAAGTCACGTCGGGACAGAAACTCCAGAGGCTCATTTGTTAAAACTTGTTTTAATTTTATAAAAATAAACTTCATATTATTTGTACCATTGGAAGCATGACAAATAATCTACATTATAAAATTGTACAAACTTCGAATAAAGAAGTGGAAGACGCCATTGGTGAAGATAAAAAAAAGTAAATTATTTCAAATTGAAACGCTTAATTTAAAAAAGCCATTATTCCACACGAATGCAGTTTCAACAAATAATGAATATCGATGTCAGTAAATCCCCTTTACTCGCCGTTGCTATTAAACCATTCGCAAATGGCAAAGCGAGAATTCTCTGGGCGACGAGAAAATTAAAAGGTACGATTATAAATTACGCGCGTATTTTCTCAAATCTCCCTTGTCCTATAAAGGGGATGAATGCATAGTACCAACTCACCGAGAGATAACCAAATAATTTCCTCGGGCATGTCTTATTCGAGTCTGGTTTGAACCTCGCCATCTGGTGCACAAGCTCTCGTGCAATTGCGAATGTATAATATCACGCTTCGATTCATGGCCCGCAGGCCAATATCTCATTATTATTAATGAAGTTTAGAATTTAGGTTATACCGTCAGCAACGCAGAATAGCTTGGAATTCGAATAACGTTAATCCGATTAACATTCTCATAATATTTATCGACAGTGAGAAAACTTTCGATTTTCTTCTTGTTTACGCGTTGAAGTCGCAAAAGTATGGTTTTCTCATTATCGTTTCATTCGTTACGAAGATCTTATAGCAACAGAAAGTAATATTATTATCGAAAAATGTAATAGGATTAGAACTGAAAATTCCTCAAGTTGCCGGAGAACGTGTGGTAGGAGTTCGATTTTACAAAAATTGATATAGACGGGATTTTCCTCCTTAGGCGTTCCTTAGTTTCTCCTTGCAATAAACTCGCGCCTTCCTTACCTGTTAATTAAATGCTAGGGCTTATACCTGGCGGAAAAAGAGAACGAGTTCGACAACGTGAGTAGACGAGGCAATTTCCCGAGGGAACTAGCACTATCGCGACTGAGGAATGAAAAGTGTCTGAGGCACGTCACGTGCGATGGGCTTTATTGGTAACAAGGTGAAGTGATCGCTATTGTCCAACGCGAACGCGAGTTGAGATAATCTGGTCTTCCATCGAGAATGACTATTCTTGACATTAGATTAGGGCAATTTCGAAACTCGATCACTGCTATTCAAGCGAAATCGATTTCTTTCCGATTTCACCGTTGATGGAGCGACTTCCATGATTTCGCACTTGTCAGATATCGGTTTGGAAACAGCGCTTTTTCGTGTAATAGGAAATTTTCAGTTTAATCTAGAGAGAGATAGAGCGTGTTTTAAATTAGTATTTCTCTGAAAATCATAATTTTAGAGAAACAATTAGATGATAAATTTTATATTATAAAATATAAGTAATATTTTGACTTTAACGTAAAGTTTTCTAAAATTCCCTAATGGTTTTGAGACGAAATTAAAATAAGTGAAAATTTGACCCACAAGTTTGTGATATACTGCCACCGTAGAAAAGAAGATCTACTTTTTACAAAGATGCAGAAAACTAAAGCATGAGAAAGTTACGAAGTCTCCGAACTTTCGGAAATTACGATGTGTATTTCCGAATACAATAAATCGTCGAACCGAAAAAGCCAAATGTTTTATGATTGTCCTGTTTTCGAAGCTCCATTTTTATTTTTTGTTATTTTCTCATACGAAATTCATTTACGAATCAAACGAATCCGAATTCGAATCCGGGTTATCTTTTAAGGTGGTTATTGAATTAAGAAGACTTATCTCTTATTATAAATTTTAATTAAAAACAATTATAAACCCTACTCATTGTTAAATCAATGTTCATCTTTCAAAGTTACGGATTCCAATCGTGAATATTTCCAACGAAAAATCAGTTGGCGTAGTTAAAAGCCATTTAGCAATAATTAATTGTTAGGTTGCTTCTCCAAACATGGGCTCACCACTAGTTGTTGGTTTTGCACAGGAATCAGCGAAGCAACAAATTCGTTGAAATAATTGCCCTGCGTCGTATTCACGCAGTTGTCGATTGAGTCGAGAGGGAAATTTACGTCGAAATATGCACGAGAAATTACATAATGAAAACGCAATACCATGCATAATGTATGGAAGCCTGTTTACCATGCATAACGCTTTGCTTGCATTCGTCGATTTACCGACCTTTTTGCTTTTCTCAACATTTTATAATTTTGAATGGTACGTCGGATTCCGATCAATTATAGTTATTTTTTATTATTTTTTAGGAACTGTTTTTTGTTCCCGTGCTTCTCCTATTATTACATATGTATACGGGAAAGTTTTCATAATTAATTTAACATATTTTAATGATATGCATCGCAAAGTCTTGATTTATACACGATGCTGAGATAAATGCTCACGTCTGTAATAATTTATACAAATTTGATGATATATACTAATGGCTTTAAACAAACATTTATCTGAATTGTGAATTTGTATCAACAAAGTTAAGTATATATTATCTCTCAGTTTCAAACAGTGAAACTCATTTAAACTTAATATTTTTAATTGAAAGTACTTAACTTAAATTCAAATACTATCATCAAAATCTGGTATCTTTGTAGCCCAACGTTTCGACCATATTATCTATTATGAAGTAAATTATAAAAAAACTTCATAATTGAAAACAAACGGTAATTATAGACTAGTATATACACGGGCCAATTATATCTTTAAAAATAGCAATAAGTTTAAATGCTTTCCAGTGCACAAAAACAATTTACCAGTTATCAAATACACCTTCAAATGACTTGTTATTAAATTCATTAATAATTAAATGAATAAAAACCATACATATAATAAATATATAATTAAAATATACAAATTAATACGTAGTAAAACACATCACAGGCATATAAATAAATAAAAGTCAATAGTTAAATTAATAGAAGATGCATAAATCAGAATTAACAATTATATCTATCACTATTTTGTGTTATGCTAAAACAATACTTTTGGTGGAGTTAAATTATTTTTCCATATTATTAGTATAATCTATTGTCCACGCATTTCCAATCTCTTCTCTAATATTTGAAGTCTGTTTTTTAGCACATTTTTTACAAATAACAAATTGAATGTTATGACAATTATGTTCTGTATATTGTAAGTTATTAGAGTGGAAACTTTTATCAGACAGGAAAATTGTGCCCAAAAAAATAACTCAACAAAATGTTGCTATCCCACTATTTCGTGAATTTTTCCTATTTATAATAAAATCATGGATTTGAAAAATGTCTATTATAATATATTTTTTATTTTTGAAAAGTGCTGTATGATATATGGAAACTTCGTTATAACAATATGTAATACTTTTCTTATGTATTAAGTCAAACATTCTTATGTTTTTAAAATAACAATTTTAAAAAAATTTGTAAATAAAATAACCTTTCGAAAGTTAATGTTGCTTTGTGTTTTTCCTAATTAGTGTAGGCATGACGCATGATAGAACTAAATCTTTTGTATGACCGTTATTATTCAAAATCTTTTCAAATTTATATCCATGAATCATATTTCTGAAAGTTTAATCGCGCAATTTATGAGTCCTATTATAACTCCGCCCTTGTAATCAGTCGAGCATTGGGATGAAAAATTTAAATACTTTACTCGGTATCTTTTTATGGTGTACGTTTATATCTGTGTTTCCACGATTTTATCAATAACGGGAAGATCCAAGAGATTTATAAATTTGTTGTCCCTTTTTTTAATGTGATCTTAATCTTATTCTCAAATTTGTTACTTTTTTAAAGCTATTGAATATTGGTAGAAATTGAAAAACTTATTGTATATGAAATAATTTATTTTTATTTTTAGCGTTCGGCTATACCAAATATGCTAATGCACCTACGTTTATTTTCAAATTGACCAAACGTGGTGAATAATTGCTTTAATTCATGTTAATTAATAATCAACATAAACGCTGGGAAGAATTCAAGTATTAAAAAAAAATAAATAAATTCCATGTTTTAATAAAACGGGTTTGGTTGGTCCTAGTTTGATACATGAAATTAAATTATTTGGTATGAAAACCAAACCGGTTGTTCTTTAAGTGCTGAATTAATTCAGTTTTTAGAATCAAAAGGTTATGTTACTGCAACCGTTTGCTATCTGTGAGTAAAGAAGTTTGGTGGTAAATACAATATCAAAACGTTCTTTATTTCATTTCGAACGAAAATTTCTACATTTCCAAATAAATTAGATAATGTACAACACTCAGGCAGTTTGGTTGAGTCAATTGCAACCGAACAGCTTAGTTTTAATAATTTAAATTCTAATTATGACAAGTAAACCCCTTTTAAGAATGAAGACATGGAATACATTTGATCTGTTTTCAAATTATACGTAGTTTTAAAGGTATTTTATTATTTCAACGTCAAGACAATTTTGGAATAATTTAAAAATTTTAATCTTAAATCCATTGTAATAAACGCAGGTAGTAAGCAAGCCTTGTCTTGGGCATAAAAGAATAGTCGAGACCCTTATGTAAAAACGAAGTAATCGGACTCGGAGCATTTTTTCACCGAAAGCTCTTAAGCGTGGCTAGCACATTAATTACGCCTAATTCGCATTACAGTGCTTTCCCGCTTATTAACTCTTAAAAGTTCATCCCTTAAGTTTCGCGGTCTTCGGGAGGCGGCGGCAGCAGGTGCAGCATTCTCCAAGCCTGATTATTTTTCCCTGGATGCAGCCTGGGCTGGGAAACTTTAATCGGGAAAAACGAGATAATTTGTTAGAGGGAAAAGCAACCCAAGTCCGGCAAAGTAGACGCGTATTTTCCTTAAATACGGAGTACGCACCCTAGTGTGGGTGCGTTCGTACGTACCATGGCAATCGTCGGGTCCAACTTATCGTCCCTTGAACTTCTTTAATCAGTTTGAATTTAGTACCTGGTCGAAATTATTGTCTGGTCGAATTAGTTTATTTCAAGAAGAAAATCTGAGTTTTAGTGAGAGTTTATTAGGACGTTTACGGGAGGTAATGCTGCCGAGTACGTATTTTCAGTATTCTATCGACTATTTTAAGCGGCTGGAATTTCCTACTTTCTAAAATATGTATATCTTAAAAGTTGCGAACATATAAAAGCAACATAATAAATTAAGCTCCAAGCAGTAATTCTTTCGTTCAAATAGTAAAACTAAATTTTTGCTGACTTTTACAATAAAAAATTACTTTTCTAGTGTTTGTGACGTGACCTCTTTTTTCAGAAACTTTATTAATTCTGAACATTAAAAGTACGTTTACATGTTAAAGAAGCAATTTCCAACCAAATTTAAAAACAGTAGCTATACTCAATATGATTTTGTAAATGAATGTCATGGGTCCACACCAGAGATGGAATATTTTATTATATAAATGTGAGGATGAAAGTTTAATTTGATAGATTATAATTATAGTAGCCTTTATGATACTTTCATAATAGCATAAGCACATTGAAAAAAAAACTGCAAATAATTTAATACGCGTTTTCTTGGCAGATCCATTTTTTAGCATACACGATGAACAAAAAAATTGTTTTTGACATCCTTGGCTATGACAGTATTGTATACGTAATGTTGAATAAATTGATTGAATATTATTAAAAGTTTCTTATAGTAAAAGATAAAATGCCATAAATTGATAGCTTAAAACCAGTTGTAAGTATCTCGAAAGCGTAAGTTACTGTAAGAAAATATTATTGATAGACTTCCCAACAGTCGGTCATGATATCTTTTACGATTTCACCCAAGTAACATTTCCTTCAATAATAAATCATTGACGTTTTCATGAAGTGTCAGGTGGAGTTAAACCCGAACAGTAGAATTTTCTTCGTTAATCACGAAGACAGATGAAATGTAGAAGGTGCTCAGGAAACATTACTTGAAACATTGTTTGAAGTTCAGTTTTGCCGTCGAGTAAGTCATTAATCACTTATCGCCTTTTTCAGATATTTCCTTTCGGGTGCTGTTAGCTAGTACGTTACTAACTTTATGCCCATAATTCAAATATGTATCTATAAAGTTATGTAATAGACTGCTTCTAATGCTTTAATAAATATCATAATTTGTGTCTAATATTGACATGTTGTATGTGAAAAATTATATTTATTATTTATTATAAATAAAAATAGAAAATAATTTATGCATTTATTTTATTTGACATATAATAATGAGAGTTTGGTTTGTTACAGTGTAACGCTGCCGTCGGCGTTAAGGCGTTCTTCGACATGATGCATAGTGGACCACACAAAGTTATGCTTTTTGGCGCTGCTTGCACACAAGTCACGGACCCCATCGCCAAAGCTTCGAAGCACTGGCGACTCACGCAAGTAAGTATAATTATCTAGAAATTTCTTGATTAAAGGGTAACACCATTCTAGATAATACAAAAATATTTCGAAATTTGTCCGTGGAAAATCAAAATAATATGATTTTTTATTCCTTGGATACATTTATAAACTATGTAAATGGAGTGGTGGATCTGCAGACGATTAATCGAACCCCCACAAGTGCAGAGTTTCGCGTTCCAATTTTCTACCTCCAATTCTGACTTTGAAACGAAAATTTAAATTTAATTGCACAGTGTCATATAAAAAAACGAAACAACGTGAGTAATTTTGTCATATCACTTATTGTAAACAATGATGGAGATAAAAAATGCATTTAATTGTTTGTAATAAATTAATTTATATGCAAAATAAGAAATCCTTAAGTATCTTATGATATTTTTTGGTTTATTCTTCTGAACAGAAAATGTATTAATATGACTTGAAAGTCGATTGAACCTTATCTATCATTGTTAATCTATTTATTAAAAAAAAAGGAATCTGAAATTTCATTGCGCAGTTTTATTTAGCAATCAACACTATAATTTTCAATTATCAGTAATGGATATACTAATATAGTAACTTATAATACCTCTTAATCGTATAATATTATATTAAGTTGGTGGAACTCAAAATATTTGTATGGTTTCATGGCGACTAACATAGCAAATGCAATATTCGTGTAACGACCGTATCCCGTAGATTATTTCCGTGTGATGTTATCACTTGCAATATAGTTTCGACAATAACCCGCTATCCCCTGCCTATACTCATTGTCGAATCGGTCATCGGGCATAAAACGTTTCCATTCCGTAACTCTTGCCAACAAATTGGAATTCCCGATAGTCACATTTCCAGCAGCATATTGAACGCGTTCTTCACTTTTGTTTCCAACCAGCCCGAAATGCGGTGGTGGCGTTTTTCACTAATTGACAAATTTTTTGCAATTACGGTATATCAATGCATTATTCACTTCTTTTTTCGAATTATTGGAACGAATCAATTTATTAAACATGAACGATTCATATTGACTCTATTTATACGTCTATGAACTTCAGAGACTTCAATATCCCATTTGAAAGTTTAACTTCTCTCACACGGTATAAGGATTTTAAACCCTGTATTTTTTAAAGTTATTGAAATCTGTGTGGCACTAAATAAATATTCAGTTCATCTGTTTGTCAATTACCCTAACCACAAAAGAAACTGTTAGAATTTATCAACAGTTAACTGAAAAACAAAATTTAACTATTTATTTTGTAGACTAAAGGATATGCGGATACTATTTAAACATGATTTTAATGTCTTCTAAACAAAATGACTTTATTTTTATCGTTGACTATGTCACACATAAAGGTTTATGGAACTCTTAAACTACTATCTAAATAGCAAGATAAGGTGCAACGGTCTAATTTATTTATTTTTCTACTAAAACAATACTTTGAAGCAATAAAGTAGTTCAACTTTAATAGCTGACACCTACTACTTGCCATTTTGATAATATAAAATATGAAATTATTTATCTACCACTTAATTATCATAATACGTTAATTACCCCAGTAGAAATTTATTACGGCCCTGATTAAAGCCTGACCAAAAGCGTTGCACCCTGATCAGGACCTGAACAAATTTCTACTCTGGTATTTATCACTAATATGAATAGTGGCCAGGTTAATTGTTAGTGCTATAAATTAACGAAAACTATTTTAATTGTATCGAACAACCCCTTATGTTTCGTCTGAAGTTTGCTAGTTTATACATTTTGAGTAACTACAATATGTTAGAAAATTAATATTCTTCCAAAATTGATAGTTTTTATTAAATACTTGTGACAGATACTACTGTTGGGTATTTTATTGTGTAATACTGACCAAAACATCCAGGTCTAATACAGATAAAATGTTACCTTTTGCTCTTGCATGTAAGTAGAAAAATCTAACTGTGTCAGACATATAGCTAGTCAATATTATTGGAAAAATTTTAGCGTTTCCGATCCCTGAAGTCTAAAGTCGATTTTATTGCTTCATTATATTATTAATCACGCCTTACTCTTTACATTTTATACGACTGAAGGTGAAACAATTTTAAGAGTTTCTTAAACGTTAACGTAAGCATTCGAATCTTTAACTATTTAAATATTTCAAAATTTATATTATTGCTACTATGTATGTACTTTTTATATGTCGTTCCAATTGCAAAATTACAAAATTTTCGCAACCTTTGTTCGGTAATTAATATCAAAATACTCGTCTGTGGTAAATGAAGAAACTAAACCATTGGTAGAAAAGAAAATTAATGTGCAGTAGTTAAACGATTATTTTGACAACTTCAAAAAGATCATAAACAAAACCCCAAATTAGCGCAATAACACGATGTTTTTTATGTCGATCTGCCAACTGTATGTTATGTTATTACTTGATTGTATCGATAAATTAGATAAATTTTTCTGTTATAGCAATTTCTTTTCCTAGAAAAACATATATTTATAAAATAATATGCTGTTAAACAATTGTAGTATTCATCATTCAACTTATGCGGTAAGTTACAAGAGTATGATCTAGATGGCGCTTTTCTCACAAGTGGTAGTGCAAATAAAGCCTATTGAGGGATGTAGTTTCATAACACTCTTCATAATGCACACATCAGGAGTCGTGTCTTGGATGTTTTAAAGTTCGCGCCACGTCCAAGAAAAGTTGTGGAAAAGTATTATCTGAGAAGCTATCCCGCAATTAGAGCACGGATAAGAGTCTTCAGGAGCTCAACGACCGGCGGCAAACTGCTCCTCTCGAAACATTTACATATAGATAGGATATAAACATCGCACTCGCCGTCGGTGTCACGTCGCAATACGTCCTTTCGGACGGATACTATAAATAATTTGCGAACCGGGTCAATGCTCACCACGTCGACGAAACTTTCATCCCGGCAGCTTTAATTACAAATAATAACGGCATTAACATATTATTAAGTTATGACACACAATGCGATTGTGCACTAGATCCAATAATAACCTTGCAAAATTGCCCGGGATAATATATCAGCTGTTTAGTACATCAGTCAGCGATTAAACGCCATTAAATTGTCGTATAAATAACTTCGTTTGAGTTGAAGTAAACAAATAATTTATATTGAATAACGAGTCATATAATTTTAAAGACATTAGATTACTTAGGTATTTATATAAAGTGCTGCAGGGCGCAAAATCAAGTTCGACTCCCGGAGTGTTAAAAAGATACACTACAGTCAATATTTAACATAAATTGTTTTGTTCCGAGGAAAAGAAATTTACAAAAACCGTTCCTAAAAGGAGAATGCTCACGCCAAAAATATATTGAAAGATGTACTCTTATATAACATGAATGAATTAAAAAACATAGAATTCTGAAGATTTTTAAATAAAATTCCTATATGCTCACGAGTCTAGAAGTTTGAAGAAGATGCATGTTTAAGAAAAATTTACCATTTGTACAGTAAGTGAAAACAGGCGATACTAATCAGACAATACAGGGGTTAGTTTTCTCTAAATTTCCTTCTTCGCAGTAAACTAATTCTATTATCTTAATTATATTTAGTCTTTCATTTTTCTTGGATTATGTACATTTATCAAAGGTTACACCGTTACGAATTTCGAGTTTAGTATAGCGTAGGAATTCTCCTTTGTACTGTCTGACCAGTTTTGCTGTTTCTACTTGTTATTTAAAATGTATTTACAACCTCACATACATACGATTTTTATAAAGTTTTTCAAGGATACTGTTATGGGATCGAAATTTCAAAAAATATAAATTGTAGTTTAGACGGAAACTGGAAAAACATTGCGTAAAACAAAAGAAAACAGCCAAACAAAAGGAATTGTTTCCTAATTTCGCAGACAATGAGTTGGCCAAGTCGTGTCATTGTTGCGGAACGGTGCTATTGAAAACTTACTATTGATTTGGAATAGGAATTTGTACGTTACTTCATAGTTGACCCAGCATTACTATTTGATCTTAAGGTAAAAATGTTGTTTAATTGTTTAATAAAAATGAAAGTATATAGCAAATAAGTTATTCAATAAACATTTAAATGTAAACATTATTAAATATATCTTTTAATAACACATTAACGACATTTAAGTAATGAAACAATTTTTTAAATATGATCTTTTTTATAAAATTGTATGCAGAATATTACACAACTTTCTCAGTTTTAGCCATTGTAAATGACTACAAAATGGTTGATCACTGAAAATAATGAAGTTAATCTAAAAAATAATAGACAAGTTAAATTTTTACAAATTACTTCAACGTATAATTTTTCACCGCATACTTTTCCTGTAATTAGTGTACCAAGAAATTGTGCAACTATTTTTAAATCAACACCGTAAATTTTCGATATTTTTGCGTATGACGTAAGTTATTTAGCATCCATGTATTAGTTATAACTATAAGAGGTGTTAAATATTAGCTAATTTTTTAATGGCGAATTATGTGAGAAAAGTAGTTTATAGTCTGAAAATCTGTTTTACGTTCTACTATCTATAAATACCTAATGGTTATTTTTTTATATGTTTTTATGTCATTATTAACCTTAGTCTCATTATGTATATTTCATGTCTTCTTTATAATTTGCAAAATCTCAGTATTAATTTTGAATTTAACTATAATAAGTATCAAAAGAGTCAATTTTGTCTTATATTTACTCATATTCTTCTTAGACCTAAACTAAGCTATAAATACTCTGGTTTACGTATTAGGCAATTGAATATTAGATATGATGTAATTTTCGATTTAATAATAAATTTGATGTAATAAAAGTAGTTAAAGCGGTCACTAGACTTACGATAATAAAAAGTCTTCAAAGTTTTAATACTTTCAGTTCTTGCTTGAATTCTCGTACCCTAATAATTTGTATAAGATCATTGGTAACTTAAAATTAGTCGGACATACTCTGCGCAATAACTAAACTAAGTAATTAATTTCGTGTCGTTACTGTTAATTAACAATTAATTTAAACTTCTTTAAATCTGAATTATTCGAAGACTACTAATAAAAGAGCGAAAAGTCGGTGATTAATTGAATTAGTAGTGATTTTTACTAATAAAGATTTAAAAAAAACTACCAATTAATTACGTTCGAGAAATGCTAAATTAGTCATTGTGTGTTTTATTACCTTATTACTAAAATAAATTAGTAAAATTTAACTAATCAATTAGTAATTTTGTAGTTTTTACTAATAAATTAGTCATTTTTTACTCCTTATTACTAAAAAGCATTACTAAATAAATTAGGGGCTGCTTTCTCCTTCCTTTTTAATGGTATTTTACTAATTCAAATATGCAGAGTACTGTTTTACTTTCCATTCTTTCGAACTTAGACTATTTCAACTCCTTTCTGATTTTATATTTTCATTTACAAAAGTTACTGAATCATTTACTATCATCGACAGACTTACTGACTTCTATTATAGCATACGAATTGCAGTTCAATAGATAACAAAATCACTGAAAAAGATACCATCTTACGATCTGTTACTAGAGTTTTCGGTTTAGTAGTAAAATTAAATAGCTACCTATAGTCAGTCAGGCGGGTACGAAATAAGATAAAACTAAGTATTTAAGATTCGTGTTTTAAGAATTCCAGGTAGATTCCAGTAATCTTCGAGGTAGATAGAAACGATCTTCTACTACTGATTACTTATACAAGTAGTAAACGCCGTCTGTGGTCAGCCATATAGTTAATAACTCGAATTAGCAAAACCTGAGAAAATTGTGTTTATATAATTCCATCAGTTAGATTAGCTGTTTTATCTAACTTCTGGATATTTTATCATCCTATTGAAATGTATCTTAGTACAAACTAGTACAAACTTTCTAGTAGAAATTTTTCGATGATTTTCTTATAGGTTTTTGTTATATTTTACATTTCTGTTACTAATTCTATTCAAACAGTCAATAATAAAATAAAGATTATCTTTTAAGATCGTCTATTCATGATGGTCTTTAAACCTAAAGTAAATCTTCGATAAAAAATAACTTCTTGGTGTTAGCTCATTAAAGCAACATTTTCACCAAAATTAGCCGGGAAAGTCCTAGATGAAAGAAAACAGTAACGTTTTTCATCCCTCCCTCTAGAGCATCTCGTCGAAGAATCGAGAGCGTCATCTCGAGATCAAAGCATGGGACTTGTACCGAACGAACCTTCTTATCTCGAGCTCTCTCGGCAGCGGGTCTCTAGATGCTTGCTGGATAAAATGTGTCGCCCACCGCCTCCTGCCATAGCGTCGCCGTCACCCACAACGCCGGTGGGGGAAACATCGATTTCCAGCACTGGTATCGATGGCCTCGAAAACGCCGATAATTTATGAGGGACTTTTACGACGAGCGAACGTAGTTGATACCAGAATAAAACTTACACTCCTCGCCCGATGTACTGTCGAATACTCTCCAACTTTGCCATTGTTAAAGAAACTAGTCTTTTTCCGTTTCGCATGCTAGATGGAATCCAATATACGGAGTGATTGGATATATTCAACGACTTTTGTAGTACTAAATTAAAAATGATCATACAAACGATTCAATTTTATCTTAAGTAATGAACATTCGATTGCCCAAGGAATTGCTCATGAAATACTGACAAAGACATGTTCTTTGTCAAAGATAAATTTGATGAGGGCAATTTGAATTTCTAGTAATTTGAACCAATCAATCGGAAACATCTTATTCCTGGTAACTTGTAGAATGAACTTCTGGTTCTTATTTTCTTCAGCCAGCATTCTCAGCCTGATTTGTTTAAGCAATAACATCTACGGCACCAAGGCACTAAGGTCATTAGAAATTGAAATAGTACATGCGAACAACAAGTTTAATCATGAAATTTTATTTTGAGAAGAATAATTACAGCGTGTATTCCCTGGAAGGAATTCATACTCCTCGTATACTTTTCCCTCAGCATTGAAATGGCTTTATGTTACAAAAACCTTTTTGTGACCTGTACAAAATCGAATTCCTGACGCATTGTGCTAAATTTAACCATAACATAGCAGCATAAAATTTCAAAAGCAATTTACGTTGAAAGAATTTCATGCATATGTAAACGGCAGGAATAGAAATATGTGGAAATTGTCTTAACTTATTTAAAGAAGAGGGTAAATGTGGTAGTACAATGCATTACGTCATTAAATATTTTAAGGTAGGCAGACGTACACAAGATGTCGAGGTATTGAAAAATATCGGGGAGCACTTGAAAATTTGAAAAATGCAGCAACTACCTTCCGAGAAGAAAATACATCCAACTCGATGTTAAACGGACCGAAAAAATATCTCTAGTACTTCGGTGGTCTATCGGAATTTTATTCTTCTTCCATTTTCCCTGTTTGACGTAGCTTACACGAACGAACGCAATAAGAGGTAATGTCACTATAAGGCAGATATTTTATTCCGAAATTTATATTGAGAATTTTGCATTTTTATATTTTTCTTTATTTGCGCTATAGCATCCTGAAATGATGAACGCGTTTTCATATTTTAAATCGGGTATTTCCAACTTTTATTGTTTAATTGTTGTCGTTTCGATCCTTTAGGTTTTGTAAGCAGTAATAAGATTACTGTAATTATAGTCTTGTGATATCAGCAAAGTAAAGAGTTTTAAAGTGATTATTTTGTCATAAATGAGAAACATCAACAAGTAAATACAATTAAATAAAATTCTTTTGCAGGGTGTAATTTTAGAAATAATAAATTTAAATTTTGTGGGTATTATCCTCCAACGCAATTGGGGGTGATTCCATCAATTGAACATTCCAAAATGGTTGAAATATTTTCCAAGCGCCATCTATCGGAATCATCGATTCCCAAGCAGGCAGCTTTTTTGAAAAAACAGTTTTAAATAAAAATGTTAAAAATGCTTATTAGAAATGTTAATTCAATTAAAAATATGAAGAACCTGAAAATATGTGAAAAACTCGGAAAAATAACGGGGAACTTAGATTACTTTCGATTTCCGGTCGAATGCTCTATTCAACTATGTTTTCCGTATATTTTTTAAATTAGTGGACCTGTATAAAAAAAAATAACATTTATAATGTACAAAGAAGGCTTCCGTTTCTTTTGGAATACCGCATGAGATCAAATTTACAATTCTTAAATATTATTCGTATAGATAAATTTATGTACTGTAACGTAGTAACTACTCCAACGCAAATATAAAATTTTCATTAACACGAAAAAACATGATAACAAAAAAGTTTCTGCATTTGCAAATACTATGTACATTTCATTATGTCAAAGCGAAACAATTTAATTTCATGCATATTAATTCCAGTTGCATATAAATATCGTATTTTGTTTGTTCTCGGTTTTTGATTATAGTAAGTGCACTAAAAGAGCAAGCAATCATATTTTTCAAGAAATTTACCAAGTATGGAGGCAACATTTGATAACAATTCCATACAATAATTGCTAAAGAATAAACTAGTTTTATTATAAAAGTACTTTTGACGATATTTCAGTTGAATAGTGCTGGAAATTTTTATTATTTTGTCGTACATTCTTATACGACAAATTTTTTAGTGAAATTGTAAGCCATGATGGACATTGCTACATTCCTTCCCACTTTAGTTGATGATATGAGGATAAATATATTTTATTACTTTGATGTTTCTTACCACTAATTGTAAAATTATTAAATAAATTATTAATTTTTGATTGGTTCTGAAACAAGAGGAACATTATTGCAAAATGATTTTTACAAAATACAATTATTGATTTGTATATGAAGGAATAAACTTCTTTGCAAAATTTTAGCACATTATTATAACTCACCAGTATCTTTTCATTTGCTTTTAAGGTGAAAACGTTCGAATAATGAAAACATATCATAGCTTTCCCGTCAATGTTTTGTCGTGAGATTCATCACATCAAAAAGCTGCACTGTTACGATTTGTCACTCAAAATTTCATTTCGCTGAAAGCTCACTGCGCAAAAACGATAGGGGAATTCGTTTTGTAACTTTTTGAAATTTATATAAAAAAACGGAAAATCTTTCAATAATATGGAAGAAAATAAAATTAAATTTGTTTTGCAATAGAACATATTAAAAATATTTGTGCATTTTATGATATACATAGAATACTAAAATATTAATTGAATTTATTTATTAAGTAAAATGTAAATTTTTATCTACCATTTTGTAATACTTGCTTAATTGTGATATTTAAATAAAGAAATTACGAATTGTAACAAGGTAAAAACGTAAATGCATTACTTCGATATTTGGAGTTTCCAATCCATCAAAGCAAATGTGCGTCATGCGGGAAAACTATTACGTCGTTACGTTAGAATATCTTTTTACTTTTCGACTCGAATTTCATTTTACTCCACTTTTTATGACGAATCGAGTAGGATTCAAAATTAATTTCGTTTAATTCACTGCAGTGACATATAGGTAAATCACGTTACGTGCGTAACTAGAACAGTTATTAATTAATATTTTCCTTTTCGTATGACAAAAATTGTATGAAAAGAATAAACGAACATTTTTAGCATTAATCCGAAATAGTGTAACATAAATTATGCAAGATCATAAAAACTGATAAATGTTATAAATTTGATTAAATTATGATGTTGATTTAATAAATATAAAACATTGTGAATTCAATATTGGTATTCATTTTCATTCGTTACTAAATACGGGATTACTACCTTACTCTAATTTTACGATGAGATTACAACATATAACATATTACGTTGAATATTGAAAATCAGCATTTAACTGCTTTAGAATAAATAAAAGATGTTTTATTAATAAGGTTAATAGATAATAAAATTCAAAACACAGGTTACGCCTCGCTCTTTGGAAAATTACTCATCTAATTTACTAACAAAAGTACTATTAATATCATTAGATATACACACTACAATTTCTGTCTAATATTTTAGTCGTCACTAAAGAGCCATAATATTTGACAAACATCGAAAAAATTAAATTTCTGACTTACTAATAAATATATTTGTTAAAAAAATTAATTTTCAATAATATATCAATAAAGTCAACGACAGAAAAGGAACTTTTAAATAAATTCTTTGTCGCTAATTTTAGTGTACTTTCATCGTTTAATGAAATACGGATATTTGTTTTTGTAACTTTAATATGTAATCATTATTCCGTTAAACGCATACATTTTCATTTTACCTTCCCTTTATTAGTCTATAAACGTCACGTGCCAATTTGTATTGATGTTGTGGATTGTATAAAAGCAAAGAGAGATGAGTACTGCTCATTTCGTGTCATAACAATTCTTCTCGTTGCTAATAAAGTGAATGCTATCAATAATAAAACACATTAACATCATAAAGACAACAGTAATCAATTGTTAAATTCAATATCATTTGCAAATTCTCAAAAATATTTTACTTAAAAAATTGCCAAATCTATTCAGAAATAATTATACAAATATGATGTAGCTTACTGATTTGAAAAATAAACATTGTTTTTGGGAACAATATCATAATTTAAAATGGTCCTAACTTTGTAAAAAAATCGTATGAGCTTGATTAAAAGCTCATTTTGAAGAATAAGGATAATATTAAAAGATATAAATAGTTCAGAAGGTTAGAAAAATTGTTGCATCTTGTACGTAACCTCAAACATAGCAACAAAAAATGATTGACCAATTCTGACTTCGGATTCGAGTTCTTTGCATAAAATTACTTTGGAAATGACTCACAGCTTCCCAGCAATATAGCCCCCTTTTTGTCTAGACCTATGAGAAGAACATTTTTAATTTGTAGAAATGTAGGTTCAGAAAAGTTTATATAGAGTTCTATAATAAAATAGAAGAGTACACACATTTTTTAACAAACGAATGCTATTTTCAGATTGCTAACGATTAGTCGACACAAATTTGGAGTATTTAAGCGCCAAAATCATTAGCTACAGTTTTTAAATGACAAGGTAATTCGTCTTTCAAATTCTGCCGCATTTTTTGGTCATCCGTTCAGTGATTTAACGCGTTCGCATTCCACCATAATTCGGAACACATAGTGTTCAAATTGGACCAGGACGAACCGCGAAATTTAGCCCATTTATTGCTTCGCTGAATCTCGGTCTGCCCTCTACACCCCCACAGGCCTTGGGACCGCCAATTTGTACCATTTGCACAGCGACAGTGTAAACATGAATGTTCTCGCAGTTGGTCACTTCTTCCTTTCCTGCGATTGTGTGATAATTAAAACTTATGTTTTACTAAATCGTAACTTACTTAGAACCGTCATTACATTGGAAATGAACGCTGCAGAAATATAAAATTTTTAAATATTTTTTGTATTTACTAGATTTTATTTGCTTTCACTGATGCCACCATATTTCCGATATCAATTATTTCGGATTTAGATTATTCATAAACCATCTGAATGCATTTTAATCCATGCTTTTAAAAAAGTATTAGCTAAAAAAAGGTATTTGCAAATATAATATAAAAAAGTTTTTATTTCTATTTCGAAACAAATTCTGAATATGCAAAGTAGAAATGCAAATGGATTTCAAAGATTCAAAACGATCATATAGAAACTACCATAATTTATTAATACTAAAGGAATTCTGTCGGGTAGTAAATACGTCTATGATTGTTAATTAAAAACAATTTTTTAAATCCGAGCTATCAGTTCATAAATTGACATTTAAAGAATTTAATTATTATTGAATATTGTAGATGAAAATGCACAGAGTATATTTACTCATTTAGTTGTACCATTTTTTTGTTAGTTTGGAGATAGTTATTGCATTCGATACTCGCTTAATCTAATTTAGTTTCATACGAGGAACTGAAAATAAATGATTTATTGATCAATTTTCCTAATAAATTAGGAGTAAAAAGCTACTCAAATTCTTATAATCCCATATTAATATGATATATTGAACTTTTTAATATCCTACTACTCAAATAAATTAGTTTAGTATTAGCGTTTAACGCTTTATTAACGAAAATCATGAATACTTTAATTAATGCCCGACTTTTCATATGTTCGTTAGTAGTTTGTCTAACTGATTTTAAGAGTAAATATAGACTAATTTGCAACTTAACAGATGAACTTATCGTCTACTAAGATACTTTAAAAAATTCCATTATTACGAATCAAATTACCCTAACGTATGAAAAACATCAGCCTAATAAAAATAAAACATTTCTCAAATCCTATTTTGCCTCCTATATCGCGGGAGCAAAATAACACTTCCTCTTCCTAGGGATCAAAGTAAGTTTCTCATGCTCTGAACGTAGAATACAATATGATCCCTAGTTGCACAACGTATTTTTAATATACGGTTTCTTATTTTATTCTACATATCCTTACGAATTTATTCGTGTTTATTTGTGTCGCTACCTTTTATCATCTCTCTATCCAACATCATTTTTTGCAAAATATTTATTTATCGAAAGAAGTGCCCAACAGTAATAAAACACCATCTTTCGGCTATTTTCCGATTTTATTCACCATCTTTTTTCTACTGTGGAAATTCGTTGGTAAAAATGCTCAAAAATAATTTGCAAAAAAGGGAGTTTTCCTAGACTATGTCCAGGGATGTAAAAAATTTGTCTTTCACTAAAGGTTTTCTCCCCTCATATAGATATTTTCGCATGATCGGGTAGGTGAAGGTAGGTGACAAATGATGTCGACATACGTGTGTTTGTGACATTTATATGTATGCATCTCGGTAGTTCGGCTCCGTAAATATGGAGGACGAAGGTGTCTACAAGAAAGGAGTATATTTATAGACATATCCATTAATCATCGGGTGCCGGTAATCAATGAGGACTTCGGGGATTAAGCTTTAAGAAAAAAAGGGAGAAAAATGCGTTTGGCGGTTTTATGGCACGTCATGCTGGTCGCATTGATGAAGGGTATTCAACGCCACTAGACGATTTTCATTCATCCACAGAGATTAGATTGATTCTTTGCGGTTTATTAACATTTTTAGTCACCAATATTACTGTGAAGTTTGAAACGAATCTTTGGGATATGTGAGAAATGAAACAGTGAACTGTTAAAAATGAATTAATCACTTTGTTTCAAGTCCCATGGTGCCACTGTACTAAATACAATTTGCACTCTAAAAATTAAATTTTTAGTTACTGGCCTCAATTAAACATACTTCGATTTAGGAGAAATTTGTAAAAATTTCTTGGTTGGATATTAAAAGGGAAATATTCACACAAAACATTTTGTTGTCACCACTTGAAGAAAATTGGCGATAGTTGTGAACCAGTTAGAGTTTGTAAAATTGCGCTTGTTGGAATGAACCGCTACGTTAAGCGGCGTTTCCAACGATCGATGCCGAAACATTTGTCATGGATATTAATGGATCACGGTAAACCGTGCAATTCCAACGATACTAGGTGACAAATGTTGGATTAAAATTACACGAGAATGCGACATTGGTCATAGTGTCACAAAGGAAATCTTAAGTTAATTGGATCATTCAGGTACTTGAACATGTTATCTACGGTATTGGTTACATGGATCGTGTTAATTTTAAAATGTTGTGAGGTAAAGCCTTAGGGCTTCATTAGTTAATATGCTTTAATCGTGGAAATAAATGAAAAATAAGAAGAACTGGAAGTAATTTCACTTTAGTACGTAAAAAAAAAATAATAAATAAAGCATGTGTTTAACAAGCAAAACCAGTTTTTTTGTTGTAAAATTAACTATCGTGAGTTTTCTTTCTAGGGATTTTTACGTTAACTAATGTTGTAATAGGTAAGGTACTTTTAATAGATTTTTAATAGTTATTTTATACTTCTATACACTGTGCTCTTCAGAAGTTTTATTATTTATTTACTTTTTATACTTTGTATCATATGACTAAGATGACCGCATTACCAAGAAATTAACATTTATTTATATAATTATAAGTTAAAGAAATTACAAAGTCAAGAAATTTACAAATACTTATTGTTATTTTACATACACACATTTGTTTGAAATATTAGACGAAATAACTGAGAATCAATGTATCCAAAACTAATAATGGGCTTTAATTTAGTACTTAACGATAGAGATCAATATCATACGATCGTTAGGTAAATTTTTCCAATTTCTTCAAGTATGAAATTTGACAATTTTAAAAATAGAGATTATCAACACGCCTTTTATATTTTAGCTATAGGTATGTTTAACGCTTCAATCTGCCATGAGCTAATACGAAAATATTGAATAGAGTCCGTCCGCTATTATCCATTACGCGCCACTTCAGAGAATACTCATCCAAAGTAAGTCGATTCTTTAATCCTGAGTATGAGTATACTTGTCATAAACAATTAAAAAAATAAAAAAAGTAAAATAGAAATAAAATAAAAAGAATTAAAAATATTCAAAAGTAAAACAAAAACAGTATCCTAAAAAAGCACGACCAATATACTCAACGAAAGGAATACTAATTTTGACTTATACATTTATTAAAAAACAAAACGAATCATCGTCCATTATTTTCTGTGCATTATTACCGAAATTAATCCCACCCCCCCCCCCCCCCACCCCCCCCCCCCCCCACCCCCCCCCCCCCCCACCCCCCCCCCCCCCCACCCCCCCCCCCCCCCACCCCCCCCCCCCCCCACCCCCCCCCCCCCCCACCCCCCCCCCCCCCCACCCCCCCCCCCCCCCACCCCCCCCCCCCCCCACCCCCCCCCCCCCCCACCCCCCCCCCCCCCCACCCCCCCCCCCCCCCACCCCCCCCCCCCCCCACCCCCCCCCCCCCCCACCCCCCCCCCCCCCCACCCCCCCCCCCCCCCACCCCCCCCCCCCCCCACCCCCCCCCCCCCCCACCCCCCCCCCCCCCCACCCCCCCCCCCCCCCACCCCCCCCCCCCCCCACCCCCCCCCCCCCCCACCCCCCCCCCCCCCCACCCCCCCCCCCCCCCACCCCCCCCCCCCCCCACCCCCCCCCCCCCCCACCCCCCCCCCCCCCCACCCCCCCCCCCCCCCACCCCCCCCCCCCCCCACCCCCCCCCCCCCCCATAACCTTAGTCTCATTATGTATATTTCATGTCTTCTTTATAATTTGCAAAAACTCAGTATTAATTTTGAATTTAACTATAATAAGTATCAAAAGAGTCAATTTTGTCTTATATTTACTCATATTCTTCTTAGACCTAAACTAAGCTATAAATACTCTGGTTTACGTATTAGGCAATTGAATATTAGATATGATGTAATTTTCGATTTAATAATAAATTTGATGTAATAAAAGTAGTTAAAGCGGTCACTAGACTTACGATAATAAAAAGTCTTCAAAGTTTTAATACTTTCAGTTCTTGCTTGAATTCTCGTACCCTAATAATTTGTATAAGATCATTGGTAACTTAAAATTAGTCGGACATACTCTGCGCAATAACTAAACTAAGTAATTAATTTCGTGTCGTTACTGTTAATTAACAATTAATTTAAACTTCTTTAAATCTGAATTATTCGAAGACTACTAATAAAAGAGCGAAAAGTCGGTGATTAATTGAATTAGTAGTGATTTTTACTAATAAAGATTTAAAAAAAACTACTAATTAATTACGTTCGAGAAATGCTAAATTAGTCATTGTGTGTTTTATTACCTTATTACTAAAATAAATTAGTAAAATTTAACTAATCAATTAGTAATTTTGTAGTTTTTACTAATAAATTAGTCATTTTTTACTCCTTATTACTAAAAAGCATTACTAAATAAATTAGGGGCTGCTTTCTCCTTCCTTTTTAATGGTATTTTACTAATTCAAATATGCAGAGTACTGTTTTACTTTCCATTCTTTCGAACTTAGACTATTTCAACTCCTTTCTGATTTTATATTTTCATTTACAAAAGTTACTGAATCATTTACTATCATCGACAGACTTACTGACTTCTATTATAGCATACGAATTGCAGTTCAATAGATAACAAAATCACTGAAAAAGATACCATCTTACGATCTGTTACTAGAGTTTTCGGTTTAGTAGTAAAATTAAATAGCTACCTATAGTCAGTCAGGCGGGTACGAAATAAGATAAAACTAAGTATTTAAGATTCGTGTTTTAAGAATTCCAGGTAGATTCCAGTAATCTTCGAGGTAGATAGAAACGATCTTCTACTACTGATTACTTATACAAGTAGTAAACGCCGTCTGTGGTCAGCCATATAGTTAATAACTCGAATTAGCAAAACCTGAGAAAATTGTGTTTATATAATTCCATCAGTTAGATTAGCTGTTTTATCTAACTTCTGGATATTTTATCATCCTATTGAAATGTATCTTAGTACAAACTAGTACAAACTTTCTAGTAGAAATTTTTCGATGATTTTCTTATAGGTTTTTGTTATATTTTACATTTCTGTTACTAATTCTATTCAAACAGTCAATAATAAAATAAAGATTATCTTTTAAGATCGTCTATTCATGATGGTCTTTAAACCTAAAGTAAATCTTCGATAAAAAATAACTTCTTGGTGTTAGCTCATTAAAGCAACATTTTCACCAAAATTAGCCGGGAAAGTCCTAGATGAAAGAAAACAGTAACGTTTTTCATCCCTCCCTCTAGAGCATCTCGTCGAAGAATCGAGAGCGTCATCTCGAGATCAAAGCATGGAACTTGTACCGAACGAACCTTCTTATCTCGAGCTCTCTCGGCAGCGGGTCTCTAGATGCTTGCTGGATAAAATGTGTCGCCCACCGCCTCCTGCCATAGCGTCGCCGTCACCCACAACGCCGGTGGGGGAAACATCGATTTCCAGCACTGGTATCGATGGCCTCGAAAACGCCGATAATTTATGAGGGACTTTTACGACGAGCGAACGTAGTTGATACCAGAATAAAACTTACACTCCTCGCCCGATGTACTGTCGAATACTCTCCAACTTTGCCATTGTTAAAGAAACTAGTCTTTTTCCGTTTCGCATGCTAGATGGAATCCAATATACGGAGTGATTGGATATATTCAACGACTTTTGTAGTACTAAATTAAAAATGATCATACAAACGATTCAATTTTATCTTAAGTAATGAACATTCGATTGCCCAAGGAATTGCTCATGAAATACTGACAAAGACATGTTCTTTGTCAAAGATAAATTTGATGAGGGCAATTTGAATTTCCAGTAATTTGAACCAATCAATCGGAAACATCTTATTCCTGGTAACTTGTAGAATGAACTTCTGGTTCTTATTTTCTTCAGCCAGCATTCTCAGCCTGATTTGTTTAAGCAATAACATCTACGGCACCAAGGCACTAAGGTCATTAGAAATTGAAATAGTACATGCGAACAACAAGTTTAATCATGAAATTTTATTTTGAGAAGAATAATTACAGCGTGTATTCCCTGGAAGGAATTCATACTCCTCGTATACTTTTCCCTCAGCATTGAAATGGCTTTATGTTACAAAAACCTTTTTGTGACCTGTACAAAATCGAATTCCTGACGCATTGTGCTAAATTTAACCATAACATAGCAGCATAAAATTTCAAAAGCAATTTACGTTGAAAGAATTTCATGCATATGTAAACGGCAGGAATAGAAATATGTGGAAATTGTCTTAACTTATTTAAAGAAGAGGGTAAATGTGGTAGTACAATGCATTACGTCATTAAATATTTTAAGGTAGGCAGACGTACACAAGATGTCGAGGTATTGAAAAATATCGGGGAGCACTTGAAAATTTGAAAAATGCAGCAACTACCTTCCGAGAAGAAAATACATCCAACTCGATGTTAAACGGACCGAAAAAATATCTCTAGTACTTCGGTGGTCTATCGGAATTTTATTCTTCTTCCATTTTCCCTGTTTGACGTAGCTTACACGAACGAACGCAATAAGAGGTAATGTCACTATAAGGCAGATATTTTATTCCGAAATTTATATTGAGAATTTTGCATTTTTATATTTTTCTTTATTTGCGCTATAGCATCCTGAAATGATGAACGCGTTTTCATATTTTAAATCGGGTATTTCCAACTTTTATTGTTTAATTGTTGTCGTTTCGATCCTTTAGGTTTTGTAAGCAGTAATAAGATTACTGTAATTATAGTCTTGTGATATCAGCAAAGTAAAGAGTTTTAAAGTGATTATTTTGTCATAAATGAGAAACATCAACAAGTAAATACAATTAAATAAAATTCTTTTGCAGGGTGTAATTTTAGAAATAATAAATTTAAATTTTGTGGGTATTATCCTCCAACGCAATTGGGGGTGATTCCATCAATTGAACATTCCAAAATGGTTGAAATATTTTCCAAGCGCCATCTATCGGAATCATCGATTCCCAAGCAGGCAGCTTTTTTGAAAAGCAGTTTTAAAGAAAAATGTTAAAAATGCTTATTAGAAATGTTAATTCAATTAAAAATATGAAGAACCTGAAAATATGTGAAAAACTCGGAAAAATAACGGGGAACTTAGATTACTTTCGATTTCCGGTCGAATGCTCTATTCAACTATGTTTTCCGTATATTTTTTAAATTAGTGGACCTGTATAAAAAAAAATAACATTTATAATGTACAAAGAAGGCTTCCGTTTCTTTTGGAATACCGCATGAGATCAAATTTACAATTCTTAAGTATTATTCGTATAGATAAATTTATGTACTGTAACGTAGTAACTACTCCAACGCAAACATAAAATTTTCATTAACACGAAAAAACATGATAACAAAAAAGTTTCTGCATTTGCAAATACTATGTACATTTCATTATGTCAAAGCGAAACAATTTAATTTCATGCATATTAATTCCAGTTGCATATAAATATCGTATTTTGTTTGTTCTCGGTTTTTGATTATAGTAAGTGCACTAAAAGAGAAAGCAATCATATTTTTCAAGAAATTTACCAAGTATGGAGGCAACATTTGATAACAATTCCATACAATAATTGCTAAAGAATAAACTAGTTTTATTATAAAAGTACTTTTGACGATATTTCAGTTGAATAGTGCTGGAAATTTTTATTATTTTGTCGTACATTCTTATACGACAAATTTTTTAGTGAAATTGTAAGCCATGATGGACATTGCTACATTCCTTCCCACTTTAGTTGATGATATGAGGATAAATATATTTTATTACTTTGATGTTTCTTACCACTAATTGTAAAATTATTAAATAAATTATTAATTTTTGATTGGTTCTGAAACAAGAGGAACATTATTGCAAAATGATTTTTACAAAATACAATTATTGATTTGTATATGAAGGAATAAACTTCTTTGCAAAATTTTAGCACATTATTATAACTCACCAGTATCTTTTCATTTGCTTTTAAGGTGAAAACGTTCGAATAATGAAAACATATCATAGCTTTCCCGTCAATGTTTTGTCGTGAGATTCATCACATCAAAAAGCTGCACTGTTACGATTTGTCACTCAAAATTTCATTTCGCTGAAAGCTCACTGCGCAAAAACGATAGGGGAATTCGTTTTGTAACTTTTTGAAATTTATATAAAAAAACGGAAAATCTTTCAATAATATGGAAGAAAATAAAATTAAATTTGTTTTGCAATAGAACATATTAAAAATATTTGTGCATTTTATGATATACATAGAATACTAAAATATTAATTGAATTTATTTATTAAGTAAAATGTAAATTTTTATCTACCATTTTGTAATACTTGCTTAATTGTGATATTTAAATAAAGAAATTACGAATTGTAACAAGGTAAAAACGTAAATGCATTACTTCGATATTTGGAGTTTCCAATCCATCAAAGCAAATGTGCGTCATGCGGGAAAACTATTACGTCGTTACGTTAGAATATCTTTTTACTTTTCGACTCGAATTTCATTTTACTCCACTTTTTATGACGAATCGAGTAGGATTCAAAATTAATTTCGTTTAATTCACTGCAGTGACATATAGGTAAATCACGTTACGTGCGTAACTAGAACAGTTATTAATTAATATTTTCCTTTTCGTATGACAAAAATTGTATGAAAAGAATAAACGAACATTTTTAGCATTAATCCGAAATAGTGTAACATAAATTATGCAAGATCATAAAAACTGATAAATGTTATAAATTTGATTAAATTATGATGTTGATTTAATAAATATAAAACATTGTGAATTCAATATTGGTATTCATTTTCATTCGTTACTAAATACGGGATTACTACCTTACTCTAATTTTACGATGAGATTACAACATATAACATATTACGTTGAATATTGAAAATCAGCATTTAACTGCTTTAGAATAAATAAAAGATGTTTTATTAATAAGGTTAATAGATAATAAAATTCAAAACACAGGTTACGCCTCGCTCTTTGGAAAATTACTCATCTAATTTACTAACAAAAGTACTATTAATATCATTAGATATACACACTACAATTTCTGTCTAATATTTTAGTCGTCACTAAAGAGCCATAATATTTGACAAACATCGAAAAAATTAAATTTCTGACTTACTAATAAATATATTTGTTAAAAAAATTAATTTTCAATAATATATCAATAAAGTCAACGACAGAAAAGGAACTTTTAAATAAATTCTTTGTCGCTAATTTTAGTGTACTTTCATCGTTTAATGAAATACGGATATTTGTTTTTGTAACTTTAATATGTAATCATTATTCCGTTAAACGCATACATTTTCATTTTACCTTCCCTTTTTCAGTCTATAAACGTCACGTGCCAATTTGTATTGATGTTGTGGATTGTATAAAAGCAAAGAGAGATGAGTACTGCTCATTTCGTGTCATAACAATTCTTCTCGTTGCTAATAAAGTGAATGCTATCAATAATAAAACACATTAACATCATAAAGACAACAGTAATCAATTGTTAAATTCAATATCATTTGCAAATTCTCAAAAATATTTTACTTAAAAAATTGCCAAATCTATTCAGAAATAATTATACAAATATGATGTAGCTTACTGATTTGAAAAATAAACATTGTTTTTGGGAACAATATCATAATTTAAAATGGTCCTAACTTTGTAAAAAAATCGTATGAGCTTGATTAAAAGCTCATTTTGAAGAATAAGGATAATATTAAAAGATATAAATAGTTCAGAAGGTTAGAAAAATTGTTGCATCTTGTACGTAACCTCAAACATAGCAACAAAAAATGATTGACCAATTCTGACTTCGGATTCGAGTTCTTTGCATAAAATTACTTTGGAAATGACTCACAGCTTCCCAGCAATATAGCCCCCTTTTTGTCTAGACCTATGAGAAGAACATTTTTAATTTGTAGAAATGTAGGTTCAGAAAAGTTTATATAGAGTTCTATAATAAAATAGAAGAGTACACACATTTTTTAACAAACGAATGCTATTTTCAGATTGCTAACGATTAGTCGACACAAATTTGGAGTATTTAAGCGCCAAAATCATTAGCTACAGTTTTTAAATGACAAGGTAATTCGTCTTTCAAATTCTGCCGCATTTTTTGGTCATCCGTTCAGTGATTTAACGCGTTCGCATTCCACCATAATTCGGAACACATAGTGTTCAAATTGGACCAGGACGAACCGCGAAATTTAGCCCATTTATTGCTTCGCTGAATCTCGGTCTGCCCTCTACACCCCCACAGGCCTTGGGACCGCCAATTTGTACCATTTGCACAGCGACAGTGTAAACATGAATGTTCTCGCAGTTGGTCACTTCTTCCTTTCCTGCGATTGTGTGATAATTAAAACTTATGTTTTACTAAATCGTAACTTACTTAGAACCGTCATTACATTGGAAATGAACGCTGCAGAAATATAAAATTTTTAAATATTTTTTGTATTTACTAGATTTTATTTGCTTTCACTGATGCCACCATATTTCCGATATCAATTATTTCGGATTTAGATTATTCATAAACCATCTGAATGCATTTTAATCCATGCTTTTAAAAAAGTATTAGCTAAAAAAAGGTATTTGCAAATATAATATAAAAAAGTTTTTATTTCTATTTCGAAACAAATTCTGAATATGCAAAGTAGAAATGCAAATGGATTTCAAAGATTCAAAACGATCATATAGAAACTACCATAATTTATTAATACTAAAGGAATTCTGTCGGGTAGTAAATACGTCTATGATTGTTAATTAAAAACAATTTTTTAAATCCGAGCTATCAGTTCATAAATTGACATTTAAAGAATTTAATTATTATTGAATATTGTAGATGAAAATGCACAGAGTATATTTACTCATTTAGTTGTACCATTTTTTTGTTAGTTTGGAGATAGTTATTGCATTCGATACTCGCTTAATCTAATTTAGTTTCATACGAGGAACTGAAAATAAATGATTTATTGATCAATTTTCCTAATAAATTAGGAGTAAAAAGCTACTCAAATTCTTATAATCCCATATTAATATGATATATTGAACTTTTTAATATCCTACTACTCAAATAAATTAGTTTAGTATTAGCGTTTAACGCTTTATTAACGAAAATCATGAATACTTTAATTAATGCCCGACTTTTCATATGTTCGTTAGTAGTTTGTTTAACTGATTTTAAGAGTAAATATAGACTAATTTGCAACTTAACAGATGAACTTATCGTCTACTAAGATACTTTAAAAAATTCCATTATTACGAATCAAATTACCCTAACGTATGAAAAACATCAGCCTAATAAAAATAAAACATTTCTCAAATCCTATTTTGCCTCCTATATCGCGGGAGCAAAATAACACTTCCTCTTCCTAGGGATCAAAGTAAGTTTCTCATGCTCTGAACGTAGAATACAATATGATCCCTAGTTGCACAACGTATTTTTAATATACGGTTTCTTATTTTATTCTACATATCCTTACGAATTTATTCGTGTTTATTTGTGTCGCTACCTTTTATCATCTCTCTATCCAACATCATTTTTTGCAAAATATTTATTTATCGAAAGAAGTGCCCAACAGTAATAAAACACCATCTTTCGGCTATTTTCCGATTTTATTCACCATCTTTTTTCTACTGTGGAAATTCGTTGGTAAAAATGCTCAAAAATAATTTGCAAAAAAGGGAGTTTTCCTAGACTATGTCCAGGGATGTAAAAAATTTGTCTTTCACTAAAGGTTTTCTCCCCTCATACAGATATTTTCGCATGATCGGGTAGGTGAAGGTAGGTGACAAATGATGTCGACATACGTGTGTTTGTGACATTTATATGTATGCATCTCGGTAGTTCGGCTCCGTAAATATGGAGGACGAAGGTGTCTACAAGAAAGGAGTATATTTATAGACATATCCATTAATCATCGGGTGCCGGTAATCAATGAGGACTTCGGGGATTAAGCTTTAAGAAAAAAAGGGAGAAAAATGCGTTTGGCGGTTTTATGGCACGTCATGCTGGTCGCATTGATGAAGGGTATTCAACGCCACTAGACGATTTTCATTCATCCACAGAGATTAGATTGATTCTTTGCGGTTTATTAACATTTTTAGTCACCAATATTACTGTGAAGTTTGAAACGAATCTTTGGGATATGTGAGAAATGAAACAGTGAACTGTTAAAAATGAATTAATCACTTTGTTTCAAGTCCCATGGTGCCACTGTACTAAATACAATTTGCACTCTAAAAATTAAATTGTTAGTTACTGGCCTCAATTAAACATACTTCGATTTAGGAGAAATTTGTAAAAATTTCTTGGTTGGATATTAAAAGGGAAATATTCACACAAAACATTTTGTTGTCACCACTTGAAGAAAATTGGCGATAGTTGTGAACCAGTTAGAGTTTGTAAAATTGCGCTTGTTGGAATGAACCGCTACGTTAAGCGGCGTTTCCAACGATCGATGCCGAAACATTTGTCATGGATATTAATGGATCACGGTAAACCGTGCAATTCCAACGATACTAGGTGACAAATGTTGGATTAAAATTACACGAGAATGCGACATTGGTCATAGTGTCACAAAGGAAATCTTAAGTTAATTGGATCATTCAGGTACTTGAACATGTTATCTACGGTATTGGTTACATGGATCGTGTTAATTTTAAAATGTTGTGAGGTAAAGCCTTAGGGCTTCATTAGTTAATATGCTTTAATCGTGGAAATAAATGAAAAATAAGAAGAACTGGAAGTAATTTCACTTTAGTACGTAAAAAAAAAATAATAAATAAAGCATGTGTTTAACAAGCAAAACCAGTTTTTTTGTTGTAAAATTAACTATCGTGAGTTTTCTTTCTAGGGATTTTTACGTTAACTAATGTTGTAATAGGTAAGGTACTTTTAATAGATTTTTAATAGTTATTTTATACTTCTATACACTGTGCTCTTCAGAAGTTTTATTATTTATTTACTTTTTATACTTTGTATCATATGACTAAGATGACCGCATTACCAAGAAATTAACATTTATTTATATAATTATAAGTTAAAGAAATTACAAAGTCAAGAAATTTACAAATACTTATTGTTATTTTACATACACACATTTGTTTGAAATATTAGACGAAATAACTGAGAATCAATGTATCCAAAACTAATAATGGGCTTTAATTTAGTACTTAACGATAGAGATCAATATCATACGATCGTTAGGTAAATTTTTCCAATTTCTTCAAGTATGAAATTTGACAATTTTAAAAATAGAGATTATCAACACGCCTTTTATATTTTAGCTATAGGTATGTTTAACGCTTCAATCTGCCATGAGCTAATACGAAAATATTGAATAGAGTCCGTCCGCTATTATCCATTACGCGCCACTTCAGAGAATACTCATCCAAAGTAAGTCGATTCTTTAATCCTGAGTATGAGTATACTTGTCATAAACAATTAAAAAAATAAAAAAAGTAAAATAGAAATAAAATAAAAAGAATTAAAAATATTCAAAAGTAAAACAAAAACAGTATCCTAAAAAAGCACGACCAATATACTCAACGAAAGGAATACTAATTTTGACTTATACATTTATTAAAAAACAAAACGAATCATCGTCCATTATTTTCTGTGCATTATTACCGAAATTAATTATTTTATGTTTTGGAGGGACTTTGCCTTTTCCACTTCATCCATGTTGAACCAAAAAAATTCAACATGCACTCCGACTAACGTCTGCCCACATTACCAGCAAGAGGTATTTTTGATTCTGAGGAACTTTTATTGCCAAAAAAGAGAAGAAAATCGTGGGCCCCAAGCGCGCAATAGTTATAACGCGGCTGTTGAAGAATACCAAACGATACATGCACATATATGCGAATAATTCATTCGATACACCTGCGAAAGGTGCGCCATGCGTTTGTAATGCAGTGCACACTGCCGCGTATATCAATGTCGGCCGAATAAATGGCTGGCGTGTATAAAAATTTTACATACCTGAAGCTCCGTTATGTATGAAGCGTTATGAGTACGATTTACGTCACGACAATGACACTGTCAAAAAATTTGACAATTGAATAGTTTATTTGAAATTTGAGCGATCCAACATCCCGATATTTTTATAAAATATAATAAATACATGCAACAAGCAAATATTATAAATTTATTTTTATCATAACTCACTGTCTCAATTTTTCGACGGAGTATTTCTCTCTTGTAATAAGCGACTGAAAAAATGTTTCCCATAAAAGTGGGTTTAGTAAAATTCGACTCTAAAAAGAATCCACTAAATAGTTACTGCTATTCTGGTAAGAAATGTAATTGAATTCATAAGCGTATGGATGAGATGCAAGTAGCTTAGTCGCCGCTAGGAGAGCTTGCGCCTCTCGAGTTTCTATTTTGCTCTCGTTATAGAAACGTATTTCAGTTTTGTGTATTAGACGTCATGAAGGAACATTACAATAGTACATATCTTATTTATTATTTCTTACATATATGTATGTGGAACTCGCTCATTGTACCTAAAATTTATTATGCATTTTACTTTTTATTAGCATGGAATATAGAATATATATCCTTTAATATTACATAGTCGAAGAATTTTTTGCCATAAAGAAAAACCACGATTCTCTTTGTAAAAGTTCACTCCTATGAGAGTGGCTCCGTTTTGATTCTAAGGAATTTAAACTTCATTACATTTTTTTAGGCACTTCTAAACCAAAATTGGACTGGTTTAAGACAAAAAATGATTCATTTTAAGATTAAGTTTATTATTAAGAAACCCGTGATAACTATCACATTAGTAGTCCGCTTACTTAACCATAATAAAGCAAGAAGTATCCTTCCTTTTAATGTAACATATTAAGATTTTCTGACCGTTAGTGTACTAATTGTATATAAAAATATATGATTTCTTGGTATATCCGATGGTTTATAAGGATTAAAAATGTAAATCTGCTAAATTGAATTATCTGAGATCGATATAAAGTACAATAAGTATGAAAAAACTTTTGTAAACATTCGAAATTTTACAGCTTTACTAACTACAAAATCCTCATTACTGAAAATTAAAAGAAAAAAAAGGTCCCGCATTTTTTATTTAAAAAAATTGTTTTCTTTAAGAAAAAGTTGACATTTTTGTGTTGATTTATTAACCTTTGCAATTTTTCGAGGCATATTTTTAGAATGTTCGAAAAATAGAACAAAATAAGTCCAAATAGTTGTAAGAAAACTTCAAACTCAGACTAAGTCGTAAACTAAAAATTCTTTTTCATGCCAACTGTAGATTCGCAGAAAATTCTTTAAAACAAAAATGTCTGGAAATTGGTTGAAGAATATTCCCAAAATTATTCAAATTTTTAAGAAGTTTTATCAATACTTCGAACAAAGAAAATAACAATTTTATTTGATACGTTCTGAACAAAATGTGAGGGTATTTTTTGCCCAATTCTAAGATGCTATTCGCAATTCTATGGAGTTTTTCTTTCAAAAGTTCACACAATTTCCAAGAAAAAACATAGTTAAATTTTAAGAAGACATTGCGGCCACAATTTTTTTTAACAAACGCATTTCCACGCAATTTAAATAGGTTTAAGTCATACAAAAAATTGTAAGCGACTGATAAACCATTTTTAAAAAAAGGAAAATAGCATCTCTTGTGGTTAATTTTGAAAAAACATGAGATACAATAATTCGCGAATATTGTTTCATTGCCCTAATTATGGAACTATCATTGTAACATGAATGAGTTAAATTGAAATCACAAGTAGACTCCTTCGAGCAGAGCTGAAAAAACTTCTTTTTTTAACCATCGCCCACTGGGCTTTTTTTGGTTTATTGGGGTTTTATTTGCGGAGAAAAATATTTTCAACCAGTAAAAAATATTATTGTAGTGTTATGTAAATATTTTCTTTGCGGTCTAGCATATATTTCCACATATGTACTTTAAACACGATGTATTAGTGTATTGATGCATTTTTTAATTAAAAAATTAAAGATGGCGGATCAAATATGGCGGACAATTTTTTAAAAATTTAATGAAATTGCGAAAAACTAACTAGTTGCTCGGAAATTTTTGGTGTCGCTGATTACGAATCTGGTATCAGATTTTGAAGATTCAAAATGGCGGATACAAAATGGCGAATTACTTTTAGAAAATGACTTTGTTTTAAAAATTGTTACTTGGGAGTTTTTGGAGTCGTCGATTAGGATCCTCAAATCAAATTTTAATCATTGAAAATTGCAGATTTAATATGGGGACAGAACAAATATTTTTCTCCTGGGCCTGGACATTCTAAATGCCATATTTGATCCGACATATTGAACCATTTAAAAAAAAGCAGAGTATTCTCAAAACTTGATGTTATGTGAAACATTTTGGTAATTATAGGAATTTAAAAAAATTTTTTTTTCCAAATGGATAGATCGCGGTTAAGTTGATGGAGAAATACCCCGCAGAAATAAAACACTAAAATAAAACGCAACGTCGATATTCGTTACAAACGCAAGTTAGAAATACGTAATTTGGAATTGTCACAATTTAATTCAGAGAAATCTTGAATGGGTAAGCTTCCATCCAAAATAAAAAGGTAACTAATTACATACAACGTTACTTTGTTATTTTAATTTACTTGCTTATGGTGTTGTTTCTTTATCTTTCAAATGGTGTACATTACTTTCCTTAATCTTCAATTAAATTGCAATAAAAAATTGTAAAACATGTTATAAGTCCATAAGTACATTTTTTGGTATCATTTAGTCTAAAAGCAGAAGATTTTTACAATCTATTTTTAGAATGATTTATTTTCCACAAGTACTGATGTGTGCTTTTTGGCCGGAAAACATAGTTCCGAAAATCAACACTCCGAAAGGCCAAAATTTCGATACAGCATGGCTTCAGCGTGATTTTCTTCACTTTGCCTTTGAAAATTTGGCAAAAAGAAAGCAAATTAAAATACCCTAGACTCACGCAATATCGAAATTTTAGCCTGTCGGGGTTTTGATTTTCGGAACTTTGTTCCCTGGCCTGATTTTTTAGTTTAAATAGGTATATTTCATATATTTTGGGTATCAAAATGGGTAAAAACTAGCTATACCCTCGAACATTTGTTTCACGGAGAAAAATGACTCCGCTGGATTAGCTGATTCATATCAGCTAAAATTTTCGGCTGGAATTGCCGAAAATATCTGCAATTTTAGCTGTTTTGATTCCGCTAATGTAGCCTTAACCCTACTGAATTCGCGCTTAGCTCTAAATTTCCGCTACATTAGCAGATTTGTTCCGTTAAATTTGCGGACTTTTTCAGTAAATTTAGCTGAAATTATCGGCTATCCCTAACGGAATTCCAACAGCTGTCCCTATAGGATAAAATTGGTAGAATCTGCGGATTTTTCGGCTGATTTTGCTGATTATTTTTCTCCGTGTTAGGTTCATTTGAGTGACAAAAACGATTAGATTAAGAAATCATCATATATTTAAGTGGATAAAATGTTGTAATTAGTGGAACATTTTTTTTATAAATTCAAATACTACTTCTCTCTTGAAATCAAAAGAAATCACACCAATCTTCCAAAAAATTAACATTCGAGGTAAAAGTCAATCTCTAGAATCCAGTTTTGGTCGCAATAAAAGCAGGAGGAAAGGGGGTAATTCGCAGGCAGTGTACACGAAATGTCTTTATTAAGAAACGTAACGCATTCCAATGTCAGATAGGTATGTGGCTCACGTATATAATAGGTTTCCTCGTCATCGTCATCTACGGGTTTGTATTCGTGACGCCCCTATACACTACGTAAATCGGTCAGCGCTGATTCTCCGTGTTACACACCAGTTGATACATACGCAAGCTCGTGTTTCGAGAACGTGAATGTGTTTTGGCGAATATTTATTCAAGCGTTCGCATTCACCCCATAATCCATAATTCAACGCGAGTAGTGCACGTTGGAAATGCGGAATATCAATGTTTAACACAAATCGCTGTTCGATTACACTATCCGCGCCCATTGTTGACGCCGAACGGCGAATCTGAAACACACGTTCCCGATCGATGTCGAATTTTGAAAAACAGCTTGAGGTGATGTCATCCTTAGGGTGAGAGACTTCAAATTAGATTTTACAATGAATTTTAATTTTTTTAAATAAGAAGCAATTACACTGTACTTTTAATGTTTCATAGATTAAGCATTTATCTTATTGACGTTAAAGCACGACTATTAACGGAAATGACCGAAGCTTATCGGGTAATAAATATCCTAGTGCGTGACGTACTAAAGAAGAAGTAAACCGACGGTCAGTTTGCAGGGAATAGCTTCTACGTGAGCCAGATATATCGGAAAAGAGGAATAAAGTACGTAAAACTACCAACAATGAAAAAAGTGAAAGGAATAGAAGAAAGAAGAAAATTGAAATATCCAAAAATATGCGATGTTATTGTTATATTAGTATTGATTTCAATACAACAAAATACGATCGATGTAACGTTTTTTGTACTTGCGAGAAAGGGAAGCCACCTAGCGGCATATTCGGAAATTGTAGCGAATTTTAATGGAGTACAATTTAATAGTTTCGCACGTCATTGCGATTTAATGTGATGGCATTCGATCAAATAAAATTAAAATAAAAATTAAGTTTGAACTCAAAAGCTTCGCCTCATATGAAATGCTGTTATTCAATTACCCAACGGACTGTGATAAATAAAAAAGTTACATTTAATTTTCCATTATCGGACGTAATCTAAATTATGTATGCTAAATTGCAATGTACACAACCGCGTTCGAGTTGAAAATTATTACAGTACTCGTCTTTTTCTGGAGGCGTCAACTTTTTATGAATCGCTCCTCGCCCGAAGGTTCATTTACATTTTAAGTGAGTCTTTATAAATCCGAGTTTTCCCCGGGAAAACTTTTTTCCCGGGCAATTCGCTCTACGTTATCCCGAAGGCCTCCTAGACTGTTTCCTTTTTTAAACACTGTACCTCCTTGTTCTTCTTTACTCCCGCGCCCTTTTATTCGCTCAATCTTATATGTACTTTGGTAATTCCCTTTTCCCCCAGCCTTTTCCGTTCCGTTGGTATTTATCAATTGCTTTCACTATCTGCAGTGTTGTCTTTTCATTTTGATTCTTTCTCGGTGTGTTTGTCACCATCATCTTTTTAAAACATTTCTCAATTCCTTCCTCGAATTCGGTTTCCCTTGCTTGTTTTGCTTTATTTGATCTCCTTTATCTTCCCGTCAGAGTACCTTCCTTGCAATTTAGAATACTTTTTCGGCTACTTCATTCCTGTTTTGTCTTATTCTTTTTTACTTCTCGAACTCTTCTTTTCCGTTGGGTCCGTTACCCTTACTTTATCTTCTCTTTTGCAATAAACGATTCGTTTATCCGTGAAGGAACTCGACACCCGTATATTCAACTGAAAGAAGTCTTCATTTTATAGAAGAAGTGGATGATGGAAAAGAAGGAGAAGAAGATTTACCTGGAAAGGATTTGCTTAGTCATGCAGAAACGAAAAAGGAATATTCTGCAATCAGTTTCTTTATTATAGCCAGCAATTTATTTTAAAGTTTATCTGACGTAACTCTTTTGTCAGTCAAACACAGGATTTAATATTTGATTTTCCCTGAACTTTAATTTGTAGTAGGAATGAGAATGTTAATAATCTCATAATCATAACAAAGTAAGATGATGTAATTTTTATAATTGTTTGTTTCATGTAATATTTTATTTTGAAATAATTTAATCGAAAATCATGAAGACAGAATAATAACATGGACAATTTTGGGTTTAAGCTTTAGACTATCGGGTTTTACTAAACAATGCAAAAGTTCCCAACATTGACAATGTACAAAGGATATTCCTTGGGTTGCGTCGATTTATAGACTTTCCGGAAGTTCGATAATCTCTGCAAAACGTATTTCTCAATGTACGTAATATGTGATTATGAGCTTCAGGTAATACTCTTGGAACAAATTAATCGACTACAAATGATCGTAAAACGGAATACGTGTTCGAGACTCTAGTACTTCTGTCAACGAGTACTGAAACCAACAACTCGAAAACCGAAAGTTTAAAATGTTCGTCGAAGCTTGCAACTAGCGTTGATTGCTGAACTTCTAAACTCATTAGAATCCATAATAGCGATCGACAATAGAGTCAATAGCAATTGTTCCAAATCCCTAAAAACCCTGCAACCCTTCTCTTGACACTGCTGATTTGTATCCTCATTTCGTAGCCTGCCCCAAACCAAGCACCCTCGAGGGAGTGATCGTGAGGTGCTTTGACAAGCTTGCGATAATATTGATAGAAACGGAAGTCACTTTGCGACAATACGGAACGAACAAACAACAATGCGTTTCTACCTTAGATAGGGCGGGGAATTCCCCACAGTCCCCAGAATCGATTTCGCTTCACTGCATTGCACGTCAAGGAGTTCAAGTTTTACGAGAAATCGTCTCACCCTGGAGCGTGTCAGCACGCTCAAAGCAACCGGTATGCTATATTTGATCCGTCCTGGCCTTTCCACGTCTCAATCTCGCTTGGCCAGGCACAGACATCTTCACGTACTGATAATTAACGAAGAATAAATTGCTACCCAGTCCTTCGGTCCCTCGTTTCTTCATCATGTCGTCTGGTCGTTAAGATGAGGTCCAGTGAAGGGAGTTCGATATTAAAAGTTTTCTTAATGACTGAGAGCATTGAGATGTTAGTTATTGAAATTGTTTTTTTATTGATTTAGTTAAAATAATCATTTACCATAATCCTGGGGATGATGAAAGATGAATAAACAAAAGTTCATAACTATGTTTGTTGATAGGAAAGTATGATCTATTCTGGTGTATCATTATCCTATGAATGGAATCATTCAATGGGGCTGCGTGAGCAGGCTCTATGTCAGAGATGATCCAACAATATTCAATATATATTAAAACCTGAATATAAGAACATACCGCTATAAGGACAGATCGACATAAAAACACTTTTTTGATTGTTACAGTAGGGACTATAAACATGTAACCCCTCAACACACCTTTTTCCTATATGTGTTTTATAAAATGCTCGGAACGGAAAGGACCAAAGCATTCAGACAAGAGAAGGGGAATCTTCAATTCCCCTCTCAAGATCCTTTTACCCATGCTCCGACGGGAAGCTCGGAACACACATGGTTCTAATATCGAGGTTCTAATGGACATACAAATACTTGTACATACTGGCAATCAATCTAGGGCAACTAATGTGGAACCAGTAAAAACGCAATCCTCTTCTAATAGCTGTAGAAATACTGCAATGACAAAATACAGCTTATCAGTTTGTGTCAAAGTTTACATTGCAATAAATTTTTCATTGGTCAAGTCATAAGGGGCTGTACTTAAATTACGTAACGCCGAGGGGGGAGGCGAACGGGGGGTCCAGGCCTGCGTTACACCCATTGCTAAGGGTTTGGCAAATAGTGTTACAAGGGGGGGGGGGATCAAGAATACCAAAAAATTGCGTTACGTAATTTAAGTACAGCCCCTAAACAATAATGCTACTGAATTAAATTAATATTCTACGACTAATCTAAGGCAGTACCATTCTATGCCAACAAACGAATTCGAATTAAATACGTATTATCTAATTTAATATAGTAATCGGTTTTATAATTTGATTTTCATTAGTAAATTCTTATATCTATTGTTTAAAAATTGAGTGTCTTTTGATAGGTTGATTCATTTGTCTAGTAAGAAAATAGGTAAAATTTTAGAAGTTAGGTGCTAATAATAATTTCTTCAACTAACATTTTTGTTTCTTTCGATTTAAAATTGTGTCATTTGCTTTATATATGTTAAATTAATACATTTTTGTTTCCGTGATATCCATTTTATGTCATTTTCATGTTTCTTATGCATGTCTTTAAAAGTCATTTTTGTTTATCCCACTTATGAACCTGTACATTGATTGCATTCAACTTTTTAAACGAAGTTTTTCTTATCCCATTTATTAGTACTATCTTTGTTTATTTTTATGATACCATTAAAAATGTTCATATTATTTGAAATAGTATGAATTTCCAATCCTTTAAGGTACTACTAACCTTTAGAATTTTGAAAAAATCGATTTTTTTTTTCATTTTTCAACTCCTTGTACCTTTAAAAACGTCCTTCCAAAGTGTTGTGCAGAAATTCATGTTGTAACATGTTATAACAAGCATGCGAGTCGCGCGTCTCAGGCACGAGAGAATAATGAAATGTTCAAGCACAAGCCGGCTCTGAGTGCAGAGGTCCATGAGTACGTGAAACCAGTCTTTGAAAAATTGACTAATCAGGATCTATTAAAACGTTGTTTGGGAAAAAACACTCAAAATAATAACGAATGTTATAACAAAACACTTTGGGCGATCGTCCCGAAACATACATTTGTTGGCAAAGAAGTGGTAGAATTAGCTGTTCAAGTATCGTTAGCCATCTTCAGTGAAGGACGAATGACACTTTTGAAGATGATGGAAGTCATGGGTTGCACCATCGGGAAAGCTGCTTATGAATATGAGCAACAGAAGGACGATGAGAGGATTATGATGGCTGAAAAAGCTAGCAAGGCCGCATCACAGGAAGGCCGTTTGGCGAAGAAAGAGGCCCAACAAATGGAAGAAGATGCCTTAAATAATAGTGGCTTGCTTTTGTATGGTCCAGGGATTGCAGAGTAATAAATTGTAAATGATAAAACTAAACTTTTCAAAAAAATATTCAATAAATATAATTTATAAAGAAAAATTTTTGTAGAGAAGAAAGTGATGAAAAACACGGTCAATTTCACAAATATTATTTCAAACACCCACCATTTTTTAATTTTTATCGATTTTTTATTAATTGCGGTTAATTGTCGTGTAAAATACCTTCCTTTTTAAAATGCCGTTTCATTTTTTTGTTTCTGACTTACCAATCTCAAGATTATCTGTCCGCCATCAGACAGGTTCCATTTTAGATGCTCGACTTTGACGCCACCTACAGATTGCAAGATAAAGTAAAAATAAAAATAAAAAATTTTGTTGCGTTCTATAGACGTGTACTAATGTCCTCAAAAAAGTCTTGTACTCAATTTTAATATTAGTGCTGAGAAAACAAATCTTAAAAATCTGCCTTTTTTATACGTTCTAAAGGTTAGTAGTACCTTAATTCGTTTTTTTAAACTACAGTAATGCTTTTTAATACACGGAATTCTTAAATACAATTTGTAATTTTATTTCCTGTGATTATCGTTCTTTTTGGTTAAAATAATTTTCTTTCATATATTTATTAATGAAACTAATATAATAATCAATACATAAAAGGGTTGTATTTATAATTTTAATATGTCATCCTTTAATTTGGTCGCTTTACCCGTCGTATGACATATCTTTGCTATTTTTCCATTGAAAAATGTGTGTTAACCCGTTACCGCCTGGAATGACAGTTTACTTCAATTTCAATCAAATTAAAAAAAAATGAAAGGTATGTGTTCTATTATCTACTATTTTCCAGGTAGCTCTTAAAAATGTCCAGGTCAAAAGCGAGTTTTAGCCATCACAATTCCAATATGGCATCAAATTTGAAAATAATTACAAAAAATGTATAAATATTTAATTCTATGAATTTTTTGTGAAGTATCAAAATATTGTGATACTGTTGAAACTGTGGACAGAGATGGATCAAAGTATATGAATTTTAATAAAAAATGATTTTCATATCATACTTTTATATGTTACATTGTGATGCCATTTTGAGGATGTTCCAATGAAAATTTCTTTGAAAAATTTCTGGACGCTTTAACTAAAGAACTATGAGCTTCTTTAAAAAATGCCTAGACTAAAAAGTTGTTGGACATCATTGAGGAATCTACTAGAATTTTATCATACTTTTAAAATGAAATTTTCTGAAAATTGTCCTTTTTATTTTTTAATAAATTTGTAAAAATTGGGAAAAAATTCTAAAAAAGATTTGGTATATTATTTGCTGAATTTTAAGTACTTTTTATTCTTTTCACTGTTTTAGAAAAGCTTCGAATTTTTTAGTTACAGCATCCAGAAAAGTTCTAAATAAAAATTGTCCTTATAATAAAAATATATTAACTTTTATCCATAGATTCAATAGAATCCCAATATTCTGATAGTTCGAAATAAATTTATAAAACTAAACATTTCTACATTTTCGGATATTTTCTTTAGAATTGACGCCTATTCGAAACTAGGAAGATAAATACTTTCAGTTTATTCAACTTTGATTTTGATACCAGATACTTGATTGGAATTGAATAATTAAAAACAATGCAATTTCAGGCATTGATGGATTCAAAGTAAAGTTGTACACAAAGTTATATATTATTTAAGTGTGAACATCAGTTCTATTTAAAAAATCTAAGATATAACAGTTAATATTTGCTGCAACAAATTCTGCAGCTATAACTACGCTACTTTTACTTCGGGAAAGCATCTTATTTTTCTAAAATAATTGCAGCCGTATTATAGTACCTAATTTACAAATTTCAATTAACAATAAACATATATTTGCAAAAAATAGGTTACCTTGTTTATTTCACCCACACCTAACCATTTTTAAAGAACCATAAACAATAAGAAAGAATCCTCCACGGAAAAAATATAAGTTATTATACATATTTGTTATAAAATCATCTTTTTTGGGGGTTAAAAATACCTAGAGTATTATTAATACCTGGTTTACAAAATTAATCGAACAGTTATTTAGATTGTATAACTAAAAATATGAAATTATATTAAAACGGCAAAATCTTCTACAGAAAATTATATTTCCGTGGGGAATACCAACCGGTTACATTATAGAACCGTTGTAAGTAGTTATAGACACGTTCGATCAGACAACCCGGACAGCTTTACAGTTTCTGGATTGGCTATTCTTGAGATCTAGTGAGGATCTGGTGCTAATCGGTATTCGGTATAATTTATTGATTACCCAATGCAAGTAACGTAAATGCCACATATAAAGATCGTAAAGGAGTCGTTAATAAAACTCCCATCATAACAATCACCCTAGCTAACTTATTCATCCAAGGAAATTAAAGCTTTCCTTATCATTAATTTGAATTCTAAATAGTTGTTGCTGGTATTTTTCACGCTACGTCTCACTGCGAATTTTCAATGCCTACATAACAAAATTCTACTTCAGAAGAACATTCCTTTAAAAACTTGCGCATTCAAACAAAAACAAAAACCAAAAAAATGTATGCCTATTGAGATTCGAACGAGGGCCTTTCGATTTTGAGGATAACATGTAACTCTCAACTACATATCTTAATGAATACTAAAATAGATTATTAAAGCCCACAATAGATATATTTAATACTATGTTAACGTCAGCAATTCAACAAATGTCAGCTTTTATGGTGTTGATCGAAGAAATTTTGCAAAATGTGCAATAATCTTGATGAAATACCCGCGAAATTGCTACATGACTACAAGTCAGCGCTGTGTAGGATGTTTGACTACGAAAATGTTCATTTTAATAATTCCAGAATCAAGAAATTGTTCAATCGACTGAACATTTTCGGAGTATGATAGGAGGAATTGCTTCAAATGAAAGAGACCGTGATTGAGTACCAGAGCCTGCAGGACGACATGTCTACCAGCGCAAAGGAAATTCATAGAAGATTAAGGGGACGAGAATAAGAGGGAATACATGTGAAAATGGAAAACGGTTCAAGAAGAAAGAAAAGGGCGGAGATGAAACTGTAGTAAATGAGACTAAGGCTTTAGATTAAGTGAAAAATCGTCAGTAAAAAAAAAAAGCACATAAACGTTTGAAGCTTCGGGTATTTTGGAAGTCCTTTTTTCAAAATGGTAAAATTTCTTCATTCTATCTCGGGATTGATTAAAAATGTATTTAAACATTTTGGGAATATTCAAGGAATGACGTAAATCGCTCGTTCCTGTAAATAGGATGAATAACGCCGATGTCAAAATCGTCGACACGATCTAGGTCGGGCTCGTTTCAGGAATTCGAAGAATGCGATTGGCGCAGTTTAAATTAGTCTCGTCACGCCAGGTAACAAGCCACGGACAATGTTTGCCAATATTTAAAACAGCGATGCGATAGAGTCGAACCGCGGTGGAGCGGGCTACAAAGCCTTGTTTACACGTCAAACAACGACGTGTACGTAGGTGTGGGAGTTAAATGCTTAACGAGCTGTATGTACAACGTAGCCTGGGCTTTGCTTAAGCCTCTTCTTTCCGGATCCTACGAGTGTCTCCGCAGATTCATTTTTTTTTTCGATCGATCAATTTTCCGACGTCTATTATGAGAGGATTCTAGTGACGTAATTAATCAATCAATTTCAACTTTATGGATGGTATTTAAATGTCACAAACGTCGATGATGACGTTACCAGTACTAATCGTGGAATGAGATATTAATATCTTTTTCTGAAGTTGCAAAAAATTACATTATACTGGTCGGCTATTTATGTACTTTAAATGTATACTTATAGATATCTCTGGGAATTTATGTAATTTGTATTACACACGAAACAGGAGAATAATTAATTTTAAAATATGAAAAATTGCGATTCGATACATAGCTAATACAACGAACTAGTTTGTAAAGATGATAAACGAATTATCTTTGAACTATCTTATATTTGTTAAATTTTTAACTGTAAAAAATTGTGAAATTGAGAATCTTTTATATCTTAGTAACGTCATGTAGTCAGTTCAACTACTATCAGGTAGTTACTGAATCCAACTAATAGTAATAGTAAGTTTAGTCATTTCCATTGTAGAGAAAAATGTGTTACAGTTGAATATTCATTCTTTCATTATATCGACATGAGAAATCGATTTTGTTTGCATCAAACGAGAAGAATAATATTATACAATGTAGTACGAATTTTTTTGGTGATATATCAATAGAAAAAGCAACTTCGAAATTTAAATAATCTGGTTAATACGTTACATGTACAGCACAATCTCCTGAAGACGTCCTTAAGTAGGTCTCAATGTCTGCTTTCATCTTCCCCTTTCAAGGCGTCTTATGTCCTAAGGATGTGCAGATGAAGAGGTCTGGCGAATATGCACAGAACACATGCAATTTAATAGTCTCTTATGTCTCATGATACTATGTCATATTTTCTAGCACTATGGAGAGATCTGCATTGATTATCATACACCAAAAATAATATAAACATAATAATTACAAAATTGTTAGTATTATAAATTTCCTATAATTAATCGCTCAGGAAAATAGTTTGATTCAGAATATTAACACATGTTTTATTAGAATATGCTCGAAATTTGTACACAACTTTCAGCGATATCATTGTTTTTCCAAACGCCTTAAAAAACGAAATAAGTTATAAACGATTATTTTGGGCCTCCTCTTTTGAATCCCATGGTTAGAATCAGCAGGTAATTTCATGTTTGCTTGGACGATCGTTGCAAGAATTTTGTTATTTTAAGTAATACTGATCATTGTAAAACATACTAATTGTCTTTTTGCTAAAATATTTATTGTCTTAACAAATTTTTTTTTTCAAGAAAATTGCGGATTCAAAATGGTCTTATAATTTTTCATTTTGCTATTAGTACTTTAACGTAACTTTGATACGTATGCATATTGCATGCGTGTATTATCTAAGATGTCATTCAAGACCTTGTTTAAGAGCGCATGTTTGCTGCAGAATGTTGGATCTTCGAAGCCAGCATTAATCTACCTGATGATATATGATGGGTTCTACATTGCCTGCATAATGCATTTTTTGCTTCACTTTCATTGAAATTCATTTTTAAAAAAATCATATCTCGAGTCTCGTTTAACCAAAAAGAGTGTACGATCTCTTAAAATGAGATGAGCACATGCTTATTTCAATTCAGGTTAGAAATTTTTTTTATTATTTTTTTGCGAATAAATGTTAAAGTACGAACACCAACCTCCAAATAATCTTAAAAAATCTGAAAAAATGGAGGATGAGTTTTTTTGTTAGTGCTAACTTATATCCCCAGCGACGATTAAAAAATGTTCGTGAGCCATCCTACAAACCAGGGTAAAAAAAAGCACAAGGTGCATGCCATTTTTATATACTGTCTCTTAATAAATGTACATACCAAACATTCAAACATTTTTTGGTGGAATGACTTATATACATTAGTGATGAAATTTGCAAATGCGGTCTTTTGAATTATACATTTTTGTTACGACGTATATTGTACTCAGAATTCAGCATATGTCTTGCAAAAATAGCAATAAAAATTGTGGTAATATTGTATTCTACGTGAGGATGTTACACGGAATTACCAAGGAACATGCACTACTAAAAATTACGCATGGTGAATAGCATTTTCGTGTAAAATCTAATAATTCTGAAAATAGAAATGTGGGATAGCCATCTTACAACGAGCAAATACGAGCAACAGATATTAACGTTGCAAAATTAATACAATTTCTTTTCCACTAATTTTCTCTCACGTCAGGAACTTGTTCAGTTCATTTTCGCACCGATTTCGATATGGAACCATTAGAATAAAAAAGTACGGATTTTTGCCTTTTAAAAACATTTACAAATCATTATAATTAATTATTAGCAAATAAATCGTTTGGAAATATCGATTAAATGCTCTTAAAGGTGTGATAACAGTGAATATGTTCATAAAAATGTTGTTTTTTTAATGATTTCGTGTTTTTATTGTCATTTTAAAATTGTTAGACATATCATCGTCCTTATTTTGCGGCATTCTTGTTCGTTTCTGATATCATAAAAACATCAGAAACAACGCCCATCAATATCAAATATCTTCATTTTCTGATTTTACGCCACTGATGTCACGTAGAAAATAGACTATCATCTACAAAATTGAAATAAATTTAATAAAAATAAAGTACTCCACTTCATTTCGGAAATTTCCAACATTTCCGTAGCTGTTCGAGTTCAGCATCCGATGTTCATGCTCGATATGGCTGGTATGTCGCAGATAAAGGTTCACTTCCGCAACAAGTACGCACTCGTGGCATGCCGATCGTTAGGATAGGTTAGGTTAGGTTAGGGTAGTCGGCTCGAAAATCAAGAACTTTGGATGATAAGCGACAAAAGGAACGGACGCCCACAGGAGTTGAAAGTTCAGAAGTACTTTGCTTGCATTGCGCACGTGCTTTACAAGCAGTTACCGCTGAATTCCGGCATTTGCATTCTTGTAACATGAATGAAATTATTGCCAAGTTAGGAACAGGATTGACGTCATAATTCTGCGCCTATAGGAAAATACAGTTCCAATTATAATGATGTATAATTCGATAGGCTACATTCCGGTTCAATTGGAATATTACATTTTAGTACTGGCTGTACCTGAAGGTATCGATCCATTCTCATTAACGCTTTTCTGTTTTTCACAACAATGTTCTATAATGAATGAAATTCGTTTAAATTATTAATTTTCAAATTTGATTTGTATATTTGAAGCCAACGTCAATCATTTAGATGTTGCTTTCATTGACAACGCTCACGTTTTAGACTTGCACGACTTGGCAGAAGTCTTCGACAGAATCGTTATCAAACAATGCTGTCAGATTCAAAAACTTCACTTCTTTAAAATGCTGCTGCTGTTTCTTCTTATCATTCGTCTTGGAATATGAAACGAACATTTGGGAAGTCAGATACGGCCAAGAACGATGCTGCTGACGTCATAATATTGTGTTTCATGATATTGAGCACACCGAAATTTAAAAATATGATGCTTTTATTGTCTCGTATTATTTTAAAAGTTAATGTAATAATAATACTATACAAACACCCGAGATGTGACTCCAAATTGAGCATTGAGGCTGTTATTTTGTCAACTAATTGTATCTTCCTTCTTTTCTATTTTACTGGACATAAATTGTATTTTAAATAATATTTCATATACCACCACTTGGCGCCCAGAGCCCGTAATAAAACGTCGATAAAACTTTTTCGTGTTCTAGTATAAAAGTCTGACTTCCACTGGTACCTTCGAATTTTGTTTCTAAATCTTGCGGAGGTTTTAGTCTAAATAAAATATAATATTTAAAGGTTCGTTGTGTACCTTAACTGGCAATATCACCATTTCAAAGCAAATAATTGTTATATTATCAAAATTAATACCCTACGCTATATAAAACACTGGTTGAAGGTCGCTAACTATGAATGTAAGGTCATAATTTCTAAATTCAAAGTGGCGCATCCAATACGGAGGACAAGGTTTAGACAAATTTCCAAATAATAAAGATTATATTTGGAAAAATATACGTTATAATAATAAAATGATCATATGTGGGTTTTCGGGATCATTGATGACAAAATTGAGATGATAAAGTAGTAGCCACTTAAATGTACTCATTTGTAGTTAATGTGTTGTGTACGTAACAGAAGTGTCCACTTATAGTAATGTTTCAATTTTCTGTAAATCTGGGAAAATGGCAATATTCACAAAAAATGTCCGCTTTACAGTGACTTGATTATCTATCATGAAAGACCAAATATTGTCCTGTAGCTTAATGGTTACGTCAATAACTTCTTATGCTGCGGCGTCAGATTCGTATCGACTTTTCAAACATCGGGTTTGCTTCGATAACGTGTTTTTGTAAAGTGGACAATTTTTTATGTACATACGAAATATAGTTGTCTGACAAATATTTATAAATTTAGTAGATTAAATATGTTTGTCTTTTGTTTTTCATTATCTCTTTAAAAATAAATCATGAAACCGTACATAAAACGTAGTAATCTACAATACGAAACGTAAATTATAAATCATTCAAACAATCTTTTAAAATGCATGCTTCTACGAAGTAATTCCAGTTCGTACATAATCTTCCAAATGAAAACCAAAGAAATAAGCGAAAATCATCTTTTGATTTGAAAATTTGCCTAAGCGTTCCAATATTTTAATTTACATTTTTAGTATACAGTACTATCTTATCAGCTGACTCACACGAAAAACATAATTTGAACATCGTCTGTGTTACGTCACAGCCTTTTACTTAAAAAAATGCAAATTAATTAAATAACGATATCATATATTTGTCAGAAAATAATATAACACATTATGCATTTGTGATATATGTATTGGCGAATCCTCCTCCATATTGAATGGAAATCTATTTATCTAATAGTTGCGGAAAACAGTGGTCATAGAGCTGCAATAGTCAGGCTAGCGGCGGCATGAATAACTACATTACATACACAATTTGCTAACTTTATATTTGCCCACTTTCAGTTTTGCTGTTCTGTCTTTATAATATTAGTTACAGTCTCTATTGCAAATCTTACTATCTTACATTTTTTTCGTGCTTTCGAAGTTTAGGAAAAATTTCCATTCAGGTGTATTAATTTCTTATAGTAATTATAAATGTTAGTCCCATACAGGCAAGTCTGTACTCAAATTACCATCCAGAATGGTAAAATTTCTTAATAAGTCGATTAAATAACTGTGCATTTTCTATAGATTCGTTTAGTAGTATATCGCATAGGCTATATAGCATGCATGAATGAAAGATTTCTATCAAATATCTGCAATGTATCCTAGAAATACCATTTTTGATTATTTTCATTTCTACCAAACATATCCTTCATAGTTCATGTACAATTCATTAATTTAACGGCTTTCGTAAATTTATCAAAGCCAATGCATTCCTCCCGGAATTTAATGAATTCTTCAATTGGTTATCCTATTCAATTAGTTAATTTATTTCACTCAGCTAGTTATGCAGATAAATATTTTGAATCATCATCAGGGAGGTTGTGACCCGCCACAAGCACGTACTGACGGTAGCTTGGACATATCCGGATGTAGAAGGATTAACGACGGACATGGATAATCCACAGTCTGGTGCGGGGCCAACGGAAGTACGAGAGCCGATCTTGATTACGAGAAAGTCAGTGATGCGGGTAATTTATAGCAGAATGGACGTAGAACGCGATCTTCCGTTCCAACTACTCGCATGCTGGGATGTTACTTGACGTTTTCGAAATGTGAAATCCTTCCGAAATTCGATAGGATTCCCCATTGCGATGTTCGCAGCCTTCAACTCCACATAATATTTGGTCAAACGAAATGCTCTCCAGTCAATGCGCCGGTTACTCCGCGGCAATTGTTTTCGAGCATCTAGATTTTAACATATTCTAAAACGTAAAAAAGAATTGAAAAATCCTATTACAATTGTATGTCGCATTTTCCAAAGTTATACCAGCACTAACTCTTGGAATAAAATAGAATGTTGATTCCTATTTTCTCCACGTACCGCTAGATGGCGTAATAATCCAAAAGCGAAGTAGCGCAACTAACTGAATGGCTAAGGAATAGAGTAGTTCAAAGTTGTCATGATTGTAGATTTTTCTGAATGATAGTCCATGTTATATCAATACTTGATGGAAAACTTAGGCCAATTTACTGTTGGATTAAAGCGCCACCTAACATCACAAGTATGTGATTTTATTTCGTAGTAAAATTTCGTGTATATTTTTGTCCTCTCCCAAATGTTATATCGAAAATACCTCTTCAGGAGGTCGGACAGAGCTCTTTATAATGATATCTCCACAAAGAAGTCTTGAAAATGTCTTACATTTACCTCATTTCAAAGTATCCTTGTTTTTTAAAATAATCCACGGATTCGCTACCTTAGTTCGTTCTAAAGACGATAGGTGGTGCTTGAATCTTAAATTGAACTCGCAAGACATTTTTCACATATGCCGTCGCTGCACGAGAGCTTTTATGTTCATTTTATTTAGAGGAGTAAATCATATCGCCATATTTTATTATTATTGATTGATCTGTCTTCTGTTCAAAATAATTAACATCTATATTATTATAAATAATTATATATAAATTATCAGTTAAATTATTTACTTTGCTCGTACATCGATGGTGAAAGACCTCATTTTTAAGTCTTGTAGAGCTCCAATCGGCGCAGAAATTTTCTAAAAAATACCTTTAAAAGCACTTCCGAGCAATATTTAAAACATCTTACGTAGTTCTTAAAGGTATTTTGGGCTAGTTAGAAATAACTCATTTTAAAATGTTTTTTCGAGAACTGTCGAGAAAAAGGTGTTTAAATTAACATTTTATTCGATTAATGTGAACAAGACGTCCATTTTGTAATTAATGCATTTTAAAAAGAAAATTGCCTTTTTATTATTTATACCAACAGTCACTCTCTATAAAGAATTTTATAATTAGCCCTTTGTTATAGTGAAAAAACAATTAAACCAGCTGTTAAATATTTGATGCAAATACTGAATGAAGCAATTGTTAAAAAATCATCCAAACTATATTTAGAAGCGCGACCTGTCACAAATTGCCATTACAATAATCTGGCGTGAATATTTAATAAGTCGTACCTATTATATCTTAAATCAATTTTGACTGAAAGATTTTAAATTGGAAACGAGTGAGACTGAATCCATCCTGTAACCAAATTTTCTGAAAATTTAATCGCTTTATCGACTACTGAATGCTATTTTTGCCATACCAATTTCGGTATCTGCGTCGATATCACTGACCCCGAACTCGTCAAGCAACGGAATTTCACGAGAAAACTATTTTATCATACAATTTTGTACAAACAATTTGGTTCCTGCTGTTAATTAATTATTTCATAAACACTATTGTTGCAAATTAAAGATTCGGGGAAACGATAATTTTGAAATTTCAAGTAAAAAAGAAGTAAAACCGTATCTCGATTTGCATAGTCTCGAAGTCTACGTTAGTTAAATTTTTACTAATTCAAATAATAACATAATATTTGATGAAGACATTGGTATCAAAATTAATTAAAGGAAGCGCATTTATTATATAAATTGCTAATAATAGAGACTTCTCTACAACATTTAATGTTGTAGTACACGAATAAAAGTGCCTTTTACCAGTTACTATCCACTGTCTTTTAAATTGCGTCTTATAGCTCTTAAAAGAATTACAACTTCTACAATCTGCATCGTTTAGCGTTTGTCTATTGAATTATTGAATTGCAAGGTTTTACTTTTTTATATGCTCATAAAAATGAAGTAAACATTTTATTTTCTGATTAGATTAAACGAACTCATTTATGGTTTTAAATTATTTTTAGGTGTGAAATCCTAGTTTTCATTTGGTTTGGTTTACATTTTTTGTTTCATTTTCGTCTTTTTGTATATTTATTGAAATTGTAACAATTCGTACTTTTATGCTTGAAGTGACCCTTTTTTGTTTAATTCCGATGAACTTCAATTAAACAATCTTTAACTCGTCATTCACAATATTCTTGTTGAAGTTAGTGGTAACTGCAGAATATTTATATATCGAAGCTCTACATTTAAATGTTTTTTATTCGTTATTTAAAAATATCTTACACTACAGTATCTTCGTATCAATATGATAATGAAAAAACTATGCTTTTATGTTAAAAATATGCCAGTAATTTAACTTTTATAATGTATAAAATACTATAAGGTATCAATAATAGAATGTTACAAACAAATTTTTAAAAGAGCAACTCGGTAATAAAATATATTATTTAGAGAATATATGTTTTGAAGATATTTTTAAAAGTATTTTCTGTATAATAAAATTGTCATTTTTCGTTTCAGCTCAGCTACGCCGACACGCACCCGATGTTCACCAGCGACAGTTTCCCAAATTTTTTCAGGGTGGTGCCGTCGGAAAATGCCTTTAATGCACCCCGTTTAACTCTGCTGGCGCATTTTAATTGGACGAGAGTGGGAACAATTTATCAAAACGAACCTAGATACGCATTGGTGAGTCGTTTTATCGATGATTGTATGTAATAAAATTATTTATAATAGAATCGTTAATCATTTTATGCAATTTTTCCTGGTTACTGAAAAAAATTCCGTTATATTTATTACGTATTAATTCTCTCTAGATATACATACAATTTATCTAGACATGATCAATAATTATGAATGCAGTGTACCATTTTGTGCATCGCCTTTAATAACATAATTTATGCCAAAACTACTCAATTTATTTCGGTTCTTTCGACTAGTATTCATTAAATATACCCTCTTCATTCGTCGCAAACAAACAGAAATAACGATATAATTTTTTGAGGGGGTTACTCTTGAAATTTGTAATTTTAACCTAAACCTGTTTGCTGTAAATGGAAATTTCTGAAGTTTTTTTTTGTACACTTGTTTCGATGAAGATATTACTTATATTTATAAATTAGATCAACCATTTTAATTATATAAATTTTGACTTCGAAATCATAATTAGCCATTCTTAAAGAAAGACTTAATTTTAATTTATGAGTTTCTTTTTGAAGAAATGCTAATTCAATGTAGTAAATGTTAGCTTCCTCTGAAATAGATACTTTTTCTACAAAATTATTTAACTAGACGAATTCAAACTCATGATTCGTTATCTACTAACAATCCTTCTTTTTTGTTAGTAAACTTTACTATCGCCAAGGAGCAAACCCTAGTGCGTCAAACAATCTTAGTAAAGTTGTCACTTATCTTACATTTTGCATATATACTAATCCTTCGACAACAGTTAACCTGCAAATCACCAATTCCTAATCAGACCGCTAATGAACTCCAAGTCGAGCCTAACCCTTGTTTGGCTAGTTTTTAAACGGAATGCAGATAAGCGTTTGCGCATTGTTGGCTTTCGATATTAGGAAGTTGTATTAGAGTCGTCTTGCCGTGGCTTCGAGGATTATGCATGTTCCTAAACGAACTTCGAAATTATGCATTTATGCAAATGCTGCGCCTCTGACGCGCCGCATGTTGTAGGATGTATGTTAATGCCGGCGCCAAAAGTGCTCGATCCTCGTCGGGAAACTTGTAACTTTCGGGGCCTCCGAAACTTCCGACAGGCTTCAGCACCTTTATTGCACTTAAAGAATACGTATTTCCATATTATGTCGTTAACAGGTTCGCGAAAATATTGGTTTGCTAAACGACGCGGCTATACATTGTTTTTGTTTATTTAAGACAAGGCATTTTTGGCAATCCTCACACAAGAAAATTATTTGAAATTTATATTTTCAAGAATTAATTATGACTATTTTGGGTATTTTTAATGCATATTTTTTTCTTTTATATTTTGTATAATTTATTGGATTTGTTATACGTATGGCTAAGGTGTAAAAGTTAAAAGTTCTGTGGATTTGGCCAGATAAAAAGTGCATAAAGTTATTGGAGATTAAAAAAAACAACATTGCAGCACTCTCAAAAATAATCGTCAAAGGTATCAATTTTTTGCCATGATTTTTGCAATGCTATATGGCATCGAAGTTCACTTTGCAAACAGTGCATTTAATGGGCGTTGATGGATTAATCTCAAGTGGAAATCATTATTTTAAATATTGTATCATCTCGAAAAGCAATTTACAGGTTAATTTTCGTTATACCAAAATCTGGCACTATATCGGGAATAAATTACTAGAATTTTTGACTAGATGATTTACTAATCCTATAGTTTTTCGAAGTAGACTAGTGGTAACGAATCTTAAAATGCAAATATTTTCCTAAATTACCAGCTGAGACTACAATTTTTGTATGTGTTTCTGATTTAATGTATAAATTGTACAAATAAAACACAAAGTTCAAGAAATGGTAAAATTTACAAGACAAGTTTTCTCAGCATAATTCACATAATTTTACGGCGCAAAAATAATGAAATTTGTAAATGAATTATTAATGTTCACTATTTATGAATTACTAATTGAAACCTCTCTTTCTGTTTAGGAGTTCAAAGTGGTGTGAATTTTATATTTTGTTCATTATTATATGTTCCGTTTTCACTCTTTTATAAATTCTTTAATTTTAACGGTTTTGCTACCTTAGAAATTATTTCGGGGGGAATTATTTTATTGCAAAAATTAATAACTTTTTCTTTACTCTAAAATTTTGAAAATAATTCATTATTGCGGCGTTATTTAAATAAAAACAGTTTCTATATAATTCTATGTAATTAATAGCATTTTACAATTAGCATTTACTTTTGATAAATATTATATTATATGGTATAAGTTTTTATAATTTTGGTTGAGTAATATTTTGCAGTAGGTTATATTTAGATTAATTGCATTCCTCCATTTTAAGAATCTGCATTGAATGTTCAGGGCGAGTGTATTTCATTGTTTCATTGTATTAACTTTTTATTTTTCTTCGGTTTATAGGTTTTCTCTTTAAATATTAATAAAATCACAATCATACTTTACAATTTTTTTACCATAATAGAATTAATATATTTCAATTTTTCATCATATAAAAAATAAATGTTCTCCTGCGTTTGTATGTTTCTGGATCGGAACCGGGACAACTTTTCTAATTACACTTCTATAATTAAGTTATACATTAAATTAAAAAGAAAATCCAAATGTCACTTTTTCCATTATTTAATACCTCGTCTCATTCACTTCATTAACTAATTAATATTTTATATGTGTATACATTATTTGATTTCAAATTTCGATTGTAATCAAGTTTCTAAAAAAGAATCGAGCCCATGCATCTCATCTAATTATTCTTTAGTTAATTTCTGAACTTTATTGTTTCCAAGCGGATTGTAATTAAATGCATTTATATTATAATTTTATTTAATTTCTTAAAACTGTTTAAATCTCTCCGCGATATCCCTCTTAACGTTAATTAAATTAAACCATCTATTAAAAGTAATTAATATCTGCGTATAGTTACCATTTATTTCGTTTAATTTAATTTCTGCCAATCTTTCTATCTATAGATTGCATTGAAGTTTCATTAATTTCGAATCTGTTTCGTATTTTAATCTAAATTATTTATTTTATTCGTAACAATAAGTTTCACAAATATTTGTTGTTTAATTACAAATATTCATAATATCCATTAATTCATTGCAATGGTTATTTTAATTAATTCGTCTTTTCCGAGTGTTTGATGCGTAAAATATTTTTCAATTACTTTTACTCGCCATCGAGATTCAAGCTTTTCATTACATTGAAGTTTTGTATATGTAACTGAATAGTGATGATTTTATCATGTGTTCCGCTTTACTATTGGTAATTCTGTGTAGCCCATCAAGAAGATTATTAAATTGTTATCATACTGCATTAGTATCAGAGTTGCTAATTAAGATATTGTGACTGCCTACGATTTTTATTGCAATAGATGTAATTTTTTATTTTATAAGCTTATCCAAACCTGTTGCAGGTCTACGCGGCTTAGTAAAAGTATTATTTCCTATCGTAAGATATCGAAATTTACAAATTTATTTTGTACTCGCTCAAATAGTTCGTAATTGTTTTAATCCTTCTGGTGTTTTTGTGAATTATTGATTTTTTGCATTATTGATCTGTAAATTGTACCAGAAAATTTTTCATTTTTAAGAGATACACATGTACTCTCATTCTGGGACGCAATGGCGTAGGGAAAACCACCTTCGTGGGAAAACATTGATACCGGAAACCGCAGTTGTATCAACATCGATTCTGTCCAGTATAGATAACGGATTGCGACTTCTTTTTGTTAAACAAACTGTTTTTTCAACTGAGTATTGTTAATGTAAATAGGAGACATGAAATTGTTTTTTTCTACCTTATGTGGAACATGCAACGTCAATGTCTCAAAAAATTATATGTGCCCGATGATATCTTTCCCAAAATGCAATATAACAATATGTTGCGGACAGAATTGATGTTTATATAACTGTAGTTTCCGGCATCGATGTTTTCTCGCTAAGAACGGTTTTCTCTACGCCATTGCGTTCCAGAATGGGGGTACCTCTAAATAACGAAAGTGTCCTATTAAATGTAATTTATGTCCTGTCCTGTGTAAAATGGAGACTATCTCAATTTGCGGAAGTTCGAAAATTGAAATTCGGCCATAATATAACAAATCGAAAAAATTTTCGGGTATAATTGACAGACCAATAATGCAAAAAATCAACAATTCACCAAAACACCAGAAGGATTAAAATTATTATGAACTACTTGAGCGAGTGCAAAAAATATATTTTTTGACCCGCTGGGCGTAAAACTCTATTTTGCGGGTGCGTAAAATGAAAATAATTTTTTTATGTCAATTATTATAGATGAATTTGAATTACCTACTTATTTTAATATAAAATTCGATTCAAATAATTTTTTTATGTCAACTTTCAATAAATTTGAATTACCTAGTTACTTTAAATTAAAAATAGATTCAAAATAAATTCTCAACAATATTCAAGAGTGGCATATAAACGAAAATACCAAGAATTCATGTCTCAGTAAAGTTGTTTACATTCGCCGCAATAAACAAAGTGTACGTCGCTATGCCGCAAATTTTGTATTTTAAATTTTGATTATCATTTATTTCCTTTCAAGTTATAAGGATTTATTTTCTTTTAGGGAGGGGGGAGGTTGTTCAAAAGTGCATAAAATGCTATTTACACAAATTATATTATAAAATATATTATTTTTATTTTATTATTTACTTTATATACTTTTCGAATCGGGGGGGGGGCGCTTATTTTTCACCTCCACATCCCTACTACTGGCCCTACTGGCTTTCGGACGCGGCGATCAGTACGAAAACTACTATTTTAACTCCGTGCGCGAAATGGAATTTGGCACACTATTTTTAGTGCGCAAAGAAACCCATTTGCGCACTGCACTTCGCACACTCCGATCAGTGCGCGAAAAATTTCTCTTCCCGAGTAAAAAAAAGTTGATCAAATTTTGATCAAATCTTGATCAAAATGAGATCAAAATCGGTCATATCCAAAAATGATCAAAAAAAAGGTCCAAGTCTTGAGACATTCCAGGACCAAAGTTGAACGCGTTTACAACCAAAAAACAATCTGAATTATAATTGCATGAGATGAAAAAATTAACCATTTTTGGATCTTTAAAGACAAAAATTGGATTAGTTTTCAATCTCACGCAATTATAATTGAGATTATTTTTTGGTTGTAAACTCGTCCAAAGTTGGTCCTAGAATGTCTCAAAACTTGGATCTCTTTTGGATCATTTTCGAATCTGACCTTTCAAAAAAAATAGAATGCGAGTGTAATACGGGTGTATCACCTACTTCGCGCACTTTTATCGAAATATATCGTATACTATTTTAAAATACTTTTAATAATATTTTTCAACATTACTAATATTTTTACATTACCTATGCAATTCTCAATATTTCGACTCACGTTGCTGAGACAAACCAATAACAATAGCACTGCTAATAAATTTTTAACTCTATAGGAGTGCATTCTTACCACGTTTCACTCTGTCGGTATATAATTTGGCACTTCGGTATTCGTGCAGATCGTAAAAAAAAATGTTGTGGAATGAGGAAGAGAAGAAAGCACGACAATGATGGCCCACGACCTTTACGCAGCTTCCATTTACCAACCACGTATCGGTATACCGGCATGAATATATCGCAAGTCGCGTCGCGCTTTATGACACTGGCAGTTACATTATTTTTATTTCCCGCTGAGAAATACTTGTGACTTATGTATGCCGCATCTGCAGCGGCTCGTCGAGGGCAAGAAAAATATGGAAATGGAAGTTGGCCCAGTTTTATCGCAAAATACGACAAGCACGACGTTTCGTCGTCCCTTGAACTCTCCGACAAAATTGTCGAAATTGCATGTGCGGACGTTTATGTGCCGAATTTTTCAAAGACATCCCGAGTAACAAATGAGCTTTGTATTGATAAGTTGATCCTGCATCAATTTTGAACCGTCCGTCGGTCTTTGTGGTTCATAATTTCTTATCTACGTTAATGATTTTACTAAATTTAATAGTTTTAAATTAATTTCATTGTTTAAGTTCTTTAGCAAATTTTAGAAGTGAAAATGTTGATTATGAATTTGAAACTCGAGTCATTATGTGAGAGTCGCCATTTTTAATTGAACCTAAACATGTATTTACACTTGCAATAAAATTCCCTGTTTAAACTGTGGACGTTTTATGATATGAATAGTGAAAAAATGTTATTTCCTCACATTTTCACTTTTACATGCAATGAAAAAAACTCACATTTTTATAGTTTATGTCCATGAATTCACTGCAAGAATTTTGTTAGAGAATGATATTAAAATTGTACTTTTCCATTTCCTGTTTATTCATTCTGCAATTCCCTACTTATTTCTTAATTACTTACAAACTTACTTGTTATCTAGTCACTGACCTCTCGTATTTTATTATTTCAAAAACAGTTTTAATCATTCTATTATGCCATTAACTCGTTTGTTTAGATCACCAGTACACTCTTCATTAATTCTATTGAATCGTTCCATTTATTTGCAGGTTTCCTCTTTTAAATTTTTGGATGCAGTCCATAAATTACATTATGTTAATTATTCTTACTCATTCATTTGTAAACAATTTGAGTTTCAAATAAAAGCAAATTCTTCAGATCGATCGATTAATTCACTTTTAATGAGACTATTAAATACTTCTGAACTTAATTTAATTTCTGTCCTTTGCGGGAGTTTGTTCTTGCTTTTAAGTCTGCCAATTCATTTGAATCGTTCAATTTACTCACTTATAAATTATGTTCTTGTGGGTAATCAAAATTTGTGTTGATCAATGGTATTATAATTATACGTTCGCCCTTTGCATTGTATGTTCTTGTCCGAATTCTCAGGAGGGTCTACCAATTTATCATGTACATTGTTGATTTATCGTTTTCTGACTTCTACTACTGCCTTTAGGATGACTTACGAATGTATTTAATTGTGTGCTTTCTTCTGGGTTAATGATTGTTAAAGTATTTATTGCCTTAATTCACTGTTTAAAATGTTTTAGTTTTCTGTATTCCACTCGAATCGTTTATAAGAAAAAATACAAATTCAAAATCAATCGGCAAAATAAATGAAATACATGAAATAAATGCAATATAAAAAAAACTAAATAAATGATGAGACAAAATGATCGAAATGAACAAAATAAACGAAATAAATAAATAAATACAACGAAAAAGGTCGATAAAATTAATTACAATATCTCAAGATCGAAAGGGAAAATATGAACAAATATACGGATAATAAAATGAAACGAACGAGATTGAGGAAATAGATGACATAAATTGAGAATTTATTAATATATAGAATTTAATTCAATTAAAAAAATTAACACGAAATGAATATGAAATGAACACGAAATAATCACGAAATGAACAAAATGAACACGAAATGGACATGGAAAGAACAAGCAATTAACGAAATAAATACAAAATGAACACGTAATAAATCAAATGAAAACCACATAACCGAAATGAACATGAAATGAACGAAATAAAGAAAATGAAAACGAAATGAATGGAATGGAAACAAAGTGAACTAAATGAACACGAAATAAATATAATGAATGAAATAAACAAAATGAATATGAAATAAACACAAAATGAACAGGGAATAAAATAAATGAAAACGAAATACATAGAATGAAAACAAAATGAACAAAATGAATACGAAGTCAATGAAATGAAAAAATTGACAAACTGAACAGAAAATGAACGAAATGAATGAACTAAATGAACAGGGCATGAACAAAATGAAATAATAACGAAATGAACGAAATGAAAACGAAATGAATGAACTGAAAACAAAATGAGCTAAATGTACACGAAATAAATGAAATGAACGAAATAAACGAAATGAAGGAAGTGAACGCGAAATGAATATGTAATGAACACGAAATGAGCACGGAATGAACGGAATGAATGAAAAGAACACAAAATGAACAAAATAAACACGAAATGAACATGAAATAAAAGAAATGAAAGCTAAATGTATGGAATGAAAACGAAATGAAAATAAAATGAACATGAAATGAACATGAAATGAACATGAAATGAACATGAAATGAACATGAAATGAACATGAAATGAACATGAAATGAACATGAAATGAACATGAAATGAACATGAAATGAACATGAAATGAACATGAAATGAACATGAAATGAACATGAAATGAACATGAAATGAACATGAAATGAACATGAAATGAACATGAAATGAACATGAAATGAACATGAAATGAACATGAAATGAACATGAAATGAACATGAAATGAACATGAAATGAATACGAAACGAACACCAAATGGAAACAAAATAAACTAAATGAAATGAACGAAACAAACGAAATGACTGAAAAATTATATGTTTGGAATAGAATTGAATTATCAAAATGAACCAAATTAATGATGGAATAAACAAAATAGAGAAACGAAATGAACGATTGAGATGAAATGGATGGAATAAACGAAAAAAAAATGAACGGAAAATAAAACAAATATAAACCTCATAAAATGATGAAGATTAATTGAATGATGCGAGTAAACCAATTGAGTGAAGTTTATGACTTATGAAAAACTGTATACTTAAAGTAACTGAATGGATATAATGATGCAAATAAAACGAATTCATTTATACATACATTTAAAGCATTATTTTAATTGAGCACATGAGCAAAAATAATTTACCAATTTACAAAATGATTCACTTATCGATTGCTAACTCAATGATTGACTGTTTTAAAAACAGTTTTAAGAATCTGTAACTATAAAAATTAAAATTTCGATAGATTTCAAATCGATTCCAGGGCCAATGAGTTGAAAGAAAAATCTTATACCACTTGTAAGAGAGAATAGTGCAGCAACCGGAAATTTCGGGGATTTTCCTGGAGCGTGCTTCGCCAATTCCCAGCTGGAGATAGATGGACTAAGGGCCAACCGCGCTGAATAACGCACATATAAACCGTCGAAGATGTAATCGGGTTTAATTAAAGTGGCGCGACCTAGAAAGCGTTATATTAATCCGGAACGCGGTTGAACGAGTCTCATACACATAGCCCGCTTCCTAACGCTCCTTGTAGATAAGCGGGTGGTAAGTTCGTCGTATTTGTGGCTGAAACGTGCAGGAATATCAAGTAGCGGTAACCGTCAGGATTGAATCTATGCTTCCAGCTACGTCGAACTATGCTGAAATATCATATGTCACATTTACGCCACTTCATCATTAATAATTCGTGAACATTGAAAAAATCATGTTTAGTTGATTTCATAAATATTTGGAATGACGGGTTATACTAAATTTATACGTAAAAGTGAAAATGAATCATTAACATGAGAGGGGTGAAATCAATAAGTTGAGTTTTATGATTGATCAAGGTTTTATTCGCTCAGGTCACTTCATCCACCTCGTCCACCAGATCCAGTATAACCACTATCTAATACACTCATTTCATCCACTTCATTTACGTCATTCGCCACTTTCATCCTTCACTTAATTCATTTTCTTCACATCACCACTTCATAATTTAATGCAGTTCGTTGGATTTTTTCGCTTCAGCCACTTCATTCACTTTATCAACTTCGTACAGTGCATTCGACATCTTCCAGCACTTCGTTCACTTCATCCACATCAACCTCTTCTTTCGTCAAATTCGCCTCCTTCACTTCGTTAACTTGCATTTTGTTCATAAGATCTACTTCATAAATTTCGTTCCCTTCTTAAATTCCATGTAGTTTGTTTACTTCATCAAGTCCATGTACTTCTTCACTCCATCAACTTTCAACTTCATACATATTATTTAATTCATTGACTTCCTACACTTCATCCACTTCCTTCGCTTAACTTGCATCATTCTCATCATCGACTTTATTTACACCATCTGATTTATACCCATCCTTTGCTTAATTTGCTTCCAGCGCTTCGTTCGCTTCACCCATTTCACCTTCTTTACCCTCTCCAGTCGCCAAATTCGCCACGTTCTCTTCATCTACTTCATTCATTTAGTTCATGTCACCAACTTTCCAGTCCATCAATTTCTTATACTAAATAAATCGCTTCGTACGGTTTGTATCTTTATTTACGTAATCCCATTCACATGGTCCACCTCATCTACTTCACACATACTTTCACTCGGTAACATTAATTCATTTTCAATGTCCTATTCATTCACTTCAGTCACATCGTCTATTTTTTTTTAATTAGTTCACTTTAAAGACTCTCTCCTTTTTCGCACAATTTATTTACCTCATCCGCTACCTTAACTTCATTCGCTTTAGTAACTTTGGTTACATCGATCTTTTAATTTACTCCGTTCATTCAATCCATTCTTGATTCAGTTCATCTTCATCTACTTTCTCACATCATCCTTTTCATACACTCCTTTCGTCCACTTTATTTACTTTACATTTGCTTTTCCCGCTTCGTCCAGGGCATCTGTATACTTCAATTCTTTCAATTAATAATCTTCATTGACTTCATCCATTTCTTTCGTATTGTTCATTTCATCAACTTTGTCCATTTCACCCATTCTATTTGCTTCGTTCACTTAGTTAACTGCATTCACTTCATACACATTGTTCACCGCTTCACTTCAATCGCTTAAATCGATTCATTCGTTACAATCGTTTCATTCCAATACATTGAGACATATTGTATCATCTTTTATCATGTATTTTGCCAATTTTAGACAAATGTTCCTCAACTGTAACAGTGTGAGTGAAATTAATCACCATCGAATCAAAACATTATTGTTTCCCTATTTTATCCTACTTCCACACAGTTACTAATAATTGTACATTAGAGCATCTTATGAAACTTTTTTACTTAACTTACCTTAGCTTACTATTTTATTACTTAAATGTATATGATTCGGGCTTTTTAAATAAGTTTTATACGAATTTAAAATAGTGAAAATTGATAGTATTTAGGGACTCTTCATTGAAGCTCTTATTTCAACCAGAGTATTATGTTGGACATCAATTCTAATGTTATACAATTAAATATTCAATGCTAGCAACGACCATGGCAGGTATTAAATGTTATAAAATCTTATTAATATCAAAATAAATCATTGGAAAGGCAACATCATTTCTACACCTTTTAAATTTTAATCTTATTTAATATATAATCAAGTAGTTTTCTCAGATATACGAGAAGAGGTAGAAAATGTAGTCAAATATTTAATTATTTAAGATATAGACTGTAATATGTGGTGGAAAGTATTATTTTATTTCAATGAAACATATTTTATACAATATTTTATACATATAGTCATGAAATACCATGAAATTAGCTGCGTTTTTCAATTACTAATATTAATTAATATAAAATAATGGTCCTGCTGAAGACCACAATATGACACCCTGATGCCAAACGCATTTGGGTAATAGTTTAAATAATAAAGGATTTTAAAATTAAGAACAGGTTGATTAATTGTGCTAGACGAGAACTGATATCCCAGTTACGTCGTTTTATTTATCTACTATTCACTCTTACCAGTAATTAAGGCCGTAAAGTCATAAGCATTTATTTACCCAATTATGAATTAAAACGGAAGAGAAATTTACAAAAACTTGTAAAAATTAACGAATATAAGTATTTCAGTGTGGCTACCCTGAGAGAACAATTAAGTCATATTTACTGTCGTAGAAATAGTCGATAATAATCATTTTCATTATTAACATGTACTACGAGATAGTTATTTGTACTACTCGAATGTATCAAAAGTTAGGACTAAATAAATAGTAGAATTTACTTATTAGCGAAATTACAAGTTACGTATCTATATCTATTTAGATTTTAACTTGATTACAGAACCACTTTAATTAATAAAAATATATTTTTTCCTTTTTTCGTCCAAATACCGAAACATATGCAAACGAATAATGTCGGTTTCAAAACTCAAAGCAATAAACGTGCAACTGCAGAGATTAGCATAGAGTTTCGGTGCGTTTTAGCGATTTATAATTTAATCAAAAAAGTATTATAAACAAAAGTGAGTGAAAATTACTAGAAAATGACTTTTGACTAGTAATTTCGACTGCATTTCTGTTAGTATAACCTCTTACTGCAGATAATAGTTCAGTGGACTATGGGCAATAGTTATCGCGTCCATTTACTACACATGGTAGTAACTTTTAGTAGATTTCACTATTTTTTCTCTGATTGTAGAAAGCCAAAGAATACAAAGTTTAACTTCTGGAATTAATTTAGTACTATAACTCTTACGGGGTTATTTAATCTATTAAAATTCTGTAATATTTATCATAATAAATTGAAATATGAACGAAGGAAAATTAATTCATTTCGACTTAATAAGACATGCTGCTGCAGTGTACCAGTCGAAAAATATTAATTATACATCAGTTATTTTCTCTCGTCTAATTTAATAGGTACTTGATAAAATATTTACATTAGACGTCGGATAAGTACATATATTAGCTTGAATTTGTTTTGACGTCGATCTGACGGCATATTTATTTAACTACGCCAGTGTAGCATCGTCCCATTTACGTTTGTCGCCGTTTCATCTGCGTTTACGTCATATGTAATGTACAAGTGGCGTAACATCCATATGCATATAAATTCATGAAACATCTGGAGCATTCAAATAGCATATCATTTTACTTGTACTAATTAGTCGCTCTTTATTCAACTATGTATAATTTAGAATTATGAATAAGACGTTTTGTTATTACATCCAACGGGTAAATAACTTTATTAATAATAACAAATGTATTTTTCTAGTAATTTTCTTTTTTCGTTCTGTCTTGAGATATTCAACGGCAAAACAAACTACAATTTAATATTGTAACATTGTTTTTGTATATATTAATTTTATCGGTATACAATTCGCTCTTATTATGTTAATTAAAACGCAGCAATGGATGTTTATATACAATTAACAATATTGAATTGCAAAATTCATATAATTTATACAGTAATGTATTCTGCTTGCTGCCTCTGTCCGTTTTAATTATTTACTTTATGTCTTATTCTTATGATAAATAAGGTTTTTTATAGATTTTTATAATTTTGTTTGTTGCACATTAATATGAGGGAGTAATAATGTCGCTTTATAGTAATTTATTTCTATAATTTATCTACATTTTCTTTGAATCGCTATCCTCCTTCACAAAAGCGTTGAATTTATTTATTTGATTCCTTTGTATTATAAATTATGCATCTTCTTCAAACGATTGAATATTTCTTCCTAGTAATTTGCTTTTTAAGTCCTCTATACTCAATTAGTGTATTTTTGTTGTTAATATATTCTGAATAATTTTAAAATTTCTCCGCCTATATAATTCTGTGTCCGTTCTCGGAGAAAATTATTTTGGACATCATCGGGCATGATCATTCATTTTCAAGTATTAATTTTGAGCTGTAATGAAATTTGTAATACATATATGTATATAATTAAATAAATAAAATTTGTATACAAATAAAGGTATTATAATGCAGCATTCAAAGAAAATAATTAAAAATAAAAGAAAAAGTCGATCAAGGCGGATTCGAACCCAGGATCGTAACGTACAAATCCACAGTGACGAACCACTGTGCCGCATTACAGTGTAGATTTTCATAATTGCTGAAATATGCAAGATGATCTATGGCGACTATTTCAATAGATTCTAAGAGTTTCTCAAATAAGTAGGAGAAATAAAATAGTGTACAGATTTAAAAAAATACATCTATTAAAATTGCTTTTCATGATATCGACAATAGCACGTTAATTAACTGCACAGTAAAATATTGTGCAGAAACAAGAGAAAGAGAAACAGGATATAATAGAATGACAAAATTTTGTTTAAAAAGGATTAATACAGCTTCAATCGATTAAATTTTAAAACCGTAGTGTATATTTAACTTTGCATCCTTGGTTAATTCCGCTCGCGTTCGAACAAATTTATTTGTGGAGCAACGGATTTATCGCGAGATAAAATCCCAAAGTTGGTATTCATATATTCACTCAATTTGAATTCTTGGCAATTATTGTTAGCCCATATACTTTATAAAATAGTTAATAAAATTTTATTCAAAGAATTTTTTGTCAATTTTTAAAATTTATGACTGTAATAATTGCGTAAAAAATGGGTACTAATCCTCCCCTCCTAATCCTATTTTTACCGATAACTAGCGTCCTGATGTATCTGGTGTAAATTATTTACTAGCTAATTAAATTTAATAAATTCATAATACTTTCCATAGTGATTTATATTGCTGTATATTTATTTTGTTGCAGTGAGCTATCACATGTATTACGTCCGGTACAGGTCGATGTTATCATGATTAATATCAAATAAGGCTTGTGTGTGATTTGGTGATATTTGTGATGGATTTGCAGTTTAGTTCAAATTGATTGCAGTGATATAATTCACGTGCTGTTAATCTTGCAAGTCAATCAGATTAATATTTAATAGAAATATTCGGTAATCCTGTTATTTAGAGTAATTTAATTGTTTATGTAACTGATTAACAATCATTTCTTATCTTTTAATATGTTTTATCATACCACATGCTATAAGTTTATTACTTATTAAGTAATATTTCCACTTAAAAGTTCGTCATTCTCAAAGGGATATTTCTTTATAAAAATAATTTTACGGAATCGTTGAGAAAATAGAATAGAATATGCACATGATTTATGCTACTTATTTTACTTATTTCCTTATGACTTCTCACCTTAGCCTTCTAATTCATTTCGTTTGCAATATTCATCATATTTCAATCATTTTTTACTCATATCATGAAGTCTGACTAATTTGTTGACTGCGAACATCTTACTTGTTATAATTTATTTTATTTTCCAACTTATTCGTCTTAAATACACCATGATTGGTACTTATTTCACCACAATCATTTTATTTCATCTCTTTCATTATATTAAATTACATGATATCGCTTTCAATCATCCCACTTATCTCCTGCCTATCATTCATTGGATTCCTAATGTTCCCGTTCCTCTCTTTCATTTCGTACAATTTAGCCATTTCATCTATCTCATATAACCCGACCATCTTGATAATAAGAACCATCTCATTTACCTTGTCTAGCTTTCACTTTATTTGTCTCAATTATCTCATCAATAGTATTCATTCCATGCATGCTTCATGAATTTGTTGCCCCTTTCACGGATTTGTTTGTTAGTCGCTTTGCTTTTTTTCATATATCTTTTGTATCGAAATCCTCCAATTCGTGATTCTTCGTATATGCTGCCAAGTAAATTATTTTATCTGTCAACGGCATTTCATCCCATTTTCTATATAATTATTGTAGCCAATCAGCGTGCGATTTTTGCGATTTGCGACAACTTCATAACGAGTGTTGCTGTTAATCTGTCAGTTATCGGAATAAACGTCGTACATTCTCAGCGAACGACCGAAGTTCGAGTCCGGCTAGGGGAACTGTTTTTTAATTTATATAGGACGTTAAACGTGAAAAGAATAGTTAGATATTACGTAAAGAAAAGTAAAGAACTATTTGAATAAAAAATAAACAAATTTATTAAAATATTTATTTATTTACACGTCCCATACATTTAATGCTCCCAAAAATATATCACGAGATTGTTATGAGAATATATTTTGCTGAATGGGCATATAATAATTAAATTATTCTTCTTTATCACATTGTTATACTTACCTTATTCTAATAATTTATTCCTTTCTTTTTGCGATACTTGTCCTCGGCTTTTATTACTCTATTGCCTCTATTCCATTGTTATTAACACGGACTGTATAAATCAGGAGAATCCAAAGACTTCAAAAATAGCTGCTGACACTTAAATTTTAGATATTTCTGAAATACTGACATTCTGGAGTGGAAAGATATTTATGTTCGTTGTTTGGATTCGTTTCTATGCTTCTGCACCCCAAAATTAATGAAAAATTACTTCAGTTCAGAAAAAGGATGGAAACACTGAACTTTAAAGTTCCCCATGTAAGCATAATTTTCTAATAGGCGCCGAAATCTGTGCGGAAGTGTTGAAATAATCACGCCTGCGTTTAGTGGCGGCACTGATAAGTAAATCATACTTTATTATGTTTGCCCACGTTTACTATACTGCAATAGTAAAGCTGTGACTACTGTGCCTTTGTCGTACTCATTATAGACTATCAAATGTTACAAGTTTACATTTTTTTCACGTTTAGACAAAATTATCCGATATTAAATTCTGCCAGGAAATATAAGATCCATTCCAATTCACGAAAGTCTGGCCTCAAATTACCATCTGTAATGGTATATTAATTTGTTATTATAATAGTAAAGTTTTCTGCCAACATTTCTCTCATTATACATTTCATTTTTGCTAATGTCTTAAATTTAACTTGTTGCATCATATTTATGAAATGCGAGTATATTGTCTTAAATACTTGCCAACTTTAGTATATTAGCCAAAGCATGGTGTCTTTATGAGCTCCGATTGATTCACCTCGTTGCGTGAAAATGCGTTTATATTCGGGCCATTAATGTCAAGTACTCCCTGGGACTTTTCATGAGAATCTAATTAAAACGTCCGCGACACGTTCAATCGTTCCACCATCCCACAAAGTGGTGGACGGGTACCAAAGCTCAAAGAAAACTGCACGATTCGCTCCTCTACTGTTATGTTAATTAGCTCGTGCCTGTAAATTTTCTGAAGAAATTACCCGGCATGTAATTTTCGTTTCACGAATTTTCATCGTTTTTTCGCGTCGGTTGTTGTGCAATTTATACCCTAATAATTACGAATTTTCGGCCATTTACAGGGCTTTTTCGGAATAATTCACAATCATTTGCGTCTGAATGTGACATTCGACATTTTTGGTACCACTATTTTTGCCGTATTTTCTACTTTTTCAAAACTTCTTTAGTATCTTACAGGAACATACCATATATTGCCAGCCTCAATGTCATACTCGATACGGAGTTCTATATGGATTGATTGCAAATAATAGATCAATATATATACGCTAAATGTTATAAAATCAATCCAAATTTAAACATTGCATTATCCATGAATGAGATGATACTTATACAATTAATACGAGTGGAAATCAGTGAGGCCCTACATAGTTTACCCCTTTATTAAAAGGGCCATATAACGGGAAACTTCATTGGTTGTGCAAACCTTTGCGGCCCTATGTTGTAAGTAGTTTTTATTTTTTCAGTGAGGGCACTCGTGCGCACTGAATTTATCATTATCCTTGTCTAGCGCATGTTTAATTATGAGACACATAAATTAAATAATGTCTCAAATTTTACAACACGTCATCAGATACGTTGAATTTACATTTATTTTGGCGACATTTTTTACGAATTTATCGTCGTTAAATGAGACGTTTAAAAATAATTTCTTTAGTGAAGTGATTTAATGTGAAGTATAAATAATACATTCATATTCAGTTAAGTAAATCTGAAAACGATGGACCGTTTCCGAACAAAGTCAATCACTTTATATTAGCGATCTATTTTAAGATAGTTCTTCTACTAGGGTTATCCAAAGCAAGTAAATTTGACCTAGAAACATTTAATTTCGTTGAAATTATACCCAAATTATAGTATGTAATAAAGCACCGTTAAATTGATCTAAATTGTTATTAAAACTTGTGAAAGTGCAATTACATAAATATAAGTGCAAATCATATTAAATGAACTGTGAGATAACTTATTTCAGTAAATCTATTTTAGTTAATCAGTGTTTTATTAACTAGAAAACATTTTGAATCTGCGTTACCCACTAACCCAACCACGGCTTCGTTCGTGGTGCTTCAACTTAGTTTCAAAACACATATAATGCATATACAGAGAGGCATCGTGTGCCTTGGCAACTTGAAATTATCTAAAATTACAATTACTCCCCAAGGGCAGTTATTGTTATTTCCGCAATTCCGCCGCGCCCTTAATTACGATAAATTAACCTAATTTGCATTAATTACAATACTCCGTCCCTGCAATAGGTTGTAGTAAAGATTTATTCATTACTTGTAGATTATTCCATAAATTTTAAATACCATCTGGATTGTCCTTAAAAATGAATGCAAAACATCTAATAAAATTAAATAAATATTTAAACATTAGTTGCAATAATCTGATGATGAAATCTGTAATGTATGGTATTAACTTTGGTAATAAAAACGCAGAAGTTTTGTATTGTTTTAACTAACTATTTAGGTTAGTTTCGAAAGCTAAAGTAGATATTTATATAAATAAAGTTCATATGTAGTACATTAATGTAGTACATACATATCATCTATCATTAGACAACAAAATAAGAATACAAAGTAAGCGACCATGCATAGAATATGCGGATGATATTGTGTTGCTGGCAGAGGAAGAGGAAGGATTAAGAGACATAGTAAGGGGAGTAAAAAGATATATGGAAGGAAAAAAGCTCGAATTGAGTGTGAAGAAATCAAAAGTGATGGTTTTTAAAAATAAGGGAGGGAGGGAGAAGGAAACATTTTGGTGGTGGGGAAGAGAAAGAATAGAGGAAGTGAAGGAATACAAATATTTAGGGTATGTGGTAACTAGGCATGGAAGGGAAAAAGAACATGTGAGAGAAAGGGTGAGAAAAGCTGGGGTGGCAATGGGATGGGTATGGAGCTATGGAGAGAGGAAATTTAAAGGGGATGTAAGGTAGAGGTTAAAACTGTTTGACAGTATAGTGAAAGGGATTTTATTTTATAGAGTGGAGATATGGGGATACAAAGAATGGAAGGAGGTGGAAGGGCTGCAAGAAAAATACCTCAAGTGGATTTTAGGGCTGGAAAGAATAACACCGGGGTATATAGTGAGAGAGAACTGAAAAGAAATAAATTGAGGGTGGAAATGGAATGGAGAGCGGGAAAGTTTGAGGAAAAACTGGAGAAAGGAGGAGGAGGGGAGTTGGGTTTGAAATGCATGTTGGGAAAAGGAAGGATGAAAGAGAGAATAATAGGAGTGAATGGACAAGAGAGAGTGTTGAGAGGGGGAATTATTTATGGAGAGGAGATATGAGTGAGGAAGCTTTTAATGAATGGGGAGAGAATAAATGGGAGCGTTTGAGGGAAAGAGATATAGAAGTGGATGAACAAGAGAGAGGGGAGAAAGTGACAGCGTCTAGGTCATGTGTGAGTTATGAAAGGGTGAGTTGGGTACCAACATATGTACGAATCTGTAAGAGAAATGAGGGGAAAAGATTGGTTTGAATAGCGAGGTGGTGATGCGGGATCGTGGAGAGGGGGAATAGGTACTGGATGGAGGAGGACGAGAGAAAGTGTAGATTGTGCGAGAGGGAGAGAGAGAATGTCAAACATTTAAGAAACAACTGCGAGTATATGAGGGAGAAAGGAGAAAGAGGTGTGGATGTACTAAATGTGGATAGTAGAGGAATCGGATGGATGGAGATGATAGAACTAGTAAGAAGAGAGAGAGAGAAAGAGAGAGTTTGTTTTTATTCATGTGTTGTGTAACCGCGGTAAATGTAATGTGGAATCAAGTTTTGTATAAAGGAAGTCCTATGTAAGCACATTATTGTGAAGGCATAATAAATATCTATCTAAGTAAGCGACCGTGTACAATGCCAAAAGGCGAGCCACAACTCAAAGACGCTATTTTACAGACTGACCTTCGCAGTAGCAACTAACTTTGAAAAAGAAAGTAATATCCACTTCTTTTGTATTGTGTGACTTTGTCTACATGTAACCAACGTACTGCCACTAGTTATGCCACTTCCTTGTAGATGGCGGTAAATGATATTCAGTCTAGCCGTAAGCGCCGAAGTATGTTAGAGACATTTTACGGAATCTTCATGTGATTTTCGAATTTCTTCGGGTATTGAATCTTGGCTTATAAAGTAATTTTTTTTCATAAAGTTAATTTACTTAATTAAAGTCTTCTGCTTTAGGCTAAATTGAAACCTCCCATTTGGATGGGTATACTAAAAAATAGAATTTACGTGCAAGTTTGACAAATATATATTTTTATTCTTTAAATATATGCGAATATGTAGAAACTCAGGCCATCAATCATACGTATAAGCTCCGACGTTCACTTGGCTGTATTCCTGATTCCGCATGACGTTCAACTAACTTTTGCAACCGAGAATCCACTGGAAAATATGGAATACGGAATGAGGACGTCGTGAGGCCGCAAAGGCATATATTTTCTTTCCTTCGACGCGGAAGTCTGCAAGGCTCAATCTTTGTCAATAACGCGCGAATAGTTTCAACACCCTTGAAGATACTAGTGATTTTTGAAACAGGAAACTTTTATATTTCAGGACCGATATTACTGTTCAAATTCATAAAGTACCCGTTATTTCAGTGTCACATTAGTCCATTAACTCCTAAAGGGCACTTTTTTTGTTTCACTTTCAAACAAGTATTTCGTATCAAAATCGAAGTTGAAACAATGTAAAGGTGCTTATCCTGCTAATTTCAAGGTCGCTCTTCAAGATTCCGAGGTCAGAATTTAGTTTCAGCCATCAGAAATTCCAATATGGCGCCAAAATCGCGATACGAAAAATAATCGTCGGAATACTCCTCGAACTTCGAAATTAATTTTTCCTCAAGTTTCAATGACCGGATAAGATTTTTACAATATCACTAGTACTGCGCCCATCTCGATGCTACGCAACAAAGTAATCTGGAAATATTCGATAATTTCGAAGGTCTTAGGCTATTACACCTGAAAATGTTCGAACGCTCTAACTAAAAAATTATGAGATTATTTTTAAAAATGCTAAAATGAATTGGTATGAAAATTTATTGAGAAAATAGTACAATTTTTTCAGATTTGTTTGAGAAACTGTTTATTTAATTTTTTTTTCAAAGTTTAAATTATTTATAAAAAACTCTAAAATATTTTAGAATCATTATTTGTTGTTTGCAATCTTTTCTACAAGTTCATAGTATTCGAGGAAATGTATTACAATTATTATCTTTAACATTTTTGCCTCAAAAGCTATCATCTTTTAGAAATAATGATAAAAAATAATTTACAATTTTTTTTTTAATTTTGATACAAAATTTCTCAAAATATCACAAAAGAACTAAAAATATTCCTCTCTATTTCTCTATTGATTTTAGGCACTTTCACACTTTCTTATATATCCAGAATTTTTTAAAAAAAGCTCAGTTCTTGAGATTGAGCGTTTGGAAATTTCAAGGTAAATTTTAATTATGAGCCCGCCATTTTGAGGTTGCTACAATGATGTGGGATATAAACTAAAATTTTTTCAAAAAATGAATATATTTTGACTTTTGTGCATAAATTTAATAGAATCCCAATATTCTAATAGTTCGAAAAATTTAAAAGCACAAAAACAAGGTTTTCGTGATTTTGTTTTAGTAGAAAGAAGCAAATGAACTCTTTCTTGTAGGCATTTTTATTTTTGTGTTATTTCGCATTTATTTATACTCAATCTGCGCAATATTAACGTGCTAATACACTAAGAAATTATATTTTCCCATATAATTGGTGACTAAAGTAAGCAGTTAAACAATAATACAATGTGCGAAAAATTAAATCGCCAACTCCTTAAATAAATTAGAGATAAATCGACTTTATTCTGTTGAGTTCAGTGAAAATAAAACATTATATAATATGCTATATTTTTATTTACCTAGTACAATGTCTTAAAGGCAACAAAAAAATATTTGTTAGTTAAAAAATTGTACATTTATAACTCCATCCAGTAAATGTATTTTTATGTTCAGCCTGATTTTTTTTAAGAGTTAAATGAATTTTGAAAAATGTAATAGCATTTTTTGAAATTAATAAATTCTTTTTAGCTTAAATCTTTATTGGTCAGACAAATTTGTTACTCGTTTTATTATGGTGTCTCAATTTCCTCGCCAAAAATAACTAAAGAATTAATTTTTTTGCATTCTTTGAACGACTGTTTAGTAGTAGTAGTAGTATATTTACTCTCTTATGGGGTACAACCTGTTGAGAGGTGAGGTGAGTTCCAGAATAGACCGAAAACTTAATTCGCAGATACAAGGATAAAAACCATAAAATAAACGCAAAACGCAGGGAATATAAAATATTAAAAAAAGATAAGAATAAAACAGAGCAAAAGCGCAGTACATTTAGTAAAACTAGAACTAGTCGCCAGACAAGAATTGTCTTCGCACGAGTATTGCTCTTATGAATTTACATAAGGTTTTCGCTGAGAAAAGGTCAGGTTTACAGATCAAAGTACAAAAAATGTTATTCGGAGAACACGCGGATACATTTGCAACAAAATCACGTCTCACTGGTGCGAGTAGGGGGCATTCCGTAAAAATGTGACATAGAGAATCGGGGACATTCATATTACATAACGAGCATGGCGATTGGGGATTATAGATGAGACGCATACCGGCGAGGGAAAGCGAACGCGTGAAGACTGTCGCTAATCTGAGCTGAGCTCTTACTCTTAGATAAGGGAGAGGCAGACGAGGCGGATACAGCGTATACGACGAGTCGCTGAGCTGACGGTAGAGTGGTAGCTGAATATTTTCGGAGTTAAAATATCTTGCTAAATCTTTAGCTCTGCAAGAATCTGCATATTTAGCAATTAGTCGCGGACCAACGCTCGCCCAGGACTCAGCGTCAAAGCTGCCCCGCAGGACATCAACCTCCGCTTCATCCAATAGGGAGAAAAGCTGCGTGAGCCAGTTACGGGGCTCTTCTGGAGATATCACGGATAATTCTCTTAAGCGAATAAGTAAAATCTTGGGCAGCCTTGAGTCGGGAAGTCGGAGGGTCTTAATTACCCATTTTATCGATCGATTTAGTATCTCAACCGCAATCGGAGTGATACCGAATTCTAATCGTATTATATAAGCCGGGGTGTTTCTTGGCAAATGGAGAAGTCTTTTGAAAAAGTCGATTTGCACCGACTCCAGCCTATCCAAGTGGCGGAGAGCCCAAAACGGAGCCGCGTATAATAGTACCGATGTAACCATAGCTTTGTACAGTTTCCAGTATGCGTCCCATGCGTCGATTTTAGCGGAATTTATTACGGCTAGGGACGCGGCTGCTGCGGCCCTTGTTCGAGTAACGGCGTCCTCCGAGGGCTGAAGGCCTGACGTTGATGATGAAAACACTATACCTAAAAACCTGTAGACGCTTTTTACTTCGACTGGAATATTATTGAAAAGAAAGCCTCTTGAGAACTGATCGAGCGGACCGGCTCTTCTGAAACAGATTATCTTAGTTTTCTCGACATTTACAGTGAGCCGGTTAATCGAGCAGTAGTCAGAGAGGATTTTAAGCTTACGGCGAAGGTCTGAGGGGGAAAAAGCAAGAATGGTAAGGTCATCGGCATAGAGGAGCATTAGCAGATCCGTGGATCTGGTAACATCCACTCCGCGTACCTTATTGTCTCGAAAAAAGTAACTATGTCTGACAAATATAATATAAACAACAACGGACTCAGAATTTCGCCTTGAAGTACGCCTACCGTTACGTTAAATCGCGACGTTTCCCCGTTTTCCTTGTTATACAGCACTGACGCAGAGCGATAAAGCGCACTAAGCACCCTGACGAATTTTGCGCTAACACCTAGTCCAAGTATCTTTCGCCATAGCAGATCGTGAGGCACGGAATCAAAGGCTCTCTTAAAGTCCACAAAAAGGCTATAAAGTTTCGCGTTCCGGCGCCTCAAAACGACCTGCGCGGAGGCGAGAAGGCAGAAGATATTATCCTCCGTCCCTCTCCCACCGCGAAAGCCGGATTGTTCCTCCGGTAGGATGTCTCTCTGAGTAGCCCACTTGGACAGGCGTGTACATAGGATCTGTGAAAAAATTTTCGCTAGTGCGTTAGTTATTGCGATTAACCGGTAGTTAGAAGGATCGTTACGGGCGCCCTTCTTATACAAAGTAAAGATCGTCGAATCAGCCCATCCTAACGGGAAGGCTTCCGCCGTAAAAATTCTATTAAAGAGCGAAAGAAGGAGAGAAAGCCATTGATCGTCCATATGCTTAAACAGTTCCGCAGGTATTTTATCTGGACCAATGGCCTTTCCTACCTTCAGGGTCCTTAGACTTTCCCTAAGTTCAGACACAGAGAAAGGTGAGTCCAGCGCGGGATCAAAAGTACCAAAATACTGCACGGGCGGCAATTCTATCTCCGGAAAGATCTCGCGGAAGAACGCATTCCAGTTTTCGTCTGACACTTGATGGCGTAGTGTAGGTTTCGAACGAAATTGGCGTACTGCAGACCAAAAATCTGCTGAGTTACGGATTTCCGCGAATCTGTCGGCAATATTAGAGTCGTAAGAGAGTTTTTTGGCAGCTAGTAAATTTGAGTAACACCTACGGGATTCTTTGAATTCTTCCAAAACGGCCGCGCTGTATCCAGACCCCCTCATATGTCTCAGGGTGCGAGCTAATGACCTCTTAGCGGAAAGACATTCCTTGTCAAACTACTTTTTCCTGAATCCTAACGGCGAGAGGTTATTGCTAATAACATAGTCTTTTAAAAGGCCGGAAGAAAGCGCCGAGTTGCGAATCGTTACAGTTAAATTGTTATAGCACTCGTCGAGATCATTACAAACAGCAGAAACAGTGGTTTGAAACGAGGCCGCGAGAAACGCATGATATAATGTAAACGCACTAGTTGCCCCGTCCGAGGGGTTCTGAAAACGAGTCACACGACGCAATACAGAGCTTTGAGCAGGTGTCTGCGAAGAAGAGTTATCTTCGAAGAGATAGAGTTCCACTGACACTGGCAAATGGTCAGAGCCATAAAGATCATCGCCTATCACAAGATCGTGAATATAATGAACATGCGGTATCGAGATCCAGACAAGGTCAACGAAAAAAGTATAATGCGCAGGAAAATCACTTAACGTTCGACCGTTTAATAAAACAAAATTGTTTATGGACATAAAATCGGACAAAATGGTTCCGCGTTGGTTGAGATTCACGTCATAGGATCGTCTACAAACTCGCACAGAGGACTCTTCAAAAATTTGAGCTACGTCACTTAATGGGTAAGACGGACCCATCCGACAGTTAAAATCGCCTCCTAAGATGAAAATACAGTCTGGAAACTGTTCATTCAGTGAGTCTAGAATAATTTGTAGGGAGGAGAGCAGTGGTTCTAAATCGGAGAGAGGAGAGAAATAAAAGGAGCCGACAATTAAATTTAGCGGATTCATATTTAATTTATAAAAGAGCCAATGAGGTGACGAATTTAGCAGAGTGAAACTAGAGTTAGGATCAATTAAAGACAAAAGGCCTCCGCTACAACGGCCAAAATTACTGGTGCGGATGGCTGGTGAATTAATCACTGAATGATCAGTAAGCAGATCCTCTGCGCGAATTTCGAGATCCCGCCAAGTTTCTGAAAAGTTCATAATTTTGTGTGCGGAATAAAAACAATTCTTTTTAATGTTAAAAAAACCATGAGCGTTCCAGAAAACTATTTTTAATAAATTCTGACGAATAGGAGACTTAATACAGACAGGCGATGATACTGCATCTGGTGACGATGACGATGAAACGTTGACAGAAGACGAAGGACGGGGACAAATTAAAAACCCGTTTCTATGGATGATGAGAGCGTGTCGGTGTCCATGGATGACGGTCTTGCGTAGGCATTTGCGTTTTTCTTACTAGAGCTGGCTTGCGCTCGACTTGCAGAGGATGAGCGAAACGAGGCCGAATTTCTTTCCATTACCGGCTCAGGACATGGAATATTGAAGTCCTGGTCCGCATCCGACCATTTCAGCCATACGCTATTGGTGGCTATGGCATCGCCCTTTTTTTTGAATAACGCGCCACAAGAAGCGGCAGCGCGGCGAGCCACTCTGACCTTATAGGCCTTGAGGCGTTCTCCATCTGTATAGTCCGGATTGATGAAGATGTTTGTGGACTGGAGCGCCGTTTTCTTAGACGACATAATGACGTATTTGTCCTCTTCCAGCATTAACTCTGCCAGGTACGTCGGAGGATTGATGCGGATTTGGCGCGCGGCGGCGACCGAAGATTCCAGTGGAAACTTCGCAGAAAGGAATTTATAAATTTCCTTTCTTAGCGGACCCGGACCGGGCACAAACCCGGTAAGGATGATGTTCTTCCTCTTGAGTATTTTTTCCTGAGCCTCAAGTTTAGTCTTAAGCGTGTTGATTGTTGATTCCTGAATGTCCACTCTTTCCTGTAGACAGCCTAGGCGTGATGAAAGATCAGAGTTGATCTGGTCCACCTTAGACTTGACCGCTACGATTTCACTCGTGCAATTAGCAATGCTCGCTTGAAGAGCATTAGATTGTTGCTGGATCGCAGTAAGCAACGATTGCTGCAGTGATTCCAGGGTTAGCGGTATATTGGACGAAGACATCGTTGGAGAATCAATAGGCTGCTGTTCCGGCTGGATTTGATCTGCAACAATAAGTTTTCTCTGCCTCGTTGGTTGAAGATCGTTCGGGTCGTCCGAGTCCGGTAGGCCGTCTCGCTTACGTTTGGCGAGACTGAAACCGAAATCTTCTAAAGCGCTGCAACTGCTAGTACGAAGCGCTCTCCACTTAGATGCTGTTATGGGGCGGCCGATGAGGGCAGCCGGGCGCAAAATGGTCGTTGTACGCTCCACCTCTCTGTCACTAGAAGAGGACGTAGGCAGGACAAACGCTTGTGATTCGCTGCGGGGCGGACTGGGTGCTGACATTAGTCGCTCGCGGCCGAGAGCTTCTGACCTCTTGTGGTCAAAAAATATAAATACTTTATGCGTATCACCGCGAGTAATAGAAAGTATACGCTTAAATTGATAAACACGATTTACCGACTACAGACGATACAGACGAAAGACATACACACGGACGACTACCAATACGACCGAACAGATTACTGTTGTAAATCGCCTTGAGGTTTACACACACACAGTCGATGTAAACACGACTCGGGAACGCTGAGAGTGTAGTGGGCCGCACACAAGCAAGGAGCAAACTCACCGTTATGCAGGCGAGACACAGGCGAATATCAAAAATAACTCCGTCTTCGAGAAGAAATCTTGAGAGTTGAAGCACGTTGCATATGTCGGTTGAACTGGAGATGTCATGTACCATTTAAAGGGAGCAGCGTGTCCTCTTCAGATGCCGATATGATGGTAGAAAACCCGAAGAAGATAACGGTAAGTGGCAGATTGAAGACCAATGCTGTCAAACCGGAGAATTATTCCGTGTTGTGTTGACAGCTGCGTGACGTCACCACAGGCGAAATTTTCCAACCGTCACCCCGTCGGATAGGAAGAAAAGTTACCTCAAAAAATTCCGGATAAAAGACTCGGCAACTCAATAGCTCATTACGAACTGGGTCCGAGACGATCCGGAGGTAATTTTCTGTGCAAAAAAACTCCCAAAAAAAAGGACGATAAATAGTCTGTAACTGACATAAATACGGAGCACAGAAACGCACGTCTGCTGTACTTACCGTCTATAACGGAACTCCCAATGAACGACTGTTTAATACGGCTAATTTTGTGCCTAGTCCCTTCCCTTTAAATTCAATTATTAATTTTGAAATGCTTTCGGATACTTTTCTAGTTTTAAGTCAAGGAAATATTGGCTTAACATAGTGTTACAGGCATCTAAGTAAAAAAAGTTTAGAACCTAAAAGTAAAAGTAGTATTGCCTAAAATAATGCTTTCCACCATTAAAATAAATACCAGCCTAATCTCGCTGAGCCTTACAAGATGTTAAATTTAAGGTGTACCTACTTCAACATTTTTTTAATTTTCCGTTTCAACACTCGTTTTTTTTTATTTATAAATCCAAAGTATTTACTCCACAGAAATATTTAATTTTATAATAATTTCACATTTTCCTTAGAACTTGAAATTCAAGATATTTGTATACATTTTACGTAACATTTTCTTTTCCTGTGAGATTTTTCCTGTATAGGACAGGGTATAAAATAAATATTACACTTACGCTGGCATTTCCAGGGTTGTTTTCCAGATTGGAAATAGCGGCCGTCTTTCAAACTAAGGAGCAATACAGAAAAGCGGGTAAGGGTTCTGTGCAGAGCCGTCGGACGAAAAGACGTTCGGACAGAAATCTACGGAAATGTACACGAAATACCGATCCCACGGGGTATGCAAAATGCCTGATCTCGATGTACGCGCGAACTTGCGCGGGCATATACAAGAATTTATTAGACCCGCAGCTACTTTGGTCTCGTACGTTTCAATAAGAACGAGAATGAACATTTCTCGTAAAAAAGCTTGATATGCGTAATTTCGGTTTTTACGTCATCTCGGAATTTATCTTTTTAAAGAGAATTTTGGTTTACGACCTGGATCTCGGCCGCGTTAAATGAAGCGAGGTGTTATGAGGTAGTTATAGACTTTGTGTTTTTTACATGTTCTTTAATTGGATTCCAACATTTAATGAGTTGTAATCCTGTTTCAATCTGATTAATTTGTTGTTCGCTGCGTTCTTGTTCTTTTTTTTACCTTTTGTATGTAACTTTTGATCCAAACATAACAAGCAAAAATTTTAAATAATTGATAGGATCTCTTCCTTCAAATCTCGTAATCAAAAACAGCCGGTGATTTCATAAAATAAGTATAAAAAAAAATTGTTTTATATATTTCTTGTACGTTTCTTTATAAGAATTGAATATTTCGGCATTTCAAAAGGTAATACAGACCATCATAAAAGTATTAATCACGGATTTTAAAATCCTGTGAATTATTTTTTGAAAAAGCGAAATGGTATATACAAATGATTATCTTCACTTTTTCATCATTTGAATTTTTCGCGAACTCCGTCGGTCAACTGTCAAATAATCGATATTTGTGGTAGAAAATGTAAAATTTTATTATGATCTCTTGGTGTCATTTTATATGTATTTGAAAAATTCTCCATGGCCGTTTATATGGCTGATAAATATATATTATTAGTAGTTTTTAAAATGGTCAGTATGGTCTATTGCAATTACCGTTTTGAAATATAAATATGATTTTTGCAATAAAACATCGTCAGAATCAGTATTATGTTCGAAATGAAACAATTGGACAATAACAGGATTCGAAAGAGGAATTCACGAACTATCGATTTTAGTTTATTTCAGTTTTTTAAGGTTTCAAAAGTTACAGGTCCGAGTGTTATTTCCAAATGTTTAATACAATTTTGATTAGAAAAAATTGTTCTCTTTTTATAATCGATTAAAAATTGAGAAAATAATATAGAAATATATGTAATATATAAATTATAGACGCAAAAGATTTATTTTGTTTGTAATGAAGAGGTTCAATTGAAACAAACTATGTATTTATATACAAACGAGGAGTAATATAGAATGTTTCCAAGATAGCTAAACGCGGGATATACAATATTTGGAAAAAATACTTAATACCGTTTCCAAGAAATTAATTTTCATTATTTACGATATGGTTGACGGCAGAGAACATTACTGTTCTTAAACAAAAATTAAAAGCTCTAAAAATAAGTTGTTAAACCACTTTTATTAATTACTAAAATTTTTTTCTTTTTGCAAGTTAAGAATTTTTAAAAAATGATTGGATTTTAAAGAGTTATGGCTTTCAAGAAAAGGATTTTATACAACTTTACCGACGAATTTGTAGAAATCAAACGACAATTAACTTAAAAAATATTAACTATGTTAATGATCTTTTTGTTTAACCTTTTAAAGCATACATTTTTCTTTACGCTGAAAATAACTAAATCTTGTTACTCGGAAGTTTTCGGGGTCTCTGATTATGAATCTGGCCGCAGATCTTCAAAATTCAAAATGGCGAATCTAATATGGCCATCCGAAATGCAAAAATTTACTTGATCGTGGTGAAATTGGGTACTCGGAGATTTTCGGGATCACTGCTTACGAGTCAGGCCTCAGATTTTCAAAATTCCAAATGGCGAATCCAAAATGGCCGACCGAAATGTAAAAACAAGTCAGATTCACCCTCGATTTCAGTCGGCCATATGTCATTTTGAATTTTGAAAATCTGCGACCAGATTCGTAATCAGTGGTCCCGAAAACCCCCGAGTATCCAATTTCACCTCGATCAAGTAATTTTGTGCAATTCGGTCGGCCATATTGGATCCGCTATTTTGAATTTTGAAAATCTGAAATCAAATTCGTAATCAGCGACCCCGAAAACCCCCCAGTATCCAATCTCGTCATATTTGAGTGACATTGTCTTCTCCAGATATATTTTCCATAAAAAAATCAAGCGTTTTTACACTCTATTCAATTTTTTTAAACAATATAACATGATAATTAATTAAAAATATCGATTTAATTACGTTTCCTAACATGTTCTTGAAGTAAGGAAGCAAAAATTTGTAACAAAATTAATTAATAATTACCTTAAATATATAAATAATGAATTATAGAAAGGTATAGCATATAATAAATCATCAAATGCTACGGCTCTGTCTTTTCTTCTAACTTTACACTAAAAAAAATGTTATTAAATGTGTATTTAATTCAATAAAATGTTCTTTGGTTTGAATTATATTTCTTTAAATTTAAGGAAAATTCTGCAAGTTGATTTTGTTTCGAAACCTCTTGACCATAATAATAGATATGTAACTAGTAACATTAATTCGATTAAACAACTGAAATACAACGAAATCGGAAATCCTTGACGTCATTCGTATGTGCAATATTTATGCCAACGAAACGTTTCGAACAAACGTATTTATTCAGGACAAACCTACTATTTAAATTTTTAATTTGAAATATTGGACAAATATTAAAACATACATTAATCCACTAATTGTCAGTCATCATATTTATTAGATGCTTTTATATTTACTTCGTCCACGCAGATAGTATGGTTATCTAGAGTTTAGTACAGTTACCATATGTACCTTATATACCACCGATTGATAGTGCAAATGCGGATTTTAAACGCCTACGAAAGAAATGATATACTTGATTCAACTAGAAAAATAGATAATTTAATGTTGTTAAGAGTGGTGACTTCCTAAACTAAGATTGTACAAATTAATTAAATAAATAAAATGATATTTTCCCCAATTACGACAAGAAATTTTCTAATCTCAATTGTTACCAATAAATAAGTAATATTAAGGTATCATGTCATGTTGGCATTTAATCGAAAGATCGATTCTTATTTTCACATCGTCTAATTAAGCGCTACATAAACTCTAACCATAGTTTGTCAACGTATAGATTTCATTTCCATGAAATATTGTATATCTAATATTTTTCAATTATCTCGTTTCAGGCCCACAACAGATTAATCTCGGATTTGGACCAAAACGATATCGAAGTAATAGAGAGCCAGAGCTTTGCCACGGAGGTCACGACGGCTCTAGAAAAGCTCAAGGAAAAGGACGTTAGGATCATCCTTGGGAATTTCAACGAGATATGGGCGCGGCGAATTTTCTGTGAGGCTCACAGGTAAGCTCTTCCTCGAGACTAGGATCTCCTTTATACAGAGTGAAAGTTCACTATAAGCAACCAGCATAATTCAGATAAGCGATTCGTACAACAAAGCTAAGATCTTGATTTTATGACTTGTTCTTGTAAAATTGTCGGTTGAAGCCGAGCATTAGTAATTCAGAATTTATTTCATTAATATTATTCATTTGAACATTCTTTTTTAACATCTATTACAAAATCTACATTGCAATGTAATGTTTATTTTGTTTTCAGATTTGGTATGTTCGGGAGGAAATACCAATGGGTTATTATGGGTATGTACGCAGAAGAATGGTGGCTCCGTCCTGGCGGGGGTTGTGCACCACTTGAGCTTTCGGAAGCTCTACACGGTGCGATTTTGACCGACCTACTTCCGTTATCCACCGAGCAACAGATCACCATCTCCGGTATCGTAAGTACAAAAAGTTCCTTTGGAACGACCTTATCTCATTAAAAGAACAAAATTCAATACATGTTTGAAATATCTTGCTGATGTTGATGTTTATAAGTGTATTTATATGAGTAATACGCTTATTGCGTTAAAAAAAAATTGTTTGTGCAAATTGTAGATAGTTTTTAAACCTGTAACTATTTAGTAAATATATTTTACTTGAGAATTGAAGGACCTTTTAATTGGTAGAATATCTTCAAAGTATAAATCCGCCTCATTTATTCGAAAATATATAATTCTGAAGTAGTAGAAAAGGTGCAAATTACGAGTAAATAAGTAATGCTTCAACGTCTAAATGTGCAGAATTTGTATACACATTTCAAAGTCGTATCATTTGACTATTTTCATGCTGCTCTTTCGTATAGCCCGAGTAAAAATGTTAAAAAATCAAGTCGAACGCTTCTTTTTATAAAAAAATTGTGAATATTAGACATTTTTATTTACAATCTTGTATTTTTTCAATATAATTTTCAATGTGATGGTTTTTGATCATTTTCTAATTCATCAGAAGTGCATTCAATGGATTTATATATTTTAATGTTTGTTCATTAGGATTTTTAAATAGCACCTGAATACCAAACATCTTTCGAAATTAATGTACTCCCTGTATTATAAAGTTTATTGGGTCATTGATTTTATGTCGTGTATGTAAATAAAATTTGGTTAAAAATATGTGTAAAAATTACATTGAAAGGAAGGTTAAAAAAATTGTTTCAAAATAAATAATCATTTGAATTGCTAAAATATTTAAAATATTTAGATTATTAAGAGATTACTTCCTGCGTAATAGTAACATTTTGTTAATAAAACCCGAACGAAATACAGACATGTTGTAGAACATGTGCTCATGACAAACTGTCACTTTGAAGATATATTTATATTAAGTTGTAATATGTAACGATGATAAAAACGATCATGAAATCCATGTGTAACGTCTACACATTACGTTGAAGATTTATTTACTATAAAAATGTGAATGTATAGTTTTCAATTTTTTATTACAAATCGCGATGGATTTTCTATTTATCCATTGTGTTTTAATTATAATTATGTTTAGTTGTTTATTGCAGAATGACTTTTCGATAAAATAAGGATTACTATACAGGCATAATGCAGCTTAATGACAAAAAACAAAACTTTATGTTAATACCAGGATGAATTTAGTAATTATATAGATTAGAAATATAGATTATATGATTATCCTTTCATTTTCCATAAAGAACTGAAATGTTAGTCTAAAAATAGTAAAATTTGTTTAATACAACTATATTTCGTACAACGCATTAAAATTGTATAGTTTATTCATATAAACTAATGGAGTTGCAGCAAAGTATCAATATTTATTAAAATACACGACAACAAAAATATTGAAGTTGCAAAAAGTCCTATCGTGGCTAACCGACATTGAATTCTCATAATTTTTTTTTAAAACTATGATGACATAAATATCTATTTTCCTCTCAACTATTTAGATTTCACAAATGAGCCATAGTGGTCATCAGATATCAACTAAGCAACTATGTTAAAGTGACATGGAGGCTATTTTTTAAAAATATTTCCTAATGTACATGACAAATTAACGTATTGTTTATAAAAAGTGCGTCTTTACACATTTTTTACATTTGTTAAATGCACTTTACACACACTGACATAATAAAATATTGTTCTAACAAAAAAAAAATTATTCAGCTACGCAATAGTTTTTCCAACTGAATCATGATACTGATTGAACAACATTTAGTTAATTCAACTGAAATGTAGTTGAAATTACTCATACTTGACTCATATTTGACAAGTAACCGGGAACAACATATTCAGTCATCGTTGCTACATATTATTTCAATGTACTTCCGCAAATTGTTGGTTCAAAACAAAAGCAAGCCTCTAGTACCATTAAACAAAACCATGTAAAAAACACTAAACGTACTATTCCATATTAACGCTCTTATTAGGAAAACATGAATAGTTTCTGTCAAGTTATTATTATCAGTCATTTTTTCTGGTAACGGATTAAAAAATAGTAGTGACAAAAAACGAATTTAAAACAAGAATGTAGGTTATCAGTGTAACGTATTCTCCTTAAATCGCCAGGTGACTTAAGCTGTCAAAAATAAATATAGAATTATATTTACACATAGTTTATGACTGATGAATTAAGAGAATAAAAATTAAAATTAAGTGAAAAACATAAATAAGAGCGATTATTTTGCGTATCTATGATCGAAACTGCAATATTAGAGAACCAGCAAAATTTCTTCTAAAAAATTTTGATATCAAAGTGGTCATGAGCAACAACAGTCAATTTCAGCATTACGTGCTGCATCATTTCATCATTAACGGCCCATTTGTTACGAAAAAACAATTATTTTTCCAATATAAGAGAAATGAGAACTATTCTTGGTTAAATCGATTCTGACAATAGTTTTAATATTTATAATTTTAAATACGAAGACATTACCACATCATTTCTATTCGATCATGAAGTTGGAAAAAGCACAAAGAGTGCTGGAAAACCTGAAATCATAGGAGAATTCATTGACCAAATGGATAGAGAAAAAAACAAGATATATTGATAAATCTAAGTTAAATCAAAGGGGCAATTTGCATAGAAGCCGCATATTATTATCCACAGCTGAACGATGAAGTCACCAAAACTGTTAATAACTGTTAAACTGTTTACAAATCACATATCTATACTGCTGAACGGGTAGTACTGAATGAGGTCATAGATTTATATATTTATAGACAAAGATATCTATATTTTTTCCGACAGTCACGGTATGCTCCAAAGTCTCAATCATCCACAGTTGAAAATTAAAATCAATAAATACTTTTGACGATCCGAGAGTAATTTAACAAGTTGAAAAATAAGCTACATTCAACATGTGAATTCAATTTTTTGTGGTTACCATTACATCTCGGTATTACTAGTAATGAAGAAGCTGAAAGATTATCCAAATGAGCGGCTGACAAAAGTTCACCACAGATCAGCAATATCCCGTTTACAGACTTCAAAGTGGAATTTAAAACTTCCTCGAAAACAAATACGAGCAAGCAAGAAAGACGGGAAGACACTACTTATTTCAAAGACAGCTCAAAACTATGGTTCCATAAACGTAACAAATTACATCGGTGCACAATTGTACGGATAAATCGGATTACAGCCAACCATTATGAGTTGACAGCATTGTTAGCCAGAATCGCAATGCTCAACGACTCGATATAAATTGTCATATCCAAAAAACTGAAATGCAGTTAGAAGAATTGTTTTTAAAATATTATAAAACATTGTAAATTGCCATGTATAATGTCACATGCCGTGTATATTATGCATCCCGCAGTTATTAAGGCGATTGACCAATTTTTTATAGAATGCGAATTGTGCGTATAATGTTATTTCCAATAAAGTTACGGTGTAGCGAATATACCTTATAGTTACGTTTCCAATGCTCAATAAAAAAATTTCTCTTATCAGTGCACGTAAATAAATTTTGTCCACTGAATGAGACATTCAATTATTGATGTACAGTAGTGTCTCCCTTATTGCATACTGGAGATTTTTCAAATGGGCGACGGTCTCTCTTATTATCTACTTCCCCTTTACCCCCACTCTTAGTGGTCGACGGTCGACAACGGTTCGAGATTCGCTCGGCCGCGAAGGTTAGGTTAGGACGCAATGGAGGAGGGAAGCCGACCGAAGGGGTATATATGCAATAAGAGATCCTAAATCCAGAGAATAAAAGATCTCTAGAGAATAAGGGAGGCCCTACTGTACACATTTTAAGAATATTTTTAGGATAACCGAAAGCAACAACTGATATATATTCGCATATAAACATATGACACAATATCTAGAAGGATGCAATTTCTTTTCGACAAAATGAATCACTTTCCCATCGCGACACCGTTGGCGAAGCCTTCTATCATGTTGTCGACTCACTTTATTATTCGAACTTTAAAAATAATGCCTCTCTGTAGATATTGATCCAGAAGAAAGTTTTTTGTCTATTTTTCAAGATTTATTAAGTTTTCGTAAGAACTTTATGCGACTGTCCCCTTATCCATGGCAGATGCCGACGGCAAATAAACCGGAGATTGGGTCGAAGGCAAAAAATGGAAGATCGATTATGCATGTACAATCGTGTAATATTGACAGATGTCAAGTTCCAAGAACTTTTCAATTTCTAATTATTTTCGGAAATTGCAATAGAAGAACGATCTTATTCAATGCGCTAAGTCAATCATTGAACGTCATCGTTTTAATCAACGAAAATATTATTTCAGTACGTTTATATAAATAACCAATATTGATTCGTGCTCTCCTTCCATTTTCGTGTGGCACGGAACGAGTTGGAAAACATTTTCGTATTCTCGAAACTTGGACCGTAAATGTCCAAAAAATTTTACGGGTGTGTAACACAAACGATTTATAGGCGGGAAATCTCGTAGATGACGAGTACGGCAAACACAAGTTATCGACACCGCAACTATCGTTCGATTTCGTCGACAAAATTTTTGCTGGCGTGTCACGTTGGATCTTCTACTTCCCTTTTTTATTATATTTACAACCTGTTTCCGTGACCGTTTTACGAAGGGGGAAAACCGCCCTAAAAAGACAGCTCCGGAGGTCATAACGAAGTAACGCGACTTTTGGGGTTTGCAGCGCACGTTCGCATTGGATATGCTTCACCCCACTAGCTCTGTGTCTTTTTTTTGCTTTATAGTCGTTCTCGTTCCATTTTCCGCACTTTTTATGAGCCAAACTTTGTGAAGGACGAGTTTCAGCATGCTACGCACCCGATAAATTTAAATTGTGATCGAGATCTTTAATAATACAACACGGAGTAAGTCAACATCCTGTGAGAGTACGATTTATTTCTTTGCCAATTTTTAGAAAGCAGTGGAATTGAATTTCAATAAACTCATAGTGGAATTCTTGGAAATGACCATTTTCGAAACAGAAAAATGTGTCTCATAGGGACGGCGTAGAAATTACCTTTGGTGCAAAAGTTGGGATAGGTGTAAATGTCATAGAGCTATGTTACGATATGAAGTTTTTTCATTTCTTCAGTTCATGATTCCGCGCTGAAATAGTTGGCATTTTCCTGAATTTTTATATTAACATCTTCAGCCTCTGAAATGATTCAAACTATACAAAACAAGAAAGTTTTTTACTATGTAAGATGAAATTGTTATTAAGTTTGCTGTATGCGAAAAGACCTAAAAAAACTTTAAATAAGACATAGTAGTTCTGGTAAGACGTGCATAAATCAAGACGAATGGCATGATTCTTTTTCTCTGGAGAAAATGCAGCCAATTTGTTTACTAAAAAGCATCTCTATGAAATTAAGTATTATTATTAAGGTTAACTTAAAATTACCTTTTTTTTACAGACGCCTGACGAGTACCTGGTGGAATACGACCAGAAGAGGGGTACCGAATACTCTAGGTTCCACGGGTACTCGTACGACGGAATCTGGGCGGTGGCACTAGCTATACAACACGTTGCAAGGCGGATTCGGCAAATTCGGCGAAATCAGACCGTGGCGGATTTTCGCTACAGGGACTCGCTGTGGGAGCAGCTCTTTCTCGAGGCACTCCGAAACACGAGCTTCGAAGGAGTTACCGTAAGTTATATCGTCCCGGACCATTTATAGAGAAATTCCATTAACCCTTTATAAGCCGACCTCCAAAATGCCGCAGATAAGAGCTAACTATACGGAGGTTCGGATGTTTAAAATGCGTAACTTCCCGGGCGCAGTGTTAATGCCCACTTAGATAGTGATCCGGATAAGCGGGGATTCTGTTTTAAGATTGTCTTCACATCGAAAGCGTTGTCGAAACTCTATTAGTGTACTTTTAGAAAGCTATTACAATGCAGCTGGGTGATAAATGATTTTTTCGTGGTAACACCAGTCAGGGAAAGCAGCAATAGGAGTAGTTACGAAATAACTTTTATAATTATTTTTAGAAATATCACAAATGTTCAGAAGTTAACCGATAGTTGCATTTTTCTCCACTAATTGATAGTCGTCGGTAATGAGATAATGATTGCTATGCATGTTGGACTTGAACCACATGTAAATAAATAGTCCTACTAATTGCGATTTCTCTCCTCTAACTTTTCTTCTAAATTTAGCGAAATTGCATATACATGAAAAGACCTACCATTTTCATCTGCCATTTATTCTGTTTCGAACAATTTTGAGTCCAAGAGAGCCTCGCAAAGTCACAACTACCACGGTAGACTACAAAAAACGATTTTTTTAAAGGGCTCTAACGATTATTTTGATTTTTAGAAGAAAATACTCAGAAGTGTCTACAGTATTGTACTGAAAAAGGAAATCCAACGAAGGTGAACTATTTATTTACCCTTTGTTCTGGCCCACCGGTCACGATTAAGTTCTAACAATTAAGGGAGAGGGCCAATAATATCTATGTTTCGCCTTCTTAAAAAGTTCATTGAAATGATTAATCTACTTTTTATCGAAGCATATACGATTGTAACAATTTTCTAATAATTTTCTTTGTTACATAAGATCTGCAACGATTCCTAAAATATATTTTTGATTGTCATGGAATTCATTCGAAACTCGTTACTTACAAATTATGAAACATCGTTGACTACGAATCCGAAGTAATTATACAAAAAATCAGGATTTAATATCCCCAATAACTGTAAATTATAAAATTCCTCCTGCATATTAGATCCGTCATTTTGAAAGTTTATTTCGGATTCGAAACTAGATACGCAAGAAACTCTCATATAACAAATTTCAAGCACTTTACAGTGTTTTTCAAAAACCTATCTGAAATTTGTTGGCCATTGTTAATAATTTTTGTATGTCTACTACAATTCAAGACCTGTAAAATGGGTTTTATAAAAAATTCGATTCTTTTTTTGAGAGTTATTATTTTTGTTAAATTTTCAACTTTAGTCCTGGAGTCGGAATTCTTTGAAAACGGCCCAAAAATTCATGAATATTTACATTATTCATAACACTGACCGAGAAAAGTTTACTTCTAGTTTGCCTTCGACAATCACAGTATCATTTCCGAACAGATTTTTTGTGACAAAAAAACTTACTGCTGGCAGTTTTTCCATCATGTCCCATTTTCGAGAAAAATGAGGTTAAATGTGTCAAAATATGAGTTTTTGGCCAATTTTCGAATCTTTTTACAGCAAAGAAGAATTCATTTTATACCATTACAGTATCATTTCCGAACTGATTGTTTCTAGTAAAAACAATGGCGCTGGTAGAATGTTCCTATCACATCTCATTTTCGAGAAACCTGAGGTTGAATAAGTCAAATGTGCTTTGTTGGTCATTTTCGATTGTTTTTATTTTTGTGTTCGATATTACATATATATGTATATTAAAAACTTATCTAATTACAATGAAACTATTCGAGTTATGTGATAACTACATATTCGTTTCCTTTTTAGGGGCCAGTACGATTCTACGACAACGAAAGAAAAGCGTACATTTTATTAAAACAGTTTCAAAGTAAGTATAATGTTATTTAGAATTAGTTAAATGTCCTTCGAAATCATGTATCACCATTTCACAGTCCGTTTCAATATTACACTAATTAAGTTACTTGCTCGTTCATTTTTAGTCGCTATCTTAACAAATAACACACAATTTATTATATTCCAGGATTAACTATTGTGTTAAAATTTAACTTTATTCATTAACATTGTCAATGTCCTAAGCGATAGAATAATTGCAATGTTTTCCTAAATATTCCATGCCCATTTACTTCTAGCATAGCAGCAAATAAATTTGCAACCTCACAGTAGGTGTCTAATATCTTTCTCTGAAACACCATTTTGTGATCTGCGAATAACATTTAAATCTCGTGAAGTAATTCGAATAATAAATCGTTCAATTCTACCACCAATTTTATCATCGAGAGGTAAGAATGTGTGTAATTGCACGGAGTGAATAAATATACTTGATACAACAATTTTACAAATGTAAAAAACGTTTCTTTTGTTCCTATAACAAGTGATATCTTTTTAGCTCAGTCGATCAGAAAAAAAAAGTTTACACCTCAAAAGATAAATATCTTTTTATAGACTGTAATGTAATGTTGAGGAGGACTTATATGTATATGCGTGAATGAGTTCATGAAGCCAATTTTTTTTTTTAAATTTGACAATATGTCACTCATTCAATCAACATTTATGCTTATTTTTCTCAAAAACATAAATCAATAAGCAGATAAAATATGAGATATTTTGTAAAAGATGTCATTACCAAATTGATGCAATAATGTAATTGTTGTTTTTGATCCTCTAACCATTTGAAAAATATTCGATTGCCAAAATTAGCGAAATTCCATGCATCCAATAAAATACTTAGACCAGCATTTTGTTTGCTGACGTTAGGTCTTTCATGAATTGCTAAAGAATGTATTGAAGCTTGTTTCTACTATATCATTTACGATTAACCTTTCTCCTCCATTGCAAAATACAGTGCTTAGCATTAAAACTTCATGTTTTATCATTGCATTAAATCGTTTTAATTTAAAAAGGAAAATTAAGCCATTTGTGGCTTCCACGTGTAAACAATGTTATAAAACAAAATTACATGAACTGGCCACACCGAGTATCATTTATTCAAAACATTGTATTTGTGCATTACTACAGTTCACATAATGTTACGTTTACTGCAGTTTACGGGAAGTTAAGTTTACTTCCGGTCATTCGAACTTAATATCGACCGCAGTCACGCGTTTCTGATTAGCCCAGGCAGAGCTAAATTCGTCGATGAAGAACAATGCATGGGTAGTTTCACCCACCGATACAGTTCAACCCCAATATCATTAAACGGCAGGCAGTGCTGTAAAAAAAGATCACTATAGCCGGCATTCGGCCCTCTGGCAATAAATTCGACTTGGTAATAAAAGATCTCTTGCGTTGAGTAGTAAACCGATTTAATACGACATTCCCTTGAGAGGCCGTTTCGCGTCTAGGAATTGTCCCAATCGTAAAAAGACCTTTAAGGCGCTGCATCGAAATTGGCATCATCAAAATGAACATTTTATAACTAATTTGCAGCATATGCCCTTTGAAATTTCTGCCTAACGTATTTTATGAATCTTGAGAAATCTTTACGCATCATTACGAGCTCGTAGACACTGCGTAAACTGAAGATTATTACATAAAATTAACGCAGTTTCTTGTTTCAATCACATCATTACATCGAATCGTGTTTTATGTGCAATTCACAACAAAGTAGTTTATTTTTAATCGATATATGAACAAGAAAAATTCTCTTCTATGGTTCCTCTTACCCTCTAAGGATTTATAAAAATTTGAAACAAATAATTAATATTGAGCAAAATATTTAGAAATATAATCAAATGTGGTTTAAATGAAATTTAATTAAATAACATCATAACTTACAACATTACCGATGTACACCTAGGTATATTGTATCTCGGGGTAAAGAAATTAAATGTACACAGAACGGATTTGAACTTACTAACATCCATGGCCAGGTATAAAAGGCATACAAAAGTGTTTAGAAATTATTGAACGCTTGCTGGTTACAAATGTGCAGTCGGGTTTTAAAAATTCAAAGCGGCGGATCAAATATTGCAGACGAATTTGCTTGTATATTGTTAGTTGGCATAGTAAACGATTAATTAAACAAATTATGAACATGTGAATGTTGTATCTGGTCTAACCATAGACTTTGTTCTACTTCAATATACTTATGGTACTCTTTTGAAAAAACTGCAGAAAAAATACATTTTTAATAATAAATTGGAATTTCTAAGCATCTCTGATGAATCAATAACGGAGCCCGAATGTTTTCAAGTTTGACCCTTGCAGTCCACATCCTAAAACTTTAAAGCTCTGGGAATTTACTATTTTAATGTAGGTCTCGTATTACTTTCCACACAAAACTAATCCTAAAAATACATCAAGAAATGAACAAATTTGCCAATTAAAAACAATAAAAAACGAATGTAAAAAAACTTTTTCTTTAATATAAAGAATTTATATAATTTTTAATAGATAGATAGATAGATAGATTTATGTACCCATATATGAAGTACATTTCTTAAGGGTAGAGTGTACAAAAAAGAAAGACGCTTGACAATTACACTTACAATTACACTACTAAATAGACAAAAGATAGAAAAAACGAGAACTACAATTACTAAATATAAAAATTTTGACATAACCGCATGTGCACAAAAGAAAACGCAAAGTTAGATAGCAATCTAATAGCCTAAGGCCATTTGCCTTCGTACAAAACTGTATTTGACAAATAAGAAGAGGCTTTTTAACGAGTCACAATTATCCGAAGTTAACAATTTTGAAGAAAAAAAATCCTGCGTCTTTTACAGGCTTTTAGAGCCAACGAATTTAATAAAAAAGTTTTGGAAAAGATTTGCCAATAATTCATTTAACCGCCAACAAAATTTAAAAGAAAAAAAATTGTGTTTTTGAGAGAATTGCGTTTCATGACTTTTTGAAAAAAGCATTTCCATCAACTTCTCAAATTTACAGAAAAATCGGATATCCCTCCTGCAAATTTTGAAAAATTTTCGGTCTTATATTAAAATTCTTCATCTTTGTCGGAAGTCCATCAACAAATACGAAATTTTCAAAATTTCCATTTCTAATTCGTACAGAATTTTATATTTCAGTTAAGTGGTGTTTCGAATTTTTTTGACCATTTTCTACGTCAAATTTACTATTTTTTTTTCAGGGTGGAAAAATAGCTATTTAAACATATATTTTTAAATGTTAATCAGCTTAGTTTAATTTTAATTTTCCTAATAGCACAGAAGATTTAAATTTCTTTGAGTTTTTACAACAATTGATATTAAGAAGTAATGAAAACACAGAATAACACATGTTTGTTACTATTAATGATTTTCCAAATGCTACATTATCGCCATTTTAATGCAATATTTGTATAATATTTTATTCTATTTCAAAATTTTCAATATCATTTTCAAAATATTACTTTAAAACAGGCCTTTGATGCGATGAATATCACTTTTCCCCGTTTTCAATTTTACTGAAGCACTTCCTTCAGGATATTTTCGAACTTTGGCAGGTAACGTTAAGGTTACGATCGCCTTCACTCCATAGGAAAATTTTAACGTCGCATTGTCAATTTCGCAAAAAGCTTCTTCGCGTCCGATAATTCTTCGACACTTCTGCATACTCGGAAAACTTGGCCATACACGTTCGATGCTTTTGTCTGTCGAGGCGAAAACTTTGCGGAAATGGGCAACGAAATGCACTGCTTTACCGAGTGGGAGTTACGAGAAAGATCCTGTGGGACCTTTCACCTCGCCGAAGACATGCTGGATAAATGTACGAGCGACACATGGCGATTTTCCCGAGAAACAGCAAACACAATATTACTTTGGACTTTGAACGGGAACGATTTTCCCGATAAACAAAAGTAATGTTATACGGAAACCCCTTACCTCATAATGTTACAGAAACTTTATAACGATAATATCGCGTCTTTTATACTGTAAGGTTCCAAATCACTTTCTGGTGAGAAAATGTAGATTTTAGTATATCTATAGTTTCAAAACGCATAAGAAAAATACCCCGGAAATTTTCTGTCTTTTAGTGGAAATAATTAACGTTGTCATGGGGGCAGTATCTATACCATGTAATGGGAAATGTTGTATAAATTTAAGGATGTTTTTCATTTGCTTAATGAAATATCTATTACAAAGATTATGTTATAGATGAATTCATTCAAGTATTGATGAGATCAAATATTATAAATAAATAATTCACAATTATGCACTAAAAAGAAAACATTTAGTAATATTGACTAAATGTGGGGTTGTCGATTAGCACTTAAATATTTAATAAATTCAACTGCATATTAGTTCTTCGAAGTAAATCATGATATCGTTTCAACAACATTTAGTCAATTCACCTGAAATGCATTGGAAATTAAGTAGTTCGTCAATATTACAAAATATTTTTCTAACATTTATTGCTTTTTAATAAATTTCATTGTAAGCTTATTCCATTTCTCATCCATTGATTCATAGTTCAACTTAAGTAACTTTATGTTTGGATTTTGCTACACTACACAGAGCTCCTCATACACACTCAACTGTTTTCTAAATTTTATTAAACTTCTCATACACCGCAGATGGTATTTGTTTGTAGTCGATCAAATAAAAAATAAAAAATAACGGCTTTAGCCTACAAAGAAATAAATAGTAGCCAGTGTCAGACTATGGCATACAAAATTTTTTCTTTAACGTTTCGAATAACTCGTACTCCTTTTCAAGAAGCTAATGCTATCAGTAACGGTTATTAAACGATATTCTTCAAACGTCGAAAACAAAATTTAAATGCCAGAGTACAATACTGGTTCTTATTGGCCGAAGCCATTTTTTTTTTATTTTCTCTTATATAAATTTTACTTTTTCATCATCTATTACAACAACTATTTATTAAATACAGTTGAATTATCATACATTTGTAACAGAAATTTCCAATTTGTGTGCAGCACACCAACATTTTTAAAGTACTTTGAAAAATGATAACAAAATCCTTTACGCTTAGTTTTGAATGCAACATTACTTGAATGTCATCATAAAATAAACCATTTCATACCAAAACTTCAAAATTTATCGCTTAAGGTTTTCATCCTGAGTAATTTTATGACTATCATTGAGATATTTTTATAGAATATATGTATTTTATAGTTTTTAGATATACACTTTCCGAATCTAAAATTAGTTTTTCGATATCACTTTCTAGTTTTTAAATATGGTTACCACTTTTTCTTTTTTCGTATTTATTTCATTTTCGAATTAGATAGCGAATTCATTTTTAGCCAAACGCTTGTGACAAAATTATCATTGTTGTTTTTGAAATTTCGTTCATCCGTATTGGAACTGCCATTTTGAATTTTTAAAATTCAATAACGGATTCCGATTCAACGACGACACAAATATTTATACGATTATATTCATCAAAATATATGACAAGACACAAGAAATAACCAAAAAGTTCCATATCCATAGCAACATTTTGAGGATGTCATTTATAATTTAAATTCTAATATGAACAAACTTTTAGTAAAAGTTATTTTGCCACATAACGCCACAGGTCTGGTACGATCCGGGAATTCCTTTACATTAAAAATGATAGTATACTGAAAAGGTTTCTCTTTTTTTCTTTAAGCATCTACATTTAAAACGTGGGAAGTGTTATCAACAAATGGACTTCGAAAAAAGTGTACCCAAAAACTATTTTCCATAAAACATCTCTAAGATACCCATAAACTTGTGGAGAATGAAAACCGGCTGTAAATGTTGACGTTTATTAACCTTTAGACTGCCGTGATTTAGAAGAGCTTATCGCCGTCAGAAAACTGGTATTTAAGGTACCTCATATCAATGATTGATCATATACAAAGTGTAGATCATGAGGTGCGTCAATATATTGATTCTCCGTCAGGGAACGGAACTGCTAATATTAAAAATTTCAAATTTAAAAAAAATGTATTTTTAATAGTAGAAAACGCCTTTTTGTTTATGAGAACATTATATAAGTTAAATTTGTAGATTTAATTAAATATTTAAAACATTTTGAAGGGTTGATAGTCAAATTTTAAGGATTGTTTTAAAGATATTTCACCCCTTTAACATAGGATTCAAATTTTATTTATTTTATAGTGCAGATACACTTTTTCGACGTTAAATCCAAATCTAATGATGAAAATACAATAAATTCAAAAACAACCCCTGAAATATTTAAAAATAAAAAACCACCCCATCAAATATGGTATTCAAGTTTTATTTATTTTGTAGTGTAAGTACACATTTTCAGGATACTTTTCGACGCTGAATTTAAATTTTATGTCAAAATTACAATAAAACCAAAAAAATAATGACCACTTGCACAATGTAGACAATACAGATTTAATGGATTTGGAGTAGGTAAAAAGGGTTGTGGAGGGGTAAATTTATATTAAATGACTTTAATAAGTGAAAATAATAATAAATTAATATATATTTTAGTCTAAAAATAAACATTAAACAAATTTTTATGATGCGTCAAAATATTGATTTTCCGGCAGTCTAAAGGTTAATAACTCAAAACATAAATTTTGATTAAGCGTTCCATGATAATGCTAAGAAAAGAATCAACTGAAAAGTAGTGCGAATATTAAAACTACCACAGAATTTTTTATATACCACTTGACACAAATAATTTCTATATCAAAATGAATAAGTAAGAGGTTGAGAGAAAAACAAGGTAGTGTTTTCAGAAAAAGCTTGAAATAATGCTTAGGACTTCTATTTCACGAACAAAATGCGCGTAGTTGCAGTAGATACGGGCAGTAATAATCAGGCATTCGGTGCATACAAGCAATAAAGCTAAGGCATTGTTTTGTTTTACTTATTGTTAGTTATCTTACTTGGTTTAGGCGAAAGAGGAAATCTTTTTGTCGTAAGCTATATCATTCCAAACAATGCACAAAATGGCTATTTTTCGAAGTTTTTCTCGTTATATCGTGACGTAATAACTAATAAAAAATGTTGATTATCGAAATCTGATTAAGCGGCTTTCAAATAACAAAGATTATTTAAGTTCAGTATAACTATAAAAGTAAATATATCATAGGGTACATTTAACGACGACATTGTTTGGAATATACATTTAATTTTTCTTATTTCTTCTAATCAGGAAAACTCCTCTCTTCGATTAGACGTATTTCAACTTTTGTTAGAAATTTCACTATTTTTAATGATGAAAAGGTTCGTTTTATTTCGGAATTAAAAAACTGCTTGAATTTCGTAGACAACGAAATCTATTCTTTTGTTTCACATTGTAATCGCGATAGAACTATGTTTTTTTTTTAATTTTAAAAACGATTCCTGTAATCTTAATAAATCAAAGATATGTCAACTTTTTTCAACAAATTTTAACCAAACATCGTTTTCAGGTGGCAGCGAGGTGAAAGTGGGGGAGTATGATGCTATCACGGGTACGTTAGATTTAACCCGAGGTCAACCTCTCGTGTGGCGAGGTAAATCACCGCCGAAAGACAGAACGTTGCACATCATCGAGCATTCGACGGTGAATATCACGATTTATGCCGTCCTCGCAACCGCTGCCGGCCTTGGCATCATCATGGCTGCGGTTTTCCTAGCTATTAACATCCGGTACAGGAATCAGAGGTATGTGTTTTTTTGTGACACTCAAAATTGTCTAGCGCCATTTTCAAAATATTCCTAACAGAACCGTTTTATCCAGGCAAGGCGAGAGTAACTTGCAAAGTCTAATAACAAATTAAGATCATCGAATCCTTTAAAGTGAATTTTGAATCCCACTGAGTAAATCATTAAAAACAACTGTAATTAAGAGATTATTTACTCTAAAGGACTGCAAATTCTCCCCAATTTCAAGTGCTCAATTTTTAATCCTTTGGAATTGAATATGACTTTTTTATTGTGGATATTATTGCTATTTATAATTTATGGCATTTTGATGATGTTGCATTGTTTGAATTGGCTTTTCATGAACGTTTTTAAGGTATATAAAAATGTCATCGCCGCATCTGAACAACCTTATCATCGTTGGGTGCATGCTCACGTACAGCAGCGTGATTTTCCTTGGCTTGGACTCGCAGTTGTCCAGTGTTACAGCGTTCCCGTACATCTGTACAGCTAGGGCGTGGTTGCTAATGGCTGGTTTTTCTTTAGCATTTGGCGCTATGTTTTCCAAGACGTGGAGAGTCCACTCCATCTTCACGGATGTAAAGCTTAACAAGAAAGTAAGTTTTCCAACTTTTTATCCTAAGTAGTTGCTTCCCATTTTCATATTTATGTTGTTAAAATCGTTAATGGGTTTTCGTAAAATATTAGACTTGTAAAGAAAATAAACATTAAAAAGCTAATTGCTTTCGAGCTTTTGTAACATCTTTCGGAAAATGATGAAATTTATTGCAGTAAATTTTTTATATTCATTTTTATAACATTTTAACACTTGGCCGCTTTCATCTTTGTGTTTTTCGTTTGACCTAATTTAAGAGCGCCTACCCATCCATTCGTTCTGATGTTTTCCTTTTAAACTCGATTCGCCTCGCATCCCGCCGCACTTGTCGTAAAATCGAAGTAATTGCCATCGATTAAAGTTTCAACGGTGGGAAAGGTGCTTCAATCTCGCGAGCTTTCGACGGGCTTTCAGTCGTTTACTCAGTGCATGTAAAATTTGATCACTGATAGACTCGGGACGACTCTTAAAGATTCGAGCTTGAAAGCGCGATAAAAGTATCTTCGCGTTGTTATTTCAGGTTATAAAAGACTATCAACTTTTCATGGTCGTGGGAGTCCTGGTGTTCATCGATCTCATGATAATGACCACATGGCAGGTTGCTGATCCGTTTTATAGGGAAACCAAGCCGATGGAACCATACGTACGTACTTTTATTGCGATATATTTTTTACTGCGAAACGAGATATAAAGTTCAAAAATGCATCTTTCGAAGTTTATCACTTATGTTCTCAACTTTCAAAAATCCACCAGCTCATTTTCTACTCTGGTCTTTCATAGAATTTGCCATTAACATCTTAAAATCGTGTTTTCAAAAATATTTTGTTTATAGATATTTATAAGTTATCGGTAATAAATTACACATGATTGAGAATTGATAGTATCACATGTAAAGCACTGTTCCATAATTTGTTAAAAAAGTGGCCATAGTCTTAATTTGGGCGACATTTTGGAACCAACTTTTGTACTCGCTGGTTTCTGCCATGTTTTATTTCATAATATTTGGTCTAATTGTATCTTTTGTAATTTAGATGTAAAGTATGTAAGCGAATTTCGATATAACACGCAATGTAAAAAATTACTATAAGATATAAAATATTTTAGTGATTCTAAATAAACCATGAAATTATGAGCATTTATACCCTGAGACAGAGTTATCCAACGTCTATCTTCTTATGTATTAATGTGATTAACTTCGCATTATCTGTTAACAAATAATTGCAAAGCAATGAATTTTCACCAAGTTACAGCCATATTTTTGCAAAAGAATAAGAAGTACTAACAAATTTGTTTAAGAAATTATTATTTTTTTGTATAGTAAGTAACATGTTAATTTACATAGTTTATACAAATAAAATATATTATTGAAAAAATTAGTTGAAATAAAAATTCTTTATACTGAAAATACTATTCTATTGTTTGGTTTACTATAATTTTCATCCGATATTTAAATATACAATTGAAAACATTATTTCTTACACAATTTTAAGTGGTAGTATTCTCGTTATTATCACACTATTACTAAGTAACGGAAAGTACATTTCGGAGCATGCGATTTTAAATACATTGTAATTTAATTTACCTTTAAAAAATGTTGAATTGTAATACATATTTAAAAGTGTATTTTTAAAATAAATTTTAATATTTTGCATCAGCTTTAAAAGAGACGTACAATTGCGATTCTAATAGGGATAAACTGTATGTTTACGAACATTTGACCTTTTTACCACCAATTCCGACTCAGTTATAAAGCAAATATGCAGCTCTTCATGTGTAATATTTAGAAAAAATAATATCCCGAAAAATTGTTTATACTTCCAGATAATTGTAAAAGTCAGATGAAAAAAGTAGACAGTTCAACAACGTCCGTTTTTTCTATATCGTCAAATTATTTGTAAATACGACACATTATTTAACGAACTCTAAAATTCAGAGCTTTCCTATGTTGGCCAGTAGTAGACTCAAGCATGTAAAATAATTTATTGACCGCTAATCAAATCACATAAAAACTACTAAACCTGCATCACATTAATTTACTTTTAATTGAATATTTATTCCTATTAGAACAAATGTTCTTAATTGATCATTTGAAATTATATTTTGACATTAGGGACTAGTTTTCAGTACTCCAAAAGTACAAGAATTTCAGATAAAAATTATTTATGTTTAGCAGATATTTTATTGATAATATTGCAAATACATAAAATATTTATAATAAATTTTGCAAGGAATAATAACCTTTTTTGGTGTAATGGGAATGTATTTCCTTGTGTGAGATAGTAAAGTTTTCCAGGACGATGTTTCCGACTATAATTAAAGGAAGAGTTTTAACTGAAATGAGTGAAGTTTAAAATTAATAATATTTATATTTATACCTAGATAAGAAAATTTATATTATATTATGCAGCCTCATCCATCGAGTGAGGACATAATCATCTTGCCAGAAAACGAGTACTGTCAAAGCAACCGAATGACTGTCTACTTAGGAAGTATTTACGCTTACAAAGGTCTCTTAATGGTAAGTAGCATAAATAATTAAAACAAAAAAAGTTTCGATATAGAAACAACTAGCCCTGAAAATGGATGGCACTGAAACGTTGGGCCTATATTCTATAATTATTCATGACTATCAGAAATTAATCTTTATTGCTTCGGTACTGAGAAAAAATTATCACTGAAACACTAGTATTTGCAAAATGTATGTTTACTGCGATATTATAAAATAGGAACTTGATTTACACACGTTTCGCATATTTTTTAATTAGAATACAGGTAATTACCAATGAATTCAAATAAAATTTGCAACACTAGTTACTAAAACAACCAAAGTACAATAAATTTTCTCTTCAAATGATATATATCTTTTAAGAGTTAGTTAATATTGTTTACAACGCAATTGAATAAGCCATTTTATGAAATGTTTATTTCAATTTAAAATATTTTTCTCTAGATCATATTTATCATTGTGATGCATTGTAATTTTCTGAAATAACTATCCAAAGTTACACATATACATTATCATATTTATAACCTGCGTATTCATGACAAAATTAGCAGTAGCTTTTAATAGTATCAGACAGTATATATTCAAAAATTTTACTCCAAAAAAATACAGGTAGTTGCTTATGTTCAGTTCTTTAGAGTAACATGAAAAACAGTCAAGCTTATATAGTTCTCCTTATTATTACTTAAATTGTTGGGCGAATCAATATTTTTTTTAAAGGACATTTTTTATCGCAAAAAATTGGAGATTTGAATAGAAATATAAACCGGAAATTTCAGTGCATAAATCAAGGTGGTTCCTCTGCTTCTCAAAAAATCTTTTTCTTAGAAATTATCTAAATTTTGTAAGAGAATAATGAAAGAACTCAAGAAACTATCTGTTAAATTTAAGCGTTAGTTAGATATTGTAACTTGTCATGATGTATTGTAACTGCAGTCCATTGTAGCTAAACCTCACACGGTGTTTAACTTGCTTAATAGAAAAAAATGATTTTTGACATAAACGGTTGCCTGTCGAAAAACCGACAAATCAAAAAGCCGACAGGTCAAAAAACCGACAATCGTAATATCGACATTCAAACAACCGACACTTCCAAAAAATGACAGCCCGCTTTTCATTGTGTCGGCTTTTTTACTGTCGTTTTTTTACCTGTCGGCTTTTTAATTTGTCGGTTTCTCAATTCAGATCCATCAGAACGACTCCTCTTGCCATTTGGGAACCGAAATATCGTCAAATAATCCGTTACAACTGAAACAAAAATAAATAACAATAATTCAACCCGAAATTTTTCAAAAAATGAACTTTGTTTCAGATATTCGGCGCTTTCTTGGCGTGGGAGACGCGGCACGTAAGCATACCGGCGCTGAACGATAGCAAGTATGTCGGTATGAGTGTTTACAACGTCGTAATAATGTGCGTCACCGGCGCAGCCATCAGTTTTGTATTGGCCGATAAACAAGACGCCATGTTCATAATGCTGGCGCTTTTCATAATATTTTGCAGCACGGCCACGTTGTGCCTCGTTTTCGTGCCGAAGGTAAATATCATCCGGGTTTTCACCCATACGAGAGCTGGTAAAATACAAATACTCTCCGGCGAACCCCAGTCTTTTTAGCGTCAATATGGAAAACCATCATGGAGGTGTCGCGCTCGTAAACGGCTCCTGAATAACCGATGATTGTGTTGAAAAAATTTTATAGTCTACCCACGGTGGTTGGGAAAATTACTTCCCAAGTATTACAGTATTCTCGTCAATAACCTTTTTATCTTGGAATTTCTGAACGTTTGATAATTTCATTCCCATACGGTATAATTAAAATTTTTAAAGTATTTTTCTAACTACTTTTATTATAAATCGTGATGAAATGGTACCAGCTTTTCATTGCTCTCAATTTTGCAAATTTAATTGCAGCTCATAGAGTTGAGGAAAAATCCTCAGGGGCAAATAGAAAAAAGAATTAGGGCCACCCTCAGGCCAATGTCGAAAACGCGAAGGGATTCGAGCATCAGCGAATTGGAAGAACGTTTGAAAGATGCGACTTTGGCCAATCAAAAGTTCCATAAACAGCTCATCGAAAAAGACTCCGAAATAGCGGTAAGTAATGTGATAAATATTATGTCAATAATAAATATATTTAAATTGTTATGGAGGTATTAACTCGACTGAATGTATGACAACTGCGTTTAAGTAGTTAGGGGCAGCGTTGCGTCAGACTTGTATGATTTTTATACAGATTAAATGGGTACAAATTATTTAATGAATCTAACAATATAAATATTGAAATGCATAAATTGATTTTACATTGAATGTTTAAAATTTATATAAAACTAAATAAATTAGGATAGGATGAAGAATCGTTTATAATTTTCAGATGTTTCTACGACGGCTGGGAGAAGATAGTATATCAGATACCCAAGCGGCGATGACCAGGTTGACTGTGCCAAGACAAGAAGGAATTATAAAGAAAGAAGGTACGAACAAAACATTAAATCTTACCTAAATAATTCAAATAGTAATAATTCATTTAACTCATTGATAGATTCTGTTCCTCACAAAAAACAATAGTATGGATAGGTACTACTAAAATATTACTTAGTAATTAGTTTGAATACAAAATTACCATTTAAGATACGCAGGCTTCGATAAACTATAGATATTTCTCTATTGGTAGGAAATTTAGAATAACTTTTTCAATTATTTTTAATAAAATGGCGAGCTTTTTATTTACAATTAATTTATAAAAAGTATTTCCTAAAATCATGACCCGAGTAAGAACGTTTTTTCAACGTTTCTGTACTTTAGAGCCCATGATCCGGCGGTATGGCATTCAAAATCGGAAAGGTCAGTGCCACAATGTCATTAGAGACGCCTTGCCAATATATTGCATTAAAATTTTAGATGAACAATCGCATGATGTTTGCGTTTGGCATCAGTCTGCGTTCTTTCAATCATTTCCGAAATCTAGTTTCGAACTAACAAATTAGCCATAATTAAATGAATTGATTAATTAGTCACAATATCTCATTTTCTGATCGATTTTGAGAAGTTTGATTACTTTGCAAGTGTTTTTTATTGCGGTTCTAAATATTTATTAGTCATACTTTTATCGCCTTTATCTAATATCTGCGTATCACATTTTTCGCATGTTTTTATACTTGTGTTTTAGCATATTATATATTTTTATTTTTGGTTATTTTTTCATATCTTTTGCATGTATATCGTTCTTTAATGCTAAGAGATATTGTTCATTGTACGTTTATTTCATTGCATACAATTTATTTAGATATTTTTAAAATTACATTCGACTGCAACTTCCTGTTCTTCTAACGGCGATTATTATGTTCGTTATCTGTTTTCGTTCCTTTTCTTGATCAGGTTTTGAATGTTTTATCATCTTTTCTTAGTATGCATATTTTAATAATTCTACCTGTATACTTTCATATATCAAATAACAGGTTTCTTGAAATAAGTAACGTAGTAAGTATTCAGAATTTGTAGTAAATACTTGAAATACATAAAAAATGTAATTTAGTAACATTTATCTTTGTTTATATTATTTGTTTTGAAACTTTATCAGTTTTAGAGAAATTTTACTTATAACTCTAAAAAAATAGACTGAGCTGAGTAAATAATAATATACAATTTTGTTCACATTAAAATAGCATGTTGCAGTTTTAGTTTCGCTTAAAATTGCCGTTTACCATTTCATTCGTGTCGTAACTCCGCCTGTCACTGATATTTTATCATTGTAAAATTGTAAATTGTAAAATTTTTCGATTTTTGCACATAAAAAAATGTACTTTTCCAATCTTAACACTCGTAGCATCACTTCATTTATTTTTTTGCGCACAGAGAATTATAACACCATCGTAATTTTCCTATTACATCGTATTTTCTAGAAAATTCATATTAAAGTGGTTCGTGCATTTGTTGACATATAAACTGAAGCATTAAAATTTAATATATTGATGCATAACTATAAAAGATTTTGTAATCAAATAATATTACTTGACCTCGTTCTAATATTAACGATTGATTTTGAAAAGTTTCGGAAGAATAAAAAACGTGAAGGAAAGAATGCTTAAACAATTTCAGGATTCCCAAAATGTTAGGTTTGAAAAGTTGAAGATGTCAAAAATGTTGAATGTGTATCGTAAATGGCTAAAGCAGATAATCATTATAAAAAATGAATTAAAACAAAATTTTTAGTAAAATAAGTTGCCTAAAAGTTACTTAATGTACTTAAATAACAATAGATTTTTTATTGACTTTGAAAGAACTTATTGATAATATTTATAACATATATACACATATACACTAAATGTGATTTAGTCCACTGAAGACTTATATGCCACCCAAAACGAAATATTTTTAAGGTTTTTTTGGCATCAGATGTTGATATACTTATATACAAATGATCTTTTTCAAAATTCGGTAAAATATTTACTCTCTTATTTTCCTTGAAGAATGCTATATTCAATCGACAATGAATGTAAGAAATGTGTAGCCAATGAATGTTATACTGCCAATGGCTAGAAGAAGTTTTTCATTTGTCTCAAGAATATGCAAAATATGGCAATAAATGCAAATTTATCCACTTTTAACCTCATTCTTTCCAAAAATGTGACATGAAAAAAGTTTGAAGATGTCATCGCTTTAAGCTCATCAAAATACTTTAGAAACATCGTACGATTAGCAAAAGGACATTTTGTTTTGCTTCAAAAATACACGAATTTCACAAAAACGCGAATTTTTATGAAGTTAACAAAGGAGAAAAAATAGAATTTTATCAGTTAGTGGAGTAATACTTATGATTCATTCAAAAAGTTTATGTAATTTTTGTAACATAGTTGAACAAAATACTACATGTCTTTTATCATCCTTTTAACATTAAATCTGCATCTTTTCTGAAAAGCTTTCCGCACGTGTCATGTGTTACTGATTCTAAATTTACATCATTTACTATCATTTAATTCTTATTTCTGCATATATTGTATTTTCTGCATGAAAACATTAATATTTATGGAGATATTTTCCAACTTTACTCATTAATTTGCCGAATGATTAAATACGATCAAGTCTTTTGTGTTGTTTTAGTAAGATAATTCTACGTGGGCTTCCTTCGTCATGCTTTATTTTACATATTTTATTTCCCAGTTTCATTTTCGTATCATAGATTTATTTTGACTGAAATAATTGTGTTTATGCAATATTTAAATTGAAAGAATTTATAATTAGAATGAAATCACAATCAAATATACACTTTGAAATGTATTGTCTCCAACTACGTAGCAGTTACGTAAAGGAAATTAAGGAAAGTAACTTTTTGCATGTACTTTTGGATAATATAACAATACATATTTTAAAGTTTTATTTGGTACATTTATCTTGATTTTTTTTAAGTCTTTTAAAATTTTCAGTAAAAATTACAGTATTACATATAAATATATTTTTGTAAACATAAAATAATTAAAATCTCATAGTATGGACATATTTTAATTCTTAAGTTTAAAAAATTTGTCTTAACTAATTTATAGAATAATTTATTTTATGTACATTTTAGTCTAGAAATATAGAATTTCTTTCTATATATAGAATTTACTTTAATGAATTCTTATTAAACCAAATCTCAGATATATTAAGGGGCTCTGAAGATGACAAAATATGAATTTAAAGTTCACTTTTTGTGAAAGAACTATACAATATTTCGATCTAAATTGCAGTCTTAAGTTATTAAAGTATTAAAACAACATACAAATTTTCTTGTATTACAAAATTTCAATTAACAGAGTCACAGTGATTATGTATTTTGTATGTTATTTTTTGTGTTAATGTTAGCTATTTTAACTGTTTGACAAGGCATATATAAATTTATAATAAAATTATAAAATTTATTTTCTGAGAAAGCTAAATTAATTTTTTGGTTTCACTTTCTTCAAAGTTTATACACAGTAGCGATAGTAATCACGGCGTTAGCGCACTAAGCGAGAGATCAGGGTTCGATCCCCAGTCAGGCGAGTTTTTTCCTTTATCTGAGAGTGTTATTCATTTTTTTCGAGGACTTTAAATAGTGTCAAATATCATAAGGTATTCTCATATATAACAACAAAGTTAAATTCGTTTAAAAATAAATAGACGTGTAATAATGATTTTTTAAACCTGCTAGTAAATTTCCTTCTAAAAATATTATAGGCATCTATAACACATTAAAAAGAAATTTTTTTTAGAACTTTTCGAGATTTTCAATACCAATATGGATTGACAGGTCTCTTTAAACATTTTCAAGATATCATCTTACTGATTCAGAGTAAGATACTTACATGCGTATCACATGTATCTTAACTGAATATTACACACAAATCTATATAATTCATAGACCTAAATTTATCTTTAAACATTATTATTAACGAAGTATTAAGTTTGCAAAGCTTGTAAAATAATTCAAAATATTAAAAATCGTTATTCATGGAGAACTGAGTCATTATGTTTTTACTACATTTCAAAACGACAGCTGGACATTTTATGTTCATTATGTAAATATCAGATATGTTGCGAGACAAGATTTGAATGTTTTTCACTTTATATCACCACATTTTTCATTTACATCAGCATTACAAATTCAATATCTTCATTATTAGTCGTCTGAATATTTGGAACTTGAAATCTATACAGTAAGAACAAAATATAACAAACGTGATTTTAATATCTTAGTCTTTTTAACTCGAGGAAATGCGATAAATCGATTTTTCTCAATATTCGAATAAATGTAAATATTACATTTGCTTGCGATATCACAGCTATCTAGATTTCAGAGAGCACTTATTTCCTCAAGATAAAATGATATTCATTTCTATTTGGTTCCATCCCGTCTCGTTTTTCCATTCCTCGACTTTCAATTATTCGATGCATTTTCATCTTCCTATTTCAATCAATGCACCAGCCGTACTCCATTATGGACAAGCGACGATATTTTCTCCGTTTTCACAACCCCCAAATCAGTCGGCATTTCATTTCCGTTTACCGGAACGTTTGATCGAGTGATCGCTATTATTTCGTTAGATCTTCCGAATTGAACAAAAAAAACGAACGACTTCTTAATCTTTCTTTTTAAATGTTTCTTGATCGAGTGTTGGGCGTCATAGCCTTTCAAACATGTTCGAACATCCACTTAACACCATCGAAAAAGTTCGATATCGCTCTTTCCCGATACGTCATCTATCATCATCTTCACGTTCCAGGTCGGTCAGGAGCATTTCTCCTAAAACTACATCCGAAGTTTTCTTTCATTACTTTGCCCGAGTGAAAAGTATTTGTTTTTATCTTATTCTATTGTGTATGTGCAAGATTTCTTTCTCAAAGTTATCTATCTTCTTTTATTTATTTTATCTGCTTTCCTATTCTTTCCAGATCTCGTTTACTTTTTACTTTGAACTTGTTTTATTTATTAATTCTATGTACATTCTATTTTATGTATATTTACTTATTTTAGTAAATTTTAATAGATTTAATATTTTGTAGCGCTTAGGAAATTCATTATCTTGTTTTTATATATAAGTATGCCAAATAGCAAGTAAGTGAATTGGTATTACTTGATTAATTAGCATAAGAATTTATTATTAAACTTTTAAGAATTTATCCTCCAACATAATTATTATTGTAAACTTATTTAATTGTTATTGTTACGGTCTTATAAGTCATAAAACCATTTTCAAATTTTAAAATAGATGATAAAACGGTTCTTACACGGGTTTTTCTACTAAGAGGTTTCGGTAAATTGAAAATTAACAACTCACAAAAAGCATTAAGTTATTCACATATCTTTTTATTTTCGTTGAAATTGTCCAATTTTAAACTAATATATCTTTATTTCCATGATATTCCCTATATACGAAATTTTGAGAAAACTTAAAATTGCACAATCTCAGAGAATGAAAATGATAATTGAGCAAATTAAACATCATTTGATATTGGAAAAGTAGTAATCTGGTACTAATATCACGAGTGAAAAATAAACCAGCCATATATATGTAACCTCAAAAATAGAAATAATGGTGTTGTAAATTTTAGGTTAGGATATCTTAAAATCTTGATGTGATAGAGAAATTCGGCGGTGAGATTTGAATTCAGCGCATGGCTGACCGTTCTGGTTAACAATATTGTTGTCCTGTGTTATTTACTGAAAATTTACGTTTTGAGATTGAAAATGAATTTCATTTAATTGAACATTAACTACTGGTTCAACAGTAAAAAAAATTTTTTAAAACTAAATTTGAGCCCAACAGATTCAGTGTATAGATTTTTAAATACTTGTTTAAGAAGCCAATTCTAGCATTCCATCCCATATAAAATATATCATTTTTATTGTTTCTTGTAACTGTTCGTTTATGAGAACTGTTTAATACAAATATAAGTATGCATATATTAAATGTGATCAATTATTGTAATGGAATTATTGCGAACTGAATTGGAAAATCGAACATAACTAAGAGAGTATTTTCAAAGGAGTAGTAAAAAAATTGAAACATTTCTACACTAATTTACAAATCTAAATGAACTAATTATTATAAAATTATAAAAAGTATTAAATGAAGCTTTAATTGGCGAAAAAAAAATCTAGTACGCCGTTTCCACTAATTATAAATATGTAGGTAGATTTACAAATACCAATATAGTGGATACAATACGAGTGACACATTCATTAAAAGTTTTATTTTTTTATGGATATTGATATTTGCAATTAGAGTCCACAAAAACATATACATTTCACGTTTTAGGAGAAATTTTATCCGCTGTTCAAAATCCGCTTATTAAACTTGTAAAGATGAGAGAAATATTCGTGATAGACTTATACTGCACAAAAAACAATAATTTTTATTTGTAAAAACACTATTTTCACATTCGATTGGCCAGTAATTTTTATAAATTGCAATAAAAATTAAATATTTCTTTTTAAATTCTTAGAATGACTTTAATAGTAGAAGTCTTATAATTTTACATTTGGTTTCATCGGTAAGTTAAAATGAAAAGAGGAAGAAATCTTTATAATTTTTGTTTGTAATAAAAAGATATTAAGTAAATATAAATTCCCCAAATATTCCTAATTTTGTTGCATTTATTGAATTTGTCATCCACAGAATTTCTTGTTTAATGATATGTATCACCTTTTTTGTCTCGCATTTTTTAAATTTACAATATATTTCTCAGGTGTCGTAAGTACATCATTCTTTTCAGATCTTTAAGAGTCTAAATTACTCGAATTTCCTGAACAATATCAATACTTTCTATGCTTTTATGTGACAACACTTTAAACAACGTTTTTATACAATACTTTTTAATTTTGAAAATTGAATGTTTTCTAAGTCCTCATATTCTCCTTATATTTTTGTATCATATATATTTTATTCATAGCTTTTTACTTATAAAATTATGTATTTTTTATCTATAGGTAATTAAAAATGAAATTGGAAAATACTGATACGTTAATTCTTAATCAGCCTTTGAAGGTATAGAAAATAACTGAAGTATTGATCAACTGAGTTTTGAGGTTGCTGTTTCTGAATTTTACATTAGATTTTTGAAATTCAAAATGAAAAATCCATGAAATAGCTGAGCGAAATATACAATGTCGCTATTTTAAGGTATTCGAGGTCGTAGATATGAATCTAATAACGAACTCACGATTAGCGACTCTGCACATCTGTCTGGAATATTTCATATAAATTGGATGAATATATTTTTCTAATAATAATAGCGTCAGAAATTTCCCAAGTAAAAATTTAGTAAGGCGTGTAACGCTGAGGTCAAGTCCTCATCAGACCCTTTTTTAGTATTTGCTTACATTATCTGATGGGTCACTATATTGCAATTATGAACAATCGCAATCATTTTTTATCCACAATTTGTAATGTTGAAAATCGAAGTATGATTCAAAAAACTTTTTCAGTGCTCTGAATTGTTTTCCTCTCCCTTTTACATTTTCAGAAGACGGATAATACCAAATCTATTAATGTCGATATACAGCTTTTTTATGGATGATTATTTTACTACCTATATTCCTTAAAACGTTGAATAGAGTAAATTCCTCTTCGAAATTATTGCTAAACAGAACTAAATGTACAGTCCAAGATTAGTTAGAATGAAATGAAATGATTGCAACATTGAGGCCAAGTATGAATACTATAAACGTTTTGACACCATAATAATTGCAAAATTAAAAATGCATTAATGCTACGAGAAACAATAATTTTTTCAAAATTAGTTTTGTTACTAATTTTCTACAATTGAATAGACGTGATTCATATTGAAGCAACAATGAATAATTTAATTGTAATCCCGCGTTCATGCAGCAATATCGACAGAATCGAATGAATAAGATTTAGTCATCCCTTCACAATCTTGTCTCTTTTCATCCTTCAGTTCTGATATTACACGGAGTTTACGGCTCAGCTCCGGGATATCAATTACCTATACCTTTCTTGTTTCTCCCCACTCAGTTTTTCCCTACCCCTGCGCCCAAATCCCGTCCATCACGTCGCTCTTGACAATCCATTAACCTAATTCTCTCAGGTTCGTGTTATCATGGGAGTTTTTCCGAGATACACTTTCAAAATTATACACAGCAACAGCTTTATAACATTTATATACATGGCTGATTTTCCGCAAATATACTTTTTTAACTTTGACAGGGTATCATTTATTTGCTGTTTATTCTTTTTCGGTTCTTTTCTTTATACACGGTGAACCGTTTTCTCGGAAATTTGACCATCCCAAATGGTAATTTTGGGACAGATTGGTAAATTGAGAAAAATTATAATTCTTTCTGATAAACATTAGTATAATGTCTTGAAACTTTTGCTATTCAGGGAATAAAAATGATACAAAATCCTGCAATTTTTACCAGAAAAAATGGCAATTTTCTCTATTTTACAAGAATATCCTGAAATTACCATCTGGAATGTTAAAATTTCGAACAAGAATGTCCTCTCTGTATTACTTCTTTCAAAATTCGCACACATATTATTGTAGCGTTAATAGAAGACGTTCTTAGTAGCGCTGGAAAACTAGACGTTTTTAGTCGCTAAAACGTATTTCCACGATTGCAAAATAATATTTCACATCCGTAATTAACTCGTTCGATCTTATTCAAACATTTGATTATTCGCCATGAATTTTTTATCAACCGTTTAAAGCATACATTTTTCTTTACATGTAAAATAGCTGAAACTTGTTACTCGGATTTTTAAAATTTAAAACGGCAAATCTAATGTGGCGGTTAAGAATTTTAAAAATGATTTGCAATAAAATACAACAATGTTTTTTATATGATATATGTAGAATCTGTAATATCATCTTCGGCATTTCATAATTAACCCATTAACGCCCAAGAGGACACAAATTTCACAAAGATTTTCGGAATATTTCTTGACATTAAAATTCAATTAAAAAATTTTAAGACAAATCATTTTCGATGTAAAATTGATCGATCTTTCCGAATCTGTCGTTAAAAGATCAATCGAGTCCATTCTGAAAAAGTTATGCTTGGTTTTTTACATTTAATGGCAGATTCGGAAAGATCGATCAATTTTACGTCAAAAATGTTTTGTCTAAAATTTGTTTAATTGCATTTTAATGTCAAGAAATATTCCGAAAATCTTGGTGTAATTTGTGTCCTCTTGGGCGTAAATGGGTTAACTACCGATTCTCAGATCTGGTGATTTTTTTCAACTTACTGTTCAAAATTTTGTTCAGTAAGAATTAGACAGCGATTTTCAGTGTCAATAGTATCTGTTTCATCAGCATGATTTTCATTCATCATTCTTGTAATCATTTCCAGATGTACTGTCATAACTACTGGTACCACATTCGGATACTTGCATTGTCGTTACCACGATGATCGCAGTTCCCAAATTTACATCCGAATTATTATCTAAACTATGAAAAAAAGTCTTAAAATTGTAACATTTTAAATGGCCTTAAAGTCGCCAACGTATAAGGCACACGTATGTCCTTTTCTAATAGGCCTTGTTTCGTTATATCTTAAAATAAGCCTATATTTGGCATGTTTAATGCAATCAAAGCGATGTTTCACTATTTGAACCTATCCATTTTTATTACCATTTTTTATATTACTTCTTTGGTCTTATATTTTTTATTCAACTGTTTTAATAGCCGCTTGTTCTCCACATAAAGCAATGTTTGTTGTGACCTATACGTTTGAAATCACTTGTTCAGCTTTGCTCTTCACAAATAACCAAAATATTTTAAGATTAACTACACCACCATACACATTAATTTTATTTGCAGTGATCATAATTTTCTCAGGGAAAAATGTTAGTATTGCACTTTCACTAAAACTTTCGCATATTTTGATTTATTTTACACATTTTCCATAGTTTTTACCACACCCGTTTTCAACACATAGTTACATATTTCAAATAGTATATTTTTAACAATTTGTACCACCGTGTTCAAGTTTTAAATATACACACATACAATGTCTGGATTCTCAAGATTATTTCAAAGTTAAGAAATAGAGTAAATAGATGATGCACGTTACAAAACAATTAAATGGCTTTTATAAAAATATCGTCTTATGAGCAATGGGTTTTCCATTTAAACTACGTAGAATAGAATAGATAAGAAATAACAAATACGAGATATTATTGAATTTATTTCTAAATCGTACACGTTTCGAAACTTCCAGGTTCTACATGCATGATTTGAGAATTTTACTTCATATAAACTAAAATAGTTATCTATTTGACAATATTACAGTTACATCTAGAATGTAGTTATTAGTGAAAGTGACAGTGACTATGATCACATATTAGTTGAGTTATCTCATTTTACTTATCCCTGGTTTCGTATTAATATAATATTAATAAATTGTTTTGTATTAATTACAAATTTATTTCATCGGCGCAATATATTTTGTTAAATTATCAGAAAAATTGCGCACACTTCAACTGAGTATATTTTATCCTAGTTGCAATTATATTTCCTTAAAAACTGTCATTTTTTGTTAAATAATATTGAAAATGATTCCTTCGTACGCTCATCATCCGCGGGCGAAAAAGTTTATTTACGCCTTTGTAACGAAACTAATATGGTATGTATCAAAAGCGCAAATATTATCGTTCTCCGTCGAGTGTGTAGTTCAAATCAAATTTAATGGAGATCATGATTTCGCACTTGATATACGATAATTTTTAAAACGACGAGTTTGGGGCTCGGAAAAAGGTTGCACCCCAGGTCGCAAAATCGAGGTTCGCGCTCGGAGTATTAAAAAAACTAAGCTATATTTTGTTCAGTAGAATCTTTTAGATTACTTCAGTGGTCGTACAAAAATGTCCTCTATGTATTGCAATCAGTATTATATCGATCTATTTAATCGAAGTGAAATTATACAAAAAAATGACAGTTTTCTTGAAATGCCCTTAGAACGTACTACAAATATGTAACTATATATCATTTTTACTGCTTAATATGGGTTTTACGAGCAATTTATCCCATTGAACAAATTTTAAATTTCTCGATATTAAAGATATCGACTAATCGAATAGTCGGTAACGGTAGATTAGATAAGTTAGTGAGGATCTATGAGTTCTGACAAAAAGTGTCTCTGCTTGAATTTTGTTGAACGACAAATCGATTTCTGTTGCAGGTCTGTCGGTCACCACGGAAACGACTGACATTTCAATGTCCATGTGCAGCCTAAACTCGACGACTGTCTCCCAGCCGGAAGGAGATTACGTCAACGTTCCCCCGATAGAGCAACAGGTTGCCAAGTGCGTAAATCCGTGAACTATAAGTAGTCCACCTACCACAAAACATTTTCGGTAACTCCGGTACGAAAAGGTGATTTTTGAAAATTGAGGTCACTACCGCGACTCTAAACGACAGACTGTATATTATATATTTACATACATATATATATTATATATATTTCCGTTTACTTTCGAGTAATCGTTCGAATTTAATTCGTACCATGTTTTACCCTTGTTTTGTTTTACAAAGTCTGCGCAATTTTACTACTAACAACTACCAATTAATAATAATTTACAATTACTAAAATACATACATATATTATTTAAAAATTACATGGAGAGCAAAATATGTTATAATTTTCAAAATGTATTGAAATATTTACAATAATTAATGCAAATAACAAATATTGTAAATAGTACCATATATATTGTAAATTATACTAGACAAGTATAATAAATTTTACTGTATATATTGTAAACATATGTTTCTCTCCGCGTATAAATAGAACGAATTTAAGTGGATGTTTACGTACGAATTAACAATTTTTATGTAAAAATGATTCAAATATTTATTTTTAAAGTAATTTTAATACATATTCTCATAAAATCCACTTTGCGATCTTCTATAAGTAATGAAATACAAATGATAAGTTTGAAGTAGATAATCGAATAAGAGAATTTGAAAACAAAAGTTCCAATTATTGGAGGAGGCCATTAAGAAAAAATTATTGTAACAATGGCAAATACAACTAATATTTTAATTTTATTTCCATTTAATGTTTCTAATGTCAAGTCATTTTGCACAAGTCTAAATTATTGCAAAGTTGTTTATTGAAGATTTTTTAATATTAATTTTTATTTTTAAAAAATCGATTTACCGAGAATTGAACCCAGGACCATTCTTTATTGGAAACGAAGTGAAAAAAGATTTCAACTTTAGATTTAAAATGAAAAAGAGGTTTTTATGAAATAGTAATTTTTTTACGATAAGATAGCAAAAGTCTGTTTCCTACTAAAAAGTTTTTTTAATCTAGTACATTTTAAAATTAGTAACAAATTAGTAGTTTTTTATTATTTATTACTACAAATAATTACTAGTCAAATTATAATTAGAGAGGACAATCTTGAGAAAAAAACAAAAAATGAATAATAATTAAAATAATCAGTTTCATTTTAATTTTTGTATTGTACGGAATCAATATATTGTGACTTAAATAGCACAAAAGTGAACGGTACAAAAGTTTTAATTGACAAAACAAAACTTTAATGGAAATCTTTTCGATATTACAAATAATTCTTCCTATAAAATTAAAATGTAAAAGTAAAATATTTTAAAATCACTTTCTCAAAAACACTAAAATTGCTTTACAGTCTGGTAGTTGTTATCAGAAGTAAGTTTACGCAAGACTGTTATTTATTCCTATAGGTTGCACTATATCTAATTTTGAACCTGAAGGCATGAAGCTATCATTGATGTATTTATTCATTGTAAAATATCCATTTCTTGTTATCAAAATCAATACAATTCTACCCAATTCGTAGCACAAACATACAACTCACCATAAATGTGTTCCCAATTCGTGTATAATACCAGAAATCCATTAAAATATGTCAATAATATATTAATAATAAAAATAAAATGCAAATGTTTAATAGTGCAAAAATAACTTTACCAAAACCAATTATTTTATTATGATTTTGTTAATAAGTATACTGCTGGTGCTGTGAATTTCATTTAGCAACTTATTACGTAGAATTGTAATGAAAATTTATATGTTCTAATATTTATACTTAAATTACTTTAAAGTTTGATTTGATGTTGTATTTAATATTTTATATCATTGCATTGTAGTTGTAATATTATTTTAGAAAATTTAAAATAGAACCAGAATGTTTATTTTTTACGATTAATTATTTATTTATTATTATGATTACATTCTTCTATCTAAATACACAAGTAAATGCATGAATAGATAAATATCATTAATATAAAAATGTCTAATTTCCTGATGTTTATGATAATCTATAACAAATTAATTGGAAGTATTGAAACATAAAATGACATTCGTAAAAACAACTATTTTAAATGAATTTTAAATATACGATTGCTAAAACCAATTCTGAAAAAAGTCATATTGACAAGGATGATAATAATTTGTTAACCAATTTGATATCAGCAATTGTATGCAAATTGAAGATTGTAAAAATCTGTTACTGAACACTTTTTATTTAGTAACTATACATTTTTAACTACGTGTTTTTTTAGCGATGACCCAGTTTGCTTCCATTCCAAATAAATAAATTTAATTAATGTACAGTTATTTTAACTTACTACACCATATTATATTATTTCGTTCGCGGTCACGTACGTTTGTACATTTTTAGAAATTTCGTACGGGCACATCAAGTATTTGCATTTTAATTTGATATTCTTCGACAATTCGCGTTTGTACATTTAATTTATTACAGGAATCATTAATATGTATTTCTCATTACCAATGCAGCAAATAAATTATTGCAAAAACGTTTAAAATATAAAGTTTATCAAAATGTTCTAAAATAAATTCATAAAATTTATAAAAATACGCAGTGAATCCGCATTGGGGGTCGACAGGTTTATTATTTGTTTAAATGTTATTTTTAATTGTATATTTTGTTCTCCATCTTAATCATATATATTTGTATTAAGCCTATCTTTCTTAAGTATGCCTTTTTTGTTGTATTAATTTTATTTGCCGCCAACTTCATTCAATGTTTCTATGTTTAAAGTCACTTTCGTGCAATTTCCTGCTTTAACACATTCTTATTTTACTTTTTAATTCACTTTTCCTAATTTAACATCACTGCCAAATTCACTTCGAAGCTGAAAAAGGTTTTTTGGTTATGATAATTATGAATTTGTCGTGAGATTTACGAAATTCCAATACGTTGGATGCTATATGTACACGACGAAAACTTAACTTTAACTTCTTAACCTTCTCGTTTCCACGGTCCGAAGCAATTCGATAAAATTCAATCATCTCGAATATCATGGGGTATATTACCTGCAAATTTTACCATTCCAGATGCTAATTTTGGGACAAAAATTGCTATTTTATTTTATAAAAATGACTTTTGATATTCAAACAGTTACATTCAGTAAAAAATTGTATAAATTATGCCGTAGTAGGCACTTAAATTGTTTAACAAATTCCAAAAATTTCTGCTTTAATCGGTACGCATGACTTTTCATTCGTGGTTTTGATTTATTTTTGTCATCACACAATATTCTTCATTATCACACAATAGATGTATATTCCTCATATCATTTTCACGTGCAAATAATTTCAGCCATGTCATCTAAAAAAGTGAACGGAAATAATTGAAAAAAAAGTAAATCAATTAATTGGGACCTGCAATCATTAAATTTTGTAATAAAAAATCAATTACTCTTAGTTAAATTGAATTAAATATATAAAGAAAATTATCATTCAATTATTTGATTGCTGAAAGCAATATTTAATTCTTAATAATGTAGGAACTAACGTAAGTTCAAAGGCTTTCTTGGTGAAGTTTTTAACATGCAATGTGGTGAAAACGAACTTTCAATCTTTTTTTATGAATACTTTGCGTATAAAATCAGACGGTTACGGTACAAAACTATTCGAGTTTCGGTATTCATGATCAACATTTATTTTAATTTATTTCTATGTTTTACATTTTTCACAATAATATAATCATTATAAATTTTGTTGTCTTAAACTCGATTTACTGCATCATGGTCGTAAATTTGCGCGAAATCAAAATAGTGCGTAAAATAAATAATACAATTCTTTATAAATGGCCTTAAGATGACCGAAGATGGATATTTTTTTATTTTTACCGAACTCGAGAGACACGTGTCAGGACTTGACCCCGGGATCGAAAGATCTTTCGGTTGACGCTCGAGAGCAAAATTTCTGTCGCTACCGTCATCGAGTCAATTGAATTCATTATTTTCAATAAATAAAAATTATTCTGAATATTATACCGAGAAGTTTGGGACAAAAAATAGTGGAAAATATTAGAATATTCCATCTGTCATCGTAAGAAAATTTATATATCAAAATTACTTTCATTGTATTATGAGCGTAAAATATCATTTATTTCGACAAATAAAAATGAATTAACTGCATCCCGAATAAACAAAAATTGTCTTAGAAAGATCTTTCCGAGATCTCGCGGATTTAATCTCGCAAAGATCTCGCTAATGGGACGGAACGAGATTGTTGCGAGATGAACAAAAAGGTTAAAATAGTATGTTAAAATTATCGATTAAAAAATAAAATATTTAAATAAAAAAAATATATGTATATCACTGTCGGGGTTCGATCCCGGGACCTTTCGGTCGTATCAATGCTGAATTTCAATGATAGATTCTCTCAAATATGTGTCACTTATTCTTCCTAAAACGAATGTCTAGCCGAGTGGTTTGAGTTCGAGCTTCAAGAACGAAAGGTCTCGGGTTCGAATCCCGATGATGATAATTTTTTTTTTACTTAACCGTTTTATTTTTTAATTGATAATTTTAACATATTATTTTAACATCTTTGGTCATCTCTCAATAATCTCGCTCCGTCCCATTAGCGAGATCTTTGCGAGATTAAACTTGCGAAATCTCGGAAAGATCTTTCATAGATGAATTTTTTTTATTCGGCAATAATATTCGAAATTCACCGACAATTAAAACCGTCGTTAGTGTTAAATTGCACTAAGAATAACGAGCGATCGCACATCAGCCGAAAGATCCAAACATCCATCAATCCTCAAATAGTCGAGTGGTTTCTTTTACAGAAAAAAGACTTCCTTCTCCAAGTTGCCGATGGACAATGAGCGAATTACTTCCGCGTACCCGGGATCTAATATCGGACCAACCACAACCTTACCTTCGGCCCTCAAGTACTCCGGAGATGGAACCCTTCGTCGCAGGACGAAAACGTACGAAGGGAAAGAGGTCGAAGCGGAAATAAAGGCGAATGGTAAGGCGGGCATCGACTATGTCCCCGAAGTGGCGGAGGAATCGGACTCGCACGAACCTCATCCACGGGAAGGTCGTCGAAGGGATCGCAGAAATTCGGAGCAAAGGTCGAGGTTGCCGACTCCACCGCCTGTCAAGAATGTGTCCTTCGGGGAGCTGCATGAGCAAAAGTACGTGGAGGAAAGCATTGTCCCGCCGCCAACTCAGTTCGTGCCGAAACATGCAACTCGACATGGAGGTTAGTTCCAGATCCAAAATCCATCCTAACGATGTCTTTGGGGCTGATTTAAAATTTTGGTTTCTTTTCAACAGGTGCGAGGAGATCATCAGTGAAGAACAATGGTATTTCCCACTCCCACTACGAGTTGTTCGATAAGCGGAGAACTAGCGTACCCGCGAACTCGATAAGTTACATCTCCACGGAGAACGTGGCACGGACCGATGATGCAATGGAATCCTTCGACAAAGGTTATGTTATCGGTGAGTGTGGACATCGGAGGCCCTACGCCGGCACGGGCTACCGATGTGAGAAACATGGCGGCGGTCGCGGTCACAGCCACATGATGTTCAACGGCTCTTCGGAAATGCCAGTAGCTAGGAAATACAAAAACCATTACGATACCCACAACGCCAGCTCGCCGAGCGTTCCTGCCGTGGTCAATGCCAGTTATTCCGATACCGGTACGTCATATTTTTCATTAGGCCGTCCTATGTTTTCATTTTATCCTTGCGCCATATGAAGGCCAGACGGGATCATAGTACAAATTTATGGTTAAAGACATGGTTGAAGGCAGGTGAAATAAGCGAATGTTGGAAAAGTTCCTGTGATACTTTTGTTGAGTTTAGTATCCTATTAACGTATACCAAGCGTTTGCGCAGCATCAATAGTATCTTCTCTAGTCTTTTTTCAATTACTTGGGAAAATACCTAAGTCTTTACCGTCTTTGTGCTTTTGGCTCGAGACGACTATCTTCATATCTTTACTCTCATATGCCAGGTTTCTTTGCTAAGGCTTGCTATGGTTTGCTTCAATTTTAATGCCTTTTTTTCTTTTTATATCCACGGAATAGACCTACAGTTTAACGAGAGCTCCAAACCTCATCTATCTTATTGTTCGGAAACAGCATTCTCTGGAGTGATGCCGCGTTCTTTATTAGTTTTAGCTTTAATTCATTCCTTTAAATTAGTGCTTTGCAAAATCTTTGAAAGAGTCGTTCACGAATATGTTTCAAGGCTTACCATTTTTGGGGAACGCGTTGGTTAAATGATTAGCATGCGCGCCTCATTCCGGGCGATTCCCAAAAATAGGACAATATTTGCAACTAACCTGTGAATGCTTATGTCGGCCGGTGTGGGATTCTGAGTAGCATTTCCCGAAAAGTCATAGATAGCATTAAGTTGACAAGTAAATCTGACCAATACGTAGGTTAAGGTTTCTTAACGGCAATAAATGGTTTGACCCTTTCCAGTCTGTTGTAAGTACTACTGTAGAAGAGGTTGATCTGCATCCATTTACTTCACAGAACGTTGCTTTAGATGAATTTTCATTCCCCGACAAAGTTTTAGATATTTCTCCTATTTAACTAGTTAAGACGAATAGCCTGCTTTTCCAACTCAGCATTTTATTTTCAATATCTTTATCTGCCAAGTAATTTAGGCGCTAATGTCTACTCCCTCTATCGTCTCCACCTTTACAGACAATCCCTGTAAGAGGTTGATTTTCCAAGGTCTGCTTTCTCTGTAACAGTTAACGAAGTCAGGAAATTTCACACGTCCTTTAGATTATAAACTACTTTCCAACTTGTAAAAACTTTCAAAATCCTGGAATGAAGAAGAATATACTCAAAGTATTGGTAGTGTTTAGCACGGTGATGTTTCGACGTTGACTGCACAACAATATTCTCAGCGAGTCTCTGATACCATAGCATCTTTGATATCAGCGCGTGATATAAAAGTTTGTCTTAATGAGATTTTATCCAACAAATATTTCAGATTTTGTTCTAACGACGTAAAATATCCATACGTGACGATTAGATGGTACATCCCAATGGGACGTATTTGGCTGAGAGACTGCTTAATCGACCCAAATGCTGTGATAATTGGTGTTTGAATCGTGGCGTCTTAGCTTCCTGGCAGTCGAGATGCTCTTCCAGACTAGTAGGTTCAGATGGCCAATGTACTACACCTATCGGTTAGACTGCATCGGTTTAAATAGCAATTCGAAATAACTATTTGATACTAACGTACCTGATCGAGAATTTTGTGTCCACTAATTCTCTTTGTAAAGGAAGATAGATGGGTCATCCAGCTCGAATTCCAAATGGAGCATTGCTTTTGAAAACTCTGCCTGACACATGGTCTTTGAAAATTGACGACATCAGGGATTTGGCCATATGGTTAGTTCCCTAAGCCTGATTGAGAAACAACTAAACAACTCGCGTTGATCATGGTATAATAAAGGTATTGCAAATGAGTAGATGCTCAATAGAATGCCAATCATTATTGTGTAAGTTCTTACATTCAGCAAAGGGAACGTATAAGACAAATAATGTTCTAACTACATGGCTACAGACGTTATTTAAATTGGTGCGTAAGAAACTTACAGTGCTGTGGTTGGTTGTGGTTTAACTTTTCTCACCTTTCCCGCATGCGGCTTATTATCCCCTGATGATCCCCTTCTTATTTGATGTCATTCATAGTAGTGAAGAGTTAGGTGGTTGCCCTCGCGGAAAATATATTGAAAGATCTACGTAAGAGTTCGAAGTTACATAGCCCCTTCTCTTTGGCATTACACCTTACTCGATTTTAGGAGCTTCAAGTTCCCAAAACTGCCGAAGAACAGCAAACCTAAAACGTGGGAAACTTGCTGCACCGTGAAAGTAATCATCTTGCGAATAGGTTATAATGCTTTATGCTGGAATTGGTTACTGAAATTCAATTAATATGTCTTCCTCAACAAATTGTTGTTTCTAAAATCTGTCTTTGCGCATTTCAATCTTTTCATGATAATATATGTTACTAAAGAGCTGGAGTGCTACCGATGTGTCTCCAGGAAGCGCATTGTTTCTACGTAGCGGAAACTGCAAAGCTTAGAATTTGGGAGCGCAGCCTTCCCAAATTGAGAAAGTAGGCGTCAACATCGATGCTGTGGTGTCTGGCTATGATTAATGACCGTGCTTTCCCTACTACGACACAAAATCCCCCCAACATATTTTTCGTGCTGTCAGATTACATATGAGAGAGCATAGATTGGGTTGCTCTCTAACGGGTAATGGGTGTAGCAACAAAGTTTTATCTGGACCAACTGAAAAACAAGCCAAACTACATTTAATACTGTAGTAGATGTATTGCTGATGTTCATATCCTCGCCACAACCAGCGGCGATGGTGAAGTACTCGAATCTGTCCCACTCCGAAGAGCTGGTACCTGCCCGAGCAGAAATTTATTAGGGCCCTGATCAGAGCCTGACCAAAAGCGTTACACCCTGATCAGGGCCTGAACAGATTTCTACTCAGGTGAATATTGAAAGGTAGAGAAGACACTTAAAACCTAGCAGCCTCATAAGGGTCTTCGACACTGTTTCATGACATATTTAATATTCTGTTATGGTATAGATTCTGACTTAGAAAAATAGTAGGTACCTCCTTCCATCTCGGTCTTATATTGTGAAAGGTCTTTCCAATGATAAGAATGTTTTTTAATCTAAACCACACTCCCGAGTTATGATGTCTTGTCAAAGTTCTGAAATCATTATTTACATTTCAGAAAAGTACGATGATTCTCTGGCAACAATCCAGCGGTCGGTGTCGGAGCGTTCGCGCGAAAAATCCACGAAGGTTCGCCGAAACACCAGCGATTGTCCCCATCGCGCAGCTCGAAGATCTCGGGAGTGCAGACACATGGGGTCACAGCTTCGTCAACAGGCTAGTCGTATGGATTACGTCCAAAGCACGCCGAATGTCGCGACGATACACAACAGTAAATTCGCAAGTGCGAATCCACGAGGAGGTGGCGACCAGGACTGCCAAGTTGGCGTCGCCTCCGCCGGGCCAGTCGGTGGCTCCAGTGCCAATGTGTCAAAAATGTACAGTGCGGTGTCAGATGGTGAACTATTAGATCTCACGATCCTACCAATCTTTCAAAAGCTCCTAACGGAGCGGCACAAGACCACGGCGCGGTCCTCCGGCTATGGCGCTAGTGTAGCCAGTTGTCCGAACATCTCGATCAAGTGCGATATCGTCGAGTACCTTTAACGGATCGAAACTCGGCTGACACCGTTCCTGACCTCTCTTCGAGCGCAACGATTTTTCGCAGTAGCTGTCGCCGTTTAGGTACACGTGAAAAGGGAAGCGTTTGATAGCTTCAAAATGTAGTTTCAGGTTAAAAATAGCTAGTGAATGGATATGACGGAATGGAATTTAACTTAACTTTAAAGTTTAAAAAATTAAACTGGATTTATCCTAAAGATCCTACTGAATATGATCTGGTGGCTATTACTAAGTGAAATATTGGACTGTGGTTTGTACTGGTAGTTTGATCACTTCGTATTCAGTCATCAGACATTTTCAGTAACTAACATTTCCGGAATGAAAATAAACATTTGGAATGAATGTGTCAATCCGTATCCAGTCCAACGATCCCTTCTGGTATTTGCCGTTTTCTTCAAGTACCAAAAGCATTTTTTAAATCTTTTTGGGGCTAGACAAAACGACTATTAACCAGAATTTTGCGAATATCGGGACTAGATTATATGTGGGAATGACTATATAGAATAATACAATATCGACAATCGATTCTTTCGGTAACAACCATTACATTCAATTTCATCAAATCTTCCTATTCGCAAAATCGCGACGGCAGCAGTTTTCGCGTTTTCGCGATCGAGGAGGGTGAAGGTATCATCAGATGGATCACGCATCAATCCTATCAATAAAAAACTTATATATACAACACGAGCCGTCTGAAGGTTCCTTAAATAAAGTCGGAACGAGCGCTTTTCTAACGAATCTGTAAATTTGTATGTCATTCGCGTAGGAATGACATAAACGCGAATGTTTGCCGAAGAGAACATGGTACGTGTGTACAACATAATAATACGGGCCTATCGCCTCGATGGCGAGTCGATCGAGGTTGACACTTATCTCGAAAAAAAAAATTGTTCATGTGTCAATTATGCCACGAAGAAATCGGGCTTCGTCGGCAGGCGCGGGATTACAATTAACTTCATCCGATTATTTCATTTAACGACTCGGCGACATTTTGCACTTTAGATCAAGTCCTTTCCTATAGCGCCTCTTTCTTTCGGCGTCACTTGTTCTTTTCTTAGAGATCTCGTAATACCACCATGGAGAAAATGAATTTTGCAAACGTGATCCGAACATGACCTTAACGTTGTGCAAAGTTTACATTTTCCTTGGTGGATCGTCCATGAATATTGTACATTGACACGAGGATTTCCAACACCATTTTTAACCGTTAATTTGTCACCGACGCCGTAACGCGCCTAAGGAAATTGTGAAGTTCCATGAAGTGTAAAAAGATGTCCCCCCCTCCCCCCATACGTACCGCAGATTTCCGTGTAGTGCGTTTCGGTCGTGTAAATAAGTTTTCATTTTTTCGGCGTAGTTTCTAAGGCGTTTACTGGTAATGTATAAATATTCGCTACGAAATTTATTAACGAAACGAAGAAAGTGCGAGACTCTGCTGGTTCGATCGGAGGCCAACCGATCGGCATCTCGAGACCCTCGAGGGCAACTTTCAGCCGGAGGATTTGATCCTTTGGCGAAGAGAAGGAGAGCAACTTCCCGACTCAAGAACTGTTTATATAGAAAATATTTGTCGTACAATCTCTATCGATCACTATGGACTACTGTAGGTAGTTAGGTAGATAATTTGTGAAAAAAAAATACGAGGAACCATGGTATAACGAGATAAGCTATAGTGAATTCGATTGCGAAGGCGGAGTACGCAGGGTGTCCTGATAAAAACATATTGCGGTGATGTCCACTTTCATTATTTCCCTGGGAACTCGATCAATTAACAAAAATTAACAGGTTTAAATTTTACGTAGGATCGATAGGAACGTTTGAGGTTATGTCGTTAGAAATTGTTATTCTATCTTGTTCATTCTGGTATTTGAAGTATTACATGTTTAAGGTTATGTAAATTACTTTACACCGATCTAACGTGTCATTCGCAATGGCATACAAACTTGTTTGTATATATGTACATAACCTAAAAGTATTATTTATTAGATATACAGTTTTATTTTATTATCTTTATTTTAAAAAGTATACGATTGTTGACGATTAAGAATGTATTGGTTACATAACCTCAAACAATTTTCCGAATAATTTCGATCGCCGCAATTTGAATCGGAGTCGCCACCAGCTCTAAATTGTTCGATTTAGCACCACGGGTTCCAATTCTCGTTAACGACTGCAATACGAAGAACCGCGCCGTTTCATAGTATGTATAACAATGCGAATTCGCGGCGCTGGCATCATCAAGGCCCGTGAACGATGCGTAAATGCGATGCGTGAATGCAGTAAGAGAGGAAAATAGAAACCGTCTGCCTAAAACAAGGCGTTTTGTCGCTCATTAAGAACCATCGCACGGGAAAAATCTGTATCGAATGCGATGGCCTTTAAAGATTTTTCGGAAGAAGTAAAAAAAAACGGGAATGAAAGAAATGAATTAGCAGCGGGTTCTGCCCACGGCGCCAATATTGTTGAAACATTTAATAGATGTATACAGAAGCGTTTTTAAATATGAGTAATATTTAATAAAAATTGATGCAAGCGACTCGCGTGAGTGTTACCGAAATTCGGCAACGATCTCTGAGAAACTTGGTACTGGAAACTTTCGAAACGCCGAAAAATAAAACCGGAAGTTTCGGCACGTCGATCGTGCCATTTTTCTCGGAAATATGACGATTTTCATTTGTATCATACGACGTTTTGTTTACTGTAAATGAAATTTATTGTCGGTTAATAAATAATGTCTGTTTTTAAAAGCATTCTTTTACGACCACTGAACATTGCATAGTAGATACAACATAATGAGTATTTCATAACAAAATTTCAATTTTTGAAATACAAACAAATTTCACGACAATGTACCATTTTAAAACATGGGACAGTATTCGGATCTTATATAAAGGAAATGTTCAGAACGTAACACGAATACTTTTATCACGAAAACCACGTATTTTTAACTATTGACCGTCGAATAATTTTATGTGCGGTTCATAAACAGTCGAAACGATCCCGAACGACACAAAGCCAATGTAAGTGAACGATTTATGATCATCTTTTATTTTCTTCAAAGTCTTTGGGGACAAACTCGAAGAGCCACTTCGGATTGTTCAATTGTACATAGGTAGACATCGCAGCGGTGATTCTTGGTCATGATTGAAAGCCTATCGGAATCTATACTCTCACATTTCTAACAAATTTATTTATTTACTTATATTTATTTATATAGAGCACATTGTTAATAAAGGACGTTCGAAGAATGCTGATATTATGCTCGTTTACAAACTGTTCTCATTAACCTTCCATCTCCTTGACAATCCATTTTGATGTATTCCCAAAAAGCTACACTGAACATTTTCTATTAGGAATGGGGAATTTTGATCCTGCAATATGGACAATTGAAAGAAAACCTCCTTTTTATATTGTGATGCTATCAGATATAACAGTGGAGTTTACTCGATGCGTAATAGATGGCATCGCAAGCCATAAATAAAATTGCAGAATGAAAGTGGTAAGTAAGAGCTTGTAACATACAAGGTAGTTTAATAAAGCAAAATGGAAATAATATTGTTCAAGGCATTAACCTGAACGTTTTGAACCACGCAGATGGATTTTAGCTGATTGAGTATCAAACGGACAGCTTTTCATAGTAGTTTCCAAACTCTGTGTATTATTTATTCCTGACATTACAGTAGTACATTATGACAAAAGTGCGCACTAGTAAAAGGAGTGCGAAAGTCGGCTATTTTTTCGTTTACTTTTTTTTTATAGAAAACTACTAGTTTTATCTGCACAAGTTACCGCTAACGTTACTAGATAATTATCTCTTGATCTTGACTATGCACAATTCCTCCTATATGGAAGAAATCCTTTTCCTAGTTCTAGTTTGCAGCGGAGTTTATGGTCGAAAAATATAATTCCGCGAACCACCTATTCTCCGTCAATATCGTAGTTATCCTATAGTAATTGCAACGTCCAACGGTTGCGTCGTTCCGGTCCGTACTGTACTAGGAAGTCCCTAGGGACCCTAGGGATTTCGTCTGACCCTCTACGCTGCGTATAGTCTACGGCCGAAGAGTGGAATCCTACATCTTTCGCGCGCCACCTAGTATTTGGTTCGTAAGTTTAGTCGCGCCGATACTTATGTTCTAAGTCAACCTATGACTATATAATATATCGTTGCATTTTCGATCCGTTTTCGCGTACTCGGGAGTTTTTTAATATTGCATGGCATCCTTGCAAAATTGAAATGTCTAATCGATAGCAACCGTTGGGTAGGCGGAAGACCGAATCCATTTCAAATCATGCAGCCAAATATGGTCAAAATTTTAGATTTAATTGTCGATTGAATATGTTATTCTTCAAGGAAAATAAGGGGATACATAATTTGCCGAATTTGAAAAGGATCATTTTTATCGAAGTCATGAGTATTTTAAATTTTAATGCTAAAAATGATAGAAACCATTAAATAATTTTTCTTTTGCGTGCCATTTTTCCCTAATTAACATAATTAATTTTCTTTTGCTTATTCTTGTAGGCGATTTTAAAATCTTGAAAAATCCGTTTGGTATTTTAAAAGATCTTCAAAATTAATAAAATGGCGGCCGATTTTCTAAAAATCAATAAACTCAATTTTCTCAAAAACACCGGTGTTGTTTCACTAGAGTTTTTCAGAGATCAGTCCAGGGAATTGAAATTCTCTGTTAGAACTTACTCATCTGGATCTCGATGGCTGAAGGAAGGTTCTATGACCAATATTTATATCCCTGTCATTTATGTGTAAACTTCTGAATTACCAGGAACTCAAAAACTCCGGAAAGGGTTTCCCAAAAAAAAAACGAATCTAATGTTTACTATTTATTTCAGTTAATTGTGTATTTATTCCAACTCATAAATACTCTTTTATTTTCAGATGTACAAATATAAGAACAAAAATTATGAGTTGAAATTTATATCCTAACACAAATATATTTAACTGTACAGTTCGTCTTGTCTGTTCTTTTCTAACCCTCCCAATATTTGCCTAGTGAGGGGAAGAAATTTGTCCCCTACTCCGCCGATATACAGTTATAGAATGCGCATGCGTCGACCAGAAGAAATCAGATTAACCATGGGATATGTAATCTTTAATACATCGCGCATGCGTGATGTCGCCACAGAATTACCGCTCCGTGAGAAGTGGTAAGGAACAGCAATCGAGGGGTAAGGCAAATATTGGGATGGACCTAGGGCAAATATTAGGGGGTACCAAATATTTCGAACGCAAATATTGGGGAGGGGTGGGGGCTACTGTACTCAAGGAGGTCTCGAAAATATGCCAGCAGTCGCAATTTCGTTAATTATCAACAAAATTATTACTGTTGTTGAATCTATGCTAACACATGAAAACTTTTATTATTTAGTTTTTGTTTAGTGCGTTTGAATGACAGATTTAATCAAATACTTTACATTTTGTTGCACCAAAAAAAGAAATAATTATTCTAATAAACAAAAATCAACTAAAATAATTACGTGTAAATACTCCTCAAATATTTTTGTTTACACGTTGCAAATTACACCAATTTGTTATTACACAATCGATAGAGAAAAGTATCAATGTTATTTGCAAAATAGTTAAATGCGTTTAAATTTTTAAGACTATGTAAATTAATTAATTGATTAGAATTGCTGCTGCAATGTCTTAGAATGTTAGGCTACTTACTTTACTTTTTAGCAAACTTTTTAATATTTCTTTGATGTACTTAGAAAGAAATATTTATAGAGTTACATTATTCATATGATCAATTGTAAATGTACAATTTCGTATCTGTACATAATAAAAATATTCTTCCCATGCAATGTTTCGAATTACAATTCTTGATGAAACCGAAGCATTATATTGAAAATTATCTTAAATTATATTAATGATGTTTGAATTCAAATTATTATTATTATGCTTTTGATGTTTCAAAATGCTTTAAAATTTTATTCTTGCAGCTTCGAAAAGTGATAACAATAAATATCAAAAAACTTACCTACTCGAAGTAATTATCTCCAAATTTAACAGGGCATTGTGGTGAAATTATTAAATATTATAAAAAATGTTATTAAATTAACAAATGTATTGACACTAGAAAAAAATATTCATTTTTACATACTGAAAAATTGACCTCAAATTACGACAAAGAACAAGAAAGTTTCCAACAAAATGCCGTCCGTTTTAAATTAAAAAGAACAAACAATAAATTATAGCATTAGCGCCAAAGTTTAAAAGAAAATGAAATGCATTACTAAATATTTACTTTCGCATATGACTGAGGAAAAGATTTAACTTAAGAATGTAAATCTGCTGAAGCACTTTAATTTACAAGGCCATTGGAAGTGTGGAACTAATGCAGGAAAATTACAAAAAATGATAATAAATTGAGATTTTATGCTATTTCGCGATTACGACTTGTCAGAGAGTCACAATTATTTGCAACGTTCAGACGAGGTAAATTTTTAAGTAATTTAATAATTTTATAGAAAATCACGATTAATCACTATCCTGGCATAAAAAATGTATTTTAGAAATTAAATATATTCTTAAAAAGAAACTCATTATTTGAAATTTAACTACATTGTTATAGTTGAAAACATATTTTATAAAAATTAAACATCATTAAAATAGCAGATTTTGAATAATGAGTTAATCATAATTCGATCAATTTTCTATCATAAACACAATCATCAATTGGCACGGTTTAATTTTAGATTAGAAAAGTATCATTCTTTCACCTCGAAATTATATGTTGTTATTAATTGTTCTATTATTTTATATTAAAATCAATTTAAACTGCCTACCATGGTTCATACAACATTTTCACTCTGCTTATCTGTTTTCTTCATTAATTATCTTTTTAATTTTTTTCTATTTAAGCTTTATCAACTTCTAAATGTAAGGTTATTTAGCTTACAGATCTTTTTAATTGTGCATTGTTCTGAAACTATTGTGTGGTTATCTAAAAATATTATGTACGTATATATACCACCTGGATTTGTTTTAGATTGTCCGTACAAGACAAATTTATAATGAACAAGATGAAGTATCTAGTCATTTGTACTATTTTTGCAATTTACATTGTTTCCGTTTGGACGCAAGATGGACCTACACCTCATTGTACTGTTGATGGTAAAAAGGTAGGTTTCTAATTATTCGTAATTATTTTACATTTGGAATGTATTTTCTAACTGACCAGGGGAAAAATTGATTTTTGAAGAATTCGAATTTCAATTATCATTTTTTGTTCATCCGACATAAAATTTTGGATCACTACGACTGAAAACGAAAAGTAAAAAGTTTTAAGAAAGCTTCCTTATGTGATGAAAGATCCATATTTGAGGTTGTAAATTTAATATGATCGACTAAATGAAAGTATAGGAAAACTGTAGACTACCCAAATTGTTTTTATTCCTTTATATGGTTCTTTCACGGTGAAATAATTTATCCCTGTTTGAAGTAAAGAAGTCATGTTCTTGAGAGTGGAAATTGATAATAAAGGTGAAAGTATCAAAAATAGCGGCTAAAACACCGAAAATCGGTCAAAGATTCAGGAATTTGTCGAACAAAAACTTTTTAGGAATGCTGCAAGAATAGCAGCAATTATTCCGAAATTCATAATTTTTCTGAAAGTATAGAATGTTCAAATAAAAATTTCCAGAACCTTTTACTGATTTTTTTGGGTTTTAGCCTCCATTTTGGATACTTTCACCTGTATCTTTATAATACTAATATGCACATTTTAAGTTATAGTCTCGAGGACACGACACAATACGAGAAAATACAACACAAAAAAAGTTTTTTTTTTTAAATAACCGTAAATAGTTTTTCACGGTATCATTTTTGGAAAAATTCAATAAAACATTCTGTAAATCCAGTTGATTTTACGTCAGGTATGCCAGTTTGGACATTTTTGAGAACTGTTTTTACACAAAACACAACCATTGAAAACTGTAGTTAAAAAAGTCCATTCATTAGTTTACGGGTTAATAAGCACGTATAACTTTTTTATTTCAAAATTTACAAAAATTTCTCATGCGCCATTAGAGAGAAGGACCTTTATGGCTAATAAGAAAATGCTATGACAGAAATGTTCTCGTGGAGTTTAACTGCTAAAATATCGTGTAAAATTGAAAAAAATACACATTTGAGTTTTTAAGGGTTAAGATGCAACAGAAAGAGAATTAAAAGTTGATCTGTTCTTCTTTTATAATTACAGTGCTCTGATGATTATAAATGCTGTTCATTTTGTTGCCATGATAAGACGCGAAAATGCATAACAGGTATGTTTTATTTAACTATGATATTCTTAATGTTTGGTTTATGTAAAATGATTATCATATTGGTATCTGGTAAACTACATTACAATATTGTGGTAAGGGTAGTAATTGCTTTGTTTGTATATAAACTTCATAAGATAACTAAAAATTAATTATGTCTGTGATTTTTATAATAATTAAAAAATAATTTTGCCAACCACATTTGATTTACTACCTTTACACACAAGTTCATATTATTAACTATTTTGTTTATCAACTACTTTTGAGATGTTGATATAAACAGTCCACTTTTGTAAATTAGTTAATCGAATTTAACTACATATATATGATCATTTATTTTGAAATTTCAGCTGCCAACGACAGTATCCTGTGTTTGAGTCCAGAAAATAATCCTGAATTGTGTGAAGGATACCAATGTCCTAAGGGAACAAAATGCGAGCTTCAAGTAGTACAGTGTTTCCGGCCACCATGTCGACGTCTTCGTGTGTGTGTTCCTGAAAAATAAACAATAAATTACTCAAATAACATTAATCAGTGGAAAATTAATTATTTTGCTAAATTATAGAATGTTTCTTCATTTGTATAAAAGAATAGTAACTCTTGAACAAAATTTTTTATTCAAAATAGATATTTATTCTCTTTATTCAGTGGCTTCAGTTATTAAAGCTCATAGCCAATCAAATAATTACGTTGAACTAAATACTTTAAACTATATTTACAAAAATAAGATTATAAAATAGTGCTCCTACTCACTGTACAATGTACGATACTCAAAATTAGTTATTATTGAAAAAGATTATGATTTTATTAATAAAATTTCAATATACAAACTGAATTCAAATCTAGCAATACACTGTAAATTTGGATGTATGTACTCATTAAAATGCAAAGCTGTTTTGCAATAAAAACACGAAGTGCATTTACGTTTTAAACCACTGGTCTTAGATTCCTCTATATAAATAATACTCTTAAAATGTAGTAACCAAATGAAAATTGTAACAAAAATCACAAGTCAGAAAGATTTTATTAATTGTTTAATATCAGGTACAGAATGTATTTCTAAAAGTAATATTTTGTTTTATTCTATGTTAATGCAAGACAATACTATGTACAGAAATAAGAATAAAAACAATTTACCATCTATATTTATTACGTGAATGTACACTTCGAACAGTTTATTGTATAATAAATGTCTACAGTCATTTGAGTAGAAAAAACATCCACTAACAACAGCGTTCTATTAATGGGATTGCAATTTATAATGATATAAAAGTAACTAAGCAATAATATAGGAAAGAAGAATGTCGTCAAGATATCACCCGTTACTAATATCCATATATTATTGTTAAAGGTTACACACGAAAAAAATTAAAAAGTTGGACAAAATGTCCTGATTAAGTCAAACACACCAACTTTTCGACAACAAATTAGTCAGGACTTTGATACAGGTCGAAAATGACTTAAATGTAACCTAAAAAATGCTTTTAAAGTCCTGCGTCTTCAAAGTCGTCATTAGGTTAAAATTATCAAATCTATAAACAAAATGATCTCTTAAAAGTCGAATAAACTTATAGGTCGATATTGATTCAGCTTTTAATTAACTATAACCTAGTAAGATATATTTCGACCTTCGGGTTCCAACTAAGACCGAATGGCCTGCTACATGTTTAACCTTAATGTCGAATTTACCATGGAAAATTACTTATAGGGCATTTTACTCAAGTACGATTACTCCAATAATCTATCTAACCTCAAAGTTCGTCATTCACCCAAATTTTCTCAAAGTCTTCCGGCAAAATGATTTTCTGAAAATACTGATTGTGATATTATATATGAAATAACTCTCTGTCAACAGTCGAGGAAGGAACAGAAGTTAACATTTGGAAATTTGGAAATGAAGTAAAGAAAGGAAAATTAAAAAACGAAAAGGTATCCTTTGTCATCAACCTTCATCAGTATTCTATTGTTCTTTTATGCCCTCATTCTTTTAAAACTGTGGCGACTGGCGATCTGAAAATGTGAACGATTCGGTTTTGACATAATTTGCACATTATGTATAGCATAACCCTACAAATTAGCTATTTAATAATTAATTGAATATTAATGTTTGGTTTAATGTATAAATTTAAAAAAACCTAGTTTTATATTACTTTTAGTAAATAAATGAAAAACAATTACTCCAAGATATTTAATCGACAAAATAAAATCGACGATTTTTTAACGATAAATAAATTTTTTCCTTTAGTTGTTAATTTTGGTAGCGAGTTAATGAATCATCCAATTTTTAAGAGACAATTTTTCGTCGCACGTAAATTGAACGCTGTATATATGCGATATTTTACTCACAAAACGGACATCTTCTGTACGTTTATTTTATTTATTATACATTGTGCCTTGGAATATCGCAGTACTATCTTGACATCCATATACATATAAACACATAAGTACTTTAGCAAGCATGCCACATTCATGCCCAAGAAAAAGGTTGCAAACAAAAGACGGACAGACCTGGTCAAAATTAGGTCGAAAAGAGGAGAAAATTAAATTAGTACGAAATTTCGACCTATTATAGAATTCTTTGAAGTAAAATAAAAACTGTAGGATTAACAGATTTCATCAGTTCATATAGTAACAGCAACTCTTATCGATGATCTCATTCGACATAAGGTTGTGAAGATCTGTTGAATTTACAGATTTATGTTCCTCAGTATATATACTGTCAATAATATATAGTCAGCGGTATCAAAGTTTATTCGATACATTTTACCAATAAGTACCTCCCACGTAGATATGGGCGGTCTAACTCTCGGCAAGACGCTAACCCAAGTACTGGCAGCCAGTACGGATTGTCGGAATTTAGTCAGTACTGGTAAAACACCGATGAACAGCTGATCCAGTACTGTTGGCGGCAATGAAGCAGTACAGCCAATAACATCGCCAATGTACAGTAAACGAAAGACAGAGATTAGATTTTCCTTATTTATTTGCGAGCGGCAAAGTAAAAATACTACAAGATATTACTCAAATATGCTTTAATTCATAACTAATATAAATAGAAAATCAACTAACGTAAATAGTTCTGTAACAATTCCGAAAAACTTTTTCATCTCATTTATAATGTGTCAGATAATGGGCCAGAGAGTTCTGTTCAGATTATAATTTAATGCTGATCAGGTATTCTGATCACGGTCTTTTCAACAAATTCGAAACACATGGATTTATATTCGGATTGTCTGAGATTCCAAATTATTATTATTATACACAATATATATCGTTTTTTCATAAATACTTTATTGATTTGTAAAAAACACTCCATTTTATAAAACAAAGGAATTTTTATTCAAATTTACATCTTTACAACGCCTTTCTTCGTGATTATAGCCATCTCATTATTTCTACGTTTTAAAGCCGACCAAAGGTTTTTAAAATAATCAATTTTAAAATGTATTATTATTTTGTTTATTTATCGCATAGTTACTTAAACAATATGCTCATTCAGGAACGCAAAAAATGGCCCTTCTGCAAGGTGGACGGAAACAATTTACGACTCGAAGTTGGCATTTTTTCCCTTTAGGGCACTTGTAGCCTTCGCAAGTCCGAGGATTGTTTTCTGGGCTCAGACACAGGATGCTATCGTTCCTAGCTAAACATGAAAAATTTTAATATTTTAACAAAAAAACAGCAATACAATTTTATCTGCATTATGTCTGTCACAAAACAAGTCTTTAAAAAGTTATGTACAATGTTTACAGATTCAATGTTATATTATATAATATACTCTTACTTAAAGAGAAATAAAGCACTGTGATGTAATTAGTCGATATTTCACTAAATCATTGCATTAGCTCCTAAATATTTCAATATCAGGGATGACTTATGAATGCATCGCACACTATTATATTTGGGTCATTTGATTTTGCGATTAGTTTACATACGTTTTTTACGTTTTAAATAATAAATTTAAGATTTTTGCCAATGAAATAATAATATATTTACTAAATTCACGAAAAACCACTGAAAATAATGAACAATTTACGGGGTCGTTCTCGATGGCAAGTAGTTTCATTAATTTTGTACAGAATTTTATATTTTTTTACAATATAAATTCCTCCAAGAACCTCAAGATTGTAGCTTATCGAATTAACAATTCACTTTTTGTATGTTTTCGGTGTTTATTAGTAATTAAAAATTAACATAATTAGGAATTTTTCATTAATTATGCAAATCTTGTTAATTTTATTTGAAACAACAACATTCTACTTTGGTTTAAATGAAATTGTGTTATTAGAGGGTTTAATAATTGTACCAACGCAGTCATCTTTTTTAGTAAAGTTCCCGGATTTATATAATATTATAATATTCCTTTCATAAGATCCAGTAATGCACTAATTTTATTATTTGACAATAAACAAAAAATAAAAAATGTCCCATTGGCAAAAATCTTAAATTTATTATTTGTAACGTAAAAAAAACGTATACAAACAAATCGCAACAAAGTTTTCATTTTACCTATATAAAAGTTTTTTTCCGTACATTTTCTATTAATTCTCAGCTATTTTTGTTTGCTGTATGTTAGTTTATACGTAATATACAATATTAAAAAAATAAATTTGGCATTTGCAATTCAGAATTTAATGTCTTCATTTCTGTCTTAGAATTAAAGATTAAGACATTTAGAGTGTACACTTTCACTTCTCTTATACTCAGCAACTTTTTCATATAATATTAAATTAAATAAATATCAGTTGATTTCGTTTAACCTACGTTCAGAACTTTATACAAAATATCATTCCACGCATTTACATTGTATACATACCTGTAATACATTTTAAAGTTTTATCGTGGCAACAAAATGAACAGCAAGCATAATCATCGGAGCACTGCAATTATATGAAAGGATATCATTAGCTATTGTATTTTATTATTATATTGTATTTTATCTACGACTTACTTCTAACATATAAAAGTACATAATCCATGTTACAGGCGTAACTAAATTCAGTAGTGAATAGTGTTTCTAAAAAATTTGTCTTTTTTTATTACTCCGTGAAAATTGCAAAAGTACAGTTTACAGTCTTGTGTAACTCATATTTTATTGTTTAAGTCGACGATAGTTCATATTTTATTTAAAATTATGATATTATAAATCAACGAAAACTTACGGTATTTGTGTTTTCCTTGCAGTGAGGTGTAACTTGCGCCCAAACGAATGTCAGGCAAATAGTGCAAATAAGTAGAATAGTCAAGACCTTCATTTTTAAAAAAGATATTAACTAATTGCAATATAATTCCTATATTTTTAGGGTTGTACCTATAAAACAAATGACTTTTATATACAATGAAAAGTAAATGTAGACGTACATTTGTCAAAATGTAGTATTTATATTTTAATGTAAAATCATTTGTTTACAATAACTTAAAATTTAGTCTTTATAAACATACCTCGCACTGAATCTGGTAAACAATTACAGAATACTTAATTTTAATTTGTCTTTTAATCTTGATTAATGGTCGTTGAAGAACTTTTCAATTTAGTTTATTTTTCACTAGATTACCGTTGATATTATTTCCGCTAAGAACACTGGTAAATCTTAAGAAACGGTCACTTTTATATCTAAAATATCTAACGGCCTCCATCGGCAATTTCAGGAATACTGAACTGTTTCAAATTACTTTGTACCTGTTAAATCATGACGCATAATATTACCAAGTAATCATTTTAAAATGATCTAGATTTTTTAGGGGTTTTACAACTGACGATTATTATGTTTTCCCTTTTTATTAGCTTTATTCACTGTTCACAAAATATAACAATGGTAATACCAATTTCGTCACTAATACTAGTATCTGATGTGTCAATGCACTAAGTTCTAGAAATTGACAGAATTCATGTACATTTTTGAATAATTTTTTCATATTGTTTCTTGCAATGTAAAACCTGTTAAAAATTATCTCGAAAAAATGTTGAATCACCCGTAGTATCACTGTTATTAATAAAATTACGTTATTGTTCTCAAATGAAAATAAAAAATTAAGTCGGGTGTTGTGATGTTTCTTCTTTCAGCGGCCATAAATTAAACTTAAATAGTGTACTTCGTTTGGTAAGATATTATACGTGATTCTATGGCATTTTGAACACTATTTTTCAATATTTAAGAAACATGTCGTGTTACATACATGTAGTTTAAAAGTATATTATACGACTGTTTAATACCCGTATTATCACAAAACGTTCACATTGTTCCGCTGTTTTTAAAACAAACTTACGTGTAATAAACGTGTATTAAATAATAGTGCCTTTATTGGGATTAAATAACGTATTATTAATATAGGTTATAAACCAATGTTACGCTGAATTGTGTATACGTTTTAAAACTGAAGTATCTTTGAGGAAAATTTAAACGTTTTTTAAAAACGTGTATTTATATGCATTATTACACGTTTATTAAACGTAGTTTTAACTCATGCTTTTAATTATACTTTTCGCACGACGTTTTTACATTTAAAATACGTTTCGTATAATAAACACGTTTTATGGCAGTATATGATAAACGCATATTAAACCAACAATTTAATAAACGTGGTCTCAATAAACGTTTGTATAATACGTGTGCCTAAACCATTTTTAAACGAAACTTAATTATATGATCGCATATTCAAGGATAGTGATTTTATTTGATTTTCTAAAATGAAAGTCATTAAAAAATTCTTTGGTCTAGAACATTATTATAAATTTTTCACTGAATATTAATAAACTAATATTAAAATACTTTCCAATACTATTTCAGTAAATTTTGTAACAAATGTCCTAAAAATATATTACTAGTGACTTATTTAAATTTCTAGTTTTCGCAGCTAAAATTGAAAAAAAAATAAGTTGAAACGGAATCGTTATAAGTATACAACGAAAAAATTAAGGTGTCAATGAACAAAGCAACTATTTTACACTTCACTGTACCAGTACTCTTTTGTAATTATAATAAATGAATTTTTAACAGTTGAGGAGTAAACGATAAAGAAAGATTAATTAAAATACATTGCTTTTATATACTTTTTAAGTCATGGATTACTCTTAAGACAAGACTAAAAAATCCTAGCAAAAAGCAAGAAAAATAAGTTTCAAACTATTGTCAATGTTTTTTACTGCGATTTTGAAAATATTATTAAGGAAATTAATGTCTACAGTATTTGTGTATACCATTTTAAGTACATGCTTTTTTACATAAGTACCTGTCAACATTTATTTCGTGAAATAGATTTCGATTAAATCATCTCTAGCATGACAGTAATATAAAATAAGAAAAACCCTCGCGTAGACTCCCACAGCATTATATTAATGGGATCATAATTTAAGAAGATATGAAAATAACTTCCGGGAAACAATGTAGGAAATAAATATTTTGGCAAAGATAAGGCTTTTAACACTCCATGCAAGACTTAGTGTTTATCTGTCGAGCAGACAAGGCAACCTCTGTGATGTTAAAACTGATTTGATGTCCTATAGCAATGTTGCTATAATATGTTAGTAAAATTATATTTTAGATATTTTTTTTCCTCAGTGTTTTTTCAATGTGTACTCTCGTATTATACGTTACGATTATGCTTATCATGAATATCTAACTTAATATCACTTATAATTATCATATTTCTGTTGTATTAGTTACTTATTTATCAAAACATTTAGATGATAATGACGTGTGTGTATACTTTTTTAAAAGTACTGTTTAATGACGATTAAGTACTCAATTTATATAAAAGTTTGAACACAAGCATTGTAAAAAATGGCAAATCTCAGTAAACAAATTTACTTGAATTGTTAGAAGTAATCATTTACTGGTATCAAATAAATCTTTTTTCCAAATTACTATATTATGCTTAAAACAAAACAAAAATTATGAGAAATACGACAATATTTCCTTAGTTTCATAATTTTTACGAAAAATAATAATTCTTTTCTGAATAAACTAAGGGACTAAACATTTTTTTTAATTTTTTTTATTTATTATTTAACTTTTACACAGTGTTTTGCATATAGAATTGTTTTTTTTAAATTTGCGAGAGCTGCAGATCGACTTAAGAGAATACTTCACATTTGTGTATGAAATGTAGGACTGCAGAAACCTGCACCAAGTACAGCAACGGTCATGAGTCGATTTCCACCAGATAAACAATATTTTCGAAACATAAACAAACAACTGTTAAAGTTTTGTAAACTGCACTAAATTGGCAATCTTAAATCATGTTTATTTGTTATCGTGTAAACAGTTCATTATTATTTTGAATACAGCTGTCTATAGTCAGTCGTCGTTTTGCCGCTCTCGTATACGCTTATAATAACACCGCACATAGAAATAAAGTTTTATTGCACAAGAAAACTTTTATTCTCAAAAAGTTCTTTCGTTTTTGTAACCCGATGTGCTTTCTGCTTCAAGATCTATAACAACGTGGCTCGTCTAAGCAACAGCGAGCTGCTGGTTGGATGACCGTTGGATACTTGGCATATGTGAAAAATAAAAAAAAATTATATAAAACAATACATTGCCCAAAACTAAAATAAACATTAATAATGAACATTAAGTGAACAGAGTGATTAGTGAATAACGTTAAGAACTAGATCATAAAAATGAAATATGATTAAACAACACTCAAAACAATAATTAATTTTTGTTTCAAATTAACCAAACTATTAAGTTTGGACTTTTTTTAACGCTAAATTCATACCTAATCAAACGAAGTTAATTAAATTTCATTTTTTAATTTATACAATAAATGCCTTTGGTTGAACAGCGAAGCCGCTCAATGCACACACGATACTTGAGAGTTTTATGGGTTACCCAATAAAACTTCTGCACTCGGCGGAAATTCATTTTTTAACGAATAGGAAAATTTAAAAGATAGACTAAATCCTCTTCAATAACCGATGATGACGAAATGAGCAAAAATGGATATGATATCCACACAAATTAATCAATTACTGATTAAAAAAATCTCAATACTGAGGTTATTTTCCCCTTCCTTCCTTTCCTTAAACTCATAATCATAGGCCAGCTCCCAGGTAAAGGGCTTAAGTGCCTTGACCAAAAAAATGGCCAACTAAAACGTTCCAGATCTGCTTCTCAGATTTGGGATATAACAATTATATTAATATTCTTTTAATTTTCAGCCGTGGCTGATTGTGTCTGAGCCCAGAACATAATCCAAGGTCATGCAATAGATTTATGTGCCCCAAAGGGTATAAATGCGAATTACAAGAAATGAAGTGCTTTAAGGCCGCCTGTTGCCCCTAGTTAATTGTTTATTTTATAGTAATAATATTATATGCATTATTGAATTTATAAGATGATATCGAGGTTTTAAAAATGTAGTCACAAACCATTTTGAAATTTATACAAGCATACATTTTTTTGTACATAATGTGGAGTAAATGTGTGCTTTTCATCAGAGAAACGGACAGAAAATTGTTGACAAAATTAACAATTTTCGAAGATTGATTTCATCACATTCACAAAAAATCTAATTTTCCTGATATACTTGACTTTTTATCGCTCAAGAAAATTAGAGAAGAAGATGAAATGGTTCCATTTTAAGTATACTACATGAAAGGTATTTTACTCTTCAAAACTAAACGAATCCTCTTTTTCGATTAAAAAAAATGATTTAATACAATTTATATTGTTAAGTTCTATGATAAACGTATAATAAATAACAGTTTAATAGAGATGGATTAATGATGCGATTGAAAAACATGGCTTTCTATACTTATTAAGTCACAGATTACACTGAAAGCAAGACTAAAAATTCCTAACAAAAAACAAACGAAATAATTTTCAATTGTTAATTTATTTTTGTACTGCAATTTAGCAAAAATTATCAATAAAATTGACGTCTCAAATATATATTTTATTCCATTTTAAAATAAGTGTATACTTTTATGTAAGCGCTTGTCAACATTAATTCCATGAAATAGATTTCGATTAAAACATTATATAAGAAATTTATGTCTAGCCCAACAGTAATTTCAAACAAGAAAATCCGTCACGTATATTCCCACAGCATTGTGTTAATGAGATCATAATTTAAAAAGATATAAAAATAACTTCCAGGAAACAATATAGGAAATATGTAAAGATTTTCGCAAAGATAAGGCTTATAGCGCTTCATACAAGAGTTAGTGTTTATTTGTCGCTGGCGTTAAGCAGACAAGGTAAGTCTGAAGTGTTTGTTAAAATTTTATATCATACCAATGTAACTATAATATTAGTAAAATTATATTTTAGATATTTTATTTTTGTTTCCTCATTATATTTTCAATGTGTGCTCATTTATTAGACGTTTGACTATACTTATCATGAATGACTAATTTTAATGTCACTTATTTATTGTATTTCTGATAAATTAGTTAATTGTTTATCAAAACATTTGGAATATAATTACATGTATATATGTTTTTTTTAAAGTACCGTTTAATGGCGATTAAGTATTCAATTCAGATAAGAGACTGACAATAGGTATTGAAAACAAATGGCATATCCGAGTATAAACATTTATTTGGATTGTCACAAGTAATCATTTACTAGTATCAAATAAATATCTTTTTAAATTACTAATAATATGCATAAACCCAGGTAAAAATGAATTATATACAATTGTATAGCATTTTTGTCTGTATACAATTGTATATAAATGGTATTAAAAAAAAAGTATTTTTATGAAAAATATTACTAATATTAAGTAGGTGCTTATATACATCATATTACAACATACAATAGTTTTGGATAATTCACTTGCATTATGCAAGGCCACTGACATTTTGACGATTTTGTGGATAAATATAAAAAATGCTGGAAAGTTTGATTTTATTAATTTTATTATATACGAACGTATATTATTGTATACAATCATTCCTGTGCCCAATTATATAAAGTCCTATATAATAAATACAATTTTATACAACCATATACAATACTATCGAGACGAAATTCATATACATATACTTGAATATAATGTATATAATTTCTATACAACTGTATAGAAGTTGTTTTTACCCGGGACACAAAACGAAAAAATTACTGTACTTACTTACGACTATTTACATAAATATTTATATTTATTTGATAATATTTATTATTTAAAATATATCTACCTATTTAGAAAATTACACCAAAATAAATTATCTGCAGATTTCACAATGTGTATCAACAGATAATTTTTACAGAAATTTCAAATTATTTTTGTGTGTCTAAAAACAATTAGGACCCACAACTGTTGATAAATTTCTATTTTGTTGCTAATTAGTTTTAATTTTTAAGTCCAATCATTAGCCTATTATCAATTTATTTTTTTTCACTGTACATTTTATATATTTTTTATTTCTAGAGATATGCAGATGATGTATTTCCCCATTTTTCTTGTTTGTGCAATTATTGCTGTCTCGGCACAAGAACCACGATGTACTTTGGAAGGAAACAATGTAAGTTTTTGTTGTCATCATCTGCAGAGAAATGATTTACTATCTTTTTTCGTAGAAAAGTGTTATTATATACATAAGGAGCGGATTGAAAAAGCGGAAAATCAAAAAGCCGGTAGGTCAAAAAATTGACAATCATGAAGCTGACACTTAAAAAGCCGACACAGAAAACAATAGACACATCGACAAGCAGACAGTCGTTTTTTGAAGTGTCGGTTTTTTTACTGTTTTGGCTTTTCGATTATCAGTTTTTTACTATCGGTTTTTTGACCTGCCGGTTTTTTTATTCGTAAAACTAGTAATGTTGTTTAAGCGAAACGAATTTTTGTTCCTTTTTCGTTTTTCGTTTGTTCTTTTTTCAAAACCAAAACAATGGTACAGATAGTTATCTGTGGTTTTGAATGGTTTCGTGTTTGGTATGCTCTAAAATTTTCTTGAATCACCAGTACAAAGTGTTAAAGGGATTATTAAATATAATAATTTAGAAATAGATGCACGCTGTATCTACATTATATAATGTTACACTTCATAAAAAAATAAAAAGTGTTGTTGTATTGTATTTTGGTATTAACAATAATAACAATATTTATGACAAATTAAATGATTCTAAAACATAAATTAAAATAAAAATTGTATGATTGACCAGTATACTGAAAAATATTTGTAAACTTTAACTACATGATCAGTTATCCAATTGGGACCAGTTATTCTGTATTTTTTATAGGTATTACATATATTTCAGATATCTTGCCGAAAGTTGGATTCATTAAGGTAGTTAGACCCCTGGATATAGCCTGTTTGAGAAAAAGATATATAATATCGTTTCCAAGATACTAATTTCCATTATTAATGATATTGTTGACGAGTAAGCATTACTGTTATTAAAAACAATTGAAACTTTTATTAATGACTCAAATTTTCTTTTTTTTACAGTTAAGAATTTTGAAAAAATACTTACTTTAAAGAGTAACAGAAACGGTATTTATTTTAAAAAAATATTCTTACTTTTCACGTTTTCTGAATAACTTTAGGGATTAGATAAAAAATTTGTTGGGTAAAGTTGTAGAGAATCTTTTTGTCGACAAAATAGGCCGTCATTCATTAAAGCCCATTAATTTTTAAACATTTTTTTAACGGGCGATAAGATGAAAATTTAAGTCATTAACAAAAGTTATTTAAAAAATTATTTTTGTAGATCTCAGTTTTTCTTAATATAAGAACAACAATACTTTCTCCCTTCAACAATGTCATTTTTAGTGAAAATTAAATGCTTGAAATCGTTATAAAATACTTTTCCCAATACGCTATATCCCGGGGTCTAACTACTTTAAATTGTAGTCAGGTTAAATAAATGTCGGTATAAAAACTATTCATAATTAAGTTCCCACCGGGTAACTCATCTAGTTACATTGTGTTCAATTTACCAAATATCTTTCTTTGTTTATTGTAATGTTAGATGTAAACATAATATAATAATACAAATATTAAAAATACAGAGTCTTGTAAACTTTGTATGTTTACACAAATGATAACGTTATATTAAAGTTAACATAAAGTTAATGTTACTGAACTTGTTACGTTAAATTTTCTGTTTTCAATTCGATTACAATATCTTACATCAACCTTATACTTGAAAATACGGTACAAGAAATTTGATAACCTGTCTGTAACCTTGTCATACTGTTGTGTAAGGGAAACTGTTAAAAAATGCCCATTTATAATTTTCATAAGTAGAAATTAATTTAGTTCAGGTTTATTCGCAACATAAGTAAATTCCTTGTTCAATAGTTTGAAATGGAGTCGACTGGGAAATTCCTTGAATTAATATTATCTTGTTTTCTTGATGAAAATGTTACAAAGCTATAACAAAATAAGAGCAAACACGACCTTCAGTAACATTATATTAACATAACAATTCTCATTTTAGTGCACTGATGATTATGCCTGCTGTTCGTTCTGTTGCCATGACAAAACATCCAAGTGCATCGTAGGTAAGTCTTCAAAACATTTGCACATTCTAAAATTAATTAACACGAATTCAAAATGTTTTTTTTTAATCAAAAAGCGGGCTGAAAATGAACAGGGCAATCTTAGAACTCAGAAATAGGAAAATTAATAATACATTTTACATCGCAAAGCCAACGAATTTCAGTGATTCTGTAAATAATTAAACATCATTCTATAAATGTCTTTACTGAATTAACCTTTTGTTAAAAAAATGTTGTAATTATTTTGTACGCGCATTAGTACACACTTTCAATGAATTTATGTTGGCAATCTTGACAATTTTTTGTGAGTGTACTACAGTATTGAGATTCTGATATAAAAAATAAAATTGAATGACTATTCGCAGTGTCAAGAGATGTGATACAGACTTCATTTATTATTTACTTGGAATACTATAGAATTCAGTTGTTGAAATATATATTCCAGATTTAACTAAAAAGTATGTCGAGGCATTCAGTAATCATAGATTAGCTTAAAAAGTTATCAAAGTATTATCGAAATTATTATTTTAGAATTCATTTTGATTTTCAGCCAGCAATGATTCGATCTTGTGTTTGAGTCCAGAAAATAATCCAAGGACCTGTGATGGATATGAATGCCCTAAAGGACAGAAATGCGAATTAAAAGAAGTGCAGTGCATTCGTGCTCCTTGTCGCCCGATACCTGACTGTGTTCCCATATGATCATTTATGCAACCATTATTACACTTTGAAGAGTTACATTTAATTGTTAGTTTAGTAATAATATTATAAACATTCTTTAATCAAACAGACGATATCATATTAAAAATGTAATCTTACACTATTTTGAAATGTTTACAAGCCTACATTCTTCTTTGAATGTTTTTTAGAATATGTGTACTTTTCAGCACAGAACAGTGTACCAGTAAAATTACCTATTTTCAAGCTCGATTAGGTCGAAAAGTATCCCCGACCACATCTGATTTACTCATAATAAATTCGTGACCTCGATTTCACCAGCACGAGGCATTTATTGGACGCCTAATTGTATGTTTTTGTATGAAGGATTATTGTAAATTAAATTAGTGCTATTTTGAAACGCTTGTGGATTATTTCGCCAGCCTGAACCCCTGGACCCGCAGCGTCGAGAGTGCATCTGCAGTCCAAGCACCACATTAATATTTTATAATACAATAAATTATTATAATACATCTATCGCGTTTAATTGCACTGCAAAAAAATCATGTATTATCGCTATGTGAAATACAGTTTTGAACGAAGCCAGCAAAATATATAACTGCAATCACAAATATTTTAACTATTTAAGCGGATAGACTTGAATGGAATCAATGTAGCAACCTTAAAATTTAATATTGGCTAAGCTGATAAAGAACACCGCACAAACCTTATGGATAGTGGCCCTCGATTAAATTCGCTCAAACTGATGTATGTCATAGTTCTTGATATTCCAATGAAAAGTCTCCATGGTTACAAGGCCTGAAAATGAATAGTTTTTTCTGCATGTGTATCCAAAATACTAATATTGTAATGTTAAAAAATCGATATTTTATCACTATAGCTCAGTTCCTTTTAAAGATATGCCGTCGAGAGAGGGTTCCTTTTAAAGTTTTTTTCAAGCCCTGCGATTCGTCTTAATGATATTTTGACCTACGATGAAAATTTCTTTAGTTATAACGGCATCAAGGGGAAAAATCCCGATTTTTGAGGGTTTTCCACTTTTAGCTAATTTCGCGCAACGTAACGTAAAGTAGGTAACTTAAGATTACATCGTGAAAATTTATAGAGATTGAAGACGAAAAAAATGGCGTCTTATACATTACGTTTTGAGAAAAATGAAACCCATAAGGAGTTCGTTAATGTAAGAAAATTTACGAAAATCGGGCTTTGTAACGATGATGCTCATTTATTGCCAATTCCACGACATTAGGACGCACTTCACGAGCTCAGTTTTTATTCAAACAGAACATATAAGGGGTCAATTTGTTCATCTTTTCGAGCTCTATAACTTTTTTTGGGATGATAGTACTTTAACTACTTAACGAAATGAATTAAAAGCGGAAAATCTCAAAAATTAGAATTTTTCCCGTTTATGTCGTTATAACTAAGGAAATCTTCATTGCATGTTAAAATATCATCAAGACAAATAACAGGGCTTGAAAAAAGCTTTAAAATGAGCCCTTACGAGATGACATCTTTAAAAAGAAACTGAGCTATAGCAAAAATAGTTATTTTTTATAGCAAAATCCTAATAATTTGGATGCACGTACAGAAAAAACTATTCATTTTCAGGCCTGATGGCAACGGGGACTTTTCATCGGAACATCAAAAGCTATAACATCAGTTTGAACAATTCTTTTGTGATATATTCTAGCACTTAAAAGTAGAGGCTCATGTGCACAGTAAGTTATTTCTGATAATTTTGTATCTAATAGACTTTAATTTAAAAAATGACAGGTGATGTAATAACATGTCAAAATATGGATATTTTATTATAAATGGCCTAAAATTTCGTACTATGGTAAGATTAGTTATTGCAATTACTATTGGTCGATGCAAATCACGTATTTTTGCAAAGTCCATACTTGATTTCATATAACCAACCACTATAATAAATTTTGTGATTTATTGTTTGTATAGTAATATTTTTCTAATGAGCGCACCAAAAGCTTAAAATCTTAGTATTATATAAAATATTTATGTTGTGATAAGTAATGTTCCCCTTATTAATGCAAGAAAATATAATACAAATAGAGTTCATTTCATCGTATTTAATTTCATACTATTTAATTATTTTCTTAATAATCCTTCAATCAGAAGTGAATATGTTAGCCAATCTTATCAGACAAAACTATATTTCGCTGTCAAGTGTAGCGCTCAAAATTGGTTAGGATATCATGCAGTTTTAGCTGTCCAAAAGTTGCGACAAAATATCGCTAGACTACCTATAATTATCGTTCATTTATGTAAATATTTATCACCGTGTGATAACAATAGCACGCTTTTAGATGATTTTCAGCGTATTTCGAAACTAGAGCATTCGACATTTTAATGCAATATACTTTTTTCATATGAAGTATGTGACCAACATAAATAAATATAAAAAACATGCAAATTAATTAATATATTTATATAGTTTAAATAAGAAATAATAATAACAGTAACAACAGTATCAAAAACAAAAATAAGAAGAGTACTAATATTCAGTGCAACTAGGACACACTATAGTTTTGAATTTTTTAAAGAAGAAATTATTCACTTTTAATTTCTAATTTGTAAAGGATTTCCTCGCATACCCGACAAAACAAAAAAAGAAATCTTAGATATCATATTGATAGTTAGGTTTTATTCAAATTTTTAATTACATATTACGTAATTGAAAACTACAACATTTCGTCAAAAAATGGCTCGATGAAATGTTTTGATTTTTTTACAAAACACCCAGATTATGTCAGTGTACAGAATCAAGATGTAATTGAATTTTACAATGACATAACTTTTGGGTTAAATCTATTAAGGACCACAGTATATGCACTATAGAAATTAATAAATCTAATACTAATATAAAATATAATGCCACTGGTGAATACATAATCTTTTTTACTGGAAGCGTCATTGTTTTATCTGTACCAAAATCTTCATTTATTGTTTCCGATATAGCTTCCTCGAACAATTACTTTTTTATCTTTACAAAAAATACTGCCATTAAGATTGTACTCGACAATTTTTTCTTGCAATAAATTAGAATTAATACGTATTATATAAATATGTTAATCATAATCATTCATTGAAGGATATTGAAAAAAAAATACGTTAAAGCTATGTTTGCTTTGAAATTCTAGTTACGTCAGAGGGATCTCAAGAATATCATTTTTCCGATCTTTTTAACATTTTTATTAACAATATTAATGCTCAATTATAATTTGCGAAAGTTTGTTTACCGAAGATGTGAAATTCAATATATTCGTAATTACAGTACGACATTAAGTCTGCAAGTAAATAAAGATGGTGTAAGAATAATTTGTTTGTTGTACAATATAATGAAATGTATAGTTGTTCACGATTGACCGGGTGGAAATTTTAATAAATCAAACAAGCCGATTTCTTCAATAACAAACTACTTTTATTTCGCTGTAGGTGACGACAAATCGCGAAACCGACCGGCCGTAACGATCTCCGTTGATCGAAATTCGAAAATCGAGTGTCTTGGGAACGGAGGAGTCGCCCGTTTTTATACTCTCTCGTTGCTAACGACGCTAACAACGTTGCTAAGGATCCCGATCGTCTTATTTTTTAAACTTCTCGACGAATCTGGAAATTTCGATTTCGAAGCACGATATCCCTTCTTCCATACGACTGAATCTCGCTGCCTCTCTCTCTCTCTCTCTCTCACTCACTCTTTCTTTCTCTCTCGCTCCAAAATTCGACTGGCATTTTAAATGAATTCGACCAACGAAGACACCGATCCCTGTGTCGGTAAAATACCGACCGTGGCTTTCTACCTAACGAACCTTCGATATGAGAAACCAACAATGGCAAATCGACTCTTCGATTTCCATACAAATCATCAATACCATCTCTGGGTTACTAACTTAAGGACTTCTTATTCTTCGAAGGACCAGCATCGGCGGACCTCGACTCCCCGAGTCCCCGAGCGTAGAACCTCCGAGTACTGTCCATCCAAAAGCGAATCACCAGCAGATCGGTTAGTCCGCATCTCCGGGTTACTAACTTCCAGACTTCTCATTCTCCAGATTACCAGCAACGGCAGATATCGACGCCTCGAGTCCCCGCGCGTAGAACCTCCGGGTACTATCCATCTGGAAGTGAATCACCGGCAGATCGTAAACAACTCCGAAATAGCAATCGAACCGTGCTCCGAATTACCAGTAGACATCGATCCGACTCCGAAATCTGCTCTGCTCCAATTCCGAATTCTCCTTGCTCCGAAACTCAAACGGACCTTGCTCCGAATCTAAATCCACCTTGCTCCGATTTTAAGATACCTTGCTCCGAATCGAAATTTCACTACTCATGTAAATCATTATAACGCGCGTTAAATCGTATAGGGACTCCTCAATTACTCCAATTTACAATAATTTCTAATATTGCGCGCGTCGTCACCAAGTATGAAGGGCCCGTACATAAAATCTATAGGCACCCTTCATTGCGGCTGCAGCCGACTTTTTGAGAAGTACCCCCATTCGGGTGTGCAATGGCGTGGGGAAAACTGCAGAAAAACCCACGCCGGGTACCGCAGTTAACGCAATTCGATTCTGTCCGGAACAATAGTTTTTCACAAATATGTATCGTTTCAGTCATGATATGAATAATGTTGCAGTACAGGAAATTGACCACCCAAATAATAAAATGCTGGCAAAAAGCAGCTATGTTACAGGACTGATTCCTTGCTTCGACCCTACAAGATCCTGCAATATTCATTTTTTCTTCTATTTTCAATATATTAAGCTATGAAAAGTTGACCTTCAGTGTCCAAATTTGCAATATTTAGGCAGCCAGAAGCACAAAATTGCTGACTAATTGCTAATATTCTTAAAACAACTAATAAGCAGTAAAAGTTGAAGAAAATTCGGATGTGTTTTAGAAAACTTTTTTCAAATTTAAAAAAATTTCTTTCACGATACTTAATAATTTTATTTTGTTTTAAATTTTTATAAAACATTTCATACAAGCACAAGTTACATTGACATATTTGTGTTCTTTGCAATTTTATCTAAACGGTTATAGTTTTCATAAAAAAACTAAACATAAAATACAATTCTAAACAATTTTTTAAATTCAATTCCTCGAAAACTATTAACTTTTAGAAAAAACAAAATTCATCATAAAATATGATAACATTTTTTTAATGTTGAAAAAATTTATATACAAAATTTCTCAAAATATCAATAACAATACTTAAAAATTGCCAGTATATTTTTCTCATTGAATTCTAAGAACTTTTCCTGTTTAGTATTTTTTAAACAAGCTCATAGTATTTGAGCTAGAGCATTCGGAAATTTTCATTAAGGACGCCATTTTGAGGTCATTACAATGATGTTGTATATAAAACATAACTTAAAATTCAAATATGTAGACCATCTTTGTACATAGTTTCAACAGAAACCAAGATTTTATTTAATGGCTCGCAAAAAATTGAGGAGAATAAACATTTCTCAATTTTTTTACATTTCCATGCGGCAACGCACTGGACTACGAAACCGTAGGTCGTAAGTTCGATCCCAGTTCGGTGAATATTTTTTTCGAACTCCTTCTCAAGCAATAGCTCGCTGTTGATAAGATGAGTCATGTTGTTTCTTTACGTTTCGAAAATATTGTTTGCCCGTCATGATTGCTGCTGTACGTGGTGTAGGTTTCTGCAGTTCCTACATTTCCTGCACAAATGTAAAGTCTGGCGCCATCTACGTAGACGACCTACAGCTCTCGCAAATCTTACGATTTATTGTGTATGCCAATAATTTTTGTAAAAGGGCGATTCCGCCAGTTAAATAATAATAAAAATCATTTTAAAAGTTTTTTTTACCCTCCGGCCGTAAAACTCGATTTCTCGGCCTAGGGCAAAACCTTCGGCCGAGAATTATCGACTCCTACGACAATCGGATCAAAAAATACATTACTGGTCACGGGCGAATCGATAATTGCGCCCTTGGCATATAATGTACTATTTTTCAACGTTTGGCGCCATAATGGAATTTATGATGACTTAAACACAATTTTGACCTCGAAATCTTAAAGAGTGACCTCGAAAATAGTAAGATATGTTCCTTTCAATTATTTTCAACTTTGATTTTGATACCAAACACTTGATTGAAATTGAAGCGAACAAAAGTGTTCTTTGGGCTAATGGGTTAAGACTGATAGTTCTTAAAGTGTTATCAGAGTAGATATTTCCTCTATATCTAATAAAATTAGCAATTCTACTATTATTAAACTAATACTGCACTTTTAGTTAGTTATATATATTTTTTACTTAATAATATCTAAACGGCGTCTTTAATGCTTCGTGATTATTGAAGTAAATATATTTATAACCCATATTTACTTCTCATAGAGGTCGTATCTTAGTTTAATCCATAAATTGTTTCCTCTGATCGAAAAGTGCGAGGCATGAAATAAGATTTGTGAAAAATTAAATAAGAACATGAAATACAAGTATTGCCTTCAATCATCAGAACATTTTTTATTCGTATTTTTTGAAATCAACTTCACTTCTTGCCTCTAAGTTTTATATTGTATGTCTTCCAACGATCGACAACGATTGCCCGGATTGCGATAATAGCAATGCAAAATTTGAGACAAATTGTTTGTTAGATATTTTTATCCATCATCAAAATTGTTAAACACTTGACATGAATTTTGATGACATTGAGAAATGTAAACAAACAAAACAACAGATCGTGCTCAAACACAGCATCAGTGGGTGCAGAAGACAGCGTTGCCAATTCAACCTCAGAAAGAATTTTAATCGGTTGTATAAAGATATGTCTGGATACTGATTACAGTTCAGCTTTATAAAATACTTGCATTCGCACTTGAGAATACATTTGTGACATTTCGTAGGTTAAACCATTTTTTAAGATTATTTTAGTTCTAAGCTAAACAAATGTTGTAATATTATGTATAATATTTTGGCATACATTTAGTTATTTTTCATATTGGCTTTTTAAATAATAAGATTAGGCACAACCGCGCTCTTTAGCTGGTATTTTAATCTTAGAGTGAAACTTTTTTTACATACTATAATATATTTAATATTGTATAGAGGTTTAGACTAGCAATTCAATTTTTAAGGTATCTCAAATGTTAAAAAGAACTAACTGTATTATACTCTTAAGAATATTTTAATTTTTATCAGGTACGGCAAAATAAGTCACTTAACTAATACACAAATATCAAAATAGTATTCAACATTACTCTAACACGAGGTTGTATATGTTTTGTTACGACTACTTTATTTTTCTCATTTTTGCATATATATATATATGTATGTAGATATTTATTTATTTATTTTAGAGAAATATTAATAACATGATGACATTAATCACATACATAACAAATTCAGTTCTATGCAAAAATGAATATATATACCACGACCGAGAGGTAATTAAGATAAATATGTTTTTTCGTTAATAAAAAGCCCGCATAAACTGAGATAAAATAATAAATATCGTTATATCTCTCATTGGTCAAGTAATGATTTTAAAACATTGAAAATCATGAATGTAATTCTTTGTTTATATTTTTAATATGCTCGTAAATGACATCTGTTGACAGTAGAAGCGTTAACCGTTTTCCTGTTTGATTTATCGTGACTCATTTTGTGACTTCCTCTACGATGTAATCGTTTCACGTTCGGAGTAAGAAAATATGTACTTGGTTTATTGAAAATTGAATAAAAAAATTATTTTTCATCTACATTTTTTTCAAATTACTTACTTATACTAATACCTATATATTTGACCAATGATTTATCATTTAGCATTTAAAACAGGTTCTCATTGATCAATGTGTAGCAATCGATAATTAATTTAGTGAAACTTTAATTAAGAGAAGTTGTCACCATTAGTTTAAAAACTTAACATTAATTATATGTAGTTTTCATTTAAATACAATATTACAATTACATTTTTTTTTGTTTATTTTACACTTTTAATATTTAAACACATGTTGGGACTCGTCGACATGGTGGTCGAATACACTTAACGGTTTGAAGTTCGCACCGTTGTCCAGCTGGGCATGTTACTTTATCGCAAGACCTTGGATTGTTTTCTGGACTCAGGCACAAAATATTGTCATTTATTGCTGCAAATTAAAGAAATATTTAAGCGAAAAAAAGGCGTTGATTGGCCTGAAACTTATAAGTGTAATAAATAATATAATAGACTTAGTACATAATTGCAAATATTCACTCATGAAAGAAAATAGTCTCTGCGACTAAATAATTTAAATAAATCGAACCACTCTAAAGGGAATGATTGAAGTGACTTGTTCACTTTTCAAAATTTAAAAGAATTGAGAAAATCTGGAAATAAATTTAATTTAATGTAGGTTTATTATAGAAAATTTATATACTCATATCGTAATATTCATGAACGACATTAATTATTTTGAATTTACCTCCGTAAAATTTGCTGCCGCCATTACATTATCATTCAATCTCATACACTATTGTGAACAGCGTAGAAATGTATTAAATTGCTTAAAAATCGAATTCATTTTAATATATTTTAACGGATTCAAATTTCGTATAGGAACGGTTTAAAAATTTGAATGCATTTAATTCCAATTCCGATTGCTGGGTTCGAAGCATAGTTACGTTAACTGCTTTTTGTGGTAATTTATTTCATGTTATAAAATAAAAGAACTAAGTGAAAAAATAAATTGTTAATACATATTAAACCAAAGACGTACCAGAAATGCATCTTTTTGTTTTGTCGTGACAACAAAAAGAACAGCAGGAGAAATCGTTGTTACACTAAAATTAATATAAATTATTACAATCAAAGTTCAAATAATAACTAATATCTATAATTATACAATAATATATTGTTAACTCACATTTCGACCTTCTAAAAAACACGCTGACTGACTCGAAACCGTGTAAATTGAACATAAAAGCAAAAGGATTGCGTATTTCATTTTGACGTGAGAATGTCGATGATAACAATACCAGTACTGTCTTACTGTACTATATTAAGGAAAGTATTTTATATTTAGATTTTATTTACTTTGTAGCTTCAATTTTCCTGGATAGCTGAGATTTAATTTTACAATATTGTCAATGTCACTAGCTTATAATTTGATTACAGATAATTTGATGTTTTTATGATTTTTTTCCAAGAAGTTTTAATATATGATTTGGAACATAGAGAATTATTTGTTCAGTGGACAGAACTTTTTGAACAGTTGTTTTAAAAAAATTTGTTTTGTTCATTAAACTGACAGGTGATTTTTCAACACTACGTTGCGAGACTATTTTTTTTGTTTTCCTTTAAAAATCATAAATCTAAAAAATAATTATTATTGTATCAAGGGCGCGAATAATCAATACGTTTTTAAGAAAATGATAATTTGGTACATATCACAAATTGCTAGTAATTAATAATTAGGTCTACAGAAACATAAATTTCTGTCTTGGGGAGATGTAAAGAATATTTTAAACAATAAAAAACGTACTAGCAGAACTTACATGAGAGTTACGAAATCAGGATCGTTTAGAACAAAATATACACAAATTAATATATAAATATTTATACATATAATTCGCGAAGAACAGCATTATGCTGAAATATTATTGCAACAACATGCGACAGGAATAACAATTGAAATAAAATACAAAATTGAACAGTACTCCAATGAAACTAATATAATAACTTACTTAAAAATGTATTATAATGCATTAGAATGTAAATTTTTTAAAAATATTTAAATAATGATATCCAAATAAAAAAAATTGTATTAAAAATTCATGCCATATTTTTTTTACACGTCTTAAAAGTCGTGTGTTTTTTTTGTCGCTGTGATCTTTGTCCCGTCAAACTGTTTAAAGATATCAACAATAAAAAGTGAACATTTTTCAACTACATGGAACTATTTTATCGTAATTTATATTTTTTAACTTGTAATAAGATATCGGTTTGAAATTTAAAAAACATCCTAACCTACTAGATTACACAAAATTAATTGTTTAATGAACGTTGTTTAAGTAATATAAATCGAATAATAAAATAGGAGTCATTCAATAAATAGAAATTTATTGATTCTCTGACTAAAGAATTACTAATTATTGCTTTGAAATATGTAAAATTTTGTCAAATCAAATCCAAAAACTTTTTTTTATAAATCCTGTTCTAGTTTAAACAAAATCATTTCACTGAATTCAGATTATATGGTTGAAAATAAATACATTAAGAAAATATTGCCTGGAATCAAGATAGTATTTTCTTAAAACAAATAATTAATTTGCTTAAAGGTAGTAAATCATATTTCTTGAAAGAAGTAAACCATTTTAAACGTAAATGTTTACTATTCCAACGAATTCATATGTTTATGTCTAGAAAATGGTAAGACTTGATACTAATAAATATGTTCCTGGCAACATTTTACTTATATAAAAGACATTTAGTTAATGAAGTAAACAGTTTACTTAAGTAGTCGCAACAAAATATTAGTTTAAAAGAAGATCAATATTTACTTTGAACATTTAAATACTTACTTGAAGCAAATAAATATCTTTTTAATTAGTAAAAATTTACTACGTTCCTGTAGTAAATATTTGCTTGATCCAAGAAATGTATTTCTTCAAATACGTACGAATGTAGAAAAAACTTCAGAACAAGTAGTAACACCGTAATATGATACAATAATTTTTTTTGTAATTATCACAACTATCGTAAAATAATATTTACATTTTCAAGTAATTAGTTACTTTGAACAATGATATTTTTTGCAGTTAAATAGATAGTTATTTCTACTAAATTTCCAATATTTAATATAAAAAGAATTACATATTTAATTTCGTAATAATTACGTAATAATATTAGTCCAGTTAAACTTGTTGCTAAAATTAGTATCAAACTACACATTTACTTAAATTAAGTAACTTACTTACTTACTTTGTTGATTCATATAAGTTGATGCTACGTCATTTATTCATGTTCATGTACAATGAAAGAAATATGTCCTATTTCAAATAAATTTACTTGATTTTTATAAATGCTTTATGTCAATAGAAGCAAATAAATATTTATTTTAAAAAAATAAGAATAAGTTCGAATGAAAACATTATTGATACATACTTGATCAGAACATATTTATCGTTATTAAAATAAATATTTACTGGAATTTTTGAAGTTAAGCAAATAATTATTTCGGAATAAGGAGTCAAATTTAAAGCTAAGAAAAAAGTTAATAAGGTGAAGAGTTACCGGAAACAAAACATATTTTTGTAATTTAAACAAAAAATTATTTAATTATATAACTTTTAATTTTGGTCGCTGACCTTAATAATATCGCTCGCTGAAGATAATAAATGCCTTCGGACTTATATAATCGAAACTTTTTCTTCCACTTGGAGGACATTTGTTGCTGACAGTGACATCTACATTCTACAAATTAACCTATAATCAAATTTCTTTTTTATTAGTAATTTAATGGAAATAAATAAAGATTAACTTAAGGAACAAGTGTATTTCTCGTTTCATCTCTTTCAAATCATTCTTTTACTTGAATGAATTGAACATTAAATTATCCAGCTCTCAAAAAATAAAACGATTTATTTATTTATTTATAATAATACGTGATTTTTTTATCAAATCACTCATTTACTTAAAAAAATGTACGTTGTTTCGATTCAGGGAATTGATATTATCGAGAAAATAATTCATTAATTGTTTATAGTAAATATTATTCTATTTCTTGAATAAGCATTTATTATAAATAGTTATTTTAAATCTAATCACTCATGTTTTGATTCAAGGATCTAAAAATACAGTTTCAAGTGTATATTTTCGTAACATATTTTTTTGGAGTAAACAAAATTTCTGTAATAAAGTATACTGATTTTTCAAGTTAGAAAATCAATTTTTATTTCAAGGTAACATGTACTTATAATAAATATATAACGTACGAAATTATTTTTGTAAACAAGTAATGGTTACATTAATTTACAAAATAAGAACCGGAATCAAGTAAATTTGTCTCTCAGTGTGCCTCCATGAATGATATATTTAATTACATATACAAGTACTTCTACGTTATTTTTCACTCAATTTCTAGAGTTGTGAAGTTGTATAATTGTATCCTCAATTTTAGCCACAGTAATGCGTAGAAAAAGTGTACAAACTACGAAGTGATTGTGCCAAAGATCTCTGACACAATAGCCAAATAACTTAGTATACTTTATACTGAAAAATATGCATTCTCTTAAAACAACACAGAAGGAAAAACGCGTACATCGTTAACTCGAGGATAGAATAAGCTCACATTCCAGACTTCCCCGACAATGTTTCCTTATTGTCACTTTTTACAATTATTATTATCAATATTTTACACATACTTTTGGCAATATTTCATTCATTCAGCATAAACATCATTATCGGACACATCATCGAAGAACATTTTGCGAAATAATTGTATCGTAGGCGTTCGTATATATGTAATATTTGAAAAAAAATCATTTTTTTGTTACAGCGTGGGCAAAATTCTATTTTTCACACTTTTGACATTTTTCTTTCGCATTTTACTTGCACTTGTAACAAAAAATACATTTCGGCACATATGCAAAAATGTTTTTTGGACGAACGTGCTTGAGGCACTCGCCTTCGACTCGTGCTACAACCATCACATTCGTTCAAAAACACTTTTTCCCACTTGTGTCGAAAATTATTATTTTGTAATTACGTGAGTAAATTTGTGAGTAAAGTACTGTTGATGTCTATCTTTCGTGCGTAAAGTAAACTTTTACGCACTCCTGACGATGAAATTCGTAAAATTGCCGGCCGTGCGGAAAGTTATTCTATACGCATTCAAACAGACATCAAAACTTTACGCACTCACTTTACGCATGCAAATACAAAAAACAGTATACCTAACAAGTGTGTATAACTGTTACGCACGGGTCAGGGACTTTCCTCATAATTCGGCGCCTTCAGCGCCTTGTATGTATAGTTCACGTCCCGTGCATAAATAGTATATTACTCAACGAGGGAGGTAAAATAAAGAATTTGATGAGGCATTCTTTTTTACTTCCCGAGGGAAGTATACGATTTTTTCATCACACTGGGACGAAAGCAGCAACTTTCCTCCCGCTTGCGGGAGGAAAGTTACTTCTTTTCCTCCCTGTCATGAAGAAAAATCGTTTACCTCCCTCGTTGAGTAATATACTATTCTTCATAACAGGGAGGAAAAGAAGAAACTTTCCTCCCGCAAGCGGGAGGAAAGTTCCTGCTTTCGTCCCAGTGTGATGAAAAGTAGATTTGTCGCCCTCGTTAGGTAATATACTATTTTTCTCTCATAGCCTTGTTACTTATAACTATTGTATTACAATGAAATTACTATGACAAGTATATATCTCAAATTCTATTGGTATACAACGGGAACGCAACGTGGAATTTTTCTGCATGGTTGACTAAAACATACTGTCCTAATTAGTGCACATTCTTCACCATCAGGACATTTGAGACGATCGCACGTTGGAGGATTGTGCTTAGGGTCCATACAAAGAATATCGTCGCTTACCGCTGAAACAATACAAATTATTAGTAATGAAAATAACAATTTTACACTTCGTTTTCAGGACGTAAAATGATCACTTTGTGCCCCATGTATTCACATACACAGAGAACATATTCTTGGAAATTTTAGCATTCCAAATGGTAATTTTGAGATAGACTTGCAGAATGTGAAAAGTTTCCATTTTTCTAATAAAAGTGAATATATTACGATTTTTCGAATGTTTACTATTCAGACAGTAAAAATTACAATAAAATCTAGTAATTTTTACCAGGAAAAATAGCAATTTTCTCCATTGTACAATTCCGTCCCAAAATTACTACCTGAAATAGTAAAATTTCAAATAAGATTTGTCTGCGTGCAATAATTTTGCACATTCAGAATTTAACAAAATTTTTGTTCACACTGGTTTAATCGAACAAAAACGCAAAAGTTTTCTGCATGACTGACTAAAAAAAATGATTGCATCACGGGCGCATAATTTATGACTTAAATAGTTGGTCACCCTATGGTCGGGATCGCCGTTTCTCGACATTCTGTGGCATGACACTTTTAAAACGTCTTTTTTCCTCAAGCGGAATCCTCTTGCCGCAAGTAGATTAGCCCACATGCGACAAAAGGACTCAAGAGGACTATTTTAAGAATTTAAAATAAATTGTTAAGTCCTTGGTCTAAAATGTGCTGTTTACATTAAGAAAATATTTTTAATAGATCTTTTTGTATTTAGATATACGTTAACGGATTACTTTTAAAATAAATATTTACTTCCACATACAACTTTTCAGTGATTTATACGTTGAGACAAAAATTTAGTAATATTGACTAATTATGTGATAGTCTGCATGCAGCCAAACATTGAATGATTTCAACAACATAGTTGAATTGACTAAATGTTGTTGCATCGATATTATGATTTAGTTATAAAAACTAATAGGTAGTTAAACTGACGAAATAATTCGTTGCTAACCGGTAACTACACATTTATAGTCAATATGACAAATTTTGTTTAAGTATATATGTAAATCCATAGATACTGATATCTGAATAGAATGTTAGATATTCAAAAGCCTTTCTTCGTATTAATATATTATATAATTGTTTATGTCTTAAACAGCTACTCGTCTACAGTTATACTAAAGGCTAATGAATTGAGTTAATAAATATTTCTCAGCAAACTGCGAATAGAATAGTAAATATTACGCAACCATACAATCGCGTTTCAATAAACCGTTAAAAATGTCATGAATGTTCGTGTACATTTAATATCCGGTAAATGTAAAACATTCCAAAATTTGCGGGAAATAACATTAAAAAGTAACTTACCAATGTTTTCAAGGGTACTTTTTAGCAATGCGTTAAATTTAGCGAAAAAACTAAATTGCATTTTAGTATTGCCGCATAAATTTGATATTTATGTTGCCGTTGTTTTTTTTTTAATTTCGAATTATTATCTACACGAAAGATTACCTTCTAACAACGAATAAAAGAATATAACGAGCACGAATTGTTTATATTTTAAAAAATAGATTTAGTAGAATAAATCTTATAGTAGAATGTCTGAGAAGCAGGTTTATTATTTTCAGTATTTTTTGGTTATACGGAATAAAAGTTTTACCATGCAGACTACACAATATATGAACGTTACTGAGTTGCTTGAATTTTTTCATTGTATACATAACAAATAGAATCTGGAGTATATAGATCATACCGTCAAGGCAAGTTGAGGTTTTATCGTGACAGCAAGACGAACAGCATTGAGTATCTTCTGTGCACTATATGAAATTTAAATTTATTACAAAAATATATAATAAATATATGGCTAATATACAAAACCGCTTACTCGGTGGCCTTCCTCTTTGCAAATTGGGTCTTCACATTCCGATGCCCACATAAAGGACAAAAACCCCAGGAGTAGAAAAATGATAGGCTGCATTTTTAATTTATTTCCGTCCAAGGGTATAAAATACTAATAAAACATTTAAATTATTGAAATTATTAATAATATTGATGGACAGTTTAAAACTAATCTAAGCAATAAAATGTACTTGAAGTAGTTAGAGAAACCCCGAAAATAATGAAGCATTCATTCAAAAACTCCACTAAATAGTTAACAAATACAAAATTTCAAAAAATAGTATTATTATAAATTAATAACTACAGTGGAATTATCAATTAAAGTATTTTTAAATTACAATTTTTATAAATGTACTGAATTAGTTACATCATTTCCAATTACAATGTCTAAACAAAACAGCAATAAGAACTTTAAATAAATAACAAATTTTAACTATAATAAACCTTTTTACTGATAAGTATATTATGATAAGCATACCTGGCTTGGATAAATGGAGTAATATTGAAGACAACCAAGTTCTAACTCACATAGAAATCTGACATTTTTTCTTTATTTATTTTTGTTTTATTTGTTCTTAAAATTCTAAAGAAGAGTTTACTTAACTGTAAACTGTTTAACTACATGCGAACTAACGGTTTTCATAATTTGAAAGTTTGCTCGTCTATTTATATTTTAAAAAGGAACTAGAATATTCTGTAAAGAAGTTGGTCTTTCGATAATATCATATATATTTCTGTCGACTAAAATAAGTATTTTTTAAGATTAAAAATCTATTAAAATAAATAAAAATGGCTAAATGTGTTGGTATTCAGGAAACTTTTTAGTCGATATTAAGACAATTTTATTTCTTCAAAAAATATCTATTCTCAATTTCGATTTGAAATGTGTTTAAGTACGAACACTATAACACATAAACAATCTCAGAGAGATCCGATTCTTAGGCTCGATGGGTTGGATCTTCAGAGGTAAATGTATATTTGAACACTCCGGGAGTAGAGCTCGATTTTGCGCCCTGGAGTGAAATTTTCGGGCTCAAATTGACGAGCCTCGCGTCCGTTGTATTAAAAAAAAATCGTATGTAACATGGTCCAAATATCCATCTCCGACGGGGACGAAGTTTGTCGCACGAGCGAAGCGAGTATCTATTAGATAATAAAATCGTGAACAGCTCGTTTTAAAATTTTAAGTATACTTTTCAAGGGGTTCTAAAATAGTCCATCGCTAAAAAGTGCAAATTACAAATGCCTGAAACAATTTTTCGAAATTCGGGCTCTGCAATTCTATGTTCTATATAAGGCCTCGTACAAAATACAAAAGAAGTTAATTAAGAAATAATCGAGAGTTATTGGAAATAAATAAAAATCATTTATTTTCAATAGTTCTCGTTCAATTCCTAATCAATATCTTTGGCATTCGTTAAATCTCCGTATATATTGTAATTAGAATTATGACGTGCTGCATGTCTAACCTGAATGTCGGATTTAACACGGAAAATTACAAAAGGGAATTTATTTAGACCAGGAAGGATTATTCTGTAACCTAACCTCACAGTGCGTCATTTCACGAACTTTCTCAAGAATTTCCTGCAGACAGTTTTGCTGAAAATACTGATGATGATATTTTAATTCTCATATAACAGTGAATAGTACTTGTTAAGAAATATACTTGGGGTACAGAAAAAATTGAATAAATGAAAGAATATCCCTTATCACTGACTGTTGTCAATAATCTATTATTGTTTTATTTTTTGGTTCTTTTAATAGTGCGACGATCTTAAAATTATATATTTGTACATAGCTTAGGAAACGAATTGGTATTTATGACTCTGAATTCGGATTCTTGACGTCTGAATTCATTTGCCCTTATTGGGTCATTTGTACATTCATTTTATTTGCTACATTGTAATTTGACTAATACAATCGATAATATCTTAAATAAACACACGACCTTCAGTTTGCGTGCTCTTAACATCGATTTTAATCTCACATTAATATCTAAAGAGATTATATAAAAGTAACTTGATCGGAGTGTTTTATTAGAGAATGGGCTTAGTATGTTATTCTTAGTACATATTCTGACGTTTAAGCTGCATGGTCGTTAAGAAACATGTAGTAAACAATCACTGGTCCTTTATAATTTGAAGATTAATTAAATTTTTCATTTCTGCGTCTAACCTCTTCTTATCTATTTTCACATTTTGTGTAATGTGATAAACAAAGCAGTTGATATCGTACGCGGCTTAAGGTTGTTTCAAACATCTTCGTACTTTTCATGTTGACAACAAAGCGAACAACAATTATGATTAGTCCACTGAAATTTATTAAAGTTTAAGAAACATTAAAATGTAATACCCAACATTTAGGCAATATTACTTTTGATTAACTTAATCTAATATATTGACGAATGTTGACTTCAAAATTCGGACATTTTATGAAATATGAGAGTCGCCTAAAAAAACTAATAATGTTATGAGGCACGAGTACTTACGTATTCAAAATTTGATTGAGTCCACATCCGATGAATTTCAATTATAAGAAAAGCTGTTAAATATCTCATATTACCGTCTTTTTCTAGAATAAAATTATAAAATCGAATAATCTTGTCTATATCCTTTTATATTATTTTCCTAAAGTTTGCTGACAAACTATTAATGTCGTAATAAATAGAACCCCATATCAAGACTAACTTATTCAAATGAAAACAACTATTTGTCTGGTCTAGAATATTCTTTTGTCCACATTACTTAGAATTATAAATTTTTGTTTCTTTTACTGTTATTATATCCATGAATCAATCTCGCACACGATTTTAAAAATACATTTTGTCTACCTAATTTTCCTTATTATAATCCTTCTTATCCTCGTTATAAATCGATTTAACGCTATGTTTATTCCAGTAGTTTATTGATATAAACGATAAAATTAGCTTACAATTATTGTTTTTGTTGAATAAACATTCAGAGAAATAATCCAAATCGTCACTTCTGTGGTGACGTAATGGTTAAACATTGAAGATTGCTGTGAAATAGGAATTACGTCTTGGCTTCTCTTTGTTAGCAAGTCTAGATTTGACAATAACAATAACAGCGTATTTGTTGTACAATATAATATAATGATTAATATATTTAAAAAATTCTTTTTATCTTCTTTACTTTTCGTCTATTTAACATTTTCGTAAGTTCCGTTTAGGTTACTGTTATTCCTTGTATAATACTGACGTACTTTTACGTTAGCTACATGTTTTTATACAAAAAAGGTGCTACCATTGTCCTACAGAATAGTTTCCCCTTCCGAGCTGAAGTATATCTTACGAGCTGGTACAGTAATGGTATAACCATGAGTATAAGTTCGGCCTTATTTCTTTGCTGTACAAGTGTTGAACAGTGATAATTCAACGTGGCAATAGCCAATATTTCCGTTTAAATAACTGCTACAAGAATGGAAAAGATAAGCAATGATTTAAGGAAGAAATTCTTGAGACTATTTTCCCCGTAGAAAAGTTTCCTCTCGCCGACTTTCCATAAAAATAAGCAGATTTTATTGCAAATTATACAAAAGTCGTATACCAAAATATATCTGCGAAACACAATAATTATAAAACTTTATTTCTTTTTCATTTATGTTTTTTACATTCATATTTTCATATAGTTTCCGCGTTATTCAACGTTTCCCATACGAGGTTACAAATTGTAAAATCCATTGCAGTAAGATAAAAAAACAGTTTACATAAATTTTGATGGAAAACACGTCGCAATAGGTCCACAGTCTCCTTGTACACATGTCTGGAATTCAATGCATTGATGGTCTGCATCACATTCAAATGTATCGCAGGTGGTCCACTTATGTACGTGATTCTCTTTATCTGAACACGCATTACCTAAAAAAATTTTTTTATATACATTTTTACTGAAAGATTTGTTTTGTTTTAAGAAAAAAGTGTAATGTGCCATTTTACGCACTGCTTTCCGTGCTTTAATTGTCACTTTTACGCATTCTAATACAAAATATAGGCCAAGTTCATGCGTAAAGTACCATTTCGCACACTTGTTTGATAATAAATAAATTTTCGTCACATTAGTTGAAAAAAGCACTTTTCATTATTTACGGTACATGGTTACAAAAATAATTACATTTGATTAACAACAACGATGGTATCTTTGTTGTCAATTACAAGCTCACAAACTACACTGTTTATTAGAGCATACAATTTTTAATTGAATTAAATTGTAAAAGTATATCAACATGTCATCAAAACGCTGTCAATATGTCATTTTTCGTTAAGATTTTGAAATCAAAACTTTAAATGTATCTTACCTTCGAGGCATGTTTCCTGATAACAACAGGAGGAACAGCAAGATAGGTCATCGAAGCACTATAATTACAATAGCAATATACAAATATCTGCTACATTTATATATGTTTATATTTAATCTTATATATATATAAGACATAAAAGTGTTGTTACACTTACAGTGGCATTATTCGGGATGCATGTCAATACATCTTCCGCCGAGTCAACGCATAATGCGCAAATTACACATATCAGAAAAATCGAGATGTATCTCATTTTGTTTCTGTAGAAAAATATGTTAAAAAATATGACACATTTTTTAAAACCTAAAAACCTAAGAAAACAAATTTTACAATCAAAGATAAATGTATAGTAAATTGTATTATTCTAACTAGGACATGGAAGATAGATATGCAATTTTGTTAAAAAAAATTATTTTTGTTTAATATATTTTCTTATTCATATGAGACTAGCCATTCTATTTAAAAATTGTCTCTCAATAAAGATTGCAAAATTATATTAAAATAATAATATACATTAAATTGCGCAAATCTTCTTCAGTTTTGTCGATATTGAGACACGTTAAAAAATGTCCACTTTTTAAACGATTTATAAGAAATATGTTTTTATAGACGTTGCGAATTTTTGTCTGCCTTTTTCGCTACTAAAGTTAGTGCTATATTAGTTTATTTAGTAACTGCAGTCGATAGAAGTTACAATTCCTTGAGGAATTCCCTTGCAGTTTTAATTATATACTTACTATATTTTATACGCAATATAAAGATCAGATTAATTTTTATTAAAAAATACTTTAAAAAACAGCGTCGTCTCTGTAATACCGTATGGATATACGGAAAAGAAATTTTAGTTTAAGTAAATATTTATTTAAAATTGAAAACATTTTTTAAACTGAGATTTACTAGAAAACAAAAACCTTGTTTAACTATTTTCGCATTTCCAGTAAAGATAAAGTGTTATTATTAAAATAAATAATAATTATTTGAATAGAATGTAGAAATTTAGCTAAAGTTTAACCTAATCGAGAATATAGTAAGAACAAAATTTCTAAAGTGAACGTGGACCAAATTAAACCTTTAAGTTCTTAGACATCCAATTTCTTTTCTTATATTGTTTCATTGCTAATACGCGGTTATTTTAAAACCAAATAGAAAAAAATCTGTCGAAGACATTTTAAATAAACTACATTTTTCCATTTTTTGAAGGTTATCATATAGTTTTTAACAAATTCAAAAATAGTTGTTAAAATAGATGTTTATATCAATTTTTCAAGAACTCCTGAACTGTGAGCTGTTTTACAGTAAATCGATGCTAAACCGAATCTAAGTACTTAAGATTCTTAAATAACAATTAAAAAACGATTGGTTTATTTCGAATAGATGTAAATATACTGTTTGGTCATAATTGATTTTCTGAAGATCCACTTCGATTTATGATTGCGTCAATGTTCTTTATATTTTACTCGGATTCGTAAGTGGTTTGATTCGTTTTACATCATTTTACTACAAAATAGTTCACTGTCGATAAATCTTGGAAAATTTATAGACAAACGACTATTTTCACAACAATTTTGAAATTTTACAGTTGTAAAGTAATTATATTTTTGTAGCATAAAACATCATCTTCGATGTTGATAGGATTTAAAATCAAACTGAAGTTTGTAGGTGCTAATTTTAATAAAACTGTATACAGTGACCTGCAAAAAATTGAGTTTATTAAAAATTTCATCGGTATATTTGTTTCTTTTTGGTCTTAAATTAATCGTGTAGCATCACTGAAATAATATCAGAAAAAAAATTGGATATTCAAGAAAATTTGGGTTGTAGTTGGTCCAAGCTCACCGTGTTTCGTGATTATAGCTGCACAGAGTTGACCACAACCAATTATTTGAAAATTAAGAATAAACGGACAACTAATAATATTTAAAACTCCTTCGATAATAAGTAAATTGGCACTGAGTCATTTGTTGCAGTTATCGCAGTATTTTAAGAAAATGTGGCTTTTTTCTACTTCCTGAAACAATTCCATGTTCCTTTAACTCGCTAATTATATGTTTCATTATCAGAAATAAGAATTTTTCCAGATAATGCATTCTGTTCCTAATCTTCAAAATGAGTTTAGTGTTCATTTTTTTACACTTTTCCCATGTTCTTAAAACAAAGCAAACTTTATAGTTTTACACTTGGTAAATGTACATTTAGTTTAAATGTTATTACAAAGGAATTTAAAATTTTACATTTTATTATTCGCCTAGTGTGAAATAAAAGAAAAGAAAAAATATCAAAATTTCTATGCAGAGAGGTATAAATATCTTAAAAGAATATAATTTATTGTGTTGATTTTATCCTGCAAAAATGAAACCAAACATGTCTAATTAAATAACTTGTTTGTTATTTGTATGTGAATGACAGAAAATTGATACTTTTCTCGGAATAAAACCATATAACGGAGTTAGACGGTTCTTTTATTGTATTATTTCATTTCCTTTTTTCTTTGCTACATTTTTCAACATCTGAGGGAATAACAAAAGCCTTACAACATATTAATGAGCAGTTACTTAAAAAAAAACTAATTTATCAATTCTTTCTATGGCATTTGTAAACATTTCACACGAGGTGCAGATCATAAATCTTTTATTAATTTCAATTTTGCATTATTTTTCTTATGAAGAATGGTATTTTTAATGTATTCTATTTATATAAAATTTCATAATTTTAATTCTATTGCAGAAGTATATAATTATATAATATTTTATTCTTGTCTACACTGGAACACATCTTGCTACAGGTCCACAGGATGCTCGAATGCATATATAGAATTCCACGCATTTATATCCTGCAGAACATTTGACAGTTTCACATTTGCTGAATGAAATATGCTGATCACATCCGCGAACTGAAACAATTTGTAAAGCAATGTATAAGGAAAGAAAAGTAAACATTGTTTAATATAAACTTCTAATATTAATATGAACCGACATAAAAATAATGTGAATTTTCGAAAATCTATCTCCGATTACAATTTCTAGTAACCAATTTCGAGATCTTTAAACAATCCAATTATAATCAGGTAATTTGCTACCTTAGCGTCATTCTGTAAATGAAATCGAAATTAGAATTGCAACAACCACTTTTTACGATTTTGAGTAGGTTTTTTTGGGGAAACCAAATTTTTGTTCTCAATTTGGCAAAACTCTATAATTGTATTATCTATGTTATAATTAAAGTGCTATTCATCGGATTTAAAGTGAGTTTTTAGCAATTCCAATACGATTTTTTTCCATCGAATTATCTCAGTTTTGGCAAGATTTATAAGATTTCATACATTTAGTAAATATAATATATAAAAATGTGTTTGTACGAAAATAATTACGGGCGCAATTTAAAAAAAATGGAATTGGAATAATTAAAAGAGCTTGAAAGCTGCTAAATAGCAGATTAATCTGCATTTGACAAATTACGAACAACAATTTTTTCGGCCACAAAAACTTACTGAAAATTGACAAAAACGGTGTTGTTTACACTTACGGATATATCTCAATAAAAAAAACTTCTTCATATAACAAATTTCAAACAGAGTATACATACTATTTACACATTTCTTCCTTAGGCAACACGATGAGCAACAAGTGGAATTTTCGGAACACTGCAATTGAAGTTGCGCATTACATATAAATTTATAGTACAATAAATAAATAAAAATTTAGATTACTTACCGTTCCATCAAGAGGAATACATCTTTCATTTTGTGCCGAGATAACATAAATCGCTCCAATTAGGAATATAAGACAAACGAAAATGGAATTCATTTTTGTTTCTGTAACAAAATTACTAAATGTGTTCAATGTATTCTAAATAAGTTATGATTAGAAGTACATTCAAGTGAGTGAATTCGGAATATCTAGTTAGTAAGATCATTCCTGTAGGAAATATTCTATTATTGAGGCTAAAATATTATTGAGTTTTTCTTTAAAAATGTTGGTAGAATTTACTTTCAAATATTTACATTCAATTATTGTTTATATTTCTTATTCCTATTAAATGGTGAAACACAGAAAAAATCCAAATGCTATCAACTTACTCGGACAGATGATCGATGAAAACTGATTCTTGCTGCTGTGCGTATAACAGAATAGTAAGTAAACGTTAGTGCATATCTTTTTCCGGAAACTTTATAATATGTTTACAGTCCAAATCAACTGAATTATATTGACTTTTATGTAAGGCATATATCTTGGAACGTCAGGCGTCATTTAATTTTATTGTTCGCCGGTAAAACTCACTAACGTAATCTCACTAATATTTAAAGTAAAATGTATGTCTTGCTAAATATGGTAGCTTATGACAATAATATGATATATATTTACTGCTCCAAATTTAAATTCCCTGTATGTAAAAATGCGATGCCGTATCAAAATAAATTATTTATAGGAATAGACCCAGTAAAACTTGCAGACGAAAAAAAGTGTCTTTACCAAGAAATCAGTGAAATTTGTTTTTTACACTACGGGTTGGTGTTCGCGCAATGGCCATTAGGACATTAGATAAAGGCGCAACTAGTGATGTAAAAAAATGTTTGTCGTAGGGTACAATTAGTATTCATTTATCATAATTGAAGAAATTATTCTCAAAATATAAGTAATATACACTTTAACTAAATAAATATATGCTACATGTAAAACATAAGTTATTATTTCATTTCATTATCATATGCATATGTCACGTCACCACAACGGAATAACTTTTTAGGAAAACCAATAGGATTACAGATTAAAAGCCAATGCATGCAGTGCACCCAGAAATACATTTAACTTTATCACCCTTTTATTAACGCTCACTAAAAATTAAGCACGTAGCGTAGATTTCTATTCTGAGAAATCTTCAATGCCACCGAAATTCTTTTTAGACAATTACTGGTGTAACGCATGTAACGCTGCTGAAGGTTGTACGGATACTCCTACGCAACTTTTAATGGAACAAAAAAAAAAGCCACCCGAAATTCTTGGGAATCATTTAACCAGTTTTATATTTTCTTAGACAATTCTCAAACGAATTCATTAATAGCAACATTAACAAAATCTCGATAACTGCACGGTCATTTTAACTCCAAACTCGCGCGCAAAACCTGCGAAACTCAACCCGATCTGAATGTTGCTACTCACGAATTCCCGACCTTTAAACAATATTCTTTTTATTTTATATTTTTCCTTATCCTGTAAAACTTTCAGCCTCAATCATAATAATCCTAATGGTTCACCTAAGTAAAAAAACAAACAATTTAGTCAGTCTGACTGACTGACTGACTGACTGACTGACTGACTGACTGACTGACTGACTGACTGACTGACTGACTGACTGACTGACTGACTGACTGACTGACTGACTGACTGACTGACTGACTGACTGACTGACTGACTGACTGACTGACTGACTGACTGACTGACTGACTGACTGACTGACTGACTGACTGACTGACTGACTGACTGACTGACTGACTGACTGACTGACTGACTGACTGACTGACTGACTGACTGACTGACTGACTGACTGACTGACTGACTGACTGACTGACTGACTGACTGACTGACTGACTGACTGACTGACTGACTCATGACTGACTGACTGACTGACGGACTGACTGACTGACTGACTGACTGACTGACTGACTGACTGACTGACTGACTGACTGACTGACTGACTGACTGACTGACTGACTGACTGACTGACTGACTGACTGACTGACTGACTGACTGACTGACTGACTGACTGACTGACTGACTGACTGACTGACTGACTGACTGACTGACTGACTGACTGACTGACTGACTGACTGACTGACTGACTGACTGACTGACTGACTGACTGACTGACTGACTGACTGACTGACTGACTGACTGACAGACTGACTGACTGACTGACTGACTGACTGACTGACTGAATGAAAGACTGACTGACTGACTGACTGACTGACTGACTGACTGACTGACTGACTGACTGACTGACTGACTGACTGACTGACTGACTGACTGACTGACTGACTCACTGACTGACTGACTCACTGACTGACTGACTGAAACATTAATGTTTTTCATTAAATTTTAATACTAAAAAGTACAGTCAAACTTTATGTTAAATTTTTACTCTAAAATGAGGTGCTTACCAACTGAATTGACCCTACAGTTTTAATTATTTAAATATTTATAATTTTACTACATATGTTAAGTAAAATAATTCAGGCCTTGAATCTCCACGTGTAGTTTGATATCAACATTTTGCAATTTTAAGCCTATAGGTAAGCAGTGGTACGAAATTACGAAGTCTCCGGTAGATGTCACCAACCCATAGCCAGTTCGTTTGATAGTACACACAAATGAAAGTCAGGAGGTTAGTAAATAAGTGAGGTGAAAAAGTACGATTATTGTTAAAACTTTATTTTTCTTATTTTTAATAAATGAAAAATGCACCACAGTTGAATGTTGCACAAAACTGAAAACAACGTATCAGTTCATCAAATCCTCACATTTATTTTTTTTTTTAAAGTAAATATTTAATTGATTGAGAGAACGTATAATACATTATTCGAGGAAATAAATATTTATTAATAATATAAAGCAGAATTCAAGATACTCTCTTATCATATTTATAGAATTTTATATTTTTTTTTTTTTTTTTTTTTTTTAAGAATTATCTGATTTGCCTGTGTTGCATACCCGTAACCACCGAGACGAAGTAGACCTTCTCAAGCGACTATTATTTTTCCCTTCCTAAATAAATGATATTTTTTTCTCATATTATTTTACTCGCTTTTCTTACCCTGAGACGCTACTGCATAAGAAAGTGCAGTATTAGAGAAATACTTTTCTCACATTAGGTGTTCAAAAACTTTTCGGCATAGCGGGTTAGCCTGCGAAACTGAAAAGTTTTGAAACCTATTAGGGACTTATTATATTCACTGGGTTGTAACGCACTATATCAAACAATTTCTTAAATATAAAAACGATATTTATTTCAGATGAATGTGCCATATAGTGTTTTATCTGCGGTTTTGATAATGATTTCATGATAGGTACCAATTGAAAAATCTTCCTAGACGTTCATCAACGAACAGTTCATATTTTCTTAAAGATTATCCATGAAAAAATAGTACATTACACCTAAACATATACGAAACTACTAAACAAAGTATAAACATGAAATTATATTTTTTCAATGAATTATTTTCCCATATTCATAAAAATTTCACAAAACATTGAGTTTAAGGTTTTGTTGGTAAGCCTTTTATTATTTTCAATTTTACATATTTTTTTATTATTAAATAATACTTGTATTGGAAACTATTTCGTGGTGTAATTTCAATATTTTATTTCGATTGTCGAATTGTACTATATACACTCGGTTGTTTTTGTCTATACAGGAACGCATCTAGCTACAGGTCCACAAGATCCACGAACACAGACAATGGTTTCCACACATTTAAATCCTGCAGCGCATCTTACAACGTCACACGACCTGAACGAAATTTCAGAGCATTCACGTGCTGAAATTTTTTTTAAATATGATTAGAATAATATAAAATTGCATATTTATTAATATAAACAGAGACATGGAAATAAATCTACACAGAACGATTTTTTGAAAATTTATCTACTCTATGCCGTAATTTGATGATCCATTGTTATTTATATGACATTGTATCCTGACATTTTTGAAAACTATAAAAATAATAGTGAAATGCTAAAAACGTGCCGCATGTTGATTAACCAAAATTAAATCTTTGCATAATCTAATATATATATATATATATATATATATATATATATATATATATATATATACAAAATTAAATTTCTTCTTAGTTTTGACGGTCAGTAGATATTTAACCATAATTTTACTTGTTGTTTCCAGCAGATAAAATGTGAAAAAAAGAAAAACAAACAAATAAAAATTAATTAGGAGAGAAAAGTGCTTCGCTCCATATACAAAATACCACGTTCTTTCCCTAGGGAGCAAAATAAGTTTCTCATACGCTGATAACATAATGCTGTTTTGCTCCATATATCGCGGGACTATAACACTATGCTTTTGTATTACAAAAATGTTGTGCAACGTGGAAGAAAAGGTGTTTATATTCATTCGAATTGTCGCACTCGGTTTGCTCGAACTTAAAACTAGAGCTCGTCAGTTAACACATTCTTTCTTCCCGAGTTGCACAATGTATTAGTAAATTATGAATGTATAATTATGAATGTTAAAAATTGTTGAGCAAAACAATCAGTAAAATGCTTGTAATAAAGAGTATATCATACCATCTACACATTTATTTCCTTGGCAACATGCTGAACAGCAGGCACCACCATCGGAACACTTGAATAGGAAAAATAATGTATATTATAATAAAACAAATAAATAAAAATTCAATTTACTTACCGCACTATTAATTGGAAGACATCTTTGTGCAGAGACGACGAAGATCACTCCAAGCAGGCATATAAGACTAACGGAGATAGAATTCATTTTTGTATTTCCTAGAGCAAAATTAAGAATTGTCTTGAAGAAATTCTATAATAGTTAGCCAACATCGTGTTATGCGATAAAATGTGTGAATTAAAAATAACCGAAAATTTGTTAACGGAAAATATTATGTAGTCTAAACGCCACTTTATAATTCCATGTTAAGTTTCCAGTTTTAAATATTTTAGTAAAAAGGCAGATTACTATGGATATTAAACATTTACAAATCAAGATATTACAGAAAATTTAGTTTCAGTCTTTTATACTACGATATTTAATAATATATGTTGATTAAAAAATCGCGTAAATAAAGTAAAATATGAAAATAGTGTGAACTCACTTAAATTAATGACTGACCCAAACTGCTACTTGCTGACATATATTCCAGAATGTTAAGGAAATGTTATTATATATATTTTTCCTGAAACAATGAAATATATCTTTAAAAAGCAAATTAAGTGAATTATGTTGACTTTTATATAAAACATTTCCTTTATTATCATAAGCTACTTTTACATATCTTTATATTTCCGAAATCATGCGATTTTATTGCATGTCAATAAATCTTTACAATGTAGTCTCACTTACATTTGAAATTAAATATATCAATGGCCAAATATTGTGATATTGTGAATGATTATTTGAATGTCTAAATGTTAAAATATACCATTTTATATTTCCGCGTGTTTTTCGCGATAACAATCACTAGGAAATATTAGTAAAATGTTTTTTTTGTCATTTTTTGTTCCCATTTGTTATTTAAACTGTATTATTTATAATTTGAAGTAATTTTAACTAAACGTTGCGTAAAGCAAATTTTACTTGACCAACTTCAAACAAATTGTCCAACATTTTATAATGCATAACCACACACACAAAGTATAACCACATTCATAGTAATTGAGCATTGCTTAATAATTCTATTTGACAAATAAACTGCTTTGTATGAATCATACTGGGCCGAAGGCAATCACTGGGCAACAGCAATTTCGTCGTTTTCCAAAAACTTCGCTATTATTCACGAAAAAGAAGAATCAAAACCGGTATGCCGAAAAATTCTGTAAAATAAGGGAATCTTCGATACCGAATTTTTTTACCATTCCGTCGTTCCGAGGGTTCGACATCCAATCACCTTAACCCCTTTCCTACGGACCAAGGCATAGACACAACTTAGTCTTCCACCTGGCATATCGGCAACATCAGGACCTCAATAGTCCATTCAATTGCCGGGGCGCGACCAATAGTCGAAAAACTGACGTCAACCAAAAAAAAAAGAGTAAGTAAACCTCCATTACATTTACCCTTTTTCCGTTTCCTTTTCCTCTACATTGCTTGTGAGATAATTCTCACTGCCCGTAAAGAGACGAAAGTTTGATTAGTGCTTCAGCACTAATCCCTTTATTTTTTATTATTATTTTGTTTTTTTGATACGACAGTGCTGAGTCTCCCGTCAATATTTTTTTTTGTATATACATTCCTTCTTTTTTTTTGACTACAAGGGAGGACAGCACCGCAGGGAACATTTTTTTTTATTTTTAGTGATTCAGGCCACTCTTTTGCTAGCCCATGGCAGGCGAATAAGCGGCACGAATCAGCAGGGAAATTAGGCACCCTTGCCCTTCTTTTTTTTTTACATATTTATTTTTCTAATTTTTATTATTCCAAAAAACATACCTATTCCCACAATAAATTTTAACACCCGTTTCCTTAATCCCTAAAATCCTTCCGTAATCATCTTTTCAACAAAAAAAGAGAAGAGAGTATTCCCTAAAAATTCTAATCCATTCGTTCTCGTTTTTTCAGTGGGACGAACAAAACCACGCAGTTTTTATAAAAATCAAAAGCGCGCCCGAGAACGTGCTATTCGGTAAGCCGCCGCCGAATTCGCCTCGTCCAAACAAATAAATTTACCTAGACCTCCACGTAAATTTCCCGAGGCAAATATCTACGTCCCATTACCTCCCCCACGAGATCCCACTCTCGACCCTCCTCTTCCTACTTCTCCCTTACTCTCACCAAGAGAATTATTCGCTCCCATAATAAAATAGCAATCGCCATATTGTAATTATTGAGTTTGTTACGTGCCCGTAACTGTCACAATACATATATCCTATAGGAACAACCGATTATTAGAAACCTTACTAACCGATTGCAGTAGCCAAAAGAACAAATATTAATACTAGGAATTTAGGCACAGCGATATCTATAGCTTATACTAACAAACTAAAAACGCCCTTTCACCCGCTAGATAACTCGACTGAACACAGAGAAAAATCTGACGTATCGACCCCAGCCGATAAATCCCGGCTCAACACATTTGCCCATAAGTGCACTATATTACCGACAAGCATACATATTTGTAGAATACCCAAAAAAAAAACTTACAAAAATATAAACCAATAAAAACAAACTCTTTCATAAATAAAAACATTAAAATAGTTATTTTGGTATCAAGGGCGTAAAATAGAGTTTTACGCCTCGACAATAGAACCCGAGAGACGGCAAAGCCGGCTCGAGGTTCATGAGGATGAAAATTCTACGCCTGAGATTCAAACATTGTTTTTTGATGCAGTAGGCGTAAAATATTTTACGCCTCGATTTTGCGGACCTAAAATGCCAATTTCACGCCTCCGTGGGCGGAAAATTTATTTTACGCCCCAGAAGGCGTGAAATAGGGGTTTTACGACTGCAAATGAGGGCGTCAAATGACTATTTTACGCCTACTGCACCAAAAAAATAATTTTATTAATATTTTTTTCCATTAGAAATCTCTGCCGTGTTAAAAAGATTGGCTTCTTAAAAAGAGTATATCAACAAGTTCCCCTCGATTTCCGAGAGTTATAAAAATTCCTAAACCATCGACCGCTAAGAACATAGATATGAGAACTCACACAAACAAATATTCTTTCAAAAATTATACAACGTAACCTTCGCATACATAAATCTTTAATTTAAACAAAAGCCAATAGAAAATACTAACATCCGACAATATAATATGATGCAACATAATTTTCTGCACATTTTGAGTACAAACAAAATATAAATAAAACCATAATTTACTATAACAAATAATTCTATAAATAAAACAGAATAATTAAATAAACATATATCTCTTTCTTTAACTAACAACCCAAATTAAGACAAAAATCATTTCCAACAACATACGCTAGAATTTATCAACAAATAAATTGTTTTTTTTTTTAACAAACTTATCCACATGCACACACACATAGGCACCCATACAACTGCACACCCGAGCCACGCCCAAACTATGAGAATATATTTTAATTTATACATAAAATAATAAATAAACATGAACACGAAACAAAATATTATTACTCGTAATAATTTTCTATACATTTTTATATAGAAAAACCTCTGGAATAATTAAGAGAAACCCCTGAAAACAATAATAGTATATTTCGTAACAAGTGCGGAAAATGCGATTTCCCGCACGCGCAATGATCACACTGACACGAGTGCCTGGCGAAGCACACAAATATATATATATTATAAATAACAGAGCAGCAGCCCCGTTCACCTCTACCCGAAGTCGACCTCTTGGTCGACTCGCCCTTTCAACGGGATACACGTAAGTATCGCTAGTCTGGACGTAACACTTCCAGTCGGTCCAGTCTTTTGTGTCGAGGAAACGGTATTTGCAACCAAAAATCCTTGCAAAACGCCATCCCTCCTGCCTTAACAAGGTATTAATATGCCTCTATTAATAATCTTGCTTCGTATCCAAAAACCCGTTTTTTATTTTTAGAAAGAATCTTCACACAAAATTTCAAGACTAATTCCTGGCAGGCCAACTTTAAGGGCAACACCCGATTTATCGCCCAGAAATTTAATAGAAAACCCCTCTTACAATTAAAAAACAAAACAAAAACTCTGTACATCTTCTACACAAAAGATTGTTGACACATCAAGAAATCGTCATGGTCAAAAAGAATCGGCCTTCTGGCGATTTCAACTACGGATATACGCGTTTTCAGAATCGCGAAATATAGCCCTCTTTTGGCCGCCGTTTCGATCGTAACTTATACATTTAATAAATTTTTCGATATACTATGCGTAAAATTTGATTTTACGCACCGTTTTTAGTGCGTAAAATACGATTTCACATACTACTGCTGACCGGGGCTCTCTCGTACTGCCCGGCTGCGCCGGGCACTCGTGCGCCGCGGTCATCACACGTGCGTAACATCATATTTGACCCACAAAACACGGCGCACAAATTTTACGCATAGTATATCGAAATAGTATTTTTCAATACTAGTGCGTAAAAGACGATTTTACGCACCGTTTGTAACATGCGATTACATAGGCCGGTGCGTAAAATCGAATTCTCACGCACGCGTGCCGAACGATATTTTTCGATATATTATGCGTAAAATTTGTGCGTCGTTTTTTGGTGGGTCAAATATGATGTTACGCACGTGTGATGACCGCGGCGCACGAGTGCCCGGCGCAGCAATAGATGTACAAATTTTACATAGAATTTGGAATATAGATATTAATTCTTGCATAATTTTTCCCAACTCGGACGACCGAAGGGACAATTTTTATCACAAACTTCAGGATCGAACTTCACGATATTTGCCAACATACATTTCTTCTTTTTTATAAATTTTATTGCTCCGCAATCCTGACGTAACATTAAAATGCTAAAGGTTTGCTTAAAATGGAATGTATTGATAACTGCTACTTTATTTAAAGAAAATTTTTTAATACAAATTTCAAAACTATACATCCATTGATTAATTTTGTTAAGAATATTTTTTATTCTATAAAATGATCTAATTTTTCTTCTCTGGAATACACATTGCGACCGTCCCACAGGGTCCATCATACATGCAGGTATGAAATTCACGGCATTTATATCCAGTAGCACAATCGATGAGAGCACAAGTCGTCCAAGTGATTTCGGGATTTCCATCAATGCATGTTTTGGCTGTAATAAATATCAAAAAATTACATCTTACAGTTAAATGAACTATTTTTCAAAATACTATCTATATTGAATAAAAAAATTAAAATAAATGTTGAATTTTTCGGGGAAACGTGAAATTCAAAATGAAATTATAAGTATAAGCTTCGGTAGCGATAATTTTGTACGAAAAGCTCTGACAGAAATAGTATAAAAAGTATTTTAAAACGAAAGTATAGTAAAATAATATCAAGAAAAATTATTTATGAAATATCTAAAACTGAATGACATAATTTAAATGAAAGTAGACAATTATTTATAAGCGAATGTGAACTAATGCATTAATAACTTTTAATTTTAAATAAACAAATACGATTCATTAGTAATTTCGCTCGGGCAATTAAGTTAAAAGCTTATTGATATAAAATATATTGCTACCAATATTTTGTGTAAAACCCTTTTGTACATGTAATTTTAGGCATATTAAATTTGGTTTATAGGTGAGATAACTTACTGGAATCATTAAGAATTACTCAAAATTATTTATAACGTCGTTATATAAAACACAGGTACCTCGTAAACACATTCCCTTATAGCAGCAAGACGAACAGCAGGTGGAATTACTGACACACTAAAATAGACATGTCTGCTTCAAAATAAATGTTTAACACAATAAATAACATAAGAAAACAGTGTTTACTTACGCGACTAAGATTTTCTCCGCACGATTTGCGTTCCAACGAAACGACGTTCATTGCGTAAATTGCGCATATGAGGAAAACTGATATTTGATAATTCATTTCAATTTTTGTCTGCAGGAAATAAAATCTGAATTTACATAAGGATGTTCAAACTGAAAATTATACAGTTTTTGTTTTCAACAAAATATCTACTTGATTCAAATTCTTGTTATTTGAGGTTATTGATGTTATTTTAAGAAAATTATTTCTCTGTTTCAAGTAATTGATTTCAAGAATAATTATAAACAAGTGCTACAGATAATACAGCTTTTAACAACCATAGCTAACAAATGACAAATGGACTTAAATCAAATATTCTCATTTCGTAATTCTTTAAGCTATATTTTTAGCAGCCTTTGCAATCTGTTATAATGAAAATAAACTATCATATTAAATAGGGCAAAAAACATGCTGCATATAAACAATTTTAGTACTAGTAGCTTTATAATTTTTTTCTGCAATCTTTTTTGAAGTCGTTTAAAACTAAAAAATTAGAAACTAAATTAAGTTTGAAATAATTGAGAAAACCTAGTATTATAAATTTGTAGCTTCATTTACAGAAAATATTCACTTATATAGTATAAACTAATCAGTCACTATAAATTTGTGTGATTTTCAACCAATCACAATATAACCCAGGAGCTTATATTGATTTTTTGGTCATTTGTTTTCGAAAATAGTCTTTCGAAAGTAATAACTACAAATATTCGATTAAAAAATGTGTAAAACTTGCAATGTATGTACTCGTTCTTCGCCAATCGATGAATTGTGACTGACTCGGCAGTGACACTGTTTAGTAAGATTAACGACTTATATCTACTTCCTCCAACAGTAAGACTGTTGCGGGCTTGTAAATACCAAATCATCGAAAATTTCCTCGAGAACATTACTTTCATTATGCACTTATGAATTATATACATAGTCGAACCACACGCATTTTGTAAATGGAATTGTATTAATTCTTGGTAAAGAAGTAGACGCTAAACCAAAAACAATATACAGTAGAATCTCGATATAACGCTATTCAAGGGACCGGTAGTGAAGAGCGTTATAAACGGAAAAACGTTATATGCGGGAAAGTCACTCACTTCATATTTTTTGTTAGATTATCGTTATTTTATTAATATGCATCTGGTTCAATTTTACAAGAATATTAATATATATTGATAATGTATTGTACATTAGAAGTTTAGAACGGTTTGTTTGAGGAGATTGTCATCCAGACCTTCATACTCCTCAAAGGTGTGTTACGTCTCACGTAACTAGGATATTGCGACGAAATACATTTTTGGGAATCCCCGAATATATGGGAATTTAGTAACAGCGCCGATATACAACACACAAACCGAACTACAATGTATTTTCATGATTTGTAAAACCTACCATACCGGCCTCAAAAGATAACCGAAACCGTAGAAAATCGACCTCCTCTCTAGGTAAAACGACGCCACCATAAAAACTTAAAGATCGGAAAAGAACAGGTCTTTCTCTGCCCACAAATAAGTAAGATTCCTATATTATCAGCAAAAATTAAAATTAAGTAAAATATACAAAATTGCATTAGTTTGTTTGTTAAATTTTTCTTTAATATATTTTCATAAAAACAAATTCCTATTTCAATATTAATAATTTTTTCCACACACGAAAACTTTTCTATGTTAAAATATAAAAGTCTAAAAAAAGGCATTCTCAAGCCGTACACGCACTGACACCCAAAAGTCATAAACTTAAAAAAGAGGAAATTCGAGAAAACACTTTCTCAAGGAAAAGAGAATGACCTTCTTTTCCTATTTTTAGTTGTTGTCCTCGATAAATTAGAACATTTAGAATTACGCAACAATATTAATTATTATTTCAAAATGTAACAATATTTTCAATAAAACAAAAATATCATTAAATTAAATCATTCTAAATATAAAAAAACATAATGAGTGAATAAATAGAGAAATCAATTAAAGTCAATAAATACAAATTACAACATTAACATCATTGCGTAATTGAAATGTTAATAAATAAGCGTAAAAACCAAACCATTATTTAGTAATACCATTTATCAAAATTAAAATATGTACACGAAAATGTAAATGAAAAACAATATCTTAATAATATTTTTTTTTTAAACAATTGTACACAATCATTATTTTAAATAATACAATGTATAATATATATATATATATATATATAATACTCAAAGTACACAAAATTGTAAAGTTGATACAAACAACGAACTAATAATTCTAGCAATAAATAACTGACATATAATTAATAAAAAAATTAAAGGCGAACTCAAATACCAACATTACAAAATTCCTTTTATAACAAAAACATTTCTTTTACAAAATATTAAAAGTTTGAACAAATAATTAATACAAAAATTAATAATTTTTTTGTTACTTTAGTTCTAATTATGCTAGAACTTTCGTTCATGTTTGTAAAAACTACTTTAACTTTGTAAGCAAATAGTTTGTTGAGAATTTATTGTTATAAACAAAACAAGAACAGTTTTTTATAATTACACAAAAAATGGTACAAATTTTCCCACCAAACTTAACATTCCCACGCCTGGTCCGACCCACGAATTTTCCTGGAGGGGAGAACTAATATAAAAAGGGCGACTTTCCAACGAATCTTCCTACTCTACTCTAACTCTACTACTCGACTTCTGCGGAGACTCCGGCTTCGGCTTCGACCCAGATTTTGGAATCGTCTTTTTTGGACCAGCTCTTCAAATTTTGGTTGGGCTTCCGTGAATCATCGAGGTCTCTGCTGCCGTTCCCATATCGGCAGTTTCCACCGGTCTTGCATCGTCACCTCGGGTCTTCCACGTGGACCCTCTACAGCACCAACCAGGTCGAGTCCATTTGGCTGGACCGGAACACGGCCCACCAGCACTGTCAACCGGAGTTCGCCTCGCAACCGGACTTGGCTCTTCCTAACTCCCTTTTTTATACAGGTCCAGGTGACCGTATCCTCATCCCCAAAAAAGGAATATTCAGGTCCAGGTGACCGAATATCAACCCACTTTCCCTCGAAAACAGGTCCAGGCGACCGTTTTTGTTTCCTCTTCCTACCAAACTTCCTAAGGAGCCGAGTTCCACGCGAAATAAATCTCGGAGGATTTCAACTCGAGTCCGACATCTAATTACTAGTAAGTATAAAAATTTTTTTATATATACACTAAAATAATAAACCCTCTAACCACCCTTTTCTTTTCCACTCCCTCTTTTCATGCCCGATATGAGCCGATAAAAATGCAATGCTTCAGGCATTAAATTTATTTTATATTTTTTAATTTTTATTTGGACGAATGTGTCGGACTTCTTTGCAATTTTTTTTTTTGAGCACCACTTTTTTTAGAACACATAAATAAAGATGCCGACACCTTAGGGATTCTTTTTGTATATTAGCGACTCTAGTGCGTTTAACTGGAGCCCTTTTGGTGACCGGATGCAACCACGAGAGTCAGTAGGGACTGTAGTGACCTCCGCGTTATTTTTTTATCCGGTTAATTCAAATTTATTATTTATATTTTTTTTGGTTCTATTTTCAATAACTAAATAAATTCTTAAACACACACACATATTTATATATATCCATCCCACTTCTTTGTCCTACTAATTCCTCATAGAAATCACCAATTCCACACATAAATTCTCGTCCTCTGTTTGGTTTTTTAGTGCCGGTATTGAAAAAGGATAGGGGCTACTTCCGTCGTCAGCGACGCCTCCGCGAGCGAGCCGTCAGAGAAAAAAAGGCAAACCTTGGTTCGTTCCCCGACCCTCAATTCCCTCAGAAACCTCCACCACTACAACCTCCTCCAGTCGAACCTCTCCCTTCCACTATTCAAGAACACTCACTCACCCACTCTGACTCCCCGATCACTTTTACTCCTCCCCTTCCTCTCGAACCTCTTCCGCCTCCTCACGAACTCTTTGCACCCACCAATCCACCCACTTTAAACTATAACAAAATTTGTATTGATAAAAAAAGAGCAGAATAAAAATTACTTTTCTTTTCTGGTAAAAGAGCTTTCTTTATTTTCCTTCCATCCTTTTCTTTTGAAGCAGGCCGCCTCCATTCGCCAACCCGAATCAACCTGTGTGGTTGAACGCCCTTTCACGATTCTGGGCACAACATACTTCGAGTAAGAATGTTAAATCAGGTCGTAACAGGTGATACCAAAACATTGGTTCAAAATCTGAATTTCATCATCGTCAAGTATTTCAACACGCGGTTCCTACCAATTTTTAAGCAATTATGAGAATATCGTACTTAAGATTCAGATGTAAAGATGCTTACCTCGGCTGTCTCACTGTTTTCGATTACTAATCCAGCCTTTTTGAAACAATATTGTATGGTTAGTGGTTGCATGTCCTCCCAAGATGCTGCAACCCAATGCATGGCATCTAAAACACTGATCTTAGGCTTCGTCATCGGATCATCCATCAAATTCAAGTACTGTTGCACTATGCGTTTTCGATACTTTTGCTTTAAAATTGTAATGATGCCTTGGTCCAGAGGCTGCATCATGCTTGTTGAATTTGCGGGTAAGAATTCTAGCCTGATATTTTGTAAGGGAACGTCCTTCGGGTGAGCGGGGCAATTATCGATGAAGAGGATTATTTTCCGTTTTTGCGTGATAAGTTTCTTGTCCCAATTAAGAAGCCATTTTTGGAACCCATCGCTCGTCATCCAAGCGCGTCTCTGTAACGAATATTCACATATACGAAATAGTATACATTTTTGAAACACCTTGGTTTAACTGATTTTTCAATGACTAAAGGACTCAGTTTATCAGTACCGTCAGAATTCATACATAGCAATACAGTGAGTCTCTCTTTACTTAACTTTCCGCCATGACAGGTTTCATCTTTGAATGAAAGTGATTTACCTGGCATAACATTAAAAAAAGGCCAAATTCGTAGGCATTATAAATATCACCTGGCTTATGCTAGTTCCGAAAAGGGACAGAGCTCGGGACCAGGGCCAAATCTTTTGGCCCGGCGTTTCTATCTCTCCCTTGAGGAAATTGTAAACCCTTTCCTCGATTTATTCCGGGATTGGTACGTGCCAGTGCGGAATCGAGCCATAGGGAATTAGGTCTTAGCCCTTTTCACCTTTTTTTTTATATTATTTTTTATAAGTTTCCCGCGTTTCTCCTTCCGCGAAACTAAATTTTATACGTTTTTACAGTGGCCCGAAATAATAAGGGTGTCCGGCGTAGAAAACGGGAGCGAGCCCGCAAACTTTACAAATTCCTGGTGGAGCAACGCGCCCAACGCGAAGGACAGCCAGCAGACTCCCCCGCAGAAAACAAAAATAACGCTGGAAGAATATCGGCGCCGTAACGCGATCAAAAAATAAAAAAGCCTATAAGAAAAAAGAAAATCGAGTTATTATTTATTTTCACCTTTCTCCTTTCTTTTTGAACGAATAAGAATCCTCAAATCGACCCGTCTGGTCGATTTGGCCCTTTCACGGCAGAAAGGTGGCGTCCCTGTTCGGGCGCCATCCCAGCGATAAAAATTGGTGACAGCGAAATTAGGGCGGAACCCGAATGGGTCCAACAAATAGGAAAGTAGTTATCCCATCCCGTCAAGTAACAATTGGTTAGGACGGAACCCGAGAATATTCAACCAATAAATTTCCTGACAAAAAAAATAGTACTACCTGAAACTGGCGTGACTACAAAAACAGAAAGTACCCGATAAGCTGGCTGTCCTTGCCGTTGTAAAAAACCTTCACTTTTTTTTCTTGATAGAAAGATGCTTCCTTTTAAATGCAGATTCTATTGAAAAATCACATAAACCAAATAAAAAAATCTGCATAACCGAACTTCTAATGAAAAAAAAAATTTTAATTTACATATATATTATTTTTTTTTTAATGTCCAATATTTCATAAATGTCTAACAAAAAAATAACTCGAAAAGACACACAAAATTTAAATACAACTGTTACGTCCTCGTAACTAGCAGAATTAACTAATTTTCGGTGTACATTTAAACATCAAAAAAATATCGTATATCGGCACCGGACAAACGAGTCCGTTTCTTACAAATGTAACCTCATAAACGAAGCGTATTGGAATGTACCCGGTTCAAATAACATTTTCTCTAAAGTTTTTAACTTTTCTAAAAAAACATAAAAAGAGAAATCGGGTACATTCTAACGGGCTCTCTATATCAATAAATTTTAGTTAATGTATTTTTCCTCCTTGGCCCATTTCCAAAAAACCTGTCCAATATACAAATCCACCTTAAAAATAGAGGGGGAGTACTCCAAGCGGGGATAAGAAAAGCATGAACCACCATAAATACAGGTGAGGCACACCGAGACCAGGGCAGTCCAATTTTTTTAGTTTCTCGCGTCATACAAAAAGAGAAGCACAACTCGTCAATAACCAGCGAGATCGCCGCAGTTGAATTTTTTTAAGTCGCGAGTTATCCGACCAAGGGGAAGCCTGACTCCAAGTTTCGACTCAACGAAAGAAAAGGAAACTTCACGACCGGACCCAAAAGGGGGAGACAGCACCATCAGCCCAACCCTATCACATCCAGTCCAAAGAGAGCTTCACCAAAAACTTAAAGTGAGTATAAGTTTCCCTTACATAATTTTTTTACCTAACCACCTCCCTTCCTTCCTACTTTTCCTTCGTGACATAGCGGGTCGGCCTGCGAAATCACGCCAATTCCCTTCCTCTTTCCTTGCGACATAGCGGGTCGGCCTGCGAAATCGCTCCAATTCCCTTCCTCTTTCCTTGCGACATAGCGAGCGGGTCGGCCTGCGAAATCGCATCCTCCTTTCCTTTCGTGGCATAGCGGGTAGGCCTGCGAAACCACAACCCTCTTCCCTACTGCATAAAAAGCCACAGAGACGAAGTCGCCCCTCTCACGCGACTACAAATCGTATTTATTCAAAAACATTTTTCTCCCTTTTATTTTCTTTCCTTAGACTTCGCGTTTTTACTCCCACTTCCATAATTCTTTCCATTTTCATTCATCACCTTCTCAAATAAATAGTCATAATTTTCTTTATAGTGAAACGCCGCCGAGGAGGACAAAGGGTTCAACGCCAAAAATTGGCAAAGGCTCTCCACCTCGCCCGAGAGGAGATAGAAACACGGACTGCCAACCCACTATCCCCCAGGAAAACTTCTCTTTCCTTCCCTTTTCCCCCTCGGCCGACCATTCCACTACCGTCTCCCAAGGAATTATTTCCCAACCTATTCATCCCTTTCCCCCCTCTTCCAATAACTCCCCTACCTTCACCGTAACAATTATTTGGGAAAATAAATTAATCAAACAAATAAACTGTTTTCTCATTTTTACCCTTATTTCCGACTTTTCCTCTGCTATCAGTAGCCCTCATTCACCTAAAGGACCCACCAATTCTGCTGAGTTACACGCCCTTGTTCCAACTTGGTTAACATCTCGTTCGAGATACTCACTGGGTCGTAACACAACCGATAAAAACACATTACAAGGAACAGGACTAACTAACGATAGAAAACCTAAAAAACCGTCAATTGAAAAGTTAGAAAAAATTACGGAAAAACGAGAAATTGTAGAAAACAAAACCATAGAGTCTGAACTAGCCCCAAAAAACTCCGAAACCCCACAAACCGTAGAACAAAATATCCTAGAGACAAACGAAAACATTAAAACTCTAAAACAACACCTAGACAATATAGAACAAAATACACTCTCACGAAAGACGCACATCGACGATGTAAGAAGTAAATTTAACGAACTAGTTACAGAATTCGATCGTCTCATAGATAAAACTCTAGAGAAAAAAAATACACAAATATCAGAATCCCGAGACTGGTACACAAAACATACACCGCTATGTGCCAGCACCCCAACAAATATTAATATAAACCAACAACACAAAAAAAGAACCAACAATGAAGAATACCAGATGAAAGTACTAATTATAAGAGAAGAAATCATAACATCGAAAGCGAAGGTGAAGACACCTTCAGAACGATAAATAACTCGAATCCATATTTTTTCGAAGACGAAATAGCAAAGATGGCGAACTACAAAGACAAACTAACTCTTAACCACGCTATAGAAAAATGTACCCAGATATGACGGAAACCCCAAAACTTTTTACGCTTTTGTCGACGGTTGCGTGGAAGCAAAAGATATGCTACCCGAGGAATCAGAAGTAGACTTGGTAAAATTAATAAGAAGTCGACTAAAAGGAGAAGCACGACGAGCTGTAAAAAATAACGCATTCGAAACCGTATCAGCCCTGCTTAAATGTTTACGAGAAATTTATGCCCCGGCACATTCAATTGTCACGTCACCGCGACCACCCACAACGGAATAACTTTTTAGGAAAACCGATAGGATTAAAGACTAGAAATCGATACATGCAGTGCACTCAAAAATACATTTAACTTTATGACCCTTTTTTAACGCTCACTAAAAATTAAGCACGTAGCGTAGATTTCTATTCTGAGAAATCTTCATTGCCACCGAAACTCTTTTTAGACAATTACCGGTGTAACGCATGTAACGGTGCTGAAGGTTGTACGGATACTCCTACGCAACTTTTAATGGAACAAAAAAAGATGCCACCCGAAATTCTTGGAAACCATTTAACCAGTTTTATTTTTCTTAGACAATTCTTAAACGAATTCATTAATAGCAACATTAACAAAAATCTCGATAACTGCACAGTCATTTTTAACTCCAAACTCGCGAATCTCAACCCGATCTGAATGTTGCTACTCATGAATTCCCGACCTTTAAACAATATTCTTTTTATATTATTCCTTATCCTGTAAAACTTTCAGCCTCAATCATAATAATCCTAATAGTTCACCTAAGTAAAAATGCAAACAATTTATTATAACAATTATATTCTACAAACAGTGAGTTTTCTTCTCTTTTGCAAACAACAATTGTAAGAGATTGAACAAGGTGAATGGAAGTTGTAATAATTATGAATAACTTCGCACCAAACAACGACACAACCTCCATTCATTTTTGTTTAATCTCCAATTTAGCTAACTTGTAATAAACAATTGATGGTAAAAAGGAACATTATTGAAAACACCTTATAAATAACAAATTGGAGGAAAATTACTTCATCTCGCTCTACAAGTTCCATCTCTCGCTCGACAGTTTTCTGTCTCTCGCTCGATCACCGTTAATTGCCCTTTCCACCTGGAAAAACCATATAAAAAGGGGCCCGCGCATCACATGGACCAGAGAGTGCGCACCGCCGAACTGGATTGTCAATCGCCTGGTCAGTTTTGGCTCTCCTGGTTGTGTTTTGGGAGAGCAGCGGACTCCGACTAGACCCTGCCATCATCGAAGGACGTCCCCGAGAACTTGGCACAAGTCCATCCAGAGGGACACTACAAACACGGTCGGATCTACCCCACGAAGAGGTTCCCAGGCTGTGCCGAGCACCCTCCAAGGAAAAAGGAACAGTAAGATCTTTATTCTCGATATCCCCTTTTTTTATTATTAACAATATTTTTTTCCCAATATTACAGGTACGTTTGGATATATACAAGCGTACCTACCCGAGATATTTTTGTTTTTTTTTATTATCCCAATTACCTTGAGACGAGTTGCCAAAATAGGCAACATTAGGGACCATTTTTTTATTTAGGAGAATTGACCTGCTGACTACCGGAATATTAATTCCTAGCTCGTAGGGCCTCCTCCCACGTAATAACCCAATTCTTTTTTTTTTTCTTATTATTTTCTTTTACATATTATTCGGGTTATTTTTGTCAAGTAGGATACCCCACTAACCCTTTCCCTAATAAAATAAATTCCTCGTCTAACCGCTTGTTTCTCCTTTTAGTGAAACAACGGCGACGAAGGGCCGGACGCAAGGTCCAGGCGGAGCGCGCGGAACGGGAAACCCGCGAGCTCAAACGACAGGACGAGCGACGAGTTCTTGAAGCATACCTTCTCTTAATCGCGAGAATTCCGCTAACTCCGCCTCCAGAATTACAAAAATAAATTTGTTTTAACTTTAAACCATTTGCTTGTTTTTATCATTCGACCTTTCCCTCTTATAATTTCAGGGACACACACAGCCGACCCCCGCTCGCCAGAACCCGAGTAACCTTTAGTTACTCAGCCCTTTTACGACCCAACAAGCATCTTATTCTTTTGAGATGTTTGCCGGGTCGTAACAGTTATATGTTAAAAATTTTTTATATCTAATGTGTGTTTTCGATCTCTCAGTTTTTGCATTACATTAATTATGTCATGGTATTGTTCTTGATCATTTTCCGTATGTCTAGTTTGAGATGTTTTATCCCTTCGTTTTTTGTTTGATTTTTCACCATTGGATTGGTTTCGTTCAATTTTAATAGATTCAGAGCATAAACCTTGATTTAGTTTATTTTTACTAGATTCAGAGGATTTATCTTGATCTTGTATATTTTTATTTTTTTCTTTGTTTAAAATTAATAGTCTCAAATTTGTATTATAGAAGTCTTGATCTTCCTGAATTGAGGAATTTTTTGATCTAGGACATTGTTTTAGTATTAGTTTTATTATTTCTTCTTCGTATTTTTCATTTTCATTTTTATTTTCATATTCATTTGTATTTTCGTCTTCATTTTTATTTTCATATTCATTTGTATTTTCGTCTTCATTTGTATTTTCATATTCATTTGTATTTTCGTCTTCATTTGTTTTCTTGTGTTCATTTGTTTTTTTATATTCATTTGTATTTTCGTCTTCATTTGCTTTTTTCATCTTCATTTTCATCTTCATTTTCATATTCATTTGTATTTTCGTATTCATTTGTATTTTCATATTCGTTTGTTTTTTTGTATTCATTTGTATTTTCGTATTCGTTTGTATTTTCATATTCATTTGTATTTTCATATTCATTTGTATTTTCATATTCATTTGTATTTTCGTATTCATTTGTATTTTCATATTCATTGTGGTGATCATCTGTTTTTTTATAGCGGTGTTTATTTTTATCGGTATTTTTGTGGTGATATTGATACTTATTTCTTGAGCTACTTGTAGAATCTTTGTTATAGGTTTGATCTTTGGGGTTGGCGATTTCAAAATCTTTTCCGATTTCATCAATTGTTAGAGTGGGAATTTTTATTTCTGTTTCTTCGTTAGTTGTATTGTAAATTTGAAGATAGCCTCGTCCATTGTTGTTTTTAACTATTGCTTCGCCTAGGTATATGCCTTCTGATGTTTCGATGCGTGGTATGTATCCATATTCAATTCCTTTATTTTCAATATTTATGTAAAAAGTGGATATTGATCTTGCTGGGATTGTCATTTTTTCTTCATGAAAGTATATTTTTTTGTTTTTCCATTCTATGTAATTCTTTTTATAATTAATAGTTGCTTGGTTATTGCGAAAGAATTCAGAGCCTAAAATACCTTCAGAGTCTATAGGAAAATTGTTTCTGACAACATGAAATTCTGTTAGTTGTCCCAGTATATTTAATTTTACTACGCCCATTGTTGTTACAGGTTCTTCGGTAATACCTTTTAAGTCAATAATGTCGGATTCATCTATTAATGTTTCCCCTTTTATGCTTTCTTCCTTGATTATATTTACACTTGCGCCAGTGTCTACCATTAGTTGAACCTCTGTGTATAAGTCTTTGGAGTTTACTTTAATTATTGGAGCATCATTTTTACTTAGGTTTATTGTTCTGATTTCCTTGTGTCTGTTGTTCTCGTGAGGTTGATTTGGCGCTGATTTGTAGTCTCTCTCCGCGCGCCAGTTCTGGGGAGACCGTTCTCGTTTCCCGGATGTCTCATTGTATTCTGGGTTTTCGCTAATTCCTGTAGTATCTCCGTTCGCATTTCTTCTTTGAACTTTAATTTCCTACAGTCTTTCCAAGAGTGTCCTATGTTTTTGCAATATGTGCATTGTTCTAATTTTGGATTAGGTTTTCTGTTCATAAATTGATTGTCTTGATTGGGTTTAAAGTTTGTGTTGGTTTGTCGTGTTTGGTAGTTGTTTTGGAAGTTTTGATATCCCCATGGTTGATTACTATATCGGTGATTATTTTGAAAGTTTGATTGGTTATTTCGATAGCCGTGTGGCTGGTAATTTCTAGAATTTTGTTGATTGTATACAGGTGTTCTGTTTTCATAATTTTGATGCATTCTGTGATTTTGAAAATTATTTCGATTTTGTGTTTGATTTTGGTTTCTGTAGTAGCATGTATCAGCTTCATGTCCGTTTTTCTTGCAGATTTGGCATTGTTTCTCCGTGTTTATTACTTTAATTTTGTGTGTTCTTGGTTTTTCTTCTTGTTTTTGTTCATCGAGTCCTCTAATTTTGTTGGTTAGTTTTAATCGCTTCTCTATTTGCAAGGATTTTTGTACTGCTGCTGCTAAATTTTCCATTTCTGCGTTTGTTAATCTTATTTCAATTTCGGGTTTTAATCCGTTTAAAAATACTTCTAGTACTTCGGCATTTGTCCTTTCTCTTTCTTCGTTTGTGGTTTGTCCGTTTTCATTTATAGATTTATACGTTTCTATTATTCTGTCACTGCTTCTCGGACTCGATTTGCATAAGCGACAATATTTTCGAAGTCTAATTGATGTACCCCTATTAATTCTTGTCTCGCTTCGGTCACTGAATTTGCTGGGGCATATATTTCTCTTAAACTTCGTAAAAGCTGGTTTATTGTTTGGAATTCTTCGTTTTTTATTGCTCGACGAGCTTCGCCTCTTAACCTACTTTTTATTAATTTTACTAGGTCCAGTTCTGAATTAGGTAACATGTGTAGTGCTTCTTCACACCCGTCGACAAATGCGTAAAATGTTTTTGGGTCACCATCGAATCTCGGTACGTTTTCAATTGCGTGATTTAGAGTCAGCCTGTCTTGATTATTAGCCATGTTTTCGTCGTATTCTTGATCTATGTTGTTGGGATTTGTGTTATTATATCGGTTGCTGTTACTTTTATGTTCTTTTCCTGTAGTGTGATGAATGCTGCTGTTATTTATCGTTTTATAGGCTTCTTCGTCACTGTCTGAATTCTCAGAAGTATTTTTTTGGAATGATGAGTTTTCTTTAATTTTATTGGTATTCAATGGTGTGCTAGACTTAAACAGTGGTATGTGCTTTGTATACCACGATCTAATTTTTTCGACTTGACTAGTAATCTTTTCCGGAGTTTTCTCTTGTTTGTTGTATTCCTCTGTGAGATTATGAAATTCTTCTGCTACCTCGTTAATTCTTTGTGTTAAAATTTCAGTTTTTAGTTCTTGAGATGCTACAGCGTTTTCTATGTCAGCAGTACGTTGATCTATTTCTTACTTGTTTTCTGTTTCGTTGCTTTGTTTTATAAAGTTAGATTGCTCAGTTTGTTTTATTTCCGCTTGTTCGTTTATTGAGAAATTGTTCGGTTTTGTAATATGTTCTTCTTTGTCAATAATTTCTTGCGAGTGGTCGTTGTTTAAAGAGATTATTTCCGAGGTTGTTGGTTTGCGACTTTCTCTTGGTTCGGTATTTGAATTTTCCAAGGTTATTTCCGGGATTACTGGCTTTTTTGGTCTTTGCTTTCTATCTGTTACTAAACCCGTTCCTAAAATTTCTCGTTTGTCCTCTTCACTTAAGTTTTGAGTGGCTCTTCTTGTAACTCTATTTTCTGACATTTATGAAAAAGTTTACGGTTTTATCTGCATTTATATATATAGATTAATGACTATGACTAGTGAGGGTCTTTTTTTTTAAAAGAAGGTGTACACGTAGGATGTAATTTAAATGTATATTTTATTGCTTAAAAAAAAAAAACGTACATTTGAGGAATTTGTATTGCAAAAATTAATCTATTATAATTATTTCTATTTGGTTCTTCGATTTTTTTGTTATTTTGATATGTTCCTTTATTGGAACGTTTTCTATTTTTGATTTAATGATGTTAACTAATTTTTGTAGCCGACGTTTTCCCTTGCGTATATTGTTTACTTGTTTCTGGTGTTTTATGGGCTTTTGTTCCAGATTTTCAATTATTCGCTTTTGGATCCTGTAGCGTTCGATTATATGTAAAATAGGTTGGCTCTCGATCGGTGTCACTGTAAAAGTATGTTAATATAATGTATTAAATATGCAGTATGTATGTGTATTATTTAAGTTTAGTTTAGTTTGATTAGGTTTGGTTTTCTGAATTAAGTTTATTATTCTGGTTTGCTTTTTTATAAAATAATAATAAAAAGAAATGGAAACGTAAGGAAAATTAATATTCGTTGCCGCCGCCAAATTTGGGAGGTAGGAGTGGGAATTTTTTGTTATCACGATTGTTTGAAACAACTACTGTATATTAGAAATTGACTATTATGTTTTTTTATTAGAACAGATTTTCAATTGAAGTATATTGTTCATGAGACTTTTGTGTTTCCTACTCTTATTTTTTTCCTTCTCAGCGCAGTTTTCCGTTCAATAGCGCTGTCACCAATTTGTTACGTCCAGACTAGTGATACTTACGTGTATCCCAGGATGGTCGTGGAAAGGGCGAGTCGACCAAAAGGTATATATATATTGTGACGCGTGATTTTTCCGAGGTCACGTATGGAGTTTCGAAATGCCAAATACTTACTTTTACAGGGCGCCAGCCGTTCTTAAACGGCAAAACCTAATTCCCAAAGTGCCGAATTGCCAAAAACAAACGAATAGCCCAATTGCTCGCGACCAACTCAAACTCGGAGAGACGTGAGGTCGGGGAAGGAACAAAGTTTAACTCATAGAAATAAGCTGAACACGATGATTACAAAAGGAAATCTTTAATTAATCTAAGAATCGGTAACAATGCGGTACCGTTGACGCAGGTACCGAAGTTATGCAAAAAATAGTAAAAAGTGAATAATGAAATTATAAGAACCGGAACGAAATGTAAGGTAGAAAGAACGAACATAAGAGACGCGGCGTATATATCTTAGACTCGCGGACGAGTGCCTCACAAAGTACTTACAGTACAGTAGCCTTCGTCTCGAGGGCCGCGACGATGAGGGACGAGGAAGAGGCTCCAGTCCTGGCGACGTCGCAAATCCTGGGACCGCCCCTCACTCATCCACACTCACACACACGAACGAGAACCCGGGCGCACGAGGCGAGCTTCCCGGAACCGAACTTCTTACCGCGGCGAAACACTAGCCGCTCGTAATCCGAAATCCCAAAAAACCCAAGGTTCAGCGGTATCGCCTGCCTCGTCGCACTTACGCGATGGTACGGGACGACTTCGTACCCACCGGAATACGCGACCGAAGATCTCGCGAAAGATAGTTTCCCAAAAAAGTACCGATTGTGATTGAGCGCGACGTGGTATCGCCTAGCACCGAAACGAGAATCGCCGGTAGTGCCGCGGAAGCGAAGTCGTTGTCGGCGATGAAGAAGAAGGGGTAGAAGCAAGAGGCGTTGGCGAAACGGCGACGGCGACGGCGGCGGCGAGGCCGGTTAGCCGTGGCAATCGTCGACGAAACTTGCGGCGAAGTAACTTGATCGGCGTCATCCAATCGGATTTCATCTTTTTCTCTCGTCCGGACGGACGAGACGAAGCGACAACGAGACTGTTAACTTGTCGAGCTGTTAGCGTTCCCAAGACGGCGAACGCGGGACCGATGGTTGTAGATACCGAGACTCCATTGCAGTTGAAAGTCGTCGAGATGTTAAAACACGACGGTGCCCTAACGGGCGAGATACCGTAACCAACAGCCGTTCGTCTTACCCCGATGTTCTAGATGTCCTCCAGATCCTGAAGAACCGTACCACAGATGACTACCTTACCGACGGTCGACACTTGCACCACTTCGCACACAACATTCATCGATATCCAAAGACTGGATTTTGTTTTCTGCTGAACTGCCGGGTGGAAGCCTGAGTTTTGGTTTTTTCTCCTTTCTTTCCTGTTTTAGAAGGAAACGGGGTTAGGGTGGCTGGGATGTCGAACTCTCGGAACGACTATGGACGAGAGATAGAATCAAGGATGAAGGGAACGAGGGCCAGGACAGGGTGTAGAACACAGAGAGTGATTGAGTATTTGAAGGTGGTATTTATACTAAGTGTCCCAGCAAGAAAATTTTCGGGTTTTAATAGGTGGGAGAGGTTTCCTATTACAACAGTAGTCGTGAACATTTTTTTTACTATTTTCCGGCGATTTTCAATTGTTACTATTTACACTAATTTTTGTTGATTTTTTATGTTGGATAATTTTGTGATATTTTATCAGTAGTTCATACAAAAATGAACGGAAGTTGTAGGATTTATAGAACTATTGTTATGGAAAAAAAAGATTTTGGTAAAATACTAAAAAGTGCAACAATTTTGTTAATTAAAATTTGTTGCTGTGAAACTGTACATTTTTTTTGTAGATGTATTTTTGCAATTTTAAATTATGAATCTTCTACTTTCTCCGTTTATTTATGTATATTTACAGGTTTTACAAATATGAATGGTGGTGTTTTCTATTTTTTTAAACAAATTGTATTCTAAGCTGTTCTGAAATCTGCTGGTTTCAGTTATATAATTTAGTACTATTTTTAGCGGTAGTTTATACAAAAATGAACGGAAGTTGTAGGATTTATATAGCAATTGTTTTTTTTAAAGAATGATTGTTGTAAAATATTAAAAGGTGTAACAAATTTTGTTAATTAAAATTTGTTTCTGTAAAAAAAAATGTTGATTGGGTAAACACGTTTTTGCAATTTTATATTAACAATTTTTCTACTTTTTCCGTTCATTTATGTATATTTATTTCTATAGATTCTATGAATATTAACGGTGGTATTTTCTATTTTTTTTAAACAAAAAATGGAATCCATACTTGTTTAAGCTGCCCTGGAATTTGTTGGTTCTTTTTATAATAAAAACGGATGGTATTTATTTCTTTTTCTTATTTTTAGAGTTGACGTAAGCGTTGGGTGTGGTCGACTTGTATGTATGTGTGTATGTATGTGATTTTTATTGCTTTTAGGAATGTCGAAGGACAGTGGGCTCTTTATACGTGTTCTTTTTTTAGAACGTAGCATTTTGAAGTTTCTCTTTGATTTAGGTCATGGAACAGTTTTTAAATAATAATGAATAAAGAAATTGTTTAGATTTTAAAATTATTTATTTCTTAATAGTAAAAAAAAAGGAAAATTGTCAGATGCGTATAATTTTTGGATTTGGTTTAATTTTTTATTTGTAGGTAATGCAGGGATTGACTTTGTCCGAGACTTGGAAAGGAAAAGGTGTTTGATTTACCATCGGATTTTTTTTGGGTTTGTAGTTCATGGGACTTGAGGGCGCTATAATGGTATTCTCTATGTGGTTTCGGGGATTCCCGTAATTTGTAAATTTGGAAGGTTACGTAGGACGTAACAGCTTCATCAAAAACTTAGTGAGTATAAGTTTCCCTCTTACATAATTTTTATCCAACCACCTCCCTTCTTTCCTACTTTTCCTTTTCGCGACATAGCGGGTCGGCCTGCGAAATCGCTCCAATTCCCTTCCTTTTCGTGACATAGCGGGTAGGCCTGCGAAATCACACCTACCTCTTTCCTTGCGACATAGCGGGTCGGCCTGCGAAATCGCATCCCTTTTTACTTTCGTGGCATAGCGGGTAGGCCTGCGAAACCACAACCCTCTTCCCTCCTACCTATTGTGTCACGTCACCGCGACCACCCACAACGGAATAACTTTTTAGGAAAACCGATAGGATTAAAGACTAGAAATCGATACATGCAGTGCACTCAAAAATACATTTAACTTTATGACCCTTTTTTAACGCTCACTAAAAATTAAGCACGTAGCGTAGATTTCTATTCTGAGAAATCTTCATTGCCACCGAAACTCTTTTTAGACAATTACCGGTGTAACGCATGTAACGGTGCTGAAGGTTGTACGGATACTCCTACGCAACTTTTAATGGAACAAAAAACGATGCCACCCGAAATTCTTGGAAACCATTTAACCAGTTTTATTTTTCTTAGACAATTCTTAAACGAATTCATTAATAGCAACATTAACAAAAATCTCGATAACTGCACAGTCATTTTTAACTCCAAACTCGCGAATCTCAACCCGATCTGAATGTTGCTACTCATGAATTCCCGACCTTTAAACAATATTCTTTTTATATTTTTCCTTATCCTGTAAAACTTTCAGCCTCAATCATAATAATCCTAATAGTTCACCTAAGTAAAAATGCAAACAATTTATTATAACAATTATATTCTACAAACAGTGAGTTTTCTTCTCTTTTGCAAACAACAATTGTAAGAGATTGAACAAGGTGAATGGAAGTTGTAATAATTATGAATAACTTCGCACCAAACAACGACACAACCTCCATTCATTTTTGTTTAATCTCCAATTTAGCTAACTTGTAATAAACAATTGATGGTAAAAAGGAACATTATTGAAAACACCTTATAAATAACAAATTGGAGGAAAATTACTTCATCTCGCTCTACAAGTTCCATCTCTCGCTCGACAGTTTTCTGTCTCTCGCTCGATCACCGTTGATTGCCCTTTCCACCTGGAAAAACCATATAAAAAGGGGCCCGCGCATCACATGGACCAGAGAGTGCGCACCGCCGAACTGGATTGTCAATCGCCTGGTCAGTTTTGGCTCTCCTGGTTGTGTTTTGGGAGAGCAGCGGACTCCGACTAGACCCTGCCATCATCGAAGGACGTCCCCGAGAAGTTGGCACAAGTCCATCCAGAGAAACACTTCAAACCCGGTCGGATCTACCCCACGAAGAGGTTCCCAGGCTGTGCCGAGCAACAGTAAGATATTTATTCTCGATATCCCCTTTTTTTTTTATTATTAACAATATTTTTTTTTTCCCAATATTACAGGTACGTTTGAATATGTGAGACGAGCAAGCGTACCTACCCGAGATATTTTTTTGTTTTCTTATTTTAATCCCAATTGTTACCTTGAGACGAGTTGCCAAAATAGGCAACATTAGGGACCATTTTTTTTTATTTTAGGAGCGACCGGATTAAAATTCTGGGTGTCGCGGGAATTGACCTGCTGACTACCGGAATATTAATTCCTAGCTCGTAGGGCCTCCTCCCACCACATAATCCAATTTTCTTTATTATTATTTTCTATTACATATTATTCGTTTTTTTTCGTCAAGTAGGATATCCAACTAACCCTTTTCCCAATATAATAAATTCCTCGTCTAACCGCTTGTTTCTCCTTTCAGTGAAACAACGGCGACGAAGGGCCGGACGCAAGGTTCAGGCGGAGCGCGCGGAACTAGAAATCCGCGAGCTCAAACAGAAGCACGAGCGACGAGTTTTGGAAGAATACCTCTTCTTAATTGCGAAAATACCGTTAATTCAACCTCCATTACCGAAATAAATTTGTTTTCACTCTTAAACCATTCTTGCTTCTCTTTTTTATTATTTGACCTTTCCCTATTACAATTTCAGGGACACACGCAGCCGACCCCCGCTCGCCAGAACCCGAGTAACCTTTAGTTACTCAGCCCTTTTACGATCCAACAAGCATCTTATTCTTTTGAGATGTTTGCTGGGTCGTAACAATTGCATAAAAGCCACAGAGACGAAGTCGCCCCTCTCACGCGACTACTACTCGTATTCAAAAGCATTTTGATCCTATAAATTCTCTCTTTTTTTTTCTTCCCCTAGACTTCGCGTTTCCCCTCTAAACTCATTGTACCTTTTTTATTTCTTTCCTTTATCATCTTCCCTAATGAATAACATTATTTTTTTATAGTGAAACGCCGCCGAGGAGGACAGAAGATCCAACGCCAAAAATTAGCAAAGGCTCTTCACCTCGCCCGAGAGGAAATAGAATCGCGGGCTGCCAAACCATCATCCCCAAAGGAAACTCCTCTTCCTTTCCCTTTTCCCCCTCGCCCGATCATTCCACTACCTACTCCCAAGGAATTATTCCCTAATTTGTTCATCCCTTTCCCCCCCTCTTCCAACAATTCCTCTACCCACACCGGAACAATTGTTTGAAAAAATAAATTGATTAATCAAATAACCCGTTTCCTCATTTCCGACTTTCCTGTGTTGTTAGTAACCCTCACTCACCTAAAGAACCCAGTAATTCTACTGAGTTACACGCCCGTGTTACCGTTCAGTTAATATCTCTTTCGAGATATAATGATATGCAAACACTATAAAAATAATACGGATGACAGAACATGCATCAAATTCAACCAAGACGAAGAAATTCAAATAATAAATACCAACAAAGGACACAACTCTCTTACGACACAAAAACCTCCACTACAAAGAATAAAACACAGCGGATATAAACTCATCGAACAAACCGAGGAAGAAAATCACGAAAATAATTTCCAACGAGTACGATTCCACTTCGCAACCTTAGAAAATGACCATCCAACAATAGAGAATCACTCAAATATACGACATACCTAAACCATTTATCAAATTTTTTTTTATATATAAAAAAACAAAACAAAGCAACAACAAATGGAATATCCAACCAACATCTTCCTCAGTAACCTAGAAATACAAAGGAAAGACATATGGGCCCACAATGAACTTGACACAGAGACTTGCCATTCGGAGTCTGAAATGCTTACCACTAATGACGAACAATGGGCATGCAGAGATTGTTACAATAACCTTGAAGAAGAACAGAAAAAGACGTTTAAAAGACTAACAATGGTACACATTAAAACTGCACCGGGAGAAGACATTAACTGTGGATATTGCCGAAACCAAGTATTAGAAACACAACAAGCACCGCGATGTATACGATGTCTAAACCTCCATATTTATAGAATCAACGACAGAATAAAAGCAGGAGAAATACAACCGCCAAAATTAAATGGCTGTTATGTAACCACATTCAAAATTAAACAACAACCATTTGGGATAGAAATACCAGATCCCATATCCTTCCACCTTTTTTTCCCTTCAAAAACTCGGTCTGAACGTCCGAATTCCTCCCGGAATAGCTCGGTCTAAACGAGTAATTATTAATTATAAATGTTTAGTTCCTAAAAATATTATGTAAAATATCAATACTACTCTCTTCATAAATGTCAGAAAATAGAGTTACAAGAAGAACTACTCAAAATTTAAATGAAGACAAACGAAAAATTTTAGGAACGGGCTTCGTGACCGATAGAAAACAAAGCCAAAAAAACAAGTAATTCCGGAAAAAAACTTGGAAAATTCCGACAAAGAAACTGTGGGCACAATAAATACCGAACCAAGAGAAAGTCTTAAACCAACAATCTCGGAAACAATCTCCTTGAACGACGACCACTTGGAAGAAAATATTGACAAAGAGGAACATATTATACAACCCAACAATTTCTCAATAAACGAACAAGTAAATATATATATACGCGTATGCAGCAAATTTATTGTATGTTTCTAATCACCCTTTTACGCATCCTTTTTTTCGTGCGTGCGTATACATGAATACACGAAGCAACACACAGCATTCGTCAGAAAAACAAAGATCCGAAGTATTGGGTTCAGGTTTACAACCCAATAAAAAGCAAAGATTCAAGTATAATTTCTCCTATAAACAGTCCTTTCGATGATAACTGTAACAGCACCATACAAGATTCTGCCTGTTTCTCCGACGCAAATTTGACTTCAGATAGTCTGATCGATCCTTTTTCAAAATACTTGATTTTGAAAACGTAGTCGTTTACGCCAACCGTGTTCGGTAAGCAGGAGACAGAATTTTAGAAACATACAAAACAATGAACACAGATAATGACGTAACAAACGAAGAAAAAATCAGAACAGAGAGAGTATTAAAAACTTTTTTAAATGGTCTAAAACCGGAAATGGAAATTAGACTAACTAATGAGTTATTCCAAAATTTACCTCCAGCTGTACAAAAAAGAATGAAAATCACAAACGTGGAAGACCGCAAGTGAAAATCCACCAAGCCAGCGGAAACTGCCAATATTAGAGCGGCAGCAGAGGCCACGACGACCCACAGAAATCCAGCAAAAATTTGGAGCACCACGCTCAGGAAGCTGATCCGAGAGTCTGGGCCGGAGTAGGAGTAGGAGTAAGAGTAGAAGTAGAAGTAGAAAGATTCGTCGGAATGTCGCCCTTTTTATATTGGTTCTCCTCTCCAGGAAAATTCGTGGGTCGGACCAGGCGTGGGAATATTAAGTTTGGTGGGAAAATTTGTACCATTTTTTTGTAGTTATAAAAAAACTGTTCTTGTGTTGTTTATAACAATAAATTTTTAACAAAATATTTGCTTACAAAGTTAAAGTAGTTTTTACAAACATGAACGAAAGTTCTAGCATAATTAGAACTAAAGTTAAACAGAAATTGTTAATTTTGTATTAGTAAACATTTAATATTTTGTCAGAGAAATGTTTTTGTTATAAAAGGAATTTTTGTAATTTTGGTATTTGAGTTCGCCTTAATATTTTTATTAATTATGTCAGTTATTTATTGCTAGAATTATTCGTTAGTTGTTTGTATTAACTTTACAATTTTTCTGTACCTGGTTGTGTAGAATTGATTTAATTGAATATTATATATACATATTATATATTGTGTTATGTAAAATAATGATGGTGTACAATTGTTTCAAAGTTATAGAAAACTCCACTCTCTCTTTTCATGTCCGATACGAGCCGATAAAAAATTCAATGCTTTAGGCATTAATTTATTTTATACTTCGGACTTCTTTTCCAATTTTTGTTGAACACGCGAGTTATCCGACCAAAGGGGAAGCCTAAATACAGGTGAGGCACACCGAGACCAGGGCAGTCCAATTTTTTTAGTTTCTCGCGTCATACAAAAAGAGAAGCACAACTCGTCATTAACCAGCGAGATCGCCGCAGTTGAATTTTTTTAAGTCGCGAGTTATCCGACCAAGGGGAAGCCTGACTCCAAGTTTCGACTCAACAAAAGAAAAGGAAACTTCACGACCGGACCCAAAAAGGGGAGACAGCACTATCAGCCCAACCCTAACACATCCAGTCCAAAGAGAGCTTCACCAAAAACTTAAAGTGAGTATAAGTTTCCCTTACATAATTTTTTTACCTAACCACCTCCCTTCCTTCCTACTTTTCCTTCGTGACATAGCGGGTCGGCCTGCGAAATCACGCCAACTCCTTTCCTTGCGACATAGCGGGTCGGCCTGCGAAATCGGTCCAATTCCCTTCTTCTTTCCTTGCGACATAGCGGGTCGGCCTGCGAAATCGCATCCTCCTTTCCTTTCGTGGCATAGCGGGTAGGCCTGCGAAACCACAACCCTCTTCCCTACTGCATAAAAAGCCACAGAGACGAAGTCGCCCCTCTCACGCGACTACAAATCGTATTTATTCAAAAACATTTTTCTCCCTTTTATTTTATTTTCTTTCCTTAGACTTCGCGTTTTTACTCCCTCTTCCATAATTCTTTCCATTTTCATTCATCACCTTCTCAAATAAATAGTCGTAATTTTCTTTATAGTGAAACGCCGCCGAGGAGGACAAAGGGTCCAACGCCAAAAATTGGCAAAGGCTCTCCACCTCGCCCGAGAGGAGATAGAAACACGGACTGCCAACCCACTATCCCCCAGGAAAACTTCTCTTCCCTTCCCTTTTCCCCCTCGGCCGACCATTCCACTACCGTCTCCCAAGGAATTATTTCCCAACCTATTCATCCCTTTCCCCCCTCTTCCAACAACTCCCCTACCTTCACCGGAACAATTATTTGGGAAAATAAATTAATTAAACAAATAAACTGTTTCCTCATTTTTACCCTTATTTCTGACTTTTCCTGTGCTATCAGTAGCCCTCACTCACCTAAAGGACCCAGCAATTCTGCTGAGTTACACGCCCTTATTCCAACTTGGTTAACATCTCGTGCGAGATGTTCACTGGGTCGTAACAGTATAAATACAGCACCTCCTGGACCAAAAAAAGCATATAAGGTTGAGCAGTTAAGCTCGAGCAGAAGTTCAACTCGACAAATACATCGCGTCAGCCCAGCAGCCTAGGTTCCGAAGAGGGGTCGGGACTTCAATCGGCTCAGCGAGTCATCGAGAAATAATAGTAAGTATCTTCCCCTAGGTTAAGATTCCAGGCGACTAACCTGAATCCGGACAGAGCACGGGACCAGGACTAAATCTTTTGGTCCGGCGTTTCGATCCCTCCGGACACGGGCGAACTCGTCTCCGCGGCAACTCTTTTTTTTCTTATATTTTTTTTTTGTTTTGATGAACTAGTTTCGAAAAAGAACAGAGCTCTGGACCAGGGCCAAATCTTTTGGCCCTGCGTTTCTATCTCTCCCTCGAGGACCTTGTAAACCCTTTCCTCGGTTTATTCCGGGATTGGCACGTGCCAATGCGGAATCGACCCATAGGTAATTAGGTCATAGCCCTTTTCACCTATTTTTTTTAAATATTATTTTGTATAAGTTTCCCGCGTTTCTCCTTCCGCGAAACTAAATTTTATACGTTTTTACAGTGGCCCGAAATAATAAGGGTGTCCGGCGTAGAAAACGGGAGCGAGCCCGCAAACTTTACAAATTCCTGGTGGAGCAACGCGCCCAACGCGAAGGACAGCCAGCGAACATCCCCAACTATAACCAGCCTCCTCCCCCGCAGAAAATAAAAATTACGCTGGAGGAATATCGCCGCCGTAACGCGATCCCAAAATAAAAAAACCTGTAAGAAAAAGAAAATCGAGTTATTATTTATTTTCACCTTTCTCCTTTCCTTTTGAACAAACACATTCGGCAGCTCCGTCCACCCTAAAAGAATCCTCAAATCGACCCTTCTGGTAGATTTGGCCCTTTCACGGCAGAAAGGTGGCGTCCACGTTCGAGCGCCATCTCAGCCATAATATTTCCATAAAACAAAAAAAAAAATATATATATATATATATATATATTATTTATATATATATATATATATAAAAATAAATTACTATTTATTCTTTTTAGTGGAAAACATCCCGTTGGAATCACGGCCAATTTCGTACTTAATAAACCGGAGACACAGGGAGATCGAATATTTAAATAAATTACACCGGGATCTTACCAGTAATAAGATCAAGGCTGGAAAATATTTTAAAGCAAAACAACGTCTCTACAAAATTACAAATATCATAATAAATAGAATAAGTAGCGCGAAAAAAGTAAATATAACGATAAAAATAAAACGCAAAAATAAAATGGAAATAATGTAGCTTTAAAACCTATATATAGTGTGGGATTCCGATAACGAGGAAGGAAATTTCTTGAATGCAAAAGCGATTGCATTTATAATCGCCGACGCCGATCAACAATTCAGCGAACCCGCACCCGAATTTTTACCTCACGAAAAAGAAGCCCAACAAAAAATAAAAAGAGCGAAGCGACAAAGGCATCGCAGGGCAAAGAAAAAATTATTGAAAGCGAAAGACAAACACAAATAATATTTTTACAAATAATATATATATATTTATGTATACATAATAAAAAAAAATATAAGAGTATAATACATCAAATTTCACGATATACAGCTATTCTCTTAAGTATAAAAAAGCTTCTACCGCACCTCTCTCCAGTCATTCGGTCATTTTCAGTCAGTGCGTCTCTTTTGCTCCTAACCTAGCACCCTACACCTTTGCCATATCCTTCCACCTTTTTCCTTCAAAAAAACTCTGTCTAAACGTCCGAATTCATCCCGGAATAACTCGGTCTAAACGTCCGAATTCCTCCCGGAATAGCTCGGTCTAAACGTCCGAATATTCTAAATAAAACACGGTCTCAACGTCCGAATTCCCACTTGACCCACTCTATAGGTTCAAGTCGAGCAAAGAGGAAGGTACCCGGGCGCGATTAAAAGTGGTGAAATCGACAAGTGAGATTTTCCGGACAAACCAGGATCCAACCACGGTTCTTCAAATTCAAACCACCTCAACCTCTGACGCTCTCGATCCTCTTCAAGAAGCGACCAAAAATCCGGAACCAGGATCCAAGCACCGGACGGTTCTCTGAACTACCCAGGGTCGAACCATTCCGAAGATCGACAACGCCCAACGCTCTCAACCTTCCTTAGTACTAGTAAGTATCCACAACAAGTTCTGTCTTATTTTTCTCCCTTGACCCTTTTTTGTAATCAAACCATTTACTTCTCTCTCCTTACATTCCTTACCATCATTTCCTCGGCAAAAAATCTAGGTTGTTGTATTTTTTCAGAATCAACAACTCATCAACCGATTGTCGCTGCCGACCCCCGCCTTCGCACCCTCCTCGCTATCCACTTCTTCATAAAAATTTATAAAATAAAGCTTATTTTAAAAACATAGATATTATTAAACTCTATTTTTTCCTCCTCCTTCCCCCGATTTCTCTCCTTGACGCAGTCGCCCTCCGTTACCAGAACCTAGAGTTGACTAGACACGTACAATTATGAAAATGAAAATTTATTTTATATTATTTTTTTTTAGATGACAACAAACGGGACACTAACTAATTTAGATGACATCGAAGCTAAACGGAATATAGAAGATCGGGCAATAGATAAATTACGGAAACAAATTAAATCAGAGAAAAATTTGAAACTTAAATCTATTAAGGAAAAGCACCTTCGGAAAGCGGATTAATAGAAATAAAGAAATTCGAACTTGGGCAAAAACCAACAATTAAGGTACAGCCTATTTTTAACACGCGAAACGTAAATGAAGAAAACATTGAAATAATAATTTTAGATTAAGAATAAAAAAAATATATAATAAATAAAAATATATACTTATAAGCAGCAAACTTATTGTACGTTTTATACCGTTTAATCATCCTTTTCCACATCCTTTTCGTCTTGTGTACGTATACATGAATACACGAAGTAACACACAGCATTTGTCCGAAAAACAGAGATCTGAAGTCTTGGGTTCGGGTTTACAACCCACTAAAAGACATAAAGATTCAAGTATAATTTCTCCTATAAACAGTCCTTCCGATGATAACTGTAATAGCACCATACAAGATTCTGCCTTTTTCTCCGACGCAAATTTAACTTCAGATAGTCTGATCGATCCATTTGCAAAACACGATCGATTAAATCGATCAACAGAATCTCTTTCCGCTTGACCTATCCGAATTAAATAAAAACCCAAAACAACCCCAAGAAATGACATATTCCAAAAACGTAAATAATTCCTCATCAATAATTGAAATAGATATAACTCCCAATACAACCAATACCATGGATAACATACGAGATAGGTTAACATTGAAACACGCTATAGAGAGTGTACCCAGATTTGACGGAGACCCAAAAACATTCTATGTATTCGTAGATGGATGTGAAGAAGCTAAGAAAATGCTCCCTCCAGAATCCAAAGCGACTTAGTAAAACTTATAAAAAGCAGACTTGTAGGTGAAGCTCGACGCACAGTGAAAGATGGCACATTTGACACTATAAAATCCTTATTAAAAAGCCTACCTGAAATATACGCTCCAGCAAACTCTATCACCGAAATCTTTACTCTTATTCCCGACTTTCCTGTGTTATTAGTAGCCCCCACTCACCTAAGGAACCCAGTAATTCTACTAAGTTACACGCCCTTGTTCCAATCCAGTTAATATCTCGTTCGAGATATTCTCTGGGTTGTAACAGAAAGTATGAATTAATTATACAGTCGGTAGTAATTTTTTCTTCCATTATAATCACATGGTGAAATTAATTAAAAGTCGCAATGGTTCATATATAATTCTATTGTCACACTAGAAAACTGGAAAAACTGTTTTCAGGGGAAGTCTATGTATTTCGTTGAACGTTCAATGAGAGAAGTTTAAGATTACAGACGTGCTAGAAGGAGGTATCTGTGGTGCAATGGGGGTAATGTTTCCGTTCGCCGATCAAGATGATGGCTGACTTAGTTTGGGTGAGCAGTTGTCCTGCATGCGGACATGTAGAAATGAAGTGTTGGCACAACAACCGACTTATATTTTGGACCAGCAGCCTTCTTAAAAGTTACTCGGTGAAACGGAAAATTTAGCTAAATTTCTGAACAACATCGCACTCTGTGTGAAACATTTTAATTGTTAGAAGGGATTACCTCCAACCTATGAACGTAAACAAACATATCATGTTTCATTTAACATATTAAAAAAAATAGGACAGTTAAAAATAGAAATTTAAAATTTGTTTAAATTGCAGATAAAAAAAGATAAATGGTTCCATTATTCCGTAAACCTTCGATGGGCATCCTCTTAAAAATGTGTATTACAGTACTTCGATGTATTTTTGCCTCCTTTATTTGATTACGAATATCGCAATAAAAATCCTGTATTTTTTCTATTTCTTTTTAGTTTAGCTTCAAAATCAAGCTTGTTTCCAATAAAATATGTAGGACCGAGAATTCTTTTCAATAAAACCATTCGGACAAAAAAATTGATTTTTGATATTTTTTCATGATTGCGGCTTGAATATATATTGTTTGTTAGGATGCCCGTTTTCGGAGGTTTACCAGTTATTCAAACTGATATTTATTAGACACATTTCGCACAAATAATGGGAAAACGGAACTGATGAGGAAGAAACATTTGTTTGTTGACAAGTGCGTCATCGCTTCAACATTAAACAGAGGTCAAAAGTGTAATGATCTTTAGTGCAACATCGTTGGATTATGCCACATAAAATGCCACTCGCCAGTTTTATTTTATTTGAATTTTACAACTTTTCAAATATTTGTCATATAATTAAAATATTTAGCTTTATTATTAAAGTCAATTTACGAGTTAAGATCACTAGGGTAGAGTGGTATTACCTGAACACAATTGAAATTTTTCAGTGTTTAAATTAAACAAAAAATATTTCTAACGAGTTATTAGATTATTTTGCAATTGGGTTTTTTCAATGGATGAAATATTTATAGCATTACCTTCATCACATGTTTCACGTAAGCAACACCTTGTACAACATTCACCTTGGCTGATACACTGCAAATATAAATATTCATAGACAAAACACTCGTGAATACTTTTACAGACAATAAAGATTTAAACCTCCCGTTTTACAGCTAAAATTTTTTAAGAATCCGTCACTCTGTTGCGTTTAACCCTGAACGTAGAAAAATGTGGAAGAAATACAGAAATATTTGTTAACGTTGTTATAACGAGTAATTTATGAGTCGTTTTCTACTTACGCGTTCACCTACGCTCCTACATATTCGGTCTTGCGAATATACCATTGTAACGAGAAATACAGTTACAACAAAGATCAAAAAGTATTTGGTGAACATTGGTAGTTTTATATGTCTAGAATAAAGAAGAACAATATTCAGTGAAATTCTTACAATATTAAGGAATATTCAAACATAAATCTGAAGAATATGTTCGTTCGTACAGTGCAGCATCATACGAACATTTTAAACCTTTTGTTAGACAAATAACTAAAATCGACTATGTAGTAGATCTTTTATGGTAGTTGTACTTCATTTTAACAATTTATTTCTGCACTAGAATTTTGCGTGAGAAAATAATTTAATGTACTTCGTGAAATCGACAAAATCAATTGCACTATTAAATCATTTTCATACAGAATACGTTAATATTCATACAGATTAGTAAATCTATGTAGTTGATATTAATATACATGATTTATACAGTAAAATTTTGTTAGCTTCGTGTCGAACGCTGCGTTTAACGAGCCTTTTCTGGGGCACAGCTACGATGGAAGTGTTACAATTAACCAATAGGTGGTTTACACACTGCACCGCATTCTCGCAAGTTATGAGTGAGTATATTAATTAATATTTATATTCAACAGTAATATGTATGTATTTCCACAACTTATTGGGCACGTAATAAGATATCTGTAAAACAAATGATTCAATTTGAAAAATGGTGAAGATACAACTGCAGACACGTTAATCACGAAATTAAAATTTATGGGACGAACTTGTAAATTATGCACACTTTTTTCAATCTAATATACGTCATTTGTCACACTACTATTACGAAGAATCCTAAATTTGATAAAATGGTACCAATAATAACACTGTTCAAAATAATGCGTATGTACTACTATTTTTTTTTTGTTTCACGGAATGCAACAAGAAGTTATCCGATGTTTTATACGAGTAATCGTTTTATTAAAATATTAGAGCAGATCCCGAAAATCAAAATCACTAAAGACCAACATTTCGAAATAACGTGACTCTTCGGTGTTTTAATTTAATTTAGTTCTTTTCGTTATTTTGGGCTTGCGGGATTTTGATTTTCACGATTTTTATGATTATAATTATGACTCGCAACATTTGTATCCCAAATTTAGATTTCTATTTCAAATAGTTATTTATAATAAATATTTATCACCTATTTTAGATAGATCGTTGGGATATTTTTATGATATTTCATAATCTAGTCAACGATTCCGCGTAATGCATTAAAATTGTACTCACTCGTTTCGCTTCCTCAAATTATTGTGTATTTCTTGTCGTAGCTAATGTCGACTGCAGTGGTTATTTTTTTATCTTTCGTATATTTATATACTGATATTATTTTTGTTATATATCTCACGTCATAAAGAGCCATAAAATGCAGACTTATCAAAGTCGTCTACAGTTTATATTTTTACGTTTAAGTAAATTTACTGTATAAGAAAACAATGGAAGTCGCGAGAGGAATCGATTACGTGTTAATTGACGCAAATATTTTTCTGTACACAATTATAGCAGGTTTTAAAATGGTCAAATGATAATTAAAGCTTTGCTACTTTTGTGTAGCCGGTGCTATTATATTAAAAACAAAATTAGACGCGTTTAAAAAATTCCGACTGTATAAAAATAATTTTAACAACATACAATTTTCTGAACAATATGAAAGAAAAGAGAATTCAGAATTGACAGATCATGAAACAATTTTTATTTTTTTTTTTAATATTTTTTGGTCTGAAGAAAATTGTCTTTGTACAATTAGGCTTTTAATTTGAGAAAACCAATTCAGTAATTTGCATTCTTAATTTTTAGTAGCTTTGTTTTAGATTTAATAAACGTTAGCAGTTAATTTCATTCCCTTCATCTATAATATGAACTCCCATTTGGTGTTACTGATACAATATAAATAAAAAGTAAACAAAGTTATTTAATTTTTTCAAATTAATGACTGATCAACGAATTACTTTCCTGACGAGACACACGGTGTTATTGGTGTAAAACACACTCAAAATAACTATGCTTATAATTTTCAAAATGATATAAATAAGATATCATCAGAACTGCATTTTTATGCACTTAAACAAGACCATTTTATGTAATTAGCAACTTTTCAACCAATAACTTGGTTGTGAAATGTTAGATGATAATCGATGAATCAACTCCATCCAGGAGAAATATTCTTGCAACAAGTGGTACGACTCTTACGGTTAGTACACCAATAATCAAACCTACTTTACCATTTGTCACAAAGTCTGTCGTGATAAGTTAAAATAGTACAGTCTACTCCTGGTTTGCAGATACCGTCTTATCCGGCAAATGGTAATAACAATAAAATTATGTATTCACATAATATACCGTGAGAGCGTACATTTTAAAAATCCTTCAACTCTTTCCGACATAGTGGTATCCCTTATGCCACATATTTCTACACGATGTTTTACGAATTCAAAGTAGTTTTTATTAGAGTTGCCCGCTACTTTTTATCATATAATGTCCAGGGGGTGTTACAAAATGAAAAATGTCCTTTTAAAACTAAAAATGCATTATTACAGGGAATTCGAAGCTGCTGATTACCAATTTGACCTTACATTTACAAAACTCAAGATGGTCGATTCAAGATGACCAACCGAATTGTTTAAAAGTGTACTATATCGAAGTGAAACTATATGAAAAATAAATGTGTTATCGGAATCATTAATTAAGGTCTTCAGATTTTCAATATTTAACTTGTCGATTTGTAAAAATGGTAAAAATTAGCTGTGTTTGTATTTTTTCATTGAAAACGGTAATGCTGTAGAAATCGTCACTTAATATCGACTTTGTTCTAACTTTTATACAGAGTACGCAGAAATGGTAAACCAAAATCCTTGCAAGATGTGAGACTGAAGACTAAAGTTTATTTGCCACTTGTCTAAATTAATTTAAATCGTTGATTCTAGTTCAAATTTTCTTCTTTTATGTGATACTGCAGTAAAATAAACAAAATTCTCGGAAAATTCGAAATGGTTCTTAGAGCCTGTTATATCTTTTATTCGACATCTCAAAAATTGGTCCCTTTTTATAAAAAAAAAAGGTTTCTTCATAACATATTTAGTATTATGCAACGAGTACGTGCAGGCCATTGGGTTCAATAACTTAATTTATAAAGTTAAAACGAGTGCAAAAACTATTTTTTGTTTCAATTTATTTTCTATTATAATTTGAAGTGGCTATAAAATTTAGCATTCCGAAAATGATCAGTTACTCAATTTTCGACGTTTTCTGAAGAAACAAAGATCTAACTTTTGTTTTTTATTTCTTATTTTCATGTATGTAAGCAAATATATCTGTAATAACGAAACGTATTTAAAGTAATACAGTCTGTAGTATTCATAATTCAGATTTATTATTATTACTGATTTCAATGCTATTCGCGAGTGTAATTTCGGACGTAAACATCGCTCCTACCATTCTCGGTATGTGGAAATTGCAATTTGTTTTTGACTTTTTCTGTCTGTAAGATGTGTTGTGTGTTTTTTTTAAATAAATTATTTATCTAAAGTAGTGTGTGAACATAAATTTGTTATCGAACTTATTAAGTACTTCTTTCTCTTATGATTTTGATATACATTAAATCGTGGAGTGCAGACTGAAAATAATTGACAACTAAGTTAAGTAATTTCTGTTTCAATTTTGAAATTGACATAAATAATATTAGATATTTCAATATCTTGTATTTTTATTCAATTTTAATTTCAAATTTATCAAATGTTTAGTATAATTGTGAGTTTAATAAAAGAAAGTTGTGAAAATAAGCATGACAATACAGCTGAGAAATTGCAATAGCAAATTTTATAAGTACCTGTATTTAAATTATCTATGTGGCTAGAATCTCATAACAAATCTTATTTAGTTTGTATTATGATTGCTCTTTACAGAACCAAAAAAGCAGACTAGTTAAAACAAGGAAAAATATAACACGACAATGAATAGACATTAGTCGTTTTTCCGTTTATCTTTAAACTAGATAATTTACTTTCAGACAAACATAATAAAATTAATGTAAAATTTTCAAAACATAATAACATTTAAATTTATTACATTGAATGTTATTATCAAGAAAATATAAAAAAAATAATTTAACAATTATTTATTTTCCAACTAGTAGAAATCAATATTTGCCATGCCAGCGCGAAAATAAATTTCTACCAGGGAAATCGACACAAAAAGAGTTTAATGAAGTTTTTAATGTTTTTAATTTGTGATATTTTACTAATTAAATACATAGGTTGAAATAGATGCGATAGTTTGGCATGAAATAGTTGTCAAATGACAACTCTTGTCTGAATATATATTCATAAGAAGGCAATTAGCCTTACGCTGAACAAAATATGGAAGTTGCGGAAGTTAATGAAGTAACATGAGTAATAATTTTCATTTTTGACAACAAAATTATCCAGTAAAAATTAGGATAAATCTCTGAACACTACAGACGAGTCTGATCTTTCTTTTAGTATAAGTCGCAATTATTTATTACATTTATTCATTTGTATGCAAGTATTATATTCACATTCGACTTCCGTTCACATTCTTAGGATGCACATATTACCATTGCTTATACAAATAGTTTACATTCTTTTACATCTATCATCAATTTATTTACCGAAATGATCTCTCTTTCCCTTTCCCATTCATTCAAAAGCAATATTAAACTATTTCAACGATCAGTTTTGCACTCGTGTAATGCAACTGCATTTTAGACAAATTTCATATTTTCAGATTGATGGACAAGTCAGCAATTCTTCGGTTGTCTACCATGAGGAAGCGAAAAGTGAAACTCAGAGATCTTCTAAGCGCGGAAAAGATCAAGAAGAAATTGAAAAAATGTATTCTTCGCCAAAACATACCGCAAATTTACCGGCTAGCAGATAATTTAAAATCAAGAGCCATTAATATTGACATAAGCAGCTTCATGCACTTTGCTTTAAAATATAAACGAATGGGAGCTTTGGCGCACCTTCTTGAACTTGGTGGCAATGTTAACATGAAGAATGAATCACAGGAGACCGTAGTCGAAGCAGCAATCAAAGATGTACACTGTGCTGAGTCGGTTGTCATTATGTTATTGAACAAGGGCGCGAATATTAATGATGCCTTGGACCAATATAACGTAACCCTTTTGTTGAGGGCGATATCATACGGAAAATATGCGGTTGCTAAACATTTGGTTAGAATGGGAGCGGATGTACATGCAACTGACAATGTGAGAAAATTCAGTCCATTACACTTGCTGAACAGGATTCATTTCGGTAAATTGAGTTTGATAGATACTTACGAAATGACATTAAAACGAATGGAAGAGTTGTACGACACACTTTTCCAGTATGGTGCTGATGTTAACCAGCTTGACGAACATAAACAAACTCCGCTGTCTTGTGGTTATCTTGAATCCGATTATTACCAACCATCCAGTTCTCAAAAATGTCTGCTTAAGCACATAGCCAGAATGGGAGAAGAAGGTGAATATATAAGCGATCAACTTAAAGCCGAGATCGGTGAAAATTTTGGATTTGAAAATTTCTTTGGCAAGTGTTGGTTGGAATTACGGGAATTGAAATCATTAGCGGTATACGATTTATTGCGGTATCAAAACTGCCATCAGAAATTAAGTAGGATTGTTAACCGTAAAATAGAGCGAATATTGAGTGATTCATTATTTCTTCCCTACTTCACTGTTTATGGAAGGGATGTCAAAATTGCATTCGAAAATGGAAGAAAATACAGAAGGATTGTACGACGCGCAGAAGTTGCTTTACATCACTACATTCCTAAGATAACATATGATATGACAGAAAGTATATTGAACAAATTGACCAACGAAGACTTGGACAATTTGATAAAAGCACACAAACAAAGCGTTAGTTCGCCCGTTAATCCGTGGAGTTGTTGGTTTACCAGTCACATAGTTGCTTTTTTACAAAACGCTGACAGGCGTTTGTATGATTCTTCTTCGTTCTAGAACGCATATATTTTAATCATTGTTTTATAATAACTGGGTGGTTGGTAATAAGGCTGCGAATTTCTTTTCCATAATTAAGCAGTTCATCGAGTCCAAACTTATTTGTGTGTCAAGACTCCAAGCATAAATGTCCCGATGCTGTCGTTACTACAAATTTGTTGTTAATGTTATGAAATCAACACTGGATGTATAATTTAAAAAATGTAATCGTTTGTTATGTATTGAATATTTTGTAGAACTGTTTCTTAGTAGTTGTAAAATTTATATTGAAGTCATACTCCGTATACTTCATTAAAAGAAAATTAATACCAGTCGGGAAATTTGCGAACTATCAATTCATGAATACGCGTTAATCATTGTACAATAGGATAACCATTGCATTATGAAGGAAATGCAACACTTATTAGCTTAATTTGTTATGACATGTAATTATTGATAATTGTGTTTAAAAAATTGTATTATAGTTACAATATGTTGAATTGTAAAATTATTAATATTTGAAACATAACGCATTCGAATTCTCAAAATGTTGTCGATTACTTATAACCTTTTCCCGATCATAATTGCTGTTGTTAATGTTACTATGTAACCAATTCTTTCAAAATGTAAAAATGCATTTTAACCCGTTTCCGCCCAAAATGCCGTAAATTTCCCTGCGTTTTAATCGTCACTTTTCTTATAGAAACGAGCGATGAATCATTCCAAAAACCTGGATCTGGTGGCATAATGAGTTTGACTAAAAGTTGACATGATCAGATATGCAACATATAAGATGGCGGATTTTTCGCCGAATTTTGTGTTTTTATAGCATATAAAATAGTCTTATAAAATTAATTTTATTGTTTTTATCATTTGTTAGCCATGGTTTTTCATGTTTCCAACTCTCACCACGTGGAGGTCAATGATTGTAGAGAATCATATTTTTTTTTGTATTTTTTATTTTTTTTATTTTTTTATTTTATTTGATTTTTTTGCACTTTTATTTTTTTCCGTTTTATACATTTTTCTACTTACATTTTGTATTCTACCATAAATTATTAATTTGTATGTTTTATTGCAAAACAGTTTTTGAAGTAATATAATTTACAATTAAGACTTCTATAATTGCGAACTATATAATATAAAACCTTCGAGTAACCATTTTCATTTAGGACATGTAACGTTTTGTATTTTCGTCGGCCATTTTTAATTATGAAAATCAAATGTCATATTCGTAATGTGCGACATTTTGGGTGGAAACGGGTTAAACCGCAAGATGACATTAAATTTAATTCAATTTACAAAAAAAATTGAATCCCCTAAAACGATTTATGTCGTCTTTAATTTAAAAAATGGATCTAATGAAAATTGAAAAGAATATGATCAAGACCTCATTATAATGACTAACGGTAGCATTCAAAATGGAAGCCATCTGAATCTACCCTCTTCCAGTAAATATTGTAAATCAGGGCGTAAAAATACAACTGTTTTTTCTTTGTTGTTATTACATTTGATTCATACTTTACAACCTTTTGAAGAAAAGAATATTAGCCGAGAAATTTACTTATTATCAATTGCGACTTCTATTTTCTTCAAAAGTCTAGTTATTTTATATATTATCTGTTGTATTGTTAATGTGTGATATCTCATTTTGTGTACGTAATCATTCTTGAGAAAGTGGTTTAATTGCAATTGAATGAAGCAACTGGGAAAATTTATTACGTCGATGTACAATACAATTTTTTCACCACTGTTATTTATTGCCTATAGTGGATGATTAATTAAAATTGGTAGTAATTTTTTGTCTGTGAAATCACGATTGGTGAGAAATCTCCTTTTGGGAAACAATTCAAATAATAGCCATAGAATAGTTTCAAATATTCCCTAATTTTACTTGTTATGAGCCACTCGTGAATCGACAGGGACATGTCAGGGTGACTGAATGAAAAATGACTTCATCGATCATCGAAATTTTCGTTATCCATATCACAATGACATCGCATGTGATGTCAGATGAAAAACGAACGTCGCCGAACTACACCAGGACCGATATGACGCGCCCTGGTTATAACCACCAAATGGTACTTATCAAATACAAAGCTGTAGTTTGACGTCATTGAAAAATGACAATTATTCGAATATCAATACCTTAGAAGTTAATATTACTTATGAAACATCGGGCAGATATCTGCAACCTATGTGTTCTCTCATATCAACAGGTAAATGATAATGCGACTATCGTTATATTCAACTTAGAGCGATACTTGATGCAGAAAATTTTCGAAAACTTGCTGACGTCATTTTCCGTAACCATCAGTGCCCTATCTTGCGAGCTAACAAAATTTAAATACAACTTTATTATACTAAACGGCCAGGAATAAATCCACAGAAGATTTCACCAATGGTACATTCTTGAGACATAATATACAATTCGACATCGAACGCGTAATAAATTGTCCTAGCGAGTTCATTTTTATTGCGAAACAGGATAATAGATATTTTTTTATCTTCTGTTGGTATGTGTACTGTACGAGATTTTTAAAAATAAATTAAGGTTCGAATTCTGTTACGTCAAACGTTATTAGGAGACAGTGACTATTTCATTTTTGGGAATCGCTAACGATATACGGGAATTCCACAGCAGCGCCGCCGATGTAATGCATTTGAACTATAGGATGAACAAGGAAATAGTAAAATCTACAATACCGGCCTCAACAGATATTTGGGTATATCCCTAAAACTTTAAATTTTCGTAAGGGTGAGTTCCAGACCTTTCACGTGAAATATTTCGTATAATAATCACATAAAGTATTAGGAAATATGTTTAATTAGAGAAACACCATTATTTAAAGTCGATTTTATATGATTTTAAAAAAGTATTTAAGCGGGCCCCCGCAGAACAAGTTTTTATGTTAAAATTTAACTCGTTTAAAAAAATGACCTTTCGATATGGCACACTTTAAAATGGTTCACTAATCATCGTGGTAATTTACGTATCAAATATTATAATGGTGATATTCATATTAAATCGCATTCTAGAGATTTATTCTCAATTATTACATGAAACATTGAAGGTAAGTGTGAATTTATTTTCTCTACTAATGGGATTTCTGAGGTCGCCTTTGACTCCTATCAACCTCACAATTTCAGATAAACCATTTTTGCAGAATTTTTCTTACTTTTTTAAAGGTGTATAAATACCAAAAATTAACTTTATATAACGTGTATTAAACATTTTTGTCAGGGGTGGAATGTTAAGGATATACCCAACCTACTGTTAGATCCTACAGAAAAATGCATTTCAAAAGTTTGCAAATAGCCAGGCCACGTCATAAAAGCCGACCTTAGCTTGCTTCTCTAAAGAAAGAAGACACGAAACATTCATTTTTTCAAATAAAGATCGCGATGAAAGCTGTTATATTTTGTTTTAAATAAGCAAATATTTATTTTGCTTTAAATAAGAAAATTAGAAATTTAAAAATTAAGGCTTTTGGCGAATAACGAGCAGCCCTCGACATAAGTTAAGATTTTTTATGACCTTACAACGGAGAAATCGCCGCCCTCCAGTAAATGTAAAGATTCTTTTTCCGACGTGCATTTTGCACGCTTGCACATAGCGATTGACGTTTTTCTTAGGACGCAAACTTAGGACGCTTGTAAAAAATGACTAGGGTCCGTTAGGAAATACAAAAAAAAAATAAAAATAATACAAACAAAATCATGAATAAAATTGAAAAATCTAATCACCAAATAAAAAAAAAAAAATCTCTTAAATTACATTTTTTGAATCTAGTATAGACAATTTATTTATCTTCCCAACCTGTCCCCCCAAAGAATCTACATATCGACTCTTCAGATCGATTTAGCTTTTTCGTGACCATAGCCCTCTTTTGGGCGCCATTTCGGTCGTAACAAAGTCTCAATGTGGCGGATTAAGATATATTCATCTACTCCAAGTACTATCAATTACCTATCAATTTGTATGAAAACATTTTGATATTTTAACCCGTTAATATTTATCAGAAATAATAGAAATCCCCAGTTATGAATTTTTATGAAAATTTATTAATTTTTGGAAAATTAGTTTGTAATTGGTCAACTATTTTTTATTTTGAAATATTAACATCAGATTTGTAAATGCAGCGATCTCGGCTCGTCTATTAATACGTGTTAATGATTATACGATGAATTTTCAAGAAAGTCTGCCTGGGAAATGTATAAATTAATAAGCTTTTTTCTGTTTTTTTAATTACTTATAAAAATTGCTGAATATTTAATATGGAACAACAAAACATGTGTGTGACAAATTTCAAACGTAATCTTTTGTTTCAAAATAATTTGAAAATCTAAAGTTAATTTGGTGAAATTCTAGAGTCAATAATATTTGGACGAATATACGCGGAAAAAGAGATAGAGTATACATCCTACTACACGTTTTTAGTAAAATGCTGTAACTAAACTCTATTTAAATAGAATAAATTAGAAGCGAATCACTTGTATTCAGTTTGATGCGCTGAAAAAGAACAACACTAAAGACAGATTTCTAAGGAGCTAAATTTACATACGCTCGTCATGGAAATTATACGAAAAAAATTTAATTCCAACTACGCGTTTAGTAAATATTAAGCATACACTCCTTCGAAAACTAAGGAGTCTGATTAGTAATTATGAGTAGAGTCTTAATAGTATTTATTATGCTCTCTTCTCCATGAGTTTGTCACGGCGAATACGGGAACAACTTAGTTTAGAAAATTAATATTCGGGTCTGCGAACATGATGGTTAATATCCACTAACAATCGTCAGTGATGAAAAGAGAGTAAAATCCTCGTCAAAAAAAGGTGAAATTTACCGTTCGAATATGCTTCCCAACGGGCACGAAAGTCCCGAATGTTTCTAAAATGTCTTTAGAACGTTCCAGAAACGTTCCTAAAACGTTAAATGTCTGCAACTTTTACGGAACGTTTTATAAACGTTTCATCCATGTTGCAGACATTTAACGTTTTAGGAACGTTTCTGGAACATTCTAAAAACGTTTTAGCAACAGTTGGGTCCTTCGTGTCCGTTGGGTTGTCAAATGCAGATGTAACAATATTGAAACATTTTAATGGTTAATAAATGGAACCAAAGTAAGTGAAGTTAAAAACACACAGTAAACTGAGGCGGAAAGTAGAAATAAGAAATCTTTTGATGGCCCTTGAGCGGCATTTGGTATTAATAATAACCGTTGGAAATTAGTTGTGTATAAGTTATACCTTACAATTGTTGACCTCCTAGAAATCGACGTAGTCCTAGTGTAACCGTTCTCAAATGATTCTCTAAACAGTGGATGAAGAAAGCGTTGTCTTGTTGTGTTTCCTAAATTTGAGGCTGGAATGCCAACTCGTTCGAACATGTACAGTTCTTTAAAAATTGTGTACGGCTTTCGTCTTGTACAAATATTGAAGGAACACATACTTAATGAAAAGTGTCGATTGATACAAGAGAGCATCTTCTAAATCAACTTTATTTCTTGTAGATTCCTGATCTAACGGTGCTGTACTCGGTAGCTTGATGTCACTTTTCAATCACCGAATTCAAACTTACTTTCTTAGAATCAAACTTTTGAAAATTTTCTTCTTGAGCACGAAAGGTGTTCTTTGATCGATGTACTAACACCAACTGAATTTAAACTTTGGAACTCGGTAGTTTTTCGTATTTTACTGTGAACTTGCTTGTTCAAAACGTCTGTACCGAATGACCGAACTTCAAAAACTGAAATTCAACAGAGTCTGACTGCGTTTATATATGGTTCGTCCTTCGGGTGAAACTCTCATCGTCAACCAATAGGATTCGGGTTCACTAATTTAAATATGGTCGCCCCGCCTTTCCAATTCTCAAAATCGCCCTTAACTGAAAGTTTATTACATTTATTACTTGAGCCTAGTGTAAAGAACTTTTTAGTTAAAACGAAACTCGTAATCGCCTCATCCACCAGAATGGACAGTTTTCTAAACACCCTCATAAACGTTCAGCCGGACTCTGTGTACATTATGGCCGTAACCTTCGACTCTCAGGGAGTTCTGCAGTCCATTTTAATCCCTAATAAAAACATATTTTGAAAAATAGATGGCTAGACTCCTTGATGCTTAGCTTAATACTAAGTTTGTTAAAAATGTCACTTAAAATTATTTCAAATATATAATTTATATGACGAGTACCATTTAGGCTTATTTCAAATATTTAAAACATTTTCTTCTCTTTAATATTATAAAGAATGTAAAGTATTTTGAACACTAAAAATAGATACTAAATTTTACTGATTAGATACTAAATTAATGCATTAATTAAAGCATATTTATCCATAAGTATTCATATAGATAATAAGAATATTAGATAACTATTATTTACTATACTTAAACAATTTATAAATCTGTTAAAATAGCTAATTATTAATGTTAAAATAATACATTTAAGTGAGTTTAATATAATTAATTAAATACCAGGATAGTTCACTTTTTTTTAAAATTACAAATAATTTGTTGTTTTTAGATTGATGATCAATTTTAAAAAAATATCTGCTGTTTTATTACATTTTTAATCGGTGTATTATCTTACGGAAACGTACGACGTGCTGGCGAATTTATTTACTACTGAATAGTGCACTTTTGAGTACTATTTGTTGATAATAAAATAGGATATTGCTATTTAGGTTCAAAATGAATCAAATGTTTATATTTAAATATGATTTTTTTAGTTAATAGTAGTTTATTCAAAGATTGAAATCCTTCAAATCAATGTCAAATGAGAATGTTATACATATTTACTAATTACGGTTGTTATTCTACTTTCAAAACGAGTTGTCAATTAAACTTGCCTGCAAAAAGAAGTTTTTGAAAAGCATAAAAACCGAAATAACGATTGACAATCTAATTTTATCGAAAAAGCTGATATTAAATATAACTTGAAATGCTGTAAGTGTAAATGTAATAGAACAAGAATATTTATCTACCGGCATTTTTTATTAATTGCAAATTTTCTTAGTTAAAACTAATAAAATATATGTAGTATATTAGACTACTATATAACACATGCTTCATATATTTTTCTCAGATTTTCAATACTAACTCAGTAACAAATGAGAATTTTTCACAACATAATTAGGAATTTTTAAATGCAGCATTGAAAAAAAATGTATTTTAGAAGATGCATATGTTACTTCTAGAACTAGCTAGTAAATCTAGAGGATTTGATGTAAGTACATATATTGTTCGGTGATTGGTGTAAATTTTCGACGGTATTTTTCTAACAGGAAGTCCAAATGATGGGAGGTTTTATAAAAACAGTAATATTCATATTTCTAAACTAATTACCGACGTGTGAAACAATTTATTTAATTTTAAAACAGAAAATTTTAATGATTCTATTATTTTTAAAAACAAAACCTTAGTTATCGAAACACTCGGAATGTTATTGATTATTTAACGCTCTCTACCTTTAGTTACTAATTAAAATTAAATAATTCTTTAATTTTAATTTTAAATGGATTATTGAACATTTGGTGTATGCTTTAAATTTAAATTTTACAGTGAGTTTTTCATATCGTGCATTGTTAATGAATTCACGTCTTATTTAATTTTTTTTTGGATAACGAATTCTTAGATTTTGGTATTACTTTATTTACTTAAATTGAGGCTGTAAAACTTGTCAAATGTTATTTTAAAAAATCATTCTGTTATTTCCTGGATCCATTTTTGATTTTCACGAATTACAGTTCACTGGAAAGTTCTTTTTTAGCCGCATACAAAAATAATGCAGACATTTTAAAACAATGCAGCAATTTTAAGGTACATTTTTGCACATGTGCTATAAGACATTACATGTTGCAAATATGTGTTAAAAGAATTAAAACTTCTGACAAAAAATGTGTAAAAACATATTTTACACATGCCATAACATAAAGTCCATTACATCACTATGTTTTTATGCAATATTTTAACTAATCTATTATTAAATATACAATATAGATATACAATAAAAATATACATACAGTAAAAACAAATATTTCATTTACATTCTGGAAAAATCAATATACGTAGAAAAAGTGACAATAATGACATTAACATACAATAAATAAATTAAATCACTGGATTTTCAAAAATGTCGACTGCATTTTTGTAATCCGTAAAAATCACAGATGGATCCAGAAAATAATAAAATGATTTTCGTAAATAATATTGGACATCTTTGCCGACTCCAGCTTTCACGCTAGTCAAGATGTTCAATATTCACTATGTGAAAAGACGACGAAAACAATTTTTGTGCAAATAGATAGGTAGGGAAGAGAATGAGGAAAAAGGTAAGGAATACGATGCTCTATAACGAAATATTGTTTAAGTTTTTTTCGGAACAATGCAATTTTAACTTCTCTCATTTTTTTTAAGTAAAAAATGACTGCTAGGAAAATTTTGTTATTGCACTTCTTTTGGGAGCTTCAAAACAGGTTTAAGAAATGGTATGGAAGATTTTAGATTTTTTCAGATCTTCTTGGAAAAGCAGTGGATATAAAATGGAAAGAATTTTGTTTTCCTTTTTTTATTTCAATGTTAAACCGCCCAAGGGACGTTTTAAAATTGAATGGTAGAGCTGTATCAGAGATTTAAATTTTTGTTACTTTATTTGCAATTGATTTATGGGGTAAGGAACAACAAATTTCGTACTTGCCAAATGTCTGCAACTTTTACGGAAAGTTTTATAAACGTTTCATCCATGTTGCAGACATTTAACGTTTTAGGAACGTTTCTGGAACAGTCTAAAAACGTTTTAGCAACATTTGGGTCCTTCGTGCCCGTTGGGAATGAACAAAATTTTTTTCACTGAAAATTTAAAAAAAAAAGATAATCGTTACATGATTACATTTTTAATCGATGTATTATCTTAGAAAAGGACTATAATGTATAATTTATCATGAAAAAAGTAATACTGAGGAAAAGTGCACGATTGAATAGAATATAAGATTAGTATATAAATATTAAGATTCAATAGAGAATTAATTATTAATTATTAAATAACTTTTAGTTAGTGGTAATTCATCTTAAAATCGAAATCCTGCAAATCTTTTTAAATGATATCTATAATTTATTTATCATTGGCTAGTCGAAATTCTACACAAGTTTATAATTTAACTAATAAAAACAAGTTTAAAGAAAATACAAAAAATGGATTTAAATTGAATATTAAATATTAAATATTGTGTAATATCGTATAGTTAGCAGAAATCTAAAATTTAATTAATTAGAAGTAAGTAAGTAATATTTATTTTGCCATGGGATTGCAGAAGTATTATATTTATGTATGAAGCAAACAACAATTAAATGTACTTTGAAAGTTATCAAACATCATAGATATGCCTTATTAACACTTTTTAAATAATGGTAATAACAAAATATTCAGTAATATTTAACAAAAACGTAAGAGATAAACATTAGAATATATTATAGAAATAAGAATACTATAATTATAATTTAATAAATAATAAAAGTGTTTAAAACCATTTTTTTTTAATTAAAAGATTTAAAACCATTAAACAACATTTTATTTAACAGAATTAAAATAAAAAATACTAATTATTATTATTTTAGAAAAATATTAATCGTAATAGAATATTCACTCAAAGGAATATTTGAGGAAATTGTTATTTATACATTAGAAATGTTATTACGGTAATAATATGGTAAACAAAATGTCAATATTTGCAGTTGTGGCTAGCCACGGACTGGTCGGAAATACAGGATTTGTTCAGGTCCAGAATTAGGGGTATTAAAACGTTAATGATTGGTTGTCTCGTCTACGGTCGGAAGTTACTCGATGCTATCTTTTTTTACCCTTAGAGGAGAGCTTATTAAACGCAATAAGATTTCTTATAACATTCCAAAAACCATTCCTTAAAAATAGCGACATCAAAAGATTTATTACCCGTTAAAATACGAATTTTTTAAAGTAGTTTTTAACTTGTATAAAACATGTTTGTTAAAACTAGTTAACGGATGATTTCTTGTAATTAGTTAATAGGTTTTTTATTATTAGAAAATGTAAGGTTATTATCAAGCCCCGTAGTGCAACTCAATGATACAGATAATTCTCGTTTAACTAATGTTTTACACTACCAGTTTTTGTAGACACATTATTACAACATCGCAGTGCCGAACAACTTTTAGTTCGACTTTATCGTGTTTTACGTTTGTAAAAAAATGAAATCAAATTAAAGTAATCTATGTTTAAATACAAAAAAGACAAATATTTAGCAGTATCAGTGAAGCTTTAATTTTATCTTGGCCGGTGAAAGCAAATTCACATTTAACTTTATCTTTCCAAACAGGACAACCTGTTTCCCAAAGAGTTGTATCTTATCCTTATTCCATTAATATTTGCTATATGTTTATGTTTATGTCAGCGAAACATATTTACAAAGAATAAGTATTAAATTAATCGTAAATACAAATAGAAAATTTTGAAGGCACAGGATATGTTACATGTATGTTTGTTTATGGTTTTTAGATTATAAACTATATGTTACTTGGTTAAATGCAATGAAACAATACTGGTATTATGCAAGAGAAATAAACTGAATTGAAATAGCATATAAAATAAGCATATATTATATACTATTGCCAGTAACATACACGATAATCTAAAAAGCGTAAAATCTCTAAAAGGAAATGTGTAAATGTTTCCAACCTTTATCAATTTTATTTTACATTTATTTAGTGTAGCACACTTACTAGACTATTATAGTAATTTATAATAAATCCTCGTACAATTACCATAGTTTGAAAACATAAAACATATTCTGACACGAATGACGGAATCACGAAAGGTATACAGTTTTCAGATTATTGGATACAGATTACTAGCCTTAATATTTAATAAGTAAAATAAAATTATACTGATAAGGTGCAAGGAATTAATATGAATTAAAATTCATTATAAAATTAGTATCCGTCGTATATTAACATGAGTAACATAATACAAAAATCCAAAATGTTTTAGTTTTCTTCGGCTATCTAATACCAATTGGAAAGGATTCCATGGTTTCAATTTTTGATATTTATATTTATTATAATTTTAATGTATACTTCTACTAAGTGGCATGTCTCAAACTATATAAGATTAGTTCTTTCCCTTTCTACACTTGCTTTTAGTTTATTTTAATTCTTATTATATCAACATTTTATGCACATAATAAATGCTTCTTAAATAAATATAATGTGAATTAACTGCATAGAATTGTACACGTAATACTTTTAACATTGATTACGAGTAGAAGGCTTGGGTCATAGTTACATTTTTTAATGATGTAAGATTTGTTTATCGTGTCTAAGTATATATTTTTATAATCGTGATCCATATTTCATGTCATAATTGTACTGTACATATTAAATGTAGAAAATTATAAATATACATAGAACCTTTAACAATTATTATCAAGAATACACTGCAAGAACAATCATTTTATTGAACCATTTCCTGATTTCGTAATAATTGTTGAAGGTATTTAAATGGTCAGTTTTTGGCAGTTAATTCACATTAAATTCATTTTAAGAAATATGTATAATAGTATAATGACTACGAGTTCATGAAACGATTGAAAGAGGTGCCTAAATACGTAACCATTGTTTTTGTATCTTATTCTCTACTTGTAATTATTCTTAATGGTTCTAAGTGCATGTATAATTTTTTAGATTTAATTTGAAGAATAATTATGTCGAGAAATATGCATCATTTTTGTAAAATAAGACATTCAAGCATAATAACTTGTCCATCCGAATAAGATCTTCAACAACATTAATTGTTTAGTAAGATGTAAAATGTTAGTGTTTAATGAATGCAGTTTCTTAAGTTTAATAAATATTTAGTACTCATAATAAAATCCAACCTAAACAAATTTCATTTATTAGCCCTTATAAAATGCTCCTCTCAGTATAGTATACCAGTTTACGATGCGAAAGATAAACAATATTTTCTGTTTATACTTTTTATCCCTGTGCCGAATTTCATAGAGCGGTGAAAGGTCTGATCGTCAAAATCACTCTTTTGTAATTGAATATTTAAAACTCAACATTTTAATGTCAACATTTGACAAACTCAACACAAATCTTTAATTATTGTGTTATTTCACTGTATAACTTACTTATAAATAATATTTTAACTTCAAATTGAAAATGTATGTTTTATAAATTAAAAATTCTTGCCCAATCATTAATAATAAAAACATATTCAATAATTGATTCACGTAATTTATTTTATAATTCATAATCTACAAATTAAGAAAAAAATTATTATTATCAGTCTTGAGAGTATTATATAATTATTATATTTTATCCTATTAATTATAAATAAATAAATGTACAAAAACATATAAATGAATTTAATTTAATTTCTTGTTATTTACTACTTATTAAATCTAATTACAGGTTTATTAAGTAATACAACAATAATATGACATAGTATGGAGTTCTAATAGATAAGTTTATTTAAAAAAATGATGACTTACAAGAAATTTATGTATAATAAGTAGTGCCGAAATATTAGGTTCGCAAAGATAGATACTAATTTTTTGTTTCTGAGATTTTTTTCTTACATTTTCATTAAAATACTCACATTGCCAAAAGTATCATCCAAAACTTAGCAAGGATAACCCACTTATATTTTGGATCAATAATAAAACGTATACGTTGAAGAGGACCAGATAAATGATAATGATTTAAATATAATCTATTTATCCAGGAAATAACCCAATAAGCACAAATTTAAAAAAAAATATTACTTTATGAATTCTCGAATGTCCTCAGGCTCATTATTACTTATAGTACATAAGAAATAATACAAAAGAATTCTTTTATAACAAATTTATGTATGATAATTGTAAGTTAGCGCGTATGTATCAGTAAATAAGTGCCCAGTAATTTGAAATGTATCGAAAAGTTTAAACAATTTTTAAAAGGCTTATATTTAAAAAATGTAAAAATTTAAAAAATTTAAAAAATTTAAAAAATGTTTACTGTATTCATTTAAAAAAAGAATTCTTATCTAATGCTTAATTGAATAACTATAGCGTTCGTTGAACGAATTTAAAGTTCACACAAATTGTCAACCAAATGTGACCATGGGGTCATTTGAAACCATATATGCTTAATTGTTCATATAAATTGAAAAAAAAGTACAAAATTTCGAAGGCCACAATTCTACTAATTTAGAGCAATAATACAATAATTACGCTTATTAATATTGTATTATTATTAACTTAGTAGATATTATTAATACATCACTGTTTCGCTATTTATTTTATTTTGTATTCGTTTGTGAGGGCAATTATGCCCGTTGAAATATTAAATATAAAGTAATATTAAAATATAAATATACTAAAAATTGAGCAGCCCTCTTGAAAAAGTAAATCAACGGCACAATTTGCACACGGATTTTAGCATTGTTTTATTTATACAAACATTTTTTTAATAGACACATCTATTTCCCACTAGTCTTGAGGTCGTTCTTTCGAATGGTATACTTTTCAAACTTTTGAAAAATGACATTTAACCAATTTTTTAGAATGCTATATTTACAATGATATCAGTTTCTCACCACGTTTTATCCTTTAAAAACGTGATCTAGAAAAATCAAATTACGTGAATGTATTCTCTTAAAGTATTACAATCGGGAACACGTTTCTGATGAAATAGAAGGTGGTTAGAAATTGGTATTAGTGAAAATTCTAAAATATATTGTACCTAAAATATCTGCAATTTTTTCGATTGTCTTGAATTTGGTCACCTCGGGCATAAAAAATACCTGTAGTTTTTCATCAAATGTCGACGTTTCAAACCCTATGGGGCCCAAATCAACAATAAAAAAAAGTTTTTTGTAATGTATCGATATCAAGTTCTATTAAGTTTATAGAATTACTTTACTTTTTATCCAATGCGGAATGTCCAATGATGAAGCCAGTCGAAATTAACGCAAAGCGTAAATTTCGATCACAACGTAGCGACGCCTTTAACAAGGTGAAAGCCACTCTCTGTTGCGCTGCTCTCAACTAGGGTTCATAAAAATTGAAATAACTCAAAACACTTTTAACTATAAAAATTGTACGTATTAAAAATGTTTCATATTTAACAAAATTAATTCATCTTTTGCGCGTTTCACTCGCATATGACGTTTCACATTTCTGGAGTTCCTTACGCGTTCTATTTCATCAGTTCCGTAGCTGATGTATCGGATGTATCAATTTCAATTATTTGTAATTCAGGTATATAACAATTATATTTGACCGAACGTGACACTTATTGCAGTTTTGGAGAAGCTATCTGGTTATAATGCTCAGAATTGAATCTCGTTTTTTGACCACTACTGAAGGAATTCGTGAATGTTGAACAATTTTTTCGTTCAATGGGTTATCACACAGGTTATATTCTTCTGCGGTTTTTAGTGCTGAAATCTGAACTGCACACTTTACAATTGGTTCTGCACAGATCTACTCGCGGTGGCGTCGTTGTCAAGCTGTGAATGTCAAACCATGATGTTCGAGTCAAATAATAGCACTTATCGCGAGAGGACATCTAACCTAAGGGGGTCTTAGTAACACAGAAAAAAAAAGTCTTAAAATTGTTACATCTTAAATTAAGTACGATAAAAGGCCCCGAGTAAAAATAAGTTGATCAAATTCTGATCAAATGTTGATCAAAATGAGATCAAAATCGGTCAGATCCAAAAATGATCCAAAAGAGGTCCAAGTTTTGAGATATTCCAGGACCAAAGTTGGACGCGTTTACAACCAAAAAATAATCTCAACTATAACATTGCATGAGATGAAAAAATTAACCATTTTTCGATCTTTAAAGACAAAAATTGGATTAGCTTTCAATCTCATGCAATTATAATTGAGATTATTTTTTGGTGTAAACACGCCTAAAGTTGGTCCTAGAATGTCTCAAAACTTGGATCTCTTTTGGATCATTTTTGCATCTGACCGATTTTGATCTCATTTTGATCAAGATTTGATCAACTTTTTTTTACTCGGAGCTTAATTTCAGTCTAAAATTGAGCTAATTTTCTTAAATTAAGTCAATATTTGCGCTTAAAATCTTACTTTCAGACAGCAAAGTTTAAATTTAGTCGAGATTTATGCTTAAAGAACCATTTTTCAAGCTTGTCGCACGTAAGTTAGAGAATTCTTATTTCGAACCTGAATATTGACTACAAGTAAGTTTCCAAAACTAAAAACTAAGGTTTTAAGCGCAAATATTAACATGGTTTAAGAAAATTAGCTCAATTTTAGACTGAAATTAATCCTTTTACAGTGCTTAATTTGAGATGTAACAACTTTAAGACTTTTTTTTCTGTGAACCAAAAGAAATCTTATACTGCGTAGCAACTCTTAAAAAAATGGTTGATGGATGCGTCCTAGCAGGCGAAACAGGAAGAAGCACTTGCAGAAGTTAATCTTCAGTTAATCCTCAGAAGGTAATCTGAATTGATAATATATTTCCTGGTATTCCTAGGACTGGGCCCTCAAGCAGACGGCAAGACTGGATCACAACACTTGGAAGCAATTATGGTTGCCTACCTCACGGGTGACTATACCGTGCTCGATGACGAAATCCTCGTTGGTCTTGACTCTGGACACCCAATTTGTACTGAAATCCTTTGGATAGCTGAGTGGAGGAGAATTTTGCCATGCTGCTGAATCTGAATTTAGAGTTGCTCGGATGCTGTAAAAAAATTGTTGCCAATAAGTAAACATCCAACTACCAGAGAGGCTAGTTTCAGAGTAGCCCTGAAAAGGACTGTTTCTTTAGTACTTACTATGCATGGATCCATTTTTCTTGGGTGCAATTTATTGGAACTCTTGATGCCCTTTACTGCTAAATACAATTTATCCACTTGATGCTTTGGTCCAGGACGTCAAGGAATGAAGTTCTAATTGTCGATTTTACCCAAAGTTGAGGTAAAGTTTCTATATGGTTGACTCTGATTGGCTAAAGGTCGTAATGAAGGGTTAAACCTTAGTGTTATCCATCCTGAGACTACGTAAAAGAAAATGGAGTTCTGGAATAAGAAAAAACTGCCTGGTCTTACCAGTTAAACTAATGTTAACTGCCCTGAACGGTTTTTCCATATAAAAAACTATTCGCATAAAAAATGTATCTCACGGGTGCGTATCTCATCTATCCGAGATTCAAGCTTCCGAAGCATTTTTTATTAGTTTTAATTTAGTATTTTATTAGTACTTCTTATGTCGTAATGACAACAACAAAAAAAAAGAATAATTCTTTATCTGTGCTTTCCAAAAAAAAAACAACGAACTCAAAGCATACACAGAAAAAAATAAGTCCTAAAATTGTTACATCTTAAATTCATCATTAGGTGAGGCTTAATTTCAGCCCAAAATTGCGTTAATTTTCTTACATTCAATCAACATTTAGGCTTAAAGTCTTACTTTCAAACAACAAAACTGACTTTAATCCGTTTTTTTTTAGTTTCAAATTAGATTCGTCTAACTTAGATGCTATAAGCTCGATAAATCTTATTTTAAGCCAAAATATCGTCTAAAAGTCTGTTTTGCTCATTGAATGTAAGACTTTAAAAAAAAACAGTGACTGAATTTAAGAAAATTTTCTCAATTTCGGGCTTAAATTATGCCTCACCTGATGATGAATTTAAGATGTAACAATTTTAAGACTTATTTTTTTCTGTGTATGGGCGACTGCTTTCTTTTACACTTAACAGTTGTTTATGTTGAACGTAAATATCTTAGTTGAGTTTTCTCGTTATGGTGTTTCATAAGGATATTTAAATTACACCTGCACTAAGTGATATATTAGTAGGCACAGAGCAAAAATTATGTAACTTAAAAAACTACATTCTGGACAAAATTTTGGTTCCCACAACTTTGTTATGGTGTGCCATATTTCTGTAATCTGTAAATTGCCGTGGAACATCACTTGGCTGCAATTAAAAAAAAAAAGATTTCATTTCACTGCCGACTTAAACGAGGATTTTAAATACTCGATTTCAATTTTGAAATATTCAAATTCCTGGAATTTTCGACCGCCTTCAGAAAAAATATTTTCAGATTAAATGTTCATAAACTGTGAAAAGTAAAAGTAAAATTACACTGTAAAAAATGGTAATGAATTTTACAATTGACTGTAATTTTCATGGGTACAAATTTGGCAACATTTCCCACGTGTAGCGAAGGGTTTTTACCTACGTTTGGGATTTTATAACATTTTTGTGATTTTGCCAGACACGATTGTGAATGTACTACGTTAAAAGTGGGAAAATTACAACGCGCTAAAAATATTAAAAATACACATATTCATTGTAAAAATCCTAACTTAATTGTCAATTATCATTTAAAAATTGTAATATTAAAGATTACATGTTAAATGTACATTCTGATAGGAAAAATACAGGTTTAAAGTGCAAAATTCATTGAGAGGCCATAAGGAACGCCATTCACGCCGTGGTGGCACATTTCAGTACTTTTTTATGAGCCCTCCGAGCTAGATAAACTACAAATTTTACTATTTTGTTGTGAATTTACAAAGAGCATGGGTAAATTTAATACGCTCCGCGTGACAATATTACCACATTTGGTGAATTTTGATGCGGTGTTGTAAATTTACAACTTTACTTGGAAATTTTACAAAGACGAAAGGGAACTTTACATAAGGTGGTAAATTTACAACGCAAATTGTGTAAAATCACTACGCTTAGCATTGGTCATAAAATTGCCTACACTTAACGTGGTAAAATTCATTACTATTTTTTATAGTGGACATTTTACAATCTGAGATTACATTGATAATTAGCAACTCCAAGAGCTCCCGAGTAAAAAATTTCAGTTACTTTCCATGTACAGAAAACCAAGATTTTATTTCAAAGGATTTTAAAAAAATTATTTTTCGAAATTTTTTTTTTAAATTGTGAATAAAATATATGTGCTATAAAACTGTCTAAAGAATTCGCTATGTTAAGTGTCATGGTGGCGCCGTCTGGTGGCAAAAGTTCGAAGCTTTGAGTACCCCTCGAAGCCTTATTCAAACTGCTAAATGTCAAACGTGAAATTTTTCTTTCACATCTGAAATTAAACAAAAAATATATGTGAAATACTTTGTAACTTTAAATGCAATATTGGAATTCAATGATCACAATGTTTACAATATGAACACGATGTAAATATTACCTTGTCAAATGAATAAGCAATGCAACACAATGCTTGCATCGTCCAGATTGCCCTGCTTTGCACGAACATTTGCAATCAATTTTACTGACATTATTTATTTTGTATATAAGCGTAACTTCGTGTGGTGTTCCATTTAGATCACTGCTTTTTAAACACAGCGCTATAATTTTTATTTCTTCTGTCGTTTCTGAGGTTATCCCTACGAACATGAGATGATTAGCTCGCATTACGTTTTCTCCTTCCACGTATTTGCGAGATCCACTTCCGACGTATTCTATTAATTCGCTTAAATTAATTAAGAAATTCATCTTCCTTTCAAATCTTTTTTATCTCAGTTTAAACCGTGTCTCGAGGGGTACTCAAAGTTTCGAACTGTGGCCACCAGACGGTGCCACCATGACACTTAACATAGCGAATACGTGAAAAAATGTTCAGAGTCTCAGCTATGGACACTCCCGAAAAAACGATTTTTTTTCTCAAAAATACGCATTTTTTCACGTTAATTGTTTATAATAAACATATAAATAAATAAATTATTCCAATTTTTCACAAATTTTTAATAACTTATACTCCCTAGAGCCCAAAAAGTATAGATATGCTTGCAGAACATTAAAAAATTTAACGGAAATTTTAAAAAAACTAAGACAAAAAAGGCTTAATATCAAGAATTTAAAAAATTAAGATTTTCAAGGATTAACGTAACTCTTAATTTTAAACGTTCCTCAGAATTGTGTTTTTTTTTATACATTATAACGTGAATCCAAGTAACAAATAATTAGTAAAATATATATCAAATTGAAAATGGGGTTTACTCTCATTTGTCAAATATACCGATATCTAGTTTTTCAACTTCACACTTTTTTCCGTCAAAGATAACAACTACATTGTCTTGCATGCTGTAATTTGTTTTTAAATAACAAGAAACAATTTATATCTTTAGCGATTACTATAAGTGCAATCGAAGAACCCGTTTCTCGATCAGTATCTCAAAATATTGAAAAACAAAAACAATATGATTTTTTAAGAAAGAAGGACAGAGTTTTTTCGGAGAGTTTTAAATCCAGCTTTGAATTAAAATTTAGAAACATAACTCAGAAGTTTTTCAGTGTTAAAATCATTCCTCCGAGCGATCGAGATTGGATAGGATTGGATTGAAAATTTCAATTCATTTTGAATTCATACTTTGATTGCGTAAATATGTATTCAAATGGATTGAATTCCGAAGAAAAGAATCCATCTGTATTCAATTTTACAAACACAAAGAAGGAAACTTTGTTTGGATTGAAATGAATACACTTGGCTACTTTTGAATCCGTAATATTGAATACGGATGCATTCAATGTTTCGTTTTTAAATACCCAGTAAACGAAAACGAATAGAAAGTTAAAAATACGAATTGAAATGAATTCAAGTGAATTAAAATGAATTAAAAAGTGGATTCAATTAATGATTAATTCATCCGTATTCAAAATTACGGATTCAAAACTATCCCAGTGTATTCATTTCAATCCAAAAAAGTTGTATTTAAAAAACAAAACTTTGAATACATCTGTATTCAACATTGCGGATTCAAAACTATCCAAATATATCCATTTCAATCCAAAAAAAGTTTCCTACCCAGTGAACGAAAACGAATAGAAAGTTAAAAATACGAATTGAAATGAATTCAAGTGAATTAAAATGAATTAAAACGCATGAAAATGAATAACTATACATAAAAAGACAAAAAAAATGAATTAATCATTTTCATGCGTTTTAATTCATTTTAATTCACTTGAATTCATTTCAATTCGTATTTTTAACTTTCTATTCGTTTTCATTCACTGGGTAGGAAACTTTTTTTGGATTGAAATGAATACACTTAGATAGGTCTGAATCTGTAATGTTGAATACGGATGCATTCAATGTTTCGTTTTTAAATACCCAATAAACGAAAACGAATAGAAAGTTAAAAATACGAATTAAAATGAATTCAAGTGAATTAAAATGAATTAAAAAGTGGATTTAATTAATCATTTTCATGCGTTTTAATTCATTTCAATTCACTTGAATTCATTTCAGTTCGTATTTTTAACTTTCTATTCGTTTTCATTCACTGGGTAGGAAACTTTTTTTGGATTGAAATGGATATACTTGGTTAGTTTTGAATCCGTACTGTTGAATATGGATGTATTCAAAGTTTTGTTTTTGAAATACAACTTTTTTTTGATTGAAATTAATACACTTGGATAGTTTTGAATCCGTAATATTGAATGCGGATGCATTCAATGTTTCGTTTTTAAATACCCAGTAAACGAAAACGAATAGAAAGTTAAAAATACGAATTAAAATGAATTCAAGTGAATTAAAATGAATTAAAAAGTGGATTTAATTAATCATTGTCATGCGTTTTAATTCATTTTAATTCACTTGAATTCATTTCAATTCGTATCTTTAACTTTCTATTCGTTTTCATTCACTGGGTAGGAAACTTTTTTTGGATAGTTTTGAATCCGTAATGTTGAATACGGATGTATTTAAGATTTAATTTTTAAAAAGAAAACTTTTTTTGGATTAACATGAATTCAGAAAGTAACCTTTTTATTCGTATGAACGAATAGAATTGTATTTACGTATTAAAATGGATTCACCGTTGACCAAAGTATGGATTCAGAATTTACTAATAGAATCCAATTCTATACAAATCTATTCAAATTCGATTGCAGGGCTACTAGTGATATTTGAAAACATTCTTTTAATCCTGAAAATTAACTAGTGGGATTTGTAATCGAAATAATGCTGATAAATAAAAAGCTCATTATTTTAAATTTACAAAATGCTTTATTTTGTCTCATTGTCAAACCGTGAACGTACACTTCTATCATATGCAGAGCTAGTAAAATAAACGTCAGTGCCTCGCTAGAGAATTCGTACACAAATACCTCGACACCATATGGTCTGCTAACGGAAGAATAGTGACAATAACGTTATAAACGATATTATAGATTGAATATTGAGTGTTATCATCGACATAAGTATGTGTACATCCATTCATACAAAGTGCGACGCACGGAGAATGATCGTGCGTGGTTAGATCGCGCTTACCGTACAATATATATATATCACGAATTAAAAACGCCTTCTTTATTCCGAATATATAAAACGAAAAAACAGTTAACTGGTAGATTGTTTAGAGGATAGAACTTATTATGTAGAGAATACACATCTCTTGAATATCGATTAAATTCCATCCAGCAATTATTAAATAACTCTCGCCGTTAACTTTTTCTTATAATATAATAATAATATGAATAATGATAAATTTAATTAAACGACGAACTTTTTAAATATTTCAAACGAATAATCTAATGAAAGGGAGGATATTTTGACCTGTTATCGTAAGCCCACTAAGGGGCCCAGGCCTCACCTTAATTTCGACCGGCGTATAAAAATCTCGTAAACAATTTAGTAGGAACGTTAAGACGTCGTCACAGTTACAGAAATCTCGCCCTTTTAACGGTTACGTTTACATTGAAGACACGTTGATTGGTCAGCTTGTTTATTGATCGATGGATGGACAGAGAATCCAAAATCTGCAGAAATTGTCGGCCGGCCGTAAAAAATCCCTCTCGAATCTTCGATAATCTATGCTCATTCTTTCTCTCTCCTCGAATCATTTTGTTCCCATCGGCTCGGGCAAGTCGTAGATAAATACTATGCAAGCTATTCTAACAACTATCGCAGATAGAAACGCATTAGAAACGGTACAAAATGGACATGTGCCTTTTACTCTTACATAGACGTATATCGGAGAACGTAGCGTTCCCCCTTTTTTTTTATAATATCTTTTCCTTCATTTTCTTTCTTGAATTTTCTCGTTCTTATATACTCGACCATCTTCTTTGCGAATGCTTAAGCTATTACACGTTTTGTCGTTAGAGACATTACACTCTGTTCACAATGTAACGCAAGGAAACGTTGAAGAAATAGGAAATAGTAGAAAGATTGGTTTTCTTTTGTTTCTATATCGAATAATTTATAGGTTGTTGCGTGCAATTTTATGCTCCATCGCCTTTCCAGCTTCTTTCAGTCTTAGCTACCAACGGCGAGACTTGGCCACATCGCCCGGATTCATTTCATTCGATGGCCACGCGTGGCAGCATCAGTCCTCGCCTCGTTAGCCATACTCTGAAAAATATCCAAATATTTTTATAATTAAATTATTTCTATTAAACATTAATTAGTTTACTGAAGCTCCTAAAAATCGACAACGATGGCAATTTCAGAGTATGGTGGCCGCTTTTTTCTCGGAAAAAAATTCCCTGACTTTTCCCAGATTTTATCCTGACCAATATTTTAATGATATCTATTAAAAAATAAACAATACGAATGAAAATGTTTTAAAAACAGCTACACATTTTCAATAAATTCTTTATTTTTTCAATCAACAACGAGTAGTATATTCTAAAACCTATTATCTATAAAAATCCAGAAAAAAAACTCATGTTCCTGCGGATTTTTTCGTGTTTAATTCAAAATAATAGTAGAAAATTTGTTGTGGGTTCTTTGTCAAAATTTGTTATAAAATGTCAAGTTCTGCGGTAATATGTTAGACAATAATTATAAATGTTGATAAATTTTAGAATTTAGGCGATTTTGGACAGTATATTCAAAGTATTGGCAAAATTCTTACGAATGTTGTCAATAAAAAAAAATTGCCATAAATTTTATATTTTTAAAATACTATTGGACAAATATCAACTACTTAAAATAGAAATGGTAAAGTAATCATTTAAACAAATTAATATTCTCAAAATTTGGGAGTTTTGTGCTGTTTTCAACATTTTAAAAATTTTTCTACGATTTTTAGCCTTTTTTATGCAATTTCAAAGATTTTTGAAGATTTAAAAAAATTTATGAAAGTTTTCTATAATTTTCAAAAGGTTTTATTTATACAAATATTTGTTTAAATAGAGAATTAGTATGGCAAATATTTTTTAAATATTCTGTAAAGTATCTTTATAGAAAGATAAATATCTTTAAATATAAAATTGTTTGCATTTATTTTTGTTGCAATGTACCAGAACGTTTAAAACTGAGTAGTACCACAAATATATTTAATTTAAGATTATTTTTTTGTAAAAATTGTTGGTTTTTGGTGAAATCTGTCGAAAATGTTCAAAACTGAAATATGTTATTGATAAAAAACGTCAATATTTGTTTAAATTTGTGAGAAAGCATTTAAAATCATTTAAAAGAATTTTATACGAAACACGATAAATAAAGCATTTTTCTGAATATGAAATTGTGCGATTTTTTGTTAAATAATGTTTTTCACTTTTTAAAGATTTGTCTACAATTTACTTTTTCCCTGACCAATTTTGAAATTCCCTGATTTCTCGGTTTTACCCACAAACTGTATTTCTACAAATCACGACTTTATACAATTTTGACACTTATTTGTACCCAAACATCGGTAAGAATTAATCTGTAAACTTTAATTAACTATTTAATGAGCGTTGCATTTGTTAACCCATTAAGACCCAAATGTCCAAAAAATTTTCCTTGAATTCAGTGTAAGAATTGATACTAGAAAGGTCGAGATATTTGAATAACAATTCCTACTAGGTTTTTAGAGTCGATTTTTAAGAATGTGGGGTTAAAAAATGTTCAGGAAATTTAAAATAAAAAATGGCGTAACTAATATGACAGATAATAAAAAACAAGAATTACTACCCAGAATTTGTTACGAGTGAGTAAACAAAATAATACAATAATAAAAGTTTCGTTTCGACTTTTTGCTCCAGATTCGCAATCAGCGACCCCGAAAACTCCTAATTAACACATTTTATTCCATCAAATTTAAAAAGCTTCTTTGTCATATTGAATCCGCCATTTTGAATTTTAAAAATCTGACGTCAGATTTGTAATCAGCGAAAAATTCCCGAGTAGCAATTTGCAGCCCTATTAAAATAACTTTCAGAGCGCTCAAAACATTTTTGATTTTTCAACGACATTTCCGTCATTTGGAGTTTACCATTTTGAATGTTGAAATATTTAATAGCTTAGTTTGAAAGTACGACTAATTTATCTGTCAATGATTAGACCCCTTCCAAAAATTGTTATCTAAGTGAAAATACTGGTTTAAACAAAAATAAAACGTGAATTGAGCATTTGTTTGTATTTCATTCGCCATGTTATATTTCCTGAATATCGAAATATTTTTTAACTCCAGAATATTAAAGATCGAACCCAAAAACCCGCTATTAGCATGTGTTATTCGAATATGTCGATATTTCAGGTATTCAATTGAAAATTTCAGTTTTTGAAGACAAAATAATGTATTTGTGACTATTTTTTTAATCCAATTTGAGTGGGACTTGAAGAAGTGTTTAACATTGCATATAAGTCAATACTTATTTAATATTACGTTAAATAAACAAATTACCAGTGAAAAACTATTGTTGTTTAGAAAAAATGCAGTCTATAGCAATTATCAATTAGATCGAAACGAAATCGAGCAGTCAGGGGGTTTTTGAGGTTGCTAATAAAAAATTTGAACTCAGATTTCAAAAATACAAAATGGCGCATGGCAATATAGCCGACCAAAATATCACAAATCACGAAGAAAGTATTTGGGGTTTTGAAGTCACTGACTGCGAATCTGAAGTCGAATATTAAAATTTCAATTTTCTGAATTAGAATTTACAAAATTTCAATTCAGATTAGTAATTAACGAACCTAACTACCTCGAGTACCCAGTTTTATGAAAAATGGTTCATCAGAAAAATGTGTGCCGGAAACAGTTAATAGCTGATAGCAATTACGATTTCATTATTAATTATATTGTTGCCAAACAATATCTATTTTCTGTTTTTGTTATATGAAAAATATCCAAATTGAATGAAAAATTAAAAACAAGTTATTTAGTGCAGCAAGATTGATTTTATTGTCTCTAGTATTTTACGATCCAGAGCATCATCTCTGGAAATTACAGGATGTTGACATTATAAATTGCTACACATTAATTCATACATAAAAAATGTTACGAGCGTATATAATTTCTCTTGCTTTTTATTTTCTCTACATAATTAAGATTGATTAAGAATCAATTTAATGGTTCTCATAAAATCAGTACAGCAGTATTTAATGAACAATGAGTAATAATGAAACACGTTCGTCATTAATTAATTGGAATTCGTTTCTATATGCAGGTGAAACTTCAGCACGATTACTAAAATGTTACAATAAATATCTCAATCCTTTTAATTTAAGCATTTCATTCTTTAATACTCTGTTGAGTTATCTTTACTTTGATGTGTTAAAAAGTGTGATTAAAAAAATGAATACAAATAATAAAACCATTTTCAAAGCTCGGGTACTATTTAAAAAATAAAACCAACGAAAAAAAACGGATGATTTGTGAAAACCATAATTTACCATGTTTCAACAAAAAACATTCTTTATAATAAATAATTTACTCTTCTTTGTAGTAAAAAAAACATTTCTAAATAAAGTGTTTCTATTCTTGGTAGATAAATTCGTACAAACTTTAAATTTACTTTAAAAACAGGTTCATGAAGTCATGACATTCAATCTTTTGCATATTCAAAAATTTATAAACATTTTCTCACGCCATTTTCAGTATATGAAACTTGAAAGCCTGCTTTTCTAAACTTGATTAAAACCCAGGTACGAAAACTATAAATGTGAATTAGCATATTCATTGAACAATTTTGTCGATTCTCTAAACAAAAATAATTTTTTAGTTTCCTTTATAAATGAGACAAAACATATCATCGTTTTGAAAAAAAAGTCTACATAACAAGTTCTAAGGAATAAATTTACATGCAAACGAAAGATGTTTACGTTTAATATTTTTTTTTATTCATAATTTTTTTATTTATAATAATTTTTCATTATTCAAGATGTTTTCGTCCCTATTTAGTAATATACTTTTTTCGTTGTTTAATAACAATTTATTGGTGTTCAATACTTATAAATCACATGCCTCTTATCAAAATGTTAATAAGTATAAAACTATCTTACTTAACCCCATAGAGTTTGATTTATCATAAAAAGTAAATAATAGTTTTTCATATACTTATTCAGATTTGACAATTAACGCCTGAATCCCCTTATAATTACGAGATTCACTAAAAAATGTATAAAAAAATGTATAATTCATGTATAAAAAATGTTTTAAATAATCTATTCTATATTGTTGAAGAATAAAGTGCTCTACGAAATAATAATATTGAGAAAAAACTCAAAGTTATTAAATTTACTTCCAACGTGTTAAATAGTAATTTTTAACTGTATTATCAGATCAATCGATTTCGAGGTCCTTCGTCAACCATCATTTTTTTTAAAAATGTTTAACGATATGATATCTTCAATGCAATTTGCAATAACTCTCAATATTTACGAAAGGTCTCGCTTATCGAAAACTAAAACATTAAACAATTACTCACCCAAAGCCAGTGCCGATGAGCACTGATAGGAAATTAGTTAGTATCAATGTGTAAAGGACTTCCTTGGAGAAAAGGCCGTTCTTGCCGACCTTGGCCGTTCTGATACTGTATGTTTTTCTCTTGCATATTCCCAGAGGATGCTTGAACCTCCAGTCTCTGCAGGATTGAAAAAAGCAATTAAAAAGCAGATAGTGGAAAAGTCTTACTTTTACCAACTAGTCAATAATAACCAAGATATTCTAGGTCAGAAATCAATATCTATTATTCTTTTCACTTATTTTTGGTTAATGTAGAAAATTATTGAATCTTAATATTTAACTATTTTTTGGAAATCAGCGTTTTGCTTTTAGATTAACTATATATTTTCACTCTTAGTCTTACTGATGAACTAACTTCTTTATGTTCAACAAGAACGTTTATGAAAAAGAGTAACAGTAAAGAACCAAAACGTCATCAACAGTTATAGTTAATATCCTAAAAGTTTCTTTTTCTATGAATATTAAAAAACAATTAAATCTAATATTCATAAAAATTAACAAACTTTTCAGTCAAAAGATTCGTTTTACGAACATTATGAATTTTTCATGCACGTACAAGTAATTATTTATGAATTTTGAATTGAATTGAATTGAGACAATTATCAGATATTTTTACTTTAGAATATTAAATCTTCTACGTTTTATTAAAAAAAAAACAATGATTACACGATGCATAATTAATTTAAAATACGTTATTATGTTATGCAAATAAGTGAATAAATCTTTAATTCCTTGTTTCATGCAAATAATATTTATACCATAAAATGTTCAGGTATTATTTGTATTTTATTACGCTATTAATCTTTTCTCATCACCATAAAAACATTCAGAAAATTAGAAATCCGTTTACATTGATGATTGTTTTTTTCCACATGATTCTCATCAATAGTGCACACGTTTGGAAACGTGTACGCATCGAATACCACAATAAGACATTTTAATAATCATTTCCATAATAATAAATTGTAATCGATGAAAATACGTCATTCGTGACGTCAGGTAACATTTGCACAACCGGACACTTAGCGGATGAACGAAATCGGTCGTTTTTCTCGCAATAAGAAATAAATGGCGCAACAGTTGACTGGCTGCTTTGTTATTAGGCGTAAATGACAATATAAATTTGAAACACAATTAATTAACTACGAGTAAATTTTCAATAAAATCATAAAATAACAATTTAATTCTAAAATTATTTTTTTTTATTTCTAAAATTCGGTTCTGTATAATCTATTTGTAGGGAAGAAAATATATAAACATTTCTGGTTTTATTTTGTGTTTCGTTTTATTGTATTTTACAAATAAAATATTTATTAAATTTACATTTTTTATTAACCTTTTTAAGTTAGTAAAAGCCATAATATATCAACGTATGACTACTTTTTTGCAAATTTAGTAGCAATTTCTTTTTTTATTTTGAAATTATGATTAGCAAATCATGGCCTATCGAATTTAATTTTAAAAGAACAAGATTTAATTATTTTGTAACCGCATCAAGAAAAAATAACATTATTTATACAATTTATTTATAACACAGCCCAACAAAATTTTGTTGCCCTACAAGTAAGAGTCGATTCTGACAGGATTTTTGTTCCAGAACCCAAATATGACCGCCAAAGTATCCAATTGGCTCCAGTTTTTGAGATATTGAAGGTCAAAGGGTTTAAAAATGTGATTTTCGTCATTTTTTAATATCTATTCACAGATACCAAAAAATGATGTTGCTCCACTAGTAAAAGTCAATTTTCATTTAATTTTTCTCAAAGAATCGAAATATGTATTCGGAAATATTGAATTGGATTTATTTTTTGTCCAAATTCCAGGTCAAAATTGTAAAAAAGCTTGCTTTAGGATATTCTTTACGTCTATACTATAGAACGCGACGCAAATAATAAAAAAAACACAAAATGGGGGATCCAACATGTCCGACAAACCTATTAAAATTCGAACCACTTCAAACTCGTTATCGTCTTAACTAGTTTTCTAGAAAAACAAAAAAGAATGTCTGAAAACACGATTTTTTACCCCTTTGACCTTCAATTTGGTAAAAAAACAAAGTAAAGTTTCCAAAATGATATTGAGTTTGAAGTGATTCAAATTTCTAAAAGTTCGTCGGACATATTGGATCCGCCAATTTGCATTTCTTGATATTTTGAGTCGAGTTCTGCAGTATAGATGTGAAAATGTCCTAAAACACGATTTTTTATTTTTTCGACCTTCAATTTTGGGCAAAAAGTAGGTCCAAATCAATATTTTGGCGTACATATTTGGATGCTGTGGAAAAACTCCTATCAGAATTGACTCTTACTATTGGAACAACAAAATTTTTTAGAGCTGTGAATAAATGCTCAAAATGCCTGAAATCGGACTTTTTGACACGTTTGACCTTCAATATCTCAAAAACTAGAGCCAATTGGATATTTTGACGGTCATATTTGGATTCTGGAGCAAAAATCCTACCAGAATCGACTCTTACGTATAGGGCAACGTGAAATTCTAAAATTTTTGTTGGGCTGTGTAATTTTGTACTTTACTTCAAATCATTGTAAATATACAAAAGAAAATATTGACAAAACTTACTTCGGTGGCACCTGATCAGGTCTTGAACTCCACTCGTAAATCCAATCGGTATTTTTCTCCAGCTCGACATCCTGAAATCAAGAATGATTCTCTTTGAATGATACAAGGAAGAGTATAATACTGAAGCCTCACAAGGAAGGCGATAATCAACAGGGGGAGGTTAGAAAGTCGTGCAAATTCCACATTATCCGTGAAGGCGTCATATTTCAATGGATTTACTTTTACGCATACAATAAACAGTGGGAATTGTTTTGCTCTCAGAGTTTCTAAAACTATTGTTGTTGAGAAAGCCTCTACTGTAAACAAAAAAAGTTATGTCATAAACAAACAGAACGAATAAAAAAATACTACAATGACTTTATACAATATTTTATAAAAAATCATGTAATGTTTTTCTCCATAGACAAACAGAAACCATGAAAATGGTCAATTTTTGAAACAATCTTTCCTGTGAAACAAAGTCTTCTTATTTTACCCGGCGAAAACTTTTTACTAACCGTTCAGAAATATTAACTTAGTGAAAATCCACGAATTATTCATAAGTTTTACTGAATAATCAATCAGCAAAAATTTGTTTTCCGCATATTTTCTGAACGTTTGGTAATTTTCCAAAACAAAGTTTTTCCGTGACCCTAAATAATTTTGATATATTTAAAATAATTTCTGGAAGAAACAAGAATGGTAATTTTTTACCAAGTTCCTAACTCGAAAAACCAGTTGATTTTATGGCATATCATCATCATGTCACAACAAACATGCAGCATATTAGCATACCGTTACAAAGACACGCTTATCAACGCTATTTTCATTGCACAGTGCTGATTTTGCAGCGTTAATAGAATATCAGAAATCGTCCCTGTATGCATTACGATTGAATAATCGACTTCATTATGGCGACCGAGAATTTATCGAAGCGCGGCAATCGTATATTGCGCGAAATTATAAATGCGCTTTTTTTTCGCGCTTGAATTATCAACGCCTCAATGATTCACGATGTGCGATGCCTCAACACAGAAACACTTAGTCGATTTCGCAATCGATCAGTATCGAAACAAACAAGTACTTGGTACTTTGTGTATAATACAAAAAAACAGTCCGATTGGCCAGAGGAGTCCTACAAAATAATCTTTCCATCCAATGATTCTTAGTTCTTTTTCAACATGAATTAGTGACATTTTCTTATCTGTGGCCAGATAAATTTAATTTTTTGAATTTCAATTGTCCATAGTAATCTTAGAAAAATTTGCTAAATTGGACAATTTTATAGTCTCATGCGATTTGTGTAGAGAATGCTGCGCATTTCATGATTTCATGCGTAATTCATTAACCTAGAATTACAGTACAAGAAAATAATTAATTTACTTTTCCACATCAAGAATCTTCATTTCTTTTCCATTTAAAACAGTATTCGAATCGGTAAGGTTTATTTATATGCCAGAAATACGAGGGCTAAAAAATGCTAATAATCAAAGTTAATGGAAATTATAATAAACAATAAAATAAACAACAATTCTAACCTGGACCTAGTAAATCAGATATTCACATACGGTAGGACCTCTCTTATTCTAATTAGTAAAATTTTTCAAGATGGCGCCGACGTCTCTTATTCTAATTTTCCCCTTACCCCCACTCACTTTGTTTGCGAGCTTGTGATTCGTGGACAATATTTTTCGTTGACTTTTCGTGTGATAGTGGGAGAAGACTTGTGGGAGAACGATTAGAATAAGAAAGGCAATTAGAATAAGAGAGGTCCTACTGTAATACGCGACATAATTAACGTTGGTTAAAAGTCTGTAACAATTCAACCAAAAAAATGATCATGTGATTTTAAAAAATGATCATCTTTTTTAATAAAAAAGGATACTTTATTAAAATTTGTGTCATTATCAACGACGTCACAACTGTCTATTATATCCACCGTTAGGGCCGCGAGGAAGAGAGTATGTACAATGTTTAACATTGATAAGGCATTCCTTATCGGGGAAATGTTTATTTACGTTTCTTGTAACACGTGTCATGCGATCATATGATCGTACGATGAAATTAGCAAGCCGGTAGACTGTCAGGCGTACGTGAGTTTTACAAACTGCACATGGAACAGAAATGAATTTACCATTTCTTAAAACCTCTAGTTGATGTAATCAAGATCAAATTTTAAATAAATGATTTTGTTATTATTTTGATCATGATCTGACAAGATTCAAGAAGACATTTCTAATGATAGCGCCTTAAAAATCAAATCTAACCCTTAAAGCGCCATGGGGGTACTGGGAGACCCCACACATAAATATTACATTTTTTTCCCTTCTAAAGCTGCACTTTTACAGCATTTTTTTATCTTAAAGAGCTACATTTCAAGAGGCACAAGTTTAATTTTTAGGACAAAATATTGAAAATTGGCTGAGTTACGATTTTTTTTGTGAAAAACTTTTGTATTTCATTTTTTATAACGAGCGCCAATAATTTTTTTATCAAGATAACTTATGTATGTGGTAAAGTGATACTTGGAGAGTATCCAGTAATTTTGTTGAAACGAAATAACAAAAACTGTCCGTGCAGGACGATATTATCTTCGGACTGGGGTCTCCCACGACCCCACATGGCGCTTTGTGTTATTTTTATATAGGGTGTCGCTTTAAGGGTTAAAGAAAAGTTGTATTTAAATATTTGCGATTGTACGTTTGAAATCTAATCGTAATTAATATTAAGAAAACAAATCGATTCAAAAATGTTATTTAAATACAAGACAAAATTACTTTGACTATATGTCAGTCGACGAAAAATTGATTTAAGTAACGCCTGAAAGAAAGTCAACTAGGATCTACTATTAAAGAGATCAGGCTCTGATCAGAACAAACGTTACATTCTTAACATGGCTACGACCTTATTTTAAGGTATGCTGATCAATGTATGACCAACACTGTATTAAATGTTCTATTCGAGATATTTGCCTAATACAAGTTTAATAATTTTATTGATCAAAGCAAAGATCTTTAAAATGTTATGTATGTCAAGCTTATAATATGGTATTTTATTAAACGTTAATTTAACGACAAAGGCATTAAAGTACTCGCGTGATTATGAAAGTAAGACACTCGAATAAGAAAAGAATGAAATTGCATTGCAATTTTCTCATTAAAACGCCGTATCAGTCGCACACTCCCCGCACAAGTGAATATTAGAAAGCTAAGAATTTCCTGAAATTGCTAACATGCGATGAAGATCATCACCAGCTTCTGGGGTGAACAGTCGCATTAAAGTTATTTATATCGAACCAAGCTCAATTTCCTTACGTAAATATATGACAGTATTAATTTATACCGGAACAAATTTTTTAAACATTCAGTACTAAATAATTATGTTTTCTTCATAAATGAGAGATCTTTTTAAACAGCCTATTGTTTTAGCGCGAAAAACTGATCAAATATTTAAAAAGTAAGCAAGCTTTGTCAATTATTTGTTTCACACTTATCCATTGACAATACAACGGGATTTGAGCCTTGAGAAAACTGATAAACGGTTATTATCTTAATTCCGGTGGCGTTTATGTACTTGTTATAAGTAATTTTAACCATTTAATTACATTTATTATAGCTATAAAAATTGTATATATAAATAAAATACAGAAAACAATTAATTAGGAAAGTATACAAACTTAATAATGAAGAATAAGAATCTACTAAGTGGTCAAGTTCTACTAATGAATTAGTCGTTTTTTGCTCTTTATTAGAAAAGTTGGTAAAAATAATTACCAGACAATTAGTGGCCGACTGTTTACTCCTTCATTAACAATTTTTTTTACTAATTCAAATTTAGTCTTACTACAAAATCTCAAATTAAATCCAAAAATCAATATTTTATGCCGTAGAGTATTCCCTATCCTCTCTCAAGAACAAACCTGTTCTGAGTCTGGGATTTCCCGTAGCATTCTTTCCTGGTAAAACCCGCAAATATACCAAATGGAAGTTCGATATCTGCACGTATGAAAGCCTTTTTTGTACATATGCACTAGGTAGAAAGAGTTTCCACACCTGATATTGAAAATAAAAGTACTCGCAAATGTCATAAGACGAGAAAACGCAAACTGTATATAAAATGTAAATGAAATTTAAAAAAACAGAAGTCGATGCAAAATCGTAAAATTTCAAAAAAATTTGGAGCAATAGCAACGTTAAAATAAACCTGACTAAATGAAACGATCAATAGGGATGAAATCTAAAACAAACAAGTAAATACAGTAAAATTCTCGCTTATTCGAACTTCGCTTGTTTAGCAACTTGGCTAACAATGTCGGACCTCGCTTATTCGACGGTGGGCAGGTACATTACTGCCTTTGCCGGTCTAGCGAGGTTAGGAGATCGTCTGGAACTGATCACGTCGAGCAAGCGAAATTGTACTGTAAAATATATAAAAATTTAACTAATTTAATGAAAAATGGGCATCAAAGGCTTAAAAAAATGTTGATCATGGCTAAAAACCCTGCTAAAACAACGAACAATTATCAGAATTTGTATAAATGTACCAAGAAATAATAACACTAGATAAAGATGATAAGTAATTAAATCATCCTCAGTATTTATTTATTATGTAAAGCATTAAAAAAGTGCTTCGTCTTAAAATTGTATATTGTAATCATTCGACAATTTATTTGGAACTGAGTATTATGTAATACACACAAAACAACCTGCAATTGTATGTCATATCAATGACTCACATTCTGAAGCAAGTAAACATAAGTATTGTTCAAAGTCCACTTCGCGAATTAACCCGGTATCGTTTTTAAAGTATGCAGCGAACAAGTAAACAATGTCATTGGCTATTCTATTTTTATACATTTTTTAATATTTAATAGTATTTTCTCGGGTTCTTCTTAATTTTTGACGATATTCGAGCATATTTTCAGACATTTACAAAATTCGGTTATTATTTATATTGTTTACAGTTTGTATTTAGTTTTAAGTAAATTTAAATACCCCTGTAGAATTTGGTTTATTTTTTGTTAAATTGACCATTTTTCCTATACCGATAACTTGAACAATTAGTAGACTAATTTGGACTTATATCATTAAAAACTTCTCTTTTTCTTCTTCGTTTGTTCCCAGTTAAAAATCACTACTATTTTAATATAAATTTTAACGCCCCAACAATTTATCAGAATTAATCAGTAACTTGACCAACGGAAACGGATGTCACTTGGCTCTAAGCATTGGATAGGTTATATTTAATACAGCACGAGCAGGCAAATATTCTCAACGTTTGATGTTCGACTCGAAAGAGCCGACAACCTTAATCCGCAATATCTTCCAGAATTGCCTTCTTGTACCTTCAAATTAATTTCTTTGTTTCCTAACATTACGCCATGAACAAAACCGAGTATTTTAATTCCTTACCCCCCTTTGCATTTATCATTTTACAGCTAACAAATTTATCGTCAATTTTTAATAAAATAAAAACTGAAAGAAACTAAAAATTAATACTTTTGTCATAAAGTTTACATTTTTTAAACAATAGTATCAGAAAGAATAATGGAATTTTATTAAATAGGTAAACGTAAATAATACCAAGTACAGATATTATGCCAGCTGTAGGCGATAAAGATTGACTGATCTAAAATATAAATAGGTCACGCCACTAGAGTATCGAGAAATAACTAAAATGCAAACAAAGTGGAAGCTCTTGAAAAATATCAAACAATTATAACAATAAATTACACATTTTAATTAAAATAAGTACATTAAGCTAAACAATATGAAATAAATTAATTTCAAAATATAAACGCAGCACAACCATTTTTATTTGTTAAATAACCCATCCTTGTAATTTAATTTTAAAAAAGATGCTAGCAGTCGATTGTTCGTTGAGTACAGTAATTATAACAGTTGATGTTTTTCTGCAATTGTACTATTGATTCAAAAAAGAAACCTTGTACTACATACTTTTAATTATTGATTTATTGATTTAAAATAACACATGACTTTTAAGTGAATTTTTTAAGTTTATTTTTATAATTCTAATATTAATAAGTAATCAACCTTATTTTATAACTCAATTTCCTTATTTCTTTTTCGTATATAAAACTGGAAATAATTCCATGGAATTAATTGTTTTATACAATTTTATTTATTTCGTTTTAAAAAATTTATCTCATTAATAAAGGCACGTGTACTTTTTTCAGTGTCATATGACGAACAAATAAATTTATTCACTGCAGACATCAACTAAGAATAATTTTGATTAAAAATAAATGTGGCTTGAGAAAGTGTCTAAGCAATCGATACTTCAGGATTAGTGACAAAAGTCGAAAATAAAACGTACATTCACTTTATTTGCAAATAGAAACGCGTACATTATCAGCACACGTGTTGTTGCCAAAACTCGTTATATTTATTTTATTGAGTATTATATACGTTTTTTAATATTCCAATAAATCCAAGAAATAGTTTACGCGTTTCCATAGACATTAAAACGTGAACGTATACATAGTATGAAACATAACACTACATTCATATTATATGAATGTATTATATTACATGCCTATGTGCCTATGATTCATATTCTTTGTCAGGTAATGAAGGTCAACTTTTCAAATTATTATGTTTTGTTTATTACTTAGATACCTAAAGAATATTATCGATAAGGTGGTATTTATATGTAAATTTTATAATATTTTCTACCGTTTTATACGTACCCAAAAATGTATCTTTTGTATCAGTTATAATATATATTTAATCTAAATAATTCTGTTATAATTTTTTTTTCATGTTTATATTTTCAAAAAAAAGTAATCTCTTTTATTACATAATACAAGTTTAATCTGATTGTACGTACGTAATATTCCATTTATTACCTAAGACATAAAGTATCATCGCTTTTTTAATCTCTCCCACATCTCGGACACTTCGCTATTTAAAAGTGTACCTCAGTTAAAAAAACAGCCATTTTTATTAATTATACCTAATCTATCTTATTTTCAAGTCAAAATGGTACTTCAAATATGGCAGACGCAAAATTGAAAAATCATGCAAATTTGCTTAAAACTTGTTATTCAGAGTTTTTGGGAGTCGCTGAGTGCAAATATTATAAATATGAAGTCAAAATTTCAAAAGTTGGTAGTTTTACGAAATACAAAATGGCAGATCTAATATGGCGGACGAAAAATTGTTTAAAACACGACGATTGGCTTCAAACTTGTTACCTGGAGCTTACGGGATCACTGATTGCGAGTATGAGTTTTTAGAAATTTACAATGGCTGATCCAATATGGCGAACCAGTTTCTGATAAATTCAGTCGACTCATTTAAAACTGACTGCTCGAGGGTTATTAGGGTCGCTGATAACAAATCTTATGTCACATTTTCAACATTTTCAAAGTTCAAAATGGCGAATCCAATATGGCGGAAAAAATTCACACATTTTTGTTGACCTGGCTGCTCAGAAGTTTTTTATAGTCTCTTACTACTAATCAACAAAGTTGACATCAACAAATGTGAATTTTTGTTTGTCATGTGATGAAGACAAATGTCTAAAGTAGAAGATCCTTTCAGCAAATCCGATAGATTTTTATTACTTTAAACTGTTATATTGGATCCAATTTCGCAAATCCCTCATGAAATTCATGATCAGCGACCCCGGAATACCCCAATTGATCAGATTTTTTACCTTAAAAGTCCCTCAATTGAAAGAACTTTCGGAAATCAGTGTAGTTCAAATCATTTTAATAGAAATAAAGACGTATTACATTTAACCCTAGAGACCTTGCATACTGCAAAAAAGTCTGATAATGAACATGACAACAAAGTCTTTCTTCACAATTAATAATCGCTCCATTTGCGAAACGCTAGGCAAAAAGAAAGTCTTGGAATCTAACGTTTTAAATCAACGATTATCGCGTACAAAAGGTGATCGCGAAAAAACTGAGCGTATCGCAAATTCAGGTCAAAGATCGGCGTAAACTGCATTGCGCCGGGAATTCCGACCGTGTGAATTCGAGGTCCCTTGACCTTGCTACGTTGGCTTGCGATACTATAGGCAAACGTGCATCTACCCAAGAAGTGCATATTTGCATCACAACCCAAAGCACGTGGAGGTGTATTATATAGACTGACTAAACGTGTCTTGTTCACATTTATATAGTCGAGTCGTTCGCCGCAATCTCTGATTGTGGGTTGCTCCAGGGGACTTCGATCCATTTGATCGCATTCTAGAAAGTCCCCTTGGCGCTACTGTAGATCAGCCAGGCTATTGCGATCTCGGTTGATGCCACGGGTTAAATTAAGAATGAATGGCATGACTACGTAGCCTCTGTTCTATTGGCCAGATGATACTACGACTCGTTAGCGAAGACGCAAAAGTCGTTAATACCGTCTTTGTGAAAATGCATATATAGTCGATACAACACACGTGCGCCACGCGCAGCAAGTGCCTTTAGCCGGACTCTCGATGTTTACGTATACTTCGCGCTTTGCGACTAACGATAAAATACTTATTAAACCGACCATTCGTGTGGGATGCATATTGTATAAACTCACAACTCGGTGAGTCATTGGTTAAAATAACCGGTGGGTGTGAATAGACTGAGTTAGCGTCGGGTGGGTCATTCAAGCAGGAATGAAATGATACTTCCACTAAGACAATCTGCAAGTTTCCTCAAATTTAAACCCAATAAACAATGAAGACAATAATTAATTATGCACGAAGAAGACTTTGCTAACAGGCCAAACAATTATTGCTACATAGGCGACATTTGGAGAAAATACATTTAAAAAACACGTGTAGTCACACAAAAAGTTTTAACATCGAGACATTTTAAGCCCATACTATGTGTAACTAGGAAACAAAGTCTTACTTATTTAAAATTTATAGGAATATTAATAACATTTTAAATATAAAATCACTTTGCTAGAAACTCTGTAAAAATTGATCCTAGTAGATCCACATAAACAATAAGACTCGATTATCTCCAACGGAAGGCTTAATTGAAGAAGTTTCCTTATTGATTAATGGGATAGGGTATATAACAAACGTAACCTACGTCAATTTTATGATATTAAAGGGCAATCGATTTAACGTTTCTTAATCATGTCTCATACCGATACGACATGCTATATACGCACTAATGAAATTAGTTATCTTGTATTAGCGACCGTAAGTTACCCCTGTATTGGAAGATATGATCAGTTTTTTACTATTTCTTTTAGATGTGAAATGCTGCAAGATTTGTAGCCAGAAATTCTATTTTTTTTAGTAGTACACAAAGTGTATGATACTAAACTTGTTACATGCATGTCAGAATATAAATGTCCTCGTATTTTTAAAATTCGAAGTGAATTCAATGGAATCGTAAAAGTTCATCCACCTTATTGAATCGTCCATTTTTTTATTTTGAAAATACAAATTCGGATTCGTTATCAGCTAACATCAAAATACCTTAATACAAACTTAATCAATATATATCGAAAAACAAACAAGTTGAAAATTATTCTTTTTAATGCAATTCTTTGTGTGCTGTTTGTACCGTTTGTTTATAATAATTTTGCACTTAATTTATTGTAAATTCTAAGTATATAATATTGGAGACCAATATTTTAGTATATATAGTACCTACACTGAGAGAAATTGTAACAATTTTTACTATTTTGACTAAGAATTCGAGCACAGACGTGAAATCATGTTACTTTTTACTATTATTTTAGTAAATCTTCCTACTTTTTATAGAAGAAAGTGCTATCTGGATAGGAAAATTTACTAAAATAAGTAGGCGAAATAGTAAAAATTGTTATACAATTTCTCTCAGTGTACGTATTATTAATAAACCATTTCATGTTCGTCCATAACATACGAAAGATGTCAACTACGTCTCAAAGAATTAAAATAAAACAGTGTTATAAAAAAGGTAGTAAATAATTAAAAAATAATTGTAAGCTGTACTAAAATTATAGTAGCAATATTCATTCTAATCTTTTCTTATTTTTTGGACAAAGTTTAATAATAGGGAATCAAGTTCTACGCTCGGAAAGTTAAAAATTATTTTAAAAATCCCGACGTTCCCCGAACTCGTTCGGATATTGAGGATTTGAGAAAAGTTTGACGGAAACATTATTAGTAAATGTATGCAAAACATTTCTGAATAATTCGGAAACTCGGTATATTTCACAAATTAATTCGAAATCCGCTGAAAGTAAATATTCCAGTTCTAGAGAATTACGCGGCAGAGTGTTGGCCTTATTTATAGTTGTAAAAACAAACGCGCCAGTGGTCAAGCGTGCTAAAGTGTATGATTATCGTGCAGCAGACTCGGGTTCGAATCTCCGTCGAAGTATTTTGGTAAATGTAGAATTAAACTTTTTCTTGCACTTTCTTTTTTTAAATTGTTTCAAATTTTTCTTTCGTTTCTTTGTATCGTAATATGTCTCCAAATTTTCTCAAATCCTCAACATCCGAACGAGTTCAAGAATTTTCACTGGATTATTTTTTTCCGTGCAATTATGTTTATTTTATGATGGTTTTATATTTAACCATATCAGATATTGCACTGAGAAAAGTGTATTTTATCAGTTACTATCCCTTGGCTTTTAAAAAGTGTATTATAGCCCTTAAAAGAAAGATTATAACTAGTAAAATCCTCCGTCTTTCAGCATTTGTTTTTGACAGGTTATACGAAACTGTATTAACTCTCCTATTTTAAAAGAATGTTTTATTATGACTAAAAGAAGGCATTTTTAATATTTTAATTTGCTAGATAAATTTCCATAAACACAAATTGCAAAAGAGAAAAGGCTAAAATAAACTGACATATTGGTTAGAATAATCTAAAATCTTCGTCTTTTAACAGGTAATAGAAAGATGGCAATCCCTATGCGTAAAATACTATCTTTTACGGAGCATAAGAATTCTAATACTGGGTAAAAAAACTTTTCTCTGTGTACCTTACGTACTACTTGCTACATTAATCATTAGATTAAAGTAGTCTTAATAATTTTCTTCCTTAATTTTGCTATGTAAATTTTCTAAATTCCATCAATATTAATACATTCAAACTGACGACAGAATTCAGATCCATAAAAATTTAAATCTACTCCAAATATTATATACGTATATAAGACTCTCAAAATCCTAACGGCGGATTCGTCATTCGTTAAAAAATCGTTATCAGAAAACGCAACAAAACAGAAACGTTTTCAGGAAAAAAAAATTTCCTATCAATTATTCTTTCAATAACAAAATCAAAACAACAATCTCGAAATATACGTTCAATATTGAGAAATAAAACCAAATCTAAGAGATGGTCTAGGACGGAACCAGTTTTTTTTGTTTACGACGGCGGGGACTTATCTTAATGCAAAACGGAAGAAGCGTGAGCACGATTACGGCCTTGAAGAAAAATTTAAAACCACGACGAACCTACGCAGCTAGCAAATGGTAACGCGATATCTGATATTCCTTTACGGGTATTGAATATCACAACATCGTGAAGATAGTTCGCTGCACTTGAAAGAGGCGAGCTTCAAGGATGTTTTCGTGCATCGAGAGGTTTGTCCGATGTAAACAAAGAAACTGCGTTCTTTCGAGACTCCATCCTATTGTCGCATTACGTGCAATAAAAATAGTACTGCAATTCGAGTGTACGTGATGCAAGTAGGTGTAAACAATGACACACATTTTGTGAATGAAAGATTTATGAAAAAAAAAAGTAAAAACAAGCTTTTTTTGTGCCGTGTAAATAAACTTACATTACATCATACAGAACCAGATGTTTAAATTTTGTCTTACCAATTTTTAAAAATCTATTTATTCTGCTTTTATCAATAATAAAGCGAAATTATATGAAAATATCGTAATCAGTTCAGGAAAATGCTAACAATTTGTTGACAATGCTATATTGCGTTTGAATTTTTAACATTATTAATTTTCGATGCCATTTTTAATCTCTTCATGTTAGGTAGTGTCATTTTTATTTTAATAAAAATCTTCGTTTAGTTTATTTTTTTAATCCATTATAGTTATTACTTAAATTATTATTAATAATATGTAATTTGTTGATCAGCATTCATTCATATTTAATTGTCTTATTCATAGTGAATTGGTTGAGCATTGTTTATTTTTCATTATATTAAGTTTGCTACTTTGTTTAAATTACACAAATGGTTGAGAACTATAAGGGGAATTAAAAAACAATAAATTTGTCAAAAAGTTCGCTCTCATTCTGTTTTATTAAATAATAAACTCGATTTTGTTAAATGTCTGTATACTCCACAATTATCTGCATGTTTCTCTCACTTTTTTGTAGTTAGCAGTTTAGTAATTCGAACGTAATTGTAGGAAATGTCGTTTAATTACGTTCATTATCGCGCAATAATTGATACATGTGCACTGATAAAAAGATTGGTAATTCAACTAAATCGTTTATTGGCCATTATTTATATCATCAATCATCATTTCACGTGTAATACCATTGTTTCAATTGCGATGATTTCGCAATAATAAAGTGTTATCTTTTATAAAATAATGCCAGACATAACTGACAATTAATACTTGCAATTAATTCTTAATTTCATATTAAAATCCCCATAATCAGATAGAATATCGATAATTTTAAAAACATGACGAAATAAATCTAATGTTTTACCTCCTGTTGATTCGTGCATTTATTTTTCAACCGGATGAAAAATCCTTCATCAGGGCCGTAAAAGGGAAACGTTACGAATACAAGACGTAATTGTTTCATCTCCGACGCACGTAACTGGTGACGTCATGGCGCCATATTTGTTACGATTATCAAACGCGTTAAAGGCATTTAATAAGAAACGAGATCACGGAATACGGAAAACATTACCTTTTTTATCAGCAGACAAAATCTATCGATTGTCACAATTTGATTACTTTTAAATAATACTAAAATATGTAAATGGAATGTCAAACATGTATAACATAAATATGTTTACTATTTACATATTGACTAAAGTATCCTTCACTTGAAAGTTCAAGCAAATTGGATTAACCAGTTCACTGGTTAATGACTCATCATACCCAGGGTTTGAGTATGCTGGTATGCTTGTATATTACTTGTTTTTCTTTCATTTGAACAAAAATTTAAAATTGAAATTCACAAATTTATTTTTTGATATTTATAAAAGTTTGCCTTATTCCTTCCCTACTTAGACTACTTTTAATTAAATCAGATATTGCAAAATATTTTGTTGACCAAAAAAGGTCAGCTGAGAATTATTCCGGCATTTTAAAATTTTTGATTCCTCAATTATTCCTCACTTCTTACAGCATCAACTAATGAAAGTACAGAAAAACTAGAAGACTTAAAATGTTTTTTTTTTTCAAATATTTAACCCATTAACGCCTGAAATGACAACTTTTTATACTTCATTTTCAATGAAGTATTTCGTATGAAAATCAAAGTTGAAAACAATTGAGAGGTACGTATCCTACTGCTTTCGAGGTCGCTCTTCAAGATTCCGAGGTCAAAATTGAGTTTCAGCCATCAGAAATTCCAATATGGCGCCGGATATGAAAAAAATTTCCAAAAAATTGGGAATTTTTTATTCTTATCAATTTTTTTCGAGCTATTAGATTATTGGAATTTTATCGAAACCTTGCATAATGGTGTATAAAATAGTTGAATTTTAAGAAAAAATTTAACTTTTATACCCTACATCATTGTAACGACCTCAAAATGGCGTCAACAATGAAAATTTCTTTGAGAAATTTCTGGACGCTCTAACTCAAAAACTACGAACTTTTTAAAAAAAATGCCTAGAATGAAAAGTTCTTAAAATTCATCAAGCGATATAGTGGAATTTCTTCAAAATTTTTTGATGACATTTAGAGAAATTTTTTTTCAACATTTTTTTCAAAATTGTAATTTATTTACAAAAAATTTTGAAAAAATTTAGTTATTCTCTGATGAATTGTAAGTTATTTGTTCTTTGCAATTTTTATGAAAAGTTGATAGTTTTCGAGGAAATATTATAGTTTAGGATATATTCCCCCCCCCCCCCAATTTTAACTGTTGGAAAAAATTGCAAAAAACAAAAAACTCGTAGAATTCAGAAATGAATACACCAAATTTGTTTCAGCATTTTTCATAAATAAATTAAAATTTTGAAAAAAATTTTCAAAAAAAATTTCTCATAATGTCATCACAAAAATCTGAAAAAATTCCACTATATTTCTCGATTAATTCTAAGAAATTTTCATTCTTAGCATTTTTTTATAACAGCACGTCGTTTTTGAGTTAGAACGTACAGAAATTTGTCAAAGAATTTTTCATCGTTGACGCCATTTTGAGGTCGTTAGAATGATGTTGGGAATAAAAGTAAAACTTTTCTTAAAATTTAACTGTTTTTTGCACCATTATGCACGGCTCAGTAGAATTCCATTATTCTAATAGCTCGAAAAAAATTGATAGGAATAAAAAATTCCCAATTTTTTTGAATTTTTTTTTAAATTCAGCGCCATATTGGAATTTCTGATGGCTGGAACTCAATTTTGACTTCGGAATCTTGAAGAACGACCTCGAAAGCAGTAGGATACGTACCTCTCAATTGTTTTCAACTTTGATTTTGATACGAAATACTTGATTGAAAATGAAGTATAAAAATTGTCATTTCGGGCGTTAATGGGTTAATATCTAATACTTTTGGGTATCGTATTCAATATATTCAGTCAAAAATCAGAATTTTTAATAAGGACGATTCTAGACGACTCTATATCATAAATCGAATCAGATTTTCGCACAAAAAAAAATCTGTTGTGACTAAATCAAGAGCTTAAGCAGTGATGAATGTCGAGAATCGTGACACCAGCGCAGTAGAGATGCGCATCGTTAGTCAGAGTCACTGATCCGAGAACCTTATACGGAAGGACGAGTGGCGGGACATTAACCAGTTGCAACGTTGTATCGCAACGAGCAGCTCTATACAGGGCGCGAATAGAATTTTTTGCCAATGACGCACAAAAGGCAATGCCCGTCGGAAGCTCCATTGCGAGAAAATTCGACCCACTTGGTCTAAAATAAATCACGCACATCTTTTCCCGAGGTTCTATCGAATTTTCCACACAATTACTACGATGCGCGCAAGTCTATGAGTGCCTTGAACCAGTTCGAACTAAGAATGAAAGTATTGTTTCAACTTTTCTTTGTTATCCACGTGTTACTTATTCCCTGTACTTACAATTGGAATTCATGTCATCCGCGATCGGTAAACTTTAAACTTTGTTTCACATTTCTACGTATGGAAAATTCTATGTATCGCTTTATGCGTTTATTAACTCGGTGATATTGAACAATGCGTATGAAACTGTGTAAAGCACTCAATTCATAACATCCAATGCATAATCACAATTTTTTTACAAATTTTATTTCATAATACAACTTTAAAATCAAGCAATTCTTTATTGTACCAAGGAGAAAAACATTTCTTAATATATTTCCACTTTTCAAATTAATATTGAGACGAATAATTATTGACAATGTTTGAGGTACCAATTAAATGTTACTAAACAAAATTACTGAATGATAAAAAACTCTAAATGAATTTTGTTGAGAGAGGTAGTGCTCTCCAATAAATCACACGATGCAGAAAGAGGTCACGAAACAACTTTTCTTTGATTTCGCTCGTTAGCGTCGATCTTTCGTGTTATGATCCGAATTAAAAGCCATCAGTGCTTCCTTTCATGTGGGATCATTTTTAAAGGAACTAATGAAAGCACTGGCACAGATTACTTGTGTGCAATACGTCGCGAAATTACTTACCTTGTTATAATTAATGTAAACCACTTTCAGCTCATCTTCCGTTGACAATTCCGTGTTGGGACTGTTAGGAGGACTTTTTGGACTGAAAAATATAAAAAACACATATTATTCCTTAGTGATTTAATATGTTATAACTTTAAAATTATAAGAAAATTACCACATTTTATACAAATATTTTCATGTGCATGCAAATTCGTCGACATCATTTAATTCTACATCAATAATGGTGAGAAAATATTTGTTCGATGGATTGCACGAAATAGTACATTGTGCAACTAGGGAACAAAATAAGTGTTTGGTGACGAGTGGCAATTCGCATGAGTCTGCAAACACTTATTTTTCCTTATCACACACATTCAATAAGTTACGTAACTATTTTCTCATACGTGTGAGAAACTTATTTTGCTCCCTAGGAAGAAAAAGTGCTGTTTTGAACCCTATGTCACATATCCTAACATCAAAGTGCCAAAACGGATATTTTAAAACACTTTTCGAATCAGGTATCTTAAAAACCTAACTTGATGAATCGAATTGAACAACAGATTTGTTTTCAGTTTTTTCGATGACGAATAAATATTATCTATCGATATAAAAAAGTAAATTTTGTTCCATAAAGTCTAACATTTTGCCATCACTGTGTTTATTATCTATCTCTATTTTATTTGTACTACGAATTATAAACTTCTTTGACTTCTATTGCTAGCTATTAAATCATGTTTGCATCCTACTTTTTTTGTCTACGAATTTCTAATTATAATGTTCATTTTTGTTTTATGACCTTACATTTTCGACTTTTCATTTGTTTTTATGTTTGTCCATTTGTGTAATGTCTCAAAAGTGTCAGAAGATACTATATCTCCCATATGCAATATTGGCAATCGATAAAACAAACACTAGGAAACACAAATTACTGAAGGCAGCGAATTTGCATAAAGACATGTAGATAATTTTCTTCAACCGTTGCAAGTGTCACATCTACTTAACTTAATATTTGAAAATAACAAATTATCTCTGAACATTTTATCCTAAAGCGCCATAAAACACCGTTCTTAGAGATTATATTTAATTAGAGGTATATATGAAATTCATGGGAAGATTATGTAAAAAGCTGAAAATATAACTACTTGAATTTAAAAAAATTAATTGCTTGGAAGACTCCGAGGGGTAAGTTAAAATTAAGAGCTTTTTAACATGACACTAGAACTTTTGCAATTGCCTATCGCAGTTCATTTTTTATTGATAATTTTTTCAAAGTCGTATAGAAAGTAATTAAAATAATTTTGATGCCGTTGATATAGTAAGTCCAGCTTGATTAGTATTAAAATATATCAAAGAAACTGAAGATTTTAAAAAATTGGTTGATCATCAAACAGTTCATTTGATTCTTTGCAAAGAAATAATTTCTCTCATTCTTATGATTTATAGGAATATTTTTGAAAGTCTAATCATTAATTAACATCTTTGTTCTGCGCAAACAAAATAAGAAATCATGAAACTCATTATTTATTCAAGTCCAAAAAAATCAAAACAAAAATATAAATTAGATAGTATTATGATGTTAGCTATGTTTTTGCGTGAAACGAAATTTATATTACTGATTTTGATGTAAAGAATATAAAAAAAATCTCACAATGAAATCATTGAACTTTACTTAAAAAAATGACCAAATAACTGAAATGTCTTAAATCAAAGATTTTTATCTAAATCATTATTTAAAAAAAATTGTTGACAGTTTACTAACAACTTCATATTAATGGCAACGAGAAAATATTTGATCATGTATCAATAAAAAGTAAATTTATATTAAAAATAATAAAAATTGAAAAAAGTATTGAATGAATTGGCAATTTATCACAAAGAATAACGATATTCCGTAGCAACCAATTTGGGTTATCAGTGAAAATTATAATTTCGTCGTCAAATGCGATTAGTGTCAATTACGCACCACCGCACAGTCGAAAGACTAAACTCGCAAATGACTTATGTCTGTATGGCTATATGTGATGCTCTACATTGCTTTATATATAACAAAAACACGTAAATCTTGTCACGTCCGAAAACCTTTTTTTAGTCGACAACAAAGAGGGTCTACAGCGCTTGCTAAACTTGGAAAATTTTCACCTTATAGATGACGGCTCTTTGTTTCGGCTCGTTTTTTAAAATGATTGCCAAAGGCGCGTAAATATGTCTGGAACAGAAAGTGTGTCCTCCACAAAGCCCATATGCGCATCATGATACAAAAGAAGTTTGGAGGTCATTCATCTGCCTCGAGTTTAACGTTTTTCTTTATTTTTTCAGATGCTACGATTTGGACGGGTTAATAAACAATACTATTTCAGAACGAGGAAATAAAAAAAATAAACACGTTCTTCAAACGAAATGTGGTTAAATTTCTTTAGTTCAATATCGAAACTAAAAATGTTATTATTTTTATTTTTAACCATGCATTACATTCAATAATTATGAGAGTAATTATTTTTAATGTTTAGTTCATTGATTTTAATGATTTTTATGTAAATGTAAATAAATGTAACATAATGCACGGGAAAAAATGTTTCACAGCTTTATTCATCCTCTAAAAGCATGAGGTCACCATGCAACAGCCCATGCTTTTACAGGATAAGAAAACAGTGAAACAAGAGCATGATGCCAAACCATGAAAGAAAACCTAGAAATTTCTCTGTTAATAAATGTAGCTTATAAAAAAACTCTTTTCAGTAAAAAAGACGTTTGAACGTAACTAAAAAATATGCAGAAAATAAAGCAAAATTTCTAGACTCGAAAACAATTTAATTATTCCGATAAGAAACAAGTCAAAGACAACTTGGTACTGGCATAAATAAAACATTTAAACATTAAATTCCATTTTTAATGATGAATTTGATTGAAAGTAAGAAACTAGTCAAACATATTTTCCGAAATTGGAAATTCGCTAACGACGGCTTCGATTTCAACCTCCACTTAGTCCATATACGATTTAATGAGAATAAGTAAATTGTGCATTAGTGCGTGCAGAATAACACGGACATACTTAATTATATGAAAAAAATCTATAAATGTCTTAACAAAACGCAGATAAATTTACACGAGTCGTTTGTTTTAACTCTTGAAATATGCGTATCTTCTTTGTAAGATGTTCGTTAACACATAAGAAATGAAAGGAAATCCTTCAAAGAAACCGCTAATAAATGGTGCGTTTAATATACAACGTTTTGTTGAAAAGGACAACGTTAAAAACGCAATTATATTTTCTTTTGCGTGCAATGATTTTGCAGAGATAATCGTAACGCCGGAATCTCATTAAACAAATATTAGATCACTGTCCTATTTCATGACTTATGGCTGTTCAAACATGATGAAATACCTATTTTTGCAATGCTGTAAACGAGGTTTGTGTGCCAGTACTTTTATAAAATTAATCTGTACTTTTATAATATAAAAATAAAATTGAAATTCAAACAATTCAAATTGCTTTACCTGCTATGAAAACGAGTTGACTTAACATGTAAAAACATTAAGTGTAGAAATAATATTTTTCTTATAGCGAAACTGTTTGCAAATTTTGTCATTCTTTTTCAAAATTGCCGATAATGTACATAATTTTTTCTCAATTAAAATTAAAGACAAACCAATTTTTATGTTCAGATTTGTTATTTAGCCGTATATTTAGCGAGACATTTTTTAAAAACTATTTACATGAATTTTTATTTAAGGCTGAACTAAGCAATATTTTAATTGTTCACATGAAATATAATGATTTTCACGATGTAAATATGACTGAAACGGAGTGAGCACATCTACTGCACCACGACAGAGCGTAGTAGACTCCATAATGGTTCCGCCACAGTAAGATTGGTGGGACGGCTGGCGTCCCACGGTCTTGAGAGCTAGTTTAATCGTTATTTAGAAAGTAACCCTTCTTGCTCCATTCCGTTTATTGAATACTTTACATATTAGAACATAAAATAATTATGAGAATAGATAAAATAACATTTTTTTGGGTTGTCTTTGTTTATGGCACACTTTATCTATTATGATTTTTCATATTTTACAGACATGATTTTTAGTTTAAAAGCTGTATTCATATTATTGTTATTATAGTAATTTTGGTACAAAAGGTTTAAAGAAAAGATATGACTTTAACATGCCACGTGTATTTTTGTCCAGATTGACCTACCTATCGCGGGGAGTGTCTCTGCGAGATGAAGCCAAGGAATGCCTTGCTGATGAATGTGTAGAATCTCTTTGAGCTTCTCTGAGAAGTCGTAGATACTCTTCACCACCACTACTGAATGGTAAGGGCGTTACTCTGTCTGCTGGTAATGGGTTCAGTTCCACCCAGGATTCTGAAATAAAAACATTTATTTAGCCAAATTTTCCAATAAAGATAAAATTAGTTTGGGTCGGGAACAACGCCAGTAAATGTTATCATCGAATTCAATTTCGTTTAAATATCAAATTTAATTTCGAAATTCATCTTTTGTATTTTCATATTTAACCGTTACTTTAAAAATGAAATAGAAACAAAAGCCTGATTTAAATAAACTAATGAGTCAAATGATATTTTGCAGTTGTTAACATTTTAAGCAATTCTAGCGAATGTAATTATGGTAGTGCTTATTTAAATGCCATTTCCCTGACGCGTGTGCCTACTCCGGTCAATGACCAGGAAAAACTTGTAAATTAAATGCCTATCTAGAAGTATAACAAAATAACATAATTTCGACACGAAGCGACGCTGTAAATCTATTACATCGCTTTCAAACTAACTAATCGCTAGTCTGGTACAATCACTAAGGGAAAGGTGTGGTTACAAAGGAGGCTATAACCACATATATCTTGATTTAGTAACGACGATTTATCGAATGGTTTAGGTAAATCAATTTTTATAAATTATCAATTTTAAAATACCAATAACATTAATTTGGAGTTTGAATACAATATATCATAATAATAATAATAAAAATATTTGATGTTTGTACTCTTCAAAAGTCAAGAACTCGTCTGCAAAATTACATTTTTATCACTTTAAAAAGAAATTCATCTTATTTGTTCTATTACTATCTGAAAAGAGTAATTATCAAACAACTATTGTAACCTAATTCTGCTGCAGTAAAATATTTTTTTAGCCCACATGTCTGCATATTAAAATTATTACAGATGACTTCTCTATTTAATAATATCGCCATTGAAAAATATTACTTCCGGTGTATCATATTTGTCATTGAGTTTATGGGATAGCCAGCTGTGATTGCAACGCGTTCAGACCCGCTCCGTCGAGCACGAAAACGGCATGACGTAAATGTCGTTTTAGCATCACCATTATTTTTTACAAATAACGCACATTTAGGATAGTAATATACATTTTAACCCAAATAAAACGATCACAATTAATTAAAAAATTAATTATTAGAATTCAATTATTAAAACAAATAGGAGGACTATTTTTCATTTTTAGTCAATGTTTCTAAAATGATTTACATATGAAAACCATGCTGAATATTTTCAGCAAATTTCTATGTGTAAATAATGATATTCGCATTTTGTCCAGTAAACGCGTCTTTATACTAAAACAGTTTCGCAATGATCAAAAGCTCTGTATTTACGGTGCAGTCGACTAAAAACGCACGTACTGAATTTACACGTTCTCTATATGTAACGCTTGAAAATACCTCTCATGGTGCATTTCACAATTTAGTGAAATCATTTTTTTACTTATTTTCATTTCATAATATTTATTTGAATGTCAGTTGAAATAAAAATCTGTTATATTATACAACTACTCACATTTTCTGTTTTTAGAATCTTACAAAGTATTATGATAAATTACTAACTTAATTAATGGTAATATATCATAATATGTTTCTTAACAATTCCTTATTTATACTAAATTATATACTATAGTTTAGTATAAATTGGGAATATGTAATTTCATCAATTTTAATACCCAAACTTGAGCGAGAAAATTATAATAAGTCTCTTTAAATTACTAGGAGTGAAAATTCATTCTTTATAGAGTGAAAATTGAAAGGTCAATCTTTAATGGTCAATTTTCACTCCGTTATATAAAGAATGAAGTCTCACTCCAAGAAATTTCGAAACATCATGTCTAATATTTCTAATCGATGCAAGATATAAAAATTGCACGGTAACAATATTTCATTATTTCAGGATGTGATTAAAAGTACTGCATTTCTGTACTGTTTCCGTATCTGGGCGATAAGAAGCTTTATTATACTATCCACGTGCATGGTTAAGTTACTGTGCCTTTTTCTTTTGGGCTTATCGCGTCTACCATCTCTAAATCACTTTATGCTCTTGAAAGAACAAAAGTAAAAGTGAATAAAACTACTGCTCACTTTTCTGGTTCGTTTGATCTCCAAGTGTTTTTCAGCGGTTACATAGACGTTTATTGTAATAGTCTCAAGTTATTGTGACTTTCCAAATAAGGACAAGTAAACAAAGAAAAACTAAAGGATTAAGAAATTTTACTAATGAGAAAAAAATTTTTCAGATCGTATTGAATTGGTTAAATTTCTTAATTGAAGGACCACAAATGTCAACAGAATTCAATTTTTGAGAAATGTATATATTTGTATTCTGAATACTCAAAAAAAATTAGTACAAGTCATTCAACACTGTGATTGGAAATTAGGAAATTATTTTTCTTATTAATCAGTATACCTTATTAGCAATTCATTTGTTAATTGTTAGGTCAGTATATAATAGTTAATAGACATATTTTTCTTCACTTTATGTCAAAGAGTGAAACTATTCGTTGTTTTGAGTGTTCTCAATCCTGTTCAATACAACAGGACCAAAGTGAATCACTAATCAAATAACAGACTCCTCTGTTTACTAACGTACACAAAAGTTCTAGTGACATCCTTAATAGCGGAAATGACTATCATATTCCTTGAAATGTTTTTTAAAGTGGCACAACCAATCGTTTGTCCGCAGACTTTTTTCGACGTATTAATTCGAGTTAAATTTATTTGAATAGTGGTTTCATAAAACTTTCCAAGTCTTCATGAGGGAGAAATATTTTTAAGGGAACCAATCAGTTTAGTGTAAAGTCAGCATAACAACACAATTGTAAACTATATAGGACAATAATAACAAACCTAAACTTGCTTCTTCGTTGTATTAACAGAATTGATTAATGTGAAAAAATCCTTTTTGATACACGTGTCCGTAAAGTAGACAATTTACGGACTCCTTTTAGTCCGTAAAGTGTGATTTTACGGACTGATCTCTGCACTTTATTAAAAACAGTCGGTGAAGTGCCTACTTTTGCGAACAGTGTATACAAAAATAGTGTTCGCTCCTCGGCAGTAAAATTGAACTTTACGGCCTAGGACTGAAAAGTACTATTATCAGAAATATATTAATTATTAGTCAAATTCGTGGTAAAATAATTATACAGTACTAACTATGACACTAATTTAGTAGATTTAATACGGTAGTAAGGGAAAGTTTATCCATGCATTCACTGAAAACAAAATTTAGTAATGAAAATTACTTATTTCCAGTAAATGGATTCTTTCATTAGTTGTAACAAAATATTTATTAGAAAGAATATTCACTGTTTACGTGAAAAAAAAATTCCTTGAATAAAATTAATATTTGCTTAATTCCTCCAAATATTTTATTTTTTTCAAGAAAATATTTGTTAGTTTCAGTACATATTTTCTTCAAAAAAGTATACATTTACTTCACCGCATTAAATAATTTCTTCCTTTGAAGAAATTGGGGAATGTCGAGCATTTCCGACGCCTTATCCTCGATTTTAAAATTCTCAATATTGAAAAGCTTGTACTATAAGTTCAACTTTGTACTATAAATAAATGACAACAAAAATAAGTTATAAAAATCATCCTTTAAAAAATCCTATTTTAGAGTTTTGAAAGTAATGAAAAACCCATCAGCCTATTTTTAATTTTGGAGTCAAGTTTCGATATTCGGGATGTAAATTTGTCATAGAATAATACAAAAGATAATAAAACAACAAATGAAAATGATAAAAAATACATTAAAATACAAAAATACAGAATAATATTCTCATATTTTAATTGCGTAGAACCATTATCAGATTTCAAAGCATGCCCGTATGCCATACCAAGTTATAAGGCGCAATGACGTAAGTCACGCACTTCCCTTTCCCTTTCTTTTTTTCTCATCCCCTTCACGTCGTCGCAGTCAAAATGGATCGAATTCGGACACCAGACTTTCGTATTCAACGACCTCGGTTTCATACATCAAGCAAAATTTGACAATACCCACAGGAATAATTTATATACGTAAAAGGTAAACAAATAAACAGCTGACCTTCTCAATGACCGCCAATATTATTATGTCTGCATCACGCGTAATCCGTTGATTTAATGGGATGTCATTACCGGAGGAAGTCATACGGAAACATATAATTTAACGATTGATGATCAATCTTTTATTTTTATCAAGTACCGTAACTTGTTATATATTTTACCAAGAAATGTAACGCATTGAAATCATAAAAAAACTTGTCTACGTGCTAAGTTTTTTTTAATCAACTTGTTTCATATTTGAACCAGAGGAATAATAACCTCTCTATATCGCATATTTTAAAATAACTATAATTCTAACAATAAATGGTGTTATGTAGAAGTATATATAATAAAAAAATATAAAAGGTCGGCTTTGTCCTACAATTTGGTTTGTAAATGCAGTAACCTCTTGAAAATGAACACAAGTTTTTCGAAACGTCGAGGAAAACTCACATCAAACCAAAATGTAACAATTTGTTCCAATTAACAACTTTTTCTGCATGTAGTACAAATTTTATTTTTTAAGCACCTCTTAAAAGTTCTATATTTGCCTTAAACCGGACACAATCGCATGCGAATTAAAATTCTGTATCATGCGTGCAAATATTTCGCATATAGCCTAGAGTAAACATTACCCCCTACCCCTACCTAAAGGCAATAGACTCCAGTCCTGACGAGGATAAAGGCGGGAAGGTCAATTGTTTCCTTTCGGGTCATTTTCGTCAGGTTGTTTTCATGATGCTGAATGACCTTGGATGTTTGTTATGTACTGGTTTGTTTACATCTTAAAGTTCACTGTGTACAATTTCTATCCTGATTGATTTCTGAACCCAACTGTTCAAATGTTATTAATGGAAACACATTGTCAAACATTAATTTATTTTTTATATTTTCTTAGTTTATATATACTTTTTTTTCATTTTCAGACGTCTTTTAAGGTTTTTAAAATTGTGCCTATATTGTAAGGAATAATTATTTTAAACCTTAAACAAATGCAGCAAATTTATATAAAAAAAAGTGCAAAATTGACGATTTGTTACAGTTTTTACTACAGAATTTTCAACAAACATTCCTTATAATTTGTCCAATCTGTGATTAATTAGAACTGATATTTAATAAGTCATTAATTTATTTGAATCAAAGTACATTAGAGTCCCGGTATATTTACCCACTCGGTTCCTCGCCTTCCTCTCCCGTATGGTTATATTTACCAAAAGAAGGGGAGGGTCCAGGCCCTTCCTGAGGCCACAGCCCGCAAGGTGGGGGAAAAAGAGAGTGGCGGCAGGTAAATATAATGAGACGGAACCTGGAAATTATGCTGGGATTCTGCTGTAAAAAAAAATGAAGAACTTTTGGGATATACTAAAACAATAAATACAAAATTCACTTGTAAACTGTTTTTAATTTTAATAAATCAGACAAATTAATAAATAAATTACCAACTTGTTAGTCACTGGACGAGTGATGGACAGCATGAAGGGCAGTAAATAAAAGCAGACAAATTCATTATTGCGATGTCCCGAATAAATTGAATGATTCAATGAACGTATATACATCTGTCTAAAAATAGATGTCAACCGGAATAACGTCTCGACAATCGGTTCCTTTGTCTTTTACTTTCCATTATCCATTGCGTTAAATTGGTATTTCCGATAATTGCAGTCATCAAAAGCTTCTACTTTTGCCAAATTCAACAAGGTATATTTTACAAAAAACTTTTTTTCACATAAATTATATGGTTGCTTATTTTTTAATATTTCTCGATTATTTCAATAAAATAAAACTACTTTTAAAATATATTTAAGCTTTTTAATTTCCCACCTTTTTCAAACATTACTCGTACATTTTTCTTTGTTTACATCTCAACAATTAGTAAGAGGACCGTATAGCTGAGAAGAAATTATTTGTTTATTTAAATTAAATTATTCGTACATGATTAATAAAAAGTTTAGATAAAATATGAAAGACAGTATCAAAGCTGCAGTTCAATTACAAAATGTAGTTATTACTCTTTCAGAAACAAGATTACCTTTTGAAGAGTGACTTTTCATTTCAGGACATTAAGAATGAAATTGGTATCAGTCTACAGAAATGGTTAAATATCTTATAATCGAGGGAAACTGATGTTGGCACAAAGTCAACAATTTCTATTTATGAAACAAGTGCAACTTTTTTGGAAAAAAAGCTTACAAATTTCTATGAAATAGAAAGTAATTGACTGCAATCTGATCAAGTATTGAGAAATTATAAGTGTACAAATTAATTGCAAACAGAAAATTTAAAAAATTGCCTATGTAAATTACACGCAACTTTGTTGAAAGTCTGGCAAGTTATATAGCACCAGAAGTAAAATGCCTAGGACTATATTTTCCTGGCGTCACCCCTTATTGCGTTCGTGTTGACAGTCACGTAGTCCCAAGAGTACCTGCGGTTTGAGTTCCTTTTGAGTAACAAATTTTACGAATTGCTTCCAACTGGTAAAACCACACGATATTAAAAAACATCAATTTATATACTATTAGACTAGTTTTTAAAAATTACTTAATTTTTTTTAGTTAAAACTAGTATGATGTAATTGTTTTATGACCTACTCAAAAAAAACAATAAACTACCCGAAATAATCATTTAATCATTAAAAAACGCTCGAATTTTTGTTTCAATCAACGTTATGCCGACTCTTATAAATATTTAATCAAACGTACTAATTTATTCGATTGAATGAAACATTAAGTATTTCGAATGTATTGAACATTTAGTTTGGTCCTTTTTATTATTACTATTTATGCAGTTTAAAGATTGATACAATAAATAAAATTCCTAGTCGTTTAATCAAATAACAAACATTTAAATTTATACATTCCACTCAAACTAGGATTAAAATCAGTATGGCATTAAAGAAGATTTAAAATTTAAAAAATCGTAGCTCGGAGTTAACGTATTCGCGTTTAACCTCTCTTAACCTAGAATTTTAAATTCAAAATCGGGACCAAGTTTTCTTGAAAGCGGATCGAGGAGAGTGTGGTATAAACTCATTATAGAAGCGTTGAAAACTTTTTAAATAAAACATAAAAACAGAAAAAATATCCCAATCCTGTTTTAAAGCATACGTGACAAAAGTCAGGATTTTTCTATTGATGATAGTCACGAATCTTCTATTGAGACGAGTCCGGTCATGTATCTCCGAATATCTTTTTTAAGGTATTACGTCGTAAACTTTTTTCTCGAAGTAAATTCAGCAAAGAAAGTAGCGAGAACCCTCAAGCTTTACGGTGTTTTGAATACATGATACTTTCACAAGATAGGTCAGTTTTATGACACGAAAAATGATGCCAACTCTTTGGATTACAGATTTATGTGATTTATACGACATTCTAGTCCTTCAAAATAATATTACGATTGAAGAAACCATTCCAGAATTATTCTGAAGAAAGCTGTTGACATTTTACACATGAATACTAATTGTTTTTTATTTTTTACCTTTCTCTGAAAGTGGATGTCAAGGAAGCAACGAGGGGGAGGGGGTTTGGACCCTGAATCTTTTTATGAAATATTTTATCATGTCATGAAACATTAAAAATCGTAAGCAGTTGCCTTTGAAAAAATGCTCATAATAACCCCTTTCCACGATAACGGTACGATATTTTAAACCGTTTAATTGTCGTGACATTCATCAAAAATTGAAGTGTGTAATTTGTTTGACACATATTAACAGCAGCATGGCAATTGGAGACATACTGGCCGCTAAGCGAATTATCACTTTTCCATTAATCGCTTATCGACGAATGTCATCGATCGGAAATATACGCGGCGAAGAAAAAATGATTGATGTACCGTATTCTGCAAATAACGAGAATTATTTATGCCTAATTCAACCCATACAAAAAAAATTCAACTGCTGGTTTCACATCTTCATACCACGCATCGTTCAAATACATTAAAAACATGATGCGTTTGCAACAACAAAGTAAATTTCACATCACATAAAATTTACTTCTTTTTGTCAATGAAAAATAATCCTTTATCAAGTATTTGATTTTATCACTTTCCATTTGACTTATTGAAACCTATTATCGTGCTTAAACAACCGTTATTTACGCTATCGATTATGGTTTTATTCTATTAATTTCTGAACACGAAAAACAAAGAATGTAACGGTTAAATGCACTATTCGATCATTCATTTCGATATTTGGCATAGAAAATATCAAAAAGTGTACTAATATGGTTTAAAAAATGTTTTCAGGAGGTATGGAAAAGTATTGCAAAATCGTTTTGTACAGTAGAATTCCGATATATTTACGTCCCAGCGTATTTGTTCGGTTCCGTCTCGTTATATTTGTCTGTCGTCGCTCCCTTTTTCCCCCACCTTTCGGGCTGGGGCCTCAAGAAGGGCCTGTTGTGACGTCAGGAACATAACGCGACTGAGAGGAGGAGAAGCGACGCCCTTCTTTTGGTAAATATAACGATACGGGAGGGAAGTCAAGGAACCGCATGGGTAAATATACCGGGACTCTACTGTACTATACTTTTATCAAATTAATAATTATAATAGCAACGCTTCAAAGGTAGAAAAAATAATGTAAAATTTGAAAAACTTTACATTATTTAAATTTGCATTGACTAATTTTTCAATTAACTTTTGTTAAGTCCATAATGTGTACAAATTATCACAGAAAATTATTGGCCTAATACACGACAAAAAATAAATGCTGGTTTTAGTCTCTAAATAGTAGGATATGGTACAACAAGATTTTGTAGTTGTTTTTACTATTTAAATAGTAGACTTGGCTACCTAGTTTGTCGAGGAAACTATTTAAATAGTACAATTAACTAAAAACTATGGTTGTGCCTTATTCTACTATCTACTTAGTACTTCCAACTATTTATCTGTGTACACATTTAAAACTATATACTGAATGTTTTAATTAGTTAATATTAATTTTTAAGAAATTTTACAAAATATTTTTATACAAATATAAATGATTTTTTTTTGTCATATGAGTATTTATACTATAAACTTTATTAAAAATCAAAACATTATTAAAACAGAAATAAACAAAGACCTCAACATTGTCTTAAATTCATCTCGATACGAAAATGTGTAATTATCTTTACAATGTCAATAAATATTAAATAGTGACTAGATTTTACATTAATTGCATCAACAATCACTTTATCGAGGAATAATTGGTAGAGTTTAATTTCTTAACTGAATAATCAGTAGTAATAAAAGGGCTCGAGACTGGTTTGAATATTGACATATCAAATCAACTAGGCTACTCGTATGAGTGTATACATAAGTAAGTTCACTCGACCTTTTGACCTAAGAAATGTGGATTATCAAGACATAAACTTAAGCTTGGATTGTTTTACATAATACCCATGCGTTTTTTTCTTTTAAAAACTTGCCAGGGTCAACTTTTCTCCAGTCAAAGAACAATGCATTCGCTAACAAGGCCGCTTTTGTGCTTTTTAAATATGGAGAACTAACTTTTTAACGAAAAAGTACATTTGTTAGTATTTCAAATGCGATATTGAATAATTTATTATTATTAAAAATTCTGTTTCTACCTTTCAGAAGTAATTTCATTTTGTTTCAATAAATTTATTGATAATGAGGACATAAATAAGGAAATTGATCAGTCATACTGTAATCATTCTCATTAAACCGAAATTAGAAAGGACTTATTACATTGTATTTTGTACTAGATGGTTTTTTGTTAATTTGTTGCTCTTCATTGGTGTTATTTAAGTCATCATCTCATGACAAAGAGAGAAGAGATATCGTGAACTAACACAAGAGGGTTTTTCTTCATTTTTGTTACTACATTAATATTTTGTTACTACAAAATAATGGTATGGGCTTTTCAAAGTTTAAATTCTGAATGTTTATTCCAAATTTTTAAATTTAGAATTTCTAAAATCTTGCAGCGGCCTCATAATCAGCAACTCCTAAAAGACTACTTTTAGTCAATTTGACGAACAAAAAACGTAACAAAGGATGAATTTGAAATCGTCATATACATAAACATTTAAACTTATAATTTCTAATTATTAATTTTAATTACTGTGACCTGCATACTCAACAACTCGAAACGTTCATTTTGCCTGTTTTTTCTTGAAATTTCATATGACACGAAAAGTTCAGTAACCTTGCGTTTCTTTGTATTTTCACTGCATTTAAGAAATAAACAAAAATTGTACGTGCAGAGTCGGTATCTGCAAAATCATGCCATCGCATCGACCAACTGCTCGTAAATTCGAACCGCAGTGCAGTTGTGTTCTTTTCCCTTGCTTTTTTCCTTACTGCAAAACGTAATAACTGCATTCGCAGTGCACCATAATAAGATATCTGTACGTAAAGCAACGCATATTCTGCCCACAGTTATGCATTTACCTGTGCCTTTCGGCAAAATGCAGCGATATTCTAAGCTAAGTTCCACAAGACGTAATCGCGTCTAAACTTAAAAAAATAATACTGATATTCAAAGAAATATTTATTTAAATAATGCCAATTGTATTGTCTTTTCAACATTTTTCAAAATTAAACAATTCCATACATTTTCCGGTTTGGTAAGTTTTTATACGATGGGAATTAAGTATTTTATAAAATTTATTTTTGCTTTTGTAAACAAAATTATGTTGTGCCCACAATTTTCAAGATGACGATTTCTCCAATGTAAATGAAAATGAATTATTCTTATATTAATACATAATGCAGAGGAATATAATACGTCAATTAATAGTTTTAATACAAAAAATTACTAAAATACATAAAATTATATTTTTTTAATATAAAAGTCTTACCAACTTCCAGTTTTCAAAATTTGAAATAAAAAATGACTAAAAATTGTTTAAATAATAAAGTTAAAATAAATTTTCTTCTAGAAGATAAGTATTTTTAAAATTGTTTATAAATATCCCCATTAGAAATCTTACCATATATATGTCCCCATTAGAAATCTTACCATATATATATATAGATGGTCTAACTTTATTATTATTTACAAATAGTTAAGAATAGAAAAGATTAATAGTTCTAAAGGAATTAAATTAAATCGACACTAATCTACCCCACGTACGCTAAAAGCACCGAATCACTCAAGCGTATTAGAGAACCATTCTTTTTAATTTAATTCCTGTAAAACTTTTGTTCTTTAATGGTTTTATATATCTATCGAAACTGAGAAAATAAAAATAACTTTCTCCCAGGAAACATACTTTTATTTAAACTGGAGAAAAGATTGGGTCAAGAATCTTTTTGTTCAAATTCTAAAATGTGTCAATGCGCAAGTTATTAGGTTTTTATGCAACATATGTTTTTTTATGTGTAATAAGAAAATGCAGATTGATGAGATAGTTGATCCTACTTTCTATCAGAGTGCTTTCCACGATGTCATCTAAGTAAAGAAAATAAATTATATACATTAACGTCAAATTAAAAGAATACTTACATTAAGTATCCTCACGCAATAAATTTTAATATAAAATAAACCGAAATCATTTATCAAATAAGTTCGTTAATGCGACATGAATTCTGTCACCCACAACAGACACATGTAGGGAGTGGGAATATTGGGGTTCATTATAAGCGTGAACATCCCCTTGTAAAGTATAGGTCTCTCAAGCAAATTGTAGGGTAAGTGCTATTTTCGGTATTTTTATAACATAAGGTACATTTCAAACACAAAAATGTGTGTGGTTTTTATATTTTCGGTACAAAGCAGAAAAAGCATTTTTTAATTTAATTCTATTAATAACAATAATTATTTAATAAGACCATTTTCTTGTAAGGAAATATGGATCATTTCAGAAATTAATCTGGTTAGCCAAAAACCTTATCTAATATCTTTATATTGTCCCAATCCAATTTATGTTTCGTTTTTTCACTGCGTTCAGTAATCCACAGATCTGTAAAGTTATATTAACTTTGTGTTCTTTAATACATTGCAATTAACACATTTAATTAGATAAACTACATTATTATTTTCTAAGGTTTTGGTGACATCCTTGCCTTTTTTAATAATATGATTACAATTTTTGGTCTTATATGAGCTTTAGAAATATTAAATTCTTTTAATTAATTCTTTAAACCACGTATAAATTTTCGTTGTACGGAATTATTCAACAAATTTGTTTTATTATTAGTCGGAGTTTTAATATTACTTTTATTCGAGGCTGTTATATAGTAATATTAATATTCCGACTAATAACAAACAAATTGTCATTCCATACAATGAAAATTTATATCTTATAAAATTTATATATAAGAATGTGAATTTTAGAGGATAGTTATTCCTCATACAAATAAATTTAGTATTAAATTTAAAATAATGCATCAACTAATATGTTTCAGCTTTAATGCGCAGCGAGAAAAAATAGTTATATCAACCAATTTACAAAAGAAAACAAGGAATGATAAAAAAATAGGCAAATGAACTATTTGTGCAATAAATAAGACAATAATATTTTTCCTTTACCATTTCTTGATCGTTGAATATACAGTAGAATACATAACCTCAAATCTACCGCAGTTTTAAAGTGAAATTGTCATTTTAAACATTCGTGAATATTAAAATACACGTACAGTAGAGTCCCGGGAGGTTTAATTGCTTATTTACCCAGATCCGTCTCGTTATATTTACCTATCGCCGCTCTCTTTTTCCTCCACCTTGTGGGCTGCGGCCTCAGGTAGGGCCCGCTCTGATGTCACGAGCATAACGCGACTGAAGGGAGTGGGAGAAGCGGCGCTCCCCTCCTTCTGGTAAATATAACGAGACGGAAGAAGGCGAGAAACCGAGTGGGTAAATATACCGAAACTACACTGTATCAAAATTGATTACACGAAAATAACCTCTTTTCAGAGTAAAAATAATTATTCTATGGTATGTTAGTCACAGTATTATAAATTTTTTTAATTAATATCCAGTCAACAACTTTTCACGTTGTTAATTTTACTATTATTATATGTTATTGATCATTTCTACATTTTTTTATTGTTGCATGTCTTGCAGCTTTAGCATTTGCGTATTTTAAATTTAAAAACATTAATTTTAATGCAATTATTCTTTTATTGATTATTCCTGCTCCTCTCAAGTAGGTCGGATATTTGTCTTGTCACAATTAATTTGTCAAAATTAATATTGATAAGTTGACTACTATTTTATTGACAACTGCCATCTACTCGCTTAATGCCAGAAGATAATAAAAGTAACATTGACACGAACTATCATTCTGACTTTCCGGCAAATTAGAGGTTTTTATTGGATTAATCGTGAGACAATTTTATTCCATCAACGAACAGGAACTCTTTCTCACTTGCGAAAAGAGAATAAACGCGGGAAATCTCCGCATTTTCGCTTATGCGAGAGAAATCTCATGACGTCATCCTGTTATATATGCACTGGTAGTAAACATCATTCCAGTTATTTAACTCTGCATCGAAATTGCAAAGACTTAGCGATCCTCCTCATTAAATTCAAAAGGGTAGATTTGTCAATTTAGTGGTAATAATGAAACATAGTTACCAACTTTCTCGATGGTATCATTTCTTTATTATGTTTTATTTATATTATAACAAGAAAACAAATTATGTTTTTGTGGCGTCATTTCCAGCCTTCTTATTTTGGCCATATTTTCCTACTTATAATTAATACTCCATTTTTTCTTGCATTTTTTATGTGATAAACGTTAATATTTGTCATTGTTGCCGTGTTATTGGTCATTTTATTGTTTTTGTTGTAAATAAATTGACGCTTAAAAATGCCATTTTTTATGATTAATTTAATTAGGAACAAGTTTGGCAATTAACAGCTACAGCAGAGCCCGGTATATTTACCAATTCAGTTCCTCGCCTTCCCCTTCCGTTTCGTTATATTTAGCAAAAGAAGGGGTACGTCGCTTCTCCCACTTTCCTCGGTCGCGTTATGTTCGTGACGTCACAGCAGCCCTTCCTGAGACTCAACCCCGCAAGGTGGGAGAAAAAGAGAGCTGCGTTAGGTAAATATAACGGGATGTAACCGGACAAATATGCTAGGACGTAAATATAGCGAGACATGATTATACCGGGACTCTACTGTACTTTTAATTATTGTTACTTATGTTTTCGAGGTCGCTGATTCCGAATCCAATGCAGTGGCCCTCCCCTTATTTTAACTCCTATTATTTTAACTGCGTCCTTTATTTTAACTTTCTTTCGTCCCTTATGTTAACTTCTTCCCCTCGTGAGTTCCCCCACTATTCGCCATTTGAAAGTGTTCAAAAGAGTGCGGATTGCTGTTTGCGCTTGCGCATACAGGCGAAGAAAGACGCCATTATACAGTAGTCCCCCCCTTAAGTTTACTTCCCTTAAGGTTTACAACTTTCTTCCCTTATGTTTTATTTTTCCCCTCACGGCCTCTCCCACCACCAGGCATTTATATGCCGCCTGTAAACATGCGCATGCGCGTGGCGTGCAGAGGAACAAAGAAAACTCTGGTAGTGGGGGTTAGGGGAAAGTTAAACTTAAGGGAAGAAGCCGCCATCTTAAAAGCTGAAATGCAAAACTTAAGGGGAGGATTACTGTATCTCCTCTCTCTGTTTTTATTCTCTCATACTGCTAGTGGCGAGGATGAGGGGAAGCGGTAAAATAAGAAAAGAACCGCCATTTTCCTTGACTCGAAAAGTTAAAATAAGGGGAGGGCCACTTTATTAATATTTCGAACACATAAGTAAGGTCATGAAAATCAATACTCGTTGATTTTCGGGGTCCTTTATTACGAATCCGATGTCAGTTTATGAAATTTAAAATGGTGGATAACATGGGAGATTTAATTTCAAAAATTTCTGAAATTTCAAAAAACTTCGTGAGTTTTCGGGGTACGAAACTTTTGTTTGTTTTTCGACACTGTCAAAGTGATGGATCCAAAATGGCAGACAAATTTTCCAAACATTGAAAAACCTAATGAAATGTTGTCCGTTATATTGGATCTGCCATTTTGAATTTCGAAAAGCTGATTTCGGATTAGTAATCAGCAACCCTAAGACCACCTAGTATGAAAGTCCAATTTAATAAATGTTATCCGCCATATTGGATCCTCCATTTTAAATTCTAAAAACCTTGATAAAAATCTCATTTCAATCAAATTTTATAAGGTATCTCGTATTTTTTTTACTGACATTGACGTCAATTTCTAACCTAAAATTTCTCTGCGAAATTATTTAACTGGGCAATCTTTTTACTGTCAATTTGGCGAAAGGTGTGTTTACGAACTCGAGGTAAACACGATATTTACATTCGACACATATTCGAGATTTCAGAGCCGAAAAAAGGAAATGAAATGACTCAGACATATATATGATTAGAGGTCGAAAACGTTCTCCATGCAACGATAGTTCACTGTCGGCTATGGATAATATGATCGTCACCAGAACTAAAAATAAAACCACCCACCAATGCTCTTTTCCATTTGCCGTTCTCTTCGCGAATCGAATGGCTCTAGAATGTTTATGTCTTGCATCTCGCACGCCCTGCTCCAAGAATTTAAATTCCTCTCCAGCCTCTTTGTTTTATCTTTGTATAAAGATGAGTATTTTGGCTTCTATTAATTTCTTTTACTAATTTGCACATTTTATAAAAGTGAATTTCGATTTTTGAATCTGATGTTGACAATAACAAATATTATTTTGTTTATCAGTTACACATAATTTTGAACGTTTGTTAAGTAAAAAAAGTGTGAATCATTGTGTCGTATAAAGTATATTATTTTCATATATCCGTTACTGATTTCGGTGACATACTAATCACTGCTATACGTGAATTTCCTGAAATTTAATGATAAGAAAGAATCAAGTTTTAGGCGGCAATGTATTTGGTAAATATAAAACGCGACGCAAAATACAACAATAAGAAGAGTAACATTGTATCACGTAATTATTTAATGAAATACATCGCACGGGCAATGCTGCAGAGAGCCAATTTTATATAGGTTATCTTTCCACAGGTTATTTACATTTCATTGCTATTTTAAACCCAAGATAAAGCAACTTGTCATTTTTAAACTGACAATATTAATAGCATCTTAACATTATGTGAAATACAAAATTATTATTGTAAACCTTGCCTGAAGTTGATATTTTTATCAAAGTTATATTTCAAATATATCGTCTCAACAAATGCTATCAAAACTTTGATATAAATTTTAAGCGCGAAGATAAATTCTGTAAAATGCACAAATGCAAAAACGGAAAATAACAATTACATAAAAATCGTTGACATAAACAGAGCAGACTCGAGATATAACTCTATATAGGATGTTCAGTAGAATACATTGTTTTCTTGTTTTATATCGCAAGAAAAAAAAAACATAAAAGCTTTTCACTTGGCGTTAAGTAAAGAAAATACAGTAGACTATAACTAAACTCACGATACGAATTTTTACTTGCCCTACTTTTATCGCGTTCAGCAGCACGACAAATTGCATATAAACAAACATTTTACTCATTACAATGCAATTCCATTCTTTCGCTATTTTTAATGCACTTTCAAATCCATCATATTTCTAAATAAATCTGCAGAAGTTTGTTATTTTTTCTTAAAAAAATAACATTATCAGTGCCAAATTTCGGAAAAACATAAAAATACATTTATCGAGAAATTGTTTTGCATCATTTGCACAAAGACTTGGCATGCAATAAGATTCAAAAAAGGGAAAAATCATTATTTCTTCCATAACATAAATAAACAAAGAGCAAAAGATACTTCTATCTCAGTTTTATGAAAGGTTTTTCCTTTTTCTGCGAATCTGCGATGGTAACAAAATTAGCAATAATAACATGAGTCTTTCTATTTCGAAATCTTCAGTTGTCGGTATTTATGTCTATTATGATTCATAGTTGTTATCAGATAATGCACAATGAAAATAAATAATTTTATTCATACATAGTAATGTCAACGTACAAAAAATATACTTTAAGAAAAGTTGTACAAGAATACGTAAAGTTGGATAAAGATAAACAGCAACGTGTACAAGTAAAAGCAGTAAGTAAAATAAAATATTACGAATTTTACGAAAAATTAACCAATGTAATTACAGTAGAGTCCCGCTATATTTCCTCGCCTTCCCCTCCCGTTTCGTTATATTTACCAAAAGAAAGGGACCGCTTCTCCCACTTTCCTCATTCGCGTTATGTTCGTGACGCCACAGCAGGCCCTTCATGAGGCCCCAGCCCGCAAAGTGGGGGAAAAAGAGAGCGGCGAAAGGTTAATATAACGAGTCGGAACTGGGCAAATATGCTGGCACGTAAATATAGCGAGACGCAATTATACCGGGACCTACTGTACTTACAATTATTTAACAAAATATTACCACTTTTCAACTATTTAACCCTTTGCAGCATAATGACACTCCAAAGTGTCACCTCTTTCTCTCCACTTATTCCCAATTTTCGAATAGTAATTCACATGTTTTAACGCCAAATTTTGTACGCCACACAGTGTATAGTATTCTAAACTATGTTTTTTACAATAAATGTAATTTTGATTAAGCTACACGATAAAAAAAAATGTGAAAAAATCGATATAAAGTACCTCTGAACGTCAATAAAGAATCCCGGGTCAGGTTTTCAAAAATCAAAATGGCAGATCCAATATGGCGGACGACGAAATAAAAAATTAATTGAATTTGCTTGAAATTTGTAATTCGGGGGTTTTTAGAGTCGCTGATTACGAATATGATATTGAACTTTCGAAATTTAGAATGTCAATTTTCATTTTTTTGTCCTCCATTTTGAATTTTGAAAATCTGAGGATTTGTAACGAGTATAACTCCGAAAACCCCCGTAACAAATTTCAGCTTTTTTTAATGTAAGGAAAAATGTATGTTTCAAAGAGTTAAAGTAGTTTAGTAGGTCTTTAGTAGAATTTTATTACTTGTAATATCTGCCTAAATTATTTAAATGAAATAAGAATTGTTAGTTAAAATTAAAACGTTCGTTTAACTAAATTTATAAAAATTGTTGCAATAAAACCATATATTTGCATAAATGCAACTGCTAACTATTAAATTAAATAAAAATTAGTAAATTACAAAATTCAGTTATTTTATCTTATTTTATTAGTAAAAAAATAATATTTGTATAATTGGTTTTCACATTTTAGTAGAAATATTTAGTAAATTTTACTAAATGGAGAGTTACCTAGTGGGAACTAAATTTTTAGTAGTTTCTATTTCTTTAATCCATCTAAAGTTTAATTAATCCAACTATCTTTTAGTCATATGCAGTGATAAAAACTACAAAATAATTAGTCTTCACTAGGTAACTCATTATTCAGTTAAATTTAGTAAATATTTTTCTGATTATAGTAAAATTTTATATTTATACAATTTTTCTAAATTTTGCAGTTATTATAAGTAAAGAAATTAAGGACATACTATTCACTTTAAATATATTGAAAAGTAGTCTAATTTACCAAGATTATTTATAAGCAATTTATAATAATTATAAGTAACTATTTTTTATATTTATTATTTAAACATTGATTAAATATTTTGTCTGCTTGTAATACTTTAATTTTAATTACAGTAAAACCCCTCTTACTTGAACAGGGTCGAGGCAGCATTTCCCCTCCGACCCCGTTTATTTGAACGCTTACAGTTGTCCCCACTCCTCGCGCAATATACCCGTCCGACGTGAGTAGCGCACGCGCATTAGACTTTGTATTCGCGTAAGAGCGAGTAGTGGGGGGTAAGGGGAAGTAGAAATCGTTCAAATAAACGAGGTTATTTTGTTCAAATTGACGGGGTGTTCAAGAAAGCGAGTGTTCAAGTAAGAGGGGTTTTACTGTAACTAATTTGGAAATCAATAATAAATGTAACCAAGAGTTGGAGTTAATCACTGGAGGGTAAATTATTTCAATAAAAATAATTCAACACCAGAATAATGGAAATTTTACTCGACGCCTTTCTCCGCCTATCAAATTTCAAATTAGCATAAATCATGTTTTAAAATCCGATTATATAAAACCGCACGGGAAGAAGGAAAAGTGTAATCATGACTTTAGGATCTTACATACAAAAGCAAGTAATTAAATGATCACTTCAAAGCTATCACCGATAAAAACAAAAAAAAATCTGAAATATTTTAAAAAGTCAAATCCAACAAAACTAAAATTAATCAAAAAAGTTTGCTGGTTGTCGAGGAACTCTGGAAATCCAACCTCCACACTAAAAAAACACAAACAAAGGAAAGTCTTCCACAACAGTAAAAAAACGCGAAACGAAGATGCGGAAAATTGAACAAATGACGATGGATGTAAATGGACCGTGAAGATTAAATCCTGGATGATTTTGGAAAATGACGATTGTCGAAAATGGTTTCGCGACGCAAAACGCTTGTGTTTACTGCGCGACGACCCTGGGAAATGGCTGCCTCGACGCCTGTCAGCCTGACAGCTGGTGCAAAAACGATATCGCTGGGAAAAACCCATGGGGTGAAAGTTGGAAGGATTTTTTGAATAAAAACACTCACCGCCGAGGAGCTCGTCCGTCGTCAATTTTCCGGTGGACGACATGTCGCGAAAATACTCTCAAGTTTCCCGGATGGCCCAGCGATTCTACTGGGGAAAAATCTGTTGCTTCCTTGCCGCAGCCAGGAGAAAGGACGAGGCGCGCACGCGCACCGTCGACCACCGACCAACGCCGCCGAGGATTCTTGAAAAAGGCGAGACGGATATATACGGAACCCTTGAGTGGGAGTGAGACAGAGACCGGGGAACCGAGACACAACCGTGCGCGACCAACTTCCTCGAGCGAATGCTGAAGACCCACGGCGGTGCTTTGTTTTTGACCGGAGAACGTCAACAGACGCGCGTCGACGAATCGCGTGAGGTACAGGACGCGATGTAAATAATACACCTGGAGTCAAGCTCGAATCTAAAAAAATATTTCGCGTATCATCTATAAACGCATTTAATCATTGCATGAACGCCAATAATTTAACATCGTTCTAGAAACCATTTTGTTATGCAAATTTTATTATAGGGATGATTTCGGGAATGTTCCATTTTCATCATCATTGTTTATATCAAAATGACGTCAATGACAAAATCAAGTTGTAAACAAATACGAGTCAGCCGAATCAATAACTTGTTTAAGCCTAGGTGACTGATTTTAATCGAAAATTTACTCCGAAACAACAAATGGAGCATATATGTACACAATTTATGCATGTGTAATAAAGACAACGTATGTGTGCGACATAAAGATAATCGACATGTGTATTATTCTACTCGAGAGTTTTCATTTCCGCAGATGGTAAAGTAGAGCGAAAGTTACTTCAGCGCCATCTTTGAGACTTTTTCGTTACGTTCTCGTTCTTTCCATCTTGATGTTTACACGTTCATAGCATTCTATTTTCTTTCGTAAATAATCTTCCCGATATTAATAATCTCACATTTCTTATCGCGGAAATGTACTCTAAAATGAATTTCTCGCGTAAATACTCCAAATTTCGTGAACTTTCTTTGTTTATCGTTTGGGTTTTCATGCATAATAGCAACGCATTACGCATGTGTGCGACATAAAATCGACGTGTGTATTATTCGAGAGTCTTTGTTAGCGCAGATGGTAAAGTAGAACGAAAGATACTTCAACGCCATCTTTGAGTTTCTTTATCGTTGCGATCAATTTCTCCATCTCGATGTTTATACATTCTATTTTCTTTCATAATTAATCTTCCCGATATCAATAATCTCACATTTCTTATCGTGGAAATAGGGTGTACTTCCGAAAGCGTCGCACTTGAAATCATTAGCAAACATATGTTTTCTGACGTATTTTGATGCGCTGATTACGAAAATAATAGTGAAAATTGGCGCAAATTTGATTTTAAAGGTGACAACCATAAGAAACGACCATAATTTATGGTTTTTTGCAATTACCTCATAAAATGACGGTGGATGCAAATGGACCGTTAAGATTTAATCCTGGATGATTTTGGAAAATTGCAGCTAAGCAGAAACAAAATCAAATACATAAAATTCAAAATCAAACTAAATTCCAAACAAAAGATTATGAAAAGTTTTTCAGAAATATTTTTTTTTTTTATATTGTAAATGCTATTATTTTGTATTTTTGTCGCTTAGTGCAAGACGCCGGCCACGCCGCCTGGTGGTGAATTTTGACAACTCGCATTTGCAATTTGTATGGAGAGTGATATGAGAAAGTGAAATATTTAGTTTTTTTTTTAATTTTCTGCGGGTTTTCAAAAGCATTAGTACTTTGAGTATATTGTTTGAAATTCGGCCCAACTTTTGTACATTTTTGTTTGTAACAAAATATTATACTTTTTTAATTTGAATCATTTTGAGTTGAACAAAACGAGGTTAAGGGGCGTAAATGAATACGATAATCCAAACTGGGTTTGATTCAATCACAAACTCAATAAACTTTAATCCAGTAATTATAGAAAAGGGAAAAAATTTGGCTGTAGGATATGTAGTTCGTGTAGAAGAAGTATTTGGAATATGTACAGAGCATAAATTAATTCGTTCCAGTGTAATTCGGCAAACCTCAGTGACTCTTTCACCGTACAAAACTACATTAGAAATAAGAAAAATACCATGTTTATCTATTAACCAAATTACTAATAATGGAAAATTACAATATATGCATAAATATAAATATATTTCAGCTGAATAATGAATTGTATTCTATACAATTTCGAACTCGGAGTAATCATTTTTTTTGCACAGTATAATATAAAATGAACCCTTTCAAATGGTTCTTTAAACCATAAACCTTACTTGCAACACTTGCAACAGATCGAAATAAACTTTAAAATGTCTCAAATTAACGAATAAATAAGAGCATTTTTAAATTGACTTTAATGGAAAAGCTCTGACGTTGCAGATGCGGGTTGTCAGAAATCTCCACGCTGAGCGCTGTCGTCGATTTCGATATCCCCTCCATCGACATGCACGAAGCGAACAGAACTATATACAGTAGCTCCCCTTAAGTTATCTTCCCATATGTTATGTGCTCCCGCTAAATTATATTTTTTCGTTCCTCAAAGTTATATTCTTCTCCTCCCGCGTTCCTCCAACACAACCGTCCTGCTTTCCATTACCTTCCATTTTTCCACTTTGAAATCACTTTTTCACTTCCCTCAACGTACAATTTGCGATCGTTAATTTTCAACTGATTTAACAATTCATAATTATATGTATGCATGTGTGCAACTGTATGTACTTATACATACTTGCATGTGTGTCTAGCGGAAATGCGAGTGGTGGAGGGGTGAGGGGAATATAACTTAAGAGGAGCAGACGCCATATTGCCAGACTCAAGTGTATAACTTAAGGGGAGCACTACTGTACTATTCTGAAGAGGGTCAAAATAAATGACCGAAACGTTAACTGTCTAATTTATTAACACCAAGTAAATCTGACATAAAATTAAAGAAAAATCAAGAACATTTCACTTACGAAAGAGTCAGAAAAGGAAAAAAGATTTATTTACCTCATAAAATACCCAAAATTTCAAAAAATGCTTCAAATAAAAGTTGTAGATCTAATCAAAATACACATTTTATGTCAGATGCATTTTCCCTCGAAAGTCATTAGTTTTCGAGAAAAATCGAAAAACTATAAAACATCATGAATCAGCTATTGGTTAGAGGTTAGGTTAGTATAAAAAGTAGGGGGGTCTGGAGCGCGGAGACCCCAGCACGTAGGCGTTCCTTGGTATCATGCGTGACCTTTTGAACTCCATAGGTTCAAGCATTGCTTTTCAAACTGTAGGAGGTAGCCGTAAATAATCATAAATCTGAAAGGGAAGGGGGGGGGGAGTATAAAAGTTAGTATAAAAAAGGGCAAAAATTGCCCTGATCTACTTCAACAACGAGAGTCGTAAATACCTAGCAGAAAGTTCTGAGCACCGCAATTTCATCTAGTGGCGACAAGCCTAACTACATTGGAAAGGGAATGTTAACTAGATTATTGTCGTGTTCCTCATCCAATTATGGCATTATTTTTGATATTTCGAAAAAAATGTATAAAACCTTTTTTGTAGAGAATTTGATTCTCTATCTTTTTTGTTGGAAACTTTTTTCCATCTGATTTGTATTTTCGGAAATAAATGCGAAGAAATGCAAAAAAACGCGTTTTTTTTTCATTTTGATAAGTTGACCTTGTTGGTAATTTTCAGGACGAAATTCGTAATCAGCGCATCAAATTACAGTAGGACCTCTCTTATTTTATTTAGTAAAGTTTTTCAAGATGGCGCCGACCTCTCTTATTCTAATTTTCCCCTTACCCCCACTTACTTTGCTTGCGAGCTTGTGATTCGTGGACAATATTTTTCGTTGACTTTTCGTGTGATAGTGGGAGAAGACGTGTGGGGGAACGATTAGAATAAGAGAGGCTGGACAATTAGAATAAGAAAGGCAATTAGAATAAGAGAGGTTCGAATAAGAGAGGTCCTACTGTACGTAAGTATACGTATTTTCGAAAAAATTGGAGGTGTGTGACTTTCGGAAGTTTATCCCTATTTTCTTTCGTAATTAATCTTCCCGATATCAATAATCTCACATTTCTTATCGTGGAAATCTATTCTCAAATGAATTTCTCGCGAACATATTCCAAATATCCGGAACCTTCTATGTTTATCGTTTGGGTTTCGTGCATAAAAAATGCAACGCATTACGCTTGTGTGCGACATAAAAATAATCGACATGTGTATACTTCGAGAGTCTTCCTTTGCGCAGATGATAAAGTAGAGTGAAAGATACTTCAGCGCCATCTTTGAATCTCTTAAATCGTTCTCGTTTTTTTCATTTCGTTGTTTACACGTTCATAAAATTCTATTTTCTTTCATAATCAATCTTCCCTATATATATATATCAATAATCTTAAATTTCTCATCATGCAGAAATATATTCTGAAATAAATTTCTCGAGAATATACTCAAAGTTTCGGGAACCTTCTGTTTCTCGTTTGTGTTTAAAAAACTACTTTATCGACCCAGTAAAGTTATTTTAACATTTTTTTACATTATATTTACATTAAACATTGAACATTACAAAGCAACAATTGAACTCAATCGACATTATAACAATGAGATAAAAATTCGTAGAAATTCGATTTTTAAAACAATCAGACGATGATAGCGTACAGCATTCTCGCGAAAATGATTTTTGGCAGATTAGATGCTAAGTCGCGACAAGTCGCAAACCAATAAGGAAAAAAGTGTGTGAAAAAGTAAGGTCACCATCCGTGTTCCGTCACGTCCAAAAATACCTCGACAACAATCGAAATTTGCCTGTATTTCGATGTTGCTCCGAATCAACGCCAACAATAAAAAGTACTTCGTAGGTTCCTAGGACTGCTAACAGATGGCGGGAAAGGTTCGCTCAAAAAGCAAATAAAAATTCTACACATATAAGGGACGTAAATCGTACGGACACGCACGTATTGTACACAAGTGTTTCAACATTGACTCGTTTTCTCAGTCGTTTCGTCTTGAAAGTGTTGTTTACGAAATTTTGTTCCCTCGGTGCATAATCGGCGCCTAATTTCGTCGCACAAGCCAGTCGAAAACTGCACGCCCAGCCGAATTCCACGTCAGGTAAGTGAGCTTAAAAAAAATTCCTCTAAAGAGTCGGTTTTTCCCCCATGGTTCGTTAAAGTATTGATCCCAAATTATTGTTCATTTCGGAGTCGTGTAAAAAAATGCTCTTCCTCGTCGAATTTCGCTGATCCCAGGTGAGGAGGAAAGAAAATAGAATGAGAGGAGGGGGGGAAGAAGTAAAAATGGTCGTTTAGGTTGTCGGCCTGTCAAATGATTTCTCGTTAAAGTTTTTTCGGCTATCATGTATCGGTAGACTCCGCGAAATTTTTCGCCAAAATTCCCAGTAATCCCAAAATTAAAAAGTACACCGGTAAAAGTCCGATGAAGAAACTGCGCACTTGCCGTATTGCGCGTTATTATATTTCGGAGTCGCTGTGAAACTCTCGTTTCCTTCAAGGATTTTTCGCGAAGGGGAGAGGATCAAGGCCGAAACTGGTCAGCAACCTTCTCGGCGATTGTTATACTAATAATTTAATCGCAGCGATCTATCCGACATCGATTCGACCTCCTTTTTTTCTCTCCTCCTTGCCTTTGACATTCAAGGGAAGCGAACGTAAACACCGATTTCCTATATATAAATGTCGCGTCGGCCGACTGGGTTCCATTTGCCACGAATCAACGTGATTGCTCGCTTCGCTTCTCCACACCGACTAACAAAAGTGCCATTCAAATTTCCATCGAGAAGCAAAATTCAAGAGTAAACGTTATGTGTTATAGAGACTTGGATAAGAAGGGTATGAAAATGAAGATTCCTAATACTGGATCTGGGAATGGATACTACGGCCACGAGACTGGTGTCATTCCGTACCTCGAAAACAGTGCGGGAGAACCTGACGTTCAAGCTGCCGGAGAGGAAGATTTCTCCGACTATATGTGGATGGAAAATGAAGAAGAGTTCGATAAACAGGTAGGAACTCTTATGTAATATCGAAAAAAAACATTTTATTCCCAAAAACGATAAATAGTGACTTGCAATATTTAAAACCGTTATATATACATAACTCGATTGATAAACAATGATGGGCGATTTTGATACAACCAGGAACTTCATGAATGTCTAATTCGTATTTACATATGTTTAAAAACAAATTTTTTTTTTACAAATTTCACTTGTGTATTGTTTACAATACTCACGTTTTTACTTTGAAAAATTACCTGTTTAAATATTTCCATATGCTTCGATTACGAGAAAGGTATCCCATTTATTACTTAAAATTATAAATGACGATGAAGCTAGCAGATTCGCAGCAGCGGATTCGAAAAAACTATGGTTTTTAGTCATTAAAATTGCCAAAAACAGATTATTTGTTTAAAATTTCTAATAAGAAATTATCCATTTTCACAGCGTCATAAATTATAACACATTATTATTTCCATATAAATGTAGACTTTATTCCTGATTTTATATTATTCCTTTTCACACATATAAAGTAATGTTTATTGTTTATAATACTTAACATGGTAAACAAATATCCTGCTAACTTAGATTAACATGATTTACATATTTTATTTAAATACGCATGCAAAGAATATTCTAGAAAATATAGGTATTTATCAAATTTTCCCAATTGATCCTTCCAGGTTCTTCACTGTGTTATACTTTCTAGAAAAGTAAATATTTGATTTCAGAAATACCTTTCAATTTCCACAAATAACAAATTTTAGAGTATTTATTATCCATTAATATTAAAATATATTTTTAGGTACAGAAATTGTGCAATATTTTCCATTAAAATAAGAATTTATTGATTATATTCAATTTTATAATTTTGTTTTTAATTTATATAATAATAATAATAATAATATATTTAACATGAATAAAAATCTTACAGTATTTTAAAAACTGTATATTAAATTTACAGTATATTAAAAATTGTTTTATTACAAATATTAATAATGAAACCTGATATGTTCGTTAGTATTTAAAGATTGTTTTCAAAATAGTTTAAAATTTTAAATAACTACAAATTATGTAAACACTGAACATATTTACAATTTGGGAACTATCAATATAAATTTATCTTTCTACCTTGTTATATTATCTCTGCCAGACTTGCCAACTCGTATAATGATGCAACAACATATTTTGTTAATTATTGTATTATTATACTCCGAAACAAATTTTATGCAGAATTAAAACAAAACGTTTTTTTTAAATAATGGAGTAATGCATGAAAATTACATCTATTCTTATCCTTTATCCTTATCTTTTTCTTTAGTCGGAAAACAGATTTTGTAAATTCAAAATCGCAGCTCGAAGATGGCCGACATATATGTAAAAAATTTACTTGATTTTGATGAAAGTTGGTACTCGGGGGTTTTTGGGATCGCTGATTACGAATCTGAAATCAGATTTTGTAAATTCAAAATGGTGGATCCAAGATGGCCTACATAAATGTAAAAATTTACTTGATAGAGATAAAACTTGAGACTCTATGTACTCGGAATTTTAAATATAAATGTCAGAGATCAGATTCGTAATAAGCGACCCGAAAAACCCCCGAGCACGCAGCTTCATCAATATCGGGTACATTTTCATATTTCGATCGGACATCTTGGATCCACCATTTTGAATATTCAAAATCCGAGGGCAGATTCGTAAATTGGCGACCCCAGAAACCCCCGAGTAACGAGTTCAAGTAAATCAGATATATAAATCCCTTTAGTACAATTTACATTGCGCTTGTTATAAATGGAAAATTATAAAGACGATGTAAAATTAGATTTTTTAATTACACAAGCGATGTAAAATTACCATAATCATTACTGGTATCTTTATTTCCACCTTTGATGTTGTAAATTTACATTTCCATAGTAAATTTTACATGTTTATGGTAAATTTCCTTCTATTTTTGGATGATTTTTATCAGAAAATTGTAATTTTACATGGAAAATTACAAAGACAATGTAAAATTACATTTTTTAATTACACAATCGATGTAAAATTACCAGGATCATTACTGGTATTTTTATTTCCACCTTTGACGTTGTAATTTTACATTTCCATAGTAAATTTTACATGTTTATGGTAAATTTCCTTCTATTTTTGGATGATTTTTATCAGAAAATTGTAATTTTACATGGAAAATTACAAAGACAATGTAAAATTACATTTTTTAATTACACAATCGATGTAAAATTACCACGATCATTACTGGTATTTTTATTTCCACCTTTGACGTTGTAATTTTACATTTACCTTGTAACTTTTACATGTTTATGGTAAATTTCCTTCTATTTTTGGATGATTTTTACAAGAAAATTACAAAGACGATGTAAAATTACATTTTTTAATTACATAATCGATGTAAAATTACCATAATCATTACTGGTATTTTTATTCCCACCTTTGAAGTTGTAAATTTACATTTCCATTGTAACTTTTACATGTTTATGGTAAATTTCTTTCTATTTTTTGGATGATTTTTACAAGAAAATTATAATTTTACATGGAAAATTACAAAGACGATGTAAAATTACATTTTTTAATTACACAATCGATGTAAAATTACATTTTTTAATTACACAATCGATGTAAAATTACCACGATCATTATCGGTATTTATATTTCCACCTTTGACGTAAATTTACATTTCCATTGTAACTTTTACATGTTTTTAAAAATTCATCCGCCATATTCTTTCCGCCATTTTGTATTTTTCAAAAGCCGACTTCAAATTCGTAATCAGCGACCCCAAAAACCCCCGAGTACCAAATTTGGTTCTAATTTACCTTTTAGTTTGTTCAAAAACGATTTCTTTCTCAAAAATCGACGATTTTTTAAATTTATTTATTTATACTTGTTAATAATTTTGCGTAATTGCATTTATTATCCTTTTCGTTGCGTACTAAAAAGCCCTCTCTACCAGTGCAAAAAGATTTTTTAATATTGCTTCGAAAGCATTGAAACTAGACAGAAAAGATGTGAATTAAAAAGGTGTTATCAAGGGTTAAATTACAAATTTATTAAATTATTACAATACTTGTTTGAAAAATAATGTTATTTATAATAAATAAATCAAGAAATGTTTATTTGGACATTTTTTCGATTTCATTAATTTTTTGGTCCTCGTTTGTCATCCGATTTGATGCCCATTCTGGACTTTAACCTTAATTAATAGACAGAAAATTAATTAATCATTAAACGATTGAAAGAGATGTTATCTATTAAAATAAATAAAATCTCTTTTTGTCCCGTTTCATCTTGGTCTGTACCTGCTTCTTGATTTATTTAAAATATTCATGGTTCAAAGTAACGGCAAAAAACATCTTAAAAAATAATGTTATCTTTATGCAAATCACTAAGGAAATGTAAATATTAAATTATGAGGAGTTGATGAACTTTACTTCAATAGTAAAAGTAAATATTACAAAAATATACCACCTATTGTAAAATCTTAAAATTTTTATATTTATGTAACAGATTTTTTTTATCGCAATAGTATTTTTCAATACAAGGCCATAAAACAAGATTTTACAGCTCGAATGTGATACATTGCTGGATCGCATGAGGCTGTAAAGTCTTATGGATGTGTGTTGAACATTATTTTTCAGTACTGAAAACTGTAAAAATTCGATTTCACGGACTGCATTTAGTCAGTATGGGTTATATTTTTAACAGCGCAGATTCATGTTACACATTATCTGTAAAATTTCATTTTCTGCCGTCCGGCCAGAAACCACAACTTCCTGGCCGCTGCGCGAAACGAAGTTGCGGATTTCTGGCTACGTCAAGCAGAAAAATAATATACGGCCCTTGGCCAATAAATAAGAAAGCCTCAGATCACATGTTTGTCAGACTCGGCTTCGCCTCGGCCAACAATTTCATGTGATCTGAAGCACTTTCTTTTTTACTGGTCTAGGATCGTAATCTACTATTTAAGGACTAAAAGTAGGCTGTAAAATCAGATTTTATGGCTATAGTACAGGAAAAAATTTGTTCTTTGTGGCACGTAGCATTTCTGATATATTTTCCATGATTATTATAAGAATAATAGTGCAAATAAAATAATAATTTTCTACAATATTAAAAATGTAATTAATAATCTCTTCACACAGATCTAATATAATTGTTATTGATATTAAAAAAAAATTATTGATGGTAAATACTCGTACATCTTGCCAAAAATACAAATGACAAGGTCAAAAATGAATGGGATGGAAAGAAAATAAAAACAAATAAAATCTGTTTTGACGTTTCATTGGACGAACTTCAAATTATTTGGATAGTAACTTTACTGTAAAATGTTCTTTAAGCAATGAAAATTAAATGCAATAAACATGAAGAACTATTTTTACATGACATTCATATAAAAAAATGTTTGAATGCAATTTAGAAAAGTAGTGCTACACTGCAAAAAGTAAAAGTAAAATTACATTTACGAGTTTTTACAGTTTTGTTGAAATTTACGTTATTTTCATAGTAAAATTACAATTTTCTTGTAAAAATCATCCAAAATATAGAAAGAAATTTACCATAAATATGTAAAAGTTACAATGGAAATGTAAATTTACAATGTCAAAGGTGGAAATAAAAATACCAGTAATGATTGTGGTAATTTTACATCGTCCTTGTAATTTTCCATGTAAAATTACAATTTTCTTATAAAAATCATCCAAAAATAGAAGAAAATTTACCATAAACATGTAAAATTTACAATGGGAATGCAAATTTACAACATCAAAGGTGGAAATAAAAATACCAGTAATGATCGTGGTAATTTTACATCGATTGTGTAATTAAAAAATGTAATTCTCCATCGTCTTTGTAATTTTCCATGTAAAATTACAATTTTCTTGTAAAAATCATTCAAAAACAGAAGGAAATTGACCATAAACATGTAAAATTTACAATGGGAATGTAAATTTACATCAAAGGTGGAAATAAAAATACCAGTAATGATCGTAGTAATTTTACATCGATTGCATAATTAAAAAATGTAATTTTACATTGTCTTTGTAATTTTCCATGTAAAATTACAATTTTCTTGTAAAAATCATCCACAAATAGAAGGAAATTTACCATAAACATGTAAAAATTACAATGGAAATGTAAATTTACAACATCAAAGGTGGAAATAAAAATACCAGTAATGATCGTGGTAATTTTATGTCGATTGTGTAATTAAAAAATGTAATTTTATATCAATTGTGTAATTAAAAAATGTAATTTTATATCAATTGTGTAATTAAACAATGTAATTTTACATCGTCTTTGTAATTTTCCATGTAAAATTACAATTTTCTTATAAATATCATCCAAAAATAGAAGAAAATTTACCACAAACATGTAAAAGTTACAATGGAAATGTAAATTTACGACGTCAAAGGTGGAAAAAAAATACCAATAACGATCCTGGTAATTTTGCATCGATTGTGTAATTGAAAAAAGTAATTTTACATTGTCGTTATAATTTTCCATTCATAACAAGCGCACTGTAAATTGTACTAAAGGAAGTTATATATCCGCTTCTCCCTCTAGCGAGTCAGATCCCTTTCACAAAAAACCTACTGATGTCATCATCATGTTATTTACACGGCACATGTAAAATCATGTCGATAATGTAGGAATTTTACCGCAATGCTGTAAATTTACCATAATTTTAATTTCTACCATTTCACTGTAAAATTATTACAAAATTTTTACAGTTTACCTATCTGAAACAATGAGACATAAATTAACATTAACATTTACCTAATACACAGAAAGAAATTTTAAGTAAATGCCACTGCTCAGGGAAGTAACAGCGACTGCACGAATTTCAAATGGCGGTTAACATTCGAAATCGTTAAAAACAAAATTTTTATAAGTAGATACACTTTTATTACACCTTTTTGAATAGTTATTCATAATTTTCCGACTATTTAGTTATTAGTAATCAATTTTAATGATCTATAAACGTTGAAATGGAAAAACTTGGTACTTTTTTCATTCTAAAGCTTCCGTATCGAAAACAGTGCAAGATACACTAACAATGCACATAAACTTTTTTGTAGAGCACAAAATTTCCTAGAAAAAAGTCAGCAAGGGCCTTAGACTAAAGTTAATAGTTTAGCCACGAGCAACGATGGAATATGCCTCATATTTTTAAAAAATTCTAAAATATTTATAATTAACTTGTAAGAAAAAGTTCCAGCATTATTCATGAATAATCTATTAACTTTAGACAGGGCTCTGGCTGACTTTTTTTTAGGAAATTTTGTGCTCTATAAAAAAGGTTCAGTACATTTCTAGTGTATCTTGCACTGTTTTCAATACAGAAGCTTTAGAATGAAAAAAGTACCAAGTTTTTCCGTTTCAACAACGTTTATAGATCATTACAAATAATTATTAATAATTATATCGTCTAGAAATTATGAATAAATATTCTCAAAGGTGCACTCAAATTGAATCTGTTTATAAAAATTTTCTTTTTAACGAATTCGAATTGTAACCGTCATTTCAAATTCGTTAGAATCTGTGCGGTAATTACTACTTCCCAAAATGCATTGACTTAAAATTTCTTTGCGTGTAGAAACTTGCAAGCACTTCAAAAGATGGGAAAAGGGAAGAAGTACAAAAATTTTCATTAAAATATTTAATATAAACCCAATTCCATCTTTAGTCATCGCTTAAATAACATTGACTAAAGTATGGGATATTTTGAGTAGTATAAATAATACTTTAGTAAATTATAATTAAAATTTATCACTCGTTAGTAATTTTTTGAGGAGAATGGTTGAACATATCGATCTTCAAACGAGTCATAAGAATAGTGGTTAAAAAATTAACAATTTATAATAATATTAAACAATAATGTGCTTCACTTTTACTTTTAAATTTAACATATTTATTCGCCTGAAGATGATAACATGTAATCGAAACATGATAATTAACATTAACATAATTTGTTAATTTTTTAAATACCACAATTCTTTCGACTCGTTTGAAGATAGATATATTCAACCACTCACTTTATGAATAATACTTTAGCTCTGATTTTTGATGCTATAAAAGCCCATTCCTCTTTAAATAAAAAAAATTACTTGTATAGAAATGTAAATGTTAACTCAACGAAATGTAACTGCAGGTACTTCAACAACTTGAAGAAGAGGAGCTGATGGAAGAATGTTTAGAAGCGATGTTGGAGGACGAGAGGCAACATGATCGAAATAGGACTTCGGGAACCTGGTCACCGGCAGTTAACGCTCCCGAAACCAGTAGTTCTGATTTGTGTCAGCAACTAGGCACCTTGCGGGTTCGAGAAAACACCCCGAAGCAAATACGCGACAGCAAATTGAATCCGAACGCGGCAGAATTCATCCCTGCCTTCAAAACTTCGGCGTCTAAAGAAATCAGCTCTAAGTCGTCGTAGAGATCCATCCCACGTCCGATGCCGTGAACATAAGCGGGCTATCGAAGAGCCCAGAATCCTCTTGATGAGGTTGAACCTTAACTTCAGTGAATCATGTTAGACATCGCGAATCAATGATGTAAGATTACAACGTATACATAGACTAAAGAGCGTGAATTAATTATGGTACAATATTACTCGATTTTAAGCTATTCGGTTTAAATAAAATGACTTTGCGTAAAGTGAGCCGACGCCGTTTCTTACGTTAAGCTACGCCAAATTTTTAGCAGACTGGTAGAGTATTATTTGTGCGATAAGTTATCGCGATATTTTGGATAGCTTATTTCAATGATTCATACATTTTAGCAATAGGAAGTAACTTTGAAAGCTCGACTCGAAGATACGGTACATTCCATCCAGTGTCGATGCTTATATTTTGGCGCGATGTAGTTTGTACTATACACAACTTTATCGAGCCGTCTTTATAGAACTTGCATACATTTTTTAAAGATTTTTTTTAGTGGAAAAATAAGGTAACTGCGATTATGTGAATCTCGCTGTACGTTGCTCCAATCGACGGATAGCGCTAGCCTACATTTTGAATAGATTGTTTTATTTTGTGATTATTACTCGGTTCGCTTCGCTTTTCGAGCGATTTTTAAACTCGTGCATATACTGGCTATATCGATCTCACATGGGTTCTGGGCTGTCTACTGCTCAGTGAATGTTGTAAAATTTAAATAAAGATCTCTCAAAAAAAAAAAAAATGTGAATTTTGGCCACAACAAACTTTGAATTCCATCGTCGGGTCTTGCTCATGCTTTATTAGATTACTTAGAGTATTTTCTATGCGATTAGACATCGAAATACTTTCTATAAACTCAATAGTTAACGTTAATTTTACAATAGACTTGAGGTATAAGCTGATTTGGCTTTTAGCATTTTCTTGAAACGCAATAGGGCTAATTGCAATTACGACTACATTTGTATTATTTCTGACGCAAGTTCGGGCAAAGGTATACGTATTTCTGTCAACAGTCTTCCATTGTCGGAACCTTTTTCTCTTATCGACGACGATTCTTGCGATTCAAGACTCGGACGGCGAACGAAAGTCCTTTTGCGCGACAGCACAGAAATCTAAATGTACAAAGTACTAATAATTGAACGCTTAGCTAAGGGAGGGGTAATATTTTTAAAATAAATAGCTTGCGATCGAAATTTCTGTACGACTGCGATCGTCATTAGTGTTGTCTCTGCTAATATAAATTCAGAGTCGAGCATTAAAAGCGGAAACTCTTCTCATTTTCTGCATTACGTTTGATTATCATCAGAGTGCTTCTGAAGCGCCGTATCTCATGAATTGTAATATAAAATTATTTTTTCCTACTTATGATTCGATCGATGTAAAAAATATTTACTGTTTACCTGTGCTCCGGCGAAAGAAATTGTGCTTGCAAATCTATTATGTTTTAAATGACCTTTCTTCAAATGTTTTTAGCGTCTACCGATTAACCTTTAATTGTAGTGTTCTCAAATTGTAAACGTCCAACAGGTAAAATAATCTATGGTCAAAATTCAATCGAAATGTTGGCAAGTGGATTTATCACATACCTACTTTGTAATATTAATGTACGTTATAAAGTAAAATAGTAGCGACTCATTTACTTCTTCATTTCGTTAAGAGCATTTAACCTGTAGCATACGAAAACAACAAAAAAATAAATATAAATGTATGTCTAAAATAATAATGGACTTTTATTTCCCTCCTGTAAATCTCGTAGTTTCCTTTAATTTTAAGATTAAAATTTAAAAACGAGATGTTAATTTTATTATGGTAAGTTTACTTATTTTATCTATTTTTGAAGAATTCAAAATGGCGGACATGAATTTTAAGAAATTGTTTATTGAATACCTAGGTGTTTTTCGAGTCGCTGATTACGAAATTGAAGTCAAATTTGAAGAATTCAAAATGGCGGATCCAAAATGGCGGACATGAATTTTAAGAAATTGTTTATTTCTAACAAAAATGAATACCTAGGTGTTTTTTGAGTCGCTGATTATGAAACTGATATCAAATTTAAAGAATTCAAAATGGCGGACATGAATTTTAAGAAATTGTTTATTTCTAACAAAAATGAATACCTAGGTTTTTTTTTGAGTCGCTGATTACGAAACTGATATCAAATTTAAAGAAATCAAAATGGCGGACATGAATTTTAAGAAATTGTTTATTTCTAACAAAAATGAATACCTAGGTTTTTTTTGAGTCGCTGATTACGAAACTGATATCAAATTTAAAGAATTCAAAATGGCGGACATGAATTTTAAGAAATTGTTTATTTCTAACAAAAATGAATACCTAGATGTTTTTTGAGTCGCTGATTACGAAACTGACATCAAATTTGAAGAATTCAAAATGGCGGATCCAAAATGGCGGACATGAATTTTAAGAAATTGTTTATTTCTAACAAAAATGAATACCTAGGTGTTTTTTGAGTCGCTGATTATGAAACTGATATCAAATTTAAAGAATTCAAAATGGCGGACATGAATTTTAAGAAATTGTTTATTTCTAACAAAAATGAATACCTAGATGTTTTTTGAGTCGCTGATTACGAAACTGACATCAAATTTGAAGAATTCAAAATGGCGGACATGAATTTTAAGAAATTGTTTATTTCTAACAAAAATGAATACCTAGGTGTGTTTTGAGTCGCTGATTACGAAATTGAAGTCAAATTTGAAGAATTCAAAATGGCGGATCCAAAATGGCGGACATGAATTTTAAGAAATCGTTTTATTTCTAACAAAAATGAATACCTAGGTGTTTTTTGAGTCGCTGATTACGAAACTGATATCAAATTTAATGAATTCAAAATGGCGGACATGAATTTTAAGAAATTGTTTATTTCTAACAAAAATGAATACCTAGATGTTTTTTGAGTCGCTGATTACGAATCTGACATCAAATTTGAAGAATTCAAAATAAGGGATCCAAAATGGTGGACGCAGATGGATAAATTTACAATTCATTTTTTTTTCAATTAGAAATACAAGTATTTGCAAAGCAGAAATAGATATTGATAATTTTCAAATAAAAATGAGATCTTTCGTGCTAAACTTTACAATTCTTTATAACAAAAAGGTGTGCAAAACTTGAAGTAATCTTAATAGTTTTTATTGTTGAATTGAATTTTTGCTTAAGAATGTTGTCATTCTATTTTTTATAACAGTCAGTTGGCAATACTTATTTTCCTGACAATGTAAGCTTCATACGTTAATTTACACTGACTTTCGTAATGAACGAATATTATTAGTTTGCAGTAAATTAAGATAAAATGAGAGAAACAAAAAACAGTCCAAATTGAGCCGTCGAAATCAAAAGTATATATTCTCCCGAAGAAAATGACACTTCATTTGTCTCATCTGGTAGTGGAGTTTAGAAGTGGAATAAAAGGAAACACCTCCACATGGTAATAAAACACTATTTGCGTAAATAAACTACACAAATAACAACAAATCTATACATTTATTCTTATTTTTCCGTTACGTTATTATCATTTGACTTATAATAATATAAAAAAGCTTTAGTTATATTAATTGTATATAGTTATAAAAAGATAAACTACATGATAATTAAACTGATAATAAATTTTTATACTTAATTTTGTAATTCTAAGACATTGAAAGTTAGTGAAAAAAGATAAATAATTTTATAATAATCAAATTTTAGGTACTTCAAAATGTTCACTAAATGATAAACAACTCCATTATTTTTAATTCAACAGATTAATAACAAATAAATAAACAAAATTAATAACAATGCAATGATGGCATCGCAAAATACGCATTTGAAACTTACAAAGAATAAAAAATTTGTATAAGAATAAAGAAAAATAATCAAAAATTTAATTGAAGTTTTTTTTTTAATTACATTCTGCGGTAATAGGTTCCATGCATGCTTAAGTCTAGGTACCGGAGAGTAATAACTATAGTTAGAACGGGTAAACGTAAATATTCCTGAAATTTGTCTACCGACTATTATTCCATTTATTATTTTCTACATAAATAAGAGATCATGGAAATTGCGTACCAACTTAATAGAAGGAAGATTAACTTTCCTCCTCATGGCTTATCTAATAAAGCAGTGTTGCACCGATTCTAGCTTACCGCAATCAACATCAGTAAATGGGGTCCAGATAGTCGAACAATATATCATGCGAGGAAGTACTAGAGTTTGATACAAGTACAAGATTGTTTTAATATTCTTAAAACTCTTAGTACTTCTGAGGAATCCAAGCATCCGATACGCTTTGGAAATAGCACCATGTAGATGTTCCTTAAAATTCTATCGAAAACCACTCCCAAATCCTTCAATGTAGACACCGATTTCAAATTATATCCATTAATCGAATATGATAACGCTGAGGAGTAACGAATTCTATGAAACGAAATAAATTTACATTTATCTAAATTTAGTAACATTTTATTGTCCTCAGACCAAATAACTAAGGCATCCAAGTCCCACTGTAAGTTAATAGCATCTTGTAGACTTTGGACAGCAGTAAAAATTTTTACGTCATCAATTAATATGCGACTGAATTTTACATCGTTAGTAATATCGTTAATGAACAAAATAAAGAGGACTGGACCCAGGTGGGAACCTTGCGGAACCCCCGAAAAGGTCATGTACCTCTCAGCATTAAATCCCTTCACTCTGACAATATGTTCCTGATTAGTTATAAAAGATGCAATCCATCTTAGAATTATGAATATTTTAGAACTTCTGTAAAATATGATGCATATTCGATTGTTGCTCATGGATATCCTGTTAACTTTGGAATAGGATCTTGCTGATTCTTTTGTAGGAAATTTTGTGCTCTTCAGAAAAGATTCTGCATATTTTTAGTACATTTTGCACTGTTTTCGATACCGAAGCCTTAGAACTTTTCACTTTTAGTAACAGATCATTACAAATAATAACTATTTTGTTATTATTGTTATATTATTGGAATTTATGAATAAAAATTCTCAAAGATTTAAGAAAAGTAGAAAAAATCATTAACAATACTATTAATATAAAAATAAGGACCATTTTTCCAGTTTGGACCATTAGTAAGTGATTAATAAATATACAAACGATAAAGACAAATCTAGAAAGTAGCTATATCTTTATTTCCGATCTACTGCACACGAAAATTGAAAGAACGACATGCCTTAGTTTTGGAATTAGAAGCAAACGCAGTTCAAAATTTAGACAACTGCAATACTAAATGGAAATCGAAAATCGTTTATCAATTAACAGTAGCAAAGCGTGCATACATTCAAATGGAGCACTAAATTCTTTTCAGTATACCAAGACTCCAATTCTGCCGTACCTGGGAAGAAAAGTCGTATCTCCATTTTTGTCAAAATTGAAATAAAAATATGTTTGTAATCAGCAAAATGAAATGTACCATATTCTGAACATAAACATTATGATTGTTTATTATAAATAATTATAAAAAAAATTATTTGTTTCTTACAAAATTAATTTTAGGTAGGTATACTTTTTAAAAAAGATGTAACTGCCACAAGCAGGAGTTGTCACTGTATTATCTCGTTTTGTGAATTTATTATTCTCAATGAAAGTGGTATCTCAAAATACTAACTATAAAAGCGGTATGTCCATATTTATTTATTTAATTTAATAAACAGGTATGAAACCCTTTGATACAAAATATTTTAATACAGTTCTATTTGTGACGCTTCGATGACACTTAAGAACTAATATCGCAGTTCGTTTTATAGTTTTTACCGACAATTTTTATTTTTATATTATTGGTGTATTTGCAGCATAATTTGTTTTAGTTATATGTAATGCGAAGACATTTGGTCTTCTCAAATTGAATTGATACGGAGTAATTTTATACATCAAAGATTCACAGTCTATATTTCTATGAATTTTGAAAGTTTGTGTAAAAAGATAAGGTCATTTTTTTTCATTACCGATTGAATGGTAGGTATTTTTAAATATTTTGCAATAGAGCTATAATCGTGTGAAAATGGATGTAACGGTTGTCCTGATTTATAGACTGCGAATCTAAAAAACCTATGCTGAATTTGTTCAAGTTTTTTTATATGGACTTCATAAAAGCGAGTCCATATTTGAGACGCATAAGTAACTATTGGTCGAACTAAGGTGAAGTATAATATTTTTTTGTTAATTTTGGTAAATTGATTCTCAATTCTTTTGAGAAAATCCAAAGCTTTCAGTGCCTTGTTTGAAACATGCTCCGCAAATGACAATTTACTGTCTAACATTATATCTAAGTTCCTAATTGATAAGTTTCATCTCTTTTTAAAGTATGTCTAGTAAGATTGTATTGCGCATGAATTGGTTGTCGATTTATAGTGAAACGTATACAATAGTATTTTTGTACATTCAGGGTCATTCCATTTTTTGAACATCAATCGCTTAAATTATCTAAGTCGTGCTGCATTTTCTGCATATATAATAAACTATTAATTTTGCGTACGTTAAATTAAACATATCATTAAAAAATTAGTACCGTTGATGCCAAGTAGTCGACAACGATTTTGGTTTAACTTACTTGAATCCAACGTTAAAGATTTGTGTCGGGAACGTGACTGTTAATTACATTTAGTAATTCTTTAATTAGCTCTTTTTTAAAATAACATGTAAAAAGGATCAATAAAAGATTAAATAAATCCTAATTATTATTTAATGTTGAAATGTTCGAACATAATTTTTCTTCATTCATGTTCGTAATGTATGCACTTTAGGAGGGTAGTCTCTAAAGTAAATTTATCTAATTTATTTATTTATTTATTAGAAATTAAACTAGCGATAACACCCTTAAATACAAAATAACCAAGATACTGGTGAGGCTTGTGTATCTAAAAGAAAATACAAATTAGATAACGTTATAATTTGTGATAAAGTAAGTATAACAATATTAATGTAATGATATAATAATTAATAATGACTATGATTAGAAAATTTTAAATAATAAGTAAAATTTAATTAGGAAACTATACCTTAAACTCCTCAAAATAGGCTAAATTAATGTGAATTATAGAAAATATATTATAAAAATTGTATATTTACTTCCTTGGAAACTTTAAATTAAACAGGAGGAATAAAATAATCTCACGGTAAAATGTTACATTTGGATTGTTACACCTAAGTTATATGCAGTTTATAACGTGTAGAAACAGTAAGTTTTGTTAGTTGAAAAAATGTGCAATCATATTAAGTTGACATACCTTTGGTAGTTCCAGAAAATATTGCGAAATAGACAAGTGTATTGCATATTTTTTTAATTCATTTCATTTTATTTTATTAATTTTAGATATAAATAAAGACTGATATTTTATTTTACTCCAACACTTCTCAAAATATAATTAGAATACGATAGTTTACCTTAATCGTAGCTCTATAAATTAAACAATTTGGTACACGAAACTCACATTTTAATTGAACAAAATATATTTAAGTATTATCATTGCTATTACGGAAAATGTAAACTAAATAATTTTATATTACGAATCAATACTTTTATGCCCTTTAGTATTACATTATATAAGACCAGGGTTCAGAACATTACTTTTTAAAACTATCGATGTTCGTTACTCGTTACTTAATTTTCAATGTAATGAAAAATAACGGTCGTTACTCTTTGTTTGTAACCACCGTTACTTTCTGTTATTTCCCAGATATAATATTTTCTAATTAATTATCTCCAATTATACTCGAGAGGAATTTTTTGATCTATTTGAGGTTCCTATTGTCCTATTATGTATATTATTTACTGCATTTTACTTTTGCTTCTTTGAACTTCACAACTTTAAAAAGTGAGCTTTCTATCACTAAAATATTATGTAATTTATGTTTCCTACATTTCTGTATTTTGTAGTGTCATTCTGTAGAAGTGTGGTGAGTAAGGGTTAAGTTTGATTAATAATATCAATATTGACAACTTTATTTAATAATTATTATTTATTACATTTATGCTTTGAACATTTTAATAATGTGCCACGTTTGTTTTTAACAACAATAGTTTTTCAAATGAGTTATCTTTCAAATTTCCTCTTGTAGGATTTAATATGCGTCTTCTTATACTACAGTCTTTCTGCAGAGACACTGCTGAGAAGTGTCTTGTATTTTATGAAAAGCTTTTTTACTAACGGAAAATTATTTAAAATTTGTAAATTGATTGAAGGAGATTTCATATGGGCAAATCCACAGAACTTTTAATTTTTTTTATTTATTTATTTATTTATTTATTTATTATGACCGGCTCAATATGGCCTTTATACAAGAAACAATAATGGTAGATTGCACTCGTTGAATTGAACAGCTTGGTATAAAATAAAATATACAGGTAAATGTAGTAAACGCTGTATAAAGACTAAATAACATTTGAAAAATAACAAAGATTAATATTTATAAACGAGGTTACGCAAACTGACTTTGAAAGCCCTGTCTATTTTTACTTTTGATAGCTACTGGTAGGTTATTCCATTCACGCCTTAATCTAGCTATACTAGCTTGAAAACCAAATCTAGATTTACTATTATCTTTGCGAATTTCACGATAACATCTTAAATCGAAATCTTGAATTCTAGATACAAACAATTCGGGTAATTTTTGTGAAATACATATAATTCTATAATTAATAAGACTTTAGGAATGTTTAACAAATATACTTATTTCGTATTCCAACAAAAACATTATTATTAATAACATTTGTAGAAAAAAAGGTGTGCCAAAATATTTTTATATAATAGCAAGAGGCAGTAAAAAATGTAAAAACTTTTTGCGAATGAAATAATCCAATTTTTTAAAAAATCTTTATACTAAACACACAGCTCCGGGATTAAGGCATCGATCTGATGTTTAACTTGTAACTGCACATAATATAAAACAGTATTATAAGTCACATTGATGTGCGCAAAGTTTATTACAAGTTTTCAGTAGCCATTTGACATGAAATAACTTTTTGTGAAATCCACATTTTATTGATATTTGCTGTTTCACGATTGCAGCCTGCAAAAATCCAACGAAATAGTAGATGATTTTTATTCCTGAGATAAAAATGAAGAAATCTAGCCATATTACGAATCTGTGCTCGTGGTACATCCATGACAAGATAAAGTTGAAATAAATAATAAAATTTGTGCAAACATACAAAATTTCACATTATCGTAGAGCACATCTCTAATAAGTTTTAAATATGTTTCTTGATGTCTGTGATTCCATCAATCGATCATTTATTAACAGAAATGATGTGGGCCGCAAATAATTCTTGTATTTTGTTCGTATTATTAGAAAAAATGTAATTAATAATATTGTGAAAATAAATTCAAAATTATTAAAACTACCTATGTATTTCATATCCATTCCAATGGCCCGCATTAAAAAAGTTACACAGGTATAGATTATTTCTCCTAGAGAGGTAATATTTCTTTAAGCTATTTTAAAATTAAAGAACCCTTCATGCTTGACTTTGAAATGTTCCTCAGGAACTGTGTTCTCAGCATGATTCGTACTTTTTTATTTAACACATTTCGCATGATTTGTAGAGGTTTTTTTTTCTATTTGATTTCCATCTTCTAGTCAATCTAACTTAAAAACAGGGTGTAAGCATCGACGAAAGTAACGACAAAAGTAACGACGTTACTATTTTCATTACTAATGAAGAAAAGTAATGCTGTTACTAAATTCCATACACAAAAAGTAACGAATTGATGAACGAGTAACGCGTTACTTCCAAACCCTGTATAAGACCCTAAATTATGTTATTAAAAAGATGACAAAAATTACAGTTAGAGTAATATATAGTACGCAAAGCATTTAAACGATAAAAAGTATTACTTGACATTTAACAAAGATTCAGAGCTCAGTAAAGTCAATAATTCAGTCGAAAAAGGTGATGTGTCCACAATTGGAAGTTACCACTTTTTTTCACAGTATCATAACTGTCTGATTAGTATATCCATTTTCTACTATTGTTTATTAACTAATTTATATCATAAAAACAATTTTTAAAAATAAACAAATCCACATTTGCTCAAAAACCATTTTTCATCAATATCTCAAAATTGTAATAATGAAGATACCAGTTTTCTTCCGAGATATGGCAGAATTTTCATTGTATATAATTAAATTTGATGTATAACTATATTTTTTATTATAAAATTGAATTTTATTAATACCACTATTACATTACACTACAGCTGAGTATTTTTTACCATATATAAAGTTTTTATTAGAAAATAATGATTTACTAAAATTACAATAACATTTCGGTTCAAAATTGTATAAAAATATATAAGTACATGATTGTTAGTAAAGAACATTCTTAATTTTAATTTTAATGGTTTACATGTTCATTAATAATTATTACTTACCAAAATTGTAAGTGCTTCGCATTACCGACGATAACTGTAATACATTTTTAAAATCCTGGAACATATTGTGAACGAAGTTGACTTTTTCTTCTCTCCGTATCTTGTTTCTTGTTTACTTTAGGTAAAAGATAATCTACATCTTCGTCAATCATTTCACAAACATCTAAACGAGGAGGCTCAGGAATGATTACTTCTTTAATTATTGCAACTTCTTCTTTTTCAGGTTGAGTAGAAACCAATTGAGATATGCTTAAATCATTATCGATTCCAGTCTTTTGTAACCAATCGAGAACTTTATCGTTTGGTGCAGTAGACGTAACGAACGGAGTATCTTCCTGTATTTCCCATGCTGCTAATAATTCAGGTGCAAGGATATCAACAAACGACGAAAGATGCAACATTGTGCGTCTAAAACTTCCATGAACTTCTGTATCGTCTTTATCAATGGGAGCTCTTAGAGATTGGTTTTTCATATAACCTCGAATATGATCAGCGTTAATTCGTTCGTTTATTACACAAGGGCTTATAGCTTCATCGTGCAGACGTTTCTTCAAACATTGATCCCACATTTCCAATGCATGTAGCGATTTACAATTCTCTTTCGAATAAATATCCGACACTGACTTATTTGTTATATTTTGATAAAAAACATCATTGTTGGAGTTTTGAAAAAACAGAAAAGTCTCTCCGTTTAAAGAATCCTTAATTAACGAACACCCAGTATTGCATAGCGATAATCTTTGCTTTAACATTGGATTATAACATTTACCTCTAGATCGTGAAGTTGTTAAAGTCTCCATAATACTTAACGGTGTAAAAGGCATAATATACGATTCCGGATTCTGGTTATTTCTCTCCCACTTATTTAATATTATCGACGTTTCTCCAGATATCTGGCTACCAAGAACCACAATTTCTCCCGATTGTTGGTTATGAACATCCATAAATAAGGGAGGACTTTTGAATTGATGAGTCCATTTGTTAACGATACTATTTTTAGGGTTTCGTTTATCGCAGAGTAATAAACTGTGGTAACTACCAACATACGAATAGAAGTTACTACAGCAACTTGATATATGAGACGAAAGATTCTCGCAAATTTCTAAATCGTCTGTTAAGTACATTGACAAAGCCGGTGCTTGCGGTAGTCGAATATCAAGATAATGTAGACAACTGCTATCGACGTAGATTAAATTACTCGGATTATTGGGACAAAATCTGATATTCGACCACTTATTTACAACTGGTCTCATCTTTGCAATAGTTGTGCTACAAATTGCGTTCTGACGTACCATATCCCACAAAGTAACTTCTCGGTTTACGCTAACAGTACAGTAATGGTTTGTCGATACCCTATTTAAATCAGCCGAAATATACGGAACTCTCGAAGAATGTTTTCGCACTTCTATCAAAGATAATTTCCCTTTGCTGTCACTAGATAAGTTGTATAAAACGAGTCTAGTTTTAAAACGAGCTAAGATTCTTACTATGCTATTTGACGAATTAGCAACAGTTTCGAAAAGAGGATCGTTAAGAGCGATTGAACTAGAATAAGTTAAGTCTGGCCAACATAAAGAGTTTCCTTTAACATATATTGGAATTGCGGTTAATTCCTTGTTATACGGTAAAAGCAGAACGTTTCTATTTTGAAAACGAACCGCATTTATCGTCCCTCTTGAATAATACCAATTATATGACCCAGAAAAATATGGATCTGGATCTTCTTCGACCAGTTGTGCTACTTCGGCAATGTATCGAGGAACTTTTGTATATTGCATACCTTTTTTTTCTTTCCAAGTCACGTCTTGCTGATGCGGGAGCTTAAGTTTGCCTTTATTTTTTTCGTACAACCACGTAAATCTGTCAATATCTTCAGAATGTCTTTGTTTGACACTTATCAACTGCGAACTAGTATCTATGATATTAAAAAATTCTCGGTTGGGTTTACAAGGAGGTAATAGAGGCTTTGGAAAATCACAACTGTACGGATAGTCTCGAAATTTATTGAACAAAGTTGGACCGTGTTCTTCGGAAAACTTATTGCAACTCATATTGTTACCGGGTATATAATGATGTGGTATCCGTTGAAGTATATCTGCTCTCAACTTTGCCTTTGTGCTTCTTTTACATCGAGTGAAAATTTTGTTTTTTTCCATTGTGAAGTTTTAAATATTGCAAACTTTCACACAAAATTTCAAGACTTTGTACCGATTTAAAAGTTTATGGAAACTTTGCTGATAAATTAATCACATTTATTAAGAGTTATTTCCACTTGATTTTCTTTTATAAACAGTATTTACGAACATTTATGTATTTATAACGTCTATTTTACAAAATGATCTAAAAACATAACCTAATTAACGATCGCGGCGAGACATTTAAATTAAAACCACATGTACGTTTAATGCGCATGCGCGCATACCCCCACCACAGTTCATACATACACAACTTTATGCACATGTGTCGACACTTGTTGATTCAGAATTTACCTTTTTACGAATCTAATGACCTTATTTTCTACTAATTTACTTTAATTACCTTACGCATTTTACTAATTTACTATAATACCTTAATTACTAATGGTAATTACCATCTCGTCCCCACTCTAAAATTATACACTGCACCGCCCCTTGCGGGCGGGATTAAAAAAAAAGCGAACGCGTCACACAGAATCAGCGTCGATGATGATCGTCCGCTGTTGTGTATGGGCGTAGTCGATCCAACAATCAGTTTTAATTATTAATTTAAAAAGAATTAAAAATTCATCAAAAAAATGACTTCCGACCGTAACCTTATTCGAATCGTCACCGTATTGACGATTTTCTGCTCGTACCAATTTGTTGCTGGTAAGTTTTTTCAACGGCTTAAAACGCCCATGACATGGTCCCAAAAATTGGAAATATTTTTATAAAATCTAAATTTGAAAACAAAACTGTAGAAAGTGTAAAGAAATTAATATAAAAGATAAATAGTAGGAAGTAGCGAATAGTTTCTTTTTTCGCTGTTGTATTTTAGTGGAAAGATGTTTTGATGTTTGTCAGACGAAATCAATTATTGTAAACATACATGGGTAATTCTCTCAAAAAGAACAAATTAAAAATTAAGATTTAATTGAACAAAAGTTAATTAAAAATACTGATATTATTGGTTTTATGTGAAGAGGACCTAAATAATGTGAAATACGTTGTTACAATCTTTATGAACATTATTTTTTACATTATCGTATATATTATTATGATAACGGCCAGTGATAAAAAAAAACATATATGGACCAGAATCGAAATATACAGGTTTAACATTACATCGTATTGACACTTCACACAGTTTTGATTATGGAAAAACAGTCATCTTAGCCATTGAAATGAACCTTAACAAAAGAAAAGAAATCGAAAACTTCCTTATTAAAAAGTCTAAACACACCGTTAATATTAGATTCGAATAATCAAATTTACCAGCAGCATACGAGGCAATATTATAATGTAAATATTATATAGTATTTATATTTCGATCGCTCATTGAATTTTAAAGAACATTTAAAGTATGTGGTAACTAAATCTTATAGAACTCTCGGATTCTTGATAAGAACTACCAAGAACTTTCATAATATTCGATCATATATCTTTATCGCACATTAATTCTGCTTCATTTATTATATTGCTCGTCTATATGGACACCTTTTATGCTACTGATATTTCTGATCTTGAATCGATACAACATAAGATATTTATCTCGAAAGGCTGGGAATCCGATGCACCCATTTGACCATGTTTACGATGACAGAGCTAAGTCTTTTGATCTTCAATCGGTACACACCGTTCCTCAAGGACCAACAGGTTTAACAAAAATGTCAAAGAAAACTGTTGACGGCATCTTATTCTACGTATTTCGTACTTCCAAAATCAATGTTGATCGAAATCGTACTTGCTCGTTTTCCCAAAATAATCCAAAAAGAGTTTTAAATCATTTTCTGCCACTTATCCAATAGTTGAATTTAATACGAAACTAGAGAAATTTGATTTTCTATCACTTTTTACATGAATAAAATGGTAAACATTTTCATAAAATTGTGACGAAATATCGTCAATCTACCCTCTGACCTGAACATCATAAAAAATTGCATTGCATTTCGTTTAAATACACTCCAATTTTACGTCCCTTCATTTCCGCTTCTATTTTGCGATTCCTTTAAGTTTAATTTTGAGTTTGGTTTTGAGATTTGCATTTTCCCATTTCGATTTAGATTTTATACCTTTCTTGCTTTTTGATTTTTGCGACTATTTTGAGTATATTTTTACATTTACGTTTCATTTAGTGTATAGAATATTTGCGTATTTCATTTAGTGTAGTTTGTGCTTACTGAGAATTAATTATTGTAAGTAGATTTTAGTTGTATATCCATATTTTCCTTTTCCTTTCCTTTTTTTTTATAGCGTTTCTTCGGTCATATTTAAAAGTAATTTCACCTTTGCGTCGAATTCAGTACCCCAATCCATTTCATTCCCTTTGCTTGTCCATTTATTCTTATTGTTATTTTTATTGTTAATTGTTTATTTAGTTCATTTTTAATTGTAAATATATTTGTTATTTTGTTTAAATATTTATTTTAATAACCCGGTCCAGAAAATTGCAGTTATAAAATGATAAACATTATTTACAATTATATCATAAATAACTTTTTGACAGATTCCAAAAATTAGAATTTATTTCTTGATCGCTTTTTATGTAATTATGACTCGATTTCTTGATTTAACGCTCCTTTTACTACTCTCTAAATGTGAATTAGTGAAATTTGACTAATTGATAGTCAAATTTGACTAATTGAAATAAGGAAAACTCAGTTACTAAAAATTAGTAGAAAATTACTAATTGAAATAGTAGTTAAGTATAACTAAATGAATTAGTAAATTCTGACCATTTTTCTAATTCATTAGTCAAATATATATATATTCATTGCGAGTTTTTGACAACGTGGAATCGTTACAAAATCAACTTATTGGACAATACCTAGTACTCGGAAAGATTGAAAAAGGCTGTTGTTGAGTTTTCCTCGTTACGTGTTTGATTGGGGTTTATTAACTTGTGTTTTTTTTTATATTTAAAGTAAACAAATTAATAAAGAACAAAAAACATATAAAAGCAATAAAAAATCAAAAAAATATAAATAAAAGAAAAAACAAAAAAAAAATAAAAAAAAAAACAAATATGGGGCTACATTTTACTCTCTATGTTCACGTCGTTAGCTCTGGGTAATGCAGAAGGAGAGTAACAAAAATGTAATTATTTAATTAAAATATATATATATATCATTTAATAATTTTACACAAAGGGCTATTGTGCGTGTCTTGAATATCGTTATTTAAGTATTAAAGCAGTAGGGTATCGATGCAAAATTGATTTGTTGTGTTTTTATATTAAACTCAAATATTGCATAAATGAAATAATAGAAAATATATGAATAATATATGAATAATAGAAAATGATTTTAAATTCTTTTTAGATTATTTTATGAAAACGAGCAAGTACGATTTCAATCAAAATTGATTTTGAAAGTACAAAATACGTAGAATAAGATGCCGACAACAGTTTTCTTTGACATTTTTGTTAAACTTGTTGGTCCTTGAGGAACGGTATGGGTAAAGTCCCTACATTCATACTACGATATTTTATTAGCTTATAAAATTCTTAAAGGGTTGATTCATAGTGAGGAAGTTAGTTTACTTATACAGTGGTCAATCTCGCACCAGCTTCGTACTATTCGATTCATCGAAGAATTCGCTAATCGCACAAATTATGGGTTTAATTCTATGGTACCAAGGCTAAAGCGGGCTTGGAATTTATTACCGCAATCGATTACTTTGAAGAGACTAACAAATTTTAAATCCTATGCACTCAGGCTCACTAAAACTTTTTGTTAATTAATTGAGATATTCGTTATTACACTTTAAGTTTATATTATTATTTTTAGTTTATATCAATTATTGTTACTCAAATTGTGTAGAGCCTCATTATGTTTTTGTTATATTTTGTGTAAAGGCACTTCTAGTGCCGTTGATTCTAATAAATGAATAAAAATAAATAAATAACAATGCTCAGGCATATTTCAATTCTCAGCGTGAAGAGACCGTCAGTGATACAACGAAAAAAATAATTTGATGTTTCGGCCAATGTGATTTATTTATTTATTTAGTAGATCAACGGCACAATGAAGTACCATTTCACAAAAAATAGTATACAAAAATATTGAGGCACTATACAATTTGAAACATCAATAAGGAATTTATAAATAATAATAATCGAAAATTATATACTACATAATTTTTCGTAGTGTTAGCAATATACAATTTAAAAGTGGCAAGTCTTTCAAAGGTTATGTTGTTTGGTACAGAATTCAACGCTCGTGTAATTCTGGCCCCCGGGGAAAAGAAACCATAGTTTCTTCTATGAACAGATTCATGAATCGGTTGTACTGTCCGAAGTTGATTAGGGATGGACCTCGATCTTAGACCCATAACTTCATCACTCATTATTTTATTGATTATTTTAAAGCCTAAAATATTATCATAGTAAACATGCAAAGATTTAATATAGCGAAGATCGAAAGACTTAGCATGATCTTCATACTGATGATCAAAAGGGTGCATGGGATTGCCAGACTTATGAGCTAAGTATCTTATGAATGAATGCTGAACGGATTCAAGGTCAGAAATGTCTTTACCCGTAAAGGGTGACCATATAAACGAGCAATATATGAAATGTGGTAAAACAATTGACCGGTAAAGATGTATGATCATATTAATATTTTTAAAGTGTTTAGTAGATCTGATCAAGAATCTGAGAGCTTTGTAAGACTTGGCAACCACACTGTTTAGATGTTCGCTATAATCTAAAGAACCATAAAAAATAACACCAAGATCTTTAATGAACGGTACCGATTCTAGATGAGTGCCATTTACCGAGTACACAAAAGCCATAGGTTCCCTCACTCTATAAAAAGAGATGGCTTTGCATTTAGCGGTATTAAGACACAATCTGTTCCCCAGTGACCATGCACTTGTCGTATCTAAATCACTCTGCAACTTAACGGCATCATGGAGACAATTAATAACAGAGAAAATTTTAACATCATCGGCATATATAAGAATTTTACAATTTTCTGCCGATTGCATAATATCATTCGTAAACAGGGTACGGCTGTTGGATCCCTGCTGATGAGCACCGCCAACAGCCTAGTGCGAAACGCTTTTTATTACAATAGTCTTGATAATTAATAAGAGGTGGGGTTCTTTTTTCCACATTTGCAATAGTAAAATATATTTTTCTGGCCTTATATCTCTGCGTTTAAATTTAATTTTCTGAATTTTCTGTGTACATTCACATCAGAATGTTTATCCCTTTTTGTTTACAATTTATATATATGCCATCTCACCGAGAAATTTATTTTAATATTTATCCAGATAAGAACCTTGAGAAACTCCTGAGGTGGTGGAGTATGGTTTTGAATAATGTACCTTAATCTTTAACGATTTGCTGATGCTTAGTTAAGAATGAGGAGATTCATTTCAATAGTTTACCGTTCACACCTAAACGTTTCAATTTGCCAAGTAAAATACAATGGTCGATGGTATCAAAGGCTTTGAAAAAATCTAGGTACACTGAATCCACCTGACGGAGCTCCTGAAGGGATTGGTGATATAATCTGTATACAGCAGTAAATTTTTCACAGTAAAGCGTCCATTTGCTAACGATGAGCTAAACGTTTCTTTTTCAGCTCCAAAACTTTAATTTCTGTAAGAATTGCACCAGCATATTCTGTAGTAGCACGTCAGTGCATAAAACGCAGACAGCAATCAAGTTGCCAGTTTGAAAAGCAGCATGATATGTTGTACACGCCCACATTTTTCTACCTTGTTGAAAATAACTTTATTAATAGTTTTAATTAGACAATCACATATATAAATATGCTTATGAATCAATAATATAACACGCCGAAAATCGAAAACAATACAATATTATTTAACTGCAGAGTGCACTATGTAAACGCATCTCACTCGGATAAGAGATTGCGACTAACTGAGATAAATAAATTATTAGAAATAAATAAATAAAATGTTAGTGACTTTATATATTAAGAATTTTGTTAACAAATTTTAATTTGTGCGATGTTTTGACTTTTGTTTATTTTACAAGTAATATATTGACATTTTACAATTACTGCAATTATATTTTGGCAGAATATTATGTTGTGCAACTTAATTTACTGTCTAGTGGCAAAGTGCACAATGCAATTGTATAAATCTGTCCATATTAAACAACATAAGAAACATAGCTCTAAAAACTTTGAGATTTATAAAGTGAAGCACTCATGATTTTAAAAGTTCATTCGTGACACGTGATTTGTATAATGCGCTTATTCGTCCTGGCTTGATGTATGCTTCATGTGTTTGGGTGCCTCTATATAATGTAGGTGTGAATAGCATAGAAATGATTCAACACAAGCTTCCACAATATTTAGCATTTAAATCTGGAAAGCCTACGTCGATTCTAGAAGACAACTGTACTGCAATTGCTACAAAATTTAAGCTACCAACTCTTACTTCTATTTGCAAAGCCAACGACATTATATTTCTGGTAAAGGTGGCACGAAAAACTATAAATTCTGAACAATTTTGATATGATTCCGTTTGCGACCCCTTCTTACGCACTCCGCTTTAATTTCATATATTATGCACCAAATGCAGCAAGGAATTACATCTGTAGTGCTCTAATGAACTGAATGTGCCATCTCTTTAATGAAAATTTTGATGGAAGTAGAACTGGCTTAGATTTATTATTTAACGTTACTTTAAATTGTGCAGTTGCGAGAGTTAAATCTAGGATATACAAATTTAATTAAATATTATTACATAAGTTCTCTATGTCTTTCATGCAATTTAGCATTGGCTGTGTTTTGTTTTTGTTGGCGCTTTTTTATTTTATTCATTCTAGCAATATTATACAATTACATATAAAACATAACGGTATACTACAGAGGTACTAACTACTTGTACGTAGAGCTTGGCCTAGCTTAATATATATATAACTAAGAAAAAATAACAAAAATATATATAAAAATATAGTAAAACAAAACATAAGATAATATAATATAAACTGTACATAAAAATGTACGCATTTTAAAAAGAAAAATAATAAGAATGCTAACGCAAAAGTGTACATAATTTTTCATTATAAACGATTCGCGTACATATATTCGTAGTAAGATCGCTATTTTGGCTGTTAGTAGATGTCTTCTCTTGTGTTAACCACGTTACAATTTTTTTCCTGGTGACCTTACATTGTTGTATGCACCACCCCACGCAATGAGGCCATAACTTAATAAATTGTGAAAAAGAGCATAGTAGATTGCCATTAGTAATTTCATGTTTAACGATTTTGATAGTTTATAAAATATAAATAATAAATATCTAGTCTTTCTTATTAACAATTCTACTTGTTTATCCCATTTCATATGGCAGTCTATTATGATTCCTATATATTTAGTAAAATTGGAACACTTTACTACTAGGTTATTTACTTTAATTTCAATATTACTTGGCAGGCTATCTTTGTATATGCCAAAAGGAATAAAAACTGTTTTATCAATGTTTAAAGACAAACGATTTACATTAAGCCAATTAGAGACGTAATCAAGGTAAATATAAATTTTTTCTGAGCCTTAAACTATGTTTTGTCGGAACTTAGAATGACAGTGTCATCTGCATAGGAAACTATGCTTTTTGGTGGAAGAAAATCAAGTAAATCGTTTATACACTACACTATAAACAAAAGAGGTCCCAGGATGGTTCTCTGAGGCACCCCACTTGTTAATAATTGGTACTCGCTAAAACTAGTGCAAATTCTTACTGATTTATATCTATGTTACAAATAGTCTTGTAGTAATTTTAATGGTAATACTCTTATTCCATAAGAATTTAACTTGCTTATTAAAATTTCATGTTTAACTGTATCGAACGCTTTAGCAAAATCTAAAAATGTTGCTATAGTTGGTTTATTAATAACTAGATTTTCATAAATATGCTGCGTAACAAAAGCCAGAGCTTATTATTATATTTTAAAATATATCATTATATATTTTATTTTAATTTGCATTTATACTGAACTGTATTCTTTGTTATTGGATGTTAACCCGTTAATTAATAAAATAAAATAAATAAATAAATATTGTTATAGCCCATAAAATGTTTCTAAAAAAAATATATTACTTCGTTCTTAGTAATAAGAGCAAATTAACACTCCAAATTTCTTATTCGATATTTAAAAACCTAAAGGGTAAATCATATTTCCAGGACAATACAGAAACAATACACTTGGATGGTGTACAGTATCAGAAGCAGAACAAAAGAAATGCCTAGCATTTTCCAGAGCAATAGATAGAGAAATCGGTTCTTTTGAACCTCCGTATTTTTCTCTTAATTGCTCTCGTGCTTTTAACAAAGAAGAATGTATGTTAGGACTCGATCGCGATACTTACCTTGGTCAGGTACACTTGACCACACTGGATGCTGGAGAGGTTTTCATTGGTGGTCGATACCACAGTCTTGTTCCTATAATGCAAGAAATTTACGACAACCGATTGAATTATCAGTACGCAGTGGCCGTAGTAAAAAAAGGAACATTAAGCGACGTGTTTTCCTTGCGTGATCTCAGAGGAAAGAAGGCTTGTTTTGCCGGTGTTGGAACTTTGGCTGGTTGGGTTATACCAATTCATAAGGTATTTACTTATTATTTGAATGTATTTATCAACAATCTAACATAAAATTATTATTCAGTTGATGAAAGATGGAGGAATGGAGGTCGTCGACTGCAATAATCATGTCAAATCGACAATTAAATTTTTTGGCCCAAGTTGTGCAGTTAATTCCCTCATTGATAAGTATAACCCTCTCGGAGATAACTCTGATCAGTTGTGTAAATTGTGTATTGGAAAAGTCCCAGGCGGAAAGTGTACAAGTGCAGATCCATATGCAGGTTACGAAGGAGCTTTTAGGTGTTTAGTCGAAGCTGGAGAAGTTGCCTTTCTAGTCCACACCACTGTAAACGAAATGGCCTACGACTTTAGTTAGTTTATTTACTATTTTTCAATTAAATATTATAATACTTATTAAAGTAATTATCCAACATTATATTTTTTCCTTAGACTCGATTGATAAAAATCAGTTCGAGTTGTTGTGTCTGGATGGAGGACGAAGTCCTATCGACGATTACAGAAATTGTAATTGGGGTCATGTTCCATCAGTCGCTATAGTTGCTTCATCAGCTACAAACCAAGAGACGCGAAAACTTTATCAAAGGTTCATCGAGAAAGCGGTTAGTCTTTTCGGAGCAGGGGACGTAAATAATAGGAATAATTCCTATAATGATTTCTACAATAATCGGTTTTATGGAAGACAAGGCAACGATAGTCAAGGCTTTTTCAACAGAGTCGAAACCACCACTACTCAATCTCCTTCGATTCAAACTATAGAGATGTTTCATCTCTTCGAATCTGCACCAAGATACGGCAACCACCACAATCTTATATTCTCGGTACTTTTTTATAATACTTGAAAATATTAAAACTTACTTTCTTGTTTTTAATCATAATTATTACTGCAGGATGCAGCAAAAGAGTTTGCGGTGATCCCTGAAAAAGACCAAACTTATTCAGGTTACCTAGGAAGATCTTTGGATGCGATTTTATCAGTTCGCAGATGTCCTGTCAATGCAATGACACTGTGCGTTACTTCCGAACCAGAAATGGAGAAATGCGTGAAAATGAAGGTTATTCATTAGTTATTTACCTACGATTCTTAATAAAGTAATTTGATTTATTGACCATTTATATTGTTTACAGATTGCTTTGAAAGCACAATTATTAAAACCAGAATTACTGTGTTACAAAGGTCATAGTCAAATACATTGTATGCAGGCCATACAAAATGGGTATGTTTTCTATTATTTTCAAACATAAACAGAGTGTAAAATAACTGATTAAATTTTTAGAAATGCTGACGTTACCGTATTGGATGCCAGTGACGTGTACACGGCTGGTTTACAGTTCCAACTAATTCCATTTATCGCTGAAGTATATAATTTAGACACCCCGGATTATTATGTCGTTGCAGTCGCAAAAGAAGAAGATGAAGGAACAGATTTGACATATCTTAAAAATAAAAATACCTGTCATACTGGAATTAATACTGCTGCAGGATGGGTCTATCCGTTGGCTTATCTTCTTTCTAACTCATGGATTCGTGGTTACGGTTGTGACTCGGTTCGAGCAGCAGCCGAGTATTTTTCAAAGTCGTGTGTCCCAGGAGCTTTGAGCACAGAGTACAATACAGGTAATTTTTCATTGATCAATTCAATTTAACAATTGATCAATTTCTTAAATAATTTATTAACGAGACATTGATTTTGTAGGAGTGCCTTACGACAACATGTGTGACCTGTGCCATGGAACTAGCTTCAGATATTGTAGACGCGATGCATCGGAAGATTACTTCGGATACACTGGAGCTTTCCGTTGCCTTGTTGAAGGTGGAGGAGATGTAGCCTTCGTCAAGCACACAACAGTTGCAGAAAATACAAATGGGAAACGTCGTGAAACCTGGGCTCGTAATACCTTCACCAAAGATTTCCAACTCCTGTGTCCCGACGGTACCAGACGATCCTCAACCGAATACCTCAAGTGTAATCTAGGAAAAGTGGCGTCGAATGCCGTTGTAACAAGAGGAGGTTATTACGGGTACAACGAAACAGAACTCAATGCCTTCACAGATCTCTTTGTCTACGCACAACAGTTTTATGGAAGAAAAGAATTGGATGAATTCAGCTTCGCAATGTATTACAGTTCTTCACCGTACAGCGATCTGATCTTCCAGGATGCTACGCAGCAGCTAATTGTGATACCTCAGGAGAAGAGGGAGTTCAGCGCTTACCTGGGGCCAGACTTCATGAGAGCGCGAAGGGTTGTGGATTGCAATGCTGGAGCTGCAGCGCTTGGGTACTCGTTAATAGGTTCGGTTACAATGATCGTTCTTGCAATGTTGTTAGGAAGGTAAAGCAAGGAGCTTCCGAAGATATCAATTTAGTCGGCCTACTTAGTAATTTCAGTGGAATTACAAAGTAAGTAGAGAATTAATTATATAAATGTTGTAACTATCGCAAAATTTAAATGTAAGTAAAGAGAAGACGAACAAAAAATTCAGGTTCGAACACAAAGTTACTTTTTAGATGTACGATTTACTATATTTATTGTTTAAACATTTAGTTTCTATTCGATCGAAATTAATGTTGCCAACATTTTATTGAGAGTAGTAGACATGTAAATTATGCGATAATGACATTATAAGTACAGATTGTAACGAATGTAATTTTTTATGAAACAAATTTAACTACAAAACAAACAAAACTATTCATTACTAATTATATTCGTTTCAATCAAAAGCAAAGATCTTATTAATAAGTAGATTTACAAAACTGCCTGCTCTATTTATAACTGTTTTTAAATAACTTTTTTATACAACTTTTACATGAGAAACGATGTTTCAATCGTTTAATGGAAGACAAGATCTGTTAACGTAGATTATATTTTAGATGACGATCGCCATTCCATTATTGGATTAATCCCTTAAAGTCTAAGACACCAGTAAATCAGAAAAGTATTACGATTACACATTTATACGATTCCATTTTTATTGCGCATTCGTTTACATATCTAAACAATTTATAGATATAGGGTGTCCGTTATTTTAACGAATTTCGAATTTGTTTTCGCGCTCCCCCGGATTCTACAGACAAAAAATAAATAAAATTTTTCCCCAAATTTCAGAAGTTTTTGTTAATATGAACTTTTGAAATTTAACATTAGTTTTAAATGAAAAAAAAAATTTTGTTTGTATTTTTGCAACAACTTTTGGGTGCGGGTCGAAAAACCGACAAATCAAAAAGCCGACAGGTCAAAAAACCGACAGTCATGAAGCTGACAGTCGAAAAACCGACAGTCAAAAACCCAACAGTTCAAAAAATGACAAATTTAATTGAATTACAGATAAATTAATTGATTAATTTAATTTACTCAAATTTAATTGAATTACAAATAAATTAATTGATTAATTTAATTTACTCAAATTTACTTGAATTATAAAAATCTGATTAATTTTTATTTAAAATAAATGTTGGTTTAATTTTATTTTAATATAAAAATCTGATCTTCCCGTCGATGTATTTACTTTTGAATGTGTCGGCTTTTTGACTTTCGGTTTTTTAACCTGTCGGCTTTTGATTTGTCGGTTTTTCGACTCGCACCTCAAAAAAGTCCAATACTGACAAGGAAATTGGGGTGAGGATCGGAAAAACAACAAATCAAAAAGCCGATACGCAAAAAGGCGACAATAGAAAAACCAAATTGACACAATACCATCAGTCAAATAACTGACACTTTGAAGAACCGACTGCCAAAAAGACGAAACACTAAAAAAAATAGACACACCGACAAGCGGGCAGTCATTTCCTGAAGTGTCGGTTTTTTACCGTCGGCTTTTTGGCAGTCTGTTCTTCAAAGAGTCCGTCATATAAATGACAGTGTCATATCAATTCAGTTTGCCCACTGTCGGTTTTTTGACGCTTCGGATTTTGCCTGTCGGTTTTTTGAATGTCGTTTTTTTCAGCGGTCGTTTTTTTTTGACGATCGGTTTTTTTAACTATCGGAATTATGACACTTCAGTTTTTCTACTATCGGCTTTTGACTTGTCGGTTTTTGGAATTGCGGTATTTTCACTGTCGGTTCTTCGAAGTGTAGGTTATTTTTCTCTCGGTATTATGCCAATTCGGTTTTTTTACAGGTCGATTTTTTGCCTGTCGGTTTTTTGACGCGTCGGATTTTCCGTGTCGGTTTTTTTCAGCTGTCGTTTTCTTTTTGACGATCGGTTTTTTTAACTATCGGAATTATGACACTTCAGTTTTTCTACTATCGGCTTTTTGATGAAACGGCTTTTGACTTGTCGGTTTTTGGAATTTCGGTATTTTCACTGTCGGTCTTCGAAGTGTAGGTTATTTTTCTGTCGGTATTATGCCAATTCGGTTTTTTTACTGTCGGCTTTTTTACAGGTCGGTTTTTTGCCTGTCGGCTTTTTAACGTGTTGGCTTTTTGCCTGTCGGTTTTTTGACGCGTCGGATTTTGCCTGTCGGTTTTTTGAATGTCGTTTTTTTTGGACGATCGGTTTTTTTAACTATCGGAATTATGACACTTCAGTTTTTCTACTATCGGCTTTTTGATGAAACGGCTTTTGACTTGTCGGTTTTTGGAATTTCGGTATTTTCACTGTCGGTTCTTCGAAGTGTAGGTTATTTTTCTGTCGGTATTATGCCAATTCGGTTTTTTTACTGTCGGCTTTTTTACAGGTCGGTTTTTTGCCTGTCGGCTTTTCGACCCGCACTCCAACTTTTTGTATAAGATATTAAAAAATCTGAAACTTTGTAGACTTGTTGTCGACAAAGTTCTGAAAAACTACTACATTCAGGAAAAAAAAAATAAAATTTTTCGGAAGAGTAATTCAGATTAAAATAATGTCATTTTATCTTACAAAAGTATACAACATCTGCTTATCATTTTCTGATTAACATTTATTGTTTAAAAATAGAAATAATTAATTTTATGTACAAAAGGGTAAGGAATGCGATTCTTTCTAGTAAAGATCGATTACATAATTTTTTTTAAACTAAAATAAAATCTCCTTCGCTTGATTTTTAGAAAAAAAAAATTTTTCATTAATAATTCCGTCCCTCAGCTTCATATCAAGATTTTGACTTACATAAAGTCTCATTTTACGCAGAAATCTCTGAAAAATCTGAAATGATCTAATTTTAGGATATGCTTGATCAGAATCATGAACACTAAAGTACGATGTTGTATATTTTTATAATTTTTGTAAGATAAAATTACATTATTTTAATTTGAATTACTCTTTCAAAAAATTTTATTTATTTTTCCTGAATGTAGTAGTTGTCGACAACAAGTCTACAAAGTTTCAGATTTTTTAATATCTTATAGAAAAAGTTGTTGCAAAAATACAAACAAAAATTTTTTTTTCATTTAAAGCTAAAGTTAAATTTCAAAAACTTCTGAAAATTGGGGAAAAATTGTATTTATTTTTTGTCTGTAGAAAGAAAGAGCGCTGAAAAAAAAATTCGAAATTGGTTAAAATAACGGACACCCTAATATAGATCAATAAAGATTTCGATGCTCATATAATTGTAAATACAGATCTGAATACTCAGCGCAAAAGCAGTATAGAAGTATGTGTTGTACATATTGAAAATTACTGATATATTTTAGCTTCATTAAGAAAGAGAAGGTAGTTATAGTAACGAGTGTATGTTCTGTTAATGACACGTAATGTAATTACGATCCAATGAAGATCTTGCTTACGAATCTCAGAATTTTAACTTGTCAGGGAATTGTTTTCGAAATATCTTGAATATATACATTACATAGTATAATTTATTTTAAAAAAAAACAGGTTTTAAAATGTTTGTTTTTGAATTTTATGGACTTTTTTAATAGATTAATAAATAAAAATTTAATTGATATCCCTTAGGACATTTTTTTATAAAATAGAATCCTACGCATTTATATTTAACTTTCGTCAATAACAAAGTAAAATTATTATTGATTTGTTAAAATTAAATCAAAAGTATTACGTAGTATGAAGAAAATTCTTACTATTTTTAGGGTAAATGATAAATTATTATTTTTAATTTAATAAAAATGAAATTTTTAATGGTACGATTTACGAAATTTAAAAAATGATTAATCACAATGCAACAAAATACAAAGTTTTAATATTGAATAAAAGATTTCGAAAATATTCCTGACCAAGTTGCAATCCGTCCAATTTTATGTAGATTTAAGAATTTTATAATTATATTTTAGAATTTTATAAAAGTGCCGCTTAAATATATGTATTAAAAAAATGTATTAAAAAATGTATCGCAAACCGTCCATTTTTACGATGAATAAAAAATTTATCGATTTAAATATGAGTTCTATTTTATTCGACCTTTCGATATTTTTTCAATGTGACAAGCTTCAGATTGCGAATTGCGATCGACATTTCGGTATAAAAATTTTTACGAAATTGTCAAAATTATTTAAAGAAATTTGGTTCATTAAAAATTCGGTTCATTTTCGGTCAAAATTGTTAAATATTTAAAAATTTGTTGTGTATTAAATCGGTAGAATAGAAAATGCCACCAAAAGTCGCTTCGGAAACTTCATCGGCGCCGCCACCAAAGCCGGCAAAATCGAAGAAAGGAAAAAAGGGAAAGTTAGTATACATTTTTCATTTCTATATTTTTATCGTTAATTGTTTATTACATTGTTATTTTGTAGAAATTAATTGGATAAAAGTACTAAAAGTTATGTTTTATGTTATTTTAAAAGTTGCAGTCACCAAATCACTATATTTTAATATAGTTTATTTATTTTAATATTTTTTTTAAGATACATTATTAATTATGATTAATAAAGTTTTATAAGAAAAAATTTATGTAAGTATGTATTTATACTCATGATGCATGCATTATTAATTATTTATATTGCTCTCGATGTCAGATATTATTTATTGATGTAATTCTGAAATTCTGTAAAATGTATTTCAATTGTTTTGTTAACAATTAGGTAAACGTTCGGATGAGTCACATCCTCGCGAAAGAAATTAAAACAAGTGTTTTTTAACATATTTTTACCCTCTGATTGAGAATTTATTTATTTTATGTGACAATAAACATTGTGTATTTTATTTGACAATAAACATTGGCAGTTGAACATCTTGACAAAAATAGTAAAAAATGCGTTTTTGCATTTAGTAGAGCGTAAAACATCGTCAGATTAGTATTTTTTAAAATAAACGCAAAAATTTAAAAAAATACGATTTGGTTATTTTCTCAAGTGCTCGGCCACCACTTTTTATTGTTAAATTTGTAATCAGGAGGTAAATATTCGGAAAAATTTTTTAAATTAATTATTACGATAGATTTTTTTTTGGAAATTAACAAAATTAAATTGGTTTTAAACCGGGCTTATGACCTACCAGGATGTTTATAAAAATTGCTTTAGATGTTAAAATGCATATAGTTTGAAGATCTCTAAACATTTCTAACACCTCGCGTCTTGGATTCCCAAACGCTAGGCTATGTTAAAACATCTATAATCTCAACTAGTAATAATATTAACAACAAAAAAGAAAAAAAGGTAAAAGATAACAAATAAAAAATAATAAAAAATTATAACGAAATTATAAGACTAATAAAATTATATTATACTACAAATTCTATTTAACAGTTATTTGGAATGAACTGGTATATGAATATGATTGTTTAGTATGCAATTATAATAAATCTAAAGAAAGAAAAATGACATTTTTACAAAATTATAATATGAAGATAAACGTGCAAATATTTATATGAACATGCAAAATAAATGTTTATCTTCATATTATATTTTTGTAAAAATGTCATTTTTCTTTCTTTAGATTTATTATAATTGCATACTAACCAATCATATTTATATACCAGCTTATTCCAAATAACTGTTAAATCGAAATTGTTGTATAATATAATTTTATTAGTCTTATAATTATGAATGTCGTTATTATTTTTTAATTTTATTTAGTTTTTATTATTTTTTATCTTTTACCTTTTTTTCTTTTTTGTCGTTAATATTATTACTAGTTGAGATTATAGATGTTTTAAGATAGCCTAGTGTTTGGGAATCCAAGACGCAAGGTGTTAGAAATGTTTAGAGATCTTCAAACTATAGCATTTTAACATCTAATGCAATTTTTATAAACATCCTGGTAGGTCATAAGCCCGGTTTAAAACCAATTTAATTTTGTTAATTTCTTTTATATGTGTCTCGTCTGAAGGTTTACCAACATAAAAATAGGCGCGTTGGGATATTTATTAGTTACAAAATAATTTAATGTATGATATTATTTTTATCTTCAACTTAAATCGATCTGTAGAGACAAAAAATGCAAGAAGAAAATGGGGATTTGCCAATAATAAAGTCAGAATGATCTGAATGTTTCAATAAATTTAATAAAAAATCAGATTAATCTGCCAAAAATAGCGAATTTCCATTAATTTGCACATATCCTATTATTTTTGTTCTTCAAAAATATATGGTCACAATTCAGTTTGATTAAATGAAAAATGCAATATGGCGATAGACTTACAAAACAGTACTGAAAAATTTGAAAAATGTTTTTTGATAAACATTTCGAGAGTTAAGGGGAGGAGCAAGCCAGAATGTGAGCCCTTGATTTTTATGTTGTAAATATTGTCATCTGATAATATTTTCTTCCGAAAATTAATGGTAATTAGTCAAAAAAGAAATTTTTAATTTTTCCATGATTTGGAATTTTTATTTTTTGAAATATGTGACATAATAACAAATCCATGCGAGAGATTGTTTAAAATGGAACGAAATACATGTACAAATTTTTTTGATGGAAGATATTTAAAGTTGGGGGAGTAGTTCAATTTTGAGTATTTTATTTTCGATTTTTTAGTGCAACATACGACTTTTATCAAATATAAATAATATTTCGAATCCTCAGAACCTTATTATAAGTTATTATTATTTAATTTTCTTTGTGTATAAATGAAAATTCGAAATATTATTTATATTTGATAACCATACCAAAACTTATTGAAAACTATAGCATATTAAATTTTGTCGGTGCCAGAAAGTCGTATGTTTTTTTTAATTGAAAAGTCGTATGTTGCACTAAAAAATCGAAAATAAAAAACTGAAAATTGAACTACTCCCGCAATTTTAAATATTTTCCATAAAAAAAATGTGTACGTGTAGTTCTTCCCATTTTAAACGATCTCTCGCATGGATTTATTATTTTGTTACATATTTAAAAAAATAAAAATTCCAAATCATGGAAAAATAAAATTTTTTTGTTACTAAATACCATTAAATTTAGGAAGAAAATAGTACCAAATGACAATATTTACAAATGTGTAACGTATAAAAATCAAGGACCTAAATTTTGGCTTCCCCTCCCCTTAATCCTAACCACGATCAGAATCTTTGAAGTTTAATGGAAAATATTTATTTCCGATTAAAATGGGATATTAATATTTAACAATGTTGGATTTCCAGTATGGCAGTCAAGGAAATTTTGCTGATATTTATTACAATAGAGATGTTAAATTCCTTATATGTCATTCTCCAGAAATGTGTCCATTTGTGACTTCTTTTTGGAAATTGTAAATCCGGAATAACAATTTGTTTTTAAATATAAGTAAGTACAGTACTTTAGCTTAATTTAATTCCAACTTCAATCGCGCAGGAACGTTGACAGCATTCTTTGCTTTTTTAGTGGCATTAATATATATAATTCTTTTCTTCCTTTACTGTTCTACATTTTTCTTGGTTTATCTTGCCTTTTATTTGTTTTTTTTTTCTTTTTGTAACCTTAGTATGGCTGCTGTCCCAAACTAAGGCGTCCACCATCTTAATCGATGGACGGGAGCAATCTCTCGTGTCTCTACTAGCACGATTATAACCTTAAACTTCTCGCAGTGCACAGAAAACAAACAAAATGGGATTTGTAGTACATTGAAAATCGCAACTTTTTGTATTATTGTTATTTTTGTTTGTATCTAGTTTAGTTTTTGAGTAATCTACCAAACCTGTTTTTGTCGAGCGAAAATTGTTCTAAAAATATGTCGAATTTCATGTTCGCCATATCGGAAGTGCCATTTTGAATTTAGAATACCCAATGTCAAATTCTAAATACAAAAATCCTAGAGTTAAAAGAAAAATTGAAATTATCATAGGATTTACTATAGAAAGTGTATTAACCGAAAAATAATGTTGGAAAAGTAAGTATTATTTTTTTAGCGACTGTCATTGAATAAGGAAGAATCTATATGAAAATATAAAGACACATTAAAATTGCAAAGTACAACATTAAATTCCTTTGTTTATTTGTTGGTGCAATTGAACATAAAATAAATTGCTTTGATACAGAAAAAGGAAAGATCTGAAAGCAGCATACGCAAAAGGATACCTGGCTACTCCTCAAGATTGGGCTCGATTCAATGCATGGGCAGATATAAGAGCTTTGCCAAAGCCGCTTCTTCGACGTGATTCAGTGGTACGTACATCCATTTTGTATTTGTAAATAAGATAACTTAAAACGTAGGTTAATAATTTATTTAACCTTAACAATTCTAACTTTGTAATAAGTTACTTTTATTTATCCTATATTAATCCATTAAAGATCAGAAGGACACTTTTATATGTAAGTTTTCAACGTCTGTTTGTCACATTTTTCTGGGATTGGAAAAATTCTGGACCACTCCTTTCTGAGGTATAATTGATCGAACTTTAAGAATCTGCTATTAAAATGTAGGAAAAATAAAAATCCAAATCGCTGCGTTCGATTATTTGGAAAACGTAGGATTTTTCTACTGTTTTTTAATAAAATTTGATTTGCAGCAAGATGTTTGCATCGAAATTGGACAAAGAAATCTCGATAAAGTGAATAAAAAGCGTCTATGGATATTAAACTTCAAAATGCATGTGCCAAAATTTGTAATTTCATAATGTCTATATCCAATATGGTGGCTTGCTGTAAACATATTGGTACCATTTCGTTATTTTCGAAAATAATGATTCCATAACAAGATTTTCTTGCCTAACCTGAAATCATAAGGTAAAATTACATGCCTGATAATAAATTTATTAATGAACCTTATACATTCAAAATGGCGCACTCAACATTTTGATAATATATAATATAAGGGCTTTTTGTCCGTCGATCACAAATTTTGGGTTTGCTACTTTGAATTTATAAAGTTGAGTAATAAATTTGTTGCCAAGGACGTTGCATATCTTAAGATATCAGATTATGCAAGAAAATGTTGTTTTGCAATCGTCATTTTTTCAAAAAACGAAATAGTGTCGACATGATTACATCAAGCCGCCATATTAGATACAGAGATCGTAAAAATAATAAATCTAGCACGTACAGTTTACAGTTTAAGGGCCCTGAACACTTTTTCTTTACTTTGCCGAAATTTCCTTCTCAAAAATCTTAAAAATTTTAGCAAAAAACACACGACTTTTTTTTTTAATAATCGAACCCTGCGATTTGAATTTGCATTTTTCTTAACCCTTTTCGTCCCAAAAGTCCGGAATTTGGACACAACTTTCAACGATGTAACTTATTGTTTCAAACAGCGCTAAAAAAATTGAAATAAGTAAAAATCGCTAGATTTAGACCTCCTTTTTCAAATGCCGTGGTCAGAATCAGCCGGAAATTACAGAGAAAAAAGTTATGATTATTTTTTCGAACAAAATACTTATTTTTTCGACGTTTTTTCCTAATAATTGGGTTTTTTGACATTGAAAAGGGCAGTGCTGATCATTGCAAAACGTACTAATCGCGTCTTTTTGCTTAGACCATTCTTCTCCCGTCGGATATTTTCAAAAAACAAAATGGCGGCTTCAAGATGGCGTCTCCAAGTTGTAATTTTACATTTTCTCCCACAAATATTGATTATTTGACCGCGTAACGGTTCAAATCACGGAGAACTGGGATGAAAAATTAATTATTATCATTTGTGAATACTTTCTCCTATCATGATTCATTCATAACTTCAAATTAGTCGTGTACAATGGGTTATTACCGATATTTTGTCCGATTTTCACTCAATTTCTGACGTTTCCGTACCACTACGTATGTATGAAATTGAAAATGACCATATATGATTGTGACCTATGGAGAATTTGTTTATAATCGACACATTGAGTGCAGGTCAACCCACATCTTATAGTGCGACATAACTTTCAATATCTGCAATATTGATTTACAAAATACAAAACAAAACACAAAAATAAAAACGAATATTTCCTCATTGCCTCCACGCGTGTGTTTTGAATACAAAATAATGAAAGTAATATCATTGGAATAAAAAAAAATGAAGAAAAGTATTTTAAAAATAAAAAAAGTCGAATTGTACTAAATTTTTCATGATCCTGAAGTTAGCGGTCGATTCCAGCGGCCGATTCGTACGAGCGCCGGCCACCGGCGCGGGTTCTCAATTTTAAGACTTGAAAAACTTTTTGTGCCACAGCCGCTTCATACGTTTTTGATTCCTGACATTGTTGGTAACCTATATAAAAATTTCCAATATCCCCATATCCCGCCGAGGTAGTAAAATTGGGAAAAGTTGCCCCAAATCTCTATAACAGCAGATTTCGAAATTTTAAGACGTGAAAAACGTTTTGTGCCACGGCCGCTGGATATGATTTTAGTTCCTGACATTGTTGGCAGCCTACATATAAATTCACAATATCCCCTGACCCTGCCGAGGTAGTAAAATGAGGAAAAGTTGCCCCAAATCTCTATAACAGACGATTTCGTAATTTTAAGACTAGAAAAACGTTTTGGGCAACGGCCGCTGGATATGATTTTAGTTCCCGACATTATTGCCAGCCTACATATAAATTTCCAATATCCGCTAACGCCGCCGATGTAGTAAAATGGGGAGAAGTTGCCCCAAATATCTATAACAGCAGATTTCGAAATTTTAATACTTGAAAAACGTTTTGTGCCACGGCCGCTGGGAATTTTTTATGTAGGTTGCCAACGATGTCAGGAATCAAAATCGTATGAAGCGGCCGTGGCACAAAAGGTTTTTAAAGTGTTAAAGTTTCGAAATCGGCTGTTATAGAGATTTGGGGCAACTTTTCCTAATTTTACTACCTCGGCGGGGTCAGGGGACGTTGGAATATTTTATGTAAGTTGCCAACAATGTCAGGAATCAAAATCGTATGAAGCGGCCGTGGCGCAAAACGTTTTTCAAGTCTTAAAATTTCGAACTCGGCTGTTATAGAGATTTGGGGCAACTTTTCCCAATTTTACTACATCGGCGGGGACAGGGAAGGTTGGAATTTTTTATGGAGGCTGCCAACTATGTCAGGAATCAAAATCATACCCAGCGGCCGTGGCACAAAAAGTTTTTCAAGTCTTAAAATTTCGAAATCGGCTGTTATAGTGATTTGGGGCAACTTTTCCCCATTTTACTGCATAGGCGGGATCAGGGGATATTGGAAATTTCTATACTGACTGCCAACAATGTCAGGAATCAAAATCGTACGAAGCGGCCGTGGCACAAAACTTTTCAACTTTTAAAATTGAGAACCGCTGGTGACCGGCGCTCCCACGAATCGGCCGCTAACTTCAGGGTCATAAATTTTTCGGTTATAAACCGATATGGTCATTTTTAATTTCACACATAAGTAATGTTACGGAAACGTCGATAATTGTGTGAAAATTAGACAAATAATCGGCATAAACCCATTGTGTTTAATTAATTTGAAGTTATGAGGTTATGAATAAATCATGATGAGACTAGATATTCACAAATGATAATAATTACTTTTTCATTGCAATTCTCCATGATTTGAGCCGTTACACGGTCAAACAATCGATATTTGTGCAAGAAAATTCAAACTTGCAACTTCCAGACGCCATCTTGAAGCCGCCATTTTGTTTTTTGACAAAAATCCGACGGGAGAAGAATGGTCTGAGCAAAAAGACGGGATTAGTATGTTTTGCAACGATCAGCACTGTCCTTTTCAATGTCAAAAATCGTAATTATTGGGAAAAAACGTCGAAAAAATCAATATTTTTTTCGAAAAAATGATCATAACTTTTTTCTCTGAAATTTCCGGCTGATTCTGACCACGGCATTTGAAAATGGAGGTCTAAATCTATCGATTTTTACTTATTTCAATTTTTTTAACGCTGTTTGGAACAAAAGTTACATCGTTGAAGCTTTTGTCCAAATTCTGGACTTTTGGGACGAAAAGGGTTAAATTGCAGTCTCAGATTCATAAAGTTTGATCAAGTACACCTCAGAAATGGGTGGTCTAGAATGTTTTCAGTCCTGGAAATATATGACAAACAAACTTTGAAAATTTCTATGAAAAAGTGTCCTTGGTCGGTTAACGCCTTTAAATATCAATTGTTTAATTTACAATAGAAGGAATTATGAATTTTTAATGCCATAAATTCATCATTAATTTCTCAGCCTTTAGTATAAGTATATAGAATCTTATTCTCGGTTAATACGGCTATAATACTAGTAAACATAAACCATCAAATTTAGAACCTCGATTTGGTTGAAATAATCAAATTATAATGATTAACTTTTAAAAAATGTTGACTATCGTCGACACTATAAATGTAAATTTACTGTTGTATATAATAACGGGAAAGTAAATATTGAATACAAGAAAACATTTTAAAAAAGTGTTACAGTGTCCCTATGGCGCTAGCATAAATATTATGCAGGATCTATTAAAATTAAGCATAAAGAACATACGTTTCGTTCCTAATAATAAAATTAATTCAACAAAAATAACCTATTTTCTCGGTAAAAACTATTGTATGAGATAAATCACAATATTCTGAGTTGTAAATCTCACATACAGACTTCTTCCTTTTTTCCATGGTCCATTAACTACTTTTTTTGTATACTAAATGAGTTTAATATATGATCTTCAAATGCAAGACTATTTTAAAGAAGCCAACAATAAATATTTCTTACACTTTCTATCATTTTATCGCGTAGGAATTTCCATCAAAACCGTTGGGTCAGTTAAAAAAGAGATTGATTATACTCGCCAAGCCACAAACTCGTGTGGACAACTTCACCAAAGTATGGGGAATTTCACCAATGGCATTAAAGGTTAGGGCGTCGATGCGTACAAGATGTTTGGCTCGACCCAGAATGCGATGCGGTCCAATGTGTAAGGAATTTCCAACACCCATTACTAAAGCGGCTCTACAGTATATCCCTACCGAAAGGCTATTAGAATTGAGTCAGCCAGGCTGGCGCTACCAGATCATGTTTAAATCTTCAACTGATATTGCAAACAAGCCTCCGCAGAGGATGTCTTCCAGATTAGAACGTTTAGCAGCCCCTAAAACATGTGACCTAGGCGACGATTCTGACGAAGATCGGCAAAGATCTACGAACAAGGTTCATTTCATTTTAGACGATTGTAATCGTTTTAAAAAGTTATAACAGAATCGAAACATCAAATAATTTGTATAAATTGAATGAGTCGTAAAAAATAATATTGATAACAATTTGGTCACAATTTCGACCTGATATTTTCGTGCGTGAAGTAAACTTTTTAGGCCTTTCGGTTACTTCAGTGCTGAATTTTCAGGCCTTTATATTACTCTCTTTTGACAGATTTCATCCTGGATGGAAATTTTGATCCTCCCACATTACAAATTTCTGAAAGACCGAGAAGATAAAAATGCAAAAAAATGGAAAAAGATGATATTGGACGCTGACGCAAGCAGAGGGCCTCAAGCAAGAAAAGAAGAACTTGCACGCCAACAAAGGAGACGTAAGAAACAAGCAGCAAAGGAAAAAGCTGCTGATGACGCGGATAACGAAAGCCCTGATCAGCCAGTAACCGAAGAAGTAGAAGAAGAAACGAAAAATATCGAGGTACCAGAAACAACTGAAGCTGAACCTGAACCAGAGGAAGCTGATGCAGAGGCACCCGATGAAGAAGCTGCAGAACCCACTGAAGAGGAGGAAGCGCCTGCTGAAGATGCGGAAGAAACTCCCGAAGACCCAGAAACCACTACTGAAGAACCGGAAAAGGAGAAAGATACAAAAACGGAGCAAGGGGATGATGAAGCTAGCAAAAAGAGATTCGAAGAAAGAAATGCTTGGAGATTTGTACCAAACCCTGACAAAGGACCTCCGTTTATAACGAAAGGAGCCTTAACTGGAACAGGTAATTGAATGAAATAAGTACACTAGGATTTCTCTTATTGCATACTGTAGATTTTTCAAAATGGCGGCGGTCTCCCTTATTCTCTAGTTCCCCTTTACTCCCACTCTTAGTGGTCGGCGGTCGACAAAGGTTCGAGATTCGCTCGGCCGCGAAGGTTAGGTTAGGACGCATTGGAGGAGGGAAGCCGACCGAAGGGGAATATATGCAATAAGAGATCCTAAATCCAGAGAATAAGAGATATCTGGAGAATAAGGGAGGCCCTACTGTATACACAAATCGAAAACAATAACAATTAATAAACGAGATTAAGAAAATGATGCAAAAATAAAACTTTTGTTGCAGATCTGCCAATTGTGCATAAATAATTAAACGTTGTTTTTCACATTTCTATAAACAGACATAATCCTATATTTTGAAATTGTATTACTGTTTCTTGTTATTAATAGTTCCACCAGGAGTGGACAGAATGGCAACGCCCAAACCCGCTCCAAAATCGCTAACCAAAGAGCCGTTTAAGGTTAACAAATCAGCGTTCAGTTATAATATTACTCCAAGAGTAGAAGAAATGGCGAAACCGAAGCACGAGACAGAATATGAAATACAAAAAGATCGTGACATTAAACACGAATATAACGAATTCGGCCAAATAATTTTCCCTAAACCGGTAAATAACATTTATTTATTACTTATAATGAAGGTGAAAAGTATGACGTGATATTTTCAAAATGGCGGACAATTTATTTCAATTTTCGTAATATTTTGTATTTCGTTAAAATGTTCTATAACTAATGGATTATGAAATAAGTAGTTATATGTGCTTCGCAATGAAGTATCGAGTAAACATTGAACTTTTATTAAATTAAATTTGTCAGTGTTGATTGTTATATACAATAAATTATATTTTTGTATTTCTGGTGATATTAGAAATACGGTAAGGATACGCGCATGGTTAAGTATAAAATGAAAGAAGAGCCCTGTGACGCAGAACCAGAAAAAGACGAAAATGCACCGAAAGTTTTTGAGGCGATCGATCCGACAGTTTTTGCACCAACCATCGACCCATGTGCAGATCCTGAAGGAGCCAAGTATCAAATCAAAATGAGGAAAAAAGCCAAGAAGATTTTGGCTGAAATGAAAAAAGAAGAAGAAAAACAAGCTCGTTTAGAACAAGAGAAAATCGATAGAAAAAAGAAAGAGAAGGAAGATGCGGAGAAAGAATATCAAGAACAAAAATTAAAATGGAGAAAAGAGAGAGGGGATCCAAATGTGAAAAACCTGGAGGAATCGACTAAACCGACGGAGTGAGCCAGAAAAAAGGATATGGTATTTAATTTGCAGTATTAAATTACTTTCGAAATTGTTTTACAATTGATATCGATTTTGTAAAGATATTTTTTTTTCTGCAACCAATTACGTATTTAAAAAATGCAAATCCAACATTTCAAAGTATCTGCATAACACTGAAGTGATTCAGTTGGCTAACATAAAAAATTCGTTAACATATCCCATAACTCCTAGATTATTATTATCTTATTAAAATAAGTGATTTATTTGTACGCTTCGCACTGAAATAAGTGTTGAGTAAACTTTTATTGAACTTTTCGTAAAAGCATTTCATTCGTTAAATGTTGATAACTACCGTTATACAATTGTGATCGTAATTTAAAAGTGAAATAAGAGGGAGAGGTACTATATGCTACTTCTGCTTGGAGCATAAGATTTTATGGGATTAATTTGGTTCTGAATTTCGAGGTTAGAATCTCCTAAAGTTGCTGGGAACAATGTATAAATTAACCATTTAATGAATTCGCTGTCTAATTTTCAAAACTCCTGATTGCTTTCACTATGTTGACCAATTCATTAAAAATTTTCGTGTTATCTAAAAATAGTATAGGTTTGAAATTGTATGGAGGTAATATGTTTAGATTGTCCAATGTTTCTATTAGAGTCAATCTCGCCACCCAAAATTGAGAACATTCCAGTAATAGGTGTTCGTCAGTGCCAATTTTAATCAAAATCTAAGTACGTTTTTTCTATATCACATTTTTTCAGTACTATACTTTGGGCATTCCATTGAAATATTTAACCTTGAGTTGTTTCGAAATTGTTTAGCCTCTTCAAACGTTAAATTTTGTTCCGCCATTATATTTTTTATTTCTATTTGATCACTAAAGGTTTTACAATTTTCTTTATCCGTAGATGTTTATAATTAAAATTGTTTAGAAAGCAATTTGTACATTTCAATCTTTTGGAATCACAATTTGAAATATCGTGACTAGATTTAGCACATTTTGCACAAATAACTTTGTCACTTCTACATTTAACTGTTGAATGGCCAAATTTCAAACACCACACTGAGTTGTGGAATATATAAACGATTTGACCTCATAAGAGGTTTTCCAAATTAAAATGTTTTTAGGTAGGATACTACCGTGAAAAAATAGTTTTATTGTTTTCGAAGGTATTAATTCGATTTTAGTACCGTTACTTATTTTTTTTTAATTCTTTCAATTTGGATTTCTTTATATTTAATTTCCAAACCTGCCTTAACTCATTAAGTCCCAAAAAAGGCAAAATTTGTATCTTACGTTTGAGCTCATGAAACTTTGTGAAAAAGTAAGAAAATCTTTTGAAAAATATCAAATCCTACTATTTTCGGGTACGCTCTACATGATAGAATGGTTTAAAATTTCCAAAACTTTGATTTTCAATTGTTGATTAACAGTTAAAATAAAAATATGATTTTTTTATGAAAAATTTTTTTTTAATACAAAATTTGAATGGGATGGAAATTTTGATTACTGTCGCAAATATGTACAAAATTGCACAAAATGTGTAAACTTTTCAACCAGCTTTGGTTTTTTATCGTACGATTTTTTTTTTACAAAATGGCGGCCAAAATACGAAAGCTAAAACATCCAACTTTATTTGCACTACTGTTTTTTACTTTTTTTTCATTGGAATCGTGTAAATGGTTCAATTATTTTAGTAATAATGTACTTAAATATAATATATTTTTTAAAAATAACTACAAAAAGGGTTAAATATGACAAATAATGGTTTTAAGATTTTAACAAGTCATTTTTTACGGTCTCTCGTCATTATTTGAACAGGAACTAATGTAATAATCTGAATATCGTTGATTTTCGAAATATTGGTTTGCATTTTGATATTTTGAGAACACATCTTAGTAAATCAAATAAATCTAATCATTTTTCAATTTTCATCTCTTAGCCGTAATATTTTACTTGAACAGCGATGCCCGACACTTACCGCGTGGAGGTCGATGAATTCAAGTGTCTTCTTTTTTATTTTTTTTTTAAACCGTACAAACATTATTTTTCACATATTTTTTATAGTTGTTTTTAGAAAGAATATTATATTTAAGTATATTTTTACTCATATAATTGATTAATTTACACGATTCCAATGACAAAACCGCCAAAACAGGTACTAAAATGAAAGTTTCATTTTTAGCTTTCGTTTTTTGGCCGCCATTTTGTTAAGAAAAATCGTACGATAAAAAACCAAAGCTAGTTGAAAAGTTTAGATGTTTTGTGTATATTTGCAGCAGTAAAGTAAAGAGCCACTGTAAAAAGTGGCCAAATTTTGCCTGTTTTTTGGACCTGAAATTTGGGATCAAAATGTATGTCAAATGAAAGTTTATGATAATAGCTTACTGGTGTAAAAATTTTAGATTGAGCATATATCTTAATCTTGAGATATGGGGGTTTAAAGGGGGATTTAACTGCAAAAATTGCATTTTTTTTAAATCTGACATTTTTTATCTCCGAAAATATACATTTTACGAAAAATTCACAAGAGATATTTTTTATTTAGAATTGTCGAAAGAATCTAAACAAATTTTTTCCAGATTACGAAAAAATAAAATTTTCAACATTCTCAAAACCATCAACATTTTGTTAACAATTTGGAAATTTGATTTTTTCGGTCCTGTAAAAATTTATTTAGATTCTTTCGATAATTCTAAATAAAAAATGTCTCTTGTGAATTTTTCATAAAATGTGTACTTCCGGAGATTAAAAATGTTTAGAAAAATACAATTTTTGCAGTAAAATCCGCCCTTTGAACCCCCATATCTCAAGATTGAGATATATGCTCAATCTAAAATTTTTACACCAGTAAGCTATTATCATAAACTTTCATTTGACATACATTTTGATTCCAAATTTCAGGTCCAAAAAACAGGAAAAATTCAGGGTGGCTCTTTCCTTCCCACTCAAATTTTTGATTAAATAAACATTTATTATGAATTATTGTTAATCAACAATTGAAAATCAAAGTTTTGAAAATTTTTGAATTGAAAAAACCATTCTATCGTGTAGAGTGTACCCGAAAATAGTACGGTTGGATGTATTCCAAAAGATTTTCTTACTTTTTCACAAAGTTTCCTGAGCTCAAACGTATGATATCAATTTTGCTGTTTTGGAACTTAATGGTTTAATATCATCTTCTCGCATGTTTTCGGAAAAACCGTGTGAAACACGTATTCTGCAAGTTTTCATTTTAGGCACATAAGCATACCAACCTTTTGGTATCTTTTCTACGCTGTCGAGAAATTGGTTAGCATCAATTATTTCATTACATGAAATCTGGATCTTGAATGGGTTTTCTTTTTGTAAACGTTCAAAATTAAGACCTTTCAGAGACAGATTATGAGCAAAATCACAAGGGTTTTTAGCAATTATTGCTAATTTCTCGTCAAAAGTTTCCATGTGAATAATATAAGGAGATTGCAAACTATTAGAGTACCTAATTTTCATTAAATATCAATTTTTTCTAAATTGCTATTTTCAAGATGTTTTTCAGCTATTTTATTTTGTCCGATTTTTTAAAATGGAACATTGGTTCCAATCTTCAAAAGAGCGTCTGTGAGTCCCATACAAAAAATGCCCCCTTTTCATACCTCGAATATTGAAACTTTTTTTATGCCAATTGATTACATATGATGACCTAATAATCCTTGCAAAATTTGAGCATATGCCCCGTTTCGGAAATATGAGGGGTCAAAGTTGACCATGTCCAATAAAAAATGTACATCAATTTCACATTTATATTCGAATAATAATATTTAAAAAAATCAGACGATATGGTTCTTTACAGATTTTTGGCTGCTGATTACGAATCTGAAGTCAGATTTAAAAAATTCAAAATGGCGGAGGACTTTATTGAAAATCGATCTAATTTGCCTAAAAATTATTACTCGGGGGTTTTTGGGGTCGCAGATTACGAATCTGAAGTCAGATTTTAAAAATTCAAAATGGCGGATGACTTTTAAAAATCAAATGCAATTCGCTAGAAGCACGTTATCGAGGTCGCTGATTACGAATCGGATGTTAGTTTTTCAAAATTCAAAACGACAGGTCCAATATAGCTGATAACTTTTGAAAAAAATGTAATGTAATTTGTTTAAAACTCGTCAGCTTAAGGTTTCTGTAGTCGATGAAGTCGAATCTAACGTTGAATTGATATTGAAAAGGCACTAAGCTTTCTTTGTCGCTGCATTAAATCTGTTTTTACACTGCATAGGAAACAAAAAACGATCTAAAAAGAATCAAAGTTTTAATGCATCGTTTAAGACACTTTATTTGAATCGTGGGCTTGCGAATGTGATAAAATAAAAGTATCTTTAGTGTTGAAAATCTCGAATTTATAAAAGATTTCAGCCTATATTAAAAAACCCTAGAAACAAAAGACTGTCAGCCGCTTAGCATTTCATTTAGTTCCATTCCATTGTACATCTTATTTGAATCGTTTGCTTGCGAATGTGATAAAATAAAACTTACTATCAAAGAGAGATGCATTCAGGACGTTGAAATAGGCATAAGCACAGACAAATCCCGTGGACATATGGGCATTGTGCTAGAATTTTTAAACACTATGTTGTCGCTCATTATGATACCTTAAAAATTTTAAATATAACTTTGCAACACGACAGATCAACAAATTTTTGTTCGTTTTACATGTAATAAGTGATTATTACTAATTACAGATATGTAGAAAACAATCAGAGTAAATAAAAGTAGTGAATTTGCCTGTTTTTGGTGCGCGACACTCACTACATTTTTTCAGTTTTAACACAGAAAATTTTTGCACCTTTTTTTTATGGTCTGTGGTTTTTTGTGGAAGTATTTGGGGATGTAAACAAATGAAAAATCCTTAACTTAATGATGTGCCTCACTGAGGAATAAAATTATATACCTTCAAACTTGCGAGATAACTTTTTTTTATAGTTGACAATTTAGCAATCAACCTTAGATAATTTTTTTCACATTGGTTTTTAAGAAACCACACAACAGGGGTACATTACCTATATGATAAGAAGTAATTTGAGCCTTTGCCCGAATGTGTGCCACCTATACATAAAAAATGCGACCACGTCAAACTTTAAATTTCCAAGCGAAACTCACTTTGAAAAATCAAATTATTTAATGGCACATCTACAATTTAGCTTCTAAGTACTTTGGAATCATTGTGATCTTTTCTCCTAAGTTATTAAAGTATTTATAACTTTTGTGTTTTTTTAATACAACAAAAAACACACTTTTTGACAATAATGAAGTGATTATTCTTTACAAATCGTTTTAATTTTTTAGTATCCTTAATGTTAAATCATGTATTTGGATTTCAAATTTTAATGAAAACTGACTTTGGATTTGTAATCAGTTGCCTCAAAAACCCTAACATATCAAATTTTATAAAAATCAAAGAAATTTTGTAAAAATAGTCCGCCATATTTAATCCATTAGTTTAAATTTGAATAACTATTAACTAGACGTTTAATTTTATATATTAGCTTCTAAAAATTAGGCCATAAGCAAAAGAACTGAATTTTTTATGTATATTAAACGTTACAAAACTAAAAACTAATTTTACGAGTAACGTAACATGTTACATTAAAAAAAAAAAAATACATTGTGTATAAATGAGTCACGCAAGGTTTTTCCTGTCATTTGATCAATTCTAAAGCCAATAAAATTTGATATAAATTAATAGTTGAAATTTTCTTCAACCTCAAAGTTTAAAAGTTCTAGAATAATGCCCATATACGCTTATCTTGAGCACGACTTTTCTGATGTATTTTTTTTAAAAGTAAATTGGCCATTTAAATGGTGTTTCGAACACTTTAGGGCATTTTAATCACGAAATTCGGATTCAGGTGGTCGAAATACATATAATAAACGTGGATATATCCGCCGACAGATTTTGACAACGGCTAGCATTGATGGCCCCTAGACTAATTATAATAATGCTCTCACTTACTTTTAAATAAACAAGAAATTCGATGTTCTTCTCAAACAGTTAAATTGTTCACAGCATACATTTTTTATGTACTGATATAAAGGAAAATCATATCTTTCTTTATTTTTTGTATAATATTGTCAATTGACATTCATTGCATGTGTACCAATGTCCACCTTATATATTATGTTTTTAGTTATATATTTACTTATTTATTTATTAACTAATATTTTTTTTAATTTCTGAAGAGAATTACAGAGATGAGACGTTCAAATCTTTTATAAACCTCTGACCGTCATCACTTATTTCACTACAATTAAACCAGCACTAACGATATATTTCGAAAAAGTTTTCAAATTCTATAGTTTTACTTAAAAAATGTGCATTGACATATTTTGACTTTTACCTTTGTCGAGCTTTAAATGGCGCTGAACCCCAAAAATTATTCGAAATCACGAAATTTCCTTCATAACGTATCTCAGACATTTCGTTCAAACTGGAGTATCTCACAATTCCGAATCAAACTAACGTATCTCAGAATTACCGTTCAAACTAGCGTATCTCAGTCTTCCTAGCAAAACTCGGGTAACTCGGGCGAAATTCAAACACATGTAACTCAATCATAAGCACTACTTAAATTGTGGTAAGAGAGATTGAAGTAATATCGAATTAAAATTTAATTAAGTAGTGCTTACGAGTTACGTGTTCTTGAATTTCGCCCGAGTTACCCGAGTTTTGCTAGGAAGACTGAGATACGTTAGTTTGAACGGTAATTCCGAGATACGTTAGTTTGATTCGGAATTATGAGATACTCCAGTTTGAACGAAATGTCTGAGATACGTTTGTTTTCCTAGGGCCCGTCGATTTTTAGATTTTTTTGTCAGTCTATACATAAGGTAAATGTCCCGATTAATGTTCATGCAAGATTTTTTGGCAGAAAATGAACAAAAATATAAACACTCCAAATATAAAACAATGTTGAGTAGCAAATTTCAACTCGTTCTTAATTGATAATAATGACTCCAGAAACTTACTTTACGTTTTTCTAATATTTAAGTGAAATTATCCATATTAATGTCCATTCAAATTTTCCTAATCACTATTAGTAATAACCGGCAAGCGTCCCATTTATTATTATATATAGTATTAAAACGTAACATATATTCATGATTTTGCCAGACGGATTCCTTGAAAGTCCATTTTATAAATATTTACGAGAACTTCTTTAATTTTTATTTTAAAACTATATGTAATGATGAAAATTGTTTTTTTCTGATTATTTATTTATAAAGATCGTATACATTATAACATAAATAAATAATTTATTTTCTATTTTGTAATTTTTATAATACAAAAAAAAAGAAACAATTATTTTACATTACAATCACAAATTAACAATTTACATGATTTATACATTGTCAATAAATTAGTTCATTTTCGATCGATTTGTTTGTTTTCTCAAAGTTTTTAGTTTTACTCTTTTTCCTTGTTTGCTTCACATTTTGGTCCCTTCCCTACTATTTGTGTTTGTTTCTTCTCATTTATTTTTCTTTCATTCTCTGGAGCTTCTTTTTTTCTTTATATCATTTCTCAATTTTTTCTTTCGTTCAACTCTTCGACTTCCAGTTTCTTTTCCGCATGTTCGAGTCTGTTTATTTTTCTTTCTTCAGCTTCAATTTTACGTTCATTTTGTCCTTTTTTACGATGGTAATTTTTCTAGGCTGGTGACGAGTCGACGGAAGGAATTTTAGTTTTGTTCAGCCCGTTTACTGATTGTTGGAGGTTTAGTTTTAGACCAAAATGAAAAATTTGTTGTATTTATGAGAATATAATGAATATTTTTTACTGAATTTTTTCGTTATGATTTTACTATTGGTAGTATATATTTAAATTTTCATAATGTCGTTAGCCATATTGATCCATCATTTTAAACTTTTATATATTGACCACGGATTTATATTCATTGGCGTCTAAAAATATATAAAAACTAGTAAGTTATATGCCACTCAATTCGCGTCTAATAACAAATCGAATAAAACAAATATCTACATAATGTCTGCAATTTCCAAAAATCAAAATGCATGACTCTTAACATTTAATAACCCACTTTATAAGATTTTACTATGTATAGACTGACAATATCTAAAAATGAAAGAAATTTCGCAATGTCGAATTATTTTTTGCATCAAGGCGACATTTAAAATTGAAATCGATAAAAATCAAAATGTAAATGTTTATTTCTTAAATAAAACTGTCACATTTATTGTTGTTCTCGAAAAAAGAAATAACGGAACTATAGACACTGAAAGTTATTTGAACTTTTACATTCAAAATATACATTTGAGTGAAAATACATCCAATAAAAGTCAATATAAACAAATTTCGTGATGTAATATGAATGTTATGAAATTTTAAATGTGTGAATGTAACTAACAGAAAAAAAAATTTTTTTTTTTAAATTATATTTTAAATTTTGATAAAATTTATTAATATTTAATAAGAGAAAAATATGTGCGAGGAAGCTGAGATAATTCAAATCTTATATTAACAGCATTTTTATTATATTCAATAAAATAATTTTCAATATGTTGTCTTTTATATTAATTATGTTCAGTAGCTAAAATTTTAATATTTTCATAATTAAAATCATGACCAGTATTAATCCTGTGAAGAGTTAAACCAGTATATTTGTTTTCATTTTCCAAATTATACTTTTTATGTTCTAAAATTCTATTTCTTAAAAGTCTTCCTGTTTGACCAATAAACACTCCTTTACAAGATTTGCATTTAATTTCATAAACTACATCATTAAGTTTATCTTTAAAGGGTTTAATACCTCCAACATTAATGTTGTAAGGTTTGTAAACTATTCTGATTTTTTGATCTGCTAAAATTTTTTTAATTTTATTTGAAATTCCATGAACATATGCTGTTTTTTAAAAATTATCTTCTTTATGAATATTATTAGAATTTTTTTTTATAAATCTGTACATCTAGTACAGTAGTTTAATTAATAAAACACTTTGCGCAATTAACGATTCTGGTTTGTAAAAATCATTAAAGACATCAATTTTTATTTTTTCTTCAGAATCAACCTAATTTACTGGAATTTATTTATTGAAAATACTTAATACTTACTTCACTCTCCGTTCTGGGATGATACACTGTAAAAAAACCTTAAACTACATAATCGCACCGTTAATGGCAGAAATATTTCCTTTTAAATTGTTTTGTAATTAGTTTGTTACTATTTCACTACATTTGCTAATGTATTTTTATTGCATCTTTACAATAATAACATGTCCACGTAACTAAATTCTTATTTATCTTTCAGATTTAAAGTGACAGGAGAATGATGAAGATAAACAACAAATTGCAAATTAACGACGTTGCAACGATTTTCTGTTTTCTCTGCCGATTTAATATGCAATAAAACAAAATCATACAAAAAATTGTTGTTTCTGTATATCTACATGTAATATATTTTAGTGATCTTTGAATTTATGCCATAAACGTTATTGGTATTTTACCAAATTATCATCAATTTCTTAATATTATTTATTAACTAAGTTATAAAAAAGTTATTTTTCCTTTCTGAAATTATAGCAGGAAAATGATATTTTAAATAAAATAAAACAACTCAGAAATATAATAACGAAAAAAATATAACCACCTACCTACAATAAAAAGTCCTTGTATTTTACTTAACGTAATTTAATGATAAAAGCACTTTTACTTCCAGATCTGTAATATACAAATCACATATATTTCAACATCCCCGCCTTGATTCGATATCGCTTCAACGCTTCTCGCGGCGATCTTGATATTTTTTTTTCCACTCCGCGAAACTCTTCGAAAAATTCAGCATGTCCGGTTCTCTTCTGTATATCCCTCCAAAAAAAACAATTTTTTTTTTCCTTTTGGATTTGGCTACACACTACAGAAAAAATCCGCACTCGATGATCGAGTAGCGCCATGCGTTCGTAATATTCCAACAGTTATTTTTTAAAATGTATTAGCGGTTTGATTTTTCTCTTTTTTTTCCGGCGATAGTAAGTTGTACAAGAGTGAAATGCAATGTCTCCGATGCCTCGCGCGCAAATTAAGGCAGGCTAGACAATATGAAACGGCATTTTTTCTTCTTTCATTCCGCCCAATATTTAAATTCCATTACTAAATTTTGTTTCTTTCTCGCCATTAAAAAATGACGGAGAATAGCGCACATTGAGTTAAAAATTACGTATCATAGTTGTTATCGCGACGAACGCCTCAAAGGATTTTCTTGCCAAAGACAGAAGACGAACTACTACTGAATATCCATTTAAACAGCCGGATGGAAGATCGAAAACAAAAACTTTCCAAAAGTATCGACACGACATACATTTATTTTTTTAGAGCTACGATCACGGCTTGTTAACATCCGTTTCGTAGACGTTGCAGTCCACACCTTTAGGATTGCAGGCTCCGACTAACTTCCCTAAACATTTGGAGCTGCAACGTCTGTGAAACGTCAGCGCTACAATATTTTTAATAATGACCGCGAAAACCTTAAGTCTATAACATCGTAAAAAAAAATGTATTTTGACATTAAATATTACACCACTATCGATCATCCATCCCACTGTGTTCGAGATAAACTGGCCTCGAAAGAGTCTTTCCTCCTTTAATATATATATTTATGTATTTTTGTTTGTAATAGAAACGAAAAAGGATCCATCTATAGTATCATTTTTTTTTCGTATATTACTTTATAATCCTCTCATTAATCCGCTTATCACTTATACATTCTCTTACCATTTAAATGTATACTCGTATAATATTTGTAATCTATAAATCAAGGAAAAAAATCAATATATATTTATATATAATATATATAAAGCACAGCGATAATAAGACGTTACAAATTTGCATTTTTAATAGAAGCTTGTCGCAACCTTCGAAGTCGAATAAAAAGTGTCTCTTACATAGAATCCCTCGTGCTGGACGCGACTCAGGAATTGCGGGCGTAGGGGGGGGGAGGGTCGGGGTCGAATAAAATCAAGTTTTATAATATCGAAACGCGTCCACGTTACCTTGTCATCCCGAAAGCGTCTTGTGCATAGAGATTCGCATACTTATATACAAGAACTTCCATTTTCACCAACTTGAAGTCAATTCGACCAATCCTGTCGCAAGGATATGATTTTTGTCGCGCTCGCCGAAGGAAATAAAAAAAAAACAAAAAAATAAAATAGGCGCGTCGTCGGAGGACGTTTTTTTCTGGAATCCTTTACAAAATGTTTCGAAAAAAGTTTTCCTTTGGTTGATAAGAAAGAAAACTCGAAGGCGCGGAACGTACAAAAAAATTGGTATGTTATAAGTTTGCCTCCAACGAGGGCCGGAATCTCGCGATATATATTCGAAGCTTTCGTGTTTATTTTTTTTTTTCTTTCTCTCTTTTGTCCGAAGCCTCTAAATAATTTCATTATTTTCATATACAAGCGTCTCGCGTATCTCGGATTCATAAGGGAGGGAAACTATAAATCGTCGTACGTCTTCGAACATAACCTGACCTCTCGCCAAAATCGAAGTTATCGAACCGTTCACCGGGGATATTTTTCGATACAATTCGGAACCCATCGTTTCTCCACTGCTCACCGATAAATTCGAAGTTGGCCCGGAACTAGGTTCCCGAACATTCAACCCACACTTTTTCTCGTGGCTTCGAAGAATCTTTAAAAGCTAAATCTCATACGCGTTCCCAAGTTAGGGCAGGTTTAAAGCTTACGATAAAATATATGGCAGTTATTTTCCAACGTAAACGTCGCATAGAACGAAATTGAAAACGTAACGGATTTTTTCGCGATCCAAATATTTCCTTTGGGAATCGCTAAAAAATTCGAATTTCGATAAAAAGTGGTCCAACCGGAATAAACGTTACGTATAAGTCGCACGAGTAAAAACTGCAGCCTAGAAGAATTCCCTAAGTAGAAAAAGTCGACCGCTAACTTGGGACATTTAAAACGCGCTTCAATGTTTTTGTTTCGCTTAGTTTGTTTTGTTTTTTTGCTGGGTTGTTAACCGAGCAGAGCGACGAAATGTATTCCTCCCCGGAGGTGCTGCTTGTCGCTTCGACCGGACGGCAATCACCGGATCCCATCATTGCTCCACTTTAGCTGAAAATACACAAATCAAAATCAAAATCCGAACTTTCGGAAAATTAGTCGCTACTTTTAATTATCATCAACTCTATAATACTGTCTATATTAATATCGTTCGTTAAACAACGTTTTTTTTTTAGTTTTTCAACGTCTTTTTCATTGAGGTACAGCAATCGTTCGGATATTTTACTCTACACTGTGGTTGATCGCTTCGCATTATGCACGCAAATCAAAGTCGTCTACCTATTGAGCGGAAAGCATGTCGAGGGATGGAGCGATGCGACGAAAAGCAACAAAATTCAAACTATGGCGATTTATGCTAACAACTAGACAACAATACATAATGAACGATGATATAAATGTATGGTAAAATATAAATGTGGAAATCAAGAGAAACGGACATAATGTCAAATTAAAATTAAAAAGCGGATTGATGCTCGGTATCCCATACAACAAATGCAAACGAAAATTCGATGTAAAATTAAAATAATCCATCTTTTCATTAAATGTCAATTAAAATGTCGAACTATCCTTTTACTTCCGCGAACACAACTTATTATTAGTAGGTCAAAATATTCGTTTGTTTTGACATTTAATGAAAGAAACTAAACGTAGAAACCAAGATTTTTTGATATATCTTCAACAGTAAAATCGCTATAAGTAATAAACATGACCGAATTCTACGTAATTACGTAAGAAAATAAGTCGAGTCATAGTCGAAGGTTGCGTCCAATAATCGACTCTCCTGCGGCGACCTGCTTACCATAAAGTTGTATGCTTCATCGAAACAAAAATAATAAATACATGAATACTTCATCTAAATAAAGCTCTCCTCCTCAGTAAATGATAAGCTTTAAAAAAAATGCTAATGGAAACAGAATTTGAGGTTATGGTGTGAGGTTGGTCGTAACTGATCGTGTTGAATGTCAAAAAAAAATTAGTTATGATTCTGATACGAATCATAGATATTAATGCCCGTCGCTTGTACATGTCATTCCGCATTCACAATTGGAAGAACATTGCTCGTATGACCTCGCTCACCTCCAAAAGAAAACAAGTAGTACGCAACTAATCGTAGGAGGGCAACAGAAACGAAAGAAATGTACGGGAAATCAGGATATCAAACTGATAATACGGTCACTCTTGTCGTGCAGTATTACAACGGCAATGGCTTAAAATGTACAGTGCGACTGACTCACCGCATCTAAATGTTGTTCCAATTGTGTACTGTGTTTCTTACGTTCGATCGGTATCGCTTTCTACTTTTTGGCTTTTCTAAAAATATGATAAATGCAATATGATCGGATGTGATGCGATGCGCTGCTGCTAGATGTCAGCACTACACTATGAAAAGAAACTAGTATAAGCGCTGAGGACTGGAAGGTGCGAATACGTAATTAAGACGCGCCTTGATTGGATTTTTTTTTTTTATTAACTCCCGTAAGAGACTTTTGAGCAACACAAAAGGATAGATCCGTGTACCACGTGTGAGTCATCAAATTTTTTTTTTTATTTTTCTCCCCCGCAAGCACTGCTTCGTGGGTTCTGCTTCGGTTTGCTTGTAAAAAGTCGTTTTTTGGCAATGCCTGAGTCATAATCGCGAATAGTAAAAGAAACTCACTTCTTCTTCATAGTGAAGAAGCTGCGTCGCCTGGTTTCCGTTTGTATTGGCGCGGGTAGCGTGTGTGCCCTGGATGTGCCTGCAACTGACGTGCCCTGTGCGGCCTTATTTAAAGTCTCCACCCACTCCTGCATCTCTGCGTCGTCTTTGGCTTGGAACAGGAAGTCGGCTCCACTGGGCGACCTGTAACATATCATGTGAACATGTTCAATTTGTGAACACTCATGTACAAGGAGTCTTTTCGTTACTTTTTACCCCTCCAACCAAAGTAATAACCCAAAATTACAGTGGAACAGTTTGAAACGTTTAGTTACTGGTTTTTATTGAACAATTCAAATCGTGAAAAGAATTTTAGACATTTAAAAAAAATTTATTAACCTACTCCTTACTATAATTCCTATTAAATAGTTAGAAAATTAATGTGAAGGGCTCCATCGTTTCTGATTAAAGTAACTTGGATATCAACTTACGACAGGTAGCGTGACCTAATAATGTTACACTTTAAAACTATTGAGGTAAATTTTCAGCCTTTAGATGCAGAAAATAGGGTCAAACGTTATTATCACAATAGGTCCACTATACAAACAATCAAAACGAACTAATTACATTTTAAGGTTCAGATGGTAACCCATACTCTCGGTTTTTTGGGAATATTCATATGAATTAATAGTTTATTATTGTGCTCCACAGGGGACCCGACCCACATAACACATGATATTCACAGAATATTCTTAGTACAGTACTCCTTCCCTTATTCTAATTTTTTCTTTTCTCCTATTCTGATATTTCCCCTCACGTGTTCTCCCCACTGACGTGTGTTGACGTGTGGATTTTCTAAATACAAATAACGGCGCAGGCGCAACAAAAGAAAAAGAGACAAAAGTGAGACTACAAATCTAAAGTGGGGGAGAGGGGAAATTAGAATAAGGGAAAAAGGCCGCCATCTTGCCTGACTGGACAAATTAGAATAAGGGAAGGACTTATGTATATACTCGGTATATCATGGTCGATATAGTCAGGATATTCGAAATAAATGTTGCGATGTCCTCAGAATATTATTCATGATATTCTGCTAATATACATAGTATACAATTCATACATTTTCGATAATCAAATATAAAATATTCTATGCTTCTCTCCGAATATATTTATAATATATTTGTTGGCTAACCACAAGATTACAGTTAATAAAATCGATTTATCCTTAACAAAATATAAAAAACATTTCACCCCTTGAGAGTATGGGTTTATACAATATGTACACTAGGGTGGACCACAAAAAAGTAGCGAATTTTAATTGAGACACCCCCCCCCCTCCCTCCCCCAGAATTCTTCTATATTGAAAATAAAAGACACGTATCTTTTTTGTTTTGCGATTTGTCGATATTTAATGGTGCCGCCGAACCCATGAAGTTTTCCATGTATTTTTTATGTAAAATTTCTAAAAATCAATATTTTTTCATGAGCAAAAGATATTTTCTTTCAGAAATTATGAAATCATAATGATCGTTTATATAAAAAAAAAATTTGTTGAACGACCGCACAGTAAGTTCATAAATGGAAAAAAGTAAAAATATTCTTCCAATAATGTATATCGCTATAGTATCTTAGTTTCATGTCTTAAAACCGATTACTCAGCATTTCAAAATTCAAAATGGCGAAAACAATATGATGGACATAATTTATAAAATTTAAATGGATTTTCATAAAACTTATTGTTATCTTGAATTTTTGGGCTCGATGAATGTGAATCTCAAATTAGATTTTACAATCCAAAATGGTGGACATAATTTTTAAAACACAAATGAATTTGCTTGAAATTTACTATACGGTAGTTTCTTAAGTTACCGATTACGAATATAACATTTTCTACTAAAATTATATACTTTTGCAATTTAACAAATTTTTTTTAAATAAATAAAAATTATATATTACAAATTGTAGAAAAATCCACGGTTTCATAGTTTTTAAGTTTCTTAACTTTTCTTGTTTACTATAAGTGTAACAATAGTAAAGCTTAACTATCATGTTAACAATTTATAATAATTATTATTGTTGTTGTTGTTATTATTATTTTTTTGTTGACGGACCAATCCAACTAACATGTCACTGTGTTGAAAAATTGGAAAAGCTGTATGAAGAATTAAAATCTTTGCAGAAATCACCAAAGAAAAAAAATTCAAGAGCGACAGAACAAGGTTGTATAGAAAAGACGGGTGATTTATTTGATATTTCTTATGCAAAAATTATAGTAACAATTAATCTTTTGGTCGCGAATAATGTATAAAGTGTCGAAACAAAGGAAATATGCCAATGCATAATTCTAAGAGTAAATGTTAGATTCGTAATCAATAACCTAAGAAACTACCATATAATACATTTCAAACAAATTCATTTGTATTTTAAAAATAATATCCGGCAAATTGTATTTGCCATTTTGGATTTGTAAAATCTGATTTGATATTCTTAATCAGCGAGCCCAAAAACTTAAAGACAACAATAATTTTTTTGCAAATCTATTTAAATTTTAAAAGTGATGTCCACCATAATGTATCCGCCATTTTAAATTCTGAAATTCTGATCTCAGGTTCTTAGTCAGCGATTCTCAAATATTCTAAGTAATAGATTTCTAGACATGAAACTAAGATACTATAGAGATATACATTATTGGAAGAAAATTTTCACTTTTTTCTATTTAAGGGCCTACTGCGGTCGTTTAAAAAAGTTTTTTATGCAAACGATCATTACGATCTCATTATTTCATCATTTCTGAAGGAAAATATCTTTTGCTCATGACAAAATATTAATTTTTAGAAATTTTACATCAAATTTTCGAGAAAACAATTATTTCCCATATAAAATATATGGGAAACTTAATGGGCCCGGCGGCACCATTAAATGTCGACGAATCGCAAGACAAAAAAATACGTGTCTTTTTATTTTCAATGTAGAAGAATTCTGGGGGGTGTCTCAATTAAAATTCGCTACTTCGATTTTTTGTGGACCATCCTAATGTACACGTTCAGATTGGGCCTCGTTAAGTTTATTCACTTCGAAGTTTCTTCCAACACTTCCATAATTTTATTTATTAACAACAGTTTCGTTTATTCGCATTTTAATTCTTTATAGCCATATTTGTCGTGGCAGTAGACCATCAGACTTTCTGACGGGCATCAATGTACTTGTCCGTCTCAGGATGGTCGATTCTTACCTACTAATACATGATAATAATGATCGACCGTTCGAAATATAAATTAATAAACTTTTTAGTTTTGGTATTTTTCGGTCTAATAAAAAATTAACAAAAAATGTTTAACTAGAATCAGAATTAAATTTTAGGGAGGGAATAAACTATTTAATTTAGGGAAAAAATTTTGAAAAAGTGTTTTAAAAGTAAATCATTATAATGAAAACAAATTTTGTTTATAAAAAACTTGTAAGGAATTTATACGTTTCGACCCGGGTATAGGTCCTCTTCAGTATTGAATATGAAAAGGTTATGCCAAACTGTTTATATTTATACTAAATGCCGGAGAATACATGAATTTAACGATGGTTTATGTGTTTGTGTTACCGAGAATAAATGAAAGTAGTTAATATGGACAGAAGGGTATTTAAATTAATGTAACTGAAATTTTGTTTTAAGTAAAGACATTGTAGACTTCGGGTAGATTAGACTTTTCGAATCTTATATTGACGTTGTTTTTTTTCTTTTTGATAAAAAAGTTTTCAACGTGGGTCCTTTTCCTCCAGTTTTTTTCCCTGACTAGAATTATTGTATTGGCGTAATTGAATTCATTTATTCTCGGTAACACAAACACATAAACCATCGTTAAATTCATGTATTCTATTTAGTATAAATATAAACAGTTTGGCATAACTTTTTCATATTCAATACTGAAGAGGACCTATACCCGGGTCGAAACGTATAAATTCGTTACAAGTTTTTTATAAACAAAATTTGTTTTCATTATAATGATTTACTTTTAAAACACTTTTTCAAAATTTTTTCCCTAAATTAAATAGTTTATTCCCTCCCTAAAATTTAATTCTGATTCTAGTTAAACATTTTTTGTTAATTTTTTATTGGACCGAAAAATACCAAAACTAAAAAGTTTATTGATTCTTATATACGTACCGGACTCGGCTGTTACCACTTGCGAGAAAGGTGCTAATGCATCTCATGTATTTTCGATATTCTCAGAATATATACAGGATATACGATAGGTGCGTTTGTACTTAACGTGTATGTGTAGAAAATTCAGGATGACTTTAGGATATACGGTTAATATCCGAAATTCAAAATAAATATAATATTTCGCTTTGGATATTCTGAGAATCAATATAGGATATATGAACTTTTGTATGCTGTTTATGATATTCTGAGTATATTATGAGAATATTATGGATATTCACAGGAGATCATGGGTTGAACTAATTATAAAAAATTCTTCTAGGTATATCTCGGTCACTATACCACAAAATTTAAAAAAATGAAAGGATCTAATATATTAAATCGGCTTTCTATGGAAAACACGTGTTATGATATAAAAAATATTTGTAAGAGGCTGGTATTTGTATAATTATCGCCACAGAATCTAGATTTCAACGGACTGTATATATGCTTTAAAATTTCCTTGATTGTACATGGATTGCGTTTCCCTCTAGCGGTAATTAATATCATATGTTATCTGGGGACGATCAGAAGAATACAGCAGTAGAAGTATATTGCTCCTCTTTAAAGGATCTCTAATAATAACCTTAAATTCTTCAAGTAACAATTTACTTTCAAATAAAAATAAATATCGCACTTACTTTACTCGGAAGACGTGTTTCTTCTTGGTGTAATCGCTGGCTACATGGATAGTAGCTCCTCTAAGGTCGAAGGGCGTTTCGCCCTTATAACATTGATCGGGTGCTGATCTATAGGATTTCTGATCTTTGTAAGCGACAAGAGTTTGGCCGCGCACAACCATGTAAAATTTGTCCCAAGATCGGTTGCTCGCTTTTTTCGTAGTGGTTTCCCACTCGCGTTTTCGATGAAGCATGCCCTCGAACTCGTCATCGCTCGGGCTTCGTTGTTCTGTTAAAGATATTACAATTACATCCACGTACAAACTTTGAAAACAATTCAACATTTTATTTATATTACTAATAAAAATGTCATCCACTTATGACAAAGCAATGTCTTATTAACTATATTATTGGATTCTCCGTTGAAGCAACCTGAAAATGAAATTCATGCACCATCGATTCGATTGAGACCTAGAATGTTAAATGTGATTTATCGCTAGTTAGTCAATTCTGCCAAAGCTGCTCGAGAATATCTGCTGAACGCCTATTAACCACTTCGTCGATTCGATCGAATATACCTCTGTGGATTTTCGAATTTCTAGGAAGATCCATGAAACATAACTCACCGGAAAAGCCATGCTCATCGTCACTCGCACCGCTGCGATCCAAGCTCGGTGACTTGGCAGTCTTTTTCCACCGGAAGCTCCTAAATGGCGACTTGCTGCGACTGCGCTCCTTGCGCCTTAGCGTACCGGACTCCGAGCCACTGCCTTTGTGAACTTTGCAATTTCATAACATACGTACGTTTATAAAGATGTTACTTACTCGCCGTTAATCATATTTTTTATGGCTTCCGTATTCCTTAGCATATCCATCGTCCATAGTAAGTACTAACTAGTTTTAACTACTGTCCAAATCGTCGTGCATCATGCGCATGCAAAAATTTAATTTCTACAGGAACCGTTCGTGTGTGCCACATTTCATTATCGCCCTAGGGCGTCCTTAGTACAATTATGTTCTAATAAAATTCGTTATATTACGGTTTCTCTGGTGGCGAAATTAAAACTACGCCCAACATGTTGGTTTTTCATCGTGGTGTTCATGAACACCTTTCCATAATTTCAATATCGGAATCAGAGGAACTTAACTGGGCAAATTGCGATACAAAATTGTACTTTGGGCGCACAAGAGCAATGAATGAACAATGCCAATCCATCTAGCGGCCATTATGGGAACACTAGCAGTGGGTGTCAGCTACATATAAACTTAAACAAACTTAAAAACAATAAGATTTAACAAAAAAACTGTTTCATACAACCCATTTCTCTTATGGTTACTTTATTTCCTATTTGGTAAAATGTACACCCCTTTGCTATCGCTCAACGAAAGGTTCCTTTAAATTACAGAATCTACTTTGATCTACTTTCAATTTACTGCATTACAATCCGAACACCTTGAATGTAGTCACACGAAGCATCAGTGCAGGGCAATCTTTTGTTTACTACCTCCAAACCGTATCTTTCGAACCTCAAAATTGTCGTTAAAAAATATGTTTAATTTCGGCTTTATAAATTAATCCAGTCAAAAAAAAAATGTCTGATTACGGAATTTGTAACGACGCGATATTGCGTCCTTCTTACGTGCCACGGATCACGCCATTCCTCGAAACCGCGCCAAATTGGAGTGGCACGGCAGTCGTAAAATCACAGCTGCAGGACATTTCGTCGAAAGATTACGTGGGCAAATACGTGGTGTTGCTTTTTTACCCCTACGATTTCACTTTCATCTGCCCGTCGGAGTTAATTCAGTTCAGTGAACGCATGTGCGAATTTCATAAGATTGGTAAAAATGGTTTCTTACATTTATTTATATGTAATTAGCGAATTATTAAATAATCCCGACGCGTAATTTAGGTGCAGAAATTGTAGGGATTTCCACGGACTCTCCATACTCTCATGTCGCTTGGATAACGACACCGAGGAAACAGGGAGGTCTTGGCGACATGAATTTTCCGATACTCTCCGACAATAGCCACCGAATCTCCAAAGATTTTGGCGTATTGGATGAACCCACGGGAATCGCCTACCGGGCGCTTTTTATCATCGACGATAAACAAATAATACGTCACGTGACAATTAACGACACCACGATACCCAGATCGGTCGACGAAGTCCTTCGCGTGATACACTCCTGCCAATTCGTCGACAGATATGGCGACATTTGTACTAAAGGTCCCAAAGTGCCATTAATCGAATCCGAACGAAATTCTTGCGCATTCTTTGATTCTACGTGAAATTTACGGTAATTAATTCGTACATTGTGTGATACTTGTAAATGTACTGTCATCGTCTATCAAATTAAAGTTTTAAAATGGACTTGACTATTATTTCTGGTAACGGTGGTTGTAATGTTTTCATTTTACTCATGAACGTCATAACTTACTTGGCGGTTGTAACGTTGAAGATGGATGCTTCGGTGACGTTGATGGGTGCGAGGGAATCTCCTCCAGGACAGGTAGTCTCTCTGCTTTCCGAACATGCACTACTTCATACCAATTACAAAATCATGCTTTTTTTATAAAAATTATGTCTTTTTGCATTCCGGAAAGAAAATAGCAAATTTACTACTAGACAAACTCTAATGAATTCTATTTAGATATTGAATTTATTTCAGAAAATATTTGAAATGAATGATACTAATATATATCAACTTTTTACACTATATTACACAATTACATATAAATAAAAAATGATAAATTGCGACAAATTTACACAATCTACAAGAAAGCATGCCAGCTTACCTTCAGTAAACGGCAATGTAAAAACACGCAAATCCTTGAAGGACCGAATAACATTAAACAACAAGAAACTTCTGTCATTTGCCTCCATTCAAAGTGCACATGACATGAGTTGAAATGCTTCTACGAAAGCTCAGTAACAAAACAAAACGAATATTCGAAACGGAATGACCACCTAGAGATCATTGTAGCGAAAGACATTGAAGTATAAGCAGTGTGATCCATGGAAGTACACCGCCACCTATTTACAGCCCTATATGTACATTTATAATAAAAGTATGATGCGAATCCATCACCAGGTCGTATTTGCTGATAAAATTAATGAATTATATTAAATGCTGGAAGGAAACGTTATCATTATAAAGCAAGCGAGTAAATGCCAGCTCCCATCACCAGTGCAGGTCATCCGGACGTAATTTGCCAACATCTTAAAATGTTTAGACTAGCCCATATGCTAATCATGAAATAAAGTACACGCTAATATTTCCTTATACGAATTTATAAATATATATTTGTAAACGGTACAAAAGCAATCTTCATTTAATTAAGTGTCGGCTTTTTAAGATAGTTCGGACAATATACGCCAGACTTTTTTGGGAGGACCGATTACGACGGACGCGCACACTAACCTTCCTTGGGCTTATCTTGTTGCTGAGAAGTTCGTGTAGAAGCCTTGCGTAGTGCCACTGGTTTGTGCAATCCGTGCCGCGTATCGGGTGTGTTAGAAATGTCAAGGAAACGGGATAGGAACATTTTTAGGTGGAGATGGTAGAAAAGAGAGAACGTGCTGTTAGCCAAAATCATGCCGTACGAAAAAAAAACCCTTCCCTATTAAACTAGAAGGTTAGTTTTGTAGCCAAGCACCGCACCAAACGCTTTACGAACTAAATTAATCGAATTTTAAACAAAAAATATGACTCAACCTTCTAATTTCATTGAGGTAACTGTATTAAGCAATTTCATTATTAAAGAGCCATTTAATTTATATAAAAAAAAATTTAATAAATCATTAAAAAATAAGAAATTGTTATTAACCCATTAACGTCCAGAAAACAGGAATTCTTAACTCACATTCCAACCTTAGTACCTAATCGAAAAACGTGAAGATTATAAACATTATTAAGGTTTTAATATGAGCTAAAAATTCAAAGTTTCTGAACTGTAACAGGTTCACACGATTTCTAAATTATAGCAATATGACAAAAATATTTCTGCAAAGCTATTAATTATTTATACGTTAAAGGTGACAATTCTATAAATTACTGTAATGTGTTTGTACGGACTTTCACAAAGCGACAAATTTTAATCCGAGTAATAATCTCGGAGACCACACAGTGTTTGCAAAGTGATAAAAAAGATGAAGCAGAAAATATTGAAACTTACCGTGAGAATCGTCGTCGCCGTGACGGTCACCTCCATCAGCTTCGTGTCTGAAAATAAAGTATTACGGTTAATTATTTTTTTATTTTTATTATTTAATTGCATTAGTTAAACAAACCTTTCGCTCGTTGGTTCGTCAGGACTAGCGACAGGTGTGGATTTGGCCAATCGTGCTGCTTCCGCTGCTGCAGCTTCTTCCTTTTTGCGTCTTTCTTCTTCTTCTCGTTCCTGCTCGCGCCTTTTCAGCTCTCGCAATTCAAACTGTAATTTCCAATATTTAATTCGTTATAGTTTAAAGTGAAAAGAATAGTAAACACTACTAGCTTTTTAAAACTAACCGTTGTGAGACGTTGCAAGGCACTGAACCTTTCTTCTTGAGCAGCTGCGGATTTTTCAAATGCCTCGTGTTTCTTGATAAGATTCTCGACTTCGTCGATGGTTAACTAAAATTTATTTCTGCTTATTAATTCTACGTTCAATCATGAACAGCAATATTGATTATTTGATAATATTGAATCATTTATTAAATGTATGTTTTTACTTACACCAAGTTCCTGACTGAGAAGGTATGGTTCTTGAGCGATCAACCAAGCTTCCGCAACGGCAGCGTCCCTTGCGAACTGGTAAACCTCCAAGACTAAAGCAAAAACCGGTTAAATATTTGCGCAAGCAAAAGGGATTTTCAATTAACCCTTTCCGGCACACATTTTTCATGAAACTGGTAACTCGGGGTCTGTTTGGGGTTTCTGATTGCGAATCAGTCTAGATTTTGAACATTCAAAATGGCAGGTTCAAGATGGCCGCCAAAAATGTGAAAAGTTACCTGATCTTAGTGAAACTGGATTTTCGATGGTTTTTGGAGCCGCTGATTACGAATTTACCTCATATTTTGATTCAAGATGGCCGTCAAAAATGTTAAAAAAAAATTCTGCTCCCCAGTTTTTGATCGGCCATATTGAATTTTTAAAATCTGAGTTTGGATTCCTAATCAGCGACCTCAAACATCCCTTAATACCCACTTTCATCTCGATCAGGTAATTTTTTCATTTTTGGCCGGTCATATTGAATCTGACATTTTGAATTTTCAAAATTTAAATTCAAATTCCTAATCAGCGACCTTAAAAACCCTCGAGTACCCTATTTTATCTCGATCCAATTGAACATTTGCCAATGACTGCATTTTTTCTATAAAGATGACGATTTTTAGTTCTTTATTTGTTTATAAGTCATCATATTACATAAATATTAACTTATTCAACTTCCACTTACATTGGATTTAATCAAAATCGGGCGCAAATGCATTATTTTGTCTTTAAAAACTCAAATTTTCAACTGGGTTCAGGTGGCTAATATATTAGCCACCGTGCCGGAAAGGGTTAATATATAAAACATATCAATATACGTACTGAGTTGCAAATTCTCCCAACGTTCTTCCCATCGGTGCAAAAGTGCGTTCCTCTGATCGGTCAAAGTCGTCAACTTTTCCTTGATCTGCGAACTGGCGTAATGATTTCTTGCCAATAAATCCTTTCCAAGATTTATGCAAGCCATCAAATTGTCCTGCCTGGTGTCGATTTCGGCCTTCAGACTTTGGTGATTGTTCATCAGCAATTCAACTCCAGATACGTCGCGTGGCTTCTCGGCGGTGTTCATCTGTCGTACGACATCATCCATCCAAACCATAAGAGTCCTGACCATATTGAAGAACCTGAACAGGTCGCCGGTGTCCTCCAACTTGGCTTTCCTTCCGTCGCACAAAGCCTGCAAATTGTTCCAAGCTGCAACGACTTCGGCCTCTCTGTTTGTGATTTCCCGCGCTTTATTGCCCGCGTAACTGGCCTGCAACTTGGAGGATTCTTCCTGAATTTGGGAAACTTGACTCTGTAAGGTTGACAAGTCTTGAATGAAGTTTCCGTGTTTCCTCTGCAACGCGGAAACTGATCCTGCGTCGCGTCCTAGTTCATCCGACATCGCATTCTGTTTCTCCAAGATTCTGCCAAGAATATCCTTGCAATCGTGGAAGAATTTGTGCAATTCGCGGCTAGCTGCTAGCATCTGTGTGCGCGTTTCAATAAGTTCGAGCAAGTCCTGCCAGACTTCGTTTAGTCCATCCTTCCATTCGGCGATTACCGCAGCATCAGAATGCCCGGTGGCGATAAGAGAATCCGCAATTCCGTTGACGGCAGAGACACGTTCGGAGCCTATGGATTCCGTGTCCCTGGCAAACTCCTTGAATCTCTCCCACAGTAACGTAACGTGATCGTAATCCTGTCCTAATTCGTGACTTCCAGCAACCAGTTCCCGTTCTGCGATCCACTGTTCCAGATCATGAACTTCACGTCTCAGCATGAACATCTGCAAAGCTTCATCCAGTTTTGCTCGACGTTCACCAGCGAGGTCCTTCAGTCCAGCGTACAATTTATCTACTTGTGACTGTTTGACAGCAATCTGGTCAGCCAACGGATGACGGTCGTTGATTAACTGTCTGGAAGTTTCACCAAGTTGACGAATGGTCTCTGCGTAATCGCCGACTGCCAGTTCTTGAGACTCGTGCTTCTTCATTAGGTTCTGTGCAGAAATTTCGCCTTTACCTCTGTCGTCGACCATCATGTACAGTTCTTGCTCGCTCATCCAGGATTCCGCCTCTGTGGCATCGAAGAAATACTGTTGAGCCTTTTCGTTCTGCAAAAGGTGACTGTTTCTTTCGTCCACCGCATCCTTCAGTTCTCGCCATTTGTCGGTTAATTCCGAAATAAGCCTCGTGAATTCGGAACTATCTTCGTGGCCTTCCTCAATAAGCTTGCGTCCATTGTTACACACCGAATTGATTCTCGGTTCGTGGTTGTCAATTTCCGTGCTTAGTGATTGATTCTTTTTCTTCAGCATATGGACGTTAAACAGCGAATTTCCATACTCTTGACTCGTTGCTTGCGGCATTTTCTCCGCGACCCAGAGTTTCTCATCCTCGACGTCGCGTCGGAATTGGAAAGCTTCCTTCTTCTTCTCCAGCTGGCGTTGTCTATCGATCAGCGGATCTTTGAGTTGAGCAAACCTTTGCGCAACTTTCTCTTTCTTACACTGGATTTCCACCATTTTCTCGTCTGGCACGGTGCGCTGTAAGTGCTCGGCCTGCTTATCCAATTCAGTAACTTGTTTGGCCTTCAATGCCATTTGAGTCTCGATCATTTGCTGCTTCTGCATGAGAATGTTGACCGAAGCTAAGTCCGAGCCAGTGTCGGTACTTTCGATTTGCTTCTCGAGCTCGTTCATCCACGAATCGATGTCGTCGCACGTCTGATGAATAAGAACCTCTCGGTTCGCGTCAAATAGTCTCTCGCCTTTGTCGCGAGTGGTCGTTTCCAGTTCTTCAAACTGGTCTGCGAGTTCGGCCACCTTCGGCTCGACAATTTCAGCAAGCTCGGGCTTTTGTTGAACCAGTTCTTCGGCAGCTTGCTGCAGCTGTTGCAATCGGTCTTTATTGCTGGCGATTTCAGCTTCGAATGCTTGATGCCTCGTCCATTTACTATGTACGGTTTTGGCACTGCGATACGTTTCATCCTGTGCGGTGATGTGTTTCTCTTGAATCCATTCACCAAGTTCTTCACAGTCCTGCAGGAACATTTGTAGCTGCGATTGATCTCTAAGTTTGTCCATAAGTTCATTCGCTTTGTCGCGATTAACGTTCCTTCGATCATTGACGCTCTCCGCCTTCTTCTTTACTTTGTCGGCCGCGAAGTGACCATCGTCAACAAGTCGCCCAGCAAACTGAACGACAGAGTTGATCTTCTCATCATTAGCGTCCATCGTAGTCATGAATGCTTCATGTCGCTTAATCAGGTTTTCGGCCTGTTCGAAGTTCGTCGGTGTCTCTTCCTTGGCTAGTATATGCTCCTGTTGCGACAATAATACCTCAGCCTGCCGGGCATCTCGATCGAACAACTGGAGATTCAACGAATTCGAAAGTAGGTTTTGCCGATTGGCCCACATTTGATGTAATTCTTCCCAACCCATCTTCAAAGCGTTCAACCTCTCACGGAGGAACATGTATTGAGTGTCTCCATCGCTGGCTTCGCTGGTCAGACGTTCGCCATACTCCATCATCTTCTGATAATCATCAGTATAATTGTCTATCTCCTCCTTGATGTTTTGATGTTGAGTGAGAAGCTTTTCGGCGTCAGCAAGACTCGTCGGAGTATCTTCGTTAGCAACGTCTGTCTGTGTCTTCGTGAGCCAAGTTTGGAAGTGATCCAGGTCACGCAAGAACCGGTGAAGATCTCCAGCTTCCTCAAGTTTAGCATCGCGTTCTTTCAACATATGTGTCAGCTGTTCCCATATTGAATGAATCTGCGCAATACGTTCGCGAATGATTGCTGCTTCCTCAGGATGTTCAGCTTCGATCGACTGAGCCTCCTTTTCGAGTGCGTCAAGTTTAGCTTGAATGGCAGCCAAGTCGCGTTCCATTCCACTGAGTCTTCGCTGCAGAGTCATCACACCAGTTAGATCCATATCCAGACTGTCAGTCTGTTGCAAAATACGCTTCTTATCTTCAATCCAAGATACAGTTTCACGACACTCGATGTGGAAGGTTTGAACACCGTGCGCGGAATTGAGAGCTTCTCGTTTTCCTTCCGCTTTTTCGCGGAGTTCCGCCCACTTCTGATTGAGTTCGTTCTGGCGTTGCACGATCTGTTTCGAGTTAGGATGTTCGACGTGGAGTAACTGTCTTGCGAGTTGATTGACGACTGCTACTCGGGATGCATTTGCGTTCATTTCTTTTTCAAATCCGTCGTATCGATGTTTCATGATCTCTACATCTTCGATGTCCTTTGCGGGTACCATTGTATCCAACATACGGTTCTTTTCGCCGATCCATTGTTCTACGCCGTCGGATTCGCTGAACAACTTATACAGAGACAACGCATCAAGAAGTCTCTGCTTTCTCAATTTCGCCAATTCAAGTAACTCCTTGTATCTCGAGTCGATGGAAGCAATTCTTTCTTGAACGTCTTGCGATTTGGCATCTTGTTCACCTAGTTGTTCAGTCTGTTGATGCAATTGTTCAATGGTTGTGCCGTAATTCTTCAATTCATCAGTAACGTCCTTGTGTTTCTTAAGAAGAGATTGAACATTTGCTTCATCACGTCCAACATCTTCAGAGGAAACGAGTTTCAAAGTATCCAACATCCAGATATCGATATCGTCAGCATCAGCGAATAACTGATGGTAATCAACGGCTTCCTCGAGTCGTTTTCGCCTGAATGCTGCAAGATCAAGCAAATGTTTCCACATCCCCAAAATTTCTTCAAGCCTCTCTTGGATGCGGTCAGAACCAAAGTGTTGTTGTCGTACCAACTCATCTCCCACAGCTGCAACGCTCATAAGCTGCGGTTCGTGAGACTGAATTTCACTCTCCAATGCCTTATGTTTGGACAACAGCAAGTTAATGGTAGTAAGATCGTGACCGATGTCGCCGGTCGAAACAATCTGTTCCTTCTCCTTAATCCAGTTCTCTTCATCGGCCATATCCCAGTAGAATTGCCAGAGTTTCCTCGATTCTTCGAGACGCGCATGACGTTCGACAGCGAGACGCACAAGCTCTGCGTAGGCATCCTGTAGCTGCTGAACTCGTTCGACGATGATCGAAGGATCGCACGGCCTGTATCCTTCTCCTTGTTCCAAGAACCGTTGGCTTTGTTGCAAAACAGCCTTGACGCGTTCTCCCAAAACATTGATGTCTGCTTCGACTAACGAATACTTCTGCAGTAAGTCTTCGACACCCATCAAGTGTTTTCCAAAATCGTCGGTCAGTAAACGCAATTTGATTTCCTCCATGCTGTCCAAAATGTACAACATTTCTTGGAAGTTCTGTTGCAGTTGCAGAGACAGTTCCAACCGAGCTCGTCTAGCACGGAGCAATTCCAGAAGATAATTCCACAATCGTAGGACATTGTCTTTGCGCGCGTTAATTCTCTCAATATCGTGATAATTCTCTGCTTCGAGTTCCTGAGAGACTGCCATAACAGCTTGCACTCTCTCTTCATAGGCGAAGATGTCAGTTTCGATAGCTTCGTGCTTCTTCGCTGCAGCTTCGACTGCTGCGAGGTCAAATCCGAAGTTGTCCTGCGAGACAAGTCGCTGATTTTCTGATAGCCAGGTTTCTCGCATGCTCGCTTTACGGTTGAATCGAGCTGCCAATTGTTCCAGTTTCTCTTGACGTATCAGCTCTTCTCGAAGAGCCAATTCTCGTTCGTGCTCGGCCTTTTCGAGCCTTTCCCAAGCTTTGTTAATGTCCGAGATCATTTTACCTTCTTTCGGAGTGTATGGTTTCTGGTTATTCGCCCGCATTTTCGACTGCAGGGTGAACAACAAAACCTCGAGGTTGCCCTTCTCCACGAACTTAGGTGGCTTTTCTACAGTACGGTAATTCGAAAATTGCGAAAGTTGGGACTGAACACCATGCAGGGAATTGGCGAACTGTCGGTCGCCCAGGGTGGATATAGTCGATTCAATCCAGCGCAACAGATCGCTGGTTAGACTTTCATATTCATGGATCATTCGGTCATTCTCCATAGCAATTCCAACGACTTTTCCTATTCGTTTACCCTGCACCGTTTCTTGCTTCATCTTCGAGAAATAATGATAATACGTCACGACGTAGGTAATAATAGATTTCTCGTCAGGATGATCGACAAAGATATCCTCAGCGTCCAAAAGCTTGAGAAGACCAAGTTTGTCCTCGGCAACGTTGAAGGCATTATTCAAATTGTAAATAGCATTAGATTTCGAAAGTTTGTCGAACTGTATCAAATCTGGTCGATGTTTGTGAATGATGGCGTTGAAGGCCAGACCGTCACGCCAAGAAGTAGAAAAGTTTCTCACGTTTACGTTGTGATAACCGGCGGTTTTCATTTGACACCAGAGCAATAACGCGTCTTTTGCGGATTTTGTCTCTTGGTTGTCAGTTTCTTCGATTGTGATATCCTGGATTTGGAATCGAAGGATGATGGTCCAGATCAATCCCAAACTTAGTCGAGGATTACCGTCGACTATGTCGTGCGAGCCCATGTTTTCGAGGTGGACTCTTTGTTCTCGAAGGAACTGCAAGGCTTTGTCAACATTTTCTAAACAATGGATACGCATCTTGCCCTTTGTTGGACGAGGCAGACGCTCACCTGACAGGATCTCCAGGAGTTTGATCAGCATCTTTCCGTCTCGAAGGTCGACGTAAAGATCGCTTATACGGCAGGTACAGCGAACCAGATGTGAATTTACCCATTTCTGAAACGTTTTCTTTTGAACCGATTCTCGCTCCCCTGTAAAAAAATAAACAATGTTTACTCCGAAATTTTCTTATTGTACTTCAATATTAAATTTCAATTAGGTCATTACAAGCTCTTACGGATGTAACGAGTCGGGTTTTCCGGCCTTAAAAGCCAATAAAGATTTTGTTGCTATTATATAACCCGGTTATAAAAATTAACTCACCGGCTAATGCCTTGATGCGCGAGCGTTCGAATAGCCTCGAGCTGGAATTTCCTCCGTCGTATTCGTAATCATCGACGATCTCTTGTTGAAGCGTGGGGTCCCACCCCCCGCGTACCACCGAGATGTCAGTCGTCATATTGTCAATCGGACCAACAGCTCACACTTACAACACCCCGGTCAAGGGTACTCCTGAAACACAGAGGAATCATCATGTTTACAGAGAAAAATACAAAAGCATTCGACAGATTATATATTTCATCAACAAGGACATCGCTTAGCCGTACAATAATGTTTCAAAGATAACATCAACCAGATCGAACATCCCGTAGAAAATGGAAACTATGTCAGTTGCACGAAATTAACGAGGATAGTTCATGATGCGAATCGAGAACCTGCAGTGACATTGTTATTTTCACAATTGCAGACTCGTTCGATTTTTAAAATTTCAAACATAGAATGTATACTGCATCTGACACGCGCATCTAACGATTACTCAACGATTGTTGCGATGATGTCACACACGCAAAATACGCGGCTAGTGCCACAGCCGTTCATTGAATAACGTCGCGAATAAAAGGCCACTTGCGTCGCGTTTCATTTATACGCGAATCGAAGAACCTTGCTATTTGGCCATGAATCGTTTGTCAATGTTCGATATTAAGTAATGACTTTCAATGGGAGTCCACAAAAAGAAGTAATAATTCAAGTATGATTCCTTCCAATTATGGCGTATTGCACAACGACGAAAACCCCATTGGTACGAGTTTCGTAAGGAACGAAATTTGAACTTCCGGTCTGAAATTCATTTCGACAAAAAGAGTTAAAAATGACATTTTATTATGTCGAAATCAGAATATAACGGAAAATGTAGTACAGTCGTAGCCAGCGGAGCATCACGAAAAACTTGAGGAAAGGCTCAAGGAAAACCACAGGTGGAAACTGACCCAAGACTCAGGCGCATGCCGGCCACGGCATTTCACTTTACAATAAAGGAGAGAAACGTTCGAGATGACATTCCTGAATTGCATCCACAGGTATTTTATTGCATTTTCCTTTCAGTCTTTACTCCTCCTTTCATCCCACATTTTTTCAACCCATAAATTAATGAAATTAAGTTCATTACTTAAATTTTATTACTTTATTATGTTTAGCAGCGTGATAAATTGAAAACCGCCGAGAATGGTTTGTTTTCTCTTGTCAACATTGCCGAACCCAAGGCGTTTACCTTTACGGTTCATGTACATTACGTAACACGCCCAGACTCATCGCCATCGTTGGCAATCTACTTTATCGATAAATGCATTATCGTATTTGTTCCGGACTACCAATTAGCGAATCAATACACGATACTTTTATGGTTATTTTTTTATATTTTTGATTATTGGTGAAATTGTGTATTTAACAATTTTTAATAAACAACAATATAGATATTAGTAAAATTGAGTAACTCGTTGAATTTGATATTGCTAGTCGCTCAATTTTATCAAAAGTCGAATACTAGTCAGTTGGAAACCTCGAAGAAAGAAGTAATATTCAAAAATATTCGGAAACGGCAATAAATAGTTCGGCCGTGACTGAGACGCGTTAAAAATAGTCTGGCGAAGGTCTTCCGTTTCCCGCAGTATCCATTCTTTATTTCGAGGATGCATCATCATAACTGGTCCTACGCATCTTTTAATACTACTTCGATTAAAAATGGTTTATGGTTTCATATCAAAACTTTTGGCTGAAACTATCCCCGCATTCCAGTCCCGTGTTTGATTTTGAAAGTTTTATGATTTTCTAAAACTTTTTGTCGTGTGCTGGATTTCAGCGTATGTGATGACTGGCGGATGACGTAAACGAGGGCTTCCAATTGTATCAAATTTCATTAAAACGAAAGGGAATTAAACCAGAAACGAAAGTTTCAAGTCATTAGCCTGGAAACCTCCTGCATTAATCTCTCTCAAAGGCGCAATTATTTAAATGCCGATAATTCAATGTTGACTCGCGTCATGGCGAATGATTCGAATGAATGACATTCTTACGTGTCTGGCAGACAGTTATGTTGAATTAAGATCAATTACCCATGTAACGTCATAGTTGATGGGATCCGCACTATCGCGCACTATCGGGCACGGAACTGCGCAAGGATGATCGCGACACCTATAGGAGGAAGTCTCACGTGGGCGCTAGTTACGACCGTGGCTGAGTCACCAACTGAATGACATGGTAATCGGGGAAGGTGAAGTTTACACCAAACCGTTACCTATTCTCTTTCTCTCGAAGAAATCGATCTTTTCCCTGTTGCCTTCCCTGACCCGTTATCGAATTTTAATGCATCGGCAAATTAACCGTGAAGCGATCAGTTGAACTACACGAAACTACAAAAATGGGTTAGCATCTAATCTCTTCTTGGACTATCAAAGAAAAATGTTGAAAGATGGTCATTTTGGGACAGGCTTGCAGAATATGAAAAATTGCAATTTTTCTGATAAAAATTACTATAATTTTTTAGAATTCTTACTATTCAGACAACAAAAATGACAAAAAATTTAGTGATTTTTACCAGAAATAACGTCAAACAAATCTGTCTCAAAATTACTAAAATAAAAAGTCCTAGCAAATGTCCAAAAAGGTGAGGGAAAACTAATTGTACTTTTAGAATGTTTTTTCAGATTTAATTTTTTTTTTTTAAATTATGGCTCGTGACTTATTTAGTTTTTAATCTTTAAAACTTTCATTTAAAATAAAGAAATCGTGCCCAGAATATGTGAAAATGTTGAAAATACAGATGAAAGCAGCCAAGATTGCGACGCAAACTGGAAAAAAATGAGCAAAAAGTTCAAGAATTTTATGTCAGAAAAATACTTTCTGAGAAAAGTTTGCCGGACATAAAATTTCTAGAATTGATTTTTCATATTTTGAAAAATGTTGAGATTTGTTTTGGCATCAATTATTCTGATAGTCTACCATTTTTAAATAAAAACTTTCCAAAGTTTTTACTTTTTAGTTTTTAATTTTGTGAGCCAATTTTGGATATTTTCACTTTTCTTTTTAGTTTTAAAGTATTAACATTATACATTGGGTTCTTGAGGACGAAATTTCTTGTCTTCAAAGAGGAATTTTGAAATAAAGTCAATATCAATTTCAATAACGAAATAACCTTTTAATTCCACTGGAAATATATTAAGGTATTTTTAATATGATTAAAATATTCCAATACAATAAAAAACATTATATTTGGAAACGAAAATTCGGCAATATCTTTTTTAATTTTCTCTGAACTTAATCGTTTCTGATAGTGTAATTTATGTTTTTGACATAATATATCAATATTTATCACTATTACATTGTTTTTTTATCAATATACACAGAGAAAACTTAATCTTTAGATGACGATTATCGACATCCCGTTATTAACCGTTAATACAATTATATTTATAGTCATTATCTGAAATACTATATGAAATTAGTGTATTCAATGCAGATCATTTGTCTAATTCTTTAATCACACTAAGATATTTATCTAATTTGATGCTAATTTAGAATTCATATGTAGTACTGCTATTCTAAAACAGTGAAGATTGTATTAAATAAAATTTGAAAAATAGTAAATGTAAGCTAAACAGATGCGCTTCATTTCGAGTTCTTTTTAATCTGGAACAATGACTTGCAATAGTCAAATTTCAATTAGAAAAGATTCCTTAAACTAGAAACTAGTTAAGGATACTTTACAATATCGCTAAGCAAGACCTTATAACCAAAGGAAGAAGTTCCTCTACAAAATTATAGAAAGTCGTCAAAATTAACTAACCCGAAAAGAGATTCTCAAACTTTCTGATAACACTAAGATATCTCACTTTGAATTAACTTACAAAACTAAATGTTTCAAACTTCCTTAGAGGTTAATTGTACAAATTCAATTACTCTTTCAGAAGAAATAAAGGGAAACTTAAATCAAACTGCAAAAGATGCCCTCCAAATTTTACATTTTCACATAATTAATTCACATAGTCATTACAAAAAATTTTTTCTTCAGTTTCTCAAGCTAGGTATTAAGGGTTCGAAGGTCGTCTAAAATTAGAAAGGGAATTATTTTGACCCGAGGCTAAAAAGCGGCTGGAATACGAGCATTGCGCGAGCTTTGAGGGTGGAATGAAGCGAACTTGAATGAAGACATTGGCGGAGTTGATGAGATTTTTATTTTTATGGCCGGCTTGGGATTTGAATGTTCCATAATTTTGGAAAATAATTTAGTGTCCTTAATGAAATAAGAATCATAACGTATTTTAATTGCATTCGCCCCTAATGAAATTAGGTCACTTCTTTGTTATTGTCGTCAGTATTTGATAAAACTAACCTCAATTCGATCCTGAATACAGAAGCAACATTAATAAAAATAATAAATAATTTTTGTAAGTAATCATCACTATCACATTAAGAAATCATAACCCCACTGATTATTTTCTAGTTGCTTAAGGCTGATGAACTAAACCGCAGTGAGGCGCAGCGAGCATCTTGAACCTCCCACCACTTTCCCCTCCCTCCTTTCTCTTAAATCACGCAATATAAACTACAACAGCCTCAAAACAGACGACACAAGTTTCCACAGCGCAGTATAAACACTGTCCTTCAATAACTGTCCTAAATGGAAGAACCTGATAATTAGCCACTATTTTCCTCACCATTACTTTTAGACCACCAATAATTCCTACAAATTCCAGATTCTGTCACTCATTAAACGATTACACAAGTTAGCATTCTTACAAGATAATAAGAATCAAAAGAGGATGATGTCAATTTACTTTTTACCGCACAAGCAAAAACATAAACTAACAAGCTAGTATTTTCAAAGTCAAAGACTTGATAGTTACCGATTTTAATCAATTTTTTCATCGATAATGAGTCTACTTGACTGACAATTATTCGACATTTTTTTGTCTTTTTGAATGCATCATGGCGACTAATTCAGACGAGGTCGGGATGATCCTGACGAGACGCACGCGGAAAAGACAATCGTGTCGATTGCCGGTGTGAGGGTGTCGCGCGGATTTGCAAGCCAGTATGTACTTTGGGTTTCGTGGGTGGGGAGCTTGCGAGACGAGACTCGCACACAGCGTCACCTATTGATTTTCTAGCTGCAGTCAACACGGCGCCAGTTTTCCAGGTTCTATCTACCCCGCGTAGCATGCGGAGAGAGACTTCGTCATCGACAGGCGAAGGACACGCTAATTGCATTTTTTTAGGCTACAAGATTCACTTTTCTAAAAATACTTCGCATTGAAAAACTACTTTTTTTTTATTATATCATCAGCACGAGCGCCAATATTTAACATCTAATGGCTAATTTCCAATTAATTATAACATGATAACGTTTTTTTAAATATATCTTACTTATATGCTATTTTTTATATCGCTACAACAATATATATATATATATATTTAAATTGCTTATACTTTTCATTATTTCGTATTACATGTACGTATTTAAAGCCAAACTTAATTAATAACAAAAATAATGAAACTTTTTAAAAGCGACGATAATATAACAATTATACTCTTAGATCTTCAGCAACAGTTTCGTAGAAAAATTAATTTACATTTCAATAAGATGACTTATCGCTTGGGTACTCAAAGAATCTCAAGGGGATGCCGCGCATGCGCTCCGGGCTCGGCGACGTCAAAACAAAAGAAATTTGATTCTAATTCTATCTGCGGCACAAACAACTGCAGTGCACCTTTCCCCAATTCGATTAAACATGTGATATATTTCACGTTACTCGAAAAACATGACTTGTTCGTGATATAATTTCCATTGATGGAAGATTATTAATTTTTTACTTTCATCGCGTGTTAACGTTAAAATATGCCTGGGGAACAATTGCTTTAACAGCATAAAACTAGGATGAACTTGACCTTGTCGTAGTCGATCGTTGTGTTTTTCTTATCAAACTGTTTGTAATCTGCCGATTTTTATTATTTTACAAGGGAATTCTTCTCTAATATAAAATAAAAATTTTGAACTATTTCAAGAAACATACGACATCAGGGAGAGCAGTTTGGAATATAAAAACAAAAAATATTTCTTTTTATTTTTTTGGTAGTTTATATCTTGAAGAATAAAATACTAACATCCATAATTCTTGAATGACAAATGATTTTGATTTTTCAAAACAACATTTTGAAAATTTAATGTCCTTTGAACTGGAAAACTAATAAAGTACTCAACTTAATTAATATAAAATACATAATAGTAATTTATTCACTGCCTGAACTATGTTTTATTAAACGATCGTTAACAAATAAATAAAAACTTTTGTTGTATTATTCGTATAATTTATGTTCATAAATATAGTGAATGTTTTTTATTCAGAAAAGTTCAACGAACAGAACAATAATAAGTATTCGTATTTTATTCAATGTAGAAAAAGGAACTATACCTTTTAAATACATACTTGACTACTGCATTAAGTAAAGCCTCTGTTTATATGTGAAAAACCACAGCTTTCATTCAATAGAAAAAAACTTCGTCCGATAAATCTTCTCAAAAATTCTGATTCTAACGGCCACTAACGGCTTTGTAGAATCGATTAAATACCCACAACAAAAGTGAAGTCACGTCGAGAAAAGTCATTTCTCTGAATGAGAAATGCCAGAACCGGTTTTCGTCCGTCTAGTCGGTAAGTTAGGGCTGAATAACATCCGTTCTGTAAAGTTGTGATGCGATGGTATAATTTGAATAATTCACTAGGTTATGCTGTAAAACAATGGCTTGATTTAAAGTTGTAAAATCAATTAATTTTTTTCTTTCCTTTTGTATTTATAAGAAAATACTTGTAAAGAAAAAAAAATAATTAATCCAACTATTTTAAAAAAGTAAAATACAGAATCACAAACAATAATTAAATTAATCATATTTTGTACTAAATAGGACAATATAAACAATATTGTTCGCTATTGGCATATAGTCATCCTTTTTTATAGTTGATAATATAAACGCGACAGTAGCCGAGCGCGCTAAAGTGTATGATTATCGTACAGCAGACCCGGGTTCGAATCTCCGTTGGAGTCGAATTTTTTTTTTTTTTTAAATTGTTTCATATTTTTCTTGAACTTTTTAGTTATTTCGTCATAGTGTCGGCCTTATTTATAGTCAACAATAATAATGCGACAGTGGTTGAGCATGCTAAAGTGTATGATTATCGTGCGGCAGACCAGGATTCGAATCTCCGTCGGAGTCTGAAGTAGAATTGAAATTTTTTTGTTTCTTTTCCAAATGCTTGTAAATTTTTCTTGAACTTTTCATTTACAATTCTTGCAGAATTTTGAAAGGATTCTGGACAAGTTCTTAGATACTTACTATTAATTGAATCGTAATATTCCTCTAAATCTTCTCAAATCCTCAACATCCGAAAGAGTTCCTGGATTTTCACTGGATTATTTTTTTCCGTGTAGATTTTTAGTTAGATAAGAGTGAAAATGCACTATTTCACTGGAGTGGTACAATTTTCGCTCCATTATGAGTGAATTCTGACTCGAAGCAAGCTATGGCTTGTAGGTAATTTAAATAAAATTTATGAAGGGAGAAATCGTTAGTACAATGGCCCTATTCTTTAACAAATATAATAAATTAGTCGGTGAACGAACGGAATGTGCAGCGGTGCAGTGTTTATCTAAAAAATCAACATACAACCCAGTCTACCGACCCTTTGCCGCAATCGGTCGCGTTCATCGTATCGACTCGACCTTGTTGGCAGCCTTTCCGTTTTGGCGAACGACCTACGTTGATCTGGCTAGCCGTATGTATGAAACCTTGTATATAAACAACGTTGTCTACTCTATCAAAAGTTTCTTGCGCTTTTATAAAAATGGGACTTTTTCATTACTAGACTACTTGTTGTCAAAGGATAGATTAAATAAAAACGATTGCGATTATTCGTTATTTTTGTTCCTAAAACTAATACACTGGAAACTCAATTTTGACTATTTTCCATCTGCGGACATTTTTGTAAATACGTTACTATTACAATTATCATTACGTTCAGATATTTATATTTTATACGTCGTTTTAGAGTAGGCTTATTGTCTAAAATCAAGGTAAATTTACGGATTTTCTTTCTGTTATTTCAAAAAACGAAGTGTATTCATTACACTAAAGGCCTTAACGAAAAATCCCACGTATGTTTCTATTTATTTCCATCAAAATTGACTTAGGAACTCAATCGACATTGTCACGGAAGCCTATTAACGTATAGAAATCAGATTTTCTCGAAACCTAACTCGCTCGATTGCGCAAGATTCCGACGGAAATTGAGCAAGAGCCGAGTGCCAACTGGTCGTTTTTTTTTCACAATGGCTTCCGTAAAGTGCACTGTCTTTTACCGACTACAAAATCGTTGCGGATGCGCGATCCTAACCTCTTCTTCCTCGACGCGCCCGTCATTGCACGGAAAACTGGTTCGTCCCTACATAAAATACTCGTCCCTACTAGCCGCTAAAAAAGGCCATCCTCCGCGATGAGGATTCCTATCGGAGTCTGCTCGAAAAAGCACGAGCGCATAAAAGCGAACGACCGGAAGAAAAGCGGGTTAACGATCGCTAGGAGTAAGAAAGCGACCTTTCCGAGGAGGGACCTGGGGGAAGGGGGCACGGCATATGCCTGGTCGTGCGTGAAAAATCCCCGGTACCGACCTATACGGAGGCGGCCAGAGCGAGGCCATCGTCGTCGACCTTCCCACAGTCACGAAGATTTCTGCTGGACCATTTTTGCAAAAAAATTTGTATACCATTGTTTTTTTTTGAAATTTTAGCCTGTAACCCTTTCAGTCACGAATGTTTCCAACGATATTGTATTTTTGGATCATGTCCATTTTTAAGGTTTGATGACCGAACACGGTGTCAGATTTTCAAAATGGCGGATCCAATTAAGCGACAGAAATATTAAAAAAAATGCTAATTTTCTATAATTTGGTATTTAGAGGTTTTTGAGGTCGTTCATGACGCATCCTTGTCGAATTTTAAAATTCAAAATGGCTGTTTCAATATGTCTGCCCAAAAATTGAAGACATAAAAGGTTAATAAAATTTTATTAGCAACAATGGTTTAAGTACAATTACGGATGAAAAAATCTATTCTATTTACGAACTGGAATGACGATTTGTCGTAGCTAAACACAGTTATGATTTCTTTAAATTAATTTTGTCAATAATCGATGACTCCTAAATATACATCACGTAACCGTAATCAATGTCCGTGGCGAAGAGCGTCAATTACGTCACATCCGCATTTGCGTTAATACGCCCTGCATGCTTCATGGTATCATCATTTGATGGCACGGGACCTTCGCAACTTTATGCATGTGCAAAAAAAGCATTCCTGAAAGTATTTAAATTAAAAACTCGTGTGAAACGTTTAAAGCACTTCACGTTGCCCACCATTTTGTTACAGATGTTTCCAATTACTCACTTACGCACATTCATCCGTGCTGGGGAACATCTTTATACAGTTCCTGCTATCATTGTTGCATCTGTTTTTGTCGTAATTGTGATTCTTCTAATTACTGTCGTATCATAGTGGTTTTTGTCATTAACGTGATTGTTGTTGTCTTCGTCATGATTATTAACCCTATCGTTAGTTTGGATACCGTTGTCAAGATCGCGATTAACAATTGTCAACATAACCATATACTGATGATCAGCAATGGTGATCTGGTTCTTCATTGTCTTCCTTATTTGATCTTTTATGTGATCATGACAGCATTTTGGTCAATGACGTCAATCATAGACAGTTAAGAATTGAAACTTACAAAATGGTCGATATCATCACTGAATGTAATGCAGCTAAAAAAAAGTTCATTACCATAAATCATTTTTTGTTGTATGTCATTTGATAGTTTACCTCGTAACTATCACTAATCAGATTCGCAATGTTATATTCGTTATGTCTTCATTTTGTCACCTTCTTAATCGCCATAATAATTATGAATGTAATTGTTAGTACTCGATATAATTGTTGTGTTTATCTTTGTCACCGTCGTCATTAATATGTTATCTTAACTTTATTTATTCATTGTCGCTTTTATCTTCGTCGGCACCTTGTCGCCGACATCGCAGTACTTGTCAAAATCCAATTCATTATTTTAGGCGTTGACAATGATTGTGACAACGCTGTTTTCTTAAGCGGCATTTAATTAATTCAGCAAAAGTACTTGGCTAGGCAGCGATCGCGTGACTAGTCGATCTAATGAGTCTTAACAATATATAACGATCACTCTAATAGGCGCAACTGCCGTGCGTGGTTAAAGTCAGACAAATGTTCAAGCAACTCGCTTTTTAAATTTCATACACCTGCCTATAGTTTTGCAAAAAGTTTTTTATAACCGTTTAATACCGTTGGGCACATGGTCACGACGCTATAAACGCTCATTATATTGTACCGTTAAAAATGTTATCTCAAACTTGGCCGAAAGCATAATGCGCGACCTGCAATTTCGAGATGCATTATGCAATGCCGCTAAAAATAGGAGTTGTTTAAAACGGAAAATTTTATAAATAAATTTTAGTTAATAAGATAAACAAAATAATGGTGGCTGTGAAAGAGTTGCCTATTTAAAGTGACTAATTTACTTGCGGTACGTATTTAGCTATACCGTAAGTGAATTAACCCTATGCTGTATAAAGTTAATGAGGGACATTTTTTATTTACATTTCAAAATATACTATTCGCTCTTAGAAAAAATTAAAAAACAACATTTTTATTAACGTTTACATTACGTTTATATTTTTGTAAAACTTTTTTCAAAAGCCACTAGGTTAAACATTCATTAAAAATACTTTAAAATGGGATTTTTCATTGTCATTCATAGCAAGAAGGTCAAATTCTGCGAATAAAATTTGTTTACATGTAAAAAATTACTGTAAACATATCTTATAAAAATGAGTCCTCCAGATACTATGTAAATCCGTGTAATCCAGGGGCCATCTTATTGTCATTCCAACAGCCGCTTATTTTCTTTTTTTTGGCTTTTGGTTTTTATTTTGAAGGTAATTTTGACTGCAATACTGTCGTTTTTATAGTACGTTTTTATAATATTAAATTTCATGACTAAACATATTGCAGAGATTGTTTAATGAATAAAACAAAACCAACCTCAAAAACCTCTTGTATGCTGTAGGGGAAATTGAATGTTTTTCATTTCGTGTCTAATATAATAAAGATATGATCAAATGTCGAACAGAGCTAAGTTATTTATCTTTTCAAAATGTAAAACAATACAAAAAAAGTACATTGAGGTAAAAAGAAAAATTACGTAGAATAGTATAGAAAATTTTACGACTCCTATTTAGATATTCTGAATAATATTTTTCTATTTTTATGACTTTCTCTATTTTCTATGACTTTCTGTACAAACAACAGCAGAGTTTACTAAAGTAATTGTAAAAATATGTACAGTAGAGTCCCGGTGTAATTTTGTCTCGTAATATCTACCTGTCGCCGCTTTCTTTTTCCCCCACCTTACGGACTGGGTCCTTAGGAAGGGCCTACTGTGACGTCACGAACATAACGATGAGGGGAGTGGGAGAAGTGGCACTCCCCTTCTTTTAGTAAATATCACGAAACTGGAGGGAAGGGCGACGAACCGAGTGGATAAATCTACTGGGACTCTACTATAAACCAAAATGTCAAAGGTTTATTCAGAATAATAAAATTTCAACGTTTTGAAAACGTTTTTTTCATATTTTTTTCGATTTCTATTCATATTTTTGACAATAAAAATGTTCTAATTCGACAATCTGTTTCATTTTCGACTGCATCATCTCGGTATTACATCCGGAAGTGTAGGATGATTGTTTATGATAATTTTCGAAAAATATCGAGGAAAATTGTTCAAATTGCATCTGTGTCACAAGGAAAAATCCATTGTCGAAAGGGGCATCATGTTACGTTATGGTATTGTCATCAGGGACAAAAGCAGCAGTATCGTCTAGGTTTGCTCGTCTCGGAATGGCGCAAAATTGCCTTCATTTCGTGCCTGACGATCGTATATACGCATTTCCCTTAACGTTGTAGACTAATATATACCTACGTATATCGTCGTGATCGTGCGATATATTGTATCTGACCCAGTTTCAGCCCGTCGAGACGACAGGACGTACTTTTTATTCCCTTTAATGTTGATCGAATAAAGGTCACGCATGGCGTCCCACCCTTTTACAACCTACGCTTTTCTTCCGTTTTCCGTTAATCTTTCACCTTTCGTGTAATTTACTAGGTAATTTACGTCGGCGTTGGTTGAAATTCGGCACCGGTTACGACAAAGATCGATACCTAAACGAGCACCGTCTCGAATGATTTCGCGACATTCGAGACGAACTCGAACCTTGAGAATAAAAAAATACACAACATGGATTTTCCTACGTTTATAATTTATAGGGCTGTTTGTGTCGTAGTAAAATTGCAATTATTTTAAGTATGGCACCCTCTGTTATTATTGCCTCAGGACACTTTTGACCGTGTTAATGAACATCTTGTTAAAATATTTTTAGTTTATATTATGTCCTATTAATCTAATTTACTTCTTTTCCTCGGTACATTATCTTGATTGTATATAACGAAAACAACAATTAGAATATAATAAATTACTGAAATTATTTTTTTAACGATTCCGCCCAAATTATGAATACATATATTCTCCAAATACAAATAACGTAAATGAAACAATAGTGTAACAATTAAATAACATTCAAGTAATGCTCGAATAAATATTTCAGAATTGTTACGCGGTATTCGTTTTATTTTATTTTTTAAATTTTCTAAAAGAATTTGAATTAAATTAGTTCTTTCTTAAAAAATTAATACTTTTAAGATACTTTTTAAAAAATTTGACTTTTATAGTGTTTTGGTATATTTTCGGAATTTTATGATAATTACAATAGGGTTAATTGTTTGCGGGTAAATAAAGTTTTTAAACTCTTGTCTAGAAGAAGAGTACAAATTCATTTGTATAAAATATTAATAAAAAGAAACAAACACTACAATCTTTATATTATTGATCTACTACTGCTACTAACCACTGGTGTATTAACCCATTTACGACTAAATGAAAATTCGTTCTTCAATTTCAGACAAGTATTTCGTATCAAAATCGAAGTTGACAAAAATGTTTACCTGTAACTTTCGAAGGTCGCTCTTGAAGATTCCGAGGTTAAAATAGACATTTAGCCACAAAAAATTCCAATATGGCGTCAAATTTGAAGAAAAATGTAATTTGTGACATTAGTCGCCGTAACATACAAACAAATAAACAATATTTACAATAATTCCGTGTACCAATATGAATTTTACATAGCTATTTTTTCATTTTATTATTATTTAACCCTTTAAGGATCAAATGTACATAAATTTAACGTAGAGTTTGACAGAATTTTTTAGTACTCAATGAAAAAAAGTTAAAACACAATGAAAACATTTTGGAATTGACGTTTTTATTATATTTATTGAAGAAATCAAGCCTATCTTAAAACCCTATTTAAAATTTCACAAATTTAAAAGTAAACAAATTTCGAGGATTTTTGTATGATTTTTTTTTCACTTATCGTTACGTCATTGTCATATCCTACATTAGAATTCCTCAGATATTTATAAATATAGCGTCAAAAAAGTTGTTACGATTGTAAAAAATTAAATTTCAAAATGGCAGCTCAAAAACGGCTGCTAAATTCGATTTTTTTTCAAAATCATAGTTGTGTACTCAATCGAATGAGATCGTTTCGTAAACTAGGTTCCAAACTCGATGACTTAGCTCCAAATTTGAAATTAGTTTTCCAAAATTCAAAATCGTTTGATTCAACATGACAAACGTATTTACTAAACTCAAAGGAAATATTCTGGAGACGAATATGGATCCGCCATTTTGAATTTTTTAAAACTAACATCAGATTTGATTTCAACGACCCCAAAAACCGCCGGGTATCAAGTTTGAAGCGATTTCATTCGGGTTAATCGATTGAATACGTAAAACTACGACTTTAGTAAGCATTTTTGAGCCGCCATTTTGAAATTTAATTTCTTACAATAGTTCGATCTTCTAGCCCAAACATGTTTGACATGTTATTTATAAACACCTGAGGTATTTTGATGTGGGAAATGGTAAAAAAATAACGATAAATATACAAAAAACACCTAAAATATTCGGGATTTTTTAAAATAAACGAACGTAACTTTTTTACTTTTAAATTTGCGATATTTTTGGATATACCATTCGAAAGAGGAGGGTTTGGGCAATAAAAAATACCGTTTCCAACATTTATTTCACTATGTTATACTACTAAAATGTACTGTCAAATTTACGTTAAATTTATGTGCATTTGGTACTTAAAGTAAAGGGTTTAGTTAAAAATCTTCTGTCTGTTTTTCAAAATTTATATCTAAATGAATCAGCAGATGGCGCATGAAAATACAACCATGATGAAATGTTTGAATAATGCAATTATCAACAGTTGTTGTTGCATGGGGCCAAATTTCAATTATTTAATTATTATCATGCAAACTGCATTAGCCAAAATTTCATTAATAAATTTAATAAAAATAAAGCTAACAAAATTTTCAAGAAATTTGAGAGACGACATGTTAAATTAATAAATAAATATAAAATAAAATTAACCACCACACTTATTTTGTTATTGATTTCGTATTGTAAAAAATGTATGGAATAAAAGTAATTTTACTTTCTTAGAACATAATATAAAAATAAAATTTTCAAAAATAAATTCTCCTTTATGGTTTTCATATAATTATTTTTACCAATATTTTTATTTATTATCCAGTAGCCAATGAAATACTTGTTTCTGAGAGTTTTCCGATTGAAAAATTATTTAATTTAGTAAACTGTCGTGAAAATGTTTTCAGAACAAATTTGAACATTAATTGAAAACTTTTTCGTAATATTTCACTGAAATTTCTGGAATTATTTATTAAAGCGTAATTTTTGTAAAACATTAATGTCAAGGACTAATTTTTTTAATATTGCTATTTAAATACTATTACTATTTAATCAAAATTATTTACAAAATTAGTCCAAACGTAATTCTATTGACATTTGACAACAATGTAAAACATACCAGCAGAATTCGTAGGTTGGGTTTGGTCAATAAAAAAAAGTCGAATAAAGAAACTAACTCAACGATAATGATGATACATTGTTTCCATCAAATAATTGTACTTTTTAATTTCTTAATCCCTGATATAAGTACTTATTTGTAAGTAGAACAACAATTATCATGCCCACAGAGCAGTGTAAGTGTATAGTACAAAACTCTTCATATACCTCGTCTAACTACTTACTGTTTTTTTAGAAACAAAATGGTATTTAATGACAACAAAAAACCAAAATTTTAAAATGTTTAGATACCGTTTTAATTTGTTAAAAAAAATAAAAAGAATTAAAAAGTCCACAAAATTTTCTCATTGTTCAATAATGTAAAAAAATATTACAATAGTGACAAAAATGTTTACAGTCAGGTGTAAATTTTTTATTTAGATGAAATGTCTATACAATTTTTAATACATTTAAAAAACGTTCTCAATCTCTGTAATATACGATGGAAAATAAGAATAAAAAAAAGGACAGGGGAGGGGGGATTTATTGACGACATCTGCTTTATTTATAAAGAATCTAACATTCCGTATATAAAAGAGTTTACAGATTTTTTTCATCATTTCCGTTAACCGAACATATGAAAAGATTTTATCTCATCTGATGTCCCACACCCTGCACACTCTAGATCTAATAAACTCCTGCCTTACTGCGGAAGTAAGGTGTAGCTTGCGCAACGGATAATCGATACTTTGTCGCGCATTAAACTATTTTTTCCGAACAAAACGTCTCGCTATAAATAAATCCAACTATTAATTATTGCACTAATTAGTATTATAGGTTCTACTAATATTTTAAGGAAATTTTCAAAGTATAATTCGTGATTCAAAGTGTAATAATAAATTGTTTGTATTTTATTTAAATAACACCAAAAACATAACAATAAATTTAAATGTTAATGACTGCTGAATAAAACCGATGATCAAACATTGCGGTAATGGTGAAAGAGAGAGGAAGCTGGAATTAGACGAGACGTTCTCTATTATTTTGAATTAAACGAGATACTATTAATAGAACTTGATGTCATGAACTTGAAAAATTATCACCAAAGACCATTAGCAAAAACAACAAAATATAGAAGAAATGTTTATTGAGCGAATTATCCAATTCTGTATACATGTTATTTAGAAATTTATTTATTTTAAGTAATTAAACGATTCAGGTTACTAATAGAAATCGCTAATATATACCTCAAAAAAAAATCGTATTTATTTGTCAACATTTAATTTTATCAATTTGTAATTAAATTGAAAAGAACTAATTTATTTTATTAAACACATTCTCATTCAGTAAACTTCGCGTATTACTAACTTCACTTATTACAATATTTTATTTGTGATATTGATCATTTGCAATACTTTTCTACCATTATTTATTTATTTTTTAATTAGTAGTTTAACTATTGATATAAATAGCAAAATTGGAATGCTCCAAATAAAAAAATGCTAAAATTAATTGTCTTCGATTAATGAAAATCTGAGGCAAACAATTACCATTAAACAAATTAACGTTAATACAACGTTTTTCAACGTTGGTTATATTATATTAAATACATAACTTAAAACTAAGAGTTATAAAAGTATTCAGAAATAATGTTTGATGTGTAAAATAGACTTTGTAGCTGACTTTCACCAATTGAAAATGTTTTGTCCTACTTTGAAAGAAGGTTTGTAGTTAATTATACCAAAGAGCACCTTCTATATTCGTCCTTCCAAAAAAGATTAATTAAATTAAACTTCTTACAACTGCGTGGGACGAAACAGTCGTAACAAAGAAGAATGACATCGACGTAAAGTATTTGTATGAAATTTCAATCACACACAAAATTGAAAGTTTATCTAAAATTAATTGTATTATAAAAAAAGTTTGAAAAAGCATCTCCTAAATATGCAAATATTATAAATATTATTTTCCATTAAAAAAAAAACGTTTTAACTGACGGAGATAAAAAAAAACCTTATGTATTTTCTTATTTTTTAAAGTTTTCTTTTGTTTTAAATTCACTGAAGTATACCGTAATAGGTCGAAAAATTAAAATCATCATTTTGCCCTTTATTTTTGTTTAAATCAATCACTCAGAAAAGTTATCTTGGAATTTGTACCGTTTTACATTGTACATCAGACACTATTTGACATTATTTTCTGTGAAAATTACAGTAGAGTCCCGCTATATTTGCGTCTCATTATATTTACGTCCAGGCATATTTTCCCGGTTCCGTCTCGTTATATTTGCCTGTCGCCTATCTCTTTTTCCCCCATCTTGCGGGTTAGGGCCTGCTGTGACGTCACGAACATAACGCGACCTTCTTTTGGTAAATATAACGAGACGGGAGGGGAATGACGGGAACCGAGTGGGTAAATATACCGAGACTCTACGCTACTAAAATTTTTGTAAACTTTACAATAAATCTTTGAAACGTACACACCATCGATAGTAAAAATTGCGATGATTTTAGTTTACCACAATCAATTGCAAGTTTTCTCATAATAGAACTCTAAATTACTATACGAAATAACATTTCCAGGAAATTTTTTGTTTTGTTTTGTTATTTACTCTCGCTATTTTTTGCTGAATTTTTGTGAAAAAATCTTGTGTATAAAGCGGGGTCAATGGCCTCAGTAGTCGATTTTTGAGAAGCCTTATAAGATGTGACGGTTTATTCCACCAACCACTTAAATTGCTACTCTCTCTTAAAATCCTATGGAAATTATTTTTCAAAATTTAGCAGAATACAGTGTCACTTTTGTTCAAAATCTTGACCTCTTAAGGATGGGTATCCGCAAGCATTATTTTTTTTTGTGTTAAAAGGGAATGAGAACAATTTTCTTACGGTTCATCTTTCGAATTCCCGAATAAAATAAAAAGCATAGTTATAATACGTATTTTTTAAATTAAAAAAAAACACAATTTATTTAGTTTTCAATTTCATTTATGAATTTGTTTCGATCCTTTACGATAAAGAAATCTTTGAATAGTACAAATATCACAATATTTTTAAAGCTACGTTTCGTTAATGAATTTTTAATCATATTTACTAAAAAGATTAAAAAAATATAATAAAAATATAATATAATATATGTATATATATATATATATATAATATATAAAATAAAAAAATACATTTAATTAAAAAATAAATAAAAAAATATTTTAAAAAAGTTGTAACAGAAAAAAATTAATTAAAAAAATAGGATCTACAAAAATGATAAATTATGATTATTATTTAACAGGGTCGACTGTGTCACCACTTAGTAGGGAACCCAAAAATCGAAAAATTTGTATACAAACATTAAAAACAATAATATTATGAATATAATTTTGAATTTTATGATAGGAGACAACAACTTTTGATTAGGATGCAAAGAAACATGTTTATTTTTAGAAATGCTTAAAAATACCCCGTTTTAATATTCATTCACCACAGTCGCCATTTTGAAAAGTCTCACTTTTACAATATTGTGGTTTCTTGTGGATATTTTTAGTAATCAAAAAATTTTCACCATAAAAGGTAAAAAAAATCAGAATTTAAAAAAAATGTATTTTATTGAAAAACTATAAGATAAGGATGGTGTAAAATTCTTGTTAACACAAAATGTACTAATTGTACACTGAACAAAAATTTCCTAATTTCAAGTAAACATTTACTTGAATAGTCGCAACAAAATATTTACTTAAAACAAGAAAATATTTTCTTAATTTAAATAATTATTTACTTGCTGGATAAAATCAAATGAAAATTTAGTTGAATTAACAAACTTTTTTTTCTATTATAAGTAAATATATTGTTGCGGCTATTCAAGTAAATGTTTACTTGAAGTTACTAAATTTTTTGTTCAGTGTACAAGATTTGTGTATCATCTAGTCGTTATTTTATTAAAACAGTAAAAATTTGTCCTTTTACTCTGACTTTTCTCATATTCTTATGAGAATATTCGTGATAATACACACATGGTTTTCTTCTGTTTCTAGTCATTATTACCTTTTTATTTCAAGTAAAAACAAATGTGCTACTAGGAAAACTTACTGGTCTACTTGCCTCTCTTCGTAGCGTACAAAATGGGAAATACATCTGCAGGAAACGCATCAGCTGCACTTTTCCACTCACGGCATCTTTAAAGGTAAAACGACACCATACTACATGCTAAACTTGGAACTTAAAAAAAAAAAAGGAGTGAACTACGTTAATCCAGCATGCGTAGGCTAGAATGCTGTAATACATCGTTGGTTAAATCAATGAGAAAATCGAGCAAACAAACCACTTACAAACACAAAATTCCATTCACTGGGTGCTTTCTCGGGATAATTTATTGTTGGTTCTTTATACTCGTCAACGGCGGCCTGTATCGTTAAAAATAGCGCGAACAGAAAGCTTCTTTCACTGTTTACGAAATGAGAAATGAAAATGAACCGAGGGGAACACCATTTTTTTTTTCTTGTTAGGGAGGAACGATGGAACACATAGTGCGTGGATACGCCCGTGGAGTAGCTGCAGCGTTATGTTAATTGCGCACGCACGAAAACGGCATACCGAACTCACGAGTGGACGATCTAAATTTAAAGCGGTCGCTTAACTTCCCTGTACACTTCCTCGACCGAACGGTCGGATTTTTTCATTACAATCCAGCTTTTTCTCCGTTTTCAAAATCCAAAATTTCGGTTCTTACGGTAAAAAAAAAAACGGTTAAAATTACTAGATGCGTTTAGTTAAAAATTTTCTGATTATTATTCTTGTTAATTAAGCCGAAAATACTTACCATATTATAACCGCGTTTTTCTAGGTCAACCAATATATTTACAATTTAAAGAAACTAAATAAACGATTAACAATAAAAATAAATGGACACGCAAAGGGATAAATCTAATTGGGGTTCGGGAATTCGACGCGAAGGTGAAAATACTTTTGATATGACCGAAGTAACGTTAAAAAAAAAAGAAAGGAAAAGGGAAATTACGGGGACGCAACTTAAATCTACTTACTTAATTTTTAATTATCCTCAGTACGCACAAACTACACTAAAATTAAATACGCAAATATTCTAAACACTAAACGAAACGCAAATTTAAAATAAACCAAACTCAAAATTAAAATTAAAGGAATCGCAATATAGAAGCGCAAATGAAGGGACTCAAAATTGGAGTGAGTCAAAAGTTCGTTGACGTCCGTACTTCGAATCCAAAATTACCCCTTCTCTAATGTACATGAGTCCCTTGTGCGGGAAGCGGGGCATTCCTCTCCCACTGCGACGCACACCACTACACCTTACGCATGTGGCCCCTGTACGCTAAATGTATGCGCCTTCAAACGTCAACAATGAGTACGACAGGGACCAACATATCCAAGAGACGAGGACAAAACGAAAACATGCATCCGCAGTATTCGATCACAAATAAAAATTAAACGTATACATAATATAATTACGAAACAAGGACAACGCTATAGGACAGAAAGGGACAAACGAAATATATTTACTTATCGATACCAAAAGAATTAATTGACGGAAAAATGAGCGTATTAAAATGAAATGAAATGCAATTTTTTTATGATGTTCAGGTCAGGGGGTAGATTGACGATATTTCGTCACAATATAAAGATTTGTGCCATTTTTTCTGGTTAAATAGGTGGTCGCATAGTTATATATGTAAACACTAGATGGCCAGCAGTATCCGTGCAAGAAATGTTTCTCATAATAAAAACAACGCATTTATTATCTAAATTAAATGTTTCTTTCAAATTATGTTAACCCTGTTCATGCCAAAAGGCCACAATTATTTTGTGAATTTAAGTGAATATTTATCTGTGTAAATGCGTGTAAAAGCCGTCATATTGGATCGGCAATTTTGAATTTTGACATTCTGCGTCGCTTGAATTTTAGTTATGGTGATTATTCCACAAATAAACAAAAATTAAAAATCACGTTTTTTTTTAAATTAGTCGCTTTTTTGAAAAATCAAACGTCATAGAACAAAACTAATAGCAGATTTGTAAAGTATGGACAAAAATACGTCAGAAAATATGGTCTTGAAAATTGTTTGCTTATCATTACATAGATAAATATTCACTTGAAAAACATGACAAAATTATGACCGGTTGGCATGAAAATGGTTAAAATCCTCGTTAAAATCGAACTGTATTAATTTTTATGAATTCAAAACACGCTACGAAATGTTACCATGACAATAAAAAAACTGTATACTTTGTTATTAAAAAAATTAATTAAATCTCACGCTCACGATCATTCTTTAACTATATTCTACATTATTCGTATTGTAAAATCGCATTGAGACGCTTTTATGCAAAGGTGACCTATAGCATGAATATTAAAACGCGTTCAACTGTTGCATACAAGGGCAAGTGTTTAAATAATAAAATTTCACCTGATAAATTCTACCAACTTCAATAATAAAATCTCCCGTTTCTCGGTCAGGATATACCAAGTTATAAACAGTTACTTCATGTTTTATTCGGCACATAATAAATTACGTGTCTCGGGAGAATCGTGTACTTTCTTTGGAGTGAGCTTCGGCTGATAGTACAGTTGAAAGTCGGCTTTTAAACAAAATTAAAATTATTCACTCATTATCGCAGCCTTGCTCCACAAAAATTCGTTATTACACGATTAAAAATGTCGTACAGTTACAACACCTATAATGAATGTTTAGGAAACCGATTTCATACAGAGAAAAAATTTGGCCTTTTATACTAACTTTATAAATTACAGGATATTTCGTTTTGCGGAATTTTTTAGTAATACATATAAAAGGACTCCTACGTATATTTTCTCACTGTACAATAAATTTCATGACTTATAAAATGTGTATCTAAATGTTTATAAAGTAAATGTCTTCTACAATGACAACTTCTACAGTGGCCCTCCCCTTATTTTAACTGCGTCCCTTATATTAACTTCTTCCCCTCATGAGTTCCCCACCATTCGCCAATTAAAAGTGTTTAAAGAGTGCGGACTGCTGTGTGCGCTTGCGCAAACAGGGGAAGAAGGACGCCACTATATCTCCTTTCGCTGTTTTTATTCTCTCATACTGCCAGTGGTGGGGATGAAGGGAAGCGGTAAATTAAGGGAAGAAGCCGCCATCTTCCTTGACTCGAAAAGTTAAAATAAAGGGAGGGCCATTGTACAACAGGAATCCCGAGTGCTTCTAGTGGGGGATGCTACCGTCGTGTTTGCCTCTGGGGGCGACCAACCAAACTAACTTCGTTTAAGGTTCGCTGATTCATATTCATAGGTCTGTTACAACCGGCATAATAATTTGTCTACCTAATACAGGGTTTAGTAAAATTAAGTTACAGTAGAATTAATAACATAAAAATATCAAAATTTTCCGAAGGATTCCGAAGAAATGAATATCACTGCCCAATGCAACATCTACAACTAACTTTTTCGTGTAAATTTCCTCTTTTTGTCTTATTTTTGTAAAAATTCCACATATTCAAATTTCGAGTAGACTTAAAGGTTTCTTCGAAAGTAAGTAGATGTTATGGAATACTAAAAAAATGTTAATGTTCATACAAACATAAAATTAAAAATGTGAAAAACCATTAAAAATTTTCGCAAAATGTCTCGACGACGTGAATAGCAAACTCAGCTTTCTCTTCTAAACTCGCTGCTCCTTCGAGTCGTCTGGTGCTTCTATATTCTCTCGATTTATCTCCCGCCGCCAGTCTCGGTACACAAAATGCGGTCTATTACGGTGGGGAATAAAAAAAGTACACACATATATGTATACGCAGAGGTATGGTCCGTCGTCACCGGCTCTTCCACGTAATATATGCATCGCGCCGACTTCCGTACGTGCGTTATCAGCAATCTTTTTTTCCAACCGACGACTATTTTGTCATCTCCACCCATTGTACTTTTTTCAATTTTAAAATTTTTGTTGTCAACGTAAAAAAAAATATAAATAAACAGATGACAAATAGTGGACCGTCCTTAAAATAACATTTTTCAAATATTTTCATGATGCAATATCACATATATGTAAAAGTCTAGCCTTGTTTTTTTTTCTTTTTGTTTACGAGTGTAACATACATGCTAGTCGTGAAGAGATATGATGTTCATTTTTGTTTTCAAATGTACGTGACAGCATGACGAAGATAAGTATTTTCATTTGCTTTGAAGAAAAAAAATATGATGTTAGTTCTTAATAGAAATAGTATTTATATTATTGTCATTCTTAATATAATATAATTGTAGGTAGTTAGGTAAATGAAAATATGCAGCTAGTTTTTCGTAATATTTGCATTTTTTAAACATTTAATTATTGAAATTAAGAAGCACACTTTTTATGACACTGAAACTAGCCGCACATTCATAGCCGAAGATTCGAAAAAAAATGGTTCTCAATTGAAAAAAAAAAGTAATTTTTGAAAAAGCAGCAACTCTGAGTTGTCCATTCACTCATAAGTAACAATAATTAAGTAGTAGCAATAAAATAAACAACAATTTTTACTACTACTCCGAATCTGCGGCTAGTTTCATTTTCATACACTTTTTCATGTCCAAGTCAAAATGAAAATCGTTGTTAAAATGTATTCTTTACATCAGCCAAGTTACAAGAGAATAATTTTCTATGTCAATTAAAACGGCAATATTTTGACAAACTCAAATAACAAAAGCGTGACGTTCAATATAATATATTAATAACATATTAAAAAACTCATCTTTGTAAATATATCATTTACTTTTTTTTTTTATCTTTTTATTTTGTTATTGACAAAATTTTGAATTTTAGAATGGTGACCTATAAATACCACGATATATTTGATACTCGTCACCGTTACATGCTAAATTTTATATGTACGAATATATAATATAAAAAAAAATAAAATTCGAATGGAACGAAAAATTCGAAAGCATTTGTTAAATTTTAGGTTTCTTAGCTTGTATCTATAAAACTATAATATATTTCACAAATTAATTCGGAAATGCGTTGAAAGTAAATACTCCAGTTCAAGTTGGGGAGAATTACGCGCATGGGGCGAGAAAATCCTCGAAATCAGGTTTATTTATCGGCATAGTGTAAGCCTTATTTATAGTCGATAATAATAAAGCGACAATGGTCGAGCGTGCTAAAGTGTATGATTACCGTGCGGCAGACCCGGGTTCGAATCTCCGTCGGAGTATTTTTGAAATTTTTTTTTTCTTGCTCTTTGTTTTTTAGTTTCAAAATTTTCTTGAACTATTCAGTTAAAATTCTTGTTGAGTTCCGGAATTATTCTTGAAAAGTTCTCAGACATTTACTATTAATTGAATCGCAATATTCCTCCAAATTTTCTCAAATCTTCAACATCTGAACGAGTTCAGAGATTTTCACTGGATTATTTTTTTCCGTGTACTGACGTATTAATCAATACTATGTTACAAATTAACGTAGTAAACATTTTAGGAATTTTTGGCGTATATACGGAGAACTCACCAGTAGCAAATTACAATTGTAATAAAGATTACTATTTTAGTACGAAAATGAAATATTCGTTCAAAAGTGAGAAAAATTCGTATTATATTTTGAAAGGTTACTACCTCAAGTTGTAAAATTCAATGTATTCATGGAAAAATATACCACGTAACTTGTAAATTTTACTACTTCCAGTAGTAACTTTTCAAAATGTATTACGAATTTTTCCAACTTTTCAACGAATATTTCATTTTCGTATTAAAATACTAATATTTATTATAATTGTAATTACATTTACTACTGATGAATTCTCAGTGTACATAATTCTTAAAGGAAATCTAAATTACAAATGGATAAAACACTTTTAATTTCAATCAAATAATAGACTGTTTATTAGATCTTGAATATTGGTATTGAAATTCGATACAATTGTAGTTTGATGGAATACAAATAACAAAGTAAGCTTTAAAAAATATAAAATTGTAACTTCTATCAACAGGATCGATGAATATCAAGAATACACGAGCAAAATTTTAACTCCTCGTTATTATCACATTGTATCGCAAAGTATATGTGAAAATCGACGTCACTGACAAAAATATCTGCAATCCAAGAATTTTAGAAACAAACGATTTGTTGAGAGCCTAATCGAAAATCACATTAGCGATAACGTACTTGATAAGATTTAGATATCCCGTACGATCGGCATGACTTTATTCAGTTGCGAATAAAAACTTTGCCGTCGCAATTATTTTATCTTTCCTTACGTCATTTTCTTTTTCTATGTCCAACAAATCAAGCATAAAATAATTTACTGCAATGGTTTTCTTGCTAATTCATCTATTAACTTTTGGCCTCACACATTTCATCTTTTGAATGACGTATAATAAAAAATATTGTAAAAAAAATTAATTTGTCATTAAAAAAATGATCGAGATAAATATTTTCTTTTAATAATTCGTTGAAGTGATTCTGTGGTGGTCCAAAGAATATCATTCGCAATATTATTATTGTTGATCTCTTCAATTGATTTCCAAGTTTGGCGGTTACTGAATGGACATAAGACGCCATATTTTAAGGAATCTGAGAAGTAAACTTGCGATATAAAGCTCCGTTGAATTAATTCCATCTACTATTGTTTCTACCTTACCGACCTTCCTGCCATCTGGCTAGCATCGGTCCCAGTTAATAACATTAACTTCATCTCATTCAATAACGCGTTGACCTCATTTTTTTAATTCGCCTATACGTGAGGATTATTAAAAGGACTGCATATATGTGTATCGCGTCTAATATCGTATTCAACGGTAAATTATTCAGGTAACTTGCTAGTGGCTTTGGTTTCCTGATCTTGCATTCTCATTTTTTTGTTCATTGTAAAGACACTATTTCCAGCAGCAGGTGTGACCTTCGCATTTCCCGGGGTATAATTTTCGATATTTGAACTCGTTTGTATCGTACTAGAAAATGCACGAGATTAAATCAGTTTCGTAGTGTGAAAAAGTGTCGATCGTTACGTATTTATGGCTTGCATTGCATAACAAGTTGCACTTTAAGATGTACGTCAGAATATAACATTTAATCTTCACGGGTATCCTCAACAAATGTATGGAATTTTCTTTCGTTAATGGGAATAGCAATAACATATTTAAGCTTTAAATGAATACAAAAAAAAATTAAAATTTCGAGGAATTCAAGATTTTTGGATTTTAAAAAAGTCATGAAATTTCATGTACAATTAATACTGTATATTAATTCTCAAAATCAGTATATATGTAAATTTAGTTATAGAGTATTCAGAATTAAAGTACATCTACAGAATGTTTTTTGGACGTTTTTGCTTGGTATAATTGTTAATTTCATATAAAAAATATATATAATTATATATATAAAATAAAAAAATCTTTCAAAAAATCTTGTTTAATTATTCTGAGACTGCTGGGATACATAGACGAGAATCATGTATCTAGAAAATTTAAAAATTAATTGTTCGACTTTTTAATAAAAAAATGAACAAATTAATACTATTTCAATTCACAAGTTTGTAATCCAAATTGATGTTTATTTATACACCCTGCGGCCAACGCCTGCTGGATGCAATTCGCCGTACTGCTTAATATAAATGCGATAATCTACTTTTGAACTTCTGCAATTAGAACTTAATTAGTTTTTTTTTCAGATATAACAATATCAAAACACAAACAAACTCATTAAAATTTGGAAAATTTCAAGTTGCTGATTTATGCAAGATTAACCACTATCTTATTGGAATTTTTTTAAATATTCAACACTTGATTAACTTTCTCAACTTAATAAGCTTACTAAAAAGACAAATGGACAAAGGACAAATAAGCTTACCGAATACGCGAACAGAATAAGTGTAAATTAAAATATAATCATTTTGAAATAAAAAGTTCACGTAAGATTTTTTATCCCCCATACTCCAGCCATTGAAAATTTCTTTTCGCTGTAGATGGAAAAATATTTGTAAAATTTTGATATATAAGTTACATAGAACGTAACTTTATCCGACAATTTTATTTAGTTACATTAATGTAATGTTCATTTCTAACATTGTAGGAATTATAGATTAGATAAGTATAATTTTTTTTTGCTGTTACCGGCAGTTTATATATATTAATCACTTGTATAATTTCCTTAATGGTTACAATGGACGCGGTAAACAACCTGTACTCTTCGTGTAATTTGGGTTTTTATATGCCGGTTCATTAATCCATGATTATTATCCACAATACCGAAAAATATCAAATTGCATTAGTATATTTCAGTATTATTTGATATTGATTTCTGATTAATTCTTTTATAACTCGGCATAGATTTAGACTATAAAGTTATTTATTATAAACTAGAGTACTATATATTAATCTACTGTTTTAGTCACATCACTATTGTTAACAAATCTTTGTGCCTAATTTGGTGCAAATTCATTATTTAAGAAGTGATTACGTTATTCAATAATGAAACAGAAATTAAACATGTAAAAAACGATACGAAGAAATTGCTGCATTGTGCAACTGGGAGCAAAATAGTATTTTGCCTTCGGGGTGCGAGGAACTTATTTTGCTCCCTAGAGAAAAAAGGAAATGTTTTGCTCAAGCCATATAGGGAGCAAAATTTGATTTTCCTAAACTCTCTTTAATACCAGATATTAATGGAATTATTTTTTGTAATTTTTTCTTCTTAAGGTGTATCTCCGTCTCCTCTCTCTCTCTCTCTCTTCCTACATTTTTCTTCGTCGCATTCTGTTTCCTCCTTCTTCCACTTAAAGACATTTGTATACATCGAAACAATCAATGGAACAAGTCATTGGCACGCATTGTAATAGTAGAATTAACAATGTGAAAATATGTAGTTGACACTATGTTACTATTACAAATATAATACACACCTTACAATAACTATTTTTCTTATAAAAAGCAATTATTTTCGTTTTATCAATTTTGGTTTTAACAAGTTTATTTTACTAGTCAGGAATATTTAAAGAATTTGAGGTTATGTTCTGTACTAAACGGAACAACGGAATGGTCTCGTTTATTTTTCGTATAATAATGTATTTTTACATTGTGATATTGTTTAATAAATTTACTAGGAGAAGCTGGAAATTAAAATATAAATAATAAATTTTTTTGGTTCTACAACGTGACCTACAAATATTGACCCTATACGAATACTGGTGGTATAATTAACGTAGGAATTATATAGGATTAAGCTTTATTATTTACATATCGTCGTAAAGAATTAGTTATCGCCATATTTCATTCAAAAATAAAAAAAAATATAAAAATAATCTGTATTAATATTTAATTAAACTCTCAAAATAAAAATTAATTTCCGAATGCCATTTTTAAAATAGCCAATTATTTACGAAGATATTTTAAAATTAAACTTCCCTTCTAAAATCCCTTCGTGCAGAAGTCAATATTTGGAGGTTAAATGGTAGAAACGAAAATGCTCTATTAACAGTGATATAGTAACATTTTACATTATCTAGTTAATTTCACAAGTGTTGCAAATGAAAATTTTACTATATCACTATAAATTTACGATTTTCAATGGTATTTTAATTTCCATCTTGTCAGTGTAAAATTATTTCATAGTTTACTGTTATTTACGATTACCAAAAAAATGTATACAACCTTTTCTGTAAAGAATTCAATTATCTACCTTTTTTATTCAACACATTTTTTTGTCAGACTCGTAATTTTCAAGATAAATGCAAAAAACCGCAAAAGATCGCCTTTTTTCCAAGATGGCGGCCAAGATTTTGCCGCGCGTCAATTTTTATTGTCATATTCATGACCTGGAGGCAAAAGTATACATCTCAGACCTAACCTACATTTTTCAATTTCGAACAAGTGTCTAATCCGAAGGTTTATTACCACTATAACATGGTTCCATAAACCGTTTCCCTCTATGTATAACCTAACCTATATTTCGTACACTCCAAGACTCGATGGAACATAAACGATGGATTTCCACCATGATTATTTACATTTCCGCCATATGGGTATAATTAATTACCAAAAAGTAAAAAACAAAATGGCGCGTTTAAATATTTCTCGCACGTAGATGGCCCCTGGAGCGGGTACACGCACGATGAGTATAATGAGCCGTTATATCAGTCGATAAGGCCGTATACGACTTGCGTACGGGTTTCCGCGCAAAGACCGGTATTGCTCCGAGTCGTGACGTAACAGTAAACAAGCTACGAGAGTCACGCCTAAAATATCCATAGATTAATTAATCGGAGAATAAACGATGCTAGCTAGAGGTTCTCGAATCGTTCCTTCCCTTTCATCGAACATTACATGTTCCGCCATATTGTGACCGACTCATCCGTTTGAAATCATCGACGAAAATACGTTCGGTATTGTGCAAACGCTTCTCATTCTGCAAGAAAAATTTATCATCCAATTGCATAACAAATTCGACAAAATTACAATTTATTCTTTGCCATATACCTTTTACCGAATTTAGAGAGATGCATTCCATTTTTAGCATCTGAAATACTCTCTTGTTAATCAAACGCCATTTCCATAAATATATGATAATAACAATGATAATTTATATATTTCTTCTAAACAAACAAAAGATACAAGTAATTTTATATCATAGAAAATTTATCAAGTATATCAATGCTTTTTTTTCTGACATTTCGTTAATCCGGAATGCGTCTTGTAAAACGATTATGAATTTTATTGAAAGTGTTAAGGTGCATCGTAATAACAGCTGATGATGCACCATTTACATCACACTTGTGTAAAAAATACCTGAACCCAGTCGGTTTACTTACAAATTCACAATTGTTCAGCAACCGGAATTAAATCATATTCTCCATCATCTCACGAATTGTCAACTTAATACTTTACATTATCGATCTTCTATTAAAATTAAACTGAAGAGGGCACATATCTAGCTGCCGAAACGTCTATATTTAAAAAAACGTTTGATTTTTATTTAATGGACCGTCACACCAAAAATTCTGAAAATTCTTTTTGAATTTATATTTATTTACATTGCGGTCAAGAAGAAACTTAAAAGAATGGTTGCAACACCAGATCTTACTTATATCAGCTATCGGCAAAAAACAAAAATACAATGCAATATAAAAATAATGTACAAATAAAATAACTAAATATAAACAATAAACAGTATAAGTATAGCGAATATAAAAATAACAAAAATATTTATTAATCAAAACAAAAAATATGTAGTAATTAATAATCCTGACAATAAGTCTCACTCCCTTTGATTTTTAAATTGTTAAACTTATCAAGACTTTACTAATTCAAACAGGACATAGTTTCAGTTGTGTTATGAATTCCATAAGCGACTAATTGATGTGTGAAAATGTACCTGAAGTTTTCAATGTTTTCTCAGGGTTTCACAGCAATAAAATTGAGATTATAATTTATAAATGTATGAAAATTAAGAAATTAAGAATTTAATAAGATTTAATTATGATGTAAATATTTTCTTGACTGCTGTATTTAAATTTATAAACAATAGTGTCACCATAACAGAATAATAAAAAAAGGAAATTGCTGTTAACAGATCTATGATATTTTGTTCTAAATTTTCACCGTATCAATTTAGTTCATATAATTATTAACAGATGATTAGCTAATTAATAGGTTTTCCTATTAACGGTATGACATTTTATTTAACAAAATTGTTAAACACCTGTTATTTGAAATATTCATTTGATTACTTTTATCTGAAGAGGGCTACAATCCGAGAGCTGAAATTTCATATTTTTATTTTTAATTTTATTCTGTAATTTTTATTTAAAACCCCCTTTTTCCTTCCTTTTTATGGTGAACTTTTTAAATACTACTCATACAATATTATTTACAAGGGTCGAGAAATTCTATTAATTATTAAATTCATTTGATTGATCAGTTTAAAAAAAATATTTTTATTGATCTGTGTAGATGCTGAAAGGCTTTCATTACATAAAATTTCAAATGAATATTAACAACAGTTTTTATCCTCTTCTCAAAGAATTTCTTTGCTATTTTTATTAAGCATATATTTTTCTGAAGGTAGCCACAATAAATTCCTTCTTTCCTTTCTTAACTACTCCATTATGGTCGTTATTATTTATAAATTTGTATAGGATTTAATGGTCGAAAAATGCAATTATACCTTTATTTTTTATGTTGTTACTGCGACGTCCATGGAAAATTGTTCATTGAATGTTCAGAACTGCAGGTACATTTGTGTAAAACATAATTATTGTTATGAATGCCATTTTCAGAAATTCCTGAGTGTCTCTAAACATAATCATTTTCTTGATATATAAATAATATGATTTATTCAACCAGAATGATACCCACAGGACAAGAAAGTATTTAACAATCGCTACTATTATTATTTAGTTGTAGATTAGTATCTACAACGCTATTAGTATCTACAATACTATTATTATCTACAATACTATTATTATCTACAATACTACTAGTAACAAAAATAATCGAAATACAATACTGATGTTAGAAAATATTACAAATTAATTAATCTACTCATTGTTGTTGCGAAATATACACATTTATATACTCTATTAAAGGGTGCGGGTCGAAAAACCGACAAATCAAAAAGCCGACAGGTCAAAAAACCGACATTCATAAAGCCGATAATCAAAAAGCCGACAGTCAAAAAACCGACACTTCAAAAAATGATAGTCCGCATGTCGATGTGTCTATTTTTCTATGTATCGGTTTTTTGACTGTCGGCTTTTCGATTGTCGGTTTTGTGACCTGTCGGCTTTTTAATTTGTCGGTTTTTTGACCCGCACCCCTATTAAATGCAGCATTAAAGTATTTAATCTAAAATAAAACTTGATACAAATCTTTGAAGTAAATTAATTATTTTATGAGCTGTGTATCAACATTTTCTGTTTTTTTACCTCTTTAAATATTTCATTTTATCAATAGTCAAAGAAAATACCTTTAAAATAGTAATATAATATTATGTGTACAGCGTTTATCATAAAACAATATTGTCACATTTGAAATATACATTTTTATAAATTTATACTATAATCTTGAAACATTAAACGTCGATTTGCAATTTCATGGAAATATTAAAGTTAATTTAATAAAATGGTATTAATAAAATATTTGAACACATATTGATTTAGTTTGGATGTATACTTAGTATGCAAAAGAGGATTAATAAATGAGGTATATAAATGTATTTTCATTTGGCAACCAGTGCAGTGGCAAATTTATGAAAATATTCAATTTCAAAATACCCAGATGCCAAACTTAAAAAAAAATGTTATAGTATATTACTAACTTAAAATATACTACTCTATATTAAATGTATTTATAATGAAATAAAATTACAATATAATATATGAGTCATTCAACAGGGATAAATGAATAATCAATACATTTAGCATGGTATTTATTACTGTAAAACATAAAAACAATATTACAAATCCATAATGATATTAAATAATATTAATATTAAATATATCTATTTAAAATTATTAAAAATAATTAATTAAACTTATTAATACAAATTTGATGTTTATTTAGTTCTCAAAGTAAAACAAATTTATATATTATATGACAAATAATTTATTCAACTTATTTTACAACTTCTAAAAATCACAATTTGAAAAAATTTAATTAAAATATAATTAGTAACATGAAAAATAACAACCAATCTATTAATTACCTGTTCAGCGAATTCTAAATTCAATTACAGTGCATTTAAAACAAAAATATTTACAAAATTATTAATTTAAATTAATCGATGACTCATTATATACGATTTTATTTTTGGATGTGTTAATAATTGGCAAATATCGTAATTCTGAGAACAAAATTTATTCAAATGACTACATAACTATAAATAGTAAATGTTTAACATCAATAGGTTCAAAGTAATGTTCATTTTATACTAAAATACTTTTTACAAAATGAAACATCAATGATACGATGCTAAAGAATCAATATTATTTTAATTGTAATTAAAGTAATAATACGAATAAGAAATCAAATTCGTACAAGAACAGAAAAACAAAAGAAAGAACAGAAGAACAAAAGAAGGAACAGAAACTGAAGAATCATGCAATTGTTTCTAGAATTCTTCCTCAACAATGTGAAAAACAAAAATTTGAAATTTAATACTATAATCTAATACTTAACCATATAAAATTTAATTTATTTTGCTTAATTACGTGACATTTTTTAGAAGATAGCTGGAATTTTATTCATATAATTCTGTAGAAATACATATTTTATCATTCGTATATATTTATCTTAATTAGTTTATTAGCCAATTTCTAATTCTTGTTAATCTCTGCTAATATGTGATATATTAATTAAGTATCATTTTTGTTTTGATTAATAAATTAATAAAATCGATAAAGCTTTCAAAAAAACTTGTTTTATTTTTGATGTTATGCATAATTAATATAATAAGGTAAAAACAAACATAGAATTTAATTACAAAAGAATTGTCCATTTTCCATATTAGTTATAAGGAGATCGAGCAAATGATTGAGCAGACATCGACAGAATTAAACAAGTTTAATTGGATTAACAAAGTAGTTAAATGGATTAACAAAGTAGAACCTTAAACTAACTCTGTTTAAACTGAACAAAACTTATGGCAAATGTAGATAATAAATGTTTTCAAATTAAAATGTTATCAAAAGATCTAAAATTTATCTGTACAATATTATCACAAAGATTAATTTAATTATAGAAATATTGCAGTAGTATCGAACAAGTGTAGTCAAAATATAATTTGATCATAACGAAATGTATAACATTAGTTGTTTAAATAAATAATTACATAATAGCGTTAACAATGGTCAAAATAAACAAATGAATGTTTACAATAAACAATTAAATTTTACTGTAAACAATTAAAAATTTAGTAGATCTGCCTCTCCTTTAACAATAACAACAATGTTTAAAAAGTTTTTTAATTGTTGATTGCAAATTTTAATTGTTTATAGTAAAATTTAATTGTTTATTGTACAAATTTATTTATTGTTTATTTTGTTTTCTAATAAAATTATAATTTAAAGCAGATAAAATTAGGTAATTATTAACATTCGATAAAACGTTGTCGAATTTCACAAAAATGTATATTTTTATGGATTGATTTTAACATTTTTGAATTGATAAACTTTTGTACTAATAAATATTCAACCCTTCATTATAACTTTAAATCTATTACGATTAACTCGGAACATAAGAACCACAATTATAAAGAATACAGATCAGATTTTTGTAAAAATCTAATCCACAATAATGTATTAATTTATTTTGATGTTATTTATCGCAGTTTTCATCTTTGATAAAGTAGACTTCTAGATTTAAACACAAATTAAACAGATAACATTATCTAAATACGCTTGTAATTTTTTAGATTACGTACTATTTTTATGGCATACGTTTTTTATACAAACTACATTTTGCTGGTTTCTTTGAAAATTCATATTTAAAATAAATTGAATTTGATTATTTTAAAACTTCAAATATAACTTGAATAGCAAAGTATTATTTTCTTATCAGCAATTGAAAATGCACACCGAATATGATTTAATAACAAAATAAAATTGTTTAACCACTTCACTAATAATGTATCATATGTGTATAAAAAAAAGTTCAAAACTTCCAAAGTTTTCAACGAATTTACATGAAATTTGGATGACGCTGAAGCTAGCAGCAGATTCGCAGGAGCAGATTCGAGAAAACTGTGGAATTCGATTATTTCTCATTAAAAATGACTTGCATTTAAAAATTTTTAGACAAATTTTATACAAATAATCTGTTTTTGGCAATTTTAATGGCAGAAAACCAGTTTTTTTTAATCCGCTGCTGTGAATCTGCTGCTAGCTTCAGCGTCATGAAATTTTGGTATACTTTAGGTTTTTAAGTCGCTGAATACTGACGTTACATTTTTACAAATCAATATGGCGGATTCAATATGGAGGGAGGCTACAAGTTACTTACTTTTGAAGTCAATTTTTTTTGGCTACTAATGAAGCAGTTAAAAAATGTTGGATTCATACAAATAAAAACAAATGTACGAAAATTGTGAATGCATTTACAGTGGCCTTCCCCTTATTTTAACTGCGTCCTTTATTTTAACTTTCTTTCGTCCCTTATGTTAAATTCTTCCCCTCGTGAGTTCCCCCACCCTTCGCCATTTGAAAGTGTTCAAAAGAGTGCACATTTGAAGGTTAGGATGTTGTCAATTTGCATTTCAAGACCTCCACAAAAATTGTACTGAATTTGAAGTGATTTGAAGCTTTCATTAATCGTATTTGCAAATTTGGGTTAAATATTGTCTTTTATATTCATTTCGGTCTTAATCTCAGTATATTTGTTTGTGAAACAACAAATTATTGATACATAATTATATGTAATAAAGTGCATAATGTAAAATTAAAATGTTTATTTCTACACTCGAACGCAGATATAAATGACCATAAGTAAATGCGAAATGTAACAGCCTTTATTCATCACATAAACGAGTTGTGATCTCGTTACATTTTTATCCAAATTTAAAATTCTCTACACATTTTTCAGATATATTATATATACATATTTAACATAATTCAACTCTAAAATATATACAATGTCTAACAAAAACAAAAAGATATCAGATATTATCATCCAGTATTAAAACGTTAAATAGAGTAAGGTGGTAAGGGGAAATTTCAAATAAGAGGGGGCGGCGCCATCTTGAAAACCATGACCAGTTGAAATAAGAGGGGTTCTACTTCTACTGTAATCTGAATACAGTACTCCTTCCCTTATTCTAATTTTTTCTTTTCTCCTATTTTAATTTCCCTTATTCTAATTTTTTCTCTTCTCCTATTCTAATTTCTCTTATTCTAATTTTTTCTCTTCTCCTATTCTAATTTCCCTTATTCTAATTTTTTCTCTTCTCCTATTCTAATTTTTCTCTTCTCCTATTCTAATTTCCCTTATTCTAATTTTTTCTCTTCTCCTATTCTAATAATTCCCCTCACACGTTCTCCCCACTGACGTTTGTTGATGTGTGGATTTTCTAAATACAAATAGCGGCGCATGTGCAATAAAAGAAAAAGAGACAAAAGTAAGACTACAAATCTAAGTAGTGGGGGAGAGGGGAAAATTAGAATAAGGGAAGAAGGCCTATACTATAATTTCTAGAATTACATATTATACGAGTTCATTATTTAAATTTTATTGCGATTATCAGCAATCGAAAAGATTGAGGTCAGTCTAAAACCGCATCAGCTGTGACTTACCGTGCGAAAAATTTTAAGTAGGATTCTTATGAGAATCTCATGTGAAATTGAAATAAGTGCCTTATAGTTGTCGTAAATAAACATTATATACATCTATTAGTCATTACATATCAGAAAATAGTTTCATAGGTAGTTTTATGAGCATACAATCATGAATGTTTTGAGTTGAAATTTTATAAAAATTACATAAAAATCTCATCACAATCAGGTCAATTTTCATAGAAATTGCAAATATTATCGAATAGTGTTTCCGTAACATAGTGCGAGTACTATACAACATTTATATGAAATTTACAAGGTACTTGTTTCAAATTCTCATGAAAATCCTAACTAAAATTTTTCGCAGAGACCTTTTGACACATCTGTATACAGTAGGACCTCTCTTATTCTAATTAGTAAAGTTTTTCAAGATGGCACCAACCTCTCTTATTCTAATTTTCCCTTTACCCCCACTTACTTTGCTTGCGAGCTTGTGATTCGTAGACAATATTTTTTGTTGACTTTTCGTGTGATAGTGGGAGAACGATTAGAATAAGAGAGGTCCTACTGTAAATTCTTGCTGTATCCATTTTATGAGGCAAATAAATTCGTTATTATTATTATTATTATTGCATAGAATGTTACGAAGTTTACACAGATAATAAACATTTAAAAAATGTCTCATATCATTGACGAAATGTCAAATTAGATTTCAAGTCTTTTTATTGATCGTATTACCGAAACTTCTAGAATAATTATTTGAAAGCGTTCAAGAAATCAAGTTACATCTTACTGCGGTTAAAGTAATGTCTTAATTGAGTAAAATAAACATGTTAAGACCTAATAATTAGTGTTTTTAACTTAAAAGTTAGCAGGTAAGTAGTAATCGAAGGATCGTAAACGGCATAAATGACTCATAGGCGAGTTTCAACAATGACAACTTGGATGTTCTATTTTCCAGAACTCTTTTATCAGGCAGGAAAAACGCCGGCCGCTCGTAAATCGGAAAATCGCGGGTGTTTTCAGGTGAAAATGGGTCAAAGCTCTTGGGTGGGGGATAGTGGAAGACCAGATAGAGAGAGAGACGGACGTAGCTGTCCCTCTATCGATTAGAGAGAGAGGGTCCGAGGGGCTGGGCGAAACCTTCGGCAGGTTATTGTGACAGGTGAGGATCGTCGCGATTTCGCGAATCATGTCGGATAAGGTGAGATAAGGGGAACACCTCCCAGTCTCTCTCATCACCATAAACCAAAGGAAAGATGAAAGAAGATTTCTACCAGAACCATGGGAAATTGTATGGGAAAATGGTCGGAGGGTTTCCACCACCCTCGAGTATATTTATCGACGGGAGACGGAAAGAGGAGAGCGAAAAGACATCGGACGCGAGTTTCGACTCGGCGAACGCCATTTTTAATCGGACAATCCACCGCCCGTCCTCGACGGCGCCGCTTTAGCTCAACAATGAGACGTCTTTGTGACTTACCCGCAGTCGAGAGCGACCTTCAGGGAAATCCGTTTTGCACCAGCACTCGCGGAGGAACTCGCGTATTGTATTCAGCTCGCACTTTTTCGAGCAACCGGGAGCGATGCTCGCGCAGCTCGTTCGCACTCACGCACACTGACGAACTGATCGGGAGAAACTCACGGCCGGCGAGCGAGGCGCGGACTGACCGCGATACGACTATACGGCGTCGAGCTACGCCGCGGGAAAATAGTCCCGTTCGCACACTCCCCCGCGACGTCGTCTTCGTCGCGCATCATCCTCATCGGGCGGCGCCGGCCGCGATGCGCGCGACTTCGAAATTCGATTAAGCCAATGCTTCTCCCCCCCACCCGTTTTGAAAATATCTTCTTTTTCGCATTCTCCATTTTACTATTCAAGGAAATTCCGAAAATGGTAATTACCATTTCTCGATAAAGGAGTGTCTTAACCCTTTTCGTCCCAAAAGTCCGAAATCTGGACACAACTTTCAACGATGTAACTTTTATTCCAAACAGCCTAAAAAAAATTGAAATAAGTCAAAATCGATAGATTTGAACCTCCTCTTTCAAATGCCGTGGTCAGAATCAGCCGGAAATTACAGAGAAAAAAGTTATGATCATTTTTTCAAAAAAAAAATACTGATTTTTTCGACGTTTTTCCCCAATAATTGCCTTTTTTTGACATTGAAAAGGGCAGTGCTGATCATTGCAAAACATACTAATCCCGTCTTTTTTCTCATACCATTCTTCTCCCGTCGGATTTTTTTCAAAAAAACAAAATGTCTGCTTCAAAATGGCGTCTGGAAGTTGTAAGTTTGAATTTTCTTGCAAGAATTACAATGAAAAAGTAATTATTATCATCATTTGTGAATACACGGAAAGAAAGAAACACGACCGAGTCCTGTCTACGCAGCTTTTTTTTTTTTTTTTAAAGAGCGTTTTATTTGATTATTTACATTTTTTTTTAACATATAGGAATGAAACCTCAATACAAAAAAAACCTTAACACTATTACATTATATTTATGCAGGTTTCCTGTCTGGAAAATTCTCACATATACATTCTAATTTTTGGTGTTGAAATTATTATTTTCGCTATTACTTTTGTTGCGAGCAAGAATTTAGTAAATTAGGGAAAAAAAACTATATAAAACCTAATAAATCCTGTCTACGCAGCACTGGTTACTGCGTGGCCGGTTCGCAAATACTTCTAATTTCAACTCGCTATAACTCGGTGAATTTTGAGAATTTTGAAACGAATAAAAAATGAAATTGTTCATTACAGTTTCCCAGATCTAGTGCACTAAGAAAAAGTGATATATCTTAATAAATAAAAAAGTTATTAATTTTTTAATGCAGAACTGCGAAATTTGTGTTTTTATAGATTCAGGCGCTTCGTTTATCGAGCGAATTTCAAGCATCCGAAAACTTTCAGCAAGAAAGTTGTTCATTAAGGTATGAACAAATTTTCTGGAAAGTTTCATCTCAATTTCATTAATAGTTTTAAAATTAATGAATGTTTAAAATAGGTAGCGGCCGACGGCCAGCGCGTCATGTGTGCCACGGCGATGCGCGCAAGGCCACGACCAACATTAAACATTCATTACTTTTAAACTATTAATGCAATGGAGATGAAACTTTCCACAAAATTTGTTCATACCTTAATGAACAACTTTCTCGCTGAAAGTTTTCGGATGCTTGAAATTCGCTCGATAAACGAAGCGCCTGAACGTATAAAAACACAAATTTCGCAGTTCTGCATTAAAAAATTAATAACTTTTTTATTTATTAAGATATATCACTTTTTCTTAGTGCACTAGATCTGGGAAACTATAATGAACAATTTTATTTTTTATTCGTTTCAAAATTCTCAAAACTGACTGAGTTATAGCGAGTTGAAATAGAATGTATTTGCGAACCGGTCACGCAGTAACCAGTGCTGCTTCGGGTTTCTTCCTTTCCGTGTACCTGGTGTCAAATTAGTTAGAGACAATGGGTTTATACCGATTATTTGCTAATTTTCATACAATTTTCGACGTTTCCGAAACATTACTTATGTGTGAAATTAAAAATTATATACCCTTATGACCTATTAATTATCGGTTTATAACCTAAAAATTTAATACAGTTCGACTTTTTTTTATTTTTGAAATGCTTTTCTTCATTTTTTTTTTATTTTAATTTTATTACTTTCATTATCTTGTATTCAAAACACACGTGGAGGCAATGAGGAAATATTATGTTTTTTATTTTTGTGTTTTGTTTTGTATTTTGTAAATCAACATTGCAGATATTGAAAGTTATGTCGCACTATAAGATGTGGGTTGACCTGCACTCAATTTGTAGGTTATAAACAAATTCTTCATAGGTCACAATCATATATGGTCATTTTCAATTTCATACGTACGTAGTGGTACGGAAACGTCAGAAATTGAGCGAAAATCAGATAAAATATCGGTAAAAACCCATTGTACATGACTCGTTTGAGGTTATGAATGAATCATGATGGGAGTAAGTATTTACAAATGATAATAATTACTTTTTCATCCCAGTTCTTCGTGATTTGAACCGTAATGCGGTCAAATAATCAATATTTGTGGGAGAAAATGTAAAATTACAGCTTGGAGACGCCATCTTGAAGCCGCCATTTTGTTTTTTGAAAAAAATCCGACGGGAGAAGAATGGTCTGAGCAAAAAGACGCGATTAGTATGTTTTGCAATGATCAGCACTGCCCTTTTCAATGTCAAAAAACCCAATTATTAGGAAAAAAACGTCGAAAAAATCAGTATTTTTTTCGAAAAAATGATCATAACTTTTTTCTCTGTAATTTCCAGCTGATTCTGACCATGACATTTAAAAGAGGAGGTCCAAATCTATCGATTTTGACTTATTTCAATTTTGTTTAACGCTGATTGGAACAAAAGTTACATCGTTGAAAGTTGTGTCCAAATTCCGGACGAAAAGGGTTAAGGGGGGTAAAGTAGTCCGTCGGTAAGGTAGGAATTTTCACTAAAAAACGTAAATAACCGATTTTTATATATTTCCGAAAATTCTCGGTCAGTTTTCAATTAATATCTTTGGTATTTTCTAGGAAACTTTTTATATTGCTTAGAATTGCCCTTACAAAGCCCGAATGTTAAATATGTTATTCAGTCATCTTTAATTTTTTTTTTTTAGTGAAATTTCCTACCTTACCGGTGAGAGTTGGGGACATTATAAATAATTCAATTATTTTGATGACTGAGAAAATTGTATTGTTCATAAAAACAATGTTATCCCCAAATTGAAATAACGTTCAATTTTAAATATGAAACAACCTGTAATTTGTAACTAGCGACGCAAAAAAAAACTTCCAAGAGTTCCAAGTTTGAATCCGCCATATTGGAGCTGCTATTTAGAAATTTTTGAAAACTATCTTTAAATTTGGACTCAGCGACCCCAGAAAGTTTCAAGTCATTTCATTCGCGTCAGTCGATTGAGTATACGCCATTGTGATTTTGAAAAAAAAAATCGACGTTAGTAGTCATTTTTGAGCCGCCATTTTGAAAATTAACTTTGCATTATTCCTATCTTATAGCCCAAACATATTTTCCACGATATTTATACCCATCTGAGATATTCTAATGCGGGAAATGATAAAAAAATAACAAAATGTGAAAAAAAATCCTAAAAAAATTATGGTTTTTGTTAAATAAATGCTTGTAGTTTATTTATTTTAAAATTTACGGCTTTTTTCGATACACCATTCGAAAGAGCGGGCTTTGGGCAACAAAAAACACATATTCTAAATTTTTTTCCATTACATTTTAATTCTAAAAGGTACTGTCAAACTTCAGGTTCAATTTATGTACATTCGGTCCTTAAAGGGTTAAGGAGATTCTAAAGTGCTTGGCCGGTAAGGTAGGAATTTTCACTAAAAAACGTTAATAAAAAATTACTGAAACGATTTTTCGAAATTCTGGCTCTGTAAGGGCAATTTTAATGACTATATACGGTATCCTAGAAAATTTCAAAGAAATTAATTGAGAACTGGCCTAGAATTTTCGGAAATAAGTGATTTTTATTTATTTCCGAAAATTCTTGGTCAATTCTCAATTAATTTCCTTGGCATTTTCTAGGATACCGTCTATAATAATTAAAATTGCCCTTACAGAGCCCGAATTTTGAAAAAACTATTTACTCATGTTTTATTTACGGTTTTAGTGAAAATTCCTAACTTATCGGACAAGCACTTTAGAACCCCCTTAACCTTTTTCGTGCCAAAAGGCCACAATTTTTTTGTGATTTTCTAGTGAATATCTATCTGTGTAATGATAAGCAAAAAAATTTCAAATCATTTTTTCTGATGTACTTTTGTCCGTACTTTTCAAATCTGCTATTAGTTTTGTTCTATAAAGTTTGATTTTTTCAAAATGGCGGACGCAAAATTAAAAATACATCAAATTAGTAATATGAAGTCAGATTTTGTATTAAATTTCAATTTTTTACAACTCATGATAAATAATAAACTACGAATGCAATAATCCTCATGTATATTACAAATTTGTACTGAAATTTAAATAATTTCGTTCGCCATATTGGATCCACCATTTTCAATGTTTAAAAACCGCCTAAAAATTCATATTCAGTCATTTCAGACACACTAAGTTGTGTCAATTTTATTTCAATTTTATCCAATTTTGTTTATTTTGTCCGCCATATTGCATCCGATAGTTTTAACGTTTAAAAACCGCGCAATACTGAACTGATGTGGTTGAAATTTAACTTACATTCCGAAAACATGCGTGCATAATTATTAATAATCAAATAAATTTGATAAAACATTGATTTTGTAAAAAAAATTGTTGATATCAATATTTTAATAACAAAGAGGTTCCTTGTATTTCATAGCTTCGGAGCTGGTGATTACGAATATGAAGTCAGATTTGAAAAATTAAAAATGGCGGAACCAATATGGCGGACGCAAAATTAAAAATACATCGAATTATCTTGAAACTTCTTACTTAGGGGTTTTCGGGGTCGCTTATTACAAATATGAAGTCAGATTTAAAAAATTCAAAATGGGGGATCCAATATGGCAGACGCAAAAATAAAAATGTATCGGATTGTCATTAAACTTGTTTCTCGGAGGTTTTAAGTTTTGCTGATTACAAATGTGACTCAGATTTCGAACATTCAAAATGTCGGTTTATATATACCCGGGTAATAATTTTCATAAGACTCCGATGGATTTTTTATTTTTCTGCCGCCATATTGGGAAATTAGTGACTTTTTTTAATTTCCGAAAATTCTCGCTTGGTTCTGAATTAATGTCTTTGGTATTTTCTAGGAAACTGTCTACAGCAAGTAGTATTGCCTTTATAGAGCCCGAATTTTGAAATTTTTATTCAGTCATATTTAATTTACATTTTTTAGTGAAACTCCCTACCTCACCGGCGGACCACTTTAGACCTTAAAGGGGTTTCATGTACTTTTGTCGTGAAATTTATTTCCTGCTTTTTCTCCACCTTTTTGCAACGATTTCACTGAAGCGGTGATCATATGAAGCGATTGCTTTAAGATTTATGAAAAACCTGTACAAATTATTTATTTAATTTCACGTTATTGGGTAATATAATTCTGCTGTTTACAACTTTGTAAATATAACTGCACTATAACTCAAAACTTAATAACTCCAAACATTGTTGACGAAGTACACGAATTCAGGTGCAATTATAACAAAAATAGTTCCGTAAAGGTTATTCTACGAGGCTAACTTTGACTTTTACTAAATCAGTTTTCGTGCAGTACTAGTTGTAGAATATTGGAGATCAATTTTGCTGTATTTCGTGCTAGGTATAGTGCTTTGTTTTTAGTTCCGTTACGTGCTATTTCAACCTCATGCTAATTTAGTCATAACGAAAAATTGCTACTGAAATAGTTCAAGAAATACTAGAATCGAATACGTTTAAGTTATTCCACATGCGTCTCATACATGGCTCAGTTTTTAAAATGAGTGAGGATGGTTCTTATATCGAATCTATTGTTCAATATGGTCCAAATATCAGAATTTCTCAAAATTCTAGGTCAAATGCCCCCCAAAAATGACTATTTTTGCCATTTTTGTGATTTTTTTTGGAAGACCGACATTTTTTCTTTAATTCTACATTGCCTTCATATAGTATGCATTGTCAGCTTTAAAACTCATTTTTTAAATTAATTGACGATCATTTTTACAGAAGTTAAGATTATTTGAATTTATGAAATTTGACCACATTAACTCCCCTGCGCAGTTTCTATCTAAAGACACTTTTTCAAATACATACATTTTTCAGAGTGATGGATTTTCATATAAATTGGTACCTTGGGGTCGCTGATTACGACTCTGAAGACCGAATTAGAAAATTCAAAATGGCGGATCCAATATGGCGGATGAATTTTTCAAATATTGTTGGAATTTACTGTAACTACGTATTTATGGGTTTTTGAGGTCGCTGATTGTGAATCTGAAGTCAGAATTGTAAAATTCAAAATGCAAAATTCAAAATTGAAAAGTAGTTTCCTATGACATTTACACATGCGCAGTAGTTTTCTATGGTAGTCATACGTGTGCAGTAGTATTCTACTTCGACTACTTTTACAAGTCATATACATTTTTGGATCACTTTTTGTTATATTTTGGCTACACGAGCAAGGGGTTAACCGTACTTTCTGTCGTTATAATAGCATCAACTGCTAGGTTTTTATGTAATTTGCTAAATCTGTAATTTTGTCTGCCATATTGATTTTGTCATTGTAAATTTGTGTTTTACAAGTTTCAATGCGTAATAGACTACTTCAACGAATCTTTAGCATAATGAGAGAGTTTGCACAACTAAAACTCTTACTTTCAAAATGACATATCTTTTACAAAAAAAATGGTAAAATGATTTCAAAAACAGGATTTTAAAGCTCAAATATAGTACTATAAAGCTTAAATGCAATATACGGTAGCTCTGTCGGAAATTAAAACAAAAAAATTTGATTTCCAAACAAAAATTCTTAAAAATTGCTAAAATATAAATTTCTTGACCATTCAAGCTTTAGTTACCAAAAATCCTGACGTGCTACAACATTTTCAAGGTCAGATTTATTATTAATATGAAATACAAAATAGAATTTACAAAATCAAAATACCGTATCTAATATGACGGACGAATTTTGAAAACAAATTTGGATTTCAATAAAACTTGGCATTTACAGGTCTTCGGGGTCAAAATTCAACAATTTTTTAAAAATTCGTCCGCCATATTGGATACGCCATTTTCAATTTTGTAATTCGGACTTCATATTCGTAATCAACAACCCCAAAATATATTAAAATCGCCTATTTTGGTAGAAACTCGTGCGCTGGAGGGAGAGTACGTGGTCAAATCTCATAAATTGAAATATTCATAACTTCTTTAAAAATCATCGTAAATTAATTTAAAAAATGGGTTTGAAAGCTGGCAATGCATACTGCATGAAAGCAATATAGAAAATTAAAGAAAACATTTATGTCTCCTAAAAAAAAAATTACAAAAATGGCAAATATGGCGATTTTTGGGAAATTTAACCTATAATTACTCAAAATCCTGACATGATGGACCATTTTGGACAACAGATTCGTGGTCATCACGAAAAACCCTACAAGAATCACCCTCACTCATTTTATAAACTGAAAAAAGTTAAATTTCGCAGGACTGTGTTATTATGGACCGAACTTCTTTTTCAGACTACAAAAATATGTGCCCGTGTAACTAAAAAGCTCTATTTAATAAGTATATCGACACTAGATTGGTAATGTATGGATCTCAGAAAACCAGAAAGCAATTTGTTTGTCGGCTTTTGAATCCCCTTATTATTAAGTTCTCTAGAACAGATAAGTCATACATTAAAAGTCAGATAATACATTTTTCATAACTGAAATGTAAAGACCAAGAATAACTTCAACATAACCTCCAAATTAGTCTTTTTGTCAATGTATAATAATTGAGGATATGGTTTGTTAACTTTTTACTCTTTAAATTCCTTGGAGTAAAAAAATTGAGCTTATTGAGAGTGATAGTTCACTTTATTAGGAGTGAGTTTTTTTCTTTCACTTTTAATGGAGTCAAAAGTCATTCTTCATGCAGAGAGATTTTCACTCTTAATAAAATAGTGACTCAATTTTCACTCCTAGGAATTTACTCTATGTACTCTGCACCGTACATTCATTAATAATTGTAATTCTTTATTTCTCTACCACTTGAATTAAATAATATATGTCATGGAAACTCTTGGTATTTGTCGGTCAAATATAAATAATATTTTAAGTAAAAGGTAAATAAATAAATAAGCAGACGTAACTGGGATATCACTTCACTTCGAGCTCATTACTTTATGATCATCTTATATATGTAAAATGTTGGATTCGATGGCTATTGGGTTTGATATTAAAAGGAAAAAAGATAATAAATCCCTCTAGCGTTTGAAAATAGAACTATTGAGAAAATGAGTTTGCGAATGAAAAACTTTTGCGCAGTAAACAAAATAACTAATTCTACGCTGTAAACAAAATTATATTGCAACCACAGTTTTATAATCATTTATAGTAAAATCGATGATTTCCTGTATAGTAACAGTGACAATCTCAGATGATATAATATTTTTGTATACGAGGTTAACATCTATACAATAATGTGTTTAGTATCTTGAGATAGTAATTGATGCCATCGTGATTACAGTCGGTATGAGCACCGCCGCAGATGATAAACGAAGTACCATTATCTTATCCGGTACCATGTTTTTCTATCCGAGTGAACAATGTTTTTTTATTACTCACGTATTGCAAAATTGTTGGTAAAGTGTCAGAACTTGAAAACCGCACTGAAATAATTTTCTAAACTAAAATGTCATAAACGTTCCTCTGGGAGAAAATTAAGCCATTTTCTGGGCCCCATTAGTTATAGCATGCAGACCAGAAAAAATGGCCAGAAACTGGTCGCATTTTCTACTAGGGTCCCGATTTTTTTTATCCAAAGATACATAAGTTCACAGTATTGTTTTTTAGCATAAATATATTTTTTAATGTTTCGTGATTTTTTTTTTATTTTTAGATTAAAACAAATATTTTTTATTCTGTATTGCAACACATGTACTAAAGAAGTTTCCATTCGTATTTTGCTTTACTTCAGTTACTTCGTTGATGCAAGATTATGCGTCTGTTACTTATGACTAATTAACAATTATCAGCTCAGTATGAGTAGTAAAAGTTCTTTAGAGCCACTTCGATTTACATTTCTTATCTGCTTAACAGTCAAACTTCACGGTTTTCAAAATAGAGAAATAACAAAAGTCGTACAAAGATCGGTCATTTTATTATTGGAGAAAATATTGTTCTTATAATAATCCGGTACAATAAAGAAAAATTTACAAAATCCCGTTTGTGATGTAATTTTACATTTTCTTATTGTACTTTTTGACATTAAAAGTTACTAAAAGTAGGAGACACTTTTGCAGACTTAGTCGTATGTATTAAATCTACATAAAATGTCGCTGTTACTTTTGAGAGTTTAGATATTGTGGAGTAACAAAAAGTAACTGCATGAATAACATTTTTCTTGGAAATTCCAACAATTCAAATGGTAATTTTAGGACAGGCTAGTAGAATTAGAAAAACTGCCATACTTTCTAATAAACAGTTCTTAGACTGTATATTAAGAAGTAAAATTTTGTAAATATATTTTATTAGCATCAATAAATCGAAATTTCACTTTGTTTAAGGATAAGGAATGTAGTAAGATGAAAACTACATAAGTATTCGTGAACGGAAATAACTTGATAAATTAGAAAAGGTTTGAATAACATTTTTATAAATTTTACAATAAGTTTCACGTCCGGAACTTCGTGTTAATGATTATTTTTCATGGAACTTCGTGTGCGCGATATTATCACGCTTGTGGAGAAATCGTATTACCTTCAGATAACTTGATCAAATACAAAAGTGATCTTAATCTAAGTGCAAAATGCTCGTAGAATATCTTATACTTACTCAAAACATTTATAAGAATATTAATCAAATGAAGAGCAAAAAATAAGAGAGAAATAATGGATTTATAAGTCTATAAATTACAATTTTAATTCGGCATTATTCCATCAGATACAATTGTAATAGAATACCAATAAAATGCACATTAGATAATTGGATGTGTGGCTTGAATTGCTGTTGAAAAGCTGAAGATCTAAAGAATTTTAGTGACGTTTCATTTGAAAAAATCGCACTTTGATGTTGACGTCTGTCTACTTGTAGCTGTTTCCTGCGATCGTTCATGAATATTTCATGATGGCTATAATCTGACACATATGATCAATGTGTGATTCGAAAGCTAAATAAAAAGTAACAAAAATATTTGATAGTACCTTACGTCATAATGTAAAAATGACATAAGAGCAAATTTTAATATATTTTTATTATAAATTATACATCTCATTTTAGTAATGACTCCTAAGTTTACTTCTAGAAATGCAAATTTTTATGTCGTAATTGAAAAAACATTGCATTATGCACTAAAAACAATATTTGTTTATCTTATTGATAGTTTTCAAAAATATTTCAAATATTAATATTTTACTGTATTTTGACGGGTTTTCTATGGAAGAAATACATTGTTTTTCGAGTAAATCTTGTTTAGCATTGAAAAACAGGCTTATTTACAATTTGAAATTGCAATTCCATGAATATGGCGTTGAAAAAACGATAAATGAAGAGCTAATTAGAACGAACTATACTAATGGACTATTTTTTATGGACTCATGAATGAATGGAAATATTATTGGAAATTTCATAATATTTGTTTATTGATACATTGTGTACAGAAATTTTTATTTTTGTGAGTTCTACAGATTTATTGAAGATATTTTTGAGCTTGTCTTTTACATCTTAATTGCGTTTAAGAGATTTTCCAACGTTTCTATGCATACTATTTTTATTACACCTAAAAATTGACATTTTTGCAGCCATCTGATTGATATACTGCGTGGTAGTGATTCATTTTCCTATTACACTGATTCGGCATTAACGTGAAATATTCAAATTCAGTAAAAATAACTCAAAACATCCACCAGAATAGGATTATGAGTCATTAGGAACGCGTCCAATCACCAAAACATTCGAAATTAACTAGATTCTCATTAGTACAGAAATGTTTATCTATACATAATAAAAAACGTAATGAAAATATTCCTTTGTGTATATATTTTCAAAAACTGTAAACAAACATACCAGTGTAACTCGAGTTTCAAGAAAATTATTAATTTTTGAAAGTACACTACCGGCCAAAAGTTCATGAACGCTCTGAATTTTTTAACTCGTCAAATAATGCGTTCTATCTCCTATTTCTTAACGATAATCATAAAACTCATTGGATGTCTTTTAAAGTACACAAATAAAGCTTTCAATTGGTGCATTTAGTTTTATTTCAGACGTTATAGTTTCGGGGTTGTCAAAATTTAAAAATGTTTAAATTTGCAATTTTTTTCTTTCGACTTTTAACACTAACAAAAAGTCTAATAAATTTATCTGTATATTTCCATATTTTGGCTAAATACTATAATTCAAGAGCTTTGACGTAGCTCTTGTAAAAAGTCGATACGATTTTTTTTGTCAAAATTACTATTTTTTTGAGTTATCAACTTTTTGCCTTTTTCCAAAGAATTCTGACAAAATGAGGTAAACTGGCAATTTTCAAAAAATCATAACTCAGGAACAAAAAATAGTATCGACTTTTCACAAGAGCCATTTTAAAGCTCTTGAATTGTAGTATTTAGACAAAAATTGACTATATGCAGAAACATTTTTTAGACTTTTTGTCAGTGTTTAAAGTCGAAAGAAAAAAATTGCAAATTTTAACATTTTTAAAATTTGACAACTACGAAACTATAACGTCTGAAGTAAAAATAAATGCACCAATTGAAAGCTTTATTTGTGAACTTTAAAATACATCTAATGAGTTTTATCATTATCATTAAGGAATTGGAGATAGAACGCATTGTTTGATGATTTAAAAAATTCAGAGCGTTCACGAACTTTTGACCGGTAGTGTATCATTAAAAAAAATGATTTTAACATTTATCTCTGGTTTTAAGTGACAGCTTTTGGCAGCTATCTGATTACGAACCCATAGTCAGATTTTCGAAATTCAAAATGGCGGATGCAATACGATATCATGTTATGGATCCATAATTTTGGATTTTATAAATCTGACAATAGTATCTTAATCATCGATCCGGAAAACCTCGAGTACCAAGATTCATCGATTCAAAAGTGATTTCGAATTTTTATCCGCCATTTTAGATTGACCATTTCGAATTTTTGAATTTTGACAACGGATTCGTAATCAGCTCAAAAACACCCGAGTACTTTACTACGCTTTATTACTTTCAGTTTTAAAGAAATTCTTTACTACTATGGGTGTAAAATAAAATTGGAATAAACGTGTCTTACGTATTTGGGATAGCTCTTTCAGAATCTGCCAATAAAATTGCAAAAAAATGAATTTTCAAAAAGTTGCGGCCATTTTTCTGAAAAAAAAATATGAATTTTTGACAATTTTGTTTCAAAAATGATTTTTTTTTAAATACGGCCAGTAATCAGAAAACTGTTTCACATCAAAATATCGCGTCCGCAATGTCTAAGCTTCAAAATAGTGAAACGTAATTTTGAAAATTTCAAGATGGCGGATCCAAAATGGCGACGAAAGAATTTTTTTTACCAAATAGTATTCAGTGCCTGTTTCATTAAAAAAAAATTCTTTTTAATGACACTGTGTATCTATATATTTTTTGGGTCGCCGATCATGAATCTGAAGTCCGATTTGAAAAATTCAAAATGACGGATCCAATATGGCGGATGATATTTTCAAAATTTTTGGGATTATTTTGAAAATTACTACTCGGGAGTTTTTGAGGTTGCTGAATACGAACCTGAAGTCCGATTTCAAAAATTCAAAATGGCGGATCCAATATGACTGACGTTTTGGAATTACTTTATTCACATTAATATTATTGAGAAAAAAACAATATTGTGATATGGTATGTTATTATTTCAGGTCTTAGGGAGTTTCATTTACCATCATTGTTGTGCTACGAATGGTTAGTACTCAGTTTCGCGGTTTAATTTTTTCTTTTCCCATTCTCACTGTAATTAGAGTAGATAAAATCTAAATTGAAAGTAAAAATTGTATACTTGTATAGAGAATATTCATTTTTTATATGTTTGCATTTTTAAAAAGTGTATTGCCTCCAAAATAAAGGACGGGACTTTTTTCGTAGATTCTTTTACGTATAGAAGTAGAAAACATATTTCTCGTATGTGTGCCTTTAATTTTAATTTTTTTATTTTTTCGAAGTCGAATTTTAAAATTTCCACGGAATTATTGATGTTTTATATATAATGTATATTTTTGGAGGTAGTGATTGTACTGGAGATATGACTATATAAGGTGCGGACATGTGCGTATGAAAGGCCTCCGCAACTCATGATAGACCAAAGAGAACATATACGACATTTCTAAAAGTAGAAAACTTCACAATACAAGAAATGGAATAATGTCGAATCGTAAATACTCGATGTACCACTTGCAATTTTTATTAAACCTGAAATTGTAAAGTACATCGGAAGAATGTTCATATCGGATCCAATATTCCATTATATACATCTTTTAGTTACGACTACCAGTTTTCTATATCATCATTATTAAAGATATTGATTCTTAGAGTAAAATAAAATATTAGGATGGTACATCCATAAAAAGGTCGTTATTACGTTTGATATTGCAGAAATAAGTAGGTTATAAGAAAACTTGAAAAAGCTCTTAAAAAATTGAAATTAAATTAAGATACTTCGTTTTAAGTAATTATAAGGGTTTTCCTATTGTTTATCTTAGTACCGAATCAGTTCTAGTTTTAATGGAACTGCTATGTTCGTTATTAGAAAATTCTCAGTAATTTTTGTATTACTGCAAATGAAAATTAATCGAGAAGATAGGCAGATTATTATTAAATCTATTGATTCTTAGAGTAAAATAAAATATTAGGATAGTACATGAAACCATAAAAACGTCGATATTACGTTTGGTATTGCAGAAATAAGTAAGGTTATAAGAAAACTTGAAAAAGCTCTTAAAAAATTGAAATTAAATTAAGATACTTCGTTTTAAGTAATTATAAGGGTTTTCCTATTGTTTATCTTAGTACCAAATCAGTTGTAATTTTAATGGAACTGCTATGTTCGTTATTAAAAAATTCTCAGTAATTTTTGTATTACTGCAAATGAAAATTAATCGAGAAGATAGGCAGATGCATTGTGATATACTCAATTCGCGGATGCAATTAGTAATTGAATTCGAGAAAAGTCGAGCGTATGAAAAGATTACTACGTACCTATTACGATAATCTCGCAAATATGTCTAACAACATCAATTATGTTGTAGTGAGGCGAATATTTTCATCCTCAAATTTTTATCTAAAATTGTATTAACTCTTCTTTTCCGTTTTAAGCTGTTTCTTAAGTGAAAGATTTTTTCATTGGGTTGTTTCTTTTTTTTTGGAATACCGAAAGTATTGATTTACCAGGTAATTAAATAAAAACCCATAAAGTTTATATATTTACCGACCTTTAATTTTGGTCCTCTTCAGAATGTATTTTAATCTAAAAAATTATATATATTAATAAATAATAACAAAATGAAAGGATGGAGAAGTTATATAAATCTGGAAAATTATTTTTTTTAAATTAAATTTATGCATTGTGTCAGATAAAAGGAAGAATTTTCATTTTGAAGGTTTAACAAATTTTTTTTTATATAATAAGATAAATAAATATTTTTTTACTTTTTATCTAATTTTAGAGCAATTTTGATATCCTCGTTCTTCATTTCACTGTTATTTTATATAAATATTTCAATTCTATTTTTATTTTCAGTCTGTTTAGTAAGATGATGTATTGAAATAAGTAATTTATAATAAAAAGGCTATTTGTAATAAAACGTTTTAAATAATATGCACCTTTCTTCTAATATTTGCAGACTATTTTATTTATATTTAATGTATTTTATTATTATTTTTTTAAAATGGTAAATTAAATGCTTGTATGAATAATTTGAAAAAAATATACTAGTATCTTAACCCTTTAAGTTATGCATTTTTGTATTTGCGTAATTCAATTGAAAATTGTTATCCTGGGGTTTTTAGGATCGCTGATTACGAATCTGACATTACTTTTACTAAATATAAAATGGCGGATAGAATAACTCGGATAAAAAATTTATAAATGCCTCCGTTTGAAAAATTTTTGTTGTATTCGGGGATTTTTGAGGTCGTTGATTACGATTCAAAATTAAGGGTTTCAAATTACAACCATCCATGTAAAACTACGATAATAATTGTAAAATGGTCTAATTGAGATTTTTTTAAATCAATGATCCGAAACATTATTTAAAAATGTACTCTCTATCGGCATTAACCACCCAGTTACTAAAACGTTTCCAAAACGTTCCAAAACGTTCCAAACTAAAAAGAACGTTCCTTAAAACGTTTAGAACTTGGTGAGGAACATTCGTCGGAACAAATATTAAGACGGTTAAAAGACGTTCCTAAGACGGTTTTCTGACGTTCCATCACACTATTCGATGGACTAATTTGTATTCATCGGAACAAATATCAAGACGTTTAAAAGACGTTCCCATGTTCCATCTCCATTCGTCGTATTGTTAATTTTTGTCAGAACGTTCTCATATCGTTCCCGAAATGAATTTTTAACGTTTCGTTCGCTGTAACCGTTTTTACTTATTGGGGACGACTGAAAACCGAACTGAAACGTTTTAACAACGTTCTCGGAATCTTTTTGAAACGTTTCTTGGAATTGTGATCGGAACAGCAGAACAGGTATACAGACGATCGAAAGACGTTCCCAAGACGTTTCTGCGACGTTCCACCTTTATTGGATCGATTAATTTGTGTTGATCAGGGTAAATAGCAAGACGTTTAAAATACGTTCCCACGACGTTTCTCCGACGTTCCATCACCATTCGTCGCATTGTTAATTTTTGTCAGAACGTTCTAATATCGTTCATGGAAAGAATTTTTAACGTTTCGATCGCTATAACGGTTTTTACTTATTGGGTACAACTGAAAACAAAACTGAAATGTTTCTGAAATGATTTTGAAACGTTCCTTAGCATTCTGTGCGGAACAGGTATAAGGACGGTCCAAAGACGTCCCTACGGCGGATTTTAGACGTTCTCTTGCTAGTGAATGAAATTTTAATTTGTATTGTTTCATGGATGTTTCACAGATAGAAAAATGCCAGACATAATACGTTTTTAAAACGTTTTAATTTCGTTTCTTCTACTTGTAAGGAACTTTATTCTGAACGTATTCGCAGAAAATAAATATTTGACAAATCTGGACGTTCCATGCACATCTCTAAAATGTTTTTTCTTAATATTTCAGGAATGTTAAAGAAATTAACGTTCCTGGTACGTTAAAATAACCTCTGCGCCGGTTGGGAGAACTAATGACGTGGACATGAAGAGTTCTTGCTCAATTTTTTAAAATAAAAAATGTTTTGTTTATTTAATTTCTATTTTTTGTTTTTCTTCTTTTATACACATACATTTTGATTTTATAATTTCCCATTATAATTTGTGCACCTTTATTCCATTTTCCTACGAATTTTCAGTATACAAGTATCGAAATAACAATGTAGTTGTGTTATGAAACTTAATATTTTTTAGAATCACGATGTCAAGAAACTAATAGTTTCGTAAATCAGATATCAGATTCATAAAAAGCGACCTGGAGAGCACTCGGATATGCACTTTCATCTAAATATTTACTTTTTCACATCAGTCTTCCCGCTATGCCGAACCCGCCTATTAAATTTCCTAAATCTGACATCGGGTTAGTAATCAGCGACCCGGAAAACGCCCGAGCAACAAATTTTATTCAAATTGAGACATTTCTACCAGTTTTGTCCGTCACGTTGTATCCGCACTGAAAAAAAAATTTAGTAATATTGACTAAATATGTGGTTGCCGATTAGCACCTAAACATTTAGTCAAGGCAACTACACATTAGTCCTTCAAACTAAATGATGATACCGATTCAATACCATTTAGTCAATGAAACTAAAATGTAGGCTAAAATTACTTAATATTTGGCTGTTAACAGGTAAATACAAATTTAGTCAATATTACTAATTTTTTTTCTCAGTGCGCCATTTGGAATTTCATAAAACGGACGTCAAATTCATAAATGGCGGCCCCAAAAAAGGTCCCATGCTAAATTTGGAATAATTAGCTTTAAAAACATTGTCAATAATCCATTTTTCCGAAAAAAATGTGAATTTTTAATATTTGTTTATTTATGTAACCTAAATAATGCAAAATTATGTTTTCTTATACAGAGTGATCGGCCAACTATTACCCAGCGGCTGAGATAATTCTGAGCAACTTTTTCCTCTGAAAAAATTTCCGGGAAGGTAGAGTTTTTCAACACTAAAATTTAGAGAAAAAATCACTTTTTTTTAAATATCTCGGCTCTCTTTGAAGGTATCTTAACGAACCGGAGCTCATTTTAAAGATATTTTAAAGCTCTACAAATTGTCTCTATTGGTTTTTGACCTACAATGAATATTTCTCTTGTTATAGCCATAAAAACGAGGGTAAATGCCGATTTTTCAGAGTTTTCGCGTCTAACTCATTTCGACACGTAGCTACCGAAATATCACACAGGAAAAAGTTGTAGGGCTTGAAAAAACAAACATTTTTTGTCATCTAATACGTTGCGATTAAATTAAAACTGAACCCTACAAGAGCCGCGTAAAGTCGACAAAATACAGTACAATAAATAAATCGATATTAATAACAAAATGTTATGAAAACGAGTGCAAATAAAAGATAAAAATAATAATATCTTAAAACAAGAGTAGGCATCGAAATATTTACAAAACAAAATTATAAACTAAAAAACTAGAAAAAAATGCGAATTTAATTAACTCCTAAATAAATCTTACTTTTACTTAGTGTACGTACCAACAATTTAATCAGGATTATAAAATGTACAATCTGCAATTTTAAAAATTTTGAATGAAAAAGTATGCTATTAAAACTAATTTTAAAACTAAAACTATTATGTAAACTATCACTTACAGCTCCACGTACTACAAATTTAATCAATGTTATAAAATGCATAAAGTGAACATTTCCGAAGCGATAAAGGGTCTTTTTTTCTAGTTTTTTAGTTTATAATTTTGTTTTGTATATATTTCGATGCCTAATCTCGTTTTAAAATATTATCATTTTTATCTTTTATTTGCACTCGTTTTTATAACATTTTGTTATTAATATCGATTTATTTGTCGTACTGTATTTTGTCGACTTTACGAGGCTCTTGTAGGGTTCAGTTTTAATTTAATCGCATCGTATTAGAGGACAAAAAATGTTTGTTTTTTCAAGACCCAAAACTTTTTCCTGCGTGATATTTCGGTAGCTATGTGTCGATACGAGTTAGACGCAAAAACCCTGAAAAATCGGCATTTACCCCCTTGTTTATGGCTATAAGAAGAGAAATATTCATTGTAGGTCAAAAACCAATCGAGACAATTTGTAGAGCTTGAAAATATCTTTAAAATGAGCTCCGATTCGTTAAGATACCTTAAAACAGAGCCGAGATATTTCAAAAAAAGTGATTTTTTCTCCTAAATTTTAGTCTTGAATAATTTAAAAACTCTACCTTCCCGGAAATTTTGTTGAAGGAAAAAGTTGTTCAGAATTATTTGTAGAATCTACAGTTAGCCGCTGGGTAATGGTTGGCCGTTCACCCTGTATATTCTTTCATCACAAAAGTAATGTAAATAGTGAAAATTCAATAAAAACCATGTAGTAACGTGGGTTACCACTATGACTCGAGTTAATACGGGATTGTAGTTGATTCATTAAACAATAGGCACAATTTTTGAATTTTTTAAAGAGTTTTGGTTAAATCTAGTTGATAGAAATCATATTATTATTAAAGTACAATAAATATTTTATAAAAATTGATGCCGAAAATATCCATCTGAAGCAAAATAACAGACGTATTTTTTATCGATTGTTAATTTTTGAAATAACTAAAAATAACAATTTTTTATGTAACAATTTGTATGTAAAATAAAAAAAAAGAAAAACAAAGAAACATAGTTACATCGATTGGTTCAATAGATATTCGGAGTGTCCACGAACAAAAGAAAATCAATTTAAGAAACACCTCAAAAATCCGAAACATTGAAAAATCGACATTTAAAAAGCCAACACTCAAAAAACGATGACTATCAAAAAGCCAATGAGTCACGAAACTGTAATATTCAAGAAAACAACAATGTCCGCTTTTTAAATGTCGATTTTTCAATGTTTCTAATTTTTGAAATTCGGTTTTTTGACATGTACTCTCAATTTGTTTTTGGATATTCGAAAAAAAAGGTCGGAGCAATGGCACTACAAAGACTTCCATTAATATCATTTAAATTCGCTGCATTTGATTTATTACTACAACCAAATGAATTCATATAATTACAACATTTTTACTGACCTTTCTGAGTTTTTTTTTTAATTTCTGACGATGGCTGCAATACTGAATCGAAATGTAGATATTCAAAACTTTTAAATTAGTAATGATGGTGACCATCTTCCTACACCTTATTGTTAAATGTTTTATTATAATATGTTAGTAATGTTGCTTAAATATAACTCTGTTAGTAATTATTGAAACAAATGAATTTAAAATTGTGATTTTTCCTCAATTTTTATTTCAGTATATATACATTTTTATAATAGATAACTTTGCGAAAGCACCAACCTGTAACTTTGTGCTAACAGGCGTAACGATACTAGATACACATAAGACACAGGCGCCATGACATCATCAGCCTCGTTTACAGTTTTGCCGCATGGACCTGGCACGCCCCAGCCTGCTAAGATGTCAGTTCCGTACAAAGTGGATCACAGTGCCTATGTTTCTCTTCCTCTTTGCTTCCAGCAATTTTTTCCATTGTTTAAATAATTTATTTTTTCATAACTTACGTAGTTACGTTATTTATTGTTCATTATATAAAATAACGGTTAAGCTGAGACTAACAGCTTCTTGTACAAACTTAGCTATTTCGCATTTTTTAAAAGTACAAAGTTTTTTTTATGACGCAATAATATTTATACATTTAATATATTATGTTAATCAGCGTTGTCCTTACGCTTTACGGACTTGGCATGAAAAATGTACGATGTCGCCGTTCGGGTACCTCGCGAAAGCACTGCAAACAATTGAAACGGACTATTACATTATGTGTGAAATTTATATCATTACTACATGTTTTCCATAAACAAGTAACAATTTTCAATAACAAATAAAAGAGTAAACTAAAAGTACATATCGTCTTGAAAACATATCTTCAAAGTGTATTTTGTACACAGGAAAAGACGGGATAATTATGACCTTCAGGGCAGTTCCAACCCTCACATAAGACACTTCCCAACGGACACTAAAGTCTCGAATGTTTCTAAAACGTTTTTAGAACGTTCCTAAAACGTTTTATGTCTGCAGCTTTTACGGAACGTTTTATAAACGTTTCATCCATGTTGCAGACATAAAACGTGTTAGGAACGTTTCTGGAACATTCTAAAAATTACACACTAATATTGTAAGAAGTCAAGTATTAAACAGTTTATTTCTATACTCCAAACTTATAACAGTACAAATTCCGTTCTTTTTTTCTTACTGAGTTTTTAATAAACTCATTTTTATTTCTTAATTATTTCTAAATGCTGTCCTCACACACCGCGAATCTCACCACATTTTAGTGCTAATAACAAATTTAATCAATTTAAACTGTGCTCTACAATATTCACAGGTAAGAAAAAAATATATTTACTCATTACAACAATTAATACTTGACTTCGTCATTTTTTTCAAATTAATTTTTGTAATTCATTAATCTAATATTCAATTAATTTATCTTTGTACTCAGATTTCTGAAGAGGACCTGAAATAAATATGGTCGAAACGTTAACCTTTTCTTTTTGATTATTATTTCACTTTATATCCGACATACAAGAAACCTTATATAATTTACAAGAACTTTTTCACTTATGAAACTACTAATCGGATAAGAAGAATACAAAATTTAACTATTTTGTTTTGATAATTCTAAAAATGTTTTAGCAACATTTGGGTCCTTCGTGCCCGTTGGTTTTCTAATCAGACATGATGACATATTTGTATTGTTTATATTGTTGCACATACTAATGAAGACTGAAGTTTTTCCCACAGATGGAAATGTTATTTTTAAATGAATTGTTTTATTAAATCTATAAATCATGCAGAAAATTATAGAACAAACTGAGAAAACGAAAGTGACTTGGAAAGTCATGGGATTAATTTCAATAAAACAAATTAGCTGCATGACAAAAATGAGCATGCAGGGTAATTTCGACCATTGTTTGTCTTTTGGTCGCACGCAACCTGAAGCCAACATTGATTTGATGAAAATGGTGACGCAAAACGCCTTGTTTATGGATATCTTTCAGATATTGTTATGAAATAAAGGTTTTCGATATCACTTTCCAGTGTTTCATTATGGCTACATAAATGAAAGAAAACGTGGAAAAGGCGAAAACTTTTTCAGTAAACTGCAATTTTTATTGCGAAGTCCTCTGGCATAATGAGTTTTACTAAAAGTTGGTCAATATTAAGATTTAAATTACAAAATGGAGTCCTCATAATGGCGCTATTGATTCGGATTTTTGTTATTTGCATTTTACTAAAATATTTCTGGTATCTAGAAGTGTACTTTGGTGGATATGTAGATTGTTTTTGAGGTGATTGAATATTACTTCATTATTAAATTTTGCAAATTCAAAATGGCGGATCCAATGTGACTACCAAACTTTCTATATACCAAATACCAGACAACTTTTTTTAAATTTCGGATAGCCATATTGGATTCGCCATTTTGAATTTCAACAATTTAAAACGGATTTGTATTCACCAACCTCAAAAATAATCCACCAGAACATATTCATCAAAATACACAACCATTTTGATAAAACTAAAATAAAAAAAAAAATCCGAATGAATGTTGCCATTGTGAGAACGCCATTTTGAAAATTAAATCTTAATATTGACCAACTTTAAGTAAAACTCATTATGCCACAGGATTTTGAGGTCGAACCCGATCCCGGAACTCCTTCGCAATAAAAATTGCAGTTTTCTGACAAAATTTTCGCTTTTTTTCACGTTTTCTTCCGTTTAAGTGGTCTTATTTAAAGAATGGAAAATTATATCGAAAAAGGGACTTCAGATTCGAAAAGAGAGTACTCAAAAACTATAGAAAACCTGCATTTTGTAAGAATATTACAAAGATATCTATAAACTTACGGAGGATGAAAGCCGGCGACAAATTTTGTCGTTTTGGGACGAAATGGGTTAAGTATGATAAATATGTAACAATCCCGTTGAAACAAAAATCCTTATTCATTTCTTTAAGTTATGTCTTTAAGTACAGCAAGATTTAGAAAAGAATCATATACATAAGAGCGTATACTACTTTTAGCGTTACTTAGGATCAATGGCGAAGGGACCTATAATATTTTAAACAATTTTGTTTAACTTGAAATTGTTAATATTTAACAATAATACCATATATTTATGGCTGATTATTTATTCACTTCGTCATTCAATAATAATTTTATTTGAAGCAGTCAACTTTGTCTTGATTTCATTTAAATATGCCTTGAGCATTCATTGACAGTCTATTTTAGTCTGAAAATGTATTTATCACTGATTTTGCGATTGATTTTATACTTTTGCCAATATTTATTAAACTCGTGAATCGATTTAGCAAACTGCTCTGACCAGACACAATATCCATCTCTGTCAAGAAATTTAACCAATTCTTGAACATGATTTAATAAAATATATACATTTAACCACTCTGCAACCTAATTTTCATCGCTAAAACATTTTTTGTTGAAAAGGCTAGATTTTAAATTGCTCACGCGTTATTTTTGCATCATTTAGTTTATCAGATTCTTTTAGAAGCTTTCGACAACCATTACTCTAAAAAGATCTCCATGTTCATTTTTAACAATAAGATATCTTTTGAGGCCGCAGTAAAACATTTTTTCCAACTAATTTTAGTAGTAGTATAATATTTATTAATATCTTAGATGAGAAGTCCTTAGATATACATTAGACATATAATACAATAGTTTACAATATAAATATAAAACAAGAAATATACATTATAAAAAAAAGGAATAAACTATATAACAAAATTAACATACACATATAGACGCGATGCGTTGTTACAATACAAGGTAAAATTACAAATATATTTATATATAAACTAAACAAAATAAAATGAACTGGTGATACAAACAAAACATAGTAACATAAGTTTTACAAATCGGAAAAAGAGATCATTTACAAGACGAGAACGTTTTATGTATAAAACAAAAATTTAAAAAAAATGGAAACATCTATATCCGACTAGTTTTGAGGTCGCTCTTTCGATTGGCGCTACTGAAATTTTCGAAAAATGACGTTTAACACAGTTTTTTTACAAAAATACTAAAAAAAACGCGATTTTTAAGCTACAATTTTTTTTTTAAATGCATTTTTAACTATGATACCGGTTTCAAACCACCTTCTAATCTGTCAGAAACGTGTTCCCGATTGTTTTACTGCAGAATTATACATTCACATATTTTGATTTATTTTGTTTTTCGTTTCAAAATGGCGTCTGAACGTTGAAAATTCCTGAAAGTGAAGAAAATGCTATTATTTTGGATCTGCTAGGTTTTCTTTGCAGTAAATCGTACAAATAAGTTATTACGAGTTTTGTATGACCTATTTCGATTTACGGAAGCAGTAATATCCCATAAAATCCAATTTCAAGATGGCGACTGTCACAAAAACCATTTATATAATCAAAAAAATCTTAAGAATAATGTTGACTGGAAAATCTGAGTGGAATACGTTAGTATTTTTCCTATTCCAGTAATGTGAAATTTTACATAACGGGTCCGCCATATTGGATCCGCCATTTTGAATTTCGGTAAACTGACTCAAGATTTGAGTTTAGCGATGACTGAAACCTATGAGATGGTAATTAGCAAATTTCACACCAAAATACACGTATTTCTACTGAGCACATGACAGTCGCCATCTTGAAATTGGATTTTATGGGGTATTACTGTTTCCGTAAATCAAAATAGGTCATACAAAACTCGTAATAACTTATTTCTACGATTTTACTACAAAGAAAAGCAGATCCGAAATAATAGCATTTTCTTCACTTTCAAACATTTTCAACGTTCAGACGCCATTTTGAAACGAAAAATAAAATAAATCAAAATATGTGAATATATCATTTTGAAGTAAAACAATCGGGAACACGTTTCTGACAGATTAGAAGGTAATCTGAAACCGGTATCATAGTTAAAAATGCATTAAAAAAAAAATTGTAGCTAAAAAATCGATTTTTTTTCAATATTTTTGTAAAAAAAACGGTGTTAAACGTCATTTTTCGAAAATTTTGGTACCGCCAATCGAAAGAGCGAACTCAAAACTAGTCGGATATAGATGTTTCCATTTTTTTTTAATTAAAATAAACACAGGAATTAATTGTAAAAGTCTTTACTATCAAAAATCAATAAAAGTTAAGCAGTAACAATATTTTCTCGACCGCTGTAATTAAAATTAAGACTAAAAGTAATAAATATCAGTAAACAAGTTTAATAAAAGATTTCTTTGGTTTTCCATGGAAATGAACAATGGAAATGAACATAGCCGGATTTTATATGATAATCGCGAAAGATCATTAAATTTGGAATATTCATATCTGTATTTAAAATGATTTAGTCATAAATGAGTTCTGTTTCCCTCTAGCGATTATTTTAAACAGTCTTTACTATTGCCTCAAAAGTAACTTGTTGACCAAAGTTACCACGGGGATATTCTTTAGGATAATGCTTGCCAAAAGCTTCTAAAAGAACATTTAAAGTAATAAACAAAGTTGGCGATTCTTTTCAACGAAAAAAGGTTCAGCGGAATTAAATTTATATTCAGAAGAATTAAAAAAAAGTTCTTATCCAGTGCCAAATGTTGCAAAAACTTTTAAAAGTATTCATTTTATTGAATCGTGGAAGAATGTGTTAAATTTCTTGACTACGATAGGCTGGATGTATGATCGGAACAAGTTGATAAGACGATTTATCAAGAGTTTAATATGGGACCAGATATTCATATTGAGCTACTTTTGAGGAAATGAAAACTCATTTTTATAACGGGAGACAAAATGCACCCCAACAAACCTACGAGAATCGCGTACGCGCCTGACGGTGATGACCGCAACTAGATAGTAGGAATCCTTTGGTGCAGGCGCGTAAATGTTTATGAAATTCACAATGCTCTTGTACAAAATTTTACTAGTCAGAATAGTACAAACGTTCTTGATTGTATGTGGGTATTTCTCACGTGATTAACTTTTCATTAGTCATCACGAACATTTTTACTATTCCCACTAGTAACATTTTCTACAAAAGTATCGTAAATTTCATAAGCTTATTTTACTATTGTGGTTTATGAAATTCTATTACAGAACAATTATCAAAATGTATTTGACTAATTTAATAATAATATAATAATAAACTATTATGTTTAGACATCTTCCTATATAATTTCTCTCACAAACAACAACGTTTATTGCATTAATAAGCAATTAGGAAATCCGTGTGCAGCTTTTTTACATTTATACATTAGAGGGTTAACTCTCGAAATTGTTTGTCGAAGTTAGTTTGTCATATCTTAAGACTAATATCACCAAGTATTTTGTGAATAAAACATGTTAGATAAACAATTAACTCACCTTTGATTTCCAAATCTCTTTTTACAAACCGGACATATGTTGAACTCTGTCATGAGTACACTTTGGGATTCATAATGCATTCTTTGCTCTTGAACCTGGAGATGTTCCGCGTAAAGAAGGCCTTTCAACACCTGCATCCGTCGTTTCTCATTGATATTGTTTTGTAGACTAGCTTCGAGAAAGTGTTTGATTCTGCCGATCGGTACATTGTTCGGTAAGACTTCCAACGCTTTCAAAGGAACGATTTTCGACGCGTGCTCTTCCAGCAACTCTAATGCCGTTTCGAGATCAGGTTGAATGGTTCTCTTCGATATAGGAACGCTTCCAGATTTCATCAACTCGGACAAACTATCGGTGTTCGAGTTTAGCAATTCCCTCATCAACGTGACGTAAACTTCGTCCGTACCATCATGATGTTTGGCCTTTTCCGCTGGATTTTCACCTGGATATTAATGATGTATTAGGTGTAATCTGATAAAATGTTGTCACACATTTATTACTGATGTACTTACTTTGATACCTCGCGTAAACCTTGTTGCAATACTGAATGGCTCTTGGTATATCGCCCAACAAATTGATGTATATCGATATCGCCTGTTGGTGTCGACCCAGTCGACCAAGGATGATAGCTCGCTCTTCATACAAATGTTCAAAAGGAAAGTCTCTCAAAACTGTCTCTGGAGTGTAATGACTCGATGTCTCCAGATACTGTTGAAGTTTTTGTCTGATATGTTGTAAATTTTCCTTTTCGGCTGGAGTTGCGTCGGGACTCATCGCAGCAACGCATTTTTCTTTGTACTGGTGTATCAGAATATTGTGAAACAGTGGATTCGTATCCTCCCAAACGTGAATCACATGTTCTAGATATGTAATGACCAAGTCTTTGTGACATCGTAAAAGGTAATCCAATACTTTTGGCCTGGGTAAAGATTCAACTTCCTGAAAGAATTTCATTTCAATTCCCCATTTTAACGCGCAATGTCCTAATTATTACCTGAATATCTTCCATAAAAATCCGCAATCCTTCACCAGGATTTTGATCCAAAACCCAACCGGAAAATTTTAAAATCAAGTCCATGTGTTCGTTTCCAAGATGCTGGAGATATTGAATCGTTCTTTCAGTGCCTTTGAGATTAGAGTCACTTTCACTCGATTGCTTCTCTAAAAGTTCAAGTGCCTTTTTGTGTTGACCTTTAGTTTGATACAAAATTATAAGTTCCGGATACTTTTGATGCATTAACAAAGTTTTCTCTGCTTCTGCTAGATGGCAGTGATTTAGCCTCAACAATGATGCTACTAATGCATCGTTCGTCTACAAATTGACAATTTTATTAACGTCGATGATACAAATAGTAATATAATAACACATCAATAGAGAACAAGGAATACCTGCAAGTAACATTTTAATAAAGTCGTATCTATAATCTTCAGCAGTTGATCAGTTGCAACTGCTGTCATATTTTTCAATTTGTCACCGAGATTCACCTCCTTTTCTTTCCCTTTCTCAGCCGATTCTTTATCCTTCGTTTGGCTATTGTTAGTTTTCAATGTCAATCTAACCTCTGTTAAATAAGTAATTAATGCCAACAATCCACTCTCTAAATCACGATCTTGAAGCACTGACACGCTGGGTTCAGGCTGATTCGGTTCATTTACATTTGAAGGTTGAGAAACGAGATCGGGAAAAAGACTAATGACTTCGTATGGATCTGTACCCAGATTCAAAAATTGTTGCATGGCATCATGGAATTTTTTATTGCAGAATAAATGGTGGGCATACAGAGTTTGGATTTTATACGTTTTCTTAGTCTTTTCTTCTTCAGATAAGTCTGACAAATTCTATAATTTATTGCAAAAATCAATCAGTATTTTCGCGTTATTTGCATGAAATCTATTATAAATATTAGATATTTTCAAAAATCCACTTTTTTAAGTTATTCGATCACGTGGCTGTATAAATGATTTTAAATATCTTTATAGTTTAAAATTTGACTCTATCATTTTACTAATGTCGAAATGCCATTACAGTTGTGATTTCAAAACACTTCATAATTTAATAATATCAGAAAAATTTATTGTCATTTTGGCAGTAACTTTTACCCTGAGAATATAAACCAAAATGTATAGCTAGTACAAATTGACTTCTGTGGAATAGAAAATGGAAAAGCAATTCACAATAATTCAAATTTGAATTCCTTAACATTTTTAAATTTAATTTCTCAATTTTGTATCAAATTATGTTGAATTATTCGGAAAAAAATGTTCGGGTTTAGCAAAACAACGTTGAATATTGGATATTTATTGATTCGTCAAATTTATTGACATTTACAGTATTTAAATTTTTAATGCTTTTGAATTTTCCAGGAAATATACTAAGTATAAAAAGTAAAGACGTTATAGCAGTATTAAAAGAGATTTCAGTTTTCAATAAAGCAATTTTTTAATTTATTACAATACTCCTGTGTGAATTCCAAGCAATTACTAGAATTCATTAATTCATTAATTTTTAATATTTTTTTTTAATGCATGACTGTAGAATTGCATAGAGTTTAGGGATGACAATAAACTAAAAAATTTAGTTTAAATTGTCCAAAAATGGCGATTAAATGTCGAAAACTAACATGGAGGTCCAGTAAACAAGATTGCATTGAGATTTACTGACAGTGGTGAATTGAATTTTGTTTGTCAATACGCATTTAGGGTTTTAGCAAATCCATTTAGAACCAGTCATTTTCAACGATGAGCGCAAGTTGTTAAAAACAAATATTAAATACGATTTATCAGTACATCAACACTTTGAACGCGTTTTTATCGAAACATTTTGTTACTTTTTTAAATTGATTGAATTAAAAAAAAAAGGTTTAATTTTCAGGCAATTCGTCAGATATTTCATGACAAGAAGGGAAACTTTTAAAAAATAATTTAAATTGGTTTCATAAACACACATTTCTTTTGCATTGCAGTTCAACGAAAATTTTATGTAACTGTAGTTTTCAGTTGTGAGGATACATTTTCATTTAAATTAATCTTATACATGCATTTTGCAATTAATCTACAGTAGTAAACATACAATATAAGATTTTTAAAATACGACAGTAGAAAAAAAAATGTTTAAATATTTCTTTGTAAAATATTACTCACGGTTAATTTCAGTGCAAGTTGAAATTGGTTTTGTTCAAGAAGAATCCTAATTTGTTGAGCAAAGTTGACTGCATTTATGCACCAAACTTGACTCATTGAGGCTACATAGACTCTGCCTTGGCTACATTGAGCGATTAATCTTGCTTTATTTAATTCTGGAATAGTCTGAATATGCATGCGACCTTCCAGGGTATAAACTTCCAATGTATCATGAACAATACCCAGAAGATATGGTTCATCCCATGCTAAAAATGTCAAATATATTAAATTTTAAATTTATACGTTTATCAATTTTTCAAGAGTTTTGGTTGAACGATCGGTAGATATTGAGAAGAAAACTTTAATTTGACGTTTCGGCCATGATGTTGGCCATCTTCAAACAATTTTTATTATATATATACAATTTTTATTATTATATATATTTTGAATATGAAAAACACAGAATACCTAAAAATTTCTTATATACCATAATTACTACTGGTAGTAATTTATTTGTAAGTGAGAAAACAACAACTCTCTGCATTCTACAGGGTTGAGACTGTCATGAATGTTATTCATGCCTGCGTTTTTGGTGCGATTATGTTATAAGAAATTTTTAGGTATTCTGTGTTTTTCATTTTCAAAATATGACTTCAGATTCGTAATCATCGACTCCAAAAACTCCCTGTAGACAGTTTTTAATAAAATCCAGTAACACTCGAGTTTTCTCGCCGCCATTTTGAATACTACTTTTTTAATTTAATAATTATTACATATGAAATAAATAGCAAATAAGATATTAATCACTGGTTTATCATAATGTATTTCGCACCAAACAATGTTAAACTAGCAAAAAAAAAAACTCAAAAAGCACGTTTTTTTAGATACTTTGATCCGCCATTTTGAGAAAAAAAAAGTAATTCTGAAAAAATTCAGGGAAGAAGTATGCATGCTAAAGATGATCTGTACCAAATTTGGTTGAAAAAAAATATCCGTTTTTGAGATATTGAGGTGGCCCGGTTGACATGGAATGCGCGATATATATATATATATATATATATATATAAATAAAAAAAGAACAAATGTATCGGTTTAACAATAACTAACTTACAAAAAAATCAAATTTGTCATAAATCAGATTCTTGGTTCTTTTACTAGAAACAAATGACATTATAAAGCTTAATTAAAATATTGGGTTGTTGATGTCAACCACTAAATATGAAAAAAGCATGTGTAAATAACCTGTTTGTGTATTATTATCGCAAACAGAACTTTTAATTTCTTCGGACTGCATAATATGAAAAATAAATAACTCGACCACTATCAGATTCTGCATCCCTCTAGCGATAATATGTAGAACTATATGCCTATTGCTAAAATACACGTTTCGTCCTGGTTTACCTATGTGGACACATCAGTAAGACCATAGAGGACCTGTCTTAGACTTGTATATGGTTTTATTTTCAAAATTGAGTAAAACACTTGATTATATTTTACAAAAAAGTCAATGAAAACAATAAAAATACATCGAGTGACATATGTTGTCGTTTGAGTGGAAGTTCTGGATTTTTTTGGCATAAAGGAGAAATGCAATGTTTGCACGAACTATCCAGTGTTTAAATCACTATTTCATAACAACACTTTGACATTCAAAACGCAAATGTGGAAATGAACACAGAAGGTAATTATGTAATTCACCGGCAGTTATATTTAAACTAAAAATTAATTCGTTACAGTAATTACCGAAAACTGTATATTAGATAGCACAACATGACTCAAATCCTACCGGCCAATTTGAAATTTGTGTAAATATGGATATTGATGTTTTCGAAGACGTTGATTACGAATTTGGAGTAAATTTTCAATCATTCAAAATGGCGGATCCAATATGGCCGACAATTTTTTTAAAAAGTTGAGCGGTCGTATTGAATTTTTTGTTTAAATTTTCAAAAATTTGACCTCAAATTCGGATCCTGCGATTCAAAATACTCAATAAAACATAACGCTGGTATATATCTGTTTGTATATTCTTTGTTTGTTCAATCTTTTATAACTTCGTGTATGTATATACGTAGCCCACAGCGAAAGGGTTAAGAACAATGTACACTGTAAAAAATACGAATGAATCTTACAAACTCATTGTAATTTTCATTTTATATAAATTTGGTAATATTCCCACAAGTGAAATAGTGTTTTTACTATTTGAGGTTAGGATCTTTTACAATATTTTTGTAAATTTACCAGATGGCGCTTTAGATTTACTGCATCAAGCATAGGGAAAGTACAACGCGTTGTAAATTGACAATGCGACAGATTGGTAATATTTGAGCCCACGGTCAAACTTGGTAATTTTACCAATTTTACCGTTCAACGGGAAAAAACGACAAAATTTGTAATAATACAATGAGAAAATTTACAAAGTTAAATGTGTGAAATTTACCATGTTGAATGTGGTAAAATTAATTTCTATTTTTTGCAGTGTACGGATTTTTTATGACGAATTTCCTAAATAAACGGTGCATATGCTAAAGATTAGTTTGATTGTTCAAATCGGACAGTAAAGGTATTTTTTGTTTTCTCTTTGAAATAATTTTCTATTTGTTTTCGTTTGATACTATTTCTATCCGTGGCTAAAATTTGTACATTTTTATTTGATATTCCTTAACATATCAACGTCCAAAGCACAAATTTTACCAAGATTTTCGGAATATTTCTTGGCATTAACCCATTAAGGCCCAACGGCCACTTCTTCTTGCGTCAATTTCAGTCCAGTATTTTGTATCAAAATGGAAGTTAACAAAAATTGAGAGGTACATATCCTACTATTTTCGAGGTCGCTCTTCAAGATTCCGAGGACAAAATTGAGTTTCGGCCATTAGGAATTCCAATATGGCGCCGAATTTGAAAAAAATGTCATAAAAATAGGGAAATATTTATTCTTACCAATTTTTTTTCGAGCCCTTAGATAATTGGGATTCTATTCAAACTCTGAATAAAGGTGAATAAAATACTTCAATTTTAAGGAAAAATTTTACTTTTATACACTTCATCATTCGAACGACCTCAAAATGGTCGCAACAATGAAAATTTCTTTGAAATTTTCTGGACGTTCTAACTCAAAACCTCGAGCTTTATTTAAAAAATGATAAGAATGAAAAGCTCTTAGAATTTACCCAGAAATATAACGGAATTTTTTTAGATTTTTTTTATGACATTTGGGGATTTTTCAAAAATTTTTTTTCAATTTCAATTAATTGTAATTTGTTAACGAAAAATTGTGACAAAAATTTACTGTATTCTCTAATGAATTCTAAGAATTTTTTGTTCTTTTAAATTCTTTCCAAATGTTGACAGTTTTCGAGAAAAAAAATCCTAAGCTATAGTATTTAAAATTCATTTTCTCAAAAACTATCAACAGAACAAACTCTCAGAATTCATGAGAGAATATACTACATTTTTTTCACAATTTTTCGAAAATAAAATGCAATTTTGAAAAATTAAAAAAAAAAATTTCATTACAAAATCTGAAAAAAATTCCGTGATAATTCTAGATGATTTCTGAGAACTTTTCATTTTTACCATTGTATTAAAAAAGATCGTTGTTTTTGAGTTAGAACGTCCAGAAAATTTCAAAGAAATTTTCATTGTTGCGGCCATTTTGAGGTCGTTAGAATGATGAAGTGTATAAAAGTAAAATTTTTCATTAAAATTGAACTATTTTATTCACCTTTATTCAGAGTTTCAATAGAATTCCAATATTCTAAGGGCTCGAAAAAAATTGGTAAGAATAAATATTTCCCAATTTTTTTGACATTTTTTTCAAATTCGGCGCCATGTTGGAATTTCTAATGGCCGAAACTCAATTTTGACCTCGGAGTCTTGAAGAGCGACCTCGAAAACAGTAGGATATGTATCTCTTAATTTTTGTTAACTTCCATTTTGATACAAAATACTCGATTGAAATAGAAGGAAGAAAAAGTGTCCTTTGGGCGTTAATGGGTTAAATCAATTCAAAAAACTTCAGACAAAACCTTCTCGGCATGAAATTGATCGCTCTTTCAGATTCTTCTATCAAAATTTGTCTGCAATAAAAGCGTAAAAAGTTATAAACAAAGATTAAAAAAAAACGCGATTTTTTTCTTCACAAACATTTTTTAATTAATATTTTCATGTCAAACAAGAAATGTCATTGGGTCAAAGCCCTAAAATATATCGTGTCTTTAATGTCTCAGCTATAAAGATTCGTATGGGAAAATTAAAGATGGTGGCTCCAAAATGGCGATTGAAGCTATTTTTTTGTTGTAAAATAATAGTTTTTAGTGTACATAGTCTTTAAAAATTATCCGATCTTGGATAATATGAATATTATACGAATCCAATATGGCGGTAGAGAATCACAAACGCTGTTTTACTTCTATGAAACTTGGAAAATCGGGGTTTTGGGATCTCTGATTACGAATTAGGAGTAACTTTTAGAAAATTGAAAATAGCGGATCCAATGTCGCGGTCAAAAATAACAAATTTTATTTTACTTTTATCCCTGCAAACAAAAGTAACATTTACGTAAATATTACATAACTGTTACTTTCAGTATTTGCAGGGATGTAACCTTACTGAGATACTTTTAATCAATGCAAAATATATAACTTTGACTATGTAAGTTTTTTATTGAACCTCCGCGATCAAAAGTGCTTACTTGTTCTTCTGGAAAAGAATATTGTCCAATAGTCGATTTTCAAAAATGTTTCAATTTTTAAAGGCAATCCTTATGCAGGATAAAAAGGTCAATCACTTTTTGCTGTTACAAAAATTTGTACCTTTTTTAATTTGCTCATAATAAATTATAAATTTTCGGTATGTTTTCATTTCAACTCGTGATTACTTGGTCAGTTTTAAGAATTTCGGAATGAAACAAAATGGAAATTATAGATTGAATATTTTTATTGTGAAATGTAAAAAGAAAATTAAGATGTTTATAAACAAAAAAAAATTATTAATAAAAGTAAAAAACCTCTATGTCTATTTTTAAGAAAAGTAATCAAGATTTTTAAATTTTTTGTGCCATACTGCATCCGACATTTTTAATTTTTAAAAAATAACTCGTAATTCGCAATTAGACACCCTCAAACCCTGATTTACCCATTTTCATAAATATAAAATGAAATTTTCATAAATATAAAATGAAATTTTCATAAATATAAAATGAAATTTTAAGTTTCGGCCGCCATATTGGATCCGCCATTTTGCATTTTTTTAAAATAACTTGAAATTCGTTCTGAAACATCCCAAAAACTTATGGGTACTAAGTTTTATAAAGATCAGATAATTTTTGAAGATTTGGTACACTAAGCTAATATTTTACAAAAAAAATAAAGCTTTAGTCGCCATTTTGAAGCCGCCATCTTCAACTTTCCCATATATTACGAATATTTATAGCTGAGACGTTAAAGACACAATATTTTGAGGGTTTGACCCAATAAGTTTTCTTGTTTAACATGAAAATATTGATTACAAAATTGTTGTGAAGGCAAAGTACAGTGGCCCTCCCCTTATTTTAACTTTTCGAGTCAAGGAAGATGGCGGCTTCTTCCCTTATTTTACCGCTTCTCCTCATCCTCGCCACTGGCAGTATGAGAGAATAAAAACAGAGAGAGGAGATATAGTGGCGTCTTTCTTCACCTGTATGCGCAAGCGCAAACAGCAATCCCCACTCTTTTGAACACTTTCAAATGGCGCATGGTGGGGGAACTCACGAGGGGAAGAAGTTAACGTAAGGGAAGAAAGAAAGTTAAAATAAAGGACGCAGTTAAAATAATACGAGTTAAAATAAGGGGAGGGCCACTGTAGTTTATTTTTTTGAATAATTGTTTATAACTTTTTACCCATTTATTATAGACAGAATTTGATAAAAGAATCTTAGGATTAATTTTACGTCAATATTCCGAAAATCTTGGTATAATTTCTGTCCTCTTGGGAGTTAATGGGTTAATTCTGGTTTCCAAAAATCTACTGGTTTAATCAATAAAAACACTTTCTCACAATTTTTACAAGGAATCTGTTAGACTACGTTGGACATTTTGTCTAAATTTAACTTGTCTTTTAACGGTCCGATGTTTGTGTACCACATTTCTCAAAAAAAAAACAAAATTACAGTAGTATTTTGAACATGTCAAAGTATTGTTATGAAATAGTGATTTAAACACTGTTTGAATAGTTGTATTTCTCCTTTATGCCAAAAAATCCAGAACTTCCACTCAAACGACCACAAATGTCATTCGATATAAGTTTTTTATTGTTTTCATTATGTTTTTTGTAAGTTAGTTATTGTTAAAACGATACATTTGTTCTTTTTATATAGATAATAAAAATTTCAAATTAAAAAAAAAACATCAAATTGAAGTTTTTTTCTTAATATATACCAACCGTTTAACCATAACTCTGAAAAATTGATTATTCAGATAGCGGTCAAGAAAAAAAAATGCTTTCGCATACAGTAGGACCTCTCTTATTAGTAAATTTCTAATTACAGTAGGACCTCTCTTATTCGAATTGCCTCCCTTATTCTAATTGTCCAGCCTCTCCCTATTGAAAAAATCCATGTAGATTCCATATGGATTTTCAATATGGATTTTCCATATGGATTCCACGTGGATTGATGTGGATTCCATGTGGATTCGTATGGATTCCATATGGATTTTTTCATATGGATTCCAGATGGATTTTTGATATTGATTTTCATGTGGATTTTCCACACGACAATAACGATTTCTACAAAGCCTACAATGTATGTAGAGAAAATCCATATAGAATCCACATCAAAAATCAACATAAAATCCGTATGGAACTCCAAATAAAAAATCCATATGGAATTCATGTGGAAAATCCATACGGAAATACACATAAAGAATCCATATAGATTCCACATAAAATACACGTGGAAAATCCACATGAAAATCCATATGGAATCCAGACGAGTCCACATGGAATCCACATGAAAATCCATATAAAAATCCATATGGAATCCATATGGAATCCACATCAAAAATCCATATGGAATCCAGACGAGTCCACATGGAATCCACATCAATCCACATGAAAATCCATATGGAATCCATATAAAAAAATCCATATGGAATCCACATCAAAAATCCATATAGAATCCAGACGAGTCCACATGGAATCCACATCAATCCACATGAAAATCCATATAAAAAAATCCATATGGAATCCAGACGAGTCCACATGGAATCCACATCAATCCACATGAAAATCCATATAAAAATCCATATGGAATCCATATGGAATCCAGACGAGTCCACATGGAATCCACATCAATCCACATGAAAATCCATATAAAAATCCATATAAAAAAATCCATATGGAATCCACATAAAAAATCCATATGGAATCCAGACGAGTCCACATGGAATCCACATCAATCCATATGGAATCCACATTAAAAATCCATATGGAATCCAGACGAGTCCACATGGAATCCACATCAATCCACATGGAATCCATATGGAAAGTCCATAATGAAAATCCATATAGAATCCACATGGATTTTCTCAATAGGGCTCTTATTCTCCCCCACTATCACACGAAAAGTCAACGAAAAATATTGTCCACGAATCACAAGCTCGTGATAAGAGAGATAATTAGAATAAGAGAGGTCCTACTGTAGTACAGTTTTGCAAGATGGCGCTGACCTCTCTTATTCTAATTTTCCCTTTACCCCCACTTACTTTGCTTGCAAGCTTATGATTCGTGGACAATATTTTTCGTTGACTTTTCGTGTGACTCCCAGAAGATTTGTGGGGGAACAATTAGAATAAAAGAGGCTGGACAATTAGAATAAGAGAGGTCCTACTTTACTACTAGTTCTAATTACGCATTTATCAAATAATTTACATGATAAAAAAAGGAATTATTACTTACCAATAGCCACTGGTGAATCTGACCATTTGACAGGATTGTGTTGAATAAGTTCTCCTTTCGTATCCATCAAAACAGATTGAGAATCTTTTCCAAGCACATAAGAAGTATCCGACAATTTAGTAATATGTGGTTCTGGAGATTTTCCTGTTGGAAAAAGTTCCTTAGGCTTAGACTTGAAGTCCATTAAACAATACGAGAACCCACGAAACCCTAAAACTAAAGTCTCGCCACACCAAGCTATTTCTTTCGGAATGTCTTGAATAGTGAGTTCCTCCTTAAAAAATTCCTCGAATGCATTGTTTTTTTCCTTCCAATAATACAGTTGCAGTTTTCTTTTTACAGCAACACAAAGCCGAACTACTGTATTTTTCTCTCCTGTCAAACTTTGCGTCCTTTGAACATCAAGTGTGAAAAGAGAGGCACCTCTGGTCTTTTGCAATTGCGAGGTTTGATTGAACTTCACAGAGTTCAAATCGTGAATACATATTATACTGTCGGTAAGAACAATGAGTAAATTATACTCAGGAACTACCGCCACTTGTACAATACGTTTTTTGCTGAAATTTTTTCCGTATCGGAGAAGTTTCAAGCCGTGACTTTCGGTAGAGTTACTCGGAATATTATACAAGAGTAAGTGACCTTCTCTTGTACCGATCAGTAAATGATCCTCTAAAAATTAAAAGTAAAATTTATAAAAATACAATACTCCATTTTCAAATGTTTGTACCATAAGCTGTCATCGACTCCACTTGAACTGTTAATTTCAAAATTGGAGTTACTTCGTATGCGTCGTGCATTGTGATATTTTTATAAAACACTAAACGAAACAAATTCTTTCATAAGATATTTTGACGTTTGGTCCTCCGAGCCATTACATTTTTATTTCCAATCAGATGGCGACACAAGTACACTTAACCTCACTTTTGCGAAAATGAAAAAGAAATTTAACGAACAATTTGACGCGAATGAAAAGTCGAAATAAAAATTTGTGTATATTTTTCAATAATGGAATCAAAGCAAAACTGTGATAGCACAACCAGCGAGGAAAGTGTTCAAGGAAAGGTCAGATTTATACAAATTTCAAAATAACTGAATACAATTGATTTTGGGTGAAAATAATTTAGTAAATGTTTATTAAACAGACAGAGACTACGGAGGAGTCACCATCAAAGCAGACCCTTCGAAATTGGTTGAATCGGATTTTGAAAATAAAAATTACAGACGGTAGAATCTTAACCGGGACATTCCTCTGCACCGATCGTGATGCAAATGTTATATTGGGTTTCTGCAACGAGTATCTTTCTGAGAATACCGAAGCGAGAGCACTAGGACTCGTCATGGTACCTGGACGACACATTGTAACAATCCACTTGGATGTCTGAGAAAATGAACAATACTGCTATGCATTCGACAAAATTGAGGAAACATGGATAATCATTGTATAATAGTGTAAATAAATAAACTAATCGCGAAGTAACAAATTTATTCACTTATTTATTAGTCTATGTTTATAAATTTTATATCCTCTTGAATATTTTCAAGTTCAGCTTCAGAATTTTCTTCTTTCTCTTTCCTTTCTTTGGCTGAAAAGTTGAAATTAATTATTTAATTATTCGATTTCAATTTTATGGTAGTTTTGTTCTAATTATACTCGTACTAGCTGTTTTTAAAAATTATGTATTTTAGAGTATAATTGGAACAGATCGATTACGATTTCTTACTTTTCTTTATGGATTCTTCCTGTATTTTAACGTATTCTTGTTCGAGTTCTTGAGTGTCATTTTTTTCTTTCGTTATCTTTTCCATTGCGTCATCGATTCGAATAGTCAAACTACTGGATAAATTGTCCATTCCAGCTAAGTAAGTAATTTCAGACGTCGCTTCTGCCATTTTTCTTACATATTCCATATATACAATAAATTGCTAAAAAATATATTAAATACAATTCATGAATTCAACACTCGGTTTTCAAATTAGAAAAATTGGCTAGATCGATTCGAGGAATGTTAAAAAATGAACACTTAGTCTTGTTTTGTTCACATAGTCGACGTTTCGACAGCGTCATTTTCAAGACTTAAAATTTATTCGATTTTTTTAAAAAAATTACATAATATAAAAAATAATAATGACAATATTAGCTATCTTCATCGATTTAGCAAAAGCATTTGATACACTGGATCACATTAAACTAATAGATAAATTGAAAGACCTTGGTTTTCGAGGCCACAGTAATTTACTTCTGACTAATTATTTAAAAGACAGAGAACAGACAGTTAGCTGCGATGGAAACCTTAGTAATCAATTACCTCTTACGTGCAGGGTTCCACAAGGGACCATCCTCGGCCCAGTATTATTCCTGCTATTTATTAACGACTTATACTCATTAGAACTGAAAGGAAAATTCTTATCCTTTGCCGATGACATTGTTTTGATTTTCGACGCTACGACCTGGTCTGAGCTGCTAGAAATAGCTTCATCTGACTTTGATCTAGCTAAAGAATGGTTTAGCTACAACTCATTAACGGTGAATGTGGAACAAACAAAGTTCATGCCTTTTGGTGCCTACAAAGACAGCATTCCACTTAATTTAGGTAAACTAAGAGTTAATAAAGGTTCGGAACAGGAATATATAGAAAGGACAAATAGCATAAAATATCTAGGTGTAATAATTCGACACCTTAGACCATAAAATTTTACTAAATAAGCTCTATAATTATGGAATCAGAGGCATAGCGTTAAAACTGTTCGAAAGCTATTTAAAAAATCGCAAACAAAGTGTACGTTTAGGTAATATAAACAGCGATTCACTTATAGTAAAATATGGAGTTCCACAAGGTACTATTCTTGGACCGATATTATTTATTTTATATATAAATGATCTATTTGAAATTAAAATTAAAGGATCGATACTGTCTTTTGCTGATGACACTGTCATAATATTTAAGGATCTAACATGGCCATCTCTTACAAATAATATAAAACTCGAATTACCTATTGTCTTTAATTGGTTTAGAGCAAATTTATTAACAGTAAACGATAAAAAAACGCTTTTTATTCCTTTTGGTTGCTACACGGATAGCATACCAAACTTAGTAAACTTAACAATACAAATTAACGATAAAAATATTGAAATAGCTCGAGCAACAAGCACAAAATACTTAGGTGTAACGATACATGTACAAGGAATCCTAAAAAAATTGCGCCAAATCCCTTACTTTTTTTACAAGTTCAGATCGTTTTTGAATATCAAACAGCTTCTAATAATTTATCATTCGCTATTTCTATCAATTATAAGATATGGTATCATTGCATGGGGTGGTGCATATAATAATGTAATCAATCCCTTACAAACTTTTCAAAATTTGATATTAAACGTAATGTTTTTCAAACCTCGTTTATTTCCAACAAGTGAGCTCCAGGAACTGTATAAAGTAAATTCACTACTTACGATCAGAAAATTATTTTATCTAAATGCTTCTATATATTGTAGACTGAACATTAACAGCCATAACACGTACCATTCTTTAAATACCCGAGGAAACATAAACAAACTAATAACGTTACCAAAAAGGAACAAAACTATTGGTCAGCTCTTGTTTATATAGGCTGTAAATGTCTAAATTTAATACCGACTTTGTTGCGTGAAAATGATAAAAGCATTTTAGTTAGGTTTAATCGTATACCACGCACTATTCAGTAGTATTGCGCTATATGGAATAATAGCATGGGGAGGTGCATATTCTAACGTCATCAATCCACTCCTAAGTCTTCAGAGGAGATTAATTAAAATAATTTTTAATGGGAAGCAGATGGACAGCGATACATCTACAATGAAACTGCCGATAAATTTATGTCACGCGTTTAAAATCGAATCCCTAATGTATATGTATAATCAACTTAAATCCCAATATGTACAACTTCAAAAAAAAACGAGAAACAAACTGTTGTCGGGTGCACGTTACTTGAAAAGAATTTGTGAAAAAATGTACACTTACGCAGCGATAAACGCTTTTAACAGGTTACCACATGAGTTAAAAGTCTTAAATTATAGCCACAAAATAATAAAAAGAAAAATAACAAATTGGTTTAAAACTAGTACCGTAAGAAGTTCCCAGCACCTATGAAATCTTGCAAGTGCTGGACAAATATTTTAGTTGTTACTTTATTTTATATTTTACTGATTTATAAATTATCTTATTTTATTATTATTTATTTTATTTTAAATTTTAAGTATTTTATTTTATATTTATTCTTTCTTTTTTTTTTTTTTTATATTATTGTACATTATTAATGGTTGAAATCATATTTTGTTGATTTTCTTTTAATTTTGCCAGGACTACGCACAGATTTATGTAATCTACTGTAGGGTATAAGCGCGACTTGTTTTTATGTCTAAGCTTATATGAAAATGTATATACTACCTGGTTAAATAAAATTACAAAATTACAAAATTACAAATTTTAAGAAAAAGTTATCTACGTGGCTTGCGATACAACGTTCCGAGGACTTAAATAGGATCTTAATTCCGACTGAATAGAACCGAACTGCTACACGCGTATTTCTATCATCTGTTTTTATTATTTAGCATATTATTCACTATTTCTGTTTTCTTCTTTTTTTTCCATAGTTTATACCCGTTAATGAATTATTCAGTTTATTGTATGTATATCCTAATAATCATGTATGTCATTATTATTTAGTTATAATTTAGGTTTAATATTAGTTACAATTTACGTTTAATATTAGTTATAATTAGGCTTAAACACCTTAATTCGGGCCGCGGACAAGTAGAAATGCTACTTTTGCGACCCTATATAGTGGGTAACCCACAGACATATGTATACACCTGAATAAAGATTACATTACATTACAATAATTGATTCAAAATTAAAATGGGATAAACATATTTTATATTTACTTAAAAAACTGCAACCTTTGCTATTTTTATTCAGGAAACTGCGTGAGTTTCTGGATCTAAAAACGCTATTACGAGTATACCATGCTCTATTTCAATCCATTTTAAGTTATGGAATAATCATATGGGGAGGTGCATATGATAACATCGCGGTAATCCAAAAAGCGGCACTCAAGATCATTATGAAAAAGAGAAAAGATTATTCATCCGATTGTATTTACCAAGAAAGTGGCATCTACGATATTAGGAAAATTTCCTATCTTACAGCAGTGACTCGAGTATTCAAATCTGTAGATACCAAAAAATTGGTTGGCAATACTAGAAGTGCTTCAAATGGAGAAGTATTGGTCCCAGTAAGACAGGCGGAGCTGTTTGCTATAATACGTTACCAAAGAACATCAAGATTTTAAGAAATGGAAAGATTTTTAGACGATTACTTCAGAAATGGTTTAGGCATAAGAACAGTGTAGAGATAGCAAGTTACTTTAGGAATAGATACATGCGCAAAACTGCATTACTATAAGTATTATACTCTCGACTGTAATAAAACTGTTATAAAATGAAATATTTTAGTTAAATTTCAGAGTCACGCTCAAGTACCTAAAGTACTTATGTGACATACAGCATATATGGGTGATTCTCCGGAAAGAGGGCATTTTCGTGTCTTTACGTTATATCTTACAAAAACTTTGACAATAAATTATTAAATTTCGATAGAAATGTTAAATAAATATCCCTGGCCCATGTTAATATGAAAAAATAATACTTTTGTTACAAAAAACTGGTGTAAAACGACATTTAAAGACTAAAAGTAGCATTTTTTATATGTCCAAACCTCTAAGTTCAAAACCTTAAAATATTAGCGCTATTAAGAAACCGAATTATTTTAATTTATTCAAATAATATTTCTATAGTACAGCTCAAACTGTACAATTTCTCCCTGTATAATATTTAATTAAATCAATATATATACTTATAATTATTGAAATATTAATGTCGTAAGAAATTTCTATGAGGTAACGACAATGCGTAAACTGGTATAAATGAACTGGAAATAATTAACTTTTTTACTAAAACTTATGAGAAAATCAAAGAAAAAACACTACACTTTACTAATCCTCCATAGAAAATTGAAAAGAGAACATATTTACCTCATGAACAAGTAAAAACTGTATAAAAATACCACGTATTTTTATTAAATTAATTGTCGTTACCCGTCCTAATTTTGGTATTTTGACACAAACAGCAATTAAAAAACAATGAAAACTTAAAGATTAAAGGAATAAACGTTACTGGCAATTTGTTTTTTAATTTATTATTGCTTAAAATATGTAAAATTAAATTTTTTTACAAATTTTCATTGTCGTCACCTTCATTGTCGTTACCAAAAACATTTGGCGTATCAGGTACGAAACAAGAACAAAGTGTAACCCGACGCAGAAAATATTTTTCAAATCATAAATAACATTTATATTTCTCTTCCTCTTAGACATTTATTTAAATATAATTTAAAAAACCACAAAATTAAACTTTATATTTGTTACAACGTTATGAATCAAGTTTATTATGAAATAATATTGTTTATTAAAATTATGAATATAATATTATCATTGTAGTTACTAACCAACGACACATTAACTTTAATAAATTTATTTTGTCTAAAACTTCTTCAAAAATTCATGTGTTTTTCTTAATTTTTTAATTATTACTTAATAAATAATTTTCATTTATTCACAAAAATGCACTAAATCAGATATGTACATTATGTTTTTCACTCTTTAGAGTTATTTTTTTCAAGTTTTTAATAAGCAATTGTTGGTTTATATAGCCGTATGAAAATGCATCATAGTAAAAGTCTTCCCCTTTCCTTTAAAATAATTTTGTAGCGTGACTACTTTAACAATAACTTAACTTGGTGCTAATAAGCAAGAATCCATTAAAAAACAACGAATTTACAGTAACTTAAAAAAAAAAATTTTCATTCTTGAAAATGACAGCAAAACGTCGAACAAAACAAGACCAAGTCTTCATTTTTTAACATTCCTCGAATCGATCTAGCCAATTTTTTTAATTAATAATGTATATTGTATAAATTTATTTCAACTTGGAAATTAACTCACATTTAACAATGCTTTTTTTTCTTGAACAGAGGCTCGCATTTCTACAATCATGTCCCAATGTGTATCACTGACTTCCCGCAAGAGTGTTTCGTTAATCAACATGATTAATTTTGTCAACAAAAGTCTATAAAATTAAATTAAAAAATGTATTCGAAATATAACTTATAAAACAAGTTAATTCACCTGTATTCTTTACTCGTCGATTCGATAGCTGCGTAAGTTACAGTCAGAGCTTTCGAAGTGCTATTTACAGTCTCCACAGTCGATTGTTTAATTAAAAAGTCGTAAGAAAGCTGCTGGATATCTAAAGGTTCGATCTTTAACTTTTGTGCCTCGGTTGGTGCTTTCGGAGGCTCCGGATTTGTGAACATCGTAAATGCAGAATACTGTACTTTAAAATATATTTTTAGAGTTATTAATTTCATTTTTCACACATTTTTTAATTCATAAATTACATTTTCTTCATTTGTTTCGTTTCTAATTAATCGTTGCAAAATTACAAAAAAAATAGAAATCATAAAATGTTGATTTCTTACCACAACCGGTCCCATTTTCCTGAGCAATTTATTAGTAATAAAACGAATTCCCATTTTTTTTCCGTCAAAAAATGAAATAAATGAAAAGAAAATCAACTCTCTGTCATCTTTAAATTTATAGGTTATGTAACAAAGATGGCGCTGTCGAAAGTTCCAAGAGGAAGGAAGGAAGAAATAAAAGTAAACTTCGATTAATTTCTTATAAATACAATTTTATTCACCCCAAACAATAAATAAAATCTTTCATTCTAAGTAAATCCATGGAATGAGAACCTCATTGTGGCTTGCTGTGTACTTTGTCTGAAGAAAGCAAACGTTTGCTCGTTCTGAATCAGCGTCGAAGCACTCGCGTCACTCTTTTAAGCCTAAAATTTGCTAAAGGAAGTTCCTGTAAAAAGGCTCGGTGCATTTTTATAAGAACCACATCTTCTTATATCTATCACCTTCGAACTGCGTTAGAAACTTGCAAAGTTCTCTGAACGTCCGAGTTACTAAGTAAAAAACGTTTCGAACGCGGTATGAATCCATGGAAGGCAAAAGAGTCGCGCCGAAGACATCTGCGCGTCCGTGTCCCGCTCCTAAATGCATCCTCTGCGACAATAACAGGCTTATCTGCGATCGTATCAAATTTCAGTCCTTAATTTCCTCCGCTTTCAAAGTTCTACGTGAGACTTTTCGTCTGTTTCCTTGCTTTCTTCCTTAGGTGACTCCTGTTCGGCTGCTTCTTTGCCTTCCGTTGGCAAACTCTCCTGCGCTTCGGCATCTTTAGGTTTTTCTGCTTCCTCCGTGGTGTTTGTCGCTTCCTGTTTCGGTCTCCATATCTTCGCCTTGTTCAATAGATATTTTACTTCTCGATCCAACAGAGCCATTTTATTCGCTATGTCACGGACCTTATAAGGCACAGGTTCGTGTTTTGCGGTTTCTCGTGTCACTTTTACAATTGTTTCGTGATAAACCTGCAAAATTTTAATTTAATAAACAATTTTTAACTCTTCCTAACTCTAAAATAACATCGATTAAATAAATGTTACTAACCTGAGTATCGTTAATGACTTTTTCAAGTGTTTCCACTTCAATCTGGGTGAATATTTCGTTCGAAACATTAGAGTTGCGAACATTATCCAAGAAATTTCGACTGCCGTTAAGTAACGACACCATTCCTTTCAAAGCCTCCGGACGCTCTCGGTGCTCCATAACTCTTTCGTACAGATGCGAAGTAAGGCCATGAAGTTCAGCGAGTTTTTCTTCGTATGTTTCTGCAGTAGCGTGGAATCCATCTTCGTACAACCATTCAGAGACATCTGTGCAAGCTTTAGAGATCTTTTCAGATTCTTCGGGAGTTGTTGCAGTCGAGTATTCTTCAGTTTGTAATTTCTGCTGGGCGTCGATGACGAAAGATTCCAAATTGTTCAATGCAGTCTCCCGACGAGTTTTCTCTCGGTCAAATTCGTCTAAAGCGTTGATTCTAAAAACAAACATTATTAATAATGTTATTTCTTTCTATCGCACAATTTAAGTAAATAAAATAACTTACTTATTTATTGATTCCACCAACAAGTCTCCGTCGATTGGCTGAGGTCCGACTTTCTTTTCCACAGCTTCGATCGGGTCCTTAATCGTAACAATTTTAGGTTTCTTTTCTGCCTTTTCTGTTTTGTTTTCTTCGGACGGCTTCGTTTCATTCGCTGGCTGTTCTTTTCCTGCGGTTGGAGTCTCGGGCTCTTCCGTCACTGGTTTCGTTTCCTTCGATGGCTTTTCTTCTTCTACTTTTTCAGAACCTTCTTTATCTTCGGAACCTGCAAATGTCAATTGCCAACAATGACGACACAATATTTAATTTAAAAGAAAACCAACAGAAAAGCAATCTCTTATTTCGCAAGCACAAACCTGCAAAGAGTTTACTTATGGTCGAGCCAAGTTTTGATAACGTGCCTTCTTCTTCCTCTTCGATGCGAGTTTTTTCAGAAACTAATTCGACATTCGCTAAAATCAATATTCCGCTGTCGTCCAATGAGAAGTGGGCTTTGATTCCTTTGCTTTCGCCACCTTCGCTCGCATGTTTCTTTAAAGTTTCTGCAACGTTGCTTAAACTCACAACCGAAATGTTTAGACTTCCTACAGCGCTGGAAATCAGAACCAAACGATTAATCGTAATTGTTAAATCTTAAACATGTTACTTTGAAACTTACGCAATTTCTTCCGGTCTTAAATGGTCCAATTCGGCGTAATTTACATAAAATTCAAAATCTTGGTTATGTTTGTTAAACGTAATTATCTTCTTTTGCGGGTATGTATTCATTTTACCAAATAGTGTTCGTTTAATCTGCAAAGACAATTACAAATGTAATCTTATGTTTAAAAACGTAACTCTAGACAATTTTGTAAACGAACCTGTTTTACTTTTCCGTCGACGACTCTATCGAATAAAATTTGAATAGGATATATCACAGAATCTTTCGTAATGAACTTTTTCACTTTAAAACCTTTGCTCAAATCGGCAGCTTTATACACAGCACCCAGAGCTGCAGCTTCGTCAGTATTAATATTCTTGGACAATTCAGTCTTGACGAAAGCAGATAAGTTTTCTTGAACTTTCGGTACTCGAGTTCCAGCGCCGACTAGTACGACTTGCGAAATGATGTCCATTGTCAAACCAGAAGTGTCTAGTGCTGTTTTCACAGGATTTGAAACCCGTTCGAACAAGTCTGTGCAAAGTTCTTCAAATGTTTCTCGAGTTACTGCTAACTTAAAATCTTTTTCGTCGATTAGGCCTTCGATTTGTGCATAGTGTTCGGCATTGGCGCTGAGTACATTCTTTACACGGCCAGCTTCTTTGAAAAGTTTTGCCATAGCCCTTGGATTTTTAAAAACAGAATTTGGGGTCTTTTTCATAGCGTCGAATTCTTTAGCCAAGTATTTCTGTAATCTGATTTGCATCTCGAGTCCTCCGAGAGTTCGGTCGATTCCAACGCCCAGCACGCTGACTTGGGGATGAGTTTCGACGAAACCTCGTTCTTTCGTTTTTACATTTTGATAACCCACGATTGTAGCCGAGGTTGAACTGGCACCCATATCGTAGAACAAAATATAATGTGCAGATTCGTTGATATCTTTGCGATGAAAGATGCCGTAATTCAGCGCAACACCGGTGTAGTCGTTGATCAGTTGCAAAACACGAATTCCGGCTAGGTCTGCCGCTTGCAACATTGCTCTTCGTTCAATCTGATTGAAGAATCCAGGCACTGTTATTACAGCTTCGTTGATCGTTTGACCAGCTGAACTTTCGGCAAATTCTTTCGCTTTGTGTAAAATTTGAGCAACGAGTTCTTCGGGAGTATAAGTTGTATTTCCATCTAATCTAAAGGCAATTGTATTTCGCTCTTCGTTAGCCACAATATCATAGTAGGGGAATCGCTTTTGGTACAGTTGCACCATAGGATTGTCTATTGATTTTCCCAAAAGATCGAGAAGATACGAGAAGCTATTTGGTGGAAAACGAGTGCCTACCACCTGCGCATCCTCTCCGAAAGTACGTTCGCCGTTTCTAAACGAAATTGTTGCTGGCGTTTTCCTCTTCGACTCTTTATTCAGCGCTATTTCCATCGGAACACCAGGCTACAAAGTATATGAATTAAACATGGTGAAATTTAAGAATATGATTTAAAGACTTACCGAAACGATGGCAACTTTCATCCATTCGCTTCCTAAATCTATGCTCATGACGGCTAGACCGCTGCCACCGCTGCAGAGGAGGGAAACTCCAAGCAAGGCGAAAATTACGACGGGGACGTTCTTGAGGGTCGTCATTTCGCTTCTGGAAGGAAAAATATACTGTAAATGTTTTAACTGCTGTCAAATTTGGTTAGGAAGATCAAATTTGCCGGCGACAAAAAAAAAAAGGACCTACCGCTTTGGTGTGCTGCTTTTTTTATGGAATTAAAGCGAAAAGGTGAAATGGTGTCGACAAACAAAACATTTACGCCGATAAATTCACCGGATTGAGAAAACTCAAGCAAAAATTTACAGCATCCGCGATTCACCTGCTTCGTGGTGGCAATATTTGAGCGTGCGAACAGATATGTGTTTGTGTGGCAATTCCTTATTGGACGTTATTTTACCATAGGCGACATCCCATTGGTCCGCGTTGACGAATTAAAATGTATTTCGTGCCCACCGGTGCGCGCGCGTGGAACACCCGAATTTTTCAGCAGTTTCTACGAATTTTCATTTTTTATTCTCATGTGGGCGACATGACACGCAGCAGGTGTCCTACTTTTTAATTCGTGCGTGATAAGAACATTAATTAATGACCTTAGTATCGATAACGAAAGAAATTATGCGTGTTGCATCATTGATTTTTCAAAATTTTGGTTTCCTTGCTGATTTGATTTGAATTGATTTTTCAAAATTTTGGCTTCCTGCAAAATGGTTCAAACTGCGCCATATTTCTTTAAAAATACTAAAGAAATTAATTTAGAATTCTTAATTTCGTCTGGATTGTTATCGAAAACGATTTAAAGAGTTTATAAATTTTGTAGAAACACGAATTTGAAAAATCAATTAATCGTAGTCTAGATTTCTACCTTACCGACTGTTCCATTTAGAATTTATAAAATTTTTAAAAAGAATTTTTGGTAGTTTTTGTTTTCTTTCGTCATTAAAAACCCCAAAGTTTTAATAGACCAATAAATTTTTGAAAATAGTAGATAAAAAAATCATTTCTACAAATTCTATACTCAAAAGATATATTTATATACACAGAGAGAAAAAAAGTGTTAATGGAACCACGAAAAAATAGTAGAATTGATTTTTTAAGGTTAGAGTTTGTATTTGAGGTTATGTACGAACGATTTAACAATTGGAAAATAGTAAAAGGAACAATTTTATTATACCGTTTACCATGGAAATAGTTAATGCAACAATTTTTTCGATTTACGCATTTTACTTTGTGTATTTGTGATTCCTTTTAATCAATTTCAAAGTTTAGAAATATCCCAATAAAATTTCTAAATACAAATAGAAAAAAAATCAATAGAAAAAATAATCTTTTTTATATTTTTAATTACATTTTATTAATGTAATTCAAGAACATTTCACTTACGAAAGAGTCAGAAAAGAAAGAAAGATTTATTTATTTTTATATTAATACTTGGAGACATTCTACAGTTGGATTCGATCTAATTTTGGAAAAGAAATTTCAAAGCTCCTTAAAAAGAATGGAAAAACATTAACAACAAGTTAGCGGCATCAATTACGAGAAGAATATTCTTACTCAGATGTAAATCAAATAATTTCCATCCATAATACCGGTTTTCATTCACTTATACAAATTAATAAACATAAATACAAACTCTGGACCGGGTCCTGACGGCATCCCTGGATCCTTCATAGCTCCAATATTAAATCAGTTAATGGAGCCTCTATATAAAATCTTTAATTATTCCTTATCGTCTGGAGAATTTCCAACGTATTGGAAACATAGTTTTGTTACACCGATATTTAAAAGTGGTGACAGGAATTCCGTCCTAAACTACAGACCGATATCGAGAATTAGTTTCATTCCAAAGCTATTAGATTGTATAGTAACTGGGAAATTGTATGCACTTCTAAAACCATTAATAATCCCTGAACAACATGGTTTCATGACGGGACGCTCTACAGTGTCTAACTTATCTATTTCCTCGCACCATGTAATGACATCCATCTTGGCAAGACAGAGAACCGACGTGATATTCACTGACTTTTCGAAGGCATTCGACACCTTAAATCATGACCGATTAACCCAAAAGTTGTATAACTACGGAATTAGAGACACGCTTTTATCTTGGATAAACTCCTTTCTTATAACTCGAATACAGTCAGTGAAGATCAAAAACTTTGTATCCGATCCTGTGTCTTGTCTGTCCGGGGTTCCTCAAGGATCTCACTTGGGACCATTATTATTTATATTATTTATAAATGATATTGGACCAGTAATCACCTTTTCGAAATTTTTAATATTCGCTGATGATGTCAAATTATTTCATACCATATCCTCGAACCACGATGCCACAAAATTACAGATTGACATTGATAACGTCTCAAATTGGTGTATAAACAACGGACTAAAACTAAATTTATCAAAGTGTAAGAGTATGTCCTTTTATAAAACGCTACTGATTCCTATTTCATCCTACTCAATATTCGGCATAACTTTGGAAAATGTTACCTCTCATAAAGACCTTGGTGTTACGTTCGAACAATCTTTGTCCTTCCATAAACATATTGACCTAATTGTATCTAGAGCCTATAGAATGCTAGGATTTATTAGACGTGCAACTGTCGATTTCCGAACATTAAATCCTATCATTACACTGTATAAAACACTTGTAGTCTCAATTTTGAACTACGCATCACCTATTTGGTCCCCATATTTAGTCTATGAAAAAACAAAAATCGAATCCGTCCACCACAAATTCCTTCGCTATATAGCCTTTAAATCTAATACCCCAATGTCGCTATTTGACCATAATTATTTTCCTATTTCCAAAGTAAATAACCTATATTCTCTACAATCATGCCGTGACTTAAATGATGTAAAATTCGCATTTAATATAGTAACCCATAATATAGATTCCGTCGAACTTACAAACTTAATGGTGGAAAGAAAAACTGCATACAATCTCCGTGATCCGCATACTATTGCTGAGTCTAATCACTCCCTGAATTGGAGCTTCTTCGCTACTATTCCGAGGGTGATTCGTCTCTTCAATAGTCTTCCAATAGCAGCTAGAAGTAGTCCCAATATGGACTCATTCATTAGGAATACTAAGTTCATTCTTAAATTTGAAGCGTGATCCAGACTATGATGTACATAAAATCGAACTTCCATATACATAGATTTTTTTTTCTCTCTTTCTTTTTTAATTTATACCTCACTTAATTGTAAACCATATTTTATAAATGTGATATAACAAACTTTATAAGAATAAGCCATCTACTTTAACATTATGTAAAGGGTCTTCTAAGACCCGTATATTTCAACTAAATAAATAAATAAATAAAATAAAGACCTAATTACAGATTACAAATTCAAACTTTTAAAACTAGAGATACAAGATATTATAGAAGAAATTACGATTTTAAAAGCACAAAAGTTACATGTATGGAGAACAATAATTCAAAAACTACCAGCCTCTATTTACGAAAAATACTTTTTTAATGAAGATATTCAGTTCAATCTCAAATTAAATTACCACAAGTCAAAATTAATAAACAAATTTTACAATCTACAAAAATATTACAACAACAGAAATACAAATAACAAAATTATATAATTATATAATAATAATAAATAAATAACAAATAACAATAGAAATTCTAAAAGAAATTGTCAACATAGTCGGAGTAGGTCAAAAACATTCTTTTCAAAATCAAAATTCCTTCCCAATACCAAAATTCATCCCTTCTATAGAAGAAAAAAAAATTCAAGAACATTTCACTTACGAAAGAGTCAGAAAAGAAAGAAAGATTTGTTTAATTTTATTAATGTAATTATATCCCAGATTCATTTCCTTGTATTAAATGTTCAGTGTTTATAAGAACGAGGTTTAAAAATATTATATTACCAAAGCACTACTTCACAATTGGACAAAGAAGTTTTGAGTATTTTTCAAAAAAATTTTATAATAAGCTATCAAATGAATTGAAAAATTTGAGCGTGAAAGAAAAGTTGCCGAAGAAGAAACTTAAAAGTGCAATTAGTGAAATAATTATAGATTAATATATTGCGGTTGCAAGGGGTGTTATTTGAGGATGTGAATCAAACAGACGTTGGGTATTTCTCCCCTGTTTCTCGATTGAGAAGGTCGTGGAACTCAACTCCGTCCGCAGTACGCGAACTTGACCACATTGGTGCTTTTAAAAAGCAGGTATATGAGCTATGCTCAGTGTATGGTTAATCCAAAAACTTTTCATTTATTTGCTACTGTGTTATCGAGCTCTCAAAGAGACATATTATTATATTATTTTCAAATTTATTGATAAAAATTGAGTAATTTGTACCACCAAATGTCTTTTATATGTATATATGTTAAAGGCTGTATAAGCCGTTGATTCCAAATAAATAAAATAAATAAATAAATAAAAATATATTTTATACTTTCTTTCAAATTAATTGTTAATTAATATATATTTATCTTAATATTTTTAATTTTAAATAAATATAGAAAATATTTTAGTTGTTACAGACACATGAATTTATTGAAAATTAAAATTGAATTATTTAGCAGTTTAAATAAAAAAAAGGGATCTGCATAAACTCTATAAGATTGTACTTAATTTACTTCTAGTCGTCACTTTATTGTAATCGTGTAATCGAGAAAAGGTTCAATTTTATCTTTAACGATAAAAAAACTTAAAAACTTACTGTTGAAAATATTTAATATATAATTAGTATACGTACCTTAATACAGATTAGTAAAATTTCTTTGCTATCATGATTGAGATTTGCACTTTGCTGGACTGATTTATTATTGTCATAGATGCAGAAGAGTTAAATTTAATTTTCTTTAAGTTTCACTAATAACAAATGTTAAAAAAGTGAAGCTAATTTCACACCTGGATGAGAAGTTCATTGCTCGCACAAAACCTGTTCTCTTGTGTTGTGATCTAATTTAGAAGATCGTGTTAATTTGCAATTTATATTAACTTTAAAATAACAAGTGAAAGATTATTAATTATATTCAGGTAAACCTAATTATTTCCAGTATAGAATCCTGAAATTAATTTCTTCGTTCTTATGTTTTAAGAATAAAAACTTTACATTACAATCTGTTTATTTTAGATATATAAATAAGTAAAATAAACTTTGTATTATTAATGTTCTCTTGAAGGAAAACGAAAGTACTTACACACTAAAATGAATCACAGTTAAATGAATATAATGCAACACGTAATTAATAAATAAAAAACATTTATTTGTTACAATAATATGCTTTCAGAAAACAATATTAAAAAACATTTGTCTTAAATGTAAACTTTATTCAATTTAGATATTGCGCCTATCCTATTTAATAACTTAGTCTTTTAGTACTCGACGAATCTGTCAAAAGAAATTCCTAAGAAATAGAAAAGTACATCTATAATATCCGTCGATTTGAACATCGTTTGTTCATTCTGCAGGTATGAAATGCAGTAAATATTTGGTACTGCTTTACCAATGTTCTTCGGAGCGACCGAATTTGTACGTCAATGAACCCAAAAATATGAAGACATTCTGTAAGAAAAGTCCAACTCCAGGCCAGTGATGTTCAACATCTATAAAATTGAATTATATTATTTGATGCATATGTTTTGTTTATTTATAAAGTGTATTTGAATTTGTATATGTGAACATTTTTCTTAACAATATTTACCCATAGCAACAAAGTTAGCGAATAAAATCCAGCAGGCGGCGATCACTGCTGCAAATCCCATCACAAAGCCAACAAAGAGCCATCCTCTCGCACCCCTTGCTCCCAAGCATCCGCCATTGTACGCATCACCTTGTATCTGAGCATTCGTTACGGAATTTACCCTATGTGCAAAAGAAAAAGAATTAAAACATGTCTGAATTACCAATTACTTTGTGGATATAAATGTGATCTAATAAATGCTTCACCGATCTGGGCACCGTTCTACAAAAATAGCATCGCTAGAATAGAAAAATCACAGCACAGTTTACCTCGCATATAAATCAGGGAACCCAATGAGGTTCAATGAACACAACTATTCTACGATTGCAGTCAAATTTAATATACCATCTCTACAATCTGTGAGACGTGCAGATGATCTTATTACCATCTTCAAACTCATCAGGAAAATGATGGACTGTCAACCATTCTACGATAAACTACCTTTTGCTGAGCGAAACTACCACGCATTGAGAACCACATATCCCTTTTATTTACCATTTAGTTCTAAAAACTACATTAGAAATGCACCATTATACCGAATGTGTTCCTTAGTAAACTCCTTATTTGATTATAATTCAAACATTCAACTGTTTAACACATCCATTTTCGGAAATATTATTATTAATAGTATTAAACACGCGTTTTATGAGTTTAATTGACATTATGTTTTTAATATTATTATTATTCTTGTTACATTTAACTATATATTGTATTTTTTTCTCTTACTAATTACTGTTGCTTATGCGGATATATATTTTAAAATTTGTTGTATAAAAGGCATAACCCGTCTATAAATAAATAAATAAATAAATAAATAAACAAATAAATAAGTAAAATGTGGTAAAAAAGAAAAATTATCCGAGTCAGATAACTTTTTTAATAAAAACAGCAGATTATGGTCCGTTTTTAACAATAACAATGGGCGGAATTCGAAACATGCTAGTCTTTGTAAGAGGCGTCGATGTGATGTTGATTTTGGAGTATTGGAATGAATTCAACATTAATTTTTACACTATGCAGCTTTCAAAATGAATAAACAAATGTATCCTTTTTCTCATAACTATAGTACGATCACAATTGAATTGAATATACCATCTCTAAAATTCAAATTTCTACTCTCTGACCTTATTTTCTTACACAAAATGGTACGTTTTGCTATTTGTGGTGTATGTAGATAAAGCAACACTAAAAAGATATACATTGTAATTTATTTATTCTTCAGCACGCTGTCTTCTATAATTGTTCGGAGCACTAGTATATAGAGGTAGATTGAGAGCTCTACATAATCTGACGAGCGATGCTTCGAAATATTGGAACGATTTGAACGGTGACTACGATAATCAATGCGGAATTCAGAAAGTGTAAAATACACTATTGATTGTCTGTTTTTATTAAATAAAATTCAGCGGTATAGTAATTATAATAATGCTAGAAACCCTAACATCTCTACTTTAAGCGTACCATGTACGAATAACAGTCAAAATGCGCCTATACATTTGATATAGTTTACACACATAGATTATGTAATTTAACAAATTCAATTGTACTGAACATTAACATAATTGAGGATTGTTTACCAAAGAAAAGTTAAGTCACTTGTTTATAAGTTTAATTCAGTGTGTACTATTATTAAACGAAGTCATCAAAATTAATTAATATCTAATATTTTTGTAAAAGAGTTCTCCTGTTGATTAAATAAATAAATAAAAAGAAATAAGTAATAGTTATACATAATTAATACTGCTGTAGTATTGGTTTTTTCAATCTTTATCATTTATTTTCGTCGATTTATACAAATATTTTTCATTATTAGTTATAAACTTTACATATCATATTTTTACAATAAAAATTTTATTTTATTATGTCGTCCCTGAAAAGGAAAACGTGGCAAAAGCGCTTGAATATATCTTCTAATCATTCGGTGATCATATATTTTTAAAATTTTGGCAAAGGAATTTAATGTGCCCTCCATTAAATCTATTCATAATCGATTTGATTTAATCAATACTTTTAAAATAATTAAGGGTATCATTAAGTGTACCGTATTGAGACAGTCCTTTCCTTTACGTCAGATTTCTTACAGCATTCGTTCACAGAGGTTATTAATTGAGGAGGTTAATCGATCGGATATCGGGTATTATGCTCCTCTAACTCGGTTGCGGAGAGCATGGAACTCACTTTTGCCTGATGTTCGAGAACTGGAGTCACTATCGATATTTAAATCTCGAATTTTTCTAATGTTTTCCACATTTGGATGAATTTTTTATTTTTTATTTTATGTTAATTACATATTTATAGGTAGCGATTTAATTGGTTATCTTATTTTTCTACTGTATTATTAAGTTTCACCTAATATTGTTATTGTATTTTTTATGTAATAGGCTTTTTGCCGTTGATTCTAAATAAATAAATAAATAAATTCGTAACGAATTCATTATTAAATGATTGATATACATGTGATTTTTGACAAAGATCTGACTTTCTAAAGTTTTGTTATTAAAATCAAAATGTCATTTTACACTGCATTACATGCATTACTGTGCAATTCCGTGAAAATCAGCGTTACTTTAATATTTTTTTTCTCATTAGTTACTTCGGTAACAGGGTCTGAAACTTTGCAGGATGACGAGTAGGGTCATTAACTAGAATATACAATTTTTTTATGCAATTCTGTCGTTGATCAATTTTTGTTCGAGCCACCTTAAATACTTCATATGTGGTAGTTTTCAAGGTAATTTTGTTTTCTCCAGTTTTTCTCTTTTGTAAGAATTTTTATATCAATGTCGTATCCAGTTTCTAGTCTATATTGAGTTGGACTACTAAACTATTTCTGTACTGTTTGTTAAGTCGTATTTTGACTGGTCTGTCTAATGTATGACTTTTTGCAGTAAAGACGAGGAACTTTATAGATCCCTCTGCTTCATTTTTCAAGAGATAATTTATCCTTCTCAGTTTTAATTTGTGTAATATTTGTTTTAAAAGAAGTTGAAACTAGTCGTATATTTTTATTTTTGAAAATTTCGGAAAGGTGTTCAGAAAGTCCTTTAATATAAGGACTATTAATTATTTTTATTATGTTTTCTGTTATTTTGGTTCAAATTATTATGTGTTGTTGAATTTAGAACTTTTAAACGTTTTTTAGTAATTTGATCAATAAATTGTAATGGGTATAGATTTTGTAATATATGTTTGTATTTTTAAACGTGTTTTTAAAAATTAATTTATTCCAACCTTTCTACAATCAACGGCAAATCAAGTAAATTTTGAGTTATTTTATAAATTCATATAATCTATGTTAGGAATACTCTTTATTTATTAGTACGTGAACGGGCGTTAACGTCCTTAAATATAAATAACCATAATCATTACTTACAACTTTAAGATCAGATGCTTATAATTATGAATCCTTAAAAAAGAAATTGGCAAAATTTATTTATATAATTTGTTTTTTCTTAAATTTACTAATGTTTTATTTTACTTTTTACATATTTTTTATAGTATTTTTTATTCTTGTTATTGTTTTTCTTTTTTCTTTTTTATACTCAGACACCAGGGTGCTTTTTAAACCGATTTAACCTAAAGGTTCTGGGATTTTCTTGTTGATTTCGATTCCAGATCATTAGTACCTCATTTTTCGACAAAAAAGAAAATCTTCTGTGGAGCCGTTTTTGAAAAATGTCGATTTAAAAATTCAAAATGACGAAAAGTCAACTTTTTTCAAGAAATATTCATTTGAGAAATAATTTCGTCAGATGGAATTTGTAGATATTAAAAAAAGACATCTTTTGTATTTGTGTAATTGTTCTCTATAATCAATAGTTTATGAGAAAAACGAAAAAAAGTAACTTTTTACAAGTGTTTTTCATTTTTTAACTGATTTTTTATAGGATACATATCTTTTTTCTTTTGTAAACATAGTAGGCACACTTTAAGTCTCGACTTTTAAACATTTTCACTATTCAGCTCACAATAACAGGTTTAATTTAATTAAGTTAAGTTTTAAAGTTATAATGATAGTTTTTATTTTAAAACGTTTCATGAAACCTGTTAAGATTGCGGCTACCAATTGTTTTGATCAAAATGTAAAGCATACCAACCTTGGCAATAATAAAGTATCTACTATATTGTCACACAGAGTAAAAAAACTAGTGAAAAGTGTAAAGTGAAAAAAACTTAACAATACACGTATAAAATTGGTTTTCTCTCACTTTTCTCCTAAACTATTAATTGTAGAGAAAATTGATACAGACAAAAGAAATCCTTTTTTTTAATGTCTACAAATTTAATCTTTTGAGATTTTTTCTCAAATGAATATTTCTTCCAGAAAAGTTGACTTAATTTAATTTTTTAATTTTTAAATCGACATTTTTCAAAAACGGCTCCACAGAAGATTTTTGTTTTTGCCGAAAAATGATGTATTAATGATCTGGAATTGAAATCAACAAGAAAACGTCCTTAAATATAAATAACCATAATTATTTAATTTAATTTGTTGATAAACAACAATCATAATTTCTTAACCGCTTTTATATAATATAATTTTCGATTTTATTTCTCGGTAAACACGGTTCTAGGACGTAAATAATTAAAATAAAATAATAAACGAGCTTGGATATAAGCTACTAAAATGCAAAATGAGTGTTTACCAAGAAATAAACTCGAAAATTATATTATATAAAAGCTGTTAAGAAATTATGATTGTTGTTTATCAACAAATTAAATTAAATGTATTACTGGATTCTAAGATAGATATACACTGTGTAATAACATTAAACTACCGTATATAGTTATACCTATCTCTTATACTTTTTTTAAAATATCCTTCAATTTTAAATAAAGTTAAAATTTCCTTTAAATTTATAAAACGTATAAGACAGGGTCTTCCACGGAAGATCTGGACCGAAACGTTCACTTTTACAAACAATAGGCATTCTTATTTCTAAAGTTACCGTTAGAGGGATTCCGAAATTACGAGGAGACGGTAACATACAAAACTCTGGCTTCGTTCAATAATTTTGCATTTTGCATTTTAGTAGCTTATATTCAAGCTCGTTTATTATTTTATTTTAATTATTTACGTCCTAGAACCGTGTTAAACCATAATTATTACCTACAACTTTAAGGTCAGATGCTTATAATTATGAATCCTTAAAAAAGAAATTGGCAAAATGGTTAAGAGAGACAAATGTCTCAAAATTACGGAAACTAGTATTTATATAATTTGTTTTTTCTTCAATTTACTATTGTTTTATTTTACTTTTTATATATTTTTTTATAGTATTTTTAATCTTGTTATTTTTTGTTTTTTTATACTCAGATACTTTTGCGGTTTTTTGTATCGATATGGTTATATGTGCTTCATGTAAATATTGTACAAGAAAGAGGTCTGAATAAATATTATTGTTATAATGCTGGTGATGCTTGTCATATATAAAAGAAAATATAAATTTAAATAACATTGTAATTTGTTATAATTCGTTAAATAATATTATATTCTACTTATTTTTTACTAAACTAAATAAAATTACACAAGAAGAAGAAATGTAAGTGACATACGAAAGGAAACATGTAATTTCAAATGTAAATAACAGCATTTATGTCTGATAGTAATTATAATAAAATATCCAACATACAACTTTACGTGATTATTGTATTTATGAGTAAAATTATACATTTCGCACTATTTAAATAAATTATCGATATCGTAAAGTGTAATACTTACATAAAAAGTGATATAGTTCCAAAAACTCCGCACACATGGTATGCACCTACCATTTCGGTAGGGTATTTTGCATGAGCATCGATCATGAACCACCATCCCAAAAAGAACTGTAAATAAATAATGTGACGATAAGCAAAAAACTTTTGATAACTCGTATCTTAATATAACCTCAAAATTTAAAATTGTCCACAAATAATAAAAGAAATTATAAGTATTATAAGAATTAATGAATTTTGTAACAATTAGAAAAAACACGTGTACGAAATAACTTAATGACTTATAATTAGTAAAATGCAAATATACAAAACGAAAATGACGTACTAAAGTTCCGGCAAGCATTGAAGCCAAAGCATTACGCCTTTCTCCTCCAGCAAACCAGAGGCAACTTGGAATTTGTAGAGATTCAAAACACGTAGTCATTTTCGATATTTTTCACAAATAGAATTTCGCTAAAATCAATTTTTCGGACTCTTCTTCGTCAACAAAGGGAAATTTGACAGTTGTGACGTACCATAAACTAATGAAATTGAATGATAGGTAGACGAACACGTGATCATGTTGATAACATTGATTCCTAACTTAAAACACGTGTTTATCATAAAATTTTTTAAAATTTACTACGAAATTAACTAATGGGTAATTACATACGTTAAGTAAATAAGCCATATAAATTCTATTAAATCACCAAATATTTACAAAAAACATCGATGTTGCTGCTTGCGGCGTGTCTCTCTACCGATCAGATGGGAATTTCTTTACCGATCGAAGGTAACAGGAAAGAAAAGATTATTTATGAGAATCTGGCGGATATAAATTCGATTAAATCAGAAAATATGTACAAAAAACACATCGATATTGCGGCGTATCTCTCTACTGATACGAGTGGGAATTTCTTTACCGATCGAAGGTAACAGGAGAGAAGATTTTTGCACATTTGTGACAAGAATCAGCTGTTGAGGAGGCCAAGACGCCTATCCTGACATTGCAGACATCAAACCAAACTACCAGATAGATTCTGGTTCACAAAAATGTCTTTGAAAATCGGGCAGCGTGTGGAAGTGTCCGGGAAAGAGTGTCAAGGTTCAATAGCCTACATCGGACACCCTTCTTTCGCAGCTGGAAAATGGATCGGAGTCATCCTCGATGAACCAAAAGGAAAAAATAATGGTACCATTAAAGGCCAGTCCTATTTCAAGGTACACATTACAAATTTGCAATTATCTGCAGAAGTTCAGTATTTTAATGCTATATTTTTGTAGTGTTCGGAGAATCATGGCATGTTTGTACGACAAACGCAGCTCATCTTTCTCGATGATGCTGGCAATCGAATTGAACCTATTAGTCCTTCTGCTGGAGGCGGTGCAACCGGTCCGGACGATGCAGGTGCGGCTCGAGCGAGAAGTAGACTGAGCAGGTAAAAATTGATAATTTCTCAGAAAATTCTGAATCGAAATTAAAACAAAGTAGTCTGAGAGTATTAATAGTAAAGCGGAAATATTCTGATATAAAACTCCTGCAAATCCAGTTGAAGTAAATAAATTACTGCTTTCACGCTAGTGCCAGTGCGCATCGTAGGAATGAGCCAACTGCGTAAGTATTTCTTAGTTTAGTTTTCGTGTACCTGTGTCAGTCTGATAAAAAGCAGCTAACGATTAACTATGCAAATGTCTATGCTGTTTTAAAAGGGGACGAAGGAAACCTGTTCCAGTACAAGGCGCACGCCAAACCGAAATGTTATCGGGGTAAGGCGTAGTGGAAGGGAGTGACACATTATATGTGCTGATTGTCATTGTATCACTATGCTTTACGTTATGTTTTTAAGGGGTGGAGGAAGTCAGAATTTAGCCCCTTGATATTGCAAACTTACATATAAAATATTGTAATTTGGAACAAATTTCCTTCCAAAATTATGGTATTTAGCTAAAAATTAAAACCGTTTCGTCCTGAAATGCCGTAAATTTTGACTTCTTTTCATCAGGTGCTTTCTTAGGGAAAAAATCACTCAATCGTTTTGATATAACCCTACCTATTGTATTTTTTCTCGAACTTTCTAAATCCGGTTTCAGATTGACCATATCTGCTGCCATTTTTTTACTATGGCGGTTTAAACATAAAAAAAGTGTGAATTTTAAAAAAATTTCTTCAAATAATCGTATTTTTGAACAGGAAACCGTGTTCGGAACAAGCTAAGTCTCTGTATCTGGTGGTGCAATTAGTTACACTAAAAGATAGGATGGTTATTAATTCTCCATTCAAAATGGCGACTTCAAAATGGCGGTTATCAGTCAAAATTTTGTTGAAAAATTTCTGGACGATCTAACTCGAAAGCTACGAGCTTTTTAAAAAAAATGTTGAGAATGAAAAGTTCTTAGAATTCATTGAGAAATATAGTGGAATTTTTTTCAGATTTTTTAAACGAAGTTTTGAGAAATTTTTTCCAAAATTTTTTTCAAAATTGTAATTTATTTACGAAAAATTTTGAACAAAATTTAGTGCATTCTCTGGAAAATTCTAAGAGTTTTTTGTTCTTTGCAATTCTTTCCAAAAGTTGATAGTTTTCGAGGAAATGAATTTCAAATATTATAGTTTAAGATTTTTTTTTTTCGAAAACTATCAACTTTTGGGAAAAAACTCTTAGAATTCATCAGAGAATACACTGAATATTATTCAGAATTTTTCGAAAAAAAAATTACAATTTTAAAAAGAATTTTTAAAAAAATTTTTAAAAAATTCACTTAAAAAATCTGAAAAAAATCCACTATATTTCTCGGAGAATTCTAAGAATTTTGTATTCTTAGCATTTTTTAAAACAAGCTCATAATTGTTCAGTTAGAGCGTCCAGAAATTTTTCAACAAAATGTTCACTGAGGTCCGCCGTTTTGAATCCGCCATTTTGAATGGTGAATTAATAACCATCCTATCTTTTAGTATAACTATTTACTCCACCAGATACAGAGATTTAACTTGATTCGAAAACGGTTTCCTGTTCAAAAATACGATTATTTGAACAAATTTTTTCAAAATTCACGATTTTTTTATGTTTAAACCACCATAGTAAAAAAATGGCGGCAGATATGGTCAATCTGAAAGCGGATTTAGAAAGTTCGAGAAAAAATACAATAGGTATGGTTATATTAAAAAGATTGAGTGACTTTCTGTTTGAGAAAGCACCTGATGAAAAGAAGTAAAAATTTAGAGCATTTCAGGACGAAACGGGTTAACACATCCATACGAGAGATAATTTAAAATCATAAAAAATATATACACAAATTTTTTTGTTGAAAAATATTCAAAATTGGTAAACTAGTTCAATTTTTGAGGTTTTATTTTCTGATTTTTAATGTAATATACAACTTTCTAGCCCCGAAAAATAGAGTATAATACTATTTTCAATAACTTTTCGTGTGATTACACCGGACCACAAAAAAAACTTATTTCATGTGCAAGAAACGCAACTAGGTTTTTCTTATAGATTTTTGGCCGCTTAATCTGAATTTGGGGACAGAATTGGTCCTACACGTCTGAGTTTTCTTATATGTGAGGTTTAAAGTGCGAAAAATTGCTTTTTTCAGGAAAATTTACACATTTACTGCAAGAAAAAAATTTTAAGCTGTACAATGGAACAAGACTAGGTAATTCGTATGGATTTTCGGTTGCTCATCCGAATCCAGGGTCCAGAATTTGTTCAACTTGTTTACATTTTTTTATGTTTGAGGTTAGATTGCGAAAAAACTGCTTTTTGGACATATTTACATTTTTTTAGATTCAGTGCACGGAGAGACTTTTCATACGAATATTTCTAAAATTCTGTTTCGAAAATTGCTATAAAACGTAAGAATTTAGGGGTAATCGGATTTTTTAAAATCGGATGTAAGATTCGTAAACTCATGAAAAAGTTCTTCGCGCTATAAACCTCAAATATTAAAAATCTCAGACGCGATGGGCGAATAATATGCCTGAATTCACATTAAGTGGCCGAAAATCTCTAAGAATCACCTACTCTTGTTTCATTTACGACTAAAATTTTGTTTTTTACAATTAATGTGTGAATTTTTTGGAAAAAAAAAACAATTTTTTGCACTTTAAACCTCAAATATAAGAAAAACTCTTCGTCGGTTATAATTCATACAATTTATGTATGTTACGTAAATTGTCAAACTTTTTTGGTTTACTATAGTAAATTTCTACTGGGGATCTTTTCAAAAATAAAAAAATGTTCCATTACAAGATCATTTGTGGTTTTTTTTACCAAAATCAATGACTTTGTTGCCGCACCTGCTCCGTCGTAATTTCATCGGGTCAACTACTATCGAAACTCACTATAATATTTGTAATTTTTTTACGTTTCACTTTATCGTTTATTTTCTGTAAAAGAATATTCCTACTCATACCCAATACAATCATTCGTTGCTTTTTATGCCTTAGAATTTATTCTCATAGTTGATATTTATGCTTTCATTCAATGTCGTGAACTTCGTTGGAATTTTCATTGATCTACAGTACTCCTTCTCTTATTCTAATTTATCTAGTCAGGCAAGATGGCGACCTTCTTCTCTTATTCTAATTTTCTCCTCTCTCCCACTAAACGTTTGTTGTCTCGCTTTTCCTCTCTCATTCTCTTTCGCAAAGCATGCGCAGTTATATGTCATATGTGCTTCTAAGGAAAGTAGTAAATGCAGTGGGGAGAACGCGTGAGGGGAAATATTATAATAAAAGAAGAGAAAAAATTAGAATAAGGGAAGGACTACTGTATTTGGTACAGTGGCCCTCCCCTTATTTTAACTTTTCGAGTCAAGGAAGATGGCGGTTTCTTTCCTTATTTTACCACTTCCCCTCATCCCCACCACTGGCAGTATGAGAGAATAAAAACAGAGAAAGGAGATGTAGTGGCGTCTTTCTTCACCTGTATGCGCAAGCGCAAACAGCAGTCCGCACTCTTAATACTTTCAAATGGCGAATGGTGGGGGAACTCGCGAGGTGAAGAAGTTAACATAAGAGACGAAAGAAAGTTAAAATAAAGGACGCAGTTAAAATAATAGGAGTTAAAATAAGAGGAGGGCCACTGTAGTTCGTTCGCATAATTTATAACGAAAGTATTACCTTCAGAAATATCGAGATTTTGTGTAGGTTGAACACTAGTTATTGCCTTTTTGACGATTGTTTTTCATATGATGTATATTCACGTTGTTTTATATAACGTACAGTAGGACCTCTCTTATTCTAATTGCCTTTCTTATTCTAATTGTCCAGCCTCTCTTATTCTAATCGTTCCCCCGCATGTCTTCTCCCACTATCACACGAAAAGTAAACGAAAAATATTGTCCACGAATCACAAGCTCGCAAACAAAGTAAGTGGGGGTAAGGGGAAAATTAGAATAAGTGAGGTCGGCGTCATCTTGAAAAACTTTACTAATTAGAATAAGAGAGGTCCTACTGTATTGAGCCGGTATAATACTTCATCGGCCTACAACATTGAAGAAAATTTGGTTATAAAAATGCCTCGACGAAAAAGATCAAAGTGTTTCGACGATTTAGTAGCTAAATAGGAACCCCTATCAACAAACTGTACTTCATTAAATTGCTTCCTCTTTATGAAAGACTAACTGACGAATCATTACTTTTACGGCGTTCTCGATGTCTCACACAAAATGCCAATGAAAGTTTCCATAGTGTCATTTGGAGTAGATGCCCAAAAGAAAAATTTGTTTTTAGAACAAGAATAAAAATTACAACTTCCATTTCAATTTGTGAATACAATCTCGGAAAACAACGAACTATAACTGAAATTATGAAGCAATTAGGATTGGTAATAGGTGAAACTACCTTATCAAACTACCAGAAACTATGACGAAACTAGACTAGCAAGAGGACTAGAAAAGGCAACAGAAAGATTCAAAAATGCCAGACGTATTATGGCATTGACGTAAAGCAGAGAATGAGGGGTTAATGTATGGCCCAGGAATGTTTTAATAACTAGTTTTGTATATAATTGTAAATAATTTTTGATACGTACATACATGTATGTATGTAGAAAACATAATTAATTAAAAATTAATAATACTGATAAGTAGTAGTAGAAATATTACTTACATATGACAACCATACGAAAGTTTATTGAAAATAGTAATATACTCAATTTTTCGGGGTTAAAAAGTCGTTTATTGCATGAAAAATACGGAAAAAATCTTAAAAATTGAACTAGTCCGCCAGTTTTGAATATTTTTCAACAAACAAGTTTTTGCATATATTTTTTACGATTTTGAATGAAATGTGACAAATTTTTTTTTGTAATTTTTAGCTAAATACCATAATTTTGGAAGGAGATTTGTACCAAATTACAATATTTATAAATATGTAAGTTTGCAATATCAAAGGGCTAAATTCTGGCTTCCTCCCCCCCTTTAAGGCCACTCTTTTCCTGCAAATTGATGTTACACATTTACTCTACACAGACTTCATAATAAACACTTTTCATCCTACATAACTCGCAAATTACAGGACGGAATATTGTGAACGAGAGTCAAAGTTGCACGCTTTGCACACTTGACATTTGTACGCAGTTTCGACTAATAATTGTGAATTAAAAACAAATTATAAAAATATTTTCCTTTCTGTGATTTGCAGCTCACGTTTGTCCAGTGCTGGTAGTAGAAGTCATCTTGCAGCTCCAAGTACTGAGAACATTCCAACTTTATACGAACGCAAAGATGCGGGGGAATCCCATATTCCTGCACCAACCAGAGAAAAACGGCCATCTTTCATTGAGGTAAATTTAGATCGATAATAAAAAATATTAATTTTGTACCGAAATTATCACAGGGACCAATTGAATTTTTGTAAAATTACTCAATGACGCAGAGTTTGTTGAAAGCAAACGCTACTTTATGCTTTCAAAATGGTATGGATTGCCATGTTTCAGAAATCATCGAATGCTCTTCCAGACAAATCGCCCAAGAACCAAGGCAAACGCGTTAATGTAATTGATATTCAATAATTCCACGATTTCTGTTAACTCACTATTTTAATTTTCTATTTAGCGACATTTTGCCTGGCATATGGATGTTTTCGTCTTACATACTCGCTGACATTCTTCACTGTATTTCCTGTGTACTCATCGATAACTTTTAATACTCATTTTTAGTCTAATAATCTGAGTTAACATATTTTAAATTTTCCATGTTCATTTTTGTTCATTATAAACCTCATAGTTGGCTTCGTATGTCTTTTGTTTATGCGACATGTTGTAACGAACTTATATAAAATATATTTTGTATTTCTTTGATATTTTTACTAGCACTGTAAAAGAGTTACTTAATTATAAAGCTTATAATTGTCCACTGATGTTGAAAAGTATATATTCTTGCTTAATTAACGAGTAATGCATTATAAGGGAACATCCATAAAGTATGCTACCAATTTTTAGGTACTTCTGTCTCTTTCAAATTCCTTGCCGATCTTTTTTATAGGAAATTTCGTGTACACGTATACGAAAGTCCACAAAAGTTCACGAGATTAGGTACAGTTAAAGTACAGAAATCTTTTATTTGGGCATATTTAACCCTTAAAGCGACACCCTATATAAAAATAATACAAAGCGCCATGTGGGGTCGTAGGAGACCCCAATCCGAAGATAATATCGTCCTGCGCGGACAGTTTTCGTTATTTCGTCTCAACAAAATTACTGGATACTCTACAAGTATCACTTTACCGCGTAGATAAGTTATCTTGATAAAAAAATTATTGGTGCTCGTTATAAAAAATGAAATAAAAAAGTGACGTTTTTCACAAAAAAAAAATCGTAACAATTTTCAATATTTTGTCCTGAAAATTTAACTTGTGCCTTTTGAAATGTAGCTCTTTAAGATAAAAAATGCTGTAAAAGTGCAGCTTTAGAAGGGGAAAAAATGTAATATTTATGTGTGGGGTCTCCCAGTACCCCCAGGGCGCTTTAAGGGTTAATATTAAAATATAGAATTAGAATATAATGTATTCTTTTGTTGAAGTTACTACCCCTAAATTAGTAATGTTTATGGGTGTTGCCCAAGCCAAATTAATCATTAAATTATTGTAATTACAGGTAAATATTTTGCATATACTTATTCTACTTATATTAACTGGGATTGAATATTAACTTTCTTAAATATACTTTTTAAAAGTTGTGTTAATGCAATATTGATTGTTGATTAATGTAACACGAAGTTGTAAAAAAACAAATCTAGGATAAAGTTGTTCACTTTGATTGTGTTATTTAGCCCGGAATTGTGGAAACTTTGAAACCACAATTCATTTCTGAACCGTCAGTTGGACCACCTATGATAACCAGTTCGATGGAAGAAAAACTGTCTAATATGCAGTTAACTACAGAAAACGAAAATTTAAAAGCTCAGGTTGGCCAATACTTTCATTATTAATTTACTTTTATATATGAGCTTTTAATATAATTGTTTATGTACGAACTCAGGTACGAGATCTCACGGAAAAAGTAGAAGTTTTAAGAATGAAACGAATGCAGGATAAAGAACGGATGAAAGAATTTGAAAAGACAAGGATTCAATTGGATCAACTCGTAGAATTTAAAACCAAAGTTATGGAAAGTCAGGTATGATTTCGAAATATTTTTTCTTTAATAGAACACTATTGTCACTATTTATTAGAATCGAAATATAAAATATATAAAATAGTAATATCTAATTAACAACAAAATTATATTGATTTATAATGATATTAGTAACGTATCAACATCTGAGAAATTATGTGGCCTATCTGAATTGTCATTCTGAAATTTCAACATTCTGAAAGCACGACTCTCGTGTTTAGCCGGAACCTAACAACAAACATTTTGCCTAACCAACGAGAAATAAATAGAGCAAATAGCCTACTTCTGGATGCTCTTCCAGAGGACTGTGACCTATGACAAGTCAATTGTGCCGTTTATGAGGTTGCGAGTGATCTGGTGACTCCATGAAATCTGTTAAAGGAATCAGGGAGCCGACAGATTACTAAACGCATATCTCAATTGAATGGCAAAATTTGATTGACATGGAAACTCGCTTCCTGAATTCAGTGTGTGATTGACTATACAACATCTGGTCATTCATTTACGGATAAAGTCAAAACGTTTCCACATCAACTGCAGATGTACATCAACTGAGACCGAGTGTTTTATCTTCGCATGCCAGGGTGGGGTATTGAAAATTTCAATACTTCTGAATGCTGTTTCTTAATCCTTGTAAAAGTATTAGAAAGTATACAATACAAAGAATTTGAATGCTTCTGAATTCTTCGCTGTGTAATAGGATTCTTCCCCCGTTTATACAAAAAAAATATTTTTTTTTCCAACTTTTAACTTTTAATAATTTAATTTCACGGTTTTTTATATTTCTTTTATTATTATAAATTAATTATATTAAGAAAATCTGTTCTCATGCGGTCACCTATCGGATTGTAGTCCACAGCGTATGATAACTTGAAATTACTACAAGGGTGCAATGCTGACCTCTGGTCTACCACTGTCAAACCCTATTTTAATCCTAATTTAATATTTATGTACACGTAACGCATAGTTTTAAAGTCTTACTGCTTTTTTTTTGGTATTTTTGACCCCCCTCCCATCCGTACACAACTTTTGCCGCCATTTTAATCATACACTTTACATAGGTCGTAGTTCCTGACTTACCCCCAAATAGTAACGTAGTTTATGGACGACCACTAAGCGGAATTATTACAATAATATCATTCAAAAGTTTCTGGATTGGGAATAATTGAAAAAGTTTCACAGAAATACTTCTAGAAGCATTAGGAAGCATTCCCAAGTTCGTGGATTGAGTATTATTGAGGATATCTCAGTGAGTCATTTTGGAAGCATTAGGAAACATTAACTGACTTCCATTTCGCAGGAAGTATTCAGAATGTTAGAAAACATACATGTCAATGCTTCATTCAGAATAGAGAAGTATGGGCTTTATAATTATTATGTTGAAGCATTGAGAAGCATTCAAAAGTAAAGTGGTCAATTCTTGTAATAAGATTTGGAATGATTGACGATAGGAAAGTATTGATGGTGATCAACAAATAGGATTCAAAATTCAAAAATGAATACGTCTCATTGCTTCTCAATCATTCTTCGTTTGCTGGGCATACATTCAACGTCACATTGTGCCTCTCCGAGTACTGTATTATCATCTCCGCAGCACCTTTGGTACTGACGCGACCCCCGTTTTGCCGTACGTCTCCGCTGATATTGAATCCGTAGTCGGGAATGAGTCGTGCCGAATATACTGGAATTACTCATTTGTGACGAGCAGGCAAACATCAGCCAATAAGCCTGTCATCATCCTGGTTGACTTCGATGAAAAATCCATCTTCATCGAGTTTTCTGCAGCAGCAGAGACAAACATAGTCAGTAAAGAGAACGAAAAACGGATGAAATATCAGGAGCTCCTGTTCGAAATTCGCAAGTTGTATCGAGGATTCAAAATCAAGCTCGTCCTGCTAATAATTGGAGTTCTAGGAGGAATGAGACCAACTTTCTTCGAAAACATCAAAAGCATTCCGGACTTCTATCAACATGCAAACTCCATCGCAGGCCGAATGCAGAAAGCAGTGCTGCTGGGATCTCTTCGTCTGCTGAGATCACACGAGATCCTGTAATCACTAACCCGATGGTAGATGGAGTGGTTACATTTACGAAATGGCCCGGTGCACTCTGCAGCGGTGAAGATGCATATCGGAGCCACTTTTCAGCTGCAGACTGCACAGGTTGATTATGGAGGGCCAAGGGGAGTTAGGGTTTTAGTACGTAAACCTTGCCCTTAACATCAAGGGTAAGGGAGTTCTACGCAAGGGAGGTTATACAACATCAACCCTCTATGGCGCCTAATGCATGACCTCCTTCCGTCAAAAAAACGTATTACGTCAGGTTTTTTTACTTTTCCTGAACACTTGCTGTGATAGTAAAGTGGATGATTGCTTTCTGATTCTTCTAGAAATATTTTGTGAGAATTCACAATCATGTGAATACTTCATAATTATTAGGGAAACTTATAACCGCCGTTGCCACATTCGCAGTCCTCTCTATGGTCGTTCTCGTTATAAAAATGTATTTTTATTTCATCAAAAAGAATGGCGGCTTCAAGTATATTTATATGTACTGTTATGCAATAATATTGCATGTGACATAATATTATGTGCAGGTATATCCGGGAACCTTTTTTTTTTGACATTGTCGTGCATAATTATTCATTTTCAAGCATTAATTTTGAGCTGTAATTAAATTTGTAATAAATGTAAATTAAGGTATTATAATGCATCATTGAAACAGTACAAATCCAATGACTAAGCCATATTATATTGTAGGATATTACAGTATTTAATATGATCTATGGCGACTATTTCAAAATATTCCAAGAGTTTTTTAACAATTTTGTATTAAAACAAAATGATGCAATTAAACTAACAAGTTTCTTTGTTATGAATAGTTTCATTGAATTGTTCTTCTTTTTTTTAGAAGAATGATTTAAATCATGAAAAATATTTATTAATTTATTTTAAATTCTTCTACTTACTACAAAACATATATTCACTATCTATTCAGTAATAAGAAATCATAATAATTTATCTTTATTAGTCAACAAAATAAATATCAAAATACACAATCGCAACCCAATGGCACAGCTAAAAAGAGCCGTTTTACAGACAGACCTTAATAGCATACTAACTTTTGTTTAAGAAATATCACGATGTAAACAAAAATTTAATACGATAGTAGAGGGATAAATCATGCCTTTTTGGAGAGAAAATTCACTCTTTTAGCCATTTTTCTTCGAATAAAACATATTTACCTCTGAAAAATACACGCTTTCCTAATAGCATTCACAGTCGTTCATGTTAAATTTACAACGATGTCAAATTTCTAACCTCAAATCTGGATCTTTCGTCACATATATGCAAGCTCTGTTATTATTAATGCATTTATCTTAATTTAGAAATTCTAAACTAATAAATTAATTTATCGTTCGGTGGTATTAAATACATTATAAAGTAATGAATCTATCGGTAATCAGAACCAAATGTGACCGAGTTTTCAAATACTTTTTCAAACTCTTTTAATATTGTACACTCAGCAAAGTTTTCGGATTCATTTACTGGAAACCCAAGTTGTTTTAGCCGTAGCGATCCAAAATATTTCGGATGAATAAAAAATCATAATTAAAATTCGAAATCATCAAAAATCAATTTTTTGGAAACAAATATGGTTTTTATATGTCGTTAACATTATTTATGTAGTGTTTATATTCGACCTGTTAGTTATTTATTGTTCTGCAAATTCGTGTCAACTGAAAAATGTTTCAATTTTCAAGGTTTTCACACTGGAGACAAAATTTGTCACGTAAATGTCGAAATACTGACAAAAACATCTTTTTACGTGAATCCAAGTGTTTTCAAATTTGAAGAAAAATGTATATTTGAAGATAAATGTAGATATAACTCATTATCAAACATTGTGTCAAAAAAAAAATCGCAAATAAATTACTTATACTGATGAATCATGCATGGCAATGTCCAGAACTTTTCCGCGAGTGGGTGTGATGTGTAACGGCCCAATTTCCTTTTTTTTTTTTTTGCACAAGCCGTCGCTTGGATAAGGTATACCTAAGGTATCGATTTTCAATTCTGTTCTGTCTTTAATGCAAAAGAACAATAAATAAACGAAAGCAACAATTATTGTTGAGATTTTGGAATAAAGAAAAACTACAAAACTAGTAATTTTTCCTAGTAGATGAATGATGTATGCAACATCATATCATCGAAAGGTTTCATGATATGTCTGGGCATTCGTTTTTTTTATGTATGTTTCGGTACAGAAGTATTGCATTATATACTTCCGAAAACTTATTCAAGAATTAAGAAATCGAATTCAGAAGCATTGAAAATTTGGAATAATTCTGAATCATTTTTAGTTTTCTGGGATATCTCTGCCAAAAATATGAGCGTCCATTAAGAGTTCATAATGCGCGAAATTGACGTTTGAGAAACGTGCATTGCGCTCCCACGAAAGTTTGATAGTTGTACTTTAAGCCTAAATATACACCTTTTAAGAGTTCAAAGTTTTGCATTTAAGTACACATTGGAAAGCATATAGGAAGAGTTCCTGATTAATTTATAAAAATACTTACCTTACAAACATGTTTATTTATTCTATTTTTACATTTTTTCCACAATTTTCATTTTTTCGAAACAAGTAAAGTTTACTCCAAGGGAGTGAAATTCAATACTTACATTTTAGGGCTGCGCAATTGACTCAATAATTTTACTGTGTAACAAAATTATAATTTAAGGCAACCTTTTTATATGTCGCGTAATAATTGGTTAGTCTAGCCTTTGTCATGTTTCTTTCGAAATATTTCAGAAAATAATGATATCACTCCTTTTCTGAAACAATGTTGTTTTTACAGCAATAATTTTTACTTCCGTTTTGGAAATATAATTTATTTCTGAAAGTTTTCGCGTCACTTGTCTCATATTTTTGTAGCTATTTATGAAGAATTACAGAATGAGAAACAAAAATCACTTGGCAGACAGAATAAGAATTCTTCAAATATCTGAATATTATTTTGTAAAGAAGAATAAAATGGCCGATTGGATACGAACTAACTACAATTTGAAATTAATTACGAAAACAGCATTACAAAAAAATGAGAAACTATTATATAATAACGTGTAATCTTATTGTTTTATAATAAATGGAGCATCAAGCAGGGTTGTTTTAATTAACAGGCATCTTTGCAACGTGAACTCCAACGAGCCCGTCAGGATGCCCGCGATGCCCTTACAGCTAGGGAACAGTACCAAGAAGAAATGGCAGATCTTTCAGAAACAGTTGAAATGGCAACACTCGACAAAGAAATGGCCGAAGAGAAAGCGGAAACTCTTCAGATTGAGTTAGAACAGCTCAAAGAAAAACTTGAGGAACAAACGTTGGATTTGGAGATTTTGCGCACTGAAATGTCCGATAGGGTATAAATAATTTTTAAAAATTGTCTTGTATTATTTAATTAAATCTTTATAAACCCATTATTAAATATTTACAAAATAATGTATATTTAATAGTTATCTGGTACAAGTAACACTTCAGGAGTGACACCGTTTGAAGTAAAACAATTGGAACAACAGAATGCGAGACTTCGCGAAACGTTAGTGAGAATGCGAGATTTATCCGCACATGAAAAGCATGAATTTCAAAAACTTCAAAAAGATTTGGATCAGAAGAATTCCGAGATCATGGAACTGGGTCGTACGAAAGAAAAACTTTCGACTCGGGTAGAAGAAATGGAACATCAAATTGCTGATTTGCAAGAGCAGGTAATTTATCGTATTTCAAACATTTTTGTTTCTTTGTTGAAATGTTTAGTCATGTTTTAACAGGTGGACGCTGCACTTGGTACTGAGGAAATGGTTGAAATGTTAGGGACGCGTAAAATGGCCCTGGAAGAGGAGGTTGCAGAATTGAAAGAAGCAGTTTCTGACCTCGAAGCCTTACAAGTTTGTATTATTGATATTATTTTCGTTATTTTTTGAGCGAGGAAGGCTATTACATAATGTCCAGTATTCTGAGTTTTTTATCCATAAAATTGACAGAAAAATAATTTAAAAAACAGGACATGTCCGATCAACTGGCCGAATCTTCGAAGGAATTAGAATTGGAATTGCGCGAAGAATTAGATATGGCACTTGGCATGGCGAGAGATGCTCAACGTGACAGAGATGCCGCTTTGGAAACGTTAGCGGATCGCGAACTAACGATTACAAAATTCCGGGAACTCACCCAACAGATGCAAGACCAATGTGTTCAACTTCAGCAACGACTCCAGGTCACGGAAGCATCAAAATCAGCAACCAAGGGTAATTATTACTTACGTTTGCATGTAATTAACCTACTAAAATTATTAATTTAAAGAGGGTCATCATCTTTGGCGAAACATTTTTATGTTACGTAGGTTCGGAGCAACAGCTTGCGGAAATTTTGGATTTCCAAAAGACCTTCGCGGAAAGTCGTGCCCAAACGAAGGCAGTCGATTTGGAACTTCGTCGTTTGGACGCCGACGAAGCCCGAAGTCACGTTCGTTATCTTCTCTCATTTATGCCGCCAGCATTCATGAATCGTGGTGGAGATCACGACGCTATTCTTACTCTACTTCTTATTCCGCGAATGACCCAAAAAACAGAAATTGTTATCTCGCAAGTTCGCGACAAATACGGACCCATTGAAAAAATTGACAGGTAAAGTTATACTTTTGTAGTATTTTATGTTCCAAAACTATTTAAAGAATCTTCATTCAATGGAAAACTGTTTTCATTTATGTTTCAGGTCAACGATCGTAAAAGGCCATAAGTTAATTCAATACACCTTCCGATGTCGACTGTGCGCGCACATGTATTCCTTACAGACAGCTCTCAGCTGTTTCGAATCAGCTCTGAGTGTTTGCAATACCGACAATCTTCTAAAGTGCGGCGCAGCCTTCCCCGAAATGGCTGCCCAGGAAAAGTCACTCGATTCGCTGATTGAATTAGCGAAGCGTGACCAATTGGATGAGAACATCCCGATGGAGGCAATCGAAAAGTGTTGTGCCTATTTTTGCGCGATGTACTCGGTGCTTTTCGGTGAAAGCGATTTGACCAATCAGGCTCTGTTGGTAGTGAACGGAAGTCGTAGTTTGGGATCCGCATGCGACGCCATTACGTCGGAAGCGGCAGCCATCAAGATACTGATTGACGGAGAACCTAGCGATATTGGGTTGTTATGTCAATTCGTGGAAACGTCCTGCGAAGTCATTCAACAGCACCTAAAGTCATCTAGAAGAAGAGTACCCAGAGAACAATTAAATGCTTCGTCACCTGCTGCTGCGAATTTAGGATTGGAAAAACACTGGACCGAACAGATGTTCAATTGTTACCAACATGCAACGAAATTGATGAAGACTTTGCAAGATTTGTCGAAAAGCGCTCTGCAAGCAATCGTGGCTGGAGGCGGTGAGTTTAATTTACAGTTTAATAACAATATTTTTTGAAAATGTGTTATAAATCAAAATCAGATTTAAGTTTTAAAGTTTTATTTGGTTCTATTCCGTTTTTGTGGCGACAGATCTCGACACTGGGCTAAGCGCCAGTAAGCTGAAGGAAATGGCTGCGGTTTCCAGCGAGAAGATCTATGACAGCGAGGATCTTGGTCCTATTGCAACGATTAAAGCCAGTTTGACCGTGATTCAACAGGCTGCAGCAAACCTAGCCGAGAAGATGGCCGAGTGCGAAAACGAATTGGCTATTAGTGGTATTCGACAGAAAGGCAATGAAGGTGGTGACGCCATCAATCCCATTTACGTACGCGCACAGATTGCACGAAAGGAATTGGAGGAAACAAAGATTCTTAGCAGGTACGAAACATTTTTGTTTATATTTTAATACAAAAATTGTCTTTAATTTTGGCGTAATTTTAATTTATAATTATTCTGCTTCTTCGTCTGTTTCAATGACATAATTTTAGTATTAAACGAATTTTAAGAGCGTTTGATGATATATTTTTAAGAAGTAAAATTATTTATATACTCTGCACTAAATTTAAATACTTATACACTAAATTCTACACTGAAAACTATGTTTTGAATACGTAGAAATTGGGATTTTTAAAATAAATTCTTAAGTTATATTTAACGAAAAACTCTTGAACTACATAATTAAATACTAGGTGTGTTAGGTTAGGTTAGGTTAGGTTAGGTTAGGTTAGGTTAGGTTAGATTTAATATGCCGAGAAGTTCTGAAAATTTACTTCAACTTCGTATGTATATAAATTCTAGAAATAATTTTGTTTTCAAACTAAGTTTCGGGGTCGAAACAAAGTAGATTTTTTCGGGGTCGATCTTTTCGATTTTCGAGATTAGAAAGTTTAAAAATAAGTGTTTTTAACGGATTTTTAATGTTTTTTGTACAAATATTTTTGTACGACATTTTTTCTCAACGTATCCAAATTTAAAAAAAATGCTGAGCTTCCACTGAATTTTATTACACGTAATATACAGCGTGATAATGGTATTAAAGAGTTCTGGAGAAAAAAAATGATTAGTTTTGTTTTTGTTAGTTCCGAAAATTTACAACGGATATAATTATTTGTAATAAAGAAGTATTTTTGTTTTAATCGCGTACAGCAGTTGGTGTATTCAAAGATTCTTACCGCGAGGAGGTAGACGAAAATAGAGAATAATTTTTTTTTTATTTTGTATTTTTTAAAAATTTGTTATTTTTCTCTATCGAAATTCGTTCTCGAGATATATTTATACATTCAAGTGGACGAGGGTTTAATGGTTGTCATACTAAATGTTTTGTACGTGCAAATTATAAATATATCGTATAAAAATATATACTAATCTGTAGGATATTGAATACAACATTACATGTTTTAAAATATCGTTTATCTTCGAAAAATAACAAAAAAACGCGAAATTTTGTAAGTTTCAAAATTTTGGCCGCCATTTTGGATCCGGCATTCTACTAATAAGCCGGTTATATCATCTAGACCTTTTAAGAAACGATAGAAGCTTATTCGTTATCTAATAGGAGTGACTTTGAACATAGAAATGTGAGAAACCACGAGATTTAGTACAGGGTGTCCTGCTTCGTCCGCCATTTTGTATTCATTACTACAAAAATAGTGTAAATGTCATAAAAAAGATTGACAATTACTTGATTATTATTGTGGTATCCAAGTGAACTGATTACCTTCGCAAAATTCCGAAAAATTTTGTAAATTTCGGCATTTTGGTCGCCATTTTGGATCGGTCGATTTTCCAAAAATTTCTTTCCTCCGTATCTCTTGAAGACAACGGTCGGGTTCACCGATTATATGTATTAAAAGCGCAGAGTTTTTATAAACATTTGGATTCATTAAGAAAAAATGCTGTAAAAAACCGACATTTTTAGAAAAATGATGAAAAATCTAGTCAAAAGACTTATTTTTAAACTTTCTAAACGTGAAGATCGAAAAGAGAGCCCCAAAAATGTGGAAATCTTCGTTTTGAAAAAAAACGGCGCTCTCGGCGTTAAAGGGATAAATTGTTTTCGAAAAGTTTTTGTATTAGTTTTTTTATTGAAAATTTTTGAGACATGCTGCCCTAGAAAATATGTCATAGAATTTATTTCAATCTGAAAACGTTCCGATTTTCGAATGATGAGGTTTTTATAAAATTCCAAATTTGGGGAAAAAAATAATGCAAAACAACTTTAGATTTGGATTATTGCACCTATTGGTCGCTATGATTATGGTAGTAAAGATTTAACTCTAACCTAAATGTTAATGGAAATACTACTTTTCTAATTTAAATATTCAATAATTAATAAACACGAATGGCATCAAGTTTTCTTAATTCCGGCTTGCAAAGAGTTTAGGAAGGTTTTTTTTAACGAAAGTCAAAATCGAAAGAAAAGAATCTCTATAAATAATTGATGAAAAATCCTGTAAATATTTTACTAAAAACCAATTGTAATCCAAGGTGAACAAACTCTTAGAATTCATGAGAGAATACACTAAATTTTTCTCAGAATTTTTCGAAAATAAATTACAATTTTGAAAAAATGTATTAAAAAAAATTCATTATAAAAATCTAAAAAAATCCTGTAAATATTTTACTAAAAACCAATTTTAATCATTATTTTAATATTTATGAATTTTACTATTGAGATATATCATCTACTATTTATTTATTGAACGATTTATAATATTCGATTAATCAGATTTGAATGATATTATGAAATAAGGAAACGATAGTAAATTCATTTCTAGTGTTTTAAATCGAATGTACTTATTGAAAATGTAAAAAACTTAACATTTAACACAAAAATACGAAATTGTTAATCGTCTTTTAAAGAATTTTGTAAAAATCTGCAGTTTTCAAGGATTTAAGAAAAGAATGTTTTGTCGAAGAATTTTAAAACACAAGAATATCTCGTATTCATTAAATAAATTATTTTGCTAAATATATTTATATTTCTAAATGTCAAAATCCACCTAACGAAATTTGTTTTATATTTTAAAGTACATATTACAAAACCTGCAATTCAATTTTTTTTAAGAACATTATAAAAATAAGATAATTAGATAAAAATGTTTTATATGAAATTCGAGATTTTGAAATAATATGATATTTCAAAAAAAGGAATCTGATCGTATTACATGATTTCATATCCGTTTTGATTCAACGCATTAGTTAAAGTAATATTATAAAGTAATGTAAAGTAATTGTGTTGTTTATTTCACAAAAATTCACATTTGCTTTCTTTATAAACTTAAATTTTATATTATTAATTTTGCACATTTGTGCTAATAAAACTTGGTGATCTTGTTTTCACAAGAACGTCATTTTAGAATATTAAAAGTTTCACATTGTTTATTTCTTATAAATATGTTTAATAGAAAATTTACATACTTTTGTATAAATTTTAAAATGATGTAATGCATCAAAATAATCAATAAAAAAATATTAAGGAAATTGGAATCAAGAGACAGCGACATAAGAGAAGCGAGATTGGCACTGCGGGAGAAACAGGAAGAAATCTCGGAAATGATTCTGAGAAAAGATTTGGCGGAAAAGCGACTTTCGAATTCACAACACGAACACGAATTAGCCACAGAGAAATTGAAGAGGAAATTGGATGAACTACAAAATCAACTGAAAAAGAAGGTTTGTACATATTTGGCTTATTAAATTCTAATTAAATTGTTTTTATATAAACTTTTTTTTTCGATGTACAAATAATATACAGAATATTATGATCGACTTAAAATGTAAATATTCGACATCAGGAGAGAGAATTCGAAGAGACGATGGATCATCTCCAAACGGACATCGACAGTCTCGAATCGGAGAAAGGTCAGTTGAAGGAGAGGTTGAAGTCAATTGGAAAGAAAGGTCCGGTTTCCCTTTCCGGGTCGGAGGGTGTCACGAGTTTGAGCATGGATCAGGAAATGAGTTTGCCAGGAACTCCGTCCTTGGATCAGGACTTGTTACTCAACAAAATCGCTGCCCTTCGCGTCGCCCTTAAAGACGAATCTCGACAGAAACGAAAATTACTTTCCGATAATCTTTGTAAAAAACTTAAAGCCATGGATCCGCTACCAAATTTCGAACCTGTCCGGTCGGTTGATCCGAAACTTCAAGAATTGTCGAAGAAGACTGCAGATTTACTTAAGGTAAGTCATACTCCTTTATATTTTTTAATGGCATTATATTTTGTAAGTTTATGTAAAATCGGAGGTTTAATTAATAAGATTAGATCTATAGTGGATGTAGAGTCAAATAACAAAATTAGTTTTCTGGATTTATTAATAATTAGAAAAAAACAAAGGTTTTTTTGACTGTTAGAAATGTTTCTGATAATATTAAATTGTTGGAATAAAGAAATTTTACTAAATCATTAAACAAATAGACAAATATTCATATTATTATTTTCTCGGCCGTTTTAAAGTATCTTTTAATTTTTAAGAAATCTGTTTATTTTACAATATTTTCCAAAAGTGAATTTCACTCTATATTCAATTTTCCTTTTTATATATACTTTTTTTGATTTAAATATAATTTTAATCCTTCATTTTAATTGTAAATAACCTTAAGGTTATTAAGGCTAGTTAATTAACTTAAGGTTATTAATTCTAGTACTAAATCAAAAAAGATAGACAAATAACTTAACAGTATTAGAAAATTATGAAATTTGTAATAGAAATCTGAAAATTATTCCGGGGGCCAAGATTATAGTAGTTTGATTTGTCGCCGCTAGGCGCAGTCGGGACGTTAGTATCATTACAAAAGACGTCCGAGATTTCTATTAGTAGAATTAGGATTTGGTTTTCTTTGTATTGAATTCAAAAAATTAAAATATGTAAAATCGTATTTTTTAAGTGAAACATTTTTCATAATAATAATAATAATAATAATAATAGCGTCTTTATTGTTAATACAAAAGGCGAGTCACAGCTTTGATTTGCTGTTTTACAGACTAACCTAAATGACTAAGTATCTATTTTTCTGAAGAGAGCATATTTATTGTTGTCTTTTTCTTATTTTTAATTGTAATTGTAGTTAATTCTATTCGCATGTATTAATCTGTTATTTATCATAGTTATTTTTGTTTTGTTTATTCCTAAGTTTAGTGTCAGTGATCGTCCACTTATTTATATAGTTTACTTTGTATACAATATTCGTTTTATTAATTTAAAGATGACGTTTTCATGTTTTCTGAAAGAACATATTATTTTTTTTTACTTTATTTACAATTACTGAATTTTATTAGCAATAAAACAAAAAGTAATTAATACCTATTAATAATAATAATAATTAATTCCAATTTTTCGAACATGAGTATTGCCAGAGCGAGTTTTTTTTTAGTAGAATATTGAGAAAGCGTACAAATTATACAGTAAGTGTAAAAAAAGTATTTCAGCGCAGAAATTAAGCTTGATATATCAGTAAAGAAACATTAATTATATATTATATTATGTGTTATTTTAAAATATTTGTAATTTCGAGCTGTTAGTCAAATTACTTATTATTAATTAGTTATCTATATTCCTATTTATTTGCACCTTCGAACTGGTTAGAATATCTTGAAATATTATTTAATATTAATTACTATTAACCCATTAACGCCCAACGGCCACTTCTTGCGTCAATATCAGTCCAGTATTGTATCGAAATAAAAAGTTAACAAAAATTGAGAGGTACATATCCTACTATTTTCGAGGTCGCTCTTCAAGATTCCGAGGTCAAAATTGAGTTTCGGCCATTAGGAATTCCAATATGGCGCCGAAATTGAAAAAAATGTCAAAAAAATTGGGAAATATTTATTCTTACCAATTTTTTTCGAGTCCTCAGAATATTGGGATTCTTTTGAAACTCTGAATAAGGTACATAAAATGCTTCAATTTTAAGGAAAAATGTTGCTTTTATACACTTTATTAACTCAAAACTACGAGCTTTATTTAAAAAATAATAAGAATGAAAAGTTCTTAGAATTTACCCGGAATTTTTTAAGGTTTTTTTATGACATTTGGGGATTTTTTTTTTAATTTTGTTTCCAAATTGTAATTTGTTAACGAAAAATTATGAAAAAAAAATTTACTGTATTCTTTAATGAATTCTTAGAATTCTTTTTTTTGTAATTTTTTCCAAATGTTGACAGTTTTTGAGAAAAAAAAATCCAAAGCTATAATATTTAAAATTAATTTTCTCAATTTTCGGAAAAATACAAAGGTGAACAAACTCTTCGAATTCATGAGAGAATACACTAAATTTTTCTCAGAAATTTTCGAAAATAAATTACAATTTTGAACAAATTTATAAAAAAAAATTCATTATAAAAATCTAAAAAAAATCTTAGAACTTTTCATTGTATTAAAAAAGATCGTGGTTTTTGAGTTAGAACCTGCAGAAAATTTCAAAGAAATTTTCATTGTTGCGGCCATTTTGAGGTCGTTAGAATGATGAAGTGTACAAAAGTAAAAATTTTCCTTAAAATTGAAGTATTTTATTCACCTTTATTCAGAGTTTCAATAGAATACCAATATTCTAAGGACTCGAAAAAAATTGGTAAGAATAAATATTTCCCAATTTTTTTGACATTTTTTTCAAATTCTGCGCCATATTGGAATTCCTAATGGCCGAAACTCAATTTTGACCTCGGAATCTTGAAGAGCGACCTCGAAAACAGTAGGATGTATATCTCTTAATTTTTGTTAACTTCCATTTTGATACAAAATACTCGATTGAAATAGAAGGGAAAAAAAGTGTCCTTTGGGCGTTAATGGGTTAAGATCTAATAATGAAACATGACATTAATTTTATGTTTCTTACTTCTAATGCAATAAATTACATCAATATAAATTTGTTGAAAAGTACAAAGTTAATTAGAAATTTTCACGCTTGGAGAAAAGTTAAAAGAACCATGAAAGATGGCACAAACGGTTGCAACATTTAATAAGAGTAGAATTAACAACGTTAAAAAGTTGTAATTGGCAGAATGTTACTTTAAACTTTATTTTACTTAACTTTAATTCAAAATTGTTAATTGAATGATATGATCGTCATTTATACTGTCAAAAGAGGTTATCAAATGTATTACATCTATTTTCCTGTCATGAAATATTTAAAATAAGAGGCTAATATTGAGAGGGATTGTCATAAATGCAAAACTGCGCTACTTGACATTTGAGGTTATGCGATGAATTTCTCGTCTGTAAATTAGTGAGACGAGTACCAAAAAGCCCTTGCAAAGTACAGTGGAACCTCACACTAGTGAAACTCACACTAGTGAACATTTGTCTCTATCACTAGTGATACATCAACTTCCCCTCGTACCCCCACTCTGCCACTTTCTTATGCATGTGTATGTATGTACACAAACATACTTGAAAAGCTGTATGTATACATATGGGTATTACGTATGTATTTACATACTCAAGCTGTAACACATTACGATTTGTGTATTATTTATTGTAATTAATTTAGTATCGGTGGCTTGGAATATCATGTGAAAATAATTCTAGCTTAAGAACCTAAATGCGGACACAAATGTAAAATTACTGGCAAAAGAGGTTAAATAGAAGTGTTATGTGGATCAACTCATTTATTATTAACAAGTTTTATCCTTTAACCGTTAACATTCTCCTTGTTCTCCATATTATTTTAAAATTGGCATAACCTCTTTTGAGAAAGCAAGAAAAATACAAGTATTTTTGGTTATGAACGTTATGAAAGTGTGTAGACATATATATGCACATGTTTGCACATCTGCCGATGCGCATGCGATCGCAAATACGATACGTCCCTAGAGAGGGGGTAAACATTCCACCCCTCCGCATCTCACTAGTGTGAGAAAAACAAAAAACCGCTGGTCCCGACAGTGCCACTAGTGTGAGGTTCTACTGTACCTTGCAAAATGCTGAATGCTTTTAAATTTTACAAAATATGTGCCAAGTTCTTACAATTTGAATAGTTGCTTCAAACTGGCGATTTTAGTTTAAACTTACAAATTCAACCTTGTCAGGAAAACACATAAAAGAAAGAGAAAGGGTGTTTTCGGTTGTCGTTTATTACAAAAATTTATGTTGAGTTGAGTTCCACCATAGTGATTCGACGAAAATAATAGTTTACTATTTAAAATTGTTGTATACATCATAAATTTACGGAATTGACAAATGTAGTAACAACATTATTGGCTTACTATGTAAAAAAAAAAAAAAGCGGCCACGTGTAGCCTCTGAAGTCCACCGCTTTTTAGCACACCAGTGATTATTTCGTACTTTAATTATTGCGGAATTTTCAAAAAGAAAATATTATCAAAAATAATTGCCATATTAACTTGCTTGGCGTTTTGTTTTTTTGGTTTTCTCAATTCTTTGGAATCGAGAGGTATATGAAGGCCCTACAGCTTATACTGGATTCCGAACCATTTTGTTTATTTGCTATTGTTTATTATTGCTGCTTTTAGCTATTGCTAAATTATGTTTTACAGTAATTGAATTACTGTTAATACTAGTTCTCTCTTACGTTATTTTCAAATATGTACAAAATTTTATCTAGAGAAAAATGTTAATCATTATCACAAGATTTGAGTTCTTCGATGAGTTCGCTGCACATTTTTTCGTCCAGCAAATCTTTTGCAAATTCGGTGAAAGTTTCGCACAGTTCCTTGCTTTTAAGGAATTCGGAGAGATTTAGTTCTGCTTTTTCTATTTTTGTTAAGTATTCTTTGCAGATTTCATTGAATTTCTGACATTCTGTTAGGATATGTTTTGATGTGTCGGATGCAGAAGAACTTACTATGTAAAATAGTGAAATTAACAACTTTCTATAACTCGTTTGTGAACTACGTTTGATAAAAAGGTCACCGTATGAGAGGGCAAGGACAATCTGTCCGTCGTTTTTGAAGGCCTGTCAGGATGAAACAGAGATACAAGTAACACGCACAAAGTTGTAAAATAATGGAAATTCAAATTAGATTATGCATGAGAAAATAACTTTCCTACTGAAATTGTAATTATTATTAGAATATGTAAACCTTCACATTACATACATTTCAGTGTCAAATGTATATTAATACGAATCTGTTGAGTTCTCTCTAAGGAATCATAAACTCATAATGTCAATTCTATTATTTTTACAATATTCCACCAATATGCATTTATTATTTATTTCATTTGTACTGAATTAATATGTTGGTTTTAATAAACGGGTAAGTATAAAAATTAGGACGTACAAAAGATCAAAAGTTTCTCAAAATACACTTTGAAAATTTTTCGTTTCATCATATAGTGCTTACATATGCTGCGTGATATGTGCTTTCTTCTGCTTCGGAACATTGCTAGATTTCGTGAAAGCGTGAAAGGTGCTTTTTCATTAGACCGATGGATGCAGTTCGTGATATCAAACGAACTAGAATTCCGCGCTTGCGCGTTTACGCGGCTTTTTATTGAAAATTCAAAAGCAAAATGTAAACACATTGAACGAATATTGACACAAACTGCACTCGATGGTACAGTTCTAAATAATTGGATTTTCAAAATGTACTTAAATCTGGATGGCTCCTACACGTAAGATAAATGGTTTTGCTCAAATTAATAGAAATTGTTACTTTGTGTTATTGTAGTAAAGTAAATGTTTCATAAGTTTGTACTTTTAATTGCTTCAGTTAGCAATTTCTCAGTCAGATTTTTATGAAATTAAATAAAAAAAAACCGTTAATTAAATTGATTAAAATAATTCTTAATGTAAGTTTGACAAAAATTCTATTGAAGACATTGACAATATAAAAGGAAATATTAAACTTGTGAAATGGATTGACAAAAATAATTATATAAATAAATTGTTCAAACCTGATGTTAACACTATTTTTTTCATCTTTTTTATTTAAATAATTTGATGTATATCGCACCTCTTTTTCCCATTTTTGCTACTCACAAGGATCTTACTTTTTTCATGGTCGAAATTATGACATGTTTTATTTATATGAAATATTAAACGTGTTTGTTGTACTTTATTAGAGGTGACAAAAATGGGTTGATATTTTAATTGAATTTTGGCATAATAGGTATGCCCAAAATAAATTCTCACATGATATACTTTCCATTTGACATACACAACATTTCATAGTTTTATAGGCGTCAATTTATCTTTTGTTGGTCTAATTTGTGTAACGTTTGCACGAAACAGAAACAATTCGAATATTGTTTTTTTTTACATTTTATTTGATTTTTTCATCGAGGTTTTTTACATGTTGCCAACTTATGGCATTTAACCCTTTCAGTCACGAATTTTTCCCGCGAAGGGTACTTTCTGAAATTTAGTATATAGGGATTTTTGAGGATGCTGATTACGAATCCGGAGTCAGATTTTCAAAATTCAAAATAGCGGATCCAATATGGCCGACCAAAACCAAAAAAATATTTAAAAATCACAGAAATATAAAAAAAAGATAATAAAATTCTTAAAAATACAAAAAAAATGGAGACCTCATCAGCCACGTCCTCGTTCAGGTCTCTGGTTTTGACTGAGAGCTGTTGCCAATAAAATTTGCAAATATACAATAAAAAAAAGTGTTAAATTAAATTATAATTATGAAAGATAGAAATCCACATACAAGCATTTTCATAGAAATCTAGAATATTTCAATTATTTGTGATTAAATACTCCAAATCCTTCAAAGATCAAATTTCTGATAACATATATTTTGTTTTACTTTTCATCTACCACATCAGCTCGGCCATTTTAAATTTCGAAAACTTAACATCAGATACGTCATCAACTACTTCAAACCCTATATATACCAAATATCAGACAACACGACCGTTTTTTTCAAATTTTTGGTCGGCCATATTGGATCCGCCATTTTGAATTTTAAAAAACACCCAATTCGTAATCAGCAGCCTCGAAAACCCCCATATGGGCATTGTTCTAGAATTTTTAAACTTTATGTTGTCGCTCATTATGATACCATACAAATTTTAAATATAACTTTGTAACACTACAGATCAACAAATTTTTGTTCGATTTACATGTAATAAGTGTTTATTACTAATTACAGATATGTAGAAAACAATGAGAGTAAATAAAAGTAGTGAATTTGCCTGTTTTTGGTGCGCGACACTCACTACATTTTTTCAGTTTTAACACTGAAACTTTTTGCACCTTTTTTTTATGGTCTGTGATTTTTTGTGGAAGTATTTGGGGATGTAAACAAATGAAAAATCCTTAATTTAATGATGTGCCTCACTGAGGAATAAAATTATATACCTTCAAACTTGCGAGATAACTTTTTTTTATAGTTGACAATTTAGCAATCAACCTTAGATAATTTTTTTCACATTGGTTTTTAAGAAACCACACAACAGGGGTACATTACCTATATGATAAGAAGTAATTTGAGCCTTTGCCCGAATGTGTGCCACCTATACATAAAAAATGCGACCACGTCAAACTTTAAATTTCCAAGCGAAACTCACTTTGAAAAATCAAATTATTTAATGGCACATCTACAATTTAGCTTCTAAGTACTTTGGAATCATTGTGATCTTTTCTCCTATGTTATTAAAGTATTTATAAATTTTGTGTTTTTTTAATACAACAAAAAACACACTTTTTGACAATAATAAAATGATTATTCTTTACAAATCGTTTTAATTTGTTGGTATCCTTGATGTTAAATCATGTATTTGGATTTCAAATTTTAATGAAAACTGACTTTGGATTTGTAATCAGTGGCCTCAAAAACCCTAACATATCAAATTTTATAAAAATCAAAGAAATTTTGTAAAAATAGTCCGCCATATTTAATCCATTATTTTAAATTTGAACTATTAACTAGACGTTTAATTTTATATACTAGCTTCTAAAAATTAGGCCATAAGTAAAAGAACTGAATTTTTTATGTATATTAAACGTTACAAAACTAAAAACTAATTTTACGAGTAACGTAACATGTTACATTAAAAAAAAAAATACATTGTGTATAAATGAGTCACGCAAGGTTTTTCCTGTCATTTGATCAATTCTAAAGCCAATAAAATTAATTTCATGAATGTGCCTAAAAAAAAATGCAATTTTCTTCAACCTCAAAGTTTAAAAGTTCTAGAATAATGCCCATATACCAAATATCGCAAAATAAAACCTATTACTTCATCCTAGAATTTCTTCTGAAATTTATGCTTTTTTTTTAAGTAATTTGTTTATATCAATAATTATTTAAAATAATTGTGCAATATTATGTTTATTATTATTTTTTTATTTATTATTATTATTTGTTAACATTTATTGGAGTCTTAGGAAGGCCAGGAACAAAAATCCTCAACGAAATCGATAGGGAATTGCTTATAAACGTTGAAAAGTTAATAGCATGTAGGTGGGACACTGGTGTCCCGCTGGGACTGAAAGGGTTAATATCGATTCATTAATTTTATTGTTTTTATTTCTGGCATATAAAAAGACTTTTTAATACCTTGGTTAACCAAAATATGCCTTTCTGTTTAAATTAACATTTTTTCATGTAATTCTAACAAAGTATTTTATTGCTCTATCAATCAGTCCATATGGTTGTGGATGCTAGATTAGAAAACAGTTATATTTGATAGATCTTGTTTTTTTTTCTAACCAGACTAATTTTAATCTCCCATCTGGCATTTAATTAAACTGTTATATTTAGGTAGTTAATTTCCCTATTGTCCTCCAATTCGAAAGTAAATCTTAATCTATAATTTTATCCGCAAGTTTAGTCTGTATTGATATCGTGCTTAATACATGGATAACATAAACGAAATTAAGTAGAATTCATACGTGAAAAAAAGTATGAATAAATATGTCAAAATGGTAAACGTTGCATATAAAATTATATTCTTGTTTTTTAATATTCCAGTGAAAATTAAGAAATTTAACATGGCGACTACAATATGACAGATCTCAAACAGAGAAATTAAAAATTTCAGAATAAAATAGAATATTTTTAAATTAATAAAATGTTAGGCAAAAAGTACTCTTGTTATTTATAAAAACATTCTTAAAATTTTTGAGTTTCTTTCTTAAATTTTTAAGTTAATTTCTAACGTGAAAATACTATCGTATTAGTCTAGGAGCTAGCGGAATTTATAGGGGCCAATTATATTTTCGAATAGAATAATCCTAAAATATAGAACCGACTTTCATTCTACTATTTTGTCGGACACTTTATGTTTTGTTGCCAGGATGTATTAAATAATTATGAAACACTTCCTTGAAGAATATTTGTCTTTTTTATTATAAAATCTTTTACAAAATATTTTAATTTCTGTGTACTTTTGGTCTCGGGAGCAGATTTTGAAGTTATATTCGCTATACATGATTATACTAACACCTCTACAAAATTTCAGCGATTAGTAAATTCGCCACCAAAAACTCTAACACGTCCTGGACTAATTGTAATATAGTTTAATTATAAGCAGACTTTTTTCGAATATTCTTTTATCCATGTTTTATAGTCTTGTTACTTATCTGGATTAATTTTTTATGAAATAATTCATAGATAACAATATTGTTGCATTGAATTATAAATATAATTATGATTCATGATCTAACTCACATTTTAAAGTAAATTTACGCTAAATTTAATTTCTAAATTTATTTATTTATTTATTTTATGTATTTATTTATAAACGGACATTTCTGTCCTTAATAATATACATGTATAACATTACGTACAATGAATTATATTTTCGAATACAATAAAATTTCTGAAAATATTTTGCAATACGACTATCGTTCGCCATTTTTCCGGTATTTTAATAAATTTATTTGTAATATATTTATTTTTAGTTGCAAAATACAGTACAGTACTCCTTCCCTTATTCTAATTTTTTCTCTTCTATTCTAATATTTCCCCTCACGCGTTCTCCCCACTGACGTGTGTTGACGTGTGGATTTTCTAAATACAAATAACGGCGCATGCGCAACAAAAGAAAAAGAGACAAAAGTGAGACTAGAAATCTAAATAGCGGAGGAGAGGGGAAAATTAGAATATGGGAAGAAGGCCGCCTGACTGGACAAATTAGAATAAGGGAAGGACTACTGTATTTGGCGCTGCCATTTTGTACGACTAGAAGTTTTTATTTTTATCATCCAAAATTCGAATTAATTTTAATAAAAGAATACGTGACTATTTCTTATTTGAATAAAAATAAAATACGTGACTATTTCTTATTTGAATAAAAATAAAAAAAAATAAACAAATTACAAAAGAACCGAAAGATTTTTAAAAAATAAGTTGCAAAAATTCCATTATATTTGTTCACTATAAGCCTTGAAATATCTGATTACTTTATAGTGAAAAAGTGAGCATAAACTGTTTATAGATTTAAACAAATTACAGTTTTTATAACGGTAACTTTAAGTGACTAACAATAACTTTATTCTGGTTTACAATCTGAAAGCATGATTTAAAAGGAGTTTTAAATCTTAGGTTGAATGTAACACAAATATATTTGCTGTTGTTTATTTAATAAGTATAACACATATTAACTATATATTTAATATATAGTTATGAAAAAATGAAAAAGAAGTGTTTAGATACAGATAAAAAGTGTTTAGTAGTGATATCATACAATAAATCGGACTTGTCAGAACAAAAATAAAGAAATTAAGGTGAAAAGTAGAATTAACAAAAAATAGAAAATTATGTAAAAAAATCACTTACCTGTAAAGAATATTTTAATAATTGAAGAATGATCAGCATTCAAAAGAATGAGACGAAAATAGATGATGCAATGAATAAATAATAACAAATCTTTAACTGTCGTTAGTAAATCGATGCAAAAAATCTTTAAAACAAAAAGGAAATTTAAATTGAAAATGTTCTACATGGAATACACGCATTATGTTTCAGGACGTCAGTAAAGCCATGCTTTTCCCTGTGGTACCTGATTTAACTCGAAGAAAATCTTCTATCGTGAAGGAATCGCCAGTTTTCGAAAAAGCTTTGCCAGTTTACGAGTTGAAACAACAACGACTAGCGTTACAACGTCTTCAAGAACGAGCGGAAAAGTTAATGGTGTGTTTATTTAAAAAAAGATTAATATTTAAATCTTTCCTCTCTACTTTCACGTTATATTCAAATTTAAGTTAGAAGTTTTATTTTTAGTATAATCATCAAAAATCTTCTTGATCCCTGTATAACCATTTTTAATGAACAAGAATACTATTTTAGTGTAACCATTCATACATATAGATCAAAATTTGAAATAAGAAATAAACAATGCCATTATTTTCTGACATCAGGATGACGTGCGCCAAGAATCGGTGAAACGAACAACGGGTGGAAGAGCCGAAGCAAATTTCGCCATTTTCCCGAACGATGAAATGTCTGCTGCCCTACAAGAGAAATCGAAGTCCTTGACTGCCGAAATTAGTATGCCGTACAATGGTCCAGCGCAAACGTTCGACTTACCTGTTACCACCCAGGAATTGAGAAAGGTCCATCTACTCCTCTCCTATTAAATCTCCAAAAGAGAAAATTTGGCGTTAAGACAATTTTTGCTACTTATGATCTAACAAAGATTTTCAAAGCAAAAGAACGAAAATAATTGCAATTTTATATACTGGCTTTTTAAAGATTTAAACGTCATAACATAGATTTCCTTAAAAGTAACCAAGAAAACATGAAAATAAAGATTTCTCAACGCCGAGTGAATTTAAGGATAGGAGTAAATGCAGAAAGAGGCCTTTATTGTTATATAGAAAATAAGAGAGAAAAAAACGACACCGCACAACGTTGTAAATAGGTGGGGAGTTAAAGGATTACGTAATGTTTTATATGTTTCATTCTATAGTTGTATATTTATTTTTGCATCGCAACAATCGACGAAGGCTTTTCTCAAATTTTACAGTTCGTCTATTTTATGGTAGTCGCGATAAGTTTTAATAAGCTCGAGCACGTTCGGAGTGCCTCAGTGATTGTTCTCTAACTCCTCACGAGTTTATTTTTATTATTTTATGTAAATGCGTTTTTTATATCGTTAATTTATAACATAATGTACAATATTTAGGCGAATGTATTCGAGATAATAAACATACGATGGAACGTGAATGTCTTGATGATTTCAGGACGGAAAGGGAAGGGGCGACATACCCCGCGGAAACAGCTACTGCCCTATCATAGCTTTTCGATATAAAAGTTCGCTGTGGTAATAACATTTTTTTATTACTATAATTTTCGATACCCAATGCCAGTAGAATCGGCTTTTTCTTCGTACAGGTTCTTGAAATTCAGGACACGAAGAGAAAATTGGCTTAATTTTACGGTAAGTGTAATTAAATGTATTTAATTAATATATAATAAGTAAATTAATTAAAAATAAATTGCTTTTATATTGCAATTACTAAACATTCAAAAACAATGAAGTAATTATTATTTTTTAATTATAATTTTCTGGGTCAAAGTCGTAAAGCAGTGAGATGTAATGTCACACATCGCAATAGTATCTGACGTGTTGATAAACTATATATAACACACTAGTTTTTAACCATCAAATATAAATTTAACATAAGTTAATATCACAAAACTATCACAGAAATGTCACAATACCTCAGGTATGCCATGTATAACTAAATAATATAATATTACAGGAAAATTTTTAATATTTTACATTTTCATGCGATGTATCACAATATAATGATGATAATAAAGTGATGTAACACCTATTTTGCTCCCTAGTTGCACGATCCACTATTTTTTAACTATCCCAAAATATAATTCGAGAAAATCTTATCCATCAATTCGAAATTTTGATAGTACGTTCGAAATACATTTCTCCAGTGACATACAAAAGGATTTATTTTTATTAAATAAATCTTTAATAATACGAAATTATAAAATGTAACATGGTAATGTATTTTTTAGGGGCCTTGATTATAAATTCAACATTCAAAATGGTTGACAAATTTGTGCAAATTCATTAAATTGACTAATTCAATGAATAATATTTACACCAACAGAATAAAACAGTATTTCTCAATCAGAAATTCGACTAAACCATAAATTCCTTTATTACCTCAGGATTTTACGATATCCTAACCTAACCTACAAGTAAAATATTGTTTTCGTCTATTTTTTAGGTTATAAATATAAGGTAGGTGAATTTTTCACGGAAAATGTAGGATTTTAATGTACAAGTTTACTTTTTCAAATGGCGTTTTGTGTTTGTTGATTTACAATGTGATCTATTACATCATACCCATATTATTTCCATGATTTAGTAGATGCATTTTCCGGAAAATTTTGATATTTTAAATTTCGCAATCCCGGTGAAAAAAAGGTATTTCAGCAAACTTAACGCAATTTTAAAGAAGGGGACCTATATTTTAAGAATCCGCATGTACGTTTGTGTAAAAGAAAATCTACCGTTTATATATAACCTCAAAAATGGACAAGAAAGTTATTTTTTACACTGTTAGGTTAGGATACGGTATAAACCTTCAAGAATTCGTAGTATGTTGATTTGTTAAAAAATGTTGTACATCGTTTTTGACTGACGAAGATAATAACTATTAATCAATTATAGTGGAAATTTATTAATACACATTGGTTTCACTTTTTCTAATAATTTAGTAATAGTCAATTTAGAATCGTATCATTACTTATGGGCATGATAATGCTGGATAATTGTTTCCGTTAACTGAATATTATTTGCAGCATGCATTACAATCATTATAAAACACATTTTTTTCAAAATTGATTCAATATATATTCAAAATTAAACTAGTGTATTTTAAAAAGGGTTATAAAATTATTTGATTTCGTTTAAAAGTGTGTAAATGTATTTTTCGTTTTTGCACGTCAGTATTAGCATATAAATACAAACATTTCTGTACAATTATTCACATAAATGAAATTTAAAATTGAGGAGATGCGGCGAATAACGTAATAACTCGAAAAATGACGTTTTGAGAAAAACACAAAAAACGTAGAAAAGTACTTTATAAATATTATATCGCAAAACTGTTTGGCTGATAGGTAGATAATGATATTATAGATTAACTCATTGTAGAATAATACAAAAAAATTATACACAAACCACTAAAAAACTGAATCGTAAATTTCGAGTTATTACGTTTTTCATATTATTGAAACAAATTTTATATATTGCACTTAGTTTATGGACGGGAAAATAAATTCTACATAATTATTCGGATTTTTAATGACAAATAAAATTTGTATTTATCACTTTTTTTTAACAAAATGATTATTTTTTAATATTTTTTTGTGAAATCTTATTTTTTTTTAAATTTTTTCGACAACGCACGATCGTTTTTATCCGCAGAATCATTCACTTCTTGCAATATGTTTTCATACCATAGACGCGATTCATTACTTATGTATTTCCAAACTCTAAATTTTTCATCTATTATTTTATGGTTTAAAAATGAAACCTTTACTTCTCCATCTGAAGTATAGAATAAACGATTTTAAGATTGAATTTTGAAAGTATTACCCTTTTGGTGTGGTTTAGAAAAGGCGTGCTGTATAAATTCCGAAAACCAGTCTTTTATGATTTCTGAACCACTGATCACTGAAGTTTTTAATTACATGCATATTTTTCAATTACAAAATTTTGAATAACGGAATAATTCGAATTATACCGTTTTAAAGTATATTGGAACAATTCGACTTATTCCGTTTTTCTGATTATCGCATTCAGTTTTGCGTTAAAAAAATTCATTTACACTGAAATAATTATAACAAAATATGCAGCTACAAGTGCATAGTTCATTAATGCAATAATATAAAAAACGCAATAATTCGACTTATTACGTTATTCGCCGCAGCCCCTCAATTATTACTTTGTCGATTATTTGCGGAAATCTGTATTGAGTACGTACTTTTTTTCGTACATATTTGTATCGTTTAATTCGATGGCTGGTACGAAGAACCTGGAAATCTCAAAGGTGAGGAGAAAAAGCGGACAACTCGTTTTTGGGAAGAAAAACCGAACATTTCGTGGTGTGCAACGAAGAACCGGACATTTCAAAAGTTGCTACGGTGTAATAAATCGCTATACAAAAACCTTCAAATGTCCGGATCTTCGCGGCAAGATTGTCAAAAGTCCGGTTCTTCACCACAAATTCTGAAATGTCCGATTCTTCGACTGAAATTCTGAAATGTCCGGTTCTTTGTCGCAAAACTTTCGAAATGTCTTGAGATGTCCTATTCTTCGTACCAGCCATTGATATACACGGGATCACTCAGTTTCCTTATACTTCAGTAGTACTGAAAGGGCCAAATTGCTTTTATAGGTACCGTTACTACTTAAGGTAGCTAGACCCCAGGATATAATATGTTAGCGAAAATAATTTAATAACACTTCCAGGAATTGAAGTTTTATTATACATGATATTGTTACAGAGTTCAAGCATTATCATTCTTGAAAAAAAATTGAAACTTGCAAAAATAATTTGTTAACCAACTTTTCTTAGCGACTCAAATTTTCTTCTTATTTTCATTTAAAACTTTTCTAAAAATGAATGGATTTCAATGAATGACGGCTTATTTTTTCGAGAAAAAGATTCTCTACAACTTCACCGAATAAATTTTTCAATTTTTTTGCCTGATCACTAAAATTATGCAGAAAAGTTAAAAAATAATATATATTTTTTTTTAATAATTCGAGATATTTGACCCTAGTTTTAGAAATTCAAGAAATTCATTCGGTGAAGTTGTAGAGAATCTTTTTCTTGGAAAAATAAGCCGTCATTCATTGAAATCCATTCATTTTTAGAAAAGTTTTGAATGACAATAAGAAGAAAATTTGAGTCGTTAAGAAAAGTTGGTTATCAAATTATTTTTGCAAGTTTCAATTTTTTTTCAAGAAAAATAACGCCCGAACTCTGTCACAATATCATGCATAATAAATTGCTATCTAAATATAATGTAAAGAATATATGTATAAATGTTGTTTGGTTGCATCATACTACTTAAGTAGTTTTTCCTTGTATGGTAGGACCTCGGTAAGTCGAAACTGCTTTTTCCACAGTACGCTCATCCTCCTTTAAATAATTGCGTGACCCATAGTCTACGTGGTTATTTTTATAATTTTAAATTCAAATATATAATTAATAAGAAAATATTTATTTAAGTTGTCATAAGTAACAGAATTTCATTAATGAAGTTTCACTTTGAAATGATTTTTTAATTCATATCATTATTTTATAGTAAATCTGACTTCATTAGCAGTTTTGTTTTAATTAAGATCCTTTCACAATTAAAATAATGCTTTTGTGAAATCAAAAAAATGCTAACTCAGACAGAAAACGTCACTATTAATTACTTTAACAATTTTTCAAAACAATTTTAGTATATTTTTCTACTGACTCATCTCGGAAATCGAGCGTTCATTAAAGCAAGGTTCCCCACCGAAAATAATCTATTCTATGGCAATCTTTTCAAAGAAATTATCATTAATAAATTGTAAGATTCTATTAAATACAGTTTTTTAAAAAGTAGTCACAGGTTTCATTTTTGCAGAGAAATGAAAATAATGTAAATAGACTTTATTCTTTTTCACATCAATCGTTTACTATTAATCAATTAATAACGATAAATTTTGCGAGTGTACTATAGTTCAATATTAGCGATACAATATTAGTGCATGTAATTTATATGTATGCTATAATCCTATAATATTGTCGGTAGTGAAGTACATATTTATTAAACTATAACAGTATACAGTACTATATGTGCGTATTACGCTATAATAATGCATCAATGAAGTATTCGCAATATTAGAGTACTAAAGTACACACAATAATCTCAGAAAACAAACGATAAATAAAGTAATTCAATCAGAATTAAATAATTAAAATGCTGGACATTTTTATGTGTTTAATTCTTCGAAGAATCGATTCTTGACACTTTAACATTTTAATTTCCTTAATGATTTTATGTCAAATTGGTATGATTGCTTTTTCTTAGATAAGAAGAATTGATTAAAAAAGATTCAGATCTGGAAATATTTTGAATTAAACTTTTTAATCTTTAAAAAATGCTACATGAATAAATTTTAATGAAATTGAGAGAGGGAGGGTGGTAAAACTAATAATTGAAATTTTCGTGGCCGTTTACAATGTAAATTTTTAATTTTTATTAATCATTTTTAGTCATATTTTCTAATTGCTTGCAATAATAACGCCAAATTAGTGCAGACAAATGTCGAATTGGTAAAAGATAAGTATCCAACTTTCAGTCGCTTTCATTTAGTTGGACAACAGGGTTTTCCGATGTTGGCTATACTAGCAGAGCAATCTAAGTGCAACTAAACGCATTTTTCAATTTCTGAAGTTATGGAATTTGTTAATCGTTTTCGAATCAATTAATTGTTTTTCTATAACCGAATTGAAGGTTATTGAAATTCATTGAAATTTGTTTGTTTTGTCGTTTCTAAATTACCCTAATTTTGAAAAAATATTACAGTAATTTTTAATTTAGATTTTTTTAATGCAGATTGCCATATCGATTTTCACCGAAACAATCAGCAAGATATGAAATTGTGCGGATAAAATACTGCTTGTTATGCTATAACTAAGCAGCACACGATGTTTAAATACAAAGTGATCGATATTTTTTAATCTTCTCTGAATTAACTGATAAGTAAGAAATTTACTGGGTCAGATCTTTATTTTTAAGATCTGAACAGATTATTTTTTCATAACATTAAAACCTTTTGAAGACATAAATTATTTAATAAATTATACTAAATAAACGGGTTTAAATTTGTATCGTTAATTACGATTATTTTTTAGTACAACGATAGGAGGTGGACAAATCGAATTTTTTTCGGTTTTTGTTATTTCCAAACGTAAAAAGTAAAAGACCACTTGCATCATCGACATTTTCATAGTAAAGTGTTATTAATGTTTACAGTGACTTTGAAAAATGTACATCTTTCAAAGTAGAAGTTTCATTTCGAAGTGATTTAACAAGTGCATTGTAGACTTGAAAAATTGTTTCTGCTAATTGCCAACCAGTCTCTGAAAATTACCATATATCTTTCGGAATTACCAAACCGTTTCTGAAAATGGGTGTACTTAATGTGCTAATAACGAATTTCACTATTAAAATTGTCTATAAGGAAATTTTCACGGTCAAAGATCATAACTTTAACACTTTAACGCCGGGAAGGACGCTTTTTTTCAACTATTTTCAACTTTAATTTTCTTTACTACTATGGGTGTAAAATAAAATCGGAATTACGTATTTGAGAAACTGCCAATAAAATTGAAAAAAAATGAGTTTTCAAAAAGTTGCGGCCATTTTTCTGAAAAAAATAGGAATTTTTGACAATTTTGTTTCAAAAATTATTTTTTTTTTCATACGGCAAGTAACCAGAACACTGTGTCATTTTGAAAATTTCAAGATGGTGGATTCAAAATGGCGACGAAAGATTTTTTTTACGAAATAGTAATATTTAGTGTCTGTTTCATTAAAAAAAAATTCTTTTTAATGACACTGTGTATTTATAAATTTTTTAGGTCGCCCATCACGAATCTGAAGTCCGAGTTGAAAAATTGAAAATGGCGAATCCAATATGGCAGACGATATTTTCAAAATTGGTCGGATTATTTTGAATATTGGTTATTTCGATTTTATTTTACACCCATAGTAGTAAAGAAAATTAACGTTGAAAATAGTTGGAAAAAAGTGTCCTTCCCGGCGTTAAAGGATTAAATCGGGTCATCTATTACATTTGCTAATTGGAGGTTAGGGAACAAAACAGTTTTTTTATATTTATATCTGTATATTTTTCATTATTAACATATATAAATTCATTTCATTTTAAAACGTATATTAAATTATAAGTATGGCTGTTTCTTTGAAACCTTGACTATTAGTAATATTCGCACAGTAATATTCTTACGTTTCTATTTCAGTAATCTTTGTAAAAGTGTAGCTGTCAATTTTAAATTAACATTGGCTGATAGCCAACTACATTTATGAGCTGATGAATGAGTACGATTCAAAAAGTAACGGGTGTGAATTTCGCGAATATTCACGACAAGCGCATAATGTAAGATTGGTAACTCCGAATTCGAAATCATGGTCCTAAAATGTATAACGGCAGTTACTTCATTTTAGTCGTGAGTAATAATTCAGCCGATTAGTCATAATATTGTATTAATCATTTCTCAATAAAATAGTAATTTAGTAAACGAATTGATTCAAATTGTTTTTATATTTTCTTCTTTTTGGTATCTAATGTTCTTTTGGATCACTCAGCATTGAGGTGAAATCTTTAATTTAAAAGCTGAGCTAAAATTGAGGTTCCAAAAAAATATGTTCAACGTCCGTTTTTCAACATATTTTGATGTGCTGATTACGAATATCACAGTGAAAATTGTCAAGGTCATCTTCAAGGTCAAAACTAGAAAAATTGTGTTATTTTGTATCCCCTTTATTTAATATCATAACCTCTAACCACGATAGATATGTTAATAATTTAACCAAGGTCAAGTGCGTGCTTTTGCAATTACAGTAATCACAGACAGAAAAATAGAAAAGACTTCAGAATTATTTCGAAATATGCTCTAAAAGAAGTCCGACGATTCACTTTCTGAGGATTTACTGAACACGAGTACATAAAGATCTTATAATGACATCGTTTTCAGAAAATCCTCAGTAAGTGGGACTTCGGACTTCTTTTAGAGCACATTTCGAAATCATTCAGAAATTTTTTCATTTTGCTGTCTGGGATGTACGGATTCTACACCAAGTCTATTATCCTCATGGTCATCTCACTTTTATAATGTTATTGTAATGTTGCGGAATAACAGATAAATGTTTTTTGTAGAGAATTTCATAATCTATATTTATTGTTGGAAACATTTTTCGTAAGATTAATCATTTTATAAATGCAAAGAATCACAAAATATCACGATTTTTGTACTTTTGACCTTGAAGATGACCTTGTAGCCAATTTTGACTATGATATTCATAATCAGCGCATCAAGATAAGAGGGTGTAGGCATATTAAATAATTTGACGTATAGACTTCAAGATTAATGCAAAAAATCACAAAATAACACGATATTTCTAGTTTTGACCTTGAAGAGGAACTTGTCAATTTTCACTATAATATTCGTAAATTTCGCATCGAAATACGTCGGAACAGGTATTAAAGGCTTTTCCTTTTTAATAATCATTATTAGTATACTCATTAAAATTTTTGTATTTTTATTTATTAACTGACCGGCATAACAACATAAAGAGCATTGAATTTTATTTTAATTATAGTAAAAAAAAAACAACATATTCTGTAATTACCTTAAAAATGACTTTGTCGACAATTCTCATTATGATATTCGTGATAAGTCCTCGAAATTACGTAAGTATACTTAGTATAAAACAATGGACGTTTGGGGGTTTCGGAACTATATTCCTGAAAATTACGAAAGGTATTAAACATTTCAGTAATGGTAACTGCATAAAAGTTTACCGCTGAAATTTGTTGCGCCGTGGATTACACATAACTGTTATCTACATAATGTAAAGCCAATAAAAGTTTGACAAATTATTCACATACACGGAGAGAAGTTTAAGACATCAGCTGTTATGGGTATAGCATAGGTGTTAGGTCCTAAGACAACCATCGGGTAACTTTTAAGATGGCTTCTGTTCCAAAATAAAATACGGTTGTTATGGGAACACTTCATTTGTACATAGTGTGATTTGCCTGTATTTAGGACAATTCCTGTCCCAAACTAAGACAGACATCATTTTAATCCACGAACGGCAGCCATTTCCCGTTTTGCACCACAGGTATCTCTACTAGTATGTCTGTAATCTTAAACTTCTCTCTGTGTATCTCCGGGAAAGATCTATCGCATGAACTGAAGATTTCATAAATTAATAGCCCAGGCAGCAAAATAGAAAAGAGTTCAGAATGATATCAAAGTGTGCTTTAAAAGAAGTTAGATGTTACACTTTCTCGGGGTTGCTGAACATGATGTCATCATGAGAAACTTATGAACTCGTATTCAGAAAATCATCAGAAAGTGGGACATCTGACTTCTTTTAGAGCACATTTCGAAATTATTCTGAACTCTTTTCTGTTTTGATGTCTGGGAGTCAGTGAAGACATAACTGATGTATTCAATAGATCCTAATTCCAATATTAATTAAAATTGCCAATTTGTCCTTAATGATTTTCTTTCGTTTGGTTGTTTTTTATGGTTGCAACCATATTGTTGTTGGAGTCGTTATTTACAGCATAGATCGCGGCTAAGTAGGGCAGTAGCGTGCATTGGGACGAAGGGAAAATTACACTATGTCGTACACCATCAGGAAAGAGATGAGGAAGAGCGTTTGTATGTGTAGGGAGAACAGCCGTAGATTACTGGAGGTAAAAAGAATCTCCGGTAAGGTTTGATGAATCGCGTCGGTGGGTACTATATACAGTGGTTTCTGACCGCAAGCGATTTTCGGTTGCAGACTTAGACATAAGGGAGACAGAGAAAGAGAGAAAGCTGCATTCAAGAGCGAGATGTTGGCCGCCTCCAGCTGGATGGCGGCGCCGGCAAGTTTCGATCTGTTTGGTTCGACGTAGGGGCCCTGCTGCGCAAGCACTTGTGGAACGTCAGGCGCCAGAATGCAAGTCGGAAGTCGGCTGAATAAAAGGCATAGATAAAAGGATTTATTGCCGAATTGATCCAGCCTGAAACAAACAATCATTTCATTTTTTAGTCTTATTTAAACCACAAAACATTGAAAAGTATCGCATGAATATCATATTTTTTAACACCTAAATGATCAATGCGGAAGATGTGTTGCTACATGAGAATTGTGTCGTTGCTGCAGTACCAAATGTTGCCATTGTGAGTAGGACAGGATTTTATGGACGATTTGTGGGGTATTTACAACTTACATATTTTGTCATCGAAAAATATCGTAATAAATATCTTGTACCTTAATAAATATATAAACAATAACGATGTTTTCTAAATCCGAATTAGTTAAAAACCACCATAAAAAATGAAAAGGGATTCACCAAATCAATTAGTAATCAATTTTGCTAAGAAAAATTTAAAACCTACAAATTTATGACTAATTCTGCAACTACTAAACAAAAAAAATCAATGCCTACTTGTAGATTTGTAGAATTTTACTAGAGAATTAGTATTTTCGTACTATTTGTCAGTAAAAAACTTACTAATTGATGGTAACCCACTTTCCGCTGTAGGTAGATCGTTTTTGATTAATTCAAGTTTAGAGAGTGGGTGGAAATATTGCTTACAATCTTTAATGACTTTTAATTTTATTTATTGTCAGTAAGTCAGTTAATATGTGTATTATTATATTTACTTTCTTGAAACAACTTGGACGAACACGATTTAGCAGCAAAAAGGATAAAAGTAAAAATAAAAGCAAACTATAAAAAAGTCTGCTATTAAAACTAGGAGCAATTAAATTCATTGGAGAGAAAATTTAGTTTTCTACTAGAGTGGCTCAATTTTTACTCCACGAAGACTGAATGGTCTATTATTTATATATTGTTTACAATATAATGTACACAATAACTAAATGAAGTATTTTAATTCATAAACTTTCCAAATGTGACTTAAACTGATTAATTATCTGATATAATAAAAAGTTTTTATAGGAAATGTAATTATAAGATCACCGTATTTAAGAGCTTTTAAATAATTCCATGAGACCAATACAGATGTATTTTTTAGGTTACAGATATTTAATATTAGACACGAAGCAAATAAAAAGTTATACGTCTTTAAGTATTTATCGGGGATAAGAAATCTCAAAAAGATCTTTCTTAAAAATGTCACTATTCAAGATGTAATTGAGAGCTTTTTAAGACTTTCAAACTAGTTTATCAAAATCTTATTAAGATCTTTATGAGATCTTTAAGAAAAATTTGTACTATTTTTTGAGATCTTTTTAAGACTTTCTTTTCACAGCATGATTTTACGAAAACATAATTTTATTAATCTTATCGAGATCTTTATGAGATCTTTAACAAAAATTTATACTATTTTCTTGAGATCTTTTTTAATACAAGCAATTCATGTCATGAGGACAGAAAGTTTCATATTACGAATATTCAATATTTACAACACAAATTGAAGACGAGAGATTTCCAGAGTTGTTTTTCGATACGCTAACAATGTTTTATCCAATGAAGACACAGAAATGAAAATTTGTCATTCTTCAGAAAGCATGAAAACCGCTACAATTTTACGTGTATTAGACAAAAATTGATACATTTTCTTTTACCAATACACATTATAATTTCTGCAATACAACGTATTACAAATAATGAAGTTTACTACCGATATCTTAAGAAAAGTATAATGTATTTATTCCATCTTAATTATTAGAAAATTAGAGAGTAGAAAGCAGACCAGAAAGCAAGTAAACTGGGTAATCACCTTAAAAATCATCTTCGATAATTAATTTTGGCAAAATAATAAAAGAATTTAGAATTTTATTACAAATATTTTTCTTCGTATCCGAAAAAAATAAAAAAAGATCTTGAAAAGATCTCAAAAAGATCTCGATAAGATTAATAAAATTATGTTTTCGTAAAATCATGCTGTGAGAAGAAAGTCTTAAAAAGATCTCAAAAAATAGTACAAATTTTTCTTAAAGATCTCATAAAGATCTCAAAATGATTTTGATAAACTAGTAGTTTGAAGTCTTAAAAAGTTCTCAAATACATCTTGAATAGTGACATTTTTAAGAAAGATTTTTTTGAGATCTACTAAAGTCTTTTTTATTTTTACGCGGGGTACCTCTTAAAGAGGTCGTCCAGAACTCAGTCCAAAGATATCCCCAAAAAGACCTCCTGAAGAGGTCTTAATTATAATAAAATTAGGGAGGGCTTTTATTGCCACTTTCAAATTTCAATCCTAGAAAGCTTATTTTCCCCTGAAGAGGGATCCAAGACGTCCGAAACGTTGAGACTATTTACCATCCATAATTGCTCGTGGTAGAAGGTGGAGGCCTACTATGGGTAAGCAATTACTTTGTAGGTTAAAATCCCTCCTTAATTTTATTACTTTAAACTAAAACCTGCATTACAACACTATTTATTTAATAATGGACTCTGGGCTAGAAAAAGTTCACCACTATATTTCGAACTTGCTTCAAAATACCAATAATAGGAAATTATATTTCAAATTTTTAATTTTAGAGAAAGATTTAATATCAGCAGAACTAAGAAAAGCCTATTTAATCAGTTTAAGAGATCATAATTCAATCCCCTCACACATTTGAAATTCAACGAAACACATTCATAATATTTATTTTCAAGTACAACCGGTCATAGAAGTCATAATATCTGTTTTAGAACTTTTCAAAATAAATTAATTAATATCGAAATCAAAGATTTATATGCACATCTTCAATTTAAAAACAAAAAAAAATGCTCGTCGTAGTAGGTGGAGGCCTACTATCGGTAAGCAATTACTTTGTAGGGCAAAAGCCCTCCCTAATTTTATTGCTTTAAACTAAAGCGTGCATTACAATACTAGGTATTAATTATGATAATCTATAAAACGAACTCTTAGAGGTGTCTTACTTAGGACTTCTTAAAATCGTAATCTCGACGAGATCTTATGTTTGAGGTCTTAAATCTATCTATTTTTGGACCATCTCTCATTTAGTAAAGTTATTCCCATTGTTGAAATCCGCGTTTCTACCAGAGACAGTAGATATTGAAACCAAAAAGGAGATCGCGCGATACTTACTTCATATGCACATGGATAGATTATAAGCTGCCCTGATCAAATAAGTGCCTTTACGATATTTAGCCAGTGTTATCACAGTTTTGTATTATTATTGCATGATCTCATTCTATTGAATGATATCACCATCCGATATAAAAAATATACAAATGGTAAAAAGGAACTCGGGTTAAAAGTATATAAATTAATAATTAAGGTACAAAAATACAATCTATAATTTTCAGAAATTTGCTTTTCGTTTATAGTATTTATTTTATTTGTCAAAGTTCTCAAATAAGACCTCTTCTCTGACACCTCATATTTGAGAGGTCTTATAGAGCTCTTAAAATTGACGCATAAGTCTTCTGAAAGATTACTTTAAGTGCTCTTTCTGATAAGTATTTAAGACATCTTACAATTTTTAAGACCTCTTAAAGAGCTCTTTTTGCGGTTTGGGAAGGATTGAAAAGTGTCGAAAAAATAAATTCTGTGAATATCTAGATCTTAACAAGATTATCGTATATCGGTTTTGAGCAACCTGTCGGTTCAACAGCGACAGCTTTCGTGCTACTGCGCAGCGACAATTCTTCATGTATAGTCAGTGGATAATAAAAATCAAAATCTAATTGGACGTATCGTCGATAATGTTGGCCATCTTATAAATTTGTATTATATTAATTAATGTAGATTTATAAATACAGAAGATTAGATATATCAGATATTTTAAATTACATATAAATTGATGCAATGCAATTTTTGAAGTTAGAAAAATAATGACCGAAACGTCAAATTAGATTATTTTTGTATTGTCTACTATCGTCCTACTAGAACTTCTTCCATATTAAAAAAATATTACTTACAACTATGTTACAATTAGTTAGACAGAACGATCTAGAACTATGCAAGAGGTGCAGTTAAATTAAAGATCAGTGTATGTTGGATTTCATTAGTGTGTTCTTTTTATTTCTGTTAGTCACACTTGTGATCATTAGTAATAAGTGTTTTGGTAGTTGAATATTAAGGATAGATAGCAGCATGGCAGGCATATTTCTGTACATTTTATGTTTCTGTACTTTATGTTTAGAAAAAATAAACTATGACAAATAAATTCAAATGTTCTAAGATATGTCGACATCGATCAGCAATAACTTCATCTTCATTTATGGTCTTCATTTAAAAGCTACAAAATTATTTCAGAGTACTTTATGGTCCAATCATTTTTAGTGAAAATTGTTCATATTGAGCAGATATGTCCATCAGTATATGAGGTAAGGTCGATGTGGCTGATGGATTCTGCATTTTTTGGTCATAGAGAAACGAAAATAAATAATAATTATGAAAGAAAAGCAGGACACAAGTCATTTTTTCCCAACTATTATTATTATTGGTATTAATATTAATCAGTAATTACCCAAAATGATTTATTTATTAATTTACTTATCTACTTTAAGCACGGATTTAGTCTACGTGAATGTACCCTGTACAATGTTCGGAGTTAAATCAGTATCATGTTTAACACCGATTACATAAGCGCTGGGTGTTGTTGAGAAGATGTGGGTCATTTCCGAAGTAATTTTGTGCGTAGAACCCAAATTCGAGGTCAGAATTGATTCATCGCACACGGATTTTGAGATATTGAAAGTTATATATACTCGAAAAATACGTTATCAATTTTGTACACTATGCAAAAACTTGTTCTCTTCTTTCTCTCTCTCTCTCACTCTTTGAAATTAACTATTAATCGATATTCATCATAAGCTTGTCACATAAAAACTTTATTGACTTGTGTTATGTATGTATGTTATAAAGTCTTATTGACTTATGTTGTATGTAACACCATAATAGTGTATACATTATTGATGTAAACAAACCTTTGCGTAACGCTTGCATCGAAGTGGTCATTGTTTTCTATTTTTCTTTTCTTTACAGATTTGAAATATTATATTACAATTTGAACGGTGGTCATCATATCTGAGACATTTTTTTAACTTTGTACAAACATTTCACACCGCATACTGATTTATTTTTAACCTTTCACATAATTAACACCAATTTAATCACATAACAACATTTTTTTTTTATTATATCAATGTCACGTACGTGAACTGTGTCATTTCACCGTTATCGACGAGGGCTTATTTATTTTCACTTTCTTTCATGAAAACTGTTATTTTTATAAATTTCATCAACTTATTTTACGAAAAATGTTTTGTTTTCACGTATTAATCAAATATGAAATCAAATACAAGAATATTTTATTTTTATAGTAAAGTTTGTTGCAAATCATGATGAAAGTGATGAATTGTTTTATTGTTTACATTTTGAAAAATATATTCAATTACTATTATGTTTTTATGCGTATTTTACTGCAAATACCATTTTGGATCGATCATCATGAATTCTTGAAGAGGACCTTCTAATGTGACGGGTTGGAAAAATTGTTTTTTTGGCATTTTTCAACAGTTTATGAGTTTTTCGGATATTTATCGGATTTATATTTCTGGATATCGCTGATTAGCTGAAAAGAAATTTTTTTCTTTAACTTCTAAACTTGAAAAACTTCTCTCGAAATGACATTTTTCCCGTAGTTCAAAGTTGTTGATAACTTAAACAAATTAAATACAGCTTAGGCTCTGCAAAAAAGTATAACATAAGATCTTAAATAAATTTGCACAACGTTTCGGCTCCTTTCGAGCCCTGTTCAGGTGCAACAGTTGCATTTAGAAGTATTTTGTTTCGTTTAATTTAATTTATTTAACTCGAACCTGCAGTTTTAATCATTATACATTTGTTGGATAACTTATTTCGCATGATTTATGGTGCAGAAAACAGAGCTTTTTTTTAAAGAGAAATGCCATCATTTTGTTAATTTTGAAAAATAAAAAAGTTGAGGTACGGCAGATGGCGCCGACAACATAGTTTAATACTCTTTTTAAAATGTCTGTTTCAGCTCACCTGCAGAGCAAGAATCACCGGCCCTAACAGACAACTTTTTTTTCATGTTAAATGTTTTATTTAAAACATGGAGCAGCCTAGAGAAAAACCAAGCAATTTATCCTTTTCTCAGTGATACTAAGGTTCAAAAAGGCTAAATGGTAGTTTCAGTATTTAAAAATGTAGTCTCCTCCTCGTTGGGCTGTTAAGATTGAAATTGAGCCTTACCCGCCTAAAGTTCATATTATTTCATAAAATTTAATAGAAGTTCAAGGGTAACATTTAACGTTCGTTCAAGTAAATAATTAATAAAGTTAGAGGCTATTAACCCACGACGTTTTTGGAATATATTTCAAACACCTTATGTCATTATCATTAGAGTTTCCAAATCACGAAGCTTAGTGGAAATACTTATAATTTCAATTTAACTGGAAACTATACAGGACAGCAGAAGAGAGTTTACTTACATTCTAGCTTTCAAAAACGTCATTCCATTAACAGGATTTTTCAATTATTTTTTCATTGTAAATCGGCAAAAACGCAAGGTATGGTATTTTTTTCAGCAACAGAGTTTAACAAATGAAAGAAAGATTCAGCGGCATTAATGAAATTTATCGAAATGAAGAAAATAAATAAGGCTTTGACTGTTTGCGTTGTTTAAATATAATACAAATGAAAAATAAAATAAGTTCAAGTTCTTATAATAAAAATTTACACATTCCACAATTCAAAACTTATATTGTATTTAGTTTATTGTAATTAGCTTATTAATATTAACATAATAAACATATAGTTTACACATCGCAGTAACATTTATACTTCACATTAAAAATAGTGCGCGAAATACTTCCTACACTCAAATCAGTAAGCAAAAAATGTTTCTTTGTTGATCGAGTTGTGACTTTAGATTTATCAATGACCACGTGACTATTAATTCAATATCAAATTGATTTTTTGAGGAAGAAACTCTCGTGCTTTTTACTGCAGAAGTGGAAACGGCGGAAAACATTTTGCATCTATAAATACTTCTATACGCATTGTAACTATTTTTGGAATTTTTTAAGATCTGAGAAAATTTTACTAAATGTACTAAAATCCACTAATTTATTAAAAGACAGTATATAACAAATTCCAAGACTCTAACTAGTACCTGCAAGGAGGATTTGTATTACACTTATTATAGTACTGTTAAAGTAAACAGTTATTTAGTCAATGTTTTTCTTCAGTACAATTTTCGTATTAGAGAACAAAATCTACAGAATAAACCCAATGAAATATGGTAATAACAGAAGTGTGTAACTTAAACTTGCACAGCATATTGTGCGAATGCAGTTTAACATTGTGAAAAGTTTATAAATTTACATGTCTACGTCGATAACTAGGGTGATGGTTTCGACACCATTCAACTAAGTTATGCGTAACTTTTGTCAGGAGCTCGCATGGTATTCCAAGAATGGGCTTTACAAACTTTTACGCATGCAGGAGAAGGCAAAATCCCAGGACGCTCTCAAGGATTCCATAACACATGTGAAACACGAGCGAAAGGTCTAAACAAAAACAAATAAGAATAAAAGAGGAAAAGAATATTTACGAAATCAGTTTATTAACAACAAATAAAATACACATCATTTTAAAATTTGTTTTCTTTAAATATTCAGTCTAATTCTTGAGTAAGATTATCTTTTAAATAATTATCAGTGTATTTTATGCAGTAAAAACTAAAACTATAGCAAAATTTAATGAAAAGTACCTGGAATGGGATGCACGCTCTAGACAAAAGTTAGATGAGTGCTTTTTACTACACGGAAAAAAAAATTTGTTGTGTTGACAAATGTGGGATCAACAATTCGTCGTTAAAATAAATGTCGTTACGTCAAAACAGATTTAATAGCAAATCCTGCTATTATTTTTACCAAGCCTTATGCCAATCACTTGTTCAATCCTTTGTATTACAATAACAAACGTTTAGTTACTGTAACAATTCTGTTTTTTCCGTGTACTAATTTGACATAAAAATTAAATTAATATACTTATACATAAAATCACTTTCAGAATATTAACTATCTAAGAGAGATTAGTGCAAAAATGGCAAAAAATACTATTTAACATTTTTGGTATGGTTAAGCTCTCTTTACAAAATTAATTCACTAATATTAAAAGTAATGAAGAAAGGTGAAAACATTGGAAATTATTGTCATTTTCGAGGTAATAAGATGTTAAATAAATTCTTTGTTCTGATAAAAAGATGTTGCAAGTCTTTGATCTATTCAAAACTTTACCCAGCTATCTATATTTATAGGGAAACCCCCGTTATTATGAAAATAAATATCTAATCATTTAAATAACAATAATGTACTATGACATAATAAGTCACGCTGATTGTTGTTTCTGATCCATATGTAATTGTGGATCGGAATCACAGGAGTAATAATACTGATGAAAAATTAAAAAAAAAGTTCGCCAGTTTGGGCGAAAAGCTATTCTTTTATTTCTTTTTTTTCAAAGACGGTCGAATAATTTTATCTATTTCATAGAATAATAGTTATGACATAAAGATAGCCACCGTGACTGACTAATATACAATTGTAGATGAAATTTCTGTGAAGAAACAAGAAATCATATTACTATTGTTACGTGATGCATAATTCCAGTTATTGTCATTAAATATAACACTTCTTTTAAAAATTAAAATCGACCGCATCGGGTATCATTACGCAATATTATTGTATACTTGTATTATTGTAAAATTATTTTTACAAAACAGAAAACCATTATTTACATAACTGATCCTTCATTTGATTTTCTATTTTTAATACGGAATTTGCTAAATAAAGTAACGTTATATAAGTATTATTATAACAAGAAGAAAGTAATAACTATTTTTAAATATAATTTCTAGTTAAAAAAGTAAACAAAACATTGTTTTTCCTAAATAACATTTTTATAAAATCTTTTCATAAAAATATTATTTGAATAAGTAACGCCAACTATATAATGATAAATAACTTCGCCAGAAGTAACACGAGCTTTATGATAAATAACTTCGACCGGCGTTAGAAAGGTTCCGGGTTCGATTCCTACTCACACACCTTTTTCTAGTTTGGTCCTCATTTTTGTTTTAATTAAAAATTATCAAATATCTTAATCGCTACCATTATCGTGTCACTTTTTCTAATAAATAAAAATTATTCAGAATTCTGCATACGAATTTCTGGTTTTATTTTATAAAATTAGACTAATTATTATATTTTTGGTTTTTAGGTACTTACATTTTCAGTTTTATTTAAACCGATTTAACTTCTTCTCATTCCTTAATGGCCTGTCATAATTCGGTAGCAGTCACCTTTAGAGGTTAAGTTCTTACAAAATTTTCATTTAACCTATGTATGTTTTTGTCAGTAACGTTTCTTGCATAATAAACATAACCGTGATGAGATTTAAATTACTTACAGCGTGTTTAATGGGTCGCTAAAGCCATACTATTTCCATGCTCAATTAAGAATTAAAGTGGAATTTGAAATTAAATTTTTTATAAACACCAGAAGATTTTAATAATATATATTAATAACACATTATTTAAATTCCTCGGGTTTCGTAATTCAGAGCACAATTACATTTATAATATAATTTGGCACGTTTCTTTTCAATTGCAGAAAGTTGATAACGAAAAAAGACTAAAATAAACGTACTTTGTCAAAAATCTTGAAAATCTCTTCGTTAATATGGCAATCGTTTTCAGTTTCGATTTAAAGCTTCACCGCGACTTTCGGCATTTAAAATATATTAGGTCCTCACGGAAGAAAGGTGCCAGGAAATTCCTCGCATTTTCCGGCACGTTTTCATGCATGAATGTTAACTTTGTGTGGCGTGTAAGAAGAGTATAAAAGGGCAGAAATAAAATGCCTTTGAAAAATGCACCGCTACTGGAGGAGAAAAAGCGACGGCATTGCGGAAAATTTCAGAAACATTTTTGAGCTTGTTAATTTTCAAAGAAATGCGCTATGTTGTAAAGCCATTTAAATGCGCTTTCGCGCATACGTGCATTTTTTATTAAAACTATTTCATGTAGTGAGCAAAAATTAAAACTGTATTCGGCCTTTAATTGCTTTTGGATTCAATTAACGAGTTTCGTTTGCAACTTGGTACTCTGACAAATCTAAAATTTGTTACGGTTTTTGCAATGTGTGGTAGCATTTCTTTTTAATTCCTTATATCACATTAGTGTTCGTTTTCAGTTCTAAATTGTACCATATTTTGATTTACTTTTGTCCAATCAAAATTTATTTCTTAATCTAAATTAAGTATAGTTTTAAGACGAGAACAATTTATGTATACTCTCTCTAAATGCCAGTGGAATGTTCGGATGTTTTCAATCTTTCATATATTAGTAATATTTGCAGATATATTCAACTTTAGAATATTTCGGTAATTTTGAAAGAAAATATTTATGTCGTTTACTTTTATTATACATTTTACGAATCAAAATATTTGAAGCAATGATGAATGTTGAAATGAATAGTATAGCTTTTGTAATTGTTGTAATTGTGCATGTACCAACTATGTTGCTTATTTTGTTGCATAATAAGGGCACTAATGTAGTTCACACGTTATTGTATCCGACGATGTATGGACGATGAAAGGGTATTTTCGTATAATTTCGTATAGCAGTGGAATCTCATTTCGCTTGGACCACGTTTCACACCACATGAACAACAATGCAACGAGTTCTACCCATATAGAAAGAGAAAATCATCAGGATGCAAACAAGATGTCGGATCAGGCTGTGATTCGACCTTCCCTTTTCCCGCATATAGGACGTCCCGTGAGTGTCTAATGCTTGTCAGCACAATGGGTATGAGGAATAACATCAGAATGAGAGAAAGGATGAATCTCGGAAACGGGAATAGTAATTCCCTAACTGCCAGCCAGCCAGGGATGAACTTTCTTCTAGATTGGTGACGATTATAGAGACGCCATTGTTGTGATTTACGGTAATCGTTTGATCTTTTCATTCAAGGGTCACATAAAGTTGAAAAAAGAGATCGTTAAATTGGGCACCCAATCTCGGCAAATTCTGGATGAATTGGCTGTCTATTCAGTATTTTAAAGCAAGGATTTCAAGACAAAACCATACCATAACTATATGATTTCTAAAATTTCATGATTGTTATTGATAAATGAAGCACAATTTTATAATTTAACATTTGTATGCAACATTAATCAAAGTTAATTAATGGATATGTTTGTATTCATAGGCCCTATTCTTCTGTGGAAGGCTTCTAGTGATAATAGCATCGCTTACACCGTCGAAACTTGCTTTACATGCTACTCATCTGAAACTTACTATTGCACGGAAAAAAATAGAACGTCGTTCCAGCCCGATTGTCAAGCTAAAACAGCTACCCACTGTCCAGCAAAAATTTTTTTTTCGATAAATAGGTATACTTTTTTCATGTGATTAAGAATATTTCTACATAATTTCTAGACGATGTGGTTATTTATATTATTTTTATATGATTTTTTAAAGTCGTTAATAGTGAAAAAATCACTACTTTTTTCATTTTAAGGCTTCCGTATTGATTATCGTGTTAGATACGACAAAAATGCACTCAACCTTTTTTGTAGAGCACAAAATTTCCTACAAGAAGATCAATGAGAGCCATAGTCTAATGTTAATAGATACGTCACGAATAAGATAACTATCTCTGTTCTAAAATTTCAATGATTTTTTCAATAACTTCCGACGTTTTTCATGACGTACATATTAACATTAGACTATGGCTCTCACTGATTTTTTTGTAGGAAATTTTGTGCTCTAAAAAAAAGGTTCAGTACATTTTTTGCCGTATCTAATACGGTAATCGATACGGTTTAAAAAATCATATAGAAATAATATAAATAACCACATCGTCTAGAAATTATATAGAAATATTCTTAATGACATAAGAAAACTATACCTATTTATAGAAACAAAAACTTTTAGGATTTCGAATTTTAATTGACATTTTACGTCTTCACTCGCGATTTACATTGCGATCTGCTGGACAGTGGGTAGCTGTTTTAGCCGGACAATTTTCTCCGTGTGTAAGATAACACTGTGTTCACTGGTTTCATAATAGTATCATTTGAAAATTATTCAAGCCATTCGGGAGTCGAAATTGATAAAGACTATTAACAATGTCCAAAAAAGGCGTGTTCTATATGGGATTAAAGTAAGAAATGGTACTCCAAAAAATTAGACTTCTTTATCGATAATTTTATAGGATGATTGACCATTCTATGCTTTACTTTCGATTAACTAAATTTTTCTTTCGATTTTCCTAAACCGCGGTTGCTGTAGAACATGGTTGCATCTGAAGAAGCAGACCAAGAGAAATGTTTGTTTAGAGTAAATGTAATAGCTTCATAGTAAAGCTAACAGAATTTAGATTTTGCTGTTAAGGTACTTTATTCCCGTAATCTCAGGTTCGGTAAAATTTGTTACATTAACAGTTAATATGTAGTAAAATGGAATTTTACGCCTGTAATACGAACATTATTTTTTGGCCAGCGGGCATAAAATTCGCAACCGCATTACAGAAAGTATAGGTGAAAAATGATTTAACGACTACCGTGTAAAGTTCAATGACAAATTTTCGAATAAATAAGACGTGAATGGTTTAGGAGGGGAACGAAGGGAGGGGGGGGGGGTTCGGGGGTTTCAAATCTCCGATTTGAAAAGTATGTACTGAAAAGTAAATAATATATTTTATAATATATTTTGTTTCAGTGTAAATAGCATGTTATGCACTTTTGAACACCCCCCCCCCCTACAAGAAAATAAATCATCATAACTTGAAAGGAAATAAATGATAATCAATTCAGAAAATCCTGGTTCGATCCCGGCCTCTGCCATTTGTCATTGGGACACCTTTGTATTTGTTTATAAGTGTCTAATAACGCCAAAGCTCAAGTAGTTCGGATTCCACCTTCATAAACTGTAGGTGGGTTCACAAAAGTCGACGTAAAATAATATAAAAAAAAATTATAATCAAAATTTAAAATACAAAATTTGCGGCATAGCGACGTACGATTTGTTTATTGCGGCGAATGTAAACAACTTTACTGAGAACAACTCTTATATTTTTGACAATTTATTTTGAATCTATTTTTAATTTAAAATAACTAGGTAATTCAAATTTATTGAAAATAGACATAAAAAAATAATTTCAATCGAATTTTATTTTAAAATAAGTTGGTAATTCAAATTTATCAATAATTGACATAAAACAATTATTTTTATTTTACGCATCCGGAGGGCTAAAAAGAATTTTAAATATTAATGTTGGGATCATTATGTGACATATATTTACCTGCTTACATTTTCACCGAAACAGAGATAAACAAACGATATAATTTAATGTAAGATTCATGGTTAAAATATTCGAGTTAATATACAATAACATTGCTGACATGCAGGAAAGTGCTGGTATGTTTATCTCAAAATTATACCTGTACTTTTTGACTATGTAGTTACCGTTAGAACTTTAGAGTTAATGTCAAAACCTTGAAATTAGCTTACATTAACTACTTAGTAAATAATGTCTCTCAGTGTAGGCAAAACACATCGACAAATCCGGTTTCCATAATGAAGCTTCATTTTTTGCACGTACATTTTGAAAAAATCTAGAGAATATTACGGGTTGCTGTGGCGAGAATAAAATCTTGCCAGTAGAAATAAAAAAGAGATGAAGGTAGACCATTAAATTTGTCGTTAAAACTACACCTTTTATGTACTCTAGTATATTACGTTTAATGTACCTGTGACTGAGGTTAACATTCAATAATATTTGAGTTAAATAATGGGAGTTTTTTACGACATTCAAAGAAGATGTACAAAAATAATCCATCTATAATGGTTATCAAGATATGTTTATGAATTAATCTTTCTTAGGATTCTAAAAAAAAGGCCACATTCAATCTTAGTCTTGTGTATGATTATTTCACTAAAGTTTCTGATAGGTATTCTGAGTAAACATAATTTTAGTCAAACTTTTTTTACTTTTAGTAAACATCACAAACCATTAAATATATGTTGTAGATTATAAAAATGTATTTTAACGTGGTCTTAACAGATTAATTATTGTATTTATAGTTATAATTAGAGGAGTATTATCAGAAATCTAATTAGATTTTTCGAACTTATGGTCAATCTTCATTTACAAACAGATCAAGTATTTTTTGGCCACGACGGAAATTTAAATTTGACAATCGCAGCTTCATTGCCGAAGTTTTTATTCAGGCTAAAAATGATGGTTACGATTCCTCGATTGCGAGAACAAAATCCTTCTGTGAGACAAAAGAACTTGATATATGGCCAGAAACAGACATTTTTTCGAAAATTAATTTCGCTCTTCCCGAAAGAGCCACGTCAAAGGAAAACTCTGAGTGTTTGTATCCTTTTTAGCACGATAAACTTTCCAAAAAATGATATTTCAATTGTGAGAAAAAAATTCTCCTTTGTTAAAAAAATACTAACAAAAACGCGAATTTTAAGTTTCCTTTTTTTTTAATGCAACAAGGGAGGATCGTACAAAGAATGACAAAATAATACTTAGTATATTGTAGGCAATTAAAAAATGTGTTGTAGTTCAGTGTTATTATAGATAGATTTTGGATGCTAAGAAATGTAATGAAATATTCGCCGAAACTTCTATTAGGCCAAAATATTGCGAAGATAATTTTTATTAAATAATTAAATACAATATAAGAATATATAGAAGAAGGGAAATATAACTAAAAATTAAAAGGTAGGCAATATAAAAGACCCCTACTAAAACATTTGTAACGTACTTAAAATTTTCATCTGTACATTTAAGGGAAAGATACGAGTGAAAAATTCACTAGAATTTAATATGCTCTCTGGTATATTGTCCAGTTTCGAAATGCACATATTCCATTATGTGTGATATTTGCAGTGCTTCGTGGCAAATAGTACTAAGCTTCCAAAATCCAGTTTTCTCCATCTGTAGTGTAAACAAGCCGAAAGAGAACTGTTGTACTTCGAGATTAAGCAAAAGAGAATATGAATGACAGGAAATCTTAATAGAAATTAAAAGAAAAAGTTAATCTGACTGTATGAAAAAAATATTCGGCAGAAAATATTGGTTTAACAAAATATTAATTATATTAGGGATTATAAAAACAAAAACAGTACTAATATTTCGATAAACTAGCTAAATACTTAGTGTATCTAAACTAAGAGGAATATCCTTAAGAGTTATCGCACTAAATTTAACAATAAAGTTACATCGTTAATAGATAACAAATTAGCTGTTCAGTAAAGATTATAAGTTAACTTTTAGTTAATTTTCATTTGTATTTTGGTTATTACAATTGAGCCGTTACTTCTGCATAAAAACTAAGATACATGTAAATAAAAAAAAATAAAATAGACAAGATTCAAAATTTTCATATTTTTCGACGTTTTTTGCATGTTTATTGCGTTTTTCAGAGTTGTTAGTGTATACATTTTTTCGTCAAATGTTGACTGCTTCTCAAACAAAGATCCATATTTTTTTGCTTAAGTCTGGTTGAAAAAAAATCGCGAGTACTATTTAGTGCTGTCAAAATATCTATATTAAATTTTTATTAGAAATTTGGAAGCTATAAGCTACAAAGAAATAAGGCGCTACAGTATAATATAGAACTTGCTAATCTAATTATCTTAATATTTACCTTTTTATAGTTAACAGTATAAAAGAAATAACTAAGATAAATCTGTATACTTTATTAACTTCGAAAATTAAGTTTCACGTCGTTTTATTCGATTACTTCGATTTTCTGGACATACTAGAAATGCTCAGTAAGTTCCGAGAGACTTGCAATTTTACATAGACAGAAATATTCAGCTATTTCTCTCCCTATTCGAGTAATTTCTTTAAAAATAATTCCGACAATTGGAAAATCGAAGCGGACCAAATTCAGTATTTTCCCGACTACGTTCGGACCCCATGTACGATGCGGGTCGAAGTAATTCGTTTTTATTCGTTCTCGTTTGTTGGGTATTCGTTGCTGGCCTATCGCTAGTAAAATTAACGAGTTACAATTCGTTTAAAACATATTGAACTTATTTACCTTTTTTCCATATTTCAATATGTATATATTACATTATTGAAAAGCTGATATTAGTGTCACAAATTATTCTAAATCAATTATGTTGGCTTTCCAATTTCTGTGTTCTATACTTGTTTATTATTTTTATTAATCGGCGAGTATTAATAACAACGTCCGAACAACGGGTAAAATGTATCTTTCTGGTAACTTTTATATACTTGCCTCAAAATATTCAACGTTTGCATGCTAGTGAAATTGAGTACATTGAATGTTTTTACGATAGAAATTTTATAAAAATATATTGAAATGTAATACTAAACATAGGCAAAATAATATTTACAACAGTGTAAGCACTGCAGTAATTTAACTAGTAAAGCCACATCTATTTTGAAGGCTATGGTAAAGGTAATTTTTTTGTGAATGCTGACGTTAGAATTTAGTGAAAAAACTAGTATTATGACAGTTTGACTACAATGCTGTACAATACGTAATTAATTATTGTTTTTTTTTAACAAGACTACATAGTAACTTAAATTTCCGGCAATCAGGGTCGTAAAATTCAGTGGATAAGCTGTGCATATACATTCGAAATTCGAAGTTCTGAATGGTGAATCCAGGATATTAACCTACGTTCGGGTTTAATGTGGATAACATTAAGCTTTTGTGTTTATGTCCTCATTATGCTTAAGCCTATTATGCACTCGATTCGTTGTCAGAGTGAGGTGTTTAAGTGAGTGTATGTGTATATCTACACATATATCTAAATTATATTAATGAATTCCCTGTCACTATGAGTGAAACGGAGAGAATAAAAAATTTAAAGATGCAGAACGGAATCAGCAGCTGAATATTATTTTATTACAACCATACGCAACAATATACTATAATATATAATGCAAGGAGTTACATTGAGACTAGATCAAGATTATGTTGATAATAATTTCTAATTTCATGTTTATTATCATCGATATTCAATTAAATGTATGCAATTATGTGTATGAAAATGTAGAAATGAAAGTTTAATGAATGTGAAAAAATATGGTTATAAATTAATAGTGTTAATCTAGCCATAAACAATTTCATAATAATCTAATCTAAAAACCCTTTTAATATAATTATCATTTTTTAAAATTAAATATAATTTTCTGTTGAATTTTGTCAGTTTTCAAAATTTTTCACTCAAAATCATTTCTTTACAATAAAAATTAAAGACGATCACAACCATTTTCTCCTATATTTTTGAAATTAATGACCGAAGTCATGCAAGATGAAAACATTGAATACAGTACAGTAAAGTAGTATACGAGATACGCGTGCGGATTGACTGTAAATTTCAAACAATACAATTAGAAATAAAAATTGGAATTTTAAGCATTGTTTTAATCTTTTACTGAAACCTTTACCTCCGCATACGACTAAAAGTCGATTAAACGTCAACTATTAGTCGATGAAAGTCCCAGTAAAACTCGACTTTATAGTCATCTTTTAGTCGACCACAGATTTATATTGGACTATTCTAGAGTAGGAATATTTTTCTTCAGTAATCTAAGGTCCAGCGATCGTCAACATTGCAGAAATTTATGTGTTTTTTGTTAATTTTGACCCCATGTTTCTTTGAAACCAGAGCTAATAAAAAATATTCGTTATCGGATTCGAATTCAGTAACTCCAAATTAACAATATTTAGCTCATTTTATCTACGAAGCAAAAAACTGCTTAAATTTTGTAGACCAGTATTACAAATCGGAACGTACAATTATTATAAAAATTAAGATAGAGGGGATCTTTTTACTTGTCGATTTTGAATTTGAGGTACGGAATATAAAATACAAAATTATTAATACGAAATGGGAAGCCAAAGAATAAAATAAAGAAATAATTTAAGCTGACCTCAAAAAACTTTAAATATATAATAATTTAATCCTAATGAAATTTAGATTTCTTTCAGTAATTTTGAATTTTTACCTTTTTGGTCCAGGAATGGGCACAATCGTCAACGCTGCGTTACTTTTGTTCCAAGCGGCGCGTTAAGAAAAATTCAAAAAAGTGTAAATGGATATATTCTGACCTCCTCTTTCAAATCCCATGGTCAGAATCAGCCGGAGATTTCAAAGAAAAAACTTATGATCATTGTTTTGAAAAAAAATATGATTTTTTCGACATTTTTTGAGAAGAAACACCTCATACCAAATTCGATTATTTTATCAGTTGGAAAAGTTTAAAAAATCGTTGTTGAAGTCACGAGTAATACCTAGAAAAAGGCAGTAATATAAGCAGTAACAGTCTATATATTGCCAATAAAAGACTGCGGAATATTACTACTTAGATTACCGCATTTTTTTACGTATTATTCGCAACTTCATAGTGATTTTACATAGGAAAATACTACAATGTAAGTAGTAACAGTCCGAATCATCGTTTGTTTGTAACGGATTCGGTGTTACGACGTACATTACTGCATATTCCTATATGTAAAATCCACGATTTCAGCAAAGATTTATTAAACTCTTGATATGAGGTATTAGATCTCATCATACTCTGTCAGAATTAGGTAGTTTCGGAGATTAGACCTCGGGGGACATAAAGGCCTATACCCGTGGGCATCCTCCTTTCGGATCAATCCCATAAAAAGAAAAATGTGTACATGCACGGGTTAATGGTAGCCATTATTAAGAGATGATATAATACTTATTATTTGCGGATTTAGTAGCTAATATTTTGTATTGAACATTAGACGACGATAATAATCATTTTGCATTAAAGTTTAAAAGTGTATCTTCTTAAAGAAAAGACGCCGTTACTATAATCGCGTCATCTGCGTTATGTCTGACCAAATCAGGTATTTTCTACTTGATTTTCGGCTTCTCCATATTTCGTATATTTACCGAATGATTTCGTGGATTCCTATGTATCTTTTTGCTTCGCCAAAAATAATTCTGAACATGAAAAAATTGTTCGATGAAAGTTATCTCTTCTTGTGTAACTACGTGTTAAAAGACACTAGTCTTTTAATAGGATTCCGAAATAATCGAGTGAAATATGGGTAAATAGAAATAAACAAGACCTTTTGAAGGATGAACCAGCAAAAATGTATTATTTGTCTCTTTTATAAAAGGGAGCCGTTTGTTACTTTTCCGTCTCTCTCCTTTTCTGATCGCGCGATCGATCTTGTTAGCATCTGATAGCTTCGCCCGTTCGCGCTTCTTCCTTATTCGCAACCTCTGAAGAATCCAACAACAATTACATTGTTCCCCACTATAAGTTCTTACGCCCGCGATCAATTCAAATAAACATCATTTTTGCTAACATATGGTAATATTGGAAATAAAACCGAACTCAAATTCTGTCAAGAGTTGAATGGGAAATGCAAGAATGATGGACCAATTCCCTGAATGGTTTTGGTTTTTCTTTAGCAACGATTTTCTACAAATGCAAACAAACTATTCAGTTATTTTGATTTACTGGCTGAATTTTCAAAATGTCCTTTTTTCAATTATTCAGTCAATGACGACATAAGAACTGACATCAATAATACATTTCCGTAGAAATGTCATGTAATGCTGTCCAAAAACAAAAAAAGAAACAAAATGAAAAAAGAAAATCATCAGCTTTCGTCGAGGGTGCTTATTTACATATAGGAAATGGAAGTAAAGGTATACCAAGCCAGGTGAGCGCAGGCATGAGGGCGTCCGGCGTTTCCGTTGGTACAAAAGGTGTCGTTAGATAAAGAATGAAGAACGGTAGCCAGCAAGCGACGAAACCTCCGACGACCACGGCCAGTGTTCCGGCGGTCTTTGTTTCTCGTGTGACCCTGTTGATGCAGCTGTGCTGGTGGCCCTTTATCGTGCCCCGACCAACCTTGCGACAAGGACTAACTTTGTCCACGTTCGCTGGCTCATTGGCTGTTGGGGCTAAGGTTTTTTCGCCAAAATCGCTTCCGCCTTCAGACACTGATGCTGTCGACGCCATCAATGTCGTTGGGTACTTCTGAACCTTCGTCGCATTTTTCTTGCGATCGCCCTGTAACAAAATAAGCAAAAATTTTAAGGTTAGTTTTAGGTTACTTCAGCTTATTATAGATTAAATTGCAGAGGAGCACTCATGACTTCATTGATATATCGCAATAAGAAATGCTGTTTCGAATGATCATGTTTTTGAAAGATTACATTTTTGTTCGGTATTTCCCATTATAATATCTGCACAGACTCTATTTAGATTAAGATATCAAATATAAAGACCTCCCTGCAAAATTCATTTCCTGGTTGAACACAGATAGGGTCAACCGCTACCATTTTTCTATTGTCAACACAAAGGATGATGCCCACGAGCATAGATGATTTCGGACTCCGAGATGGAACCTCCGAAACACACGGAGAGAAGTTTAAGACAGATGTTTAAGTGATTTTCTTAGTTTGATACGACTGTCGTCTCAAAACAGTACAATTACTGTCTCAATGTTTACATACGAAAGTACTCTCACTATTCCCAATGACCCGGGAGTAATATTTATATTATGATTTGGAACGGCAGTTCGCTCCAATTTGAGCCACCGTTGTCTCTAACATTTGGCGCTACTGTACTACTGTGGGCAATACCGATGTTCTCTTAAATATCTCTCAGTGTATAATGAAAGTTAAACTTTTCCACATGATAAAATACTCGAATTTGGTATTAGATAATAGCTCTCATTATTCTCTAACTGAATTTATCAGTTTTAGGATTCATGGGCAAGTATTCTTGGGCATCCTCCTTTGGCAATTTTTTTGCTATTGTTAGATATCGTTACTAATAAAAGTTTCTACTATGCCAATCGAACTTTAAATCCCCTTTGGTTTCTTCAATTGTCTATTTTACCATTGGGCTGCTATGGGTTTTGCAATGAGGTAAATAGGTTAGGTTACAGTGATTTGGAGTCGTTTGTACTGAACATAATCTAATCAATATTGTAATTAATCCTATGATTTTCGATATTTACAATGTACTCTAATTGGCCACAATCTCCTAAGCTGTGATTAGTCCAAATTTCGTAGGCTGTAATCGGTTCCAATTTCCTGATCTACCCGTGTGGAAATTCCCTCATATTTTCCGTAATTCCATAATCTGACCAGATTTACCCTACTGAGGGATTCTAATCAGAATCTAACAAGATTCTATTTACCGAGGTATATTTAGGTTAGGTTCATCACATTTTGTAGCAAGTGCGTGGTCGGAAAAAGCAGGAATCCGATCGGAATCTGGTCGGAGTATCAGGATTTCCTGGTCAGACATAGGGAAGGCTGGCCGGATTCTGACCTGACTAGCGTTACATTTTCTATATGGGTATGATTGGTTCAAATAGTGACCCCAAAAAGACCTTAAAAACTGCCCGTTTTTTAGCAATCGAAATTCGGATTAATTATACTGCCAAAAGTTAAGTTATGGTGAAATAAAAACAAGAAAAAATTGCAATTTGTGACGACACTTCTTCCCGGGTAAATAGGGGGTCATATATGTTAAATTATAGCGTTTTCTAGTATCACCTATATAGAGTATTTTGAATGACGATCCGGCTCTAGAATACCATATTTTAAAAATAAATTGTGAAATTGTGTGTGCATGTGTACGTGCATGTGTGTTTATGTGTGTCTGCGTGAGTGAGTGTTCCCGGGTGATCGTGTATGTGTGTGTAATATGGACGCGATAGACGGTCGTAGTAAATCGACGGTTGAAACCTCACGTCGTATTTATACTTACTTCAGATTCTTTCTATTCATTGTGTGTGAGTGTGAGAGTATGTTTGTAGGGGTCTTTGGGACACACACACCCACACAATTTCACAATTTATTTTAAAATATGATATTCTCGTGACGGCTTGTCATTATATAAGAATACTCGTTGCAGGTGATACTATAGAAAACGCAATAATTTAATATATTTGACCCCCTATTTACTCGAGAAGGAAGTATCGTCTCAACTTGAAAATTTTTTCTTGTTTTTATCTCACCATAACTTAACTTTTGGCACTACAATCAATCCGAATTTCGATTGCTAAAAAACGGGTACATTGTGGTGTCACTATTTTCTGAGCTGAGATTAGCCCTAATTTCCGGAGCCGTGATTTTTTCAAGGGTAAAGTTTGGAGAGCTTAGGTGCATAACAATTTAATAGACACCCAGAGTCACTGCCGGATTTTCCAGGGAACATCATTTAAGTGTGCCTCTGCATAAAGAGTGCGGGGAGTAAGATAGACCCAACGAAGTATCGTAGAAATTAGGAAGGTTTCACAACAAACAAAGGAGTTAGATTATTAACCTAACTACTATGTGAAAAAATCATGTTTGAAACAAAATAGTCAAAATTTTTTTTTTAAATATTCGCATCTTTTTGAAAATGATTTTTTTCGCAATTTTATTAGCAAGTTCTGAAAGAGTGAAATCTACCAATGAACGACAAAGTATTATGGAATAACCGACTGAATAATCGAGCGGAGAAGTTTCTAAGCGTGCAAAGCGAGCAAGGCCATGCAAACCCTAGTTTCTGCTTATGTTTTAGAGTAATGACTGAAGTTCTGTCAACTCCAAAAAGTTACAAAATAAAAGCAGGACCTTTACTAAGGTAGAAGTATTATTAAGTTTTTTTATTACACAGCCCAGTTTCCCTACGTCTTTTACGCTGAAAATAAGTCGACTGGATACAAATTGGTTGACTAGCTTTTATTTCTCGTAAAGGTAGGAATCAAAGAAAATTATTCACTTTAAAAAAAAAACAAGAGTGAGTACATTGGTTCCAAAAATTGTGTATATGTCAATAATATCGAATAAAAACTTTAATAGAAAAAAACGAAAATTTTAGTCAGTGAATATGATAATGTATCACTAATTAAACGGTCATTGTCGTTTAAGTTGGTAAATTCCTTTGATAAAGTTAAAAATGTAAATCAGGCACTAAATATTCAGTTATTTTATTAGGGTCTGTCCAGACTGTACACTGAAAAAAGAATTTATTTACTGTAATGAAGGATAATTTAAATATGGCGAACTATACCATTTCGTAACCTTAAACAACATTTGTTAAGAGCTAAAATAAATTTCTTAATAGGAAATTATTTTATTTAGAAACAAATATATTGTATACTATACAAATAAATGTTGTTTAGAATAATGAAATGCGTTAGTTCGCCATATCTTAAAAAGGCCTTCATTATACTAAATACATTATTTTATCAATGAACATGGTTAAAGAAGAAACTTGTCGGTCCTATTAGTATTTCCACCAGTTGGAATACATCATACTTCACAAAGATGGAAAAGGTAGTCTTTTTTACGAAATTTTATGTTATTATTTTTTTGAAAATCAAACTTGATTATCAAGTCATTTGATAATTGAACTCGAGAGATACGATACTCCCGGAATTTAACTCGGGCTCTTTCCATTGATTCTATTTCTTTGTAATTGTTAATATTATATTTGTTAATTGAGAGTAAATTAAAAAAAAGGTTTGAACTCAATCTTCATTTACGCCTTTAAATTATAACGAATTAACATTACTGCTGAAAAAAGAACAAAGGTTTAAACTGCAAATCATTTTATTTTAAAGTCTGATTAATAATGCATAAACTTTTGTTGTGTTGATCGACAATCTTCGTATAATAATATTATCGTAGGAAAGAAATAATTAAAACAATTCTTCAAAATCAATAGAGAAGGAGTTCTTAATTTTATTGGGTAAATAGTAGCGACAGTTAATTGCTTAAAATACTTATGACATGGCAAAAACTTTTTAAGGACAATTTTTCAGGTCAACGAACAGAACCAGTGATACGACTTACGTGGATATATCTGCTCGAACAAACCCAAACGAACCGCATTGGATTTTGGATATACATCTCAAATAAAAATATAATTGAAAGCTACAACTGCCGGATAACAGCCTAGTACGGCAGAATTTAATTACGTATAGTATGGAGAATATATAATAAAGATTGTACGGCTGTAAAGTGTAAGAAGATAAAACGAAAAAAATGGAGAAAATGCATTAAAATTAGGAATTAATTTTTTTCAGTAAAAGAAAACATGAACTTTTTAAGTACAGATTACCACCGGCTGGTTGAACATTGAGAATTAAAAAAATTATTTTCCATGCATTAAAGCGAGTGGACTATCTCGGGTAACTGCAGATGGAAGATAGCACTAACGAGTTTTGAAATGGATTAATTATCCTTTACTGTTATTGCCGACATATTGTTATATAACAAAGACCTCGTTTCCGAAGCTTCGAGAATACGACTAATCGTAACCTCGAAATCGCAGCTGCGGTATCTTACACGTCGTTTCTTTCTGCCGTGAAAGTAATCACCGTCTGCTGCACTCCTGCCTTCGCTGCTGTGCATCATAAATTATGCATGACTCTTAATTCATTACGCGCCGACGGTTTGCCGAAAATCTAATTAACAAAACACCGTATTATTAGAATACTATCCAAGGGGTGTAAAATTTCATACATTTTCTGCATTGCGCCTGGCATATCCGTTTCCGTTTTTCAAATTTTCATTTTTCGTTTGTGGACTTTAACAAAAATATTAAAAATTATGCTTTAAATTCGTTGCTTTCAAGTAGGAGTTGACAATGCTGATTACAAGCGTAATTAACCCTGTAATGTCCAAAAGTGCAGAATTTCCGCACGGATTTTAACATCGTTTTATTTACAGAATAAAAATGTGAACATCCATAATCGACTAATTTTGTGGTCGATTGTGCGAGTTACACGCTTGTTTTTTAATAAACTGCAAAAAATCAATTATTTATACACAAATTTAGTTTATAATGCAATTTTCTTTATTTGAAAAGTATTGACGTATCTCCAGAACTTTTAAACTTTTGGTGATCATACATTATAGTGGTTTTTGAGGTTGATGATTACGAATTTGAAGTGAACTTTTAAAAATGTAATAATGAATCTAATATGGAAGCAGACTTATTTAAAACGTTTTTTATTTTAATCCATCAATGCCTCAGCCGAAATTGCCAATGGCAACACAAAGTAATAAGCATTTGTTCATGCAAAATTGTCTATCTTCAAGATTCCTGCGCTTTTTACTATAGCCAAAAATACGTTAAATTTCTTGTTTTTTTTTCTATAATGCTGAGGAACATAATCTGCCGCTTAATGTTTAAAATTTGGAAAATATATCATAGGAAGACACTTTGGATAGGTTGGAAAATAACGGTTAGTTTTGCAAAATTACATTATTTCCATATTAAATTAAAAAATAATCGGATACCATAAAAAAGAATAATAATTCTGCACGAAGTAGGTAGTGATTTAAAATATTATTGGTTTAAATTTTACCTTATTACATGAATACTGAAATTGTTTTAATTTTTCAATTTGATAGAATTTACTATATTTGGATAGAGGGATCTCAAAAACATACTGGTTTAAATTGATATCATACCCATTCCTTATATTTGAGTTTTGACGGACTATGACTCACATCAGATCAGCCACTGTCGAATTCAGATTCACCAGGACATTCAGGGTACCAAATTCGGATTCAGCGACCCCAAAAATGTATAAATATACTGGTTTACTTTGATATTAAATTGATTTTCGATATTTGACCTTGAATTGCCCTTGACTTAGACCTGATGCAGTCAAACGGACACCGGTTCGAAATCGGCGACCAAAATACATGAAGGTACCATGGTATGGCCTTTTGGACTTCCTACCTTTTTTTGTGGGGCTGTGTAATGAATATTTAAGAAAATTAAAAATATTTATAATACCAGAAAAGTAAATCATACTATCACTAAACTGCCTCTAATACATGGAAATTTATATAATTTTACTTTATGAAATTAAAATCTTTTCATTCTTTATTTATTTCATGATACATTCATTGGTTATTTCTTTTTTCCTTTCATTTCTTCAGGATTAATATTGTCCTAGTAGTATGTGGGAAATACGTATTTTTTATTACAAAAACATAATTGACATAAAACTCGTTCCCGAGTCAATGATTACTCGTGCGGGAAATCGCATTTCCCGCACTAGTAACGAAATGGACTATTACTGTTTTTTAATACAATTTTTCCTAATAGTATGCGGGAAATTTTAATTTTTTATTACATTACAGAAAATTAAAATTTTCCGCACAATTATGCGGGACTAAGCGTTTCCCGCACTGAAAACGGTGCGGCAAAGGCGGATTTCCCGCATACTATTAGGAAAAATATCGTTCATTAATTAAATCGCATTTCTTGCACTTGTAATGAAATATACTATTACACTTGAGTAGATTTGTTGTTTTTGTAGAAAAATAATTTGATTATTCCTATTTTTTAATGTTTCAAATACTACTTTTTGTAGCAGATTTAAGTTATCATCCTTATTAATATTTGTCTTCCGCTTATTATTTCTTTTTATTTTCATTTATTTCTACACTTTTTATTTATATCAAGCGTGTACCTGATAACTACGCAATGAATATTACATTTGAGTTTAACATACCGGTATATCTACTAATACTGTCCTACAATAATAAAATTTTATCAGTCGTAGCCATTTGGATTTCAATCTCGTGATATCTGAAAATGTTACTTCAGTAATAAATAAGTAATCAGTCTGAAATAACTGTGATATTTATTGTATATAGCTTTCATTAGTTCAAATATATACTAAATTCGATTTATTCTTGTGGAAACATGAAAGTCAAAATTGGTTTTACTTGGTACATGGAAGATTTATATGATCATATATATATATAAATATTTAATTTTTTTTTAGTAAAATGTCAGTTTCGTCACATGCTGCATTAGAAATATTAATGTTGTTTTCTCATTCATACAATAAAATCAATTAAACTAAGTTACTAACATATTAAATATATATATTACAATATGCTACTGCAAAAGTTTGATGCCAAAGTTCTTTGTCTAAACTTTCGTAAATACACATTGTTGCACATTTTTTAACGAAACCTATCATATTTATTTCAATTTTTTATACTCTCAATCCTTGTGCTATTTCAAGTTTAAACTCTTCATATAATGAAGCAAAAATTATTGAAAGCAATAGGTGACCACAGAAATAAAAAATAACATTCATTCTCGCATGTAGTTGTTTTTTTTTCAGTCAGTTTCACGTTTACCAAAAGTAGTAATTTTTAACAACAGTACATATATAGCTTTTGTGAAATATGCGGAAAACTTTTACGATGTAGTAGCTTTTGTTTTATTTTTATATAAAGTTAAAAGTCAAATGACAGTTCCGAAATGGTCAATTCCGTCATCACATTAATGTATTCAAATGTACAGAAAGTAATCAAAATTTACAAATTTTAATTATTTTGATTAGACGCATTTCGAGTATCTATTAGTTAACAGAAAAATATCCTCCAGATTACATTTTTTTAAAGTGCAAGTTAAATGAAATTGAAACTAATAACTTTTTAAGTTCTGACAGTTAATAATGTTATGTGTATTTGACGTATAGTATGCGTAGTTGTTCGTATTGTAAGAAAAATTATTCATCTAGTAAACTTTTATTTATAAAGCATGTTCAAAATTATCTGGTCCATTGCAATACTGACGGTGCCGTAGAATGTCATTTTTGTTTTTACAGTAGAATTAATTAACACTTAAGTTGTAGTAGTTCTATTTTGCACACACTATGACCAAAATATGTAACATAATTTACTAAAAATTAGGGGATTCAAGTAATTCTAATCATATTATTATAATGCGATTTACTGGAAAAATATTAAAGAAATTAATAGAGAATTAACCAATAAATCTCCATTTTCATTTTTTTTTTCATGCGAGTCTTGACGCTTACGAGCCAACAGATTAAAATATATGTTTTCGATCGGAAATTTTCTCAGTTTTCTGAAAAAAATATCAAATTAAAAAAAGTAGCAATCTTGATGAAAATGCGTTTAAAGTGCCATTTTACGATTCGTACTGTGAGTTTTTACTGTATTATTTTCGTGTGCTGCAGCTGAGTATCTAATTATGGAATTTGTGAATGAAGAAATTATAAAATAAAACTAAGAAACTACAAAATAACGTCTTTCACAGCCGATACTACAGTAATGTAAATAAAGGTATGACTCGATGGAATATGAGGAATTTCATTCTCAAAAACCAATAGTGTTTTCTAGTGCATGAACTGAGTATATACCGAGTAAACTTGCCGAATGAAATTTGGATGTAAAATAGAGTCGGTGATAGTTCTACGAAAATTTTCGTTAAAAAATTATTACTTTTTCAATAACTAATTATAAATTACATTTAGGTCATTTGAAACTTATACGAACTTATTTAACATGTATTGAATGTTCTAAATGTTGTAAAATATCGACTAAAATCCTAAAATAATTCGTGACATAGTGCACTTTAGTCTGAAAGGCCTGTTAAAAAGGGAATTTTACACTTGGGAAAAGCGTGAAAGTTTGGTGCGTAAAAGTCGGACTGAGTGCGACTAACAGGAAATGCTGTAATTTTAAAGCTATACCACATATCTTTTAAATAAAATTCATAGGATTACGACAGTAATTTCATAAATAATGAATATATCCAAGGGTAATTATATTAGCGCTAAATTATCTTAGGCCATAAACATTTTCTAACCATAGTTTTTAAATAGAAACTACTCACAAATTATTGACCATTTTGATGACCATTTTCAAAATGATTGTCGGGACAATCAAGTTTAGCCAATTATGAAATTTTCTTTCATTGGTTAAACACTTTGGAGACTTATGTTAATTGGTTTGAATTGGCATTTAATTTTTAAGTTATGCAAAGTCAAATAAATGTTATATTAGCTATTAGTTTAAAAAACAACACTTAATTTAAGGATCATATTATTAAATATGCTTTTAACTACACTGTAGACATATACATATTTTTTCTGTAGGTATTTTATATAAAAAGTTGTGTTACATTTTTTATATTCATAATTATTTGCCGCGACAACAGAGTGACATTTGTGCATTTAAATCGCTTTTATAAAACCGTTGGGACCTCCACCCAGTCAATATTTAGTCCATTAAAAATAAATGTTTAATTTTATTATACGATGCTAAATCACGTAATATAACCTGCCCAATTGCATTTGTTATAACCATTAATATTTAGAAGGTGAATGTATCCTATTTTGGTCCGCATATGCATTTTCGCATAATTTCTCCCAGGGGATGGTAACAGAGCAGGAATTTCAATAAATACTACACGTATTTATTCAGATTTAATTTATTTTTAATTTGATAACGGTATTATATACCATTTTATAAATTAGGTTCAATTAAGTTTTAAATTGGTAGGGTTATGTTAATAAACGTTATTTAATTCTTAATTAATTATTTAATTTAACATGTATCAGGAATTTTGTGTTATTTACTGTAGTGCGTTATTTCTGGAACTCTGCATGTTTTCATAATAAGCACAGGAAAATGTTAAACAACGGTAGAAAGCCGTAAAATATTTTATAACTTATTACTGCACTAGAAATGTAAACCGTAGTAAAAAATATAATAATTGATTATCTACTTTGACAAAACTGCATATTTATTTTCTTCGTATTTATAACTTCGGCATAGCGAAGTAACATTGGGTATACCAAAATTAATAAGTTAATTGCAATTAAGAATAATGGCTTGCATTATTATAATGATGTTGATTATAATTATCGCGATTCAGTAACACCACGATTTAATGAGAAGAGTATACCCGAAAAGTAACCAATAATATTTCAAATATTTTAATTTATTTCTTGCTATGAATATATTTTTTTCTTCAATTACCGATTACATGTTAACGTAGAGATTGCTTATAAAAATACCTTTCCTATTTGACTGTTGCGTACTAAGAAAGTTAAAATATATTCTCAAAATTTTGATTGGTTCCAAAATTTTAATAGTTAAAATTATTATGTTGTCTGATTTATTAAGATGTAAAGAAGTCATCTCATAATTTAGGAGATATTGGAAAAGTGCACTCTTCATGATGGTAATGGTACTACATTTTATACATTGTTTTTATTACTGTTTTTTTTTTATAAAAATGAAAACTAAGCTGGAGATTTTTCGAAATACCGTGCTAGGTTTTGAACTCCGGACGTTTTGATTTCCTGTCGAATGCTCTTCTAATTAAGAAAAAAATTTAATAAATTATTAAATCCAAGTCCAATATTGGAAATAAGCCGAAAAATAAAGCTTAATATGACGCATTGCGTAATCTATATAAAAAATGTATTTTTATAAAAAGTATGTTAAGAAATATATTATAAATATGTGTTATTTCATTGTTTTTCCAAACGCAACAAATGCGGTAATGATATTTAGCAATATTTCACAGACTTCCATGTGCATTACCCAACCTTACATGAGTAACGAAGGGAAACCTAACCTATAAGCCACAATGCGATTTCAATGTCGCCAACGCAATTATCGAGAATTCAAATTTGGGTCGATCCACTTTCCCAGATATAAGACCTTTATACACCTATTACAAAATTAAATCGTAAGAGAGTTTGATTCTGCGCATACAGGATATACTTCGTCTAACTTCTCTTTACACGAACAATTGCGTTTACCCGACGTCGTTTCACGGACAATGTGTGCGGTTTAACTGGTTGAACCATAACATAAGTTTTGTACATACATTGTTCTCTCACGTACTTAGATATGTACAATTGCAACTCAGAAAGCGTGGTCTTTATTTAGAAAAAATGCATTTTTTTAAAATTTGTTGTTAATTTAATAATAGATAACAATTGAATGACATCGCCTCAAATGTATAAAAATTCGTAGATTTAACTTAAATACTTAGGTATAATGAAAGACTTAATGAAATAATTTTATATTTCTTTGATATTTATGTTAATTAGAGTTACGCATGACTATTCGTACGCTTAAACGTTTGATTAACAGATAAGTCTTAATTCAAAAAAATTGTGTTTTCAAGTCATCACTGTCCACTGTTCCTTAGCCTTTAACCCTTTAACGCACAAATGTACAACATTTCTTCATGAAGTTTGACACTATATTTTAGCATTTAAAATATACGAGAAAAATTGGACACCAATAATTTCTTATTTGCCAAGAACTGCTCTTTCCAATGGTGCATGTAAGAAAATGGTATTTGCGTTTTTAAAAAGACATTTCTTATTTTATTTCTAATTTATCGATTTTCATTATGGGTAATAAATGCGATATTAGCATTCCTCTAATGTGACAATTATCATGCCAAAAACTTGTTGCTGTCACATAAGTGTATTTTAGAAAGCATTTTTTTTAAATATTCAAACCAAATTCCCCTAATGTATTCTTTGTATGTATGTATGTATGTTAGTCTGTACCCTTGAATGCTTTCGAACGACTTTTCAGTTAGTTGTGTCTTTACCATCGAATATTTAACGTAATTTTATAATTTTTTTATTCCTCATTTATATTACTTTTTATTTTATTTTTTCATTTTTTTTATTAACACTGAATAACTTAAGTTATTCACACTTCTTTTTAAACATTTGCAGTGCTTCTATATAAGATGTAAGTTCGTAAATTCCAGCCTCTAACGGACTACAATATATATCTAGGTAAGATGTTAAAAACTTTTTTAATAACTATTTTTTCGGATTTTATTAACTTTGAAAAGTCCTTCGAAACATAAAGGTTTTCAGTTAGGCAAATTGAATTGTTTATGTATGATTATATTGCCTAAATTTTGACTAAATTTGTAATTGTACTTTTATTTTATTTTGTTAATTTTTGCTTTATACGGAATAAAAAAATATTTTCTGATGAGGACTGCATCAAAATAGTCAAAACGTGAATAAGGAATTTTCATTACCATCCTTGTCCACACTCCGGTTTTTAAAAAACACACAAAGGAAAGATTCACTTATGAAAAAACGGAGAAGGATTAAAGAATTTTTATTTAAACCAAATGTTTAAAATTGCAAAACGCAATGAATTTTTATAAACATTGGTAACCAAGCGTGCTTGAAGTCGCCGATTACGAATCTGAAGTAAGGAATTTTTTGGGTATGCCGATGACCACATTGTATCCACTGTTTTGCATATTTAAAAACTAATCTAGATCCGTTATCAGCAATCTCAAAACCATGCAAATTTCATAAAAATCCACCAAATCTGCGATTTTGAATATATGGCTAGGTTATTAAGAATCAAAATATACTTTTATGTCCGACTGGAAATTTTGCACCATTGGAAAGAGCCGATTTTGGATAATAAAAAATGACTAGTGACAAATTTTTCTCGTGGAGTTTAAATGCTAAAATATAGTGTCAAACTTCATGAAAAAACTTTGTATATTTGGGCGTTAAAGTTTAATAATGTGAACGTAGAATTAAATCAAAAGAAAATGTACACTTCTGAATAATTTTAAAATAAAAATGATCTGTTATAAATTAAGTTTTAAAAGCTGCGATATACTTTCAAATAAGCGATAGGTAAATATTAATGTAATATTATTTACAAATATTCATTTTTCTTCTTGGGATATAAATAATTATTAGGATTATTTTGTATATTTCTTATTTCTTATTATGAATTTTATATAATACCAAATTCTCTTTAATATATAATCTGCCATTGAAATTGACAATGAAAATTACAAAAAAATCTTGAAAAGTGTTGAATATGAAGTTTTTTAATAATTTTTTTACAAGGATTTCATCTTTCTATCATCAAAATAAATCGATGTTTCGAAAACGATACAATGTGTTTTTTTAATTCATTTTAACTAAGGAGAAACATATGTATCACATCATATAATCATATCGTTCTTATCAGTTTGTTTGCACATAAAATGTATTTAAATTAATGAATTCAATACTAAATGCTACGGAAAATCACTATCTTTTGTTGGTATCCAATACATATTACCAAGTATAAGTGGATGCGAAACATTAAATTAAATAAAGCAATAACTATGATCACTAAATTATCATTTTTGAATTTGATTTTGAACATGGTAATGTTATTAAGGAAATGATTTCAATAGTGGTAATAATGTATTTTTCGTTTGTATACGGTTTTTACACTGTAAATTATGGCTGTGTATTGATTGTCGCAAATTGAAAGACAATACCAGTGTTTATTTCTTATAGTGATATTTTTCATGACTCTTCTGTATTTCTGAATACAGAGAAATGTCAATTAGATATTAATAAAAATGATAACTGCAGCTAGATTAGCTAGTTTCAACGCATCTCAAGAACATAGAACGATTGAGATATATTGGAAGTCGTACATGTGCCTTTATATATTACTTAAAATTTGTAGAATTTCTGAGAGAAATGCAACAAAGTAAAAAAAATTATTTTTAATCATAATTTTTGAGATGTCAAGATGTCAAATTCACATTTCTTGCCAGGAGGCAAAAATACTTTAAAAAAGCAGTATACGAATGGATGTGGTCTTTCGACAGGTTTGTTTTTTATTGAAATCATTATCCACGTGATTCGTATAAGAAGTATGAATAAATCTTTTGAATACTCTCTTCAATATAATTTTAGTAAATTAATAAACGTCTACTTTCATTTGGATTTATATGTGACAATCTTTATAAGTCTTTTTCGTAATATGTTTCTTCATCTAAAACGTGTACGTTGTACTTGAACTAATTTCGTGACCCTCTTTTATTATACGTAAGTTGTAGCACACTGTTTTATACTATTTTTTGTAATTTTGTGGTTCTTGTTCCGTACTTTATTGGCACATGATATAATTTCAATTTGCCGTATAAGAAGAGAGTAGAATTAGTCTATTAAGTATTGTCCAAAACTTGAATATTGACTTTTGAATTATAAGTATCATTTTTGTCTTCTGATTACTACATTCAAATTTAGCTACAAATTAAGACTACAGAACATATTAATTTAAAGTTATGTTATAGTTTTAATTTCATACGAAAAATATTTTTCAATTTATTAGTGGAATCTAATTGTTTCACATTAGAAGATGCTACAAACAATTACCCAAAAATACATTTTGAAGCAACAACTTTAATGTGCATGTTAATAACGTACGGTGTAAATGTGATTTGAAATTCAAACCTTAATTGCACTTAATAATATTTAATCGTTCTCAACGAAGTACACCTTCGATGTGTGTTTTAACTATAGTGCATGTAACGATTACAGGTAAATGAATTAGTACCCTTTCCGATCGAATATTTTACGTCACGTCGGGTCAAACTAATTTGCTCCATTTCAAAATGGAGTCAGGAAAGCGTCGGTAAAGGATGCAAGCACTTTTCAGGTAGTATGGTTTACACTTTTATTAAAGTCGTATAACTTGAACAACAATTAATTTAATGTGGTATTGATTGCAAAGTTCATTTATAAATGCAAAAAGATGCAAATAAGGCAGAGTGGCTTCCAGAGATACAAAAGAAATAACAGCATTATATTCTTCTAACAAAATTAAGAAATTCGAGTACCTTTTCCCATGGGTACTTATTTTATGAAAGTACTTCATATTTTTACATTTTAATTTTTGTAAACTGCTTTATGTTTCACGTTTTGAAATGTTGACCCGAATTGTTAGAAGATATTCTAATTGCAAGGCATGGGTTTAACTTTTAATTATAAGTAATTATACATTAAACCGCAATAGCTAATATCAGGGTGGAAAATAAAAATCGCAACTCTTTAATGGCAAGCAATAGGAATCTACAAAAAGTTTGTATGACGACATTTCTTGCCTTGAAAATGCAGTCACTGCTAACCAGTTTATTTCTCTTTCGGAGACGTTTTGTCGGATAAATGGATTAAATAGCGTTTTGCTTCCGACATTGTGGCATCGCAGACTTTTAGTGCTATCATTTTCAACGGTACTCAGGAATGTCATGAATTTTGAGCATGGTTCTTGTAGAAACGTTAAATCTTGGTATTCTTTTTGTTTATGTACGCAAAAGAAGGATGTCCGTTTCTGTCACAATAGAAAAGTCTCCAATTCATGTAATTGGTAATGAGGAATAATATTTCTAACATGTAGTAAAAATCTGCTAATGGGAACTATTTACCCATTTCTAAAACTGACAACTGCAAAAGTAGGTGTTTATTTTCATTTATTCTTGTAATATCAGAAATGTTCTTATATAAGACGCTCGGTAGAACCTCCAATTCAATGTATTAATTATGTTACTTCATATATACTCTAAGGTAATAACTAGGTATTTACTTTCAATTAAAATGTGACTTGATGTGATAACAAACATCTTTCACACTGGCAAACCTTTCTGCACTACTTCTTGAAAAAAAAAATTGGTTATAGCATTTCGATTAATTGCCTTCTCAGCAAAAATACGAAAAAAGAAATTGACGGGCTGGCAAACTGAAGTCGCGGTCTATTAAAAAAATATACTAAAAGTCATGTATATTTTTTATTGTAGGCACAGTTTCACTTTTGGTACATAGCTATCGATTAAACGCTAATTAAATTGTTTATAGGTACTCTTGAATAATCAGCTAGAATTATGAAGGAAACAACCACAGAAATCAAGAAAATATGAAAATTTATTTATTTTCGAAATTAAAACTAGGTAATCACTTCAACAGGTTTATTGTCCACTAAGCAACAATTAATAATAATAACAAATCGTTGAAATCGATCTTTTGCTGAATCCTACGATTTTTCTGGTTGACCTGACAAAAATTGGTGAAAGATATTACAACAGTTTTTTTAAAAAGCACATGGACTTATTGAAAAACAAAATTCAAAATTGCCCACAACTCAGAACCATTCATTGGAATCTCAGAAAAATTAAAAGTATGCATAAGAAAAAAATCGTGATTTCCTCGTCTAAAACCTACATTAAATATTTATTTCTAATTTGTATTCTATTTTAAACTGTGAATGTGATTAGTAAACAACAGCAATTTGAAGTCGTGATTGTATACGAGTGTGACCCATATACGTCGACGTAAACAAAGCCTCGAGGTAAGAGGAAAACAAATAAATGCGAGTCTACACTGTATTAATAATTTCAATGTATTTATTGGATTTAAATAATAAAATATAATGCGATAAAATCAAAATCGCTTAACAACCCATCATTGCATTTACACGGTGTTCTTAACAAAATTGGAATAAATGAGACATGCACCCTGAAACTAGCGACGTGAAGTAATTTCTACTAATGCATATTAAATAATCCCCGTTAAATAAAACTTTGTATATATATGTATATTCACATAACCTCAAAGTTTCAGAGAAACATCGAAAAACAGTTTTTTTATATTAAATTTTTTCTGGCACAAAAATGAATGTTTATTTAATGAAATTTACAGGGGACTTAACTATTTATGACACAAATAAGATAAGTAATAAGTAATTTTTTGGAATAAAAATATTTATTCGCTTTTTTATATTTATTTTTACCGAACAAAAACGCTCCTATCTTCAAATTAAAAATTGAATGTCAATTAGTGTTTTTATAATATGCAAAACTTCTCCACATAACATTTTGGATTGGAGATCAACTTTCTCCGGAAATTAAGGAAAACAGCTTTCTATTTTCTTGGTTTTGTTGTTATTGACTTCTCCATTTTTTATTTGATACAGGAGCAACTGGTCTAACTTTCATATCATGAAAAAAAAGTTCTGAAAGCAGTTGAACAATTCAACAGCCGTCATTTATAAATTTATTATTTTATAATAAATATTATTTTAATGTGGAAGAATAATTCTCATTGCATTTTTCATCGATGGAATAATTAGTCAACGCAATTTTGTATGTTTCTAACAAAATTTCTTTATTTTTAGTCTTTGCTCACTCTGTCTCGTTATAAATTTGAAAATTTGTTACAGAATTTCGTAAATGTTTATTACAAATAAGTTCATTCTAAATTTAAATTATCAATCGATCTGATTCATATTGACACTTTTTCAGCGTTATCTCAGCAACCTCAGAAAGAAATTAACTTATTCTAATAAAATGTTGTTTTTTTTCGATTTTCCGTTCAATGGTGACTGTTTTTATACGTTGGTACAAGTTTTTTTTACTTCTACCAAATTCTATTTCCTTTTACATTCGTATTTCGAAATACCTATTCTTTAACTTTGGACACTCTTTGTTCGCATTGTTGAATGCTTTCAGTTGTGCAGACTCGTACTGTTACAGTAGATAAGTATTATTAATAACATACTTTATCTTACAAATATCTAGAAATAGAAAATGAGAATTTTTTTAATTTAAGGGGTTACACCACCCTGAACGACCGAAAATTGCAGGGTATTTCAAGAATTAATTTTGACAAAACTATTAAAAATACAACTTTTTAATATTTATAATATCAAAGTACATATATTTCACTCAAAAAAAATTCTTGAAAGAAGAAAAAATATTAAAAAATGGTGAAGATATAGGGAGTCTCGCAAGCCACTTTTCTTAGCGCACGGCCGTGCGGTGTACATGCTGGACAGCACAATTTTTATCTGAAACCCAAGAACAAAAATTTTGTTTAAACTATATCAAATTACCTACAGCATGACGTAACCGTTTAAAAAAAAAAATTTTTTTTAGCACTTTGGGAGCACTTTGAAAAAAAAATTTTTTTTTTGGTACGAAATTTCTAGAGAATGTTATAGAGAAGGTGTGTACAAATTTTGAAGAGAATCGGTAGAGTAGTTTTTGAGAAATCATGTACACCGCTCCAAAAAATGTAGTTTTGAGAAAAACGCAAAAGAAGATAAAAGAGTACAGAATGACAGTTTTCGTTTCTGACAAGCAGGTGCAAAATAGGAAGAGGGAAGGGGAGGGAATATTTTGGGAAGGGATATACACCTGAAGGAGATATTCAATGAAACTTCGGAAATCACAACAAAGCCCTCAGAACGATTCAAAGAGCTAAGGTTATTGGGAAGCGCCAGGCTGTAAAATTCGCAAATGATGAGATATTTTTAAATCCGACGTCTTAAAATGACCGTAAGAACATAGGCATCGAAATTATGTAGAAAAAAAAAAGATTTTTTAAAATTTCAGGGTGGTGTAACCCCTTAAACCGAACCACCGATAAATGATATTTGTTTTTTCTTTATCAAATTAACCATATCTCGTTTGCATTGAGAATTTATTTCAAATAATGATCCATTTATATTAAAGATATATAAAAAATATATAGAACTGCATTAAATCTAATCAGATCTAATTTGCGCAAAGACCCGTATTTAAACAAATCGTACCTCCAATTCTTCCAAGTTTTCAAAGAATTACTGCGCACAACTCATTCCCATCCCTGATTATTTTGTGAACTCTTAAAGTAATGCTGCTGCGGCTTTATCCGTTGCTGAAATGATTCCGTGGTCTACAAGTCACAAAATAACGACCATTTTATAGTTAATTGGATGATAAGATGAGACATGCAAGTATATGTTTTCACGAAACCAATCTGTACCTAAAAGTCTGCTATCCTCTCTAATGACTAATAAGTCTAGGACACTAATACTGTGGGTTTTTTCATGCTAATGTTATTTTTATATTTACTGTTTACTGGCCGTTGAACCAAAACTTCTTGAAGTCTAAATTTTTAAACATTCTCTATTAAATATGTGCTCACAAGTTAAATGTGATGTGTATGCTTTTGTTCATTAGAATTTTATAGATAATAATAATAGATAACCGGCGACATTTTCTTACGATTTTGTTAGTTCATTTTCGTATTTTTTAAAAATATTAAGTTCAAACTGGAGACATTCGATAACAGAACCTTTTTAGTTTTCATTGGTTACATCGATCTAAGACACTTCTGACCGACAAAATTTTACTTTTGTCTGCCTTTGTCAAGCGAAGTCTCATTTCCGACATATTTTTTCGTGCGGAAAACAATGGTGATAGCAGAATTTTGCTATCACGTTAGGCTTTGGCGAAAAATATGGTTAAATGTGTAAAAATCAGGGTTTTTTTAAATAAAAGGGAACTTAATTTTGACAAGCGAAGTATCATTTCCTGTAGTCAAATGTGGTTAAAAAATGAGGTTAAATTTAACCACGTTTTTCTCCAAAGTGTGACGTCATAGCAAAATTCTGCTAGCGTCATCGTTTTTAGCACGAAAAAATACTATAGAAATGATACTTTGCTTGTCAAAAATAAATTCCCTTTTGCTACAAAAGAAAACCAAAATATGGCCAAAAACGGTTATTTTGATACATTTAACCACACTTTTCTCCAAAGTGTGATGTTGATAGCAAAATTCTGCTAGTGCCATCGTTTTCAGCGCGAAAAGATACTTCGAAAATGATACTTCGCTTGTTAAAGGCAAAATCAGTGTCGGACAGTGTTAGTATTTATTACTTTTACGCGAGTTTGTTATAAGAATTTCATCCTTGTTGATTGGTAGACAATGGACGTCATAAAACCATTATTGGAAGATCAATTATTTTAATAGAAGTATTGTAAATTATATACCGATTGTTGAATGCTGGTATTTCTCGCCCGAAGGTATTACCAGTAGTATGAACAAAGTGACTGAATTCATAATTCATAATAAGTGGAAGTATTAATGCGAACTACTTCCCCAGTTGTAATAAAGATGAATTAACGGTCTGATACTTGTAAAGCATCCCCTTTAACTACCTGGATCAATTGTGCCTTTCCGTTTTAAAATGTTTAAAATATAGAATATGTATAAAAATTGCAATTTGAATTTTCACAAGGTCGGAATCTGTCCTTGGTGATGAGTTTAACTATTTGAAACTTTTTTTTTTAATAGAGGAAATACAGCTGAAACTGGGTACTTGCGGTTTTCGGAGTTACTAATCACGAATCCGGTCTCAGGTTTTCAAAATTCAAAATGGCGGATTAAATAGGGTCGACAAAATGTGGAAAAAGTTACGCTGATCACGAATCTGGCATCTAATTTTCAAAATTCAAGATTGATTCAATAAAAAATCCATCATGTGAATACTATACTCATCAGCCAAATCCGTAAACACGAACGAGGACGTAGCGACACTCCCTCCTTTTTTTTCTTTTTTTTTAAATCTTGTGCATGTTTATCTGCAAATATCGGTAGGAGAATACCAAATTTTATACAAATTTTTAGTTATTTATATGGTAAAGAAATGTGTGGACTGAACATTGTACAATTCGATCCTTCAAATCGTGATTTTGAATGTAAAAATGTAAAGTTAGATTCGTGATTAAAAAATCCTCTAAGAATGTAGTATTGGCTTGATAAAGTTCGTTTTTAAGAATTTTAACTCTCATATTATATACGTTATCTTGATCGTTACAAATCTGACGTACAGTTCTTCTGGTCGCCAGATTGGATCCGCCATCTTGAATGTTGAAAATCAGGTAACGGATTTAAAATCTGCGACTTTGAAAATCCCTGTATAGGGACAGGCTTAAATAAATACGTTTAATACTTTTCCTAGTTTCCCGGTTTTCCTAGTAATGAATTTTCCGTGAAAAAAGTGTTATTTTTTAGCATTTGTTTATTAATATTCTAATGCCAAATCATTTTAGATTTTTTGACGATACTGAAATAAATAAACATAAAAATAAATGAATCTATTAAAAATGGGTTTAGAAGCAAACAAATTATGTATAAAAGGTGGTACAGATTTCATATCACCTTCCGCGAAGGGTTAAGGGTTAAAATTCCACATTTAGCAAAACAAGAATTTGCCTTGTAATTTGATATAACATGAAATAGTTTAATAAAATTCAAAGCAAATTAAACACTTGTAGTTAATGTAATGTTGGAAAGGAAGTTACCGAGTCAATAACAAAAACACAAGTAATTCGTTTGCTTGTAACCTTTCGACGGGCTATGTCGTCATTATCGAGCTACAAAAATAAATGTTTATTTTTATTATAAAATACAAAATTTTTACAATTATTAAATTACAGCAAGATCAATAATTGAAGTGATGCAAAATTCCACATACCGATAACAAAATTGTAAAAGTAGTTTTCTGTAAAGGGCGTAAAATTTTACGCCCGTAATACAAACATTATTTTTTCGCCAGCGGGCGTGAAATTCGCAACCGCATTACAGAAAGTAGTAGGGATGTGGAGGTGAAAAATGATTTAACGACGGCAGTGTAAAGTTCAATGACAAATTTTCGAATAAATAAGACGTGCAGGGTTTAGGAGGGGAAGGGAGCGGGGGGAGTATGTACTAAAAAGTAAATAATAAAATAAAAATAATATATTTTATAATATATTTTGTTTCAGTGTAAGTAGCATTTTATGCACTTTTGAACGCCCCCCCCCCACTCCCAAAAAAGAAAATAAATCATCATAACTTGAAAGGAAATAAATGATAATCAAAATTTAAAATACAAAATTTGCGGCATAGCGATATACGCTTTGTTTATTGCGACGAATATAAACAACTTTACTGAGACATGAATTCTTGGTATTTTCATTTTTATGCCACTTTTCTATATTGTTGACAATTTATTTTGAATCTATTTTTACTTTAAAATAACAAGATAATTCAAATTTATTGAAAATTGACATAAAATACTATTTCAAGCGAATTTTATTTTAAAATAAGTAGTTAAAATAAGTTCAAATTTATTGATAATTGACATAAAAAATTATTTTCATTTTACGCACCTGGAGTAGTAAAACTCTATTTTACGCCCGGCGCGGCGGGCCGAAAAAGAATTTATATGTATAATGATATGTGTACAACGTCAGGAGTTATCTATCACTGAATTTAAATAATGCAATAATGTAAAAGTAAATATTGTGCAATGTTGTTGTGTATTACGTAGATTACTAGAAATTGCCTTTCACATTAATTAGGCAAATACGTTATGAAAAATGTTTCTAAGTAATGAATAATTTATAGATGTTTAAAAAAGTTTAATAATTGGATATATTCTGAATGTAAATTTTGAGTGTCTTGTTTTTTGTTGATTCCTTTAGATTGAAAATGGATATGTGCCATTTCGGAAATAATACGTCGATTCCAATTAGGTTCTTCATCGAGCACTTTTATAGTGCCCCATCTAAATACATGTCCCGTTGTAGTACAATGTTCCGGGATGACATTCATTTTTTGTGAGCACCAATTAATATTGTTTCTGTGTTTGTTTATTCTTTTGGATAGTTGACGTTTTGATTCTCCAACGTATGAGTCATTGCAGTTTTCACAATTTATTTTGTATAAAGTGTTGTTTTTAACCAGTTTTTTTGTTATATCTTTACCTTTTTTTTTCCATTTTGTTGTTGTTGTTCTTGAGAATTCCAGCTCGATAATGACGACATAGCTCGTCGAAACGTTGCAAAAAAACTAATTACTAGTGTCTTTGTTATTGGCTCGATAATACTGGTAACTTCTTTTCGCTTATTAGTATAACATGCACAAGATTTAAAAAAAAAAGAAATCTAGGAGTGTCGCTATTTCCTCATTCGTGATTACTTATTTAGCTGAGTGTGGTATTTGCAGGATAGATTTTTTTTTGTAATTGTGTGCGTAAAGTTAGTGCGTAATAGTATATTACTCAACGAGGGAGGTAAAATAAAGAATGTCTCAGACTGCGTGTAATTTTTACCCGAGGTGAAGGGTGACAGATCATAATTCCCACTGTCATAATTTTGATGGGGAGAATTATGGCAGTGGAAATTGTGGTTGTGAGAATTATGGCGGTAGGGATGTTGGTGGTGGGAATTATGACGGTGGGGTTAGGTTAGGTTAGGTTAGGTTAGGTTAGGTTAGGTTAGGTTAGGTTGGAATTATGATGGTGGGGATTATGACGTGGGAATTATGGCGGTGGGGATTATAGTATGTAACCAGGTGAAGCCCAGGATGAAAAACATGTAGTTTGAGGCATTCTTTTTTACTTCCCGAGGGAAGTATACGATTTGTCTTCATGACAGGGAGGAAAATAGCTGCTTTCGTCCCAGTGTGATGAAAAGTACTTTTGATGCCTGTTACCCGTGCGTAAAGTTCACTTTTACGCGCTCCGGACGACAAAATTCGTAAAGTGAACGGTCGTGTGTAAAGTTGTACTTTAGTTGTTAACTTAAAGTTGTACTAAGCCAGACATCAAAACTTTATGCACCCAATTACAAAAACTAGGATACCTAACATGGGTGTAAAGTATAACTGTTACGCATCGGTTGGGAATTTTACACATCACTCGGCGCCTCGTATGTATAGTTCCCGCCCGGTGCGTAAAAGTACACTTTACACCCTTGTTAGGTAATATACTATTATTGAATCAATCTTGAATTTTGAAAATTAGATGCCAGATTCGTGATCAAGGTATCTTTTTCCACATTTTATCCGACCTATTTAATCCAACATTATGAAGTTGTTTACTTTAGTTTGGTTTTTTCTTGAATATTTCCTGCAATTGATTTCCCACTTTCTTGGGAAAATTGTGCATTTTCGGTGGAGCTAAGCAAACGTTCCCAGGCAAACGGACTTAATTAATTCAAAATGATATACGGGAATCTGGTTAATCGTTGTCGTTGTTAATTGAATAAGAGGTCGCGGAAGGTCAATAGGACAGAGAATCGCTGGAATTCCCAAAATAGTTAAGCGGATGAAAAGCGCTGCGGTTTTCGCGGTCTTGGTACAGCTTCGACGTGCACTAGAATTTGAGAGGGTGGAGAAGGGATGGTGAGGGGAATCGACGGTAATTCTAACCATTGTGTCGAAAGGATTGCCGGTATTTTCCGCCGTGCATTTCGACAGCGACAACGAGCGGGAATATCGCACGCCGGTCGTGCCAGTGTTATCGGCGCAGAAATCTCGGTGTGTTTCCACCACGGTAACGTTCACTCGAGTGCACCCAGACCAACCAACGACGGGTCTTTTTGCGCGTCACACAATGAGATGCGTTGACACCATTCTCCGACATCCAACGCGGCATCCAGTACATTTTGACCGCCGAATCGGAAAAACTTGACGTCCCCCAAGTGCCGCAGCATGCTCTTTCGGTTTTTCGAATTATCGCTTTTGTAATTTGCGCAAGGAATTTTTTACTATGGAATTAACGCCTGTACATTGTGAATTCAACAAATTTTTCTGCAGCAATTTTATTTTTGAGATACGGAAATTTCACGCTTTTCGTGTCTCGCGAGCGGTTTCTTCAATAAATGTCACGCGGTTGGCACTGGTTGATTTTTTGGGTAATCGCGAGGTCAAAGAATTAATCCGCTGAGTGGCGCTCGTATCGTCTTAAGCCCCCTTCTTCTCGCACTACTTGCCCCTTCTACTCTTTGTAACTAACAGATACTAGCGCAATCGTGCGGATTAGTTCTTTCCAATTTTATTGATCTCAATAGTGTGGTAATATCAAGCAATATGTCAGCTGTGTATTGTTGATACAAATTTACAATATAAAGGGAAATAGTATATTGCGTCACAACTACTCAAAATTCACGTTAGTCCAAGAGGCGAGAGTTACAGAAAGAACAGCAAGTTTCGTAAACTTGTGTCTCCTGTATTGAGGCGAATTTCGAACTAATCCGCACGATGTCGCGTCACCGCTGTGTAGCCCCCCTTCCCCTACCTATTCGTATATTTCCTAACGCTCTTAACACTTTTCATGCCAAACGGCCATAATTTTGTCATGTTTTTCAAGTGAATGTTTATCTGTGTATTGATAAGTAAAAAAATTCAAAACCATAGTTTCTGACGTACTTTTGTCCGTAATTTTCAAATCTGCTATTAGTTTTGTTCTATGACGTTTGATTTTTTTCAAAATGGCGGACAATTTACAAAAAAACTTGATTTTTAAAATTTTTTTATTTATTTAACGGACTGGCTAACAATGACCCCGTTGTCGGTTCGGCACAAGTGTTTGGCTCCTATGGAATAATCACCACAACTAAAATTTAAGCGACGCAGGATGTCAAAATTCAAAATGGCCGATCCAATATGTGCAGGTTTTACACGCATTGTTAGTGTTTTTTCATTTTTTTTGTATGTTTTTAGTTTCTGACGTTTACTTTTTGAATAGTTTTGTTATACTTGTCACAGTCTGATAACGATTATGGTAGAATATAGCAATACAAGTTTATATGGAATTCAAAATGGCTGAAAATATTATATTTTTATTATAAAATAGATTTATTATGTATATCTCAGTTTGATATCGATTATGCTTAATTTAAAAAATTAAAAATAGTTTTAAAATTAGTTGAACATTAATAATTAAAAACAGTGGAAAATATTCTAATTTCTTTCATAATCGATATCTAACTCAGATAAATATAATAAATCTATTGAAAAAGTAAATGTAATGGACTAAAAACATAAAATAAGATGAAAAAAAACGTAAAATGCGTGTAGAAACCGCCATATTGGATCGGCCATTTAGAATGTTGACACCCTGTGTCGCTTAAATTTTAGTTGTGGTTATTATTACACAGGATCCAGATACTAAGACAGCGAGAACATTGTTAGCCAGTCCGTTAAATAAATAAAACAATTTTTAAAATCATGTTTTTTTTTTGTAAATTAGCCGCCATTTTGAGAAAATGAAACGCCAAAGAACAACACTAATAGCAGATTTGAAAAGTACGGACAAAAGTAAATCAGAAAATATGGTTTTGAATTTTTTTTGCTTATCTATACACAGATAAATATTAACTTGAAAATCACAAAATAATTGTAGTCTTTTGGCATGAAAAGGGTTAAGGCAAGAAGTGGCACTAAGGTGGGAGGCCCAAGATGTTCGAAGCGCCAGAGAAATGGTAGTTCGTCGACTACAAGAAAGGGACCACGAAAAATCGGACAGTGTCAAGCCACGTGTTCCAGTGATAATACTGGAGCAATGAAGTTATGCGCACAAATTCCTTACGATATTTTAAGTGATTGGTTTTACTACTCAAAAGAAGGAACGAACCATATAACAGATGTTTGAACCACATTTTACTTCTCAAGCAACAAACACGACTATCTATGTTTGTCCGTGTACTTGTCTATACAAATTCGAAAAGGTGTTCTTTACGAATGTGAGCATTGCAGACCAAGTCAAAGGCGAGGTCAGCTTTTAGATTCATTAAAAAATAGTACATTGGGTGTGAAAGGTAGAACGAGAGCTTTTGCAATGAGCGGGAAGTTGCTTCGTGCGATGCCCTCTGGCGGCTATACTCCTGTTCCAATCATAGTCGTTAGACGTGTGATGCTCACGATAATGTTTGTCCTATTTTCTTGAAAATCGCAATATTGTACGTAAATGCGAAAACTGATTGAAAATTCTTCATTTCAGGTATGAATATGTTTCGCAGGTTGCTCATACCGATTTTCATTTTGAAATTTTATAGTTATCGGTCCTGAAATTGGTTTTCTACATTTATCCGAAAACTGGCTTATTACTGCGTCGATTTCATTTGATACATTTTTGCTGCTCATTTGCAAGTGAAATTGCTTAGTGAAATTGACATGTTGATATGTTATATACTTCTTGGTATTTTCGAAACACTTGTAATGGGAAATATTATTCGGTATATGAAAAAAAGGGTTGTTTGTCATTATTGATTTCGTAGAACAATTATTTACCACAGCCATTTTATGAGCCGAATTTTAAAGTGGGATGGGGAATCCTATCTAAGCCGTGTGATTTTCGAGGGCATAAAATGCAATTTTAGAATGAACTAGAATAAACTATTATTTCATTAGTAACCATTACCGAGTCATTAGTCAAATGTGTTTTGTTATATGCGGTTGTACAGCCCGATTTTACGTCCCAACTGTCCGGAGGAAATTCGCATTTCACTTCTACGAAAATACATGAATAAGATGAGAGTTCCACGCACTTTTTAGTCTTAGTATATGAGCATAAACTCGAATTTTAAGCACCGGTGTAAGCTTTTAGGACCCAACGGCGATCTCCCGATTCTCACGATGCTAATCGCATGTGGGTGTAAAAGTTTATTTTGCGCCCTTGTACCGAAAATATCTATTTTCTGAATTTCCCGAAACTTTTTGAACATATTGTAATCAAGCATATTGGACATTACTCAAGAACTAGTTCGTAATACCGGTACATATTTTCTACTATTTACCGAATTGTTCCTGAAAAATGTTTCATAAACCTTCAATAAAAATACCTCAAATTCTCCTCATCATCAGAAAGTCAGGTAATTTTTATTCAATAAATTAAGCATTTTCGTGTATGCTAAGTTTTATGCAAGTGTTGTAAACAATATTTTTGGCTTTTTAAACCTGGCATTTTTGTATGGAAAATGATGCGTAAAAATAACTTTTACCCACCCGCATACCGTACTATTTTACATTATTATATTAATTTTTACTTTTTAATTCTCAACGCGCGTTTTAATAAGTGAAACGTTATTAAGAATCTATATATGATCTGAACTCTTCTAATTTATTTGCATGTGTGCTCATTTATGTTTTTTAAAAATATAAGAATTTTACTACGGATTATTAGTTATTACAGTAGTACTGTCCGAACTTTATAATATATCATTAAATGCAGTTATTCAAAAACACCTGCCTTTAATTAATTGAATCAGAGGATATTCGAAAGTGGATTACTTTTAGAATACTAATGAAAACTTTAAAATAACACTAGTTAATGGAAAAATATCTTTCATCGACTAACCTTTATATATAGCTGTATCCTTTTACAAATTTTATCGATAATAACAAGCGAATAATTAAAAATATTCTACCATTTTGATCTTAAAGAACTTCTAATTACATGAATAATGTTTATAACCAATTTCAGGTCGCCGATTTTTATTTAATTTTGGATCTACAGTAATAACACGGCGTGATAGCGATCTAGAAAAACTATAAAAAACGGTATTGTCTAATTTTCTGCTACACCCCCAAAATTTCGTTTTATAGATAAAAAAAAGTTTTTACGCAGGTTCATGTGAATCACTCATAACTGATCTAATTTTTATTCCATTTAAAACTTTTTTTTTTTATTTGAAAGCCGAAAGGCATACTTTTTGGACTAACCATACCTCATGTTGAAATAACAACTGAGGAGACTACATTTGAGAGTATTGGCGATTTTTCGATATTACTCTGATTCGAAACGAAAGCGATTCTTGTAGAATCCGAATCTGACATCGAAAATTTCAGGAATTTTTGTAACATTAGTATAAATTGACAAAAAACTGTAATTTTGGCCATTTTTGTGAATTTTTTGAGCTTACCAAATTTTTGTTTTTAATTTTCCGAAACAATGTCGTATAATACGACACTTAAGCTTCACATTTTTAAAAATTGTTGTACGATTTCTAAACAATAAGTTATGTAGTTTTGAGATTTTCCCATTTTGTGAAATATGCACTTTTAATTATACGAACTATAAAAGAACATTTTTTCAAATATTAAGGGAGGTAATGGACTTATTATTTTAGTCATTAATTGCTTTTTTGATGTTTTGTTCTCGTATAAAGTGTAGTGGATATCTCTAATTTCAAGATTTTGTATTTTCTTAGTTTGCTTTTTAATTTAGTACCACAATTTTAAAAATGTTTAATTCATCCGTTTTCATTAAAAATAAGGCATTCGATGTGGAATTATATGTCCTTTTAAAATATGAATAAAAAAAATGTTAACGAAGGAATAATATCGAAAAATCGACTACGAAGTTGAAAAAAAGAAAAAGAATGAAAAAAAAATCGAAAATTTGACAATACTTTCAACACTAGTCTCATCACTTTTAATTTTATCAACATGGGGCATTGAGAGCTGAAAAGATATGACTTTCAGCTTTGAAACTAAAAAGAAAGTTTTAAATCAAATAAAATTTAGAACAGTTATGAGCACATGAACCTTCCTAAAAACTGCGATAAATATAGGGTAAATATCTGGTCTAAATTTACTGAAAAAAGTATTTATCGATTGAATAATCTTGATAAGAAATTGAAACATAATAAAAATTAAAAAATTAATACTAATGTTCACCCACAATATCAATAGAAATACTACTAATCAGTTAACTATGATTTAACTGTAAAATCATCATGTTTAAAATGTTTTCTAAAATCTATAATAAACATGATTTTATTGCATTAAAATAAAATGTGATGTACGAATTTTGACGCTACACATTAAACAAAGTGTAAATTGCATTTGGAACAATCTATGTCAAGAAAAAAAGGGATTTTATAATTAGAAAAATTTACAATTGAATAATGCAGATTTACAAATGAATTGAACGAAGCCGGATTATATAAGCAAACTGAAAAAAAAAATAATTTTTAAAATTAATTTTTGACTTTATATTGCGTGCAATATTTGTTTTTATTAAATCCTTCTTAAAATTTGTGACACGTTCTTTATGAGATTTACATAAAACGATCTGAACATTCATATGTCATAGAATAATAATAAAAATAAATATTGAAAAAATAAATATTTAAATAACCGTTTTAAAAAACGAGCACATATTGTCGAAGCACATTTCGCGATTCGGAAGGGAAGCAAACTGAAAAATGAATATTCACGTTAATAGAATATCCGCTCTGCCGGTTCCTCTGAGGATTGCTTGAGGAATGTTTGCGACTTCTTGACGACGTCTGTTCACTGTGATAGCAAAACCGCGATAGAATGTTTGCAATTCAGAAATATCCAGGTTCAAATTGCTGAAAAGCCTCCGGATCCATAAAACAGGCGCGAAACGTCGGAATTTCATGAATGAAATATTACAATATTTCCCGCCAGCCGGAAATGGAAATTAAATTCCAAATATCAGTCGTACCTGGGTAAAACCTACTCTTCATCATTATTTTATACAGCGGTACTTGGAAATTTTATATTTCCATTTTATCATCGGCACTGTGGTCAGTCATATAGGTAATACCACGAATGTTTAGTAACATTATTAAATCATCTTACGTAAACGCATCGATATTACGTAAATTTATATTATTCGGATTTGATATAAGTCGTTGTAATTGAAATGTTATTCGAGCTTAACGTACGTCAACAATAAATTGCAATATTAAATCGTTATGTCTTTTTATAAAAACGAAAGCTTCAAATGATTAATAATTACCAATTATAAAGTTTTAGTAGAATCCCTCGAGTTTCCTTTACTGCGATTTTCGGTGACACTCTAAACCATATAAATTGATCAATTTATACATTGGCAACTTTCCAGTTACAAAGTAAACAAGTACTGCTTAATGCCATTCAATTAGTTTAAAAATACATGTCCTGGCAATTATTTTAACTGCGTTACACTTTTGCACTATGTTCGATTATCAATATTAATATTTATTATCGGAAAATTACACTTCTTCTCAATAATTTTTAATTGATTTAATAACATTTCGATCACTTAAAGTTTTTTTTTTTACTAATTATACATAATAATTTCACTTGTATTTATTCAAATATTCAGTTTTGGTAGTGAAAATTATGTTACTATTGTGAGTCTGGGTTTAAATGTTTAAAACGGTTAGTAATTATGTGTTGTATCTAAAATGAAAGACCTGGATAATTTTAATACTTATGGATACCATGTGACATACATATTTCAAAGACTATCAAATAAATCTATCATACTTTATCATTTACTACTCTTACTACTATTACTATGCTGATGTTGCAAAACTTAACATATGTTTCTCATCATAAAGTTCAATCTTTAACGTAAATTAAAATAATAAAAAACATAAATTTACGTTAAAATTTTATGCCAAACTTTTTTTCGGTTGTGTAAAACTACACATCCAAAAAAAAACCCGCCCAATTTGACGCAAATTGCTCCTATCTTTAAGGAAACTTGAAGAAAACCGGTGCTACGTATATACCATATTTAGATTGGAAATTTAAATTTAAATCAGCCTTTCAAATGAAACCGTCAGCCCATGGGTTAACATTTTAAAAATCGATATCCGATACATTGCAAACACAGAGAATATTCTACTAACGACAAAGTTGCATGTTTCATATGTACGCTTCTGGAGATTTTGTCATCAAAATTTATTTAAATTTAACTGGAACCCACTGAAAAATAGATAAAATATCCAGTATATATAGTTCAACAAAAATAATCACTGAAAAACAAATTAAAGCAAACTATAAAAAATTACATTTATTTCAGTCACGAATTCCTTCGATTACTAATTCTTTTTTATGTGGTTTTGTTTCAATTAACTAAAATTTCAAATTGTTCGCGAGGATTCAAATTGTATTATATAATATGGCAGTAGAAGTGTTTATGTTTTATGTAATATATTTGAAGTACATGTTGTATTCTATAATGTACTGCAGTAGAAAAGGCTCGCTATCACGGGTGAGAGCATTACATATCCAACATGCTGTTAGAGTTATGAGAGACCTTGTATGGAAACTTAAGTCAATTAAGGGACATTTCATTCAGGATAATTTTGTACTTTATGAAAATCAATCAGTGTAAGAAAATGATAAAATATGTAATTTTAGAGTAATGAGTTTAGTTAATTTCTAATGATTTTGGAATTCAATGTTAGGCAATAAATATACCTAAATTTGAAGAATTTTAAACGAATGAATTTGCATTTAATATTACTCAATAAGGGAACACATAAGTGAAGACAATCTTTACTTAAGATTTGGTTTTTATTGCAAGTAATTTTGAAGTCTTTTATGTGGTAATTTAACCTAAAAGAGGATCCAAATCTCCTATCGCGATTCTGAAATCTTATATCATGGTATCTTCTATTGGTAGATTGTAACAAGTAAAAAGACATTCGAACCCATTTTTAGGTATTTTCTTTCGTCATCAAAATAGATATTTTTAGTATATTTCGCATCAATTTTACAGTTGATTCAAGCCATTATACATGTAACGGCCAATTTACTGCCCGACAAAGACGTCATAAAACCTTCAGCTTCTTTTATGACGACGTATGTAGCTTTTATACGTCTCGAAAGACGGTATTGTGATTCGAAAAACTTGAGTCGAGAAGAAAGAAGATCGAACAATTTCAGTAAATCCTTTTATCGCTTTTCGCAAAAGTTTCTGCACATTTACTTTTTAATACAAATACTTTTTTTAAACTGTTTTTACAGCGTAATTTCTCATCATAAAATTAAAATATTGATTTATAACAGTGTAACATCAATTTAACAAATAAACAAATGGTTTGTTTCAATATTTTGCTTTCATCGAGAGCTAATAAAAGTAGAACTAAGTAATAGGACAAACTTGAATTCAGAAAAACTGAAGGTACTACAATACACTTTTGAATGCAATGGAGTATAAATTATTCTAATTTTTTTATATTTTATTTTGTATTACATTTTTGGAACTTAATGCTCAAAACATGAAGTACTCTCTAAATTCCTTGGAGTGAAAATTGAGCCACTCTTCTATTAAGAGTGAAACTTTCACTCTATGAAGAGTGACACTTCACTCCATCAAGAGTGAAATATTTCTCTTAAAAGAGTGAAAATTTCCCTCTTCGTGGTAGAGTGGCTCAATTTTCACTCCAAGGAGTTTAGAGAGTATATTCTTTGTTTCAATATATTTATTCATAAATGTATATTAGCATTTTGATAATGCATAGAATTATTATGCAGGAAATGGAGCCATTTAGAATGTCACTAAAAAAGCAAACTCTCTGTCAATGCTATTTAGATAGATTTATGTTTTAAAATAGGAAACTTCGGACTTGAAGAAACAAAACGACTTAGAGGTTCAGACGTTAAAATATACCTTTATTTTAGCACAGCAAAATCTTTTCATAATATTAATTAACCGAACTGTCTATTTACCATTCTTGTTTAGTAGATTATAGTCAACAAAACCATCAATTCTCTTACTATTTAGTTAGAGACATCTGTTGTGTCATACCAACTGAACTTTCGTTCAGTAAATTCCACTAAGTACGTGATCCGTCGAAAATCAACAATTCTGTGCATAGTTGATTTCACGTTATCTTTGTGTGAGTAAAATGTACAGTATGCTTCACCCTGTGTTTACAATTAAACGTATAATAAGGCAATAATTAATCCACGGGGACTATTTGTGACTCTGAGTTTTAACAGAAATGTGCTAACAATTGGGGGAAGATAACAAAATAGCTTTAAGATTAATAGACAATGAATGCATTCACAATCAAGTACTTTGTATATCAACATATTATTCTTTTGTTTATTTCATTATACAAATAGAATGATAAGTAATAAATAATATTTCGTTTATCTTATTATCTTCAAATTGTCTTGCAATAGAACTCGGTGTTCTAAAGTAAAAAAATTTGATTGAATTACCTATGAAAAATGTTTTTGCTGATAAAAAATCTTCGGCTCAACATATTTACTTTTCAAAAAGTCCGACAAAGTTAAAGGATATTCATTCAGTATTTAGATACAACAAATATTAGTAACGTAAATTAGCTAAACGCGATTTTCCACATACCTCTTCAGTAATATTTATTTGAAGTAGCTCCAGAACATTTCGAAAAAGCTACAGAGATGAGTTTTTTCCAAGGACTGATTTTATCATTTCTTGACAGGTACAAAAAAATATATTTACAGATTAGCCCTATATCATTGTTATTAAATAATGGTTAATAACGAATAAACTTAATGCTTTTATACAATACCAAACATAAAATCAGAACGAATTTTGTAGTGCCCCTAAAAAAGAAACATCATATATCTTTATGATAAAATACTTTGCGATATTCTTTGAAAACTAATTTTTATGGTACTTTTTACTTAATAAAAAAGTGATTTTCTATAGAACGGCATCAGTTATGACTTTAAAGCTATTATTTGTTGTACTACTATACGGTTCCAGAAGAAAAAGACCACTTTTTCCTGTCAATTTTCAAGTAAACTGTTTCTTGCTTCCGACCATCTCGAATTGTGCACTTTTATAATTAAGTAAGTACTTTATATCAATTATCTATAAGTTAAATATGCCGAATAAATCGATGCTGTATTGTTCCGAGTTTAAGAGAAAGTTTCGATTTTCTTCTAACTCCTCTCAAATAAATGTGGAGTAACAATAATAAATTATTAATAAATTTAAATAGATAAAAAATTAAAGATGATTTGGTTTATATATTCGATAAGTATATTGTCCTAGATTGTTATATAAAAATACCATAGTAAAAAATTCTTTATGCGGGACAATAAATAATCTTCACTGAATTAATTATCTTAGTGTGACGTCTGAGCAAAGTATGGATAGAATATAAAAGTATCTATATTTGAATAAAAACATTTAAATATTTATAAAAAATATATTGATTCCCAATATTGCAACATACCTAAATAATATTGTATTTATAAACAGTGTGAATTTAATTTCCGATATTCTTATAAGTAAACCAGGTTTTGCTTCTTTGCAATCAGACTTGGATATTTTAAAGAAAAATAAAGTTTAAGAATAATACGTATTAAAATCATGATTGTGAAAATGATTATGGACATATGCATATAATGAGAATAAATAGGCCAATTTTTCAATAAAAACTGCGATAAAAAAATATTAAAAAAACATTTTCTAAAAAAAAAATATTTTGCAAAACAACTTAAAAGAAATGAACTTTACACTGAAAATAGTAAACTAAAGATTCAGAAAAATATTAATCTAAACTAAATATATTATATTCTGAACGATTTAAAGTTGCATAAAATATATTGTTTCTTAAAGTTAATAATATTTTAGTGTAATAATTTCGCAAATAGAGACCTAAATGTGAGTCATGTTAAAAAAAATTCTAAAAACTTTTTTCTCCACATAGTTAATAACATTCGTCATAATCTAACGATTATTAACTGAGGTTGATTTCTTTTAAATGAAATAAAAGATTTTCTCCAAATCTTGGTTTATATTTATGATTTTCTACGACAAAAAGTTTAATATATTTAAAATCATAACCATGACCTGTATTGAGTATATTTATCTTCATCAGTATATTTATCTTCATTAATTATAAAGACATCAAGTTACTTTGTTGTTCTATGCTTTTATGAGAGAGAAAGATACTTCATTAGGTAATCCCTGGATTTTAAGATTAGTGAAAATGATGGATAGAAGTAAATATGTCGTCAACGTATCTGTGATAAACAGGTAATTTAAATGGTAATTACATAAAATTTTCTTAAAATATTCTCCAAAAAGTCCATTATTATGTCAGCTATTATTGGTGACATTGCAGATTGGATGTAGGGATAACCAATTTTTGTTTGTTCGTAATGTTTTGAAAACGGAAGTAGAGTGATTTAAAATATTGAAAAATATCTGTTAAATGAAATTATGGTTTTGTGTAATAGTTCTGAAAGTAGTAATAAAAAGAATTTATTTCTTAATCAGGTGAATCATTTGATGTAATTTTTTAACCTAATTTTTAAATGAATTTAATGATTAGTATTTTAGTACTAAGTACCAATAATTTTATTGTTTTTTACGTTAGTTAAACTAACTTAACAACAATTACTTTCATTTACTAGGTTCTCATATATATTTCAAAGTCTTTAACCCGTTTCGTCCTGAAATGCCGTAAATTTTGACTTCTTTTCATCAGGTGCTTTCGTAGGGAAAAAATCATTCAATCGTTTTGATATAACTATACCTATTGTATTTTTTCTCGAACTGTCTAAATCCGGTTTCAGATTGACCATATCTGCCGCTATTTTTTTACTATGGCGGTTTAAGCATAAAAAAATTGTGAATTTTGAAAAAATTTCTTGAAATAATCGTATTTTTGAACAGGAAACCGTGTTCGGAACAAGCTAAGTCTCTGTATCTGGGGGTGTAATTAGTTACACTAAAAGATAGGATGGTTATTAATTCTCCATCCAAAATGGCGGCTTCAAAATGTCGGTTCTCAGTCAAAATTTTGTTGAAAAATTTCTGGACGATCTAACTCAAAAGCTACCAGCTTTTTAAAAAAAATGTTGAGAATGAAAAGTTTTTAGAATTCATTGACAAATATAGTGGAATTTTTTCAGATTTTTTAAATGAAGTTTTGAGAAATTTTTTTTCAAAATTTTTGTCAAAATTGTAATTTATTTACGAAAAATTCTGAACAAAATTTAGCGCATTCCCTGATAAATTCTAAGAGTTTTTTGTTCTTTGCCATTCTTTCTAAAAGTTGCTAGTTTTCGAGGAAATGAATTTCAAATATTATAGGTTAAGATTTTTCTTTTTCGAAAACTATCAACTTTTGGGAAAAAATGCATGGAATAAAAAACTCTTACAATTCATCAGAGAATGAACTAAATTTTGTTCAGAATTTTTCGAACCAAAAATTACAATTTTGAAAAGAATTTTGAAACAAATTTTTCAAAAATTCATTTAAGAAATCTGAATATTTCCACTAAATCCATTATATTTCTCGGCTAATTCTTAGCATTTTTTAAAACAAGCTCATAATTGTTCAGTTCGAGCGTCCAGAAATTTTTCAACAAAATGTTCACTGAGGTCCGCCATTTGGAATCCGCCATTTTGAATGGTGAATTAATAACCATCCTATCTTTTAGTATAACTATTTACTCCACCAGATACAGAGATTCAGCTTGATTCAAACACGGTTTCCTGTTAAAAAATACGATTATTTGAACAAATTTTTTCAAATTCACGATTTTTTTATGTTTTAACCGCCATAGTAAAAAAATGGCGGCAGATATGGTCATTCTGATACCGGATTTAGAAAGTTCGAGAAAGAATACAATAGGTATGGTTGTATCAGAACGATTGAGTGATTTTTTCCCTAAGAAAGCACTTGATGAAAAGAAGTCAAAATTTACGGCATTTCAGGACGAAACGGGTTAAGATAGTTATTTCAATTAAAAAAAATGCAGTTGAGGATCTATGTAGAATATTTTAAAAGAATCAGATGAACGAAGAATTTTTGTGAGTCAAATTGTATCTATTCCTTAAAAAATTTTATTGTAAAAAAGATGACAATTTTTGTTCACAGTTGCTTAAGAATTAATTTCACATTTTGTGTTGAGATGATAGCGTGTAGAAGAACTAATAATGTATTCATTTCAGAAAATTAACTATACGCTAAGATAAGTATATCCTCTTTAAATCATTACTCAACAACATCCCTATCACGACTATTAAAGAATAGTTCTGTCAATATGCAAATACCACAGATAAAATACTCACTTGTTTTTATGACTAAATTTGTGATCTTCTCGCAGGTAAACAGTATATACGCAGCGAAAATAAAAATAGTCATTCATGTTAAGTGCTGATGCAAAAGTTAAATTTCAATGAAAAACGCATTAAGATATGACCAGAAGGAATAATAATAGAAAAAAATAATAAAACAACGATCCTAATATCGTAGTACCAACAGTATGACTACATCTACACGGCACGTAGTGACAGGTTTATAATGAAGAGTACACATTATTAATCACTTATAGACCTACAACTTATTTTTGATGATTAACCGAGGGCACCATCATAGTTTAAAAGATAATTGAGTAGCTGTCTTCAACCATTCATAGGACTGAGAATCACCCAACAATGGATGTATAGTAAATTGTACAAAGTAATAACAGTGATTCTCGATGACAGGGAACTCTGCTACAAAGGAGACTATCAAATAACAATGACCCTCAGAAATATTATTAACGAGTTTCCTAAGGCGTTTCGAGTTAAGCAGATAAGGAGACATATTAATACGTGTAAATGGAAGTACTTTGTTACGTCATAATTAGCAAGACTTACATAATTAGTGTTGGACACTATCAGAGCATTTATAAGCAGTAGCTTGATACTTGTTGATAACATAATGTCCACGTAAACGATGAAAGACCCAGTAAGCTCCTGACATAGAGATTCTAAGTAAGATTACTAGAGACAGTAACACAAAGATTACGTGTACTATTTACAATGTAGTAGATGGTAATTTTTCCAACAATATGTTTAATAATAAGTTATAATTTAAAGTAAAGCATAAGGTCATTTCGTAAATCAGCTTTCCTGAACTATCGCTAGCCTTTTGGTATTAGTGTATGTTATTTATTACTTATTTTTATTTTATAGTAAATAGTATTAATAGGTTTATAAATAATATTTTTAACAATACCATCAAAAAAGTCTGTCGATGTGACCGACGATGGGCTCGCGGGCAGTTCGAGCTAGGCCGCTTCTGGAAGCAATCTGTGGCGGACCCATTGGAGGTCGCTTCTAAGCTTCGATGCCTGGCCGCGATTACACAGGATATCCGGCCGTAGACGTAGAGCATGACTAGCATCGGCAGGAAAAATGATCCCATCGCCGAAAATATCACGTAAGAAGAGTCCATATTGTAGGAACACTTTTTTCCGTCGTCCAAGGCATCCTCGACCCTTGGAAAGGAACCCAACAATGGCGGACTCGTGATCGCACCCGCCAAAATCCACACGACGATTATCATCACGCCGGCCAATCTTTTACTTCTCCGTCGCCTACTGTAGATCAACGGCTGCGTTACTGCTAGGTACCTGCGAAGAAAATGTGTTATTTCCTTTTTACATAATTGAAATTCAAAATTTGTACAAGAGTCGTTACAATTACTTCGTCGCTAATTGTAAATGTCAAGAATTCCTTGAAATTAGTCGGAAGTTACATAAAAATGTCTTGGAGTAGCGAAAATGTAATTTGGCAGATTGCCATTCGAATACCAGCTTCATAAGGTTTTTTAAAATTCAACTTCATTGAAAGTATAGGAAGAAATAATGGAAGGAGATTCATCCGTTAAATTTACGTCGAAAGTGAGAAAAACTTCGAAAGCTTCTGTCGGTGTCGCTGATATTAGAGAAGTCAAGATTATTCAAGATGACTTTCTCTCACCGAAGATTTTCGAGAATTAATTCTTGAATTATATTTTGAAAATTTAAAAAATTCGTTTGATTCTGAGGAAGAGGTGATGATATTTATTGCTGTTTCAACTTCCTTGGGAGCAGTTACGTGGGGCAAAAGTTATATGAGTAATTGTAAGTTTTGATATTACGTCACTTTCCTCAAAACGACCATCGTTAAGCAGAATAAGTCTAAGGAGTTGGATCACTTCGTGCTCAGCCACTTTACGTGATTTAAGGCTTTAAAGCTTTTAAATTTATCGGCAAAAGCTGCTGTAAATTGACAAACACTGTTCCCTCCTTGGGGAAGTTACTTTTGGAAATTTTACCGATGCGCTGTCTATAAGTTTCCTTTTACATTTTTATTTTTTATATCTGCATATAATTTAAATTAATATGTGTCGATAGTAAACAAAAATTATTTTTTAAATTTATAAATGCACAGTGATCTGAGGCATTACTTATAGAAGTTTAACAAAATGAAGTCGTCTTTCCGCATATACAATTGGCGAAACTTCTACTCAGCAACTTCATCCAACATTGATTTGAATTTGCGGAACATGAAGTATACCAAAACATTCATTCACTGCCTGTTACGATTCATTGTTTAAATTTTCATTATTCTCCAATTGTTCTTATTCTTTTGACATTTCCGTACCTGTAAATCGCATTTGAACGAAGTTTTGAACTAGAAGTTTCGGAACGAAAGCTGTGCATTGCGGATGTTAATTTGGATAATACATTTGCAAGTATAATTCTACTGTACTATAGTGTATGCATCTATTTTTGTTTTATTGGTCATTTGAAATTTTAATGCTCTTCTTCACTTTTAACAAAAGATAATTTTGTACTTGTCGAATTATATATTTTGAAGAGATCCGCCAATTTCTGTCGGTTGATCCCGCTGTGATGGTTCCAGAACTTCCATATTTCATTTAACTTTTGCAGAGTTTCTTTTGCATTATTGTAGTTTCTCCGCTTTTCCCCTCAATTTTACATTCATGCCATTCTACTTTTTCATTATTTGTCTTCTATAGTCCATTTATATCACTAATTGAATTGAACATACAAATAAAACTCTCACGATATATGAAAATATCAAACGTATTTTTAGAAAAGACAGTAGATGACGGTGCCTGATGCAAACTGACGTCCAATTAATGATAAAAATAACCGGTGATAAGTTCGAATTAAAATAGTTATAAGGAATGTGTACTTTTGTTTTATCAATCTTCTTTATAAATTTAATATATGTTGTTTTTCAGCATTTGCAGAAATAAGATGTCATAAATGAATAAATTAATGTGATAATCATTCCACTCTACAAATTAATTCAAGGATTTGTGTGCAGGCATAAACTTCTACTGAACCAGAGTTAAGTAGGGTTACTGTTGGAAGTACGTAAATTATATATCTTCTATTAAGCAGATATGGAACTTAGGTAACATCTTCAATAGTTATCAAACTCCATTACTTTCTACTCAGATCTAATGATCGAATATATTCAGTAAGTATATTTCCTTGATCTCTAAATGGAATGTTTGCATACTAAAATTTCTTAGTTAAATAGTTTTTCTTCCATTCATTTAAGTTCATAATTAAACATTTTTTTAAACATTAAGATTCAGCTCATTTAGTTGGTATTAATAATCTTTTACATCTTTTTATCGTATAATAACTCTATTCATTAAGTAAGAATTGCTCAAATGTTTTCAATACTTTGTTATATATTAAATAAAATTGACAAAATTCCATAATCATTATTATAAATTAATCTGAAAAAAATTAAACTCTCTTAAACAAAATTTCTGTTATAATTTGAATATACTTCATTAAAATGAAATTCAATTAAATCAGGTTTGTAAACATTCCTTAATTAACGCCTTCAAAATTTGCGCTCGATTGTTTACCATGTAAAGAATTATAATTTGTAACATTTTTTCGTTTTAAAACGATACGAAAATTGATTACATTCTTCATAAAAAATGGAAGATTGGGGATATTAATCAAGACGCAGATTACACGTTAGGCAAGCGAAATTCATAGAGGTAACAAGTTTGTTTACTGGAAAATTGAGCATCAATTATGTTTTCTGCGAAACCCATGACCTCGGTAATTTAAAAAAATATTTTTAGAGTTGTTTACTACAATGTAAGTGATAACAAAATATGGGGAAAATGTAAATTATGAGAATTACTATTAAATAAATTACTTCTTTTTCAAAATGAAAAGTAAATTGTATACTTTTTAAGAAACTCTATACGCAAATATTTGTAACAATACTAAAGTTTTTCTAGTGAAATATTTTGAAATAAAACAAAAAATATGTTTCAATAAACTTTTCTTTTTCTTATAACACACAAAAATTATTTATTATTTTATATTAAAGATAAATATATTATTTTTATTTTACGCCTGTAGTTATAATTATTTATAAAATATATATTATTTTCATTTTAAAAGTAGTTTCTAAAAAAGGGAGTACGTGACTGGCTGACCGGTTTTGTCTATTATCACTTGATGTTTTCGTGTTTTATATACGAGTGCACTCAAATTAACTTTTTTTTTAATGTAGCTTTTTCATATTTTAATTTTATTCTGAATCTTGTGAACACAGGTAGTTTTGAATATTAACATCTGAATATTAATGTTAATATAAACATTACATATAAAAATTTGACGAAACTTATTTTAACAATAAAATACACAATTACAAGTTAAATCTGATTGATTTTAAAAGTTTAAAATAATCACAAACCTACTAATTAGATTATATTATAATTATTAAAAATAATAAATTTAAATAAATTAGAGTAAAGTATAAAAAAGTGTCAAATAAACTATGAAGGAAGCCGTATAATTTCTATTAATTTTCGTTTGATCTTTAGTCCATTATTCTTTCGGAGGATACCTTCAATGAAGTTCTTTGTCATCAAATGCTTATAACGACATTAGTTTTCCAGGAAAATGGAAACTTCCACGAGTGATGTAATTGTCACCTTTAATCCTTCTCGCGGTTGCTTCGTTAACGAGGGGCAAATGGGTTTGCCCGAAGCGACACAGTTCGTTGGGTAGCCGCTGATTATTCGACCTTGTTTTTTATAAAATGCTGACTAAATATGATTTGTGGAAATACTACGATTATTTCGAAGCAATAACAAAATTTAGATTCTACATGCCAGAGAAGAAAACGTGTTTTTCTGTTCAAAGTTAAAAATGTTGGAATTTGTTAATATTTTTCACTTTTAACGATAGTAATTTTATTTTTATTAAAATAGTTATTAATAAAAAGAATTATGTATAATAAGTTTAAATTCGTGCATGTTCCATATTCTCCATCCTTACGAAATTTTCAACTCACCCGAAATGTCGCGTCGAGGGCCGGAAAATGCAATTAGACTGTAATTTTCGTGTAAGGAAATGAACTTTCACGACATCCATTTTAAAGTGTATGAAAAAAACTCTATCGATTAAACATCTCATCGTTTTTTTCACTGACACCGTTTCAGAATCTCTCTTGCAGTTCCGTGACAATCGGAAATAGGAAAATTCCGAATCGCCCAAAATTTCGTAGGTCAGCAAAACGAAATTATCGCAAACGAACTTCGTTCAAGCTGTATTATTAAAAAAAGTAGCACGTTTTCTATTATTGATTCTTAACTATATTTAAGGTCAAAAATGACGTAAAACATATTCTGAAACAAAGGATTATTTGAAGATTTAACTTGAAACTTTTACACTTTTATATATATCGAAAATAATTGTAAGATATCAAAACATTTATTATTAAATACAAGCTGCGATTGTAATTTTTGAATTCAAATAAGTCATATACTTAAGAATTATTCTCAATCTGTGTCATCAGATAATTTATCACGTTACTTATTCTAGCTCTATGCGAGAATTACCAGAGAAGATTCGAATTGCTTCGTAATTATATGGCACCCGCTGTTCCAGTGGGAAATGTAAATCTACCCTTCTTTGGGTTACTTGATAAACGTTACGCAAAAGTAGTTTACAAACGGAAACTGACTTTAGATGCATTTTTTGTGATGAAGCCATTTTAAACATTCCCACTGCAGCATTATCTCAAATACGTGTGGTGTGATCTCTCTACTTTGTACAAGTTTTATTAGGATCGTGAGAAATGCTTTAGTCTCTCGTGTTTTAAAACGCATTGTAGACTCAGTAGTTAATTATAGTTATACTAGGAAATTGGTAAACTTTGAATTAAATATCTTACTGAATACAAAATACGAAAAATAAATGAATTTAAATATATTATAAACATACCAAATATTAGAGCATTTTCACATTTTCTACTGAATTCTCTGAAAAAAAGTGTATGTAGTCCATGAAAAGTTATGGAGTCAGTTTCGGAAAAGTTCAGTATTATTGGTAGAGAAATATCTTTTTCAGTAGAAAAACAGTCATAAGTAGTTGAATTGAAGTAACTATATGAGGTAAACATAATTTGACGTATGACTTTAGTAATTGTCTTCAAACGTCTTTTATGGATTTTATATGTCTGACCAAAAATTGATATTTTCACTTATTCCATGTATCAATTCCGTTACTGATGCATGGAGTGTATACAAAATTTTAAGAGGTCCAGCAAAATGTTCAATAAATCGTTACTGTTCTGATTTAAAAGACAATTAGGACCTTCAAAGTAACAAATTACGAAGTTTGAGTGACCTTCCGAACCAAGAAGCAGACAATAAATTTTCCATAGTGCTCAAATCGAATTTTATTTCAATAAGCCCTAACACTGAAAGCTTAGAAATAATCTGAAAAGTGCAGACATGATTTTTGGTAATTTTTATCATGTAATATCAAGAGATTATTTTATTTTTTCAAAGATCATCAGATTATCTGAAAATACAACTTGTCGCCTTCAAAATTTATTGTGAAACGCGAAAAAACCTTCATTAGTTTTTTCCGCAAAATTTAATCTTAGTTTGAAAGTGATGCCTGTGTGTAAAAAATAAAGAACTATACATAATTCGATATATTCTATTTTTAATATGGGTGAAAAAGTCGATTTATTAATAATTTTGGCCCGCAATTTTTGAACTATTAAACATATTGAGAAACAAAGCATGGACAGATTTGTTGGGAGTATAATTATCTTTAATTTAATGTTTTGTACGACCCAATCAGAAGCTACTAGAAAACCAAACAACTTTAAACATTGATATCTTGAAAACGTATCCATGTAACAAATTTTGAACATGATTTTCGAATTTAGTCGCTCAAAATAACTTAGACAAAAAATTATATTAAACGTGACATTAAACTTTCGGATGTAAAATGGTGTAATTTGTCGGATTGGCTTGAAAATTCGTGCTCAAGAGTTTTAGGCTGAAGACAAATCTAAAATCAGATATAAAAAATTCAACATTACTTAAAGGTTTTGCTTCTGAATCTGAAGATTGGCTTGTTATTAATTTGATATTTTCGATATTTAAAGATCCGTATAGTAGTAGTAGTAGTAAATCATTTATTTTGGCTCGAGATAGACACCTCTTAGCCAACCATACAAAATACATAGGATTAAAAGTACAAAGAAATCAAGAAAAAGAAATACAAAACAAATACTAATGCCGCAGTCGACGCACAATATTATATGTAGAATTAATAGAATAAACAGATACACGTAGGCCGCAATGAGTTACAAATTAATGCTAATAACAAAATAATAATAAAATCCCGTAAATGTTACATTGCGTATATATTTCTAAAAATTTGTTTGCCATATTGGTTTCGTGATTTTGAATTTCTGAAATATTCATATTGGTATTTAGCAGCCTGATACTTATCACTATATATCTTTAAATTTCTGAGAGTGAGAATTCACTCTTTATAACGTTAAAACACACTTTACAATGAGAAGTTAGTGACTTCATTTTCAATCTAAGAAACTTAGGAAATGCGTATTTAGTTTCGCCAGTAGATTACATGGAGGTAAAACTGAAAAATAACTGATGAGTGTATTAAATTAATTTTTAAACTGGATTTTCAAAAGCAGTATCTTAAAAAATAGGATTACGCGTGTAAAGATTACGATACAAAATATTGCGCATAAATATTATCGACAGAATATTACGACACAAAAAATTACAGCAATAAAATATTGCTGAGAAAAAACAACAAAATATAATAATAAATAACAGTAATATCATGTCTAAGAACTGTTTATTATTTTTGATTTACATTAATCAATTACGATACCAGGCATTTTTAACGTTACAATTGTTCCCTGGATCTGCCCCTCCCCCTCTGTCCAGAGGGGTTAAAAACTACCCTAGCCTTACAGTCACAGGACCTACTTTCACCTAAATTTTGCCTATTTTTGTTTAATTCAACGCGAAAAAAGACTTTTGTTTTTAGCCACCCAAATGCAAAATTGTTTTCATTATGTCAAGAGGTACAAATAGCAATATTTAAGTAAGGGTGCTGCCAATATCAAGGAATAAATATCATACAAAAAATAATTTTCTTCTTGTTTTTCATTTTGTAAATCTTATTGTTTGGTGATAGCGGCCCTTAGCCACTTGAAAATAATGACCCACACTTAGAAATATTATAAACAAAAATGGCCATCTGTTTTTTGGATTTTTAAATTGTATAAATGGGGCATCTAAAAAAAATAATAATGATTTTCGATGGGAGGGGCGCAAGTAGTGTAGTTTTTCAAAAATTATAATTTTTGTCACTAAAATGGAACGGTAATTTAAAAAGTGTAGTGTGAATCATTTTTATTTCTGCACTTTTAGGTTATGATATCTCAAAATCTTGACGTGATAGAACAATTCTGTTGTTAGAGTTACATTCAGCCTAATGAAAACCTTTGAAAAAGTACAGTCCTGTTTCTGGGTTCGGAGATCAGCTTCATTTTGTTGACATGTGTTGTGACATCCGAAATCATATTTTTAGTTCATAGATTGATTGTTGTTGGATGATATCTCATTATCAAAACAATATTAAGTAATAAAAATGCGATTAAAAACCGTTAGCGTCATATAAACAACTGGAATGAAAATTCGTCACAATTACTGCAACTTTTGCATTATTCATTCTCGCGAAGAGCGCGGGAATGTCGGCTTCCTCTCGAAGGAATGCGAAATATCCATCGGCAGACACCAATTGGCGAATACCGCACTGTTGATTTTTCTTCTGACGTAATTCGAGGTTCGAAAACAATAGGTAATCCGTGTAAATAAAATAAATGGTTCCTAATGGCAGAATTCTCAGGAGGGAGGGAGGAAGAGTGAAGGTATGGGGCGTGCGGCACGTCGCGGTATAATCAGCTCGTTCTTTGGACGTGTTCGGATTATCCAAAGAGATATCCAGACGCAGCCTTTCACTTACCTATCTATGGATATGGCGCAGAGTGAGAGGATGCTGGCCGTGCAGAGCAGGACGTCTAGTGAGACCCAGAAATCGCAGAGAACCTCGCCCAGCTCCCAGGAACCGCCGTTTAGCTTTGAAACATAAAGGAATAATGAGATGCGTAAAACCACACGCCGTCTGTCGGAGAACGCCGGATTTATTCCGGACCTATTTTAAATCGCCGTCTATTTTACAAATTCAGGCTATTCATACTAGGGCTTTTTATTACATTTTTATGCACTACAAGGAACGCGAAACGCGAGATTTATGCTAAATTTCAAACCGTGCTTATTTGCCGACATTTGTCAGATCCTGTATAAATCTGAGTGTTTAAGACTGCTCATGAGGATATTCCGGATTTATGTATGGAGTAAATTGTTCTTTTACCATCCAAAATAAGAATTGTTGATTTACATTTAATTAAAAAAGAATCGTTAAAAATTTGCATTTGAAAAGTTCCCGGGTAAAAATAAAAAAGACTTTAGAAGATCTCAAAAAGATCTTTCTTAATAATGTCATTATTCAAGATTTATTTGAGAGCTTTTTAAGACTTTCAAAACTACTAGTTTATCAAAATCTTTTTGAGATCTTTAAGAAAATTTGTACTATTTTTTTGAGATCTTTTGATGACTTTCTTTTCACAGCATGATTTTACGAAAAAATAATTTTATTAATCTTATCGAGATCTTTTCAAGATATTTTTTTTAACCTTTTTCGTATATGAACAAAAATATTTGTAATAAAATGCTGAATTCTCTTATTTTTTACCAAAATTAATTATTGAAGATGAATTTTAAAGTAATTACCTTTTTTATTAGCTTTTCGGTCTGATTTCTAAAACTTCACTTTATAATATCGGGTCAATATTTACAACGAGTCTAAGATGAGAAATAAACACATAGTAGGCGTTAATACAAGCGATTCATGTCATGAAGACATTAAGTTTCATATTACGAAAATTCAATATTTACAATACAAATCGAAGACGAGAGATTTCCAGAGAAATGATAATGTGTCATCCTTCAGAAAGCATGAAAGTCGCTACAATTTTACGTGTCTTAGACAAAAAGTGATACATTCTCTTTTACCTATACACATTATAATTTTTGCAATACAACGTATTACAAATAATGAAGTTTACTACCGATATCTTAAGAAAAGTATAATGTATTTATTCCATCTTAATTATTAGGAAATTAGAGGGTAGAAAGCAAGTAAACTGGGTAATCACCTTAAAAATCATCTTCGATAATTAATTTTTGTAAAAAATAAGAGAATTCAGCATTTTATTACAAATATTTTTTTTCATATCGGAAAAATATTAAAAAAAGATCTTGTAAAGATTTCAAAAAGATCCCGATAAGATTAATAAAATTATATTTCCGTAAAATGATGCTGTGAAAAGAAAGTCTTAAAAAAGTCTCAAAAAATAGCACAAATTTTTCTTAAAGATCTCATAAAGATCTCAAAAATATTTTGATAAACTAGTAGTTTAAAACTCTTAAAAAGTTCTCAAATACAGCTTGAATAGTGACACTTTTAAGAAAGATCTTCTTGAGATCTTCTAAAGTCTTTTTTATTTTTACGCGGGTTACTAACTTATGGTGTGGTTACTAAGACGTGGAATGGTTTATGAGAAACAAAATAGTTAAACTATGAAGGGAAATAGGGGAAAACTAATTAAACCTACTTATACATTTTAAGAGTGACATACGATTATTTGTGGATTATTTTGTTTATTAAATACATGTCATATCATTAGAGAGTAGTCTGGTGACTTTGGATACTACGCAATGCGGATTCTGTATTAATTACATATCGCATCACTATTCTTCTGTAGAATTGTCCCAAATAGTACTCTAAGAAAAGTATTTTTTACTAGATACAATATCATTTATTTTCTCGACCATTTAATTTAAATATAAATGTGATGGAAGTTCTTGGAATTTGGCGATCTATTTGTAATTAAAGATTAGGTACAAATGTAAATAAATAAATTATTGAATAAATAAATAGACCTAACCAGGATCTCGGTTCATGTCGAGCCCGTTGCTTTTTTATATACTTATATGATAAATTATTGACTCGATAGCTATTGGATATTGAAAGTAAGTAAATGAAAAATGTGAAAGTATCGACGTGAACCGAGATCCTGGTTACGTCTATTTATTAATTTAATCATTTATTTATTTACCTTTGTACCTAATCTTTATTTACAAATAGATCGGCAAATTCCAAAAACTTTCATCACATTTATAATTTATTTTATAAGAAATTTTTATTCTATATCCCAAAAAAGTATTCTTCTTATACTGCCTTTACGTTATCGGTTGAAAGAAATTGTATTAGCCGATTAATACTGGGAATTACATTTTTACCAGTATTTCGCATGAAAATCAAACTTGGAAAAAATTGAAAGATACATATAAAAAATGTGTCAAACGAAAAAGATAGAGCATTAAATTCTCTACAAAAAAGGTTGTATGCATTTTCTTCCTAAAGTCAACGATATGCCATAAAAACTGTTTTAAAATGCGTATGACTATTGTCTGACGAAGTACTGAATTTGGTCACTTCGGAAAAACAAAGTATCCTAGTTTTATTAATTAATTCATTTTATGATTAACATTTGAATTACACTTTGCCGTGATGTTTTGTCGTGCGATCAAATGACAAGTAGTCGATTTAAAGAAGTTCTACGGAATATAATAATAATAATAAAAGTTTTAACAAATTTTAAACATGAATTTGTATTCTTTTTAATGATTCTTTACAACTTTACCTAATGAATTTTTAGAAATCTTTTGCCTAATCATTTAAATTATTCATAATAAAGAAAGTAATAATTGTTTTTTTAATCGAAATATTTCATATGTGAACTATAGAAATTTATAAAAATAGTTGAGTATTGTAGAACCCTTTTCTCGAATGCATAAACCATCATTCGTTAAAATCCTTCCATTTTTAAACCCGATTAAAAGTTTTTGACAATTAAGGTAATATTTTTCATGAACAACAATGTTTTTGATCTTTAACAATATCATACACAATGAAAATTCTTGAAAGTGTGTCCACGACGTATGATATCACGGAACATAACTGCCTTAACCGCAGTGATTCGAACACAATAGTATTTTACTATTTAAAATTGTTATATAATATTTTGGGATCATAAGTTTAAATATCAAGATGCTAATGAACAATTTTTTGTCTGGTTTAGTACTAAAAATAATTGAAAGATCTACTTTCGACAGTAGCTCGTTTTACTTTTATGATTTAATATTTAAGAATAACACGATTCACTTTTTCTGTATAAAGTGTTTGTATGACATCGAAATGTATGCTACTGAATCATTTATTACATTTTGTACATGTAGAAAAATTCAATTTTGTACTTGTAAATCGTAGAGTAATTTCTTTCTACAGGTCTAACCGATAGAGTTGAAACAGGATACGAGCTCAATTATAACATTGCAAAGAGCTCAGCGAAGGAAAAAAATTGAAAAAGGGAGTCGGATTGACAAAAAAAGACACTGACAATGTGAGAATAGAAAGATCTAGTTAGTTGTGGCTCACCCTTTGGCTCATTCTTCAATGTAACTTATGGTGTGTTTTTGTTTATTTTCTGCTGATGTCAATAAAATCGATTAAACAAATAAATATAAAAATATTTACGTTTTATGAGTCAAACCAAAGTTGCTATCGATACTTTCTCATTGTGTCTATATTTTATAAGTTTTTGGACGATGATGATGGAGATTTTCACGAATGAAAATCTGTAGTTTTTTTTACTAAAAATTAAAAGTATTCATACCTAATAATATTGGTTATTTTAGTCAGAAAACAATCTGAACAAAGAAATCCAAATTGAAGAAGAATAACGACAATATGAACAAAAGACAAAAAGCTCAACAATAATAACATAAACGTAAAGAAAGGGAATAATAAAGTTATTTATACGATGAATAGTTATTTATCATAATAAGAGTACAATTAATGTACTGATAACTTTTAGTTAAACTATATTACTTAAAAAAAATAATTTACACCCGAAATAAAATTTAAAAATATCAACACTTTATTATAATTTTGGTGATAAACAGTTAGTCTACATTGTAAGAAATTTTTTTGTTGAAATCTTCCAACAAATGTGTAAAATCATAAAAGTACTGTAAAATGAAACAAAATATTATGAATTACAATCGATATTACAATGGTATCATTCATAATGTATGAGGTTAATAAAAAAGTACCATTTATTATTCTTTTGATTCATTAACAAAAAAAATGTTTAAACAGGACTAATAAACCGTTGGCAACGTTAAAGATTATGACTTGTTTAAACATAATTTACCATGATTTCATGAATCATAATAGACGTTGTGAAATTGCAACAAAAAAATGTTTTCTGTAATTTTACAGAATTAATTATTACTTACAGCATAGTTAGTGGTTGTTGATAACATTTTCGTAAAACGATGTTACATTTTGCGATTCACAATATCAACACATCTGGTTAAATAACAAATTAAATTTCATCTATATATGAATTAAAGATCTACTACAAAATAAGTATTTTTTGTACAATAGGAATCGCTTAGTAATCAGAAAGTGACTCTAGTTGTTGTATTTCTAGTATCTATAATTTTTTATCGCAGAGTTTTCAAAATTTCCTGCAGCATCATAGAATGTCAGAGTCACTACAAATGTTTTGCAGACAGTAAATTTTAACTATTAACCTCAATTTTTATTTAATTTTCAATTACATATGACAATAATGGACTTTTATTTATTTATAGAATTTTAGTTCTATAAATTACTCATCAATATGTAAAAATGAGTAAAATTATTCAATATGACGAAATGCAAGTTGGCGTGAAAGTCTTGACACCAAAGTCAGGTTCTGTAACATGAGATACCGAGGGAATCAGGTGAACCGTTTCGTTACAAAGCGTGATTTCATTGTAAATGACGGATATAATTTAACACGTTGATATTACATTATTCTATAATATGCAGTTTCCGGGATACAACCAAATAGCTTTCATCTAAATTAATGGATATGATGGAATCTAAACGCTATAGCAGAATGTAAATTCTTGGCAAAAGATACTAATCAGTCTTTAATCTAATTATATGTAAGTTTCTACTGCACTTAGAACCGTATTATTTCGATGCATTCTGATTATTCTGACATAAAGGATAAATGCTTAGCTAAAATCAGGTTTCGATTCTAATATATTTATGTACATTTATTAATAAAGTTTAATTATATAATCCATCTTAATTTCATTTAATTTAAAGCTATTTATTATATTTATTTTTTCTTTTGCTTTTTTCTTTCAACATTACTATTTTATACAGAGGTTATAGTAAGACTAAAGACTAACAGCAGTAAAAACGTTAAAATATAAAGGCTGTGAAACTTTTATTAAGGTGAAAATGTCGAACAGAGTGAGTTTAATAAATGTAAATTTATGAAATATATTCAACTCGAGAAAGGGCAAGTTTTTCCAGAAAAACGAAATCCATTTTTTCTTTTTCTATTTTCATATTTCATTAATAATCGCGAGCGGATGACAACGTTTCTAAAATCTCCGAATATTTTCCGAGGTGAAATATTTTTCCACGTACAATACCATAAATTTTCACACGTCTTGCGCCAATTTCTCACGGGGCTTGCAAATTTATCTGTTGTCTAGCTTGGTATCGAATATGAACTCGGAGAGGAAATCAATTTTCCGGAGCCACAAGTCACCGTCTTACGACAGATACCGAATACCGGAATCTACATGCCGATTTCTGGAATGGGTAATCGTCAAATTTCTTGCTCTCCTGAATTATCCGCACCTATAGTGAATTCGACTCGCTTCACGAAATTGAGCAATTTCGCGTCCTCAGATTTAGATCAATTGCATCATTTAAGTTATTCGTCCCATCCTCGCCTTCAAATTTCGTGAAAATAGGTCTTCCAGTTTATCATTTCGCTCTGCATTGTATTATTTATTTTCTTTAGTATTAGATAATCTTATGAATTAAATAGGTGGATATTATTTTGTTAAAATTTATTTTATTCAGGTTCTAAAGAAAAATCTTGGCTAGTAACGTTGATAAATTGATCAGTAGTTACAAAATTTCAATAATTTTGCATGATATTAGTACAAAATGTTATTCCACATCATGGTATCATGTTCTGAAAGGGTTATATGTTAAGCATTTATACCAGTTATGTCAATTTCATAGAAATCATTTCAGAAATTTCTATGATTAAATAAAAGAAATTTCCTCACAAATTCTAAGCTTAAATTCAGTCCATTTGAAAGGCCCTTTGCAATGAAAACAAATACACGTTGAAGTCGTTTTTAATTGTTTAAAAATGTCATTTATACATCGATCAAACAGATGCTGCTATTGTAATTTCATTGTTAAAGAAAACGTAAATTATGAATTTATTTAAGCAAATAAAAAACACATTAAAGTGATATATCATTCCAAAACTATAAAGGCTAGTATTGTTTCGTCTATATGGCCAAAAAGACACCATGTCATGCTTTTGCTGATTTCTTATTCATTGATCGAATAAAAAAATTGAAACAAAACAGAAGACATATTAATTCCGTTTGGCTTTTTTACGAATTTTGTTTATGGTTAATACTTCATCTATCCTTACAGAAATTTTGAACAATATCTGACACGTAAGAAAAAATAATAATTCTGTTCCTTGCGAAACTTTATTTGAAGTTGGCCAACTGATATTTCCTTTTTTACAAAGTTTTGAAAGAAGCACGTAAGTAGTAAATAACTCTGCTTTTGGTGACGTTTTATCGAAAATGGATCAGTACTTTGTTTTACTTTACACTCAGAGTTCCCAACATGTTTGGATTTCGTGCACATTAAATAATTACAAATGCTGGTTTATAAATTAAATTAAACAGAAGTCGTTACTAATTTAAATTAAGAGATGCTGGTAGTTAGACCTATTAATTGCTGGCACCAACATAATGATGCACGTGTTCCGGAAGTGAAATCACTCAAGATACGATAGGACATAATGTATTACACTATTTTCAACCATTTAGCAAACATTACTAGTTATGCAAAGAAGGAAAAAAGTAAAAATATTCTTAATTCATTGTTAAATTAAAGCAGTGAGAACTGCCAATATTCGGGGAAATATAATAATTAATATGCCTCGAGGGCGTGTGATTAATTGCATCTACGTTAATTGCAATTACTTGCACGTTACATTTTAAAAAACGTGCTAAAATGAAGTGCAGATGTTACCCGTGAAATGAGCCGTTTTATAAAATATGTGTACACGATAAAAGCATTATTTACTTCGAATCCATTACTGGCAACAATTGTAGGCGAAAGGCCATCACATCTGGATAATTCAAATATCGAATATCCATGAATCTGCATTTCTACGATAAATTGGTTTCTGACTTCCTGCAACAACGTGTCGATATACGTGTTCCGCAAGTGAAATCACTCAACATCTAATCAGACACATTACGGCCATGTTCGAAATGTGGTTGTATTACGGAATCGAGTACAAATTTAGCTTAACATAATAGTGTTACGATAACAATTGCATAAATACGCTGCTCATTTCATCCCCATGTTTGTACATTAAAACATCATGATTGCACCAAAAAAGAATAAGGAAATATTTAAACCATTTTAACGTTTACAAAATTATGAAAAAATCTGTCTTTAGTTATTAGATATTCTAAAATTATGTTTCATTAAAATCCGATCCAGATATACGTTTATAATGCAAATCTTTGGAACTGAAAGAGAGTGGAAAGAATATTTGCTTGGGGCATAAAAAAAATGACATAGCTATATTACATTTTGTTTGTATCCCACAGATGCGCAGGCATTTTAAAAGAGATGGTTATTAAATCGCCGCTTTGACGCATTTTCAATGACGCATAAATCGTTTTTCAATGAAATACTATTAGCGACATTTCAAAAAGGCAAAATATGATCTAAGCGTATAGTGAAGTATCACAATGGAAACATTCAAATATGGAAAAGGGTGATTCCGAAATAGACCGTAAGAATCTGGTAGTTGTGAAACGTCAAGAAAGTAACATTCCATATTGCAATATTTTATTTCTACAATATTTTATAATATTCTTAAAACAGTTTAAATAAATTAAGTTATGTTTTTCGTATGAATAGTCTAATATTTTGTCATTTTATGAAGTTTAATTTAGTAATTAAAAGCAAAGCTATTTAGTAGAACTGTTCAATCTGGCATTTCTGTAATTTTTTCTGTGAATGCAAGACTGAGTGAATTGGAAAAAACGGATGATTTAACGGAAGTATCATTTTTATCGCTTTATAACCACATTAATCGTAAACTGGCCTAAGCGGGAATGCATGGACAATTCCACAATAGACATCGAAGCGCCAGCGATGTTGCTATGCAACCCGCAAGTCCCACCCAGGAATTTCCGCAAACCAATAATTGCAATTATGCCGCTTTAATTGATTCACCTTGTGAAATGTACCGGAAAGTAGTATGTACTCTGACATCATCCGTGTCCATCAGCTCATAAGGTTTCCATATTACTATTGACTAGCTTTTTATTTTTTATCTTTGCTCTCATCACACATAAAATGAGATGTCATTTATTTTTTACTACCAGATAAAAATAAAATAGTTTGCTAAAATTAAATATAAAAATCGTTATTTTTTACATACGTTGACAGGTTCATCAGACATTACCTATAGTTTATCAAAAAATTCATGGCAACTAAGCATGGGGATTGCTATTGAGGATGCTATGATATTTTGAGAGTAAACTCGTAACCCTGGTACACTTTACAAGCAACTTTACATGCTATGAATTATTAACGAATTACGTTGTAGATACTAACGCCGGTGACTGTGGGATAACAACTATCATCTTGCCCTTGGTCTTTGAGTACGAAGGCTTTCCAACTTTGACGAGGACGAAGTCAACTTGTCATCAGGAGTAATACAGCTTCATCCTTACATACTAACGCCCCCTGCAAGGCATCCTGCTTTTATAGACATCGTTCCTTCAGAGGATGGGGAAATTTATGATTTTACATATTCTGCGCTAGTCTGCGTGTACATCGAAAGTCGTAGAAAGCAACCGCATTTTCTGACATATAATTTATTATTTTTATCAGTTAATCATAAAACTAATTAAATATCATTTATATCGCTATTACATAACAACCGTAATATAATATATACTGAACAATGTATGCAAAACCCTTATTTGTAACACAGACAGATGCATATTACATCATGTTTAGATTTAACCATTACGAAACAGAAATTTACAAGTTTATGAAGCAAACCGCTAACTAATAATCGGTCGAATTATGTAATATTAAAATCGTTAACCCGTTAATCCACAAAGGACACGTTTTTTTACTTCAAGTTCAAAAAAAGTATTTGTTACAAAGAAAAGCGTGGTAGTTCTTGGATCCACTATTTTCAATTTTAAAAATCTGGCGTCCTGTTCCTGGAAAGCGACAAAATATAGGGGTGGCGGGGGTTGTACCGCTCAGTGGGTATTTCCGCTCACTCATATTTCTCAACCTTCCGTTAAGTTAAAATTATTTTTTATATTTTTTTACTAAAGAACTTTATGTCAAAATCTAATTTCAACAAAAAATTTACATAGTTTATTGCTAAAAGTTGATTAAAAAAAATTGGAAAGTTTTGTAACGTAGTTGAAATAACTACGATAAGAATTGGTCTTTACAATATACGGTTTTCCATCTTTTTACTAGTACCCAATGGGAAAAAATATGAAAAAATAGGCTTGTTGTACTGTTAATTATCAAATGGTATTTGGTAAACTACTAAAAACAACATTAACTTATAATTATTCATTACTTTTCAACGCGGCCCGTTAGTGGGTAACACCGCTCACAAAGTTTATGACATATTTTACATATTGTTGATCAAATAAATGTACAGAAAGTACTAAAATAATGGATATTTGAAATGGAACTTCTTGTAATTAATCATATACATTGAATGTACACAAGTGAGTTAAAAACAAATTGATTTATAATATCATCGAACTTAATAGGTTAGGTACACTTATTATTTATGAATCGTTAATTTGAATACATTCCTCTTTACAATTTCCATTGCCTGTACTCATATTTCTTCATTACATATTCATTACATTGTTTGTAAGTGAAGAAGAATAAGTTTAATAACTTAAATTTAGTGAGCGGTATTACCCACATTGACAGGAGATCCTGTTGGATCGTTGATATTTATTAAATTCTATAATTCAATACGTTTAGCGTTAGTAAAAATTCAGATCTTTTTGTATATTACTGTCGGGGCTTTTTAGAATCGATTTCAATCGTTAAACAAATCTGAAATTATTTATGCATTTATTAAAAGCGATACTTTCCTTAGGTGAGCGGTACACCCCACGCCTCCCCTAGTAGTTTTCGATACATGTGCGTAATAGTACTCATTGTATTAAGAGCATAAAATAAAGTTTTACGCCCATAATACAGTATTTTTCGCCCAAGCGGGTGTAAAATTCGAATTTATGTCGCGAATTTCAAATTGGGATAGGAGGGGAAATCTTCCCTCAGCTATGTATTTTTCCAACTCGTAAAATGAGACTTTATGCCCGAAAATCAGGGCGTAAAATTGGATGGTACCCTCGATAGGTCGAAAAAGTTGTTTCGAAGAATGTGAAGGGTACTGGCCGTTCTGAAGGCAAGCTTCGCATTCACATTGGTACAAAATGCGGGCGTAAAACTCCTCTTAGTGCTTAAAACGTCTATTTTACGCCTCCTTGGGCATAAAACGCCTATTTCGCTCTTCCAGGTGCATAAAATGAATTGTTTGTCGCAGTAGGCCGCAAAATGCGATTTTACGCCCGCATTGTAACCATAGAGATGTATGGTCGAGGTCAACGGGCGCTCATTGCATTTTGTGATCTGCTGCGACAAAAAATGTTAAACTGCAATACTTCTCACCTTGGGCGCGAAATATCATTTTCCCTAGGGACGAAAAATACTATTACGCCTACGCCCACGGAGTCGTTAGCGTTTTAGGCCCACAAATCGAGGCGTAATAGTACTTTTCGTATTAAGGGCGTAAAATGACACTTTAGGCCCGCAAATCAGGGCGTAAAATGCGATTTTACGCCCGTTAAGATGAAAAATATTTTACGGCTTCTGCATCAAAAAACAATGTTTGAATCTCAAGCGTGCAATTTTCATCCTCACGAAAACGAAACGAAACGGCTTCGCTATTTTAGGCCCTTGATACAAAAATAACTATTTCGAACATGTGTCCAACAATATTTTTTAATGCGAATGGGAGTAAAGTGGATTTAAAAATGTAAAAAAATGCGTGAAGCCGAACTTTACGTACTCTGTGTAAAAAAAGCAACTTTTACTTTTTTTTTTACTTTTTTTTCCCACATGTTTTTATTTAAGGTACTTAGACCCCAGGATATAATATGTTAGCGAAAATATTTTAATAACACTTCCAGGAATAAAATTTTTATTATGCATGATATTGTGACAGAGTTCGAGCGTTACTTTTCTTGAAAAAAAATTGAAACTTGCAAAAATAATTTGATAACCAACTTTTCTTAGCGACTCAAATTTTCTTCTTATTTTCATTCAAAACTTTTCTAAAAATGACTGGATTTCAATGAATGACGGCTTATTTTTTCAAGAAAAAGATTCTCTACAACTTCACCGAATGAATTTCTTGAATTTCTAAAACTAGGGTCAAATATCTCGAATTATTAAAAAAAAATATATATTATTTTTGAACTTTTCTGAATAATTTTAGTGATCAGGCAAAAAAATTTGTGAAATTTATTCGGTAAAGTTGTAGAGAATCTTTTTCTCGAAAAAATAAGCCGTCATTCATTGAAATCCATTCATTTTTAGAAAAGTTTTGAATGAAAATAAGAAGAAAATTTGAGTCGCTAAGAAAAGTTGGTTAACAAATTATTTTTGCAAGTTTCAATTTTTTTTCAAGAATAATAATGCTTGAACTCTGTAACAATATCATGTATAATAAAACTTCAATTCCTGGAAGTGTTATTAAATTATTTTCGCTAACATATGATATCTTGGGGTCTAGCTACCTTAAGGCAATAAACAAACTCAATAATTAATAACGAACGTCAATTTATGTACTTTTCTAAACATTCGAGGAAGGGATCTAAAAATGATTTTGTAATTAAATAAAGTTTTTTTTCATTAATTAACTCGAAAACAAAATAACAAAAATTTCTTTCCCGCAGAACATCATGCTTGATCGTTAATATAGTATAAAATATATTTTTATGATTATTTTCAAACCTATCATTAAATTTTTATTTTTACTTATTTTCATAATTGTTTGTGTATTTTTTACTCAGTTTCAGTTTGATGTTATTAACATCTTTTAGATTTATTTCGATCTGTACGTTTCACTTGTAATTCTTCATGGCTGTCATGTTGGTTGCACTTAATTAATAAATTAAACGAGTGACGTATTAATATATCGTGCATAGTATTGCTGAATTGCAGTTTCAGTGATAATAATTCGGTGCGCATTGTGCATCCCGCATGCGCATTACTCAACAAATTATAATTTACTTTCTCACGTGCTCGCGCATGTGAGACACACTGCAATCGGGAAAGTATTGCCGCACTGGGAGCTGAAGCTCTACCGCTTCACCAACCACCAGGGAATTATCACAATCGTTCCAAAAATCGGAATTGTATTGTCACTGCGGAAAGTTGAATCAGAACTTTCGAAACACCCTTCGCAACTTTTATAAAAGTATTCTCGGGCGACTTGTGTCATCTACGAATATCAACTTTATAGATCGGTTCGGCTACATCGTCACCCTGTCAGTAGTTGCTCAGCGGAAACCAATAATTTTTTTTAAACCAATAATTCCATGCTTTCGAAAAATAAAAGAATTGTTTATTTTGTTTGTTTAATATATGAGAATCGTTTTTGGTTGCAAACATTTTAACCCATCAACACCGGGAAGAGGATAAAAGGATACAAGTTCAATCAATTATTTCGTATAGAAATCGAAGATCAATAAAATTGAAAGGAATGAATCTTATTATTTTGAAGGTCGAAATTGAGCTATCATAATTAGAAAACAACATATAGCGATTTAAATGTGAAAAAACGCAAAAAATAGGTATGCTTTAAAAATATTGTTAATCTTTTCTTGATTTCAAGAATAATAATTTGTATTGTCGAAAACTATAGACTTTAAAAAAAATTTCCTCAAAACAAAAATATCTTAAAATTCGTCAAAGAATACTCTAAAATTTGTTTTAAACGATTTTTATTATTATTTTGAACGACGGATTTTTGAAACGACTTTAATAAAAAATTTGATGTTTCGAAATTTCGAAAAATAAAATATATCAAACCAATCGGAAAATATTTGGGCATATTCTTTGATATATTTTAAAACATTTTTATTCAAGAATTTTTTCTAAAGTTTATAGTTTTCGCGAAAAAAATTGTTAACTTCTAAAAAGAAATTTCTCACTGCCGTCGCCATTTCGTGGGTGCGGGTCGAAAAACCGACAAATCAAAAAGTCGACAGGTCAAAAAACCGACAGACAAAATATCGATATTCAAATAGCCGACAGGCAAACAGTCGATACTTCAAATGCCGATAGACAAGCAGCCGACACGTCAAAAAGCCGAAAGACAAACAACCGACGGTAGAAAAACCGAATTGTCATAATACCAACAGTCACATAACCGACTCTTTGAAGAATAGACTGCCAAAAAGCTGACACATAAAAAAATAGACACATCGACAAACGGGTAGTCAATTTTTAAAGTGTCAGTTTTTTTACTGTCGGCTTTTCGATTGTCGGCTTTTTGGGAGTCAGCTCTTTAAAATGTCAGTTATTTGAATGTCGGTATCATGACATTTCAGTTTTTCAAATGTCGATTTTTTGCTTGTCGGTTTTTTGAATATCGGTATTATGTCATTCGGTTTTTCTACTATCGGCTTTTTTACGTATCGCTGCTTGTCTGTCGGTTTTTGAAATGTCGGATTTTTCACTGTCGGTTTTTTGACTGTCGGTATTATGACAATTCGAGTTCTTTTACTGTCGGCATTTTGAAGTGTCGGTTTTTTGCCTGTCGGCTTTTTGAATGTCGGTATTTTGACTTTCGGTTTTTTGACCTGTCGGCGTTTTGATTTGTCGGTTTTTCGACCCGCACCTCATTTTGTGACTGCGATGTTATTTCGTTAATATTTAAAGAATAGATATCTTAATACAATATTTTCTTCATTTTTATTGAAGGAATTTTCTAACGGAAAATACTCTTTCGACGATGAAAAAATGTATTGTTCAAAAGTATAACCTATTATTTGTGTTTTTTGATGTTTAACTCGCTTTATTCAATTTTGTAATTAAGGGGGTTCTAAAGTGTTCGATCGATAAGATAGGAATTGTACTAAAAACCGTAAATAAAAAGTGACTGAAACACTTTTTCGATCATTTTCGGCAATTTTAATTACTACAGTCGGTATCATAGAAAATACCAAAGATATTAATTATAAGAACTGACCGAGAATTTTCGGGAATAAATAAATATCACTTTTTTCCGAAAATTCTCCGTCAGTTTTCAATGAATATTCTTGATATTTTCTCAGGAACTGTCAGCTCGAATTGTGAAAATTTGATTCTGTCATTTTGAATTTACGTTTTTTAGTGAAATTTCGTACCTTACTGGTGGACCACTTTAGAATCCCCTTAACATAGCTCAATTTTGACAACACCATTGAAAAGAGCAACCACGATATTAGTAAGATACATACCTTTAAATTCTCATATGAAATAGTTTATTGAAATTGAAGTAAAAATTGTGTCCTTGTCGGCGTTAATGGGTTAATAATATTTTGTTATTTATTTAGTGTTTCCATAAATACATTTGGTAAAAAATTTGCAAACATTTTAATTTTCATATGCAACATCAAACTCAATATCTCAGAACGTCCTCGATGGATTAATTGTACATGTTCTAGAGAATATTTTTTATATTTATTGGCTTGATTGTTTTACCAATAAAAAATTTGTAATATTTATGAATTTATAATTTTCAATTAATTAGCTGTTATTTTTAAAGAAATTATTGAATCTAACCATTGAATAGTAGAGAAAATGTTTTAAAAAATGCCTCTTAATAATTTAGCTTTTTGTGGGTTTTCTCCCAACAGTTCTTCACATTGTAGCTTAATATAAGTTTTACAAGTATATTAAGATTTTTTATTATTTGAAATACTCAGTATGTATATTTACAGTTTTGATTCATGGAATATCCTATCTTTCGTGGTAAAAATGGCTTCCTACAATTTAAAGAAACTGATGATTTTTTTAAATTTCATTTTTCTAAAAGATAAACATATTAAACGTACAAAATTTTCCAGCTATCATTTAGAAAATGTTTTCCACTTCTACATAGCGTTGAAATTTTTAGATTTTGCCACTGATAACAAAATTGCAGCTGATCGATTAAAAATTAAAAATTTGTAACTATTAATAATTGTTTATTGGTAAAATAATCAAGTTAAACAAAGGTACAAGATATTCTCTATCGCATATAGAATTAGTATTTTATCTGATCTTAAATTCCTTTGAATTTGTGTAAACTTATTGATGTGTTTTTGAAATAAAGAGGTTTGCAATCACATAACTGAAAACGAAAATGCTTTCGCTCACTTGTATCATAATATACTATTCTGATGCCAGCAACTCGTCTGTTTGATCAGAAATATTGCGAATTTTGTTTCACAACATTTTTATACGATGGTAAAGATGGAAATATTGGATCATTTTAAAATTAAAAAAAAATAATGGAATGCATTAAGAAATGCAAAGAGCATTCCACCGGCAATCGAAAGGTCCCAGGTTCAACTTCCTTTAACGGTCCTCATTTTTTCGAAAATATTAAAACAATTCATCTTTACTATCATAACAAAAATTGGTGTATTTTTCTTACAAAATTTGCAATATTTCGATTGGTATATTGCTGTTTTTTGAGTCGAAGTTTAAGAGTAATTTGTCGTTTTTCATAAATTAAAAATACTGGATCGAATAATTTGAATGAATATTTTTACATTATAACAGAATAGAGTTTATTTATTTATTATGTTTTGTATTTTATCTCTGCTTTAATTGCTTGTATTAAAACTTTTTTCCATAATTATTTTGAGCGGTGCGAGATTGGATTCTTCAAATTAAATTTATGAAAATCGACACCAAAGTAATCAACGACCTCAAAAACAATAATATACCATATTTCAATACAATTGAAAAGGTTTCTTAATTTGTGACAAATATATTGGGTAGCCATTTTTTATTTTGAAAATCCATGTTCAAATTTCTAAATAGTTAGTATTAAATTATTATCAAGAAGATTTTGGAATCAATTTAGCATATTACTTATGAACCTTATATTAAATGTAATTATTTATAACCACTTATGTCTTATTTATTATGAAGACACTATATTATAACATTATCTATTATACTGTTAAGTAAAATGGAATAATAATAATTTTTAAAAATAGTTCTAAAAATATCATGAATCGAAAACAAAATTCTTCGATCTTCAGAGAAATCGAAATAAAAGTTCCGCAATCATGGATAAACTTAGTATTTGATTTCTGTATTTCTCGGCAACTCAAAATATCTAGCAATTGAATTCTATGTTTTGTTGCTAGTATACTGAGATATCAAAAATTTAAAACGCTGATTTCGAACGTGTATACGAATAACGAAAATAATCAAAAAACGGCATATATATATATATATATACTAGGATTCCATGCTGGAATGAGATTTTCGTGGAATGTATGCAAACAGAATTGCAAGTAAATTTTCGCATTCACGTTATTCTTCACAAAAATACAACGTTTCCTCGTGGACAGAGATGAGTTTGTATTTTGACGTAGGTTGGTAGCGGAAAGAATTTAATTCCTGCGGGAAACGGTATTCAATTAATCGCGTTTTTAAGTTAATTTGACTCGTTATCCGTTGATGAGCTCACTGGCGTTTGATACGTTTGTCGGTTAAATAGCTGGAATTCTCCGGTGACACGAATAAAATGAATTTTACAACGATAATGTCACTTGTTGAAAATCATTTGAAAACGATCGAATTAACAAAAACGTGTTTTCTGTGTTTATTGATCAAATTTTATTTTGACTACTATACATAATAGTTTTTCTATATTTTCTAAACACGTCTTTTTTTATATTTATATCAATAGTTTATAATCAAAATTTATTTTAACTAGTTTACAATTTCTGTACTATGTTTAAGTAGTATTTTACTTTTATTTTACATATTTTTGTGATGAATTCCTACACTGCAACGATCCATTTTTTTAAATTTCGCATATACTTAAAAGACTTTAATTCTTGCGGGAAATTTTTAAAAGATTTTTATTTCTTAAGCGGATGGAAAAGTAATTGGGTGAAGGATGAATAAAACTCTTTTTAATCCTTTTATGATATTCTGACCTAGAGTTTTAAAATTACAATAATTGTGAATAAATCAGTTTAAATTTATTGCATTATTGTTACTATGATGGTGAAATTAAAGGGATTGATCATGTGACAAATTAAACTGCGAACAAAGCATTTCAACAAGTAATTAAATATTACGATTTTAACACATTTTATTTTAAATGAATTATAAATGCGGTAGAAATATTGATTTCAGCGTTCATTTAGGATGACTAAAATTATTATTAATAGAGCTGTGTAGGCAGGTAGAGACATTTATAGGGCTATGGAATGAAGTTGCTTTCTCATATAACCTCAAATTTTAGTACATCACATGATATTAATTAACCGTACAATAATAGTTGCATTGGTGACGAGTGGTAAATAGTTGTTCATTTCGGCTATTTGATAAATTGTATCAAACAATATTTCTCTTCATTAAAGTTATTTACTTATTCACGCATAAAGTTATTTTCATTCTAGGTTCATTTACTCATTTTTAGCAAGTTTGGTATTAAAATTTCCGAATGTTCTGTATAGGGAGAGGCATGTGGTTTGCAGCGGGTTTTGTTTATGGTCCATAACTTTTGATGATCGGGAAACCATTGTAAAGTTAATATCTATACCTAGCTTTCTGCTTTTCAAGCTAAATGACTCCAAAACTGAGAAAAGCCGGTCAATTTTTGAAACATATATTTTTTTGTTATTTAAAACAATGCCCCGGTTGTGCAGTATTTGATAAAATACGCTGAAACTAAAAAATATTAAGTGAAACCAATAGAAATGTAAAATTTATGAGTTTGAAATAGACTTCAATAAGCTATTGCTTAATATAATATTCAATAAGAAAACAAAATTAATTAAATGCTTATGACTTGCAAAAGCAACTGATAATTGCATATTTTTAATCGCTTTTTCGAAATTATTTCAATTACCAAAACAGCGGTAAATTATGAAAAACATTTTGAATGAAAATGTTAAATGGCATTTTTATATGAAAAGTACCAAGAAAGCGAGATTCGTACCGGCAATAAATTGCTCTATCAATTGAATTATTGATTCCCTACATTCCTTCGCACCGTTAGTTTTTACTTAGTAGCAAATATAAAACTATTATTTTATTATTATTTCAACAAGTGTCATCACGTCGACCATCTAAGTTTGAATCAATCTCTAATTACCAAAGTTGAGTGACTGTTTAATTTGACCTGCACTCCTACTTTTATTATTATTATTATTATTATATATTTATTTAATGGCATTATTGCCCTCGATATACACATAAACTACGTAGATTATATAAACAAATTCTAGAAATAGCGCAATTAAAATAATTAGACACTAAAATAAAACGTATAAACGCATATTCATGCAGTATACATAATTAGTTAAAATAGACGAATGAACGGGGAGATCCGTTGCGGTAATAATAATGTTTATAAATAAAAGTAATACACCAAACATTAACTATAAAACATAATAAAACTTATTAGAATCGAACACGATATAACTAAAATTTTAGGGGGGAACGCGTAAAGGAATTGACTCCTGCAGGCGTCGATAAACAGAGGCATGACATCAATATTTGACAATGTCAATAATTGATTTATAACAATCTTTAGATATTTGTTCGCTTCAATTATTTCGCCAAAATCCTTTTATGTGATAAAATATAGTCCTCAAAATGAGTTTTTACGTGTAGTCCACACTGTACCTTTTTCCTTTGTGCATAATAAATAGGTTGATTATAAAACGATTCTCAGGTTATGTAATTCGTGCAACTGTTATCTGTTCGTTATTTTTTGTCCTTTAGAAACAATGTAGTTTGAACGACTATAATTATTGTCCTAGTGCACAGGAGGGTTAATAGAAAACAAGCTTATAATGATACCATACATATTTTTCATGTGTTTATTCTCGTGTTATTACAATTTTCTCGTCTTTATTTACATTTTTAAAATTACCTCCCATTATTCTTTTAATTAAAACAATTTTTTTTTGTTAATCATCTCTCTCCAAACATTTCTCCCCCTTAAATGTCTTCTGAAAAATGACCTTTACAACCAAGAATTACTTTCTTAACATTTTCATAATAACGTCTATTTTAAATGAAAATTTTGATATAAATCAGGGACCCGTAACGTTATCACGCTTTGACATTGACAGCATACGATAACGAAACGAAATATTTCGTTTCCTGTTCGGTATCCCATGTATTTTTGGTATAGTTTTAATTTCGTTACTTTCGTTACGGGTCCCTGATATAAATGCCTAATTTTTGCAATGATAGCTTATGATGATGTAGGATCTGAGATTTCATAAAGACACGTTTTTCCAAGTTGCCCTCTTATAACGTTTATTTATTACCGTCAAGGAATCATTTTTTGTTTTTATGGTTAAACCTTGCGTATTTTCACTTTAAAGTTAAATTCATTGAATTAAGAGCCTTAAGTGACAACTGTCCTGCTTATCATATATGACCCTAGATTTGATCTCGAAATATATATATATGTTTGCATAAATGTACATAGCATTTGATTGCAAAAAAGCATTTTTTAATTTCGATAAATTCGTGTAAGGAGGTCGCCGTAAATGCTACATTTTCAAAGCTAAAAGGTAATTTCTCAAAAGATATTCAGACTAATGGATTTATATAAAACAGTAAATTTTATGCAGTTTTTTCAATGTTTTCAAGAAATATATTCATTATTGATAAATCTTATGATCCCATAATCTCTGAGAAATTATCATTAATTTGTACAATAGTTTTTTTTTGTTGTTACTATTTAAGCTTTTTCAAGTCGCACAAATGTAAGACTTGTATACCTGTACAAAACTGAGTATCAACATATTATAATTATAAATTGCATTATTATTTACATTGTTTACTTAGAACTAGATATATAAACCGAATTTTTCCAAGAAAGTACAGGTATATTCACATGCCTTGATCGAAGGCTTTTTGATAAGGCTTTCAACATTAAACGATAAACATAATTTGAGTTTCCTTAATTTTTCTATTAAATTTTAATTAAAATTTTCTTAAATCTTTCAGCAATTATAATTTGTACAAATTATTTACCGTCATATTTAATATAAATAGGGTTTTAAGATAGGCTTGATTTCTTCAATGAATATAAATTTTATGGACTCTGCCTACCACTTGAAAAAAAAAAATTCTTTTTTCTTCCTTCTTCATAAATTAAAAGACACTATCACTTTTTTAAAAATAAGACTTTATTTAAAATTGAAAACATACAACAAAATTTAAAAAAAGAATAAATAGAACTTAAAACTCTTTAAAAAATATGTACAAAAAAAAATATAAAATTTACTTTAAAAGACTCAACGTTTCGGACCACTCGAGTCCCTCTTCAGGACTCAATAATTAAAAACTCAGTTTTAAAAGAGTTAGATAAAACAGTTTTAAGTTCTATTTATTATTTTAAAAAATTTTTTTGTATGTTTTAAATTTTAAATAAAGTCTTATTTTTAAAAAAGTGACAGTGTCTTTAATTTATGAAGAAGGAAGAAAGAAGACATTTTTTAAAAACTCAGTTTTTAATTATTGACTCCTGAAAAGGGACTCGAGAGGTCCGAAACGTTGAGTCTTTTAAAGTAAATTTTATATTTTTTTTGTATATATTTTTTAAAGAGTTTTAAGTTCTATTTATTATTTTTATAAATTTGTTTGCACGTTTTCAATTTTAAATAGTCTTATTTTTAAAAAAGTGATAGTGTCGTTTAATTTATGATGAAGGAAGACAGATGAAATTTTTTTTTTTTTCAAGTGGCAGAGCCCATAAAATTTATATTTATTACATACTTATCATATTTATTTTAATGTTGATCTATATTGTGCAGTATATATTTGCTCTTTGGGGTTATTCAACAATGTCTGACGATGTCACTTTTTATGATCTAGTGAGGTTTCCACTCGAGTTTTTTTCGAAGAGGCGTTATCTGCAATTATAATTGAACTTCACTTCCTCGCGAAGTTCGGCTTCGTTTCACAAAAATCTATTCTCATCAAAATCTCAATCAAGTATTACCGGAACAAATCTCATACGTTTATCAACGGCCATTCCCTCATTCCGTCCCCTAGGTCATGCACGCGATCCGCAGTTAATTAATGGTGCGGCTGTACAAAGTCTGGACGAGTTGTCGAGAACTCGGATTGGCTGGTTCGGGTTTACACGAGCCTGTCAAAAGAGCTGAAACTACTCTCGTACGCTCAACACGCCTTCAAAACTATGCACATTAGCTCCTTCCTTCGCACATCCCCAAAATGCAACTGCCTTTCCCTGAAGCAACAAAGATAAAACGCATTTGCATCGAATCTATACTTTTTCTTTCTTGTTTATTTTTGATGATGTTCGTAAATATGCATATGAAGAGTAGATCCACATTCTGACATCTAAAACGACATTTTGCTAATCAGTTGTTAAAATTTTGGACCCCAGTAATTCTTTTGTTTAACCAAAACATGCAGGACACTCTTCAACTATGTAAAAATTATATAAATTAAGCAAATCTGGATACTTTTTTCCAAACTAAGGTTTCTAACGTTTTCGAAGTCCTAAAATATGGTATTTAATCACTTTTTTTCAACGAATTTAAATTTGAAAAACATTGAGGTGTGGACCGAAAGTGGATAAATAAACAACGGCAGGTAAGAATATCGTCAATCGTAAAGCTGACATTCAATAAAACGGCACATCACATGGACATTAAAAAAATTTCACCTTTCTTATCCTCGGTTTATTTTTGCATTAAAAATGAAAACAATAAAAGATTGCGAGGTCCAGGCATAACATTTCGCATTTTGTCAGCATATTATCAACAATGTTAGCAGTAGGTTTATAGTGTCACCATCTTGGCTATCCAATTGGAAAGGTCGAAATTATTTTTCCTCTGGGTTACACCTAAATTTGGAGGTCATTTTAAGGTCTGGTCGATTTGACCTTATGATTTATATTGAAGGTAAAATCAATTTAGGGTTGAAGGATACTCGGTCCAATCGGTTTAAAAAAAAATGCCTTCTTTAATTTATTCCAATTTAGATAGATATTATCAATTATTCTATTTGAGTATCTTTATTGATGGATTTTTCAATCTTATTTCTTGTAGAAGTACGAAAAAGATTAAAAATAAAACAATAAATCAGTAAAAATTTGCTCGTATTAAGGCAATATTAAAGGATTTTTTACAGTAGCCAGATTCATAAAGAAATAGTCATTTTTGTAACAAGGGCGTAAAGTCGAGTTTTACGCCTCGAAAATAGAATCCGAGAGAGGCGTAAATGGACATCAAAATGGTCATTTTATGCCTACTGCATCAAAATAATATTTGTTAAATACAACAAAATATTATCGTAATTCATAGAATTCTTTTACATGCTGACTCTTCATGTAAATATTGACTTTTATTTCAACGCAAAAATAAACATTACGGAAGAAATTTTACGAGTCGTGAAAACTAATTCGTTGGCTGTTTTATGTTATAGGATTAGCTGATTAGATCATCTTTTATTCACTTTCATACGTCATATGTGAGCAGTTTTTAAAATTCATGCATTGCGAAAATCCATTACCGGTGCTTTTATACTTTGATACAATAGAATAAAAAGAATATGAATATAGTATTCCCACGTCGATCAATTTATTTGGCCTCTTTTCAAGTCAATAAATAACTCTTAATATTTTTTTTATTTTAAGTCAGTGCAGAAGGTTGACTTTGACGTCAAAAGCCATTTTTAGTTTTTATGAAAAGTTTACACTGTTCACTGCCTTTTCGCTAAGTGCTTTATTAATTTCACATTCCAGTTTTATGAAATTCGAATTCTGATATAAAAATTTACGACATATATAAATTACCTTTTCAGAAAAGTAATATCTGCAAGTATGATCGCAAGAAAGTTACATCAATACAGGTTACTCAGGTTTTTAAGCAAAAGAAACTTTGAAATCACAAAATATTGGCGCATACGATGAAACATTCAGGAATAACGTTGCTCCTATAAAGAACTTTGAAGCTGCAACCTTCCTAAGTAAACATATTGGAGTGAGCATCAATTTTAACAATCTAGACGATTCGTTACCTGTAAGTTAAAATTTGACAATATATTGTATTGTCTCATGGCAACGGAAAGAAATAATTTAGGGACGTCGACTAGATTTCTTTTTTAATAAAATAAAAAAATTTTCCAAACAATATTAAGACGAAAATGATAATCAGGAAGTCGTTAGTAAGTTAGTACACTGAGAACTGTTTATTTCAAATGATTTACATGATTCAAGTAATATGTTTTATAATTCACCAAAAACTTCATTCTTGACTGAAGAAAATAATACTTATGTCAAAAAAATAAGTTTACAGGAATTAAATAAATCTTTCTTTACGACAGGTTTATTTTTTGCAGTTTAGAACACAAATTTTTATTATTATGGAGTATGATTCGCCAAGAGACGTAGACAAGTATTGATACCACCTTAAAGGATCATTTAGTAAAACCTGAAATTTTGCACATTAGCAGTTATTTGGTGGGACGACAGCTAATCAGTCATGATTAATGTTCACGATTTTCTCCATCTCACTATTGGTCTGTCAGTCACCTCTGGGCGGAAACCACCTCCCAGATTACAATCGGACAATGATCTGTTCTTTTTTTCGAACTCGGCGGTTAATAGATCGTTGTTATCTTATAAGACGTTTAAAATTAAAATACTTTTCTTTATTTTTTTTTATATTATTTTACGTCGACTTTTGTGAACCCAAATGGGGCTAAATCGCAACGGGACCTACAGTTGATGAAGGTGGAATCCGAACTAGACACCTATAAACAAATATAGAGGTGTCCCACTTTTCTTTATATTTCACATTTTTAATGTGAACATTTAAAAATGATTATATCAATTATTACATTATTTGATTAACTAAAGTTTGATTATATACATACAAAATTAGTCACCGCATTATTCAATGGGTACAATTTTCCCAATCAATGGTACCATTTCCCGCTTTCCACGTAAATTCTTTTCAAAAATAGCATGAATGAATAAGAAATGAATGACGCAACAGTTATAAGAAAAACGAGCATCCTTTCTCAGAAGAAAGTTCCGTAATCGACCGTTTATATGCGCGTGATACCGACGAACTGCATTTCAATGCCGATACCTCTTTGACAGCAGCGAAAAAACATTAAAAAACGCATATTAAATTTTACTAACAGGTTATTATTTTTTTTCTTTTTTTTTTTAATAGTAAGTCGTAGTATCATTTTTCCACTAAAAATTCATATTTTTCAGTAGTTCTACAATCATTTATTTATTTAATCTGATATTTATGAAATTTTAAGCGATATTAATCCTTTCATTGTCAGGAGGCCTTGACATTCTACTTCATAAGTATATAAATTGTATAAATAATTTTTATTTTTTGTTTAAATAAACGTTTTTATATGTTTTCGGGACGCTTTTTTCCATTTTCAAGTTTAGAAAGTTTAAAAGTAAATCTTTACACTAGATTTTAAAAAAGTGTGTTTTTATGACATTTTCTCTCATTAAATCCAATGTTTAACAAATTCTACCCTTCCTCCGACATCTAATGCGCGTAATCGGTGGACCCGATAGTTGTACTAAAGAGTTGTGAAGAAAGAAATTTTGTTGTTTTAATTACTTAATTTTTTTCTTGAAAACTATAGACTTCACAGAAAATTTTTATAGAAAAAAAAATTGTCTTAAAATTAGTTAAAGAATATTTTTTCAATAACTTATTTTTGTACAACTTGTTTCAAAATTGCGATTTTTCAAATTTTCGAAAAATAAAAAATTACATCAAAAGATTCTAACAAGAATTGAAGATATTCTTTAGTTAGCTTTATTCTAAGAAAATTTTCTCTAAAGTGTATTCGAGAAAAAAAATTGTTAATTTGAAAAAAAAATTGACGTTGCGGCTGCGATTTTGGATCCGCTACTCTATCAAAAATGTCTTTTCCTCGACAATTCAGTATTTCAACTATCGGCTCCACCGATAACATTAAAAGTCGATTTAAGTGCAAAATTTTAACAAAATTTGCGTTCATTGAGAAAAAATGTCATAAAAACTAAAAACACATTTACTTTTAAACTTTCTACACTTGAAAATCGTTAAAAGTGACTCGGAAAACGCCTAATACGTTAGTTTGGTAAATTTTTATTGCTCACAGATCCGCAGATGTGAATTTCGAAAAATATTCAACTAATAAATAGAGGCAGCACATCATACATATTCACAGTAATTAATTCAATAATACCAAAAAATTGGAAACAAAAATCAAAAATAAATTACAAAAATGAAAATTTTTTTTTAAATTAAAAAAAAAGACTCTTAATAAATATCCAACAAGCGAACACCATTAGGTATCCATTATGTAAAGCTTAGTAAGGCAATATTTGCACTGAAAATTGTTTAGGATTGTAGCTAATTACTCCAATTTTCTGACATTGTTTTTATCATCTTTTGTGAAAATGGGAGTAATTTACATTTCCTTCGAACTTCATGGAAAAACACCATCGTGCAATGAATTAATACATCAAAATTTTCTCGACCGGCGATAAAATTAAATTATTCAAATTAAATGTGAAAATACACGGTCACTATACTTGAAAATATAAATATAAGAAAAACGTAAACATACAAGAAATGTAAATATAAGCAAATAAATATAAAATGAAATAATTATGTAAATTAAGCAAAAAAGTTTTATAATTTCGGCCAGAGATCTTGGCCCTCTTCAGAAAAAAATTAAAAAATTAAATATTGAAAAATGTGGAGAAAAAATATAAATTTAATCAGATTTAGAACTAAGGTTCATAGGTCTGTCCATATAACTTTATTAAATCTCACAATACATGCGGGAAAAATATTTCACTTATCTGTAAATGCAAGAATTAATTTATGGAAACCCGACCGTTATTAGTTTTAAGGAAAATTAATTTTTTCTTTTCATCAACGAATTGTAGACATCTGGCAATGTCGATTTTTCGAATCTGACATTAACCGAATGTGGACAATTCTTGATAAAAAAAGTTGCAATGAAGTACTATGTCACCCAATAGATTTAATAGAGACAGCAGCTTTTTATTAAGAATAGAACGGATGCCATCGATTATTTGTGTGTGATGATATCAGAATAGCGATTGTGAAACTCTGAATTTATCGATTAAATGTTTGGTAACATTATATCTTTTCTAACCGGTTAGGACTCGTAACGTTAGAATTAACCAACTCAAAATAATTAACAAATAAAGTAGCCATATCATTTTTACCAGTGATGGAAATAATTGAAAGTTCCTAGTATTATTGTCCCGAGATAAATTTATAAAAGACCAAAAAGCTTTGATATTAGTTTTAGATTCCGTTTCAATATCGACAATACAGTTTTTATAGCGCGTTATCGAAACCTTTATACACTCTAGGAAGGCGTTGAAATTCTATAAAATCCGTAGTATTTTTCAATCTTTGATACTCCTGTGTGTTTTCTTCTTCGCAAAAATAAATTCTTCTATATCGCCACTGAAGTGCGATGAAAAATTACAAGAACTGAAAACAATTTTAATAAAGATATCATCGGATTGTCATGCATATAATAATAGTCAAATATTGCAGTCAATCGAGTAATATAAGCTCAGTTATAATCCTCTTGCCAATAAAAATACGTATTTTTTTATTTTCTGCGAAGGTAGATAGACAGGTAGAAGGAGAGTATGGGATGGACGGACAGAGCCAGATGAAACTTTTAAATTAGATTCTTGGCCATCCTAACAAACAGCATGTACAATCTAACCAAAAATAGAACGAAAAAATAACTGTTCAATCTATATTGTTAAATATATTTATATTACTTAGAAACATGTATTCAATGATTTATATAAACTGATTTCATCAGTTAATAAACAATTCTAAAGAATTGAAAATCAAAGAACCCAAGTCAACTGTTATATTAACTCTCTAAATCACGACTGCTGTTTTCAGACTCATTGATATTTGCAACATATCCCAAAGTAAATAACTGTGCTTAAACCAACTAGTGCTTCCCCGTCTTCAGTCTTGTGGTTTAGCTTTGAACATGTTTGTTCGATGTTTTATGAAGTTAGATGATTTTAATTTATTTACATTTATAGTCATTGCGACGTTTTATTGCAAATTCAATAATTATGCTAATAAATTATTTGAAAAAAATTCTTTATTCCTTGGCAAATCCAAGATTTATTAAGTGTGCATTTGTGACTAACACTTTCAAATTTATTAAAGTTAAAATTACGAGTGGATATTCGCTTCATAAAGAGTGTGACTACCGTCGCTGTCAGTTCTTAAACGAGTGAATGGGATAGATTTAATTTTTACTCTAAAAAATTTAGAGAGAATACGATATTGATTTTGTCCAATAATTTTCCAAAAGCTAACTTCTGATAAGTGAATATCAGTTTAATACTAAAAAAACTAATTTTATTACTTAATTAAAGAAATCACTGTTAGGTTCTTTTTCGTGAAGAACAAAAGTAACGAAAAAAATAAAGAGATCCTAGAAAATACAAAACTATATTTAATAAAGAATGTATAGTGCATTAAAGAAGAAGTCGGCGATTTAATTATCTTTCATACCAAGAAAATATAGCAATAAAATAGTTAAACAAGTTTAGAGTGAAAATCATTATTGTTTTTATTTCCCAGTATCCTTTTCAGTTTTAAACGCAAATGTTATTCATCGTTTTATTGTATAATCCGTTTTCCAATAAAAATAATTGGTGAAACATTCATCAAATTTATATGATTTCTAAAATTAAAAATATTCGAAATCGAACAACGATCATGTGCGCATGAATGACACATATTTCGCAACCGATGTTTTATTAATTAATTATTGAAGTCGTAACCTCTTATGAGAAGTGGGAATAGACTAATATTTATAAAATACTGACGATCGTTGATGGGAAATTTCTAAAGATATGTGATTACTGCTGGATCGGAAATGACGTCACTGAGAGCAATTGGAAATATTGCCAAAAGCTTAAAATAGGAATATATCGAAAAATTACAGAAAATAATAAACATCGACAACAATCAATCGTAAAACCATCGACATAGCTAAAAACCACAGATTAATCTGTACGGGAAAGTACCGAAGGTTAAAAAAGTTGGGGAATAAAAACATTTGTTTAAAATACGCGTGAATCTCGCGCACAGCCGAGGCAATAATAAACGAACAATTACGTTTCTGCGATAATTTCCGCACTTTACGCTGACGGGGATAATTGCGAATTGCTATATCGAAATATAGGAAAGCAATTTATAGAATAATAGTTTGGAATTCCCTATCTCCCATTTAATTGGCTCGATCATCCGGACAGTCTGCCTGTGTCAACATGTGCTTGATTGCGATCATGTAGTGGTTGCCGATATTCGCTGTCCAATATTGTCGTTTACAATCACTGTATGTAAATTAAGCAGCTTACGCTTAGCACCCTATTATTCTATATTGCGTCCACGTGGAAAAAGCTCACTTTGAATCCCATCGAACCTGCTACGGCCCCTCCGGAAGTTTTTGCAGACTCACCACAGAACTTTGTCATCGAGTTTGGAAAAAAACTTGCAAGATTTTCAAGTCAAGTTGGAATTTCGTTCTGAAGACGATTTTGTAAAAGCTATTCGGCTGATTGGTTAAAGGCAAATAGCAATTTGTCAATAGATCTTTCCTGTTTTCTCCTCGGGCTCTTATCGTTCAAACCCATTATCGGTTAAATGCCAGGGAACTAAATGTATAACTTGCATTCGTACAGATCGGCGGCTCGACGGAGGTTCGAACTTGGCCAACTCGTAATTCGAAAACATTACAAAGGGAGTTTTGCCATCCGAGCATATTGGACGAGGGATGTAAATACTTTTAAATCTATAAAAGGAATCGTATCAGGCCGAGGAGAAATTCTCAAACGCGAAGTAGCTCAGAGGCATTTCGCCGGTCGGAAGCCCAAATGCAAACTCCGAGACAGGTCGCGAGAACTTTCCAGAAAAAGTACGCTTCCATCGGTAAGTTCACGGCGAAAGGAGACCTTTTGGCCGTTTTGGCATAATCCCAAAGGGATGTGGTTGTTTCGTAACTTTCCCATAAATTCGGCCACGTTGCGCCCTGCGAACAAAAGGGAATAATCCGAAGATGGATAACGCATGATGGCAATTTCATACAAAAAGTACATAATGCCATTTCGATACCTAAATCTTGGCTACGTCAAAGAAATGGCACATCATTTTCAAGATTTCTCTCACGTGTTCATTCTTTTGTATATTATTTGAAATAAATTTACTTTTTATCGAGTGTAGCATCCTGTCAACATTTTTTAATTTTTATATGTATTATTTAAGTTTATATGTCTTATGAATAGGGTATATTATTCATTCTCATTACCCATTATTTATCATATAATGTTGTTCAAATAGCTAATTGCAGCATAGCAATGCTTTGATGTTTTTTAAACGTATTTACGCTAAAAGCGAATCTCACTATAAAACTGCTTCACCAAGTCGAGAAATTTTGCTAAACTTGAATTCAATATTAACAGAAAATATTCAATATCTACTTTGTTAATTTTTGTGGGTGCGGGACGGAAAAACCGATAAATCAAAACGCCGACAGGTCAAAAACCCGACAGTCATAAACCCGACAGTCATAAAGCCGACAGACAAAAAGCCGACATATAAAACAATAGACACATCGTCAGGAGGACAGTCATTTTTTAAACTGTCGGTTTTTTGACTGTCGGCTTTTGTACTGTCGGCTTTTCGATTGTTGGTTTTTCGACCTGTCGGCTTTTTGATTTGTCGGTTTTTCGACCCGCACCTATTTTTGTCAATTCTGTTTAGAGAAACAAATTTTGTTTGCAATTTTTCACATATAAAAATTTAGCTTTAAAATCCATTTTCGTAAATAATGCTGCGATGTTTTACAAATAAAAGAATATGATATTAAATTGAATTACATATAACGTCACCCAATATACCGTACACTTGTTGTTTTTGAGGTCGCTAATTCATGATCAGTCTTCAGAAAAACAACATTTAAAATGGAATATAAAGATTTCAAGAAAATTTCCCAAATTACATAAAATTTGAAATATTGAAACTGTGAATTTGCATGTCTTGAAACGTTGAATTCAAAATTGTATTTATTAATTTGAATTGGTTTTAGAATAATATTGGAAAATGGCTTGAAAGTGCTTTTATTTGATGTACCAGTGGGAAATTGAAAGAAAAAAATTGTTCTATCTAAAAAAATTATAAACATGGTTAAAATTAACGTTTTTGCTAAAATTCACACAAGTCACAAGAACTCGAGGAATAAATTTTAAAATTTTAACCGAACAAAACTAACATTTTATTTACTCGAAATTTGCCGATCGAATATCAGCAGTCAATTTCCATGTTATCACTATAAAAGTGAGTATTTACTTATAAAAAAGACGACATACATGATCAGAATTCTCTTGATCAATTTTTGAATTTATATCAATTTCTTTGTGGCGAACAATATGGGCCAAATATTCAACCGCGTTCCTCTGAAGTTTTCGTGAAATTTTACTTAAACTAGACAATATATTTAAATTGTAACCTTTATTTCCTGGCATTTTCATTTATTTTATAGATTTTCCTCGATTCTGAACCTGCAATCTGCAACATAACCACAACTGTTCGATATTTTTTTTTTTGACAGCGTGTTGTAATGTGACGTGGTAATAATTTGAAGATCAGATTCATTTCTAGCACAAAAATCTACAAGAATTACTCCCACCTACCTACTCTTAAACGGCACCATCCCAAGATTGTGTAATTTTTTACCAGGAAGATACCACTTTCGGTCTCAAAGATTTCATCAAGACATTTGAAAGCATATCAAACCCTTAGTGCTCTCAGATCCAGGCGAGACATTGGTCCGGGCAATTAAGGCAATAGTTATATTATTTGTTATATTACTAACGAATTTATTGGTTTTGTTTTCCAATTAATAAGTAAGTAATCAATTACGCAGGACCACAAAAAAATTTGTTTCGAGACAACTTGAAACAGGAACAGTGGATCTTACACATTTTTAGCCGCTGAAAACGAATCCGTTATTCGATTTGGCCTATCACGTCAGGATTTTAAGTGATCCGAAAAATATTCAAAAATATAATTTTTGGCAATTTAATGTTAGGATATGTGAAAACTCTGACACGATGAGTTAACTTGGACAAAGAATTCGTTTTCAGCGACCAAAAATCTATAAGATCCTCTACTTCTGATTCAAGTTGTGCAAAAAAAACGTGGTCTAGTGTTATTTTTTTCGTGAAGTATAAAACATTTTTTAGGGGAGAACTTGACTAAGAGATACTGGATTTTATAGATTTTTAGTCGCTGACCATAAATTAGGTATCCAATTTGATCTGTGAGGTCAAATATTTCAAAAAGGAGACTTTTGGCTATTTTTTGGAACAGATATCTTGAAATCCTGACGTGATGGGCCAATTTGGGTAACAAATTCGTTTTCAGCGGCAAAAAATCTGTAAGATCCACTATTTCTGATGCAAGTTGTCTCGAGACAATTTTTTTTGTGGTCCTGTGTTATCAATTTATTTCGTAGTGGGACTTCAATTTTTATTTTTTTTATTTTTGTATTCCCGTACCAAGAGATGGACATAAGAGATTTTATTATTACACTTCAAAAGATGAACATATGCATCTTCAGTTCTATATATCCTATTGAGGCAGTTAATTCTATTGTTGTTTATGTTAATGATTAGTTATTAAATTTATCTAAAATTGTAGTTATATCTTCACATTTTTCTAACTTCAACCAAACTAATATTAATTATATTTTTAATCGTACGCAACTTTAGGATAGTTACTGCAACTAGTAAAATGTAATTGAGATCCTATTGAACTATGTATGTAGAGTAATTCAAAATGGGACAAATTTACTAATAATCGCGATGCATTTCACATACCTAACGTTATCTGATTTACAAAAATGATGAGCATTAATACAAAAATCAGCAAAATCAAAAAAGGTTGAATTAATGGACTACATGTTTGAAGTTTACAGTTCAAATTCCAAAGTCTACATTGATAAGAAATAATGTTTCATAATATACGAAACACTGGTTTCATTAAGTACAAGCACAATTCTGAATAGAGCTTTGAATGCTCTTATTTACTACATCGATTTGGTAATTGGCACGTAAACGGAATACCTGATAGCCGAGGATAAGAGGAACTAAGTGATTTCTTTTCCGATGTCGGTTGTAAACTGTAGACAATTGATTGTAGATTATGGGAAGGCATGTATTCATCGATCACTAAAGAGCGGATGTAGCACGTCGACAATAGAAGGGAATATTGGTGCGCGATAAGCTCATCGATGCAACCCAGTAAAATTTGCGGTCCATGTAACGTTCAGCGACGAAATTATTAGGCGGATATTTGGTATCTTCCAATTAATTTCAAGCCCGTTGATCGCAATAATATTAATTGTTTGATAAAATCGATTATCATTTTTCGATGTTGGTGTCACCCACAACCACGTTCGCTATTGCAAATGCTATTTTTGTCACGGACTGCGGGTATAATATTTTTACGAGCCTTTGAGGGAGCGATTTTAATTAATTGCATAATTCAATATCTGTTCGAAGAGCAACGTTGGCTGAATAACATTACGAATAGAATTGAACGTGGTCGGCAATATAGGCAGAAAATGGTTAAATTGCCCCGATTAACTGGAAGGCAAGATATTTTGGTACTTTTATAGATCATCGATCTCTTATTTAATTTTGTATTAAATTCTGCGGATGTTTTAATGTATTGGAGAAGACTAACGTCCTTACGAGAAAGTTCGTTTCATGGAAGGAGTCATTATTTTTCTCCGTATTTTCAAGTTTCTGATTAAAAAATGAGGAGCTTTGACTAAAACTCGTCTGAAAGTATTTTAATGAATTTTTACAGAAAAAGTTTCACCGATAAAGTGGAAAATTAAAGTTGATGTTGTTGATCCTAGCTTACTAATTTGACTTGGACTGATTATTCTGGTTTTAATTATGCGTTTTACAATTTTGATTAGAAGTTATGAAGTTTCGTATTTGAGTACAAATAATTAGAAATAAATTTTAAGCATTAATTTTGAAATGAATCGATGAGAAAGGGGGGCGAATGATTTAATCAAGCCACACTTATGGATTTGGCGGCTAAGTAAATTTCGGTGAAGATGTATGTCCGCGATGAAATGCAGCAGCATTCTCGGGTTAGATAGGTACGCCTCTATTAATTCAGTGGCATATATAGCGGCTATCGGGGGCCATCCTTGTCGACGCATCCGCATACGTAGGGATCGCGGGTGTCTAATAGGTGATTACTAATTAGCGGTGAGTATTCGCGTCTGCAGATATACGTACTTGCAGTAGCACCGCTGGTGGCATTACTGCCAATCCGACCAATAAATCCGCAGCTGCCAGACTGGACACGAAACAATTAGTGACCGACCGCAGCCTCCTGGTCGTAATAACAGCAGTGATCACCAATGTGTTGCCAACCTGCAATCGAATCAGTCAGCTATAGTTTCAAAACGAGATTCGAGTCGAGGTACGTCGCACGTTTACCAAACATCGATGTTATATTAGTCAATGTTTTTTCTCAATGTTCTTTTTGCAATTCAGCAATTTCACCAATTTTCTGGAATACTTGATGACGTTATTTTAATAACAAACTAGAATAAAAACTAAATGGAATTCGAAGTGGATTCACTTTGTTTTCTTACTAGTTACGTTGTTTCTATCACATATTTTACTTATTATACATGCATGCATTTATACAAAAATGGGAGCATGCACAAAATTCACATTCAGGCAGATCTTCATTCCTAAGGTCACGTAATTACTATACAATACGCTGAGAAAAGTTTATCATTATAGATAAAAAGTATTCAGGTGGCAATGAAATGCAAACTATTTGTGTTTGGAAGTTTTTGAAATGTTTTCCCAGATAATTTTAGACATGCAGATTTAATGTCCAAGAACATCGAGCGAGTGTAATTCGAAAATAGTACATTTCGATACAAGCGAGTAAAAGTTTTTTTTTTTTGGTTGAAAAAACATTTTCGCACATGTGCCGAACGATATTTTTCGACGAGAGTGTACGGAAAATGCATCCGAAAAATATCAAAAGTGTGGAAAATAGCATTTTCCGCACGCGATGTCGAAAAAGAATTGATCGCTATGCATTTCTGTGTATAACTACAAGTCTTACTACTAGTCTTGTTATTGTGGAGTAAGACCATTTTATTGCCACAAGATTAGAGTCGTGGTGTAAATAAAGATTTATACATACACAGACAACAGCTGATTTGATATTACCTATAGACAGCATTTTCGCTGTCAGGATTTAGATGCCATTTGATAATTATAATAAATTGAGTTTTCTAGATATTTTAGTGATTAACAACATTGATAAATTATCAACTGATCGGTTCCATAAAAATATTTTTTCAAGTAGACATCTAAATTTTAGTTGTAATCACAATCATGTGATAAGCGAGATTCAGAGACAAAAATCTCAATTTCATCATATGAATATAATTAGATAACGGTTATCCACATCATATTATTAAAAAATGTACCATTATAATTAATAGTTTAATTAGAATAATAAGTGTTTTAACAATATCTCATCTCTAGTTAAACGCCGAATAAGTTTTTTTGAACATAGAACAAAAAATAAAAAACGAATCTCTTCGTTGATTCATTACCTTTCATTTTGGTTTTTTACAATTTTTCTTTGCTAAAACTTGTCATTTTTTAGATATTCATGAAAAATTATCGAAAAACCTGCCTTTGTTAGCCAAAAAAATTGACATCTTCAAGGTCAAATAACTCAAAATGTATCGATTATATCCATAAATTATATAGGACATTTTTTGCTTATAATTCGCTCCTCTGTCGAACCTGGGGGTTGTTTTCAATAAAAAAAAATCCACCCCCTGGAAGGGGTGTCAACCTCCCGAAAGAAGAAAGCAACCACCAGCACAAGGTCAACTTTGAAGTAGAGAATAAGTAGAACCTAACTCCAAATTTTCAGGAAAATCGGTGTGGCTTGAAAGAATTTCACGGGAAAATGACGAGTGACTCGGATTATAACATTATGCAAAGAATGCGCGTTTTTCACATTATATTAGAAACAATATCGCTCTACACGTGTAGACGTATCCCGCATTCGAAAGATTTGATTGGCATTCGTATACGGGAAATTGCATACTATTTCATCGTTTCAAATGGGGAGGTGAAGTCAAGTGAAGTTGATAATGAATACTATTACAATAATTCCGTATAAAAGGGATTTTAATGATAAAATAAAAAAGAAATCAGTTTAGTCTGTTGAGTATAAGCGAAGATGATCGAGTTAAAGGTCCCTAGAATCATAACTTTGCTTACATTTTAGGGATCTTCTTTTTTAATAAATCGTTAAAAATTCATTATTTCGGGTACTTAATAAGTCTTGTGTTTTTTTAAATGTATAACTGGTTTCACATTAATCATAAATTCAAATAAAAGTTTCTTGTCAGTTTTTTGTTTTCCCAGCATTTATGTTTAAAGCAATGAAACAAAATGAGAGACAAAAATTTCAAAGACAAGAATGCGGATACTGGAATTTTCTTTAAAAGAAAATGACCCACATGGCATGGTCACTCCACGTGTACCTTATAGCATTGTTACTGATTTGTCAATTGATCCAGATGTATACTAGTCGTAGAAAAATTAAAAAATTAGTCTCTTATAATTGTTTCTATCTTTTTTTTTATTAATCTTGATCTCCAGTTTTCTATAAATCAAAATAATTGTAACTTTACTGTGACTAGTAAAACAAAAGTAAAAAAAAAACAATTCTTAAGGAAAAGTCTATAGATAATTCTATGTTTGATGATGGTATTTAAGACATTTTTCCTTTTTATGACTGTTCCGTATTTATGACATTATTAATATTTGATGTAGTGTATTTTTTCTTAATCAAGAGCTCATCCGGCAGGACGCTTCATCAAGCACGCTGATAATGTCTACCTATTTAGGCCCTTAATTCATTGTTATTGTCTGATTAATATACTTTGATGTAGCAGGAAGACAGAGGCGGTCCTCAAGCTCATATCAATAGATACATTCCTGACTAAACCACGAAGTATATAACCTGATCAGAGTCTGATCTAATCTCCTACCTACTTGGAGTATATAATTTATGCAATATTTACTTACTGGCGTTTTATGAGACATATTACAATATTTTATTTCTTTTTATATTTAAACTGCCTAAACTTTTCAAAATTATAATATTTATTAAGATTTATAATTATTAGATTTACACTAATTGTTATAAATACTACAATGTGCTTTATAAATCTTAACATCTATTTTTCTCTATATTGTATAAATAAAGACTTTTTTATTATTATTAAATTCGATTCACAAACTAAATCAACTTACAACTGGCTACATTCAGAATTCATATTGAACATGGCAATTATTCAACGATATACGTTTATTTACTCAGCTTGGGTCAGTCTTGTTTTCTATGTAACTAAAAATAATTAATGACCCATAACTTAGTAGGCCTGCGGTCATAAATTGGTAGAAATTGATGCCTTTATGACACGTTTCATATCTACTTATGTATTTCCATATAAAGAATCCTCTAATTCGATTCACTCCATTGGAGTTTTGTATGGACCATTTTTGATATCTTTCTTTTACACAAGTAATAAGCAGCGTCTAAAATTGTAGCATTGTTATAGATTGCCGAAGTTCTTCCAGAGTACAGTAAGAATGTAATCTAGATATTTTAGCTTTTATGTCATTGTATTCCTATCCAATAGCTTACTAGAGTAAACAACATAAATTTTAAGATAAAGTTCTGATTATAGTCAGGCCATTTAGCCTAATTTAATTTGATTTTGTGGTCAGTTGAAACGATATTTCGTTTTGGAAGTCTTTATAGTTGTAATATTTATACTCGGCATTTGTGGGTTTGTGACTAGGTCATGCTTCTCTTATATAGCTTGTCGTGCACTTACATTTGTTATTGTTAGTTACAAATACAAATTTTGTGGCGTACACAATATTCAATAACAATTATTGATGTTTTATCGTGTTTACACATTATTAATAGATTGATACCATTATTTAGGTCAAACCCCATAAATTAGACCATAAAATAATTTAAGATTTCAAAAATGTATATAGCGTTACATAGTTATTATTATTTTTTTAATTTAAATAGATGAAATAAAAGTTTTAGGTATGGGCTATCGATGCCAATATCGAATTATATGATAAAAAATCTTCGGGTGCGAAACGAACTTACTTAGACAAACGTAGTATATTTATGGTTCCTGATCTATTATTTTACCATCAGAAAATAAAATATTGCAAATCTAATTCTAATGATAGTTACGTTTAGTTCTAACATATGGTCAACTATTCTTTTATATACCGACATTTTACATATCTATTTTTTTTTGTTTATGTTTAACTTATTACCTTCATAATTTATTCAGTATGCATTTTGTTACAAAAAAATTGTTGTACCAGTGGATTCGAATTGTTTACATAATTCATTTGAAGCCAATAATATTCTTAGCACCTTGATAATTAAAAATTTTAAACATTTATATACGAAATATAAATCGTTTTTATTGTTTAAATCGATTTTAAGTGTTAATAAATGTTTTTTTTTGTTTAATTATGTAATTAATGTGCACTTTGATGGCATATAAATCATATAGGTGATTTGGAAGTTATTTCATGGATTTTTCTAAGTGTGTGAAAGTCATTTTCAAAAAACCACTATTTATTGAAATGTTGTCCTTTATCTAATAATATAAGGCAGTTCAAGCTAACCATAATATTCGAAATTGCTTCTATTATCTGTTCGGAAGTATTTTGAAAAGTTTAGAAGGAATTTTTACATTGTATAAGATGATCTACATTACAAAATTATTTTTCATAGAAATAATAACAACAAATAATTGAAATGCAAATAACATAAAATTGAAAAGAATAAATATTCGGAAATTCAAAATCGATGAGATTTATGAAATATAAATGATTAGTTTCTGAACATAAACGGTTTTAAATACTACTACTACTACTTAAATTGTTATAAATTGTTATAAATCAATTAGAATTTATATAGTAATGAAATCTGTTTTAATTTAACTTCATTGATGTGATCCAAAAGTGTTTGAAAATATTAATTGATTACTTCAGCGTCATCAGACATGCTAATCGAATACATATCAATTTATCGAAAAGGCAATAATTGATGTTTAATTTGTGATTAAACTTTTCAAAACCAGTGGATACTGTCGGGAAAATTTTACAGACGCTACGAGTAACCGAAGAAACTAATAATAACTGAGTCAGACTATTTGTTAATAATTGAGGGGCTCCGTCGATATAAGTTCAATTCAATGGGGGGGGGGGGGGTTACAAGTTTATGTACTTTTTCTAAAATATAAAAATTCGAGTTGTGTTCTTCCTCATAGCCCCTCGATTGTATCACAGGGGAAAAATAAAGATGTAAATGATGAATAATTATTAGCAAATATGATATTGTTAATAAAAAAAAATTAATTTTCCGTAGTGAGTGTAGACATTTTTTTCCTTTTGTGCCATAAATTAAGTAATGCATTGTATTGAAATAAAATGTTCATAATAGTATGATACTTGAATAAAATTAGTAAAAAACGTAATCGAAATTAATGAATTAAATGTACAAAATATTATGTTGTTGTCTAATCAATAGAGATTATGAAAATTCTCACAAAAATATTACAGAATGATATAGCTTTACAGGAGAGTATTACGGAATCGTTAAATGATAATAGTGTTATTGTTGTATTACATGAGTTAGTAGAACGAAATAATTAATAAATTTTCTTTAATCCAACTATAATATCTGTAATTTCGTATAACGTTCGCGTTAAAACCCTGCAATATTTTCTATGATAGTCCGTACTGCTCTTATATATTTTATGGTGGTAGGTCCAACGTAATAATGGCACAGCAATTTCCGTGATAACCTGGTGTTAGTCATCTGAGCATTGGATTAGTTTTCCCTAGCGTAATCTTTTGCCCTATTCTTCAGCTTAGTGTTACGATTTGTTGGTCTTTGAAACATCATTGATGTTTTCATGCCACTATATACATGCAAAGTAAACTCATATGCACGCAAATACTCGCACGCACATACATTAAGTTTCTGAAGTTTCATTATAAAATTAGGTTATATAACCTATGCCAACAATTATAGCAAACAACTTCCAAAATGGATGAAATAATATTGAGATAAATTGCTTATTTAAAGACTTTTTAAGTTGCAAATTTGATATACTATAGTAATATTCCTCATATATCGGCAAATCTCGAAAAGTATAAAATAGTTGTTTCATGTAACCTGTAGTTAGTGGACAAACTGTATAATGTAGATTACATTCAAAACATTTTTTTTCTGTGTCTTAAGTAATCGTGTTCTAATCACAATTATTATTAAATTTCAATGGCGAATTTTATTTATGAAAATTAAATTTCAAAGTATTAAAAACTTCGTTATATAACCACCATTAAAAGTAGTTTTTTAGTAACTAAGAAATTTACAAACAATATAAAAAAGCGCAGGCTTTTTATTTAAACCAATCGTCCAAGTATCATTTTTTTAAAGAGATTTTGGTTGTTATTGGTTACAGATCTTTAGTTTTGGCTTTCGATGAAACTGATTTTACTATTAACCAAATTATTTCATAATACTAAATATTTATTAATCAGTTTTTCATTAAGTAGATAGCTAGTTATTTATTGTAAATTATCGAATAAAAAGATTCCAAATTTAGTCCTGCCACTTTCTTTTGAGTTTTTCAAAAAACTGCAAAACAAATGAAACAAATAGATTTTTAAATATGTCTGGAATATATTTTAGTCCAGTGTAAAACTAAAATAAGTATTTTAATTATATTGAGATACTCGTTAAAATATGGGAAAAGTATTTTCATTAATTACATTTCTTTGACAGAGATCTACTAAGATGTTTTGGTAGTTGCCTGGGACGATCTAAAGGTTTCGTAATTAAGATCGTGTAATTTTCACTAAGTTACGCCAGTTGAAAATAAATTATCCAAAAGATCTTCTTCGTCAATAGTAAATTCTCAGAAAGCGCTTTTTTCAGCACCTTCGCAAGGTCATACGTTTTCATAAATTTTCTCCCGGAAATACTTTCGCGTAAATATACATTTCCAAATGGACTTGCATTCTAAACGTTCGCTTTCGAAAAGCACTAAATTAGAAATCGCATTAATAAAATATATATTATCGATGGAAACCATTTTCTTTATCCGGTTTCGATACATATACTCCAAGCGTGCAAGAAAGATTAGCTTCTCAATATTGAACTAGCCGCCGACCGTGCAAACTCTCGTTTTCCCATCAGTAAACTTTCCGCATTCGGTATTCGGCAAAAGAACGAGATATTTTCGTTGGAATTTTACTTTAAATTGAACGGATTTCCAGTCGAATATTAAACGGAAATATAAACTATTTAACATTGTTATATATAATTTAATAAAATCGTTAAATACTGTTTTATAAATTTTAAGAAGATATATGTCCATATTTTATTAAGTTCTAAAAAATGGAAATTATTAAACAATTTCTAGCTAATACTTCAAAAGCATATCAATAATTCAATTAGTAATATTTTGATTGGAAAAGAGTAAAAACGCATTTCATTAAGGAAATTCACTTGATTTAAAAATATTAATTATACTTTGAAAACGTTAACCCAAACCGTTAATTAAATTTTATTACGAGGTACGTAGATTTTTCCTCCTCCATGGGAAATGAACATTTAAATAGAAATCACGAACACTTTTTCAACAGCTGTTTTCGGTTGATTCATATGCAAAGAGTGATGTTTTAAAATGTAAATATGTTGTTATATTAATTTTGATATTTTGCTGATAAGGCTTACAAAAGTAAATTACAGTTTAGAAACTTGGTTAGTAGGAAATTACGTTATCGAAATTTGCCTCATTATCGATTAAACGTTAGGTCCAAAATGAAACATCCTGAAAGTCGGTAATCAATAAGCACTTGAGTAGGTCCGTACTAATGATGTCGACATAAGTAGCTCGTCAGACATTTACGCATCTTAACGTAAAAGCTTTGGCCCATAGCCAAGTCGCCCTAGTTATGAATGTTATGTGATTTCACTTTCATAATGCTCGAGACAGATCTTCCTAAGTTGAAGAGGACTGAAAGATCACTTAATAAGTATTTCATTATTCTACACTGAATCGTTTCCAAAATAAATTACATTTTTTCTCCATAGCCATCAATAAGATTAAGAATTTAAATTTGACCAAGTATGATAACAGCTAATCGTGATATTCTTCGAATGAGCCACAATTTATTAAATTTATTACTGAAAACTAAATTAACAAAAGTATGGTTCAAATATCTAAGAAATATCGATTTCATGTTATTTACTTTTTGTTCACTTATCTACTGGGGGAAGTGAAAGAAATCAATTGAATCTCTGTCTAGTGCAGTCGTAAATCTATCCAACACAGTCGAGTCCAGTTTCTACATAGCTACATGAGCAGAATTCGTAAGGTCTACAGTACGGTCATAACTTCCGCTCGAACTATCTTACACGTAAATTAGCCACGTAATAAAATCAATGGGTTTAAAGAGGACCTAGATTCTGCTTAGGGAAAGACAGTCTTGTATACTTTTAGATTCGAAATATAAATTATTGATTACATTTTGCACCAAGAAATGAAATATTCTCTTCAATAAAATAATTTAATTAATAAAAATAAAATAATAAAATTAAAAACAAAATTCATCGTTTTAATTTGGCTTCTATTGGTTATTATGTGTTCTCCAGTTTCAATTACTTTATAATACGTTTCTATTGTAGTTTTGTAAATATTTTCAGTAAATGATTAGTCTACTTTCATTTAGATAACATTGTTTATTGTATATGTAAAATTTTAATGGTTGATTTCAGACAAAAATACAACTTAACACTTAAAGCCATTAAATATATAAGTTCTTTAGTTTTCTTCAGTTGAAAAGGATCTTATCTTTTTTAGAAACGTCGTTTTGTCGATGTTTTTTAATTGGTCTTAATGTGGTAAACAAGAAAACTACGATGTTCTTATATGCGCATTTGTAAAGTTTTCTTTATATTTTCGTTAATATTAGGGACATGTAAACCATGTTTCTCAATTATTTTTATGATTTACTCAAGTGCATTTAAAATTTTTTTGGTATAAATTCAAAACTTGTAAATGTACATCGAGAAATGGCATTGTTAATATTGAATTTAGTGCAGGTAGCTTCCTATTCAAAGTTTAAATACTATAAATATTACATGAATAAATGTTGAAATGAACTACTTTTTCAATCTTTACGAAAATATATTTTTTTTCTATTTCTTGGTCTCTTATTTCCCTTTATTCATTTTCTTTCTTTTGAAATTAATTTTTCTATTTATCTGATAATTTATACATTAAGCAATCATTTTTCTTGTTCATTCTGTAGATTCTAAATACCATCATAAAACGTGTAATCTTTATATATCTAGATTTACGTAAATTTACCAATTGTCTGTTAACATATCGAACATTAATACGAAATAGAAAATATAACATAATATTTCAATTATAATTAAATTAAAAAAGTATATAATAACAATGTAAATATAATAAAATCATTTTCCAAATCGGACACTATTTTTTCGAATTTATCATTACTCTTACAGAAATTCGTTCACGGGAATAAATCGCTCATATAAACTTTCCGTTAATGCGGAAATGGTGTAGTAAAATTCAGTCACCAGTATAAGAGTTTAATTGTAATAATGCTATATTATCAATAATAAATCCATCTGTTGATGGGAGTAGCCATGTATATATTCGGTTAATTATAGCAGTTTAATTTTCAAAGTAGATATAAATTAAAGGTAAAGCGCAATAAATAATTCGCATAATGCACAAAAGGCTATTATTTTTGCAATGATGATGGGGCCATTATCATCAAAACAATAAACTTTTGTCTGCATTGCAGTGAATAATAACCATAAATCAGGTGAAGTAAAATTTGAGTAAATAGCCGAGAAAAGTTAAGGCGTAATTCACAGATCATTGCAACAAAGGGAATTTTTGTGGATTTGCGACTAAAAGGTATGTAAAGAAATAAATGGATAAATAAATATTTGTGTAAATACATTTTCTAGTCAATAATTTGTTACTTTTATAGCTTTTGCAATAGTTTTCTGAAAAAACTACAATTGTTCAAATGATATTGTCAAAATTGAAATAAAAGATATTTCAGGAAATGGATTGTACTAGATTTTTTATACGATTACAACATTTTAGATATTTTGAATAAAAAATAGATTTTTTCACATTTCTAGCATTAACTTGTTTATGGATTATAAATTTTAACAATTTTCAATTATGCAACTAACAAGTTTAGAAACAAAACAAAAAATAAACTGAACTGTACAGTGTGTAGGAAAGTAAAGTTCTTTTTTTTTTAAAGAATGATATTAATAATATTAGTACCTTTCACTGTATTTCGATGAAATATAAGAAATCATCGACTTTATTGTAAGCAATTGTGAAAAGTTTTTAATTAATAAAAATTGGAACCCACTAATTTATCCGTCAATTTTAATATAGTCTGGAGTATGGAGAGTTCCTTATCTGATTTTATTCTAACAATATACTCATCTAGGAAATAAACAAAATAAAACATTCAAGATGGCGGAAGAAGTATAAAAAAGTGCTGGAATATACTTGCAACACAGGGGGTTTAAGGTCGACATCAGATTTTTATGTTTAAAATGGCTGATAGAATATGGTGTCCGATTTTTAAAAATAGTATGGAATTGAAATAAAAAACTTTTACATGGGGGGTTTTTCGGGGTTTAATTGATTCTATAGGTATCTGATTGGGTTAATAATTGAGGATATCTGCTCAAAAATCGAAGATGTCGAAATAAAAAATCAAGATGGCGGTTCTGATATGGCGGAGACAGTAGAAAAAAGTGCTCGAGTTCATTTAAAACTTGTCACTTGGAGGTTTTTATGGTGGCTGAACACTAATATGGCATCACATTTATAATTATAGAAATCAAAAACGGTCGCCATATTAGATCCGCCATTTTGAATATTAAAAATCGGATGTCAGATTTGTGTGACTTTAAAATTCCCTGAGTGATAAGTTTCAAGTGTATTCAAGGACTTTTTATACTTCTTCCGCCACCTTGAATGCTCTATTTAGCCACTTTGCATTTTAAAGTAGATGTGATTAGCTACATTTTAAGTCTTAGTAGAACACTTTTGGGTTTAACAATTCTGGGGTGGGAGGTTTCTCGTTGACGTGTAATGCTCTGTAGGTAAATATGTAGTATATGCTTAATTTTTTTCGATGATTCTTCACTGGAATTGCAAAAGTGTAATCAAATGCTGTATTCAAAATCTTTCAAAACTGTTGGGTTCTTTTCACTATGAACTTTTTAGTATATAAATTAAAAATTGTAAAGTATTGGTAGTAGTGTACGGCAAGTCCCTTTTTCTAAGCTTAAATCTGCTTGTATTTGTTTGACGTGTGATAAAAAACTATTATTATATTAATACATTATGCAAATGCTCGACCGTTCGATATGTAATAAACAAAAATTATGGTTGGTGAGTATCGGTATTAATAAAATGATAAACGATAATAATATTGCAGGAAAAATTGTAATAGCTGGTATTTGTTTTCAGTAGAGGACCCATATCATGGTCGAAACGTATATTATTTTTCAAAGCTTATAATTTTTAAACAAACATAATTTTTCCTTATTATCTTTTCCTCTCCATTATAAAATAAATTTCATGTTCCAACTATTTTCCCCGCAAAATTATCATTTTATTAAGACCGATACACACTAACACTAATTTTTGTTTATTAATTATTATATTAATAGAATTCAATTTTTATCGACCGTATATTTTAAATTGGTTATGATATAGCTTTTAAAAACTGCCACTATGCAATAATTAGTAGTTTTTTAAAAAATAAAAAAATAGGAAAAATGGCTCAAATATTTATATTTCGGCCTTCTTAGAAAAAAGTAAGAAAATAAACTTAAGAAAAAAACGGAGAAACAAGTGTTTTGAAAGGGGTTTTCCACTTTTTTAAACCTAAGGCTATATCTTAACCAATTTAATTATTATACTTTTTGTATTTACTGTTGTATTATATTATTTGTCTTCAGGAAAGTGCACTCGAGAAGGAAAACACATCGATCAGCCATATGCATGATTATGCATCGACGATCAAGGAAATCCGACACATTCATTCTGAAGGAATTGTATTAAGTCGTCCTAAAAATGTTATTCCTTTGCAAGCATTTAATATCCTTTTCAAAATACTCTGCACTCTCTATAACTTATTGTTATATTTTTTTTTATTAAAAACAATATCTAGTAAAGAGTTAAAAGAGCTGGCCTCGTCTACTCAGATTTGTTTAATGAATGGGAAAAGAAACCATACAAGAACCGATACCAGACTCTGAAAATTCATTAAGAGGCATTCTAATGTGACGGGCTGGAAAATCACAACCTTTGTTTAGGGGATTCTTCGATATTTTATGATCTCTTTGACCAAAAGGCATCGTAAATGGACCGGGTATTGTTAATTAGCTGAAAAGGTGTTTTTTCTTCAACTCAGAAAGTTAAATTTGAATTATTAAAGAAAACGTTAAACGTATTGTTTTCGAAACGATATTTTTGCACCTGGCGGAAGTGATTTCTGAAAAACGATCAGGGGTATGGACTTGAAATCTTAACAAAATTTTCACCACAATCATGGTTATCACCCGTAGTGCAAAGTTGTTGATATCTTATTTCTAACCAATAATTTCGCATGGCGTATGGCGAAGAAAAGAGAACAATTTTGTTTTCAAAAGCAAAGTCGCTATTTTGTTTATTTTTGAAAAAATAAAAAAGTTAAAGTGCGGGAGATGAGGGCGACAAAATTAAAGATTGATAATCTTTTTCTATTTCCTTTTTCAGATAACCAGAAGATGTGGAATCACTTGCGCCATCAGATATCAGTTCAACATTTACTTTACACTAACAAAAATATTTTTTTTGTTCTGTTGGATTATAACTTTCGCGGGGAAAATATATTTTTTTTCAATCATATGACTAAAAAGAAAATGATAAAAAAATTATAAAAAAATGCCTTTTTTAACGTTTACATACGGACCTCTAAATTTGCAAATAACGTTTCTAATAAAGATTTAAAATTTTTATGAACTAAATATTTTTATAATACAAAAATACAAAAATTTAGAAATACAAAACTTATATTAAATGGCCAACTACTTATAGTTATTTGACTAATTAAATTAGTTGTTCATTATTAAGTAACTAATTGAAACAGTATAGACATTGTTAAAAAACAGCTCTTTCAATTAGAAGACTTATAATAACATGCAGTAACATTTTATCAAATCATTTTCAGATGACAGGAAAGAAAACTCTTACTGTCATGTTTGCTGAGTAGAATAAAATTCGCTATATTTTCAAAGGTTGCATGCTATTACACCGACATAAAGCAACATCAGCAATTATCAAAGTAAAGGTAACGATGTCATTTCTCTAAACTAGCCAAATATTCGTCATAGTACCGGGATATTTCTGCATATGCATTACTAGTTCACTGTCTAAGTTATCATGGACTTTCGCACACTAAGAGAACATTGGAGCATTCCGTTAGTCTGGAAAAGTGACCTTGTTACGTGACTTTTGGCGCTTGAGCCTAATGGGTCGTATCATCCCAGATTCTGCCTGACGGATCTCGGATCTACAGGGATGGATCGAGCAGGACAAGGAAGCATGGGAGGATGTGTAATGGAGGTAAATTGGTGGTAACGTCACGTCCACACTTGATTTGCGAGAGCGAAACATCGGGTTTGCGTAAACGTGCGTGGCAATAAAATTATGTACATAAGAGAGAGATGGAGTATGGATTGAAGCTTACGATCGTGACGACAATGAGAACGGAGAACAATGCCGCCAGCAGGAGATCTGTCCAATTAGGCAGATAGTCCGATTCCGCGTCTTGATCATCCAGCAGAGGCGAGTCGGAACGATTCCATAGCTCAATGTCGAAGTAGTCGACAGTTCCGTTCTCCATCGTTGTCTGCACCGAGCGCCGCTTCGCTTCCGGTTAGTACGGCAGTCCATTCGTGCCCTCGCGAATTTCGCGATCGAGACGATCGATGCCCAATCCCGTTTCGGGCCGCAATCACGAGACGTCCTCCTCGTCGTCGCCGCTCGACGCCATTATGATTGGTCCATTTTCCGATGCGATTTTTACCTGCTGACATCAAAGAACTCGTTAGATATCGACGACTATTTGGTCGCAGTCCGTTTCTATCTTTTTCAAATCTACGTTTCCCCGAAACACTGATTCTTTATTCCGAAATATTACTCCAAGAAAATAATCCGAAAAAGAAATTTTCTGCTCCGTGAACTCGATTTCGAGAGCGATCTTTTTGAAAATAGTTTTTTTTTTGTTATCAAGCTGTAATTCAAAAAGGACGATTTTTACCAGCTGACATCAAAGGTCTCGTTAGGAGAGGAATTTTGCTGCGTCTTTAATGCTACGATGCACTTTCGTGCTATGAAGTGAGTCGCTATTTTTGAGGATACTCTAAGTATCCAGTTTCAGAACGGTGATTTATATATTAAATTATAAATTCAAAGGGATTACAATATTGACTAGACTTACAAACGGAGAGGGATGGACGATAGGTGGTACTATAAGGGAGTGAGTTGTGATTGTAATTCTAGCTCATTAATCGTCAGGTGTATTTTCAGTACTTCTTATTGTAGCTGGCATACTAAATCTATGTAATAAGAATAACACAGGACCACAAACAACATTTTTTGGCAGTTTCCTTTAATCAGAGGTAGTGGATCTTATAGATTTTGGGTCGCTGAAAACGAATCCGTTGCCCGATTTGACCCATCACGTCAGATTTTCGAAATATCGTATCCGGAAATTGAAATTGGCGGATAGGATATCTCGAAAACTTGACGTGATGGCCCAAATCGGGCTACGGATTCGTTTTCAGCGACCCAAAATCTATAAGATCCACTACCTCCGCTTAATGTCACGAATTTTGTTTTTATTGTGGACCTGTAATTATTAAGTTAAAATCAAATTAAGGTTTTATCAATATAGGACGGCAAAAAAAAAACAAATTCGGGGATTTATTTTAATCAAAGATAGTGGATCTTATAGATTTTGTTCCATCACGTCAAGTTTTCGAGATATCCTATCTGCTAATTTCAATTTCCGGATTGTAAGATCCACTACCTCTGATTAAAAGAAACTCCCAAAAAAATTTTTTTGTGGTCCTGTGTAATCCATGTCATATGTATACTTAACCTATATATATATATATATATATAAATTTTAGGCAGGTATAAAATACTTTGATAATATTCCCTCAAAAAAAAATCAGATTGATAACTTAAATTAATGAATTTTTTGTTTCAATATTTTTATCAAGTGTTGATATGAATTTCAAATATAATACTAAAGTAACTATCACCGTAGCCAAACACGTACGAGTAACTGTACAGTTTTTATAATACCGATTATCTAACAACCCTACTGAAAATGGATCGGAGGTCTACAAATAGTGTATAAATATATACATTCGTATAACAGTAAATTTGAAAACGAAAAATAGTACGTTACGATACTAGTGCGCGCCGCGTATCGTATACTATTTTTTTTAACGTTGTGTGCGATATTCATTGTCATAATATTGGTGAAGTTTAGTTTAAGCGGTTGGTAAAATATTTTTACACTGTGGTACTAGAGGTTACGTTATCTCTGCATGAAGTACGAAAATGATACACGTGCGTTCTTCTATTGTTTTAATTCCACATTTGCGCACAGCTATTTTAGTGCGCAAATCGGCCATTTCGCACACGTAAATTTTCCTAACATACAACATAGTACACGGAGAGAGACTAGAGGCAAGATTTTCGTCCGGCCCTCTACGCGCAATAAAGGTACTAGACCACCGGACGAAAAATCTAGGTAGGCGCGCATAAAGATCGTGCATACTCCGTGGCCAAATCGAACGTGCGGAGTATAAACATTCTCCCCACTCTGCCGCACGAAATTCCTCCAAGAGTCGGACGATTTTCAGACCTAGCTCGGACGATTTTCATGCGGCAGTCGGCAGTCTCAAACGATTATGTCATGCATGTCTTAACCGTGCAATAAATATGTATTTTATTTTTGTTTGCCTTATGCAAAGTGTCATTTCCGAAGTATTTTTTGCTGCCGAAAACAGTGGTGGCCTCAAAATTTCTTTATCATGCGCAATTTTTTAAAGAAATGAGGTGAAATATGTCAAATTTTGTTTTTTACCACATGAATCATTTTTTTTTTGTAGCAAACAAATAATTGCCTTAAATTTATAAGGTATCATTTTGGAAATACTTATTCGTGTAGACTTTTCCTACGACATCATGATAGGAAAGTGAAGTTAAGTGTGTATTTTTGCTTTATTTATATGGTGGAATATGGTCAAAAACAAAAATGTTGACATATTTAGTTTAAATTTTCACAAAATTGTGACATAATAAATAATTATGAGAGCACCATCGTTTTCAGCAAAAGTATTTACCATGTCAAAGACATAATCGACATTAGACAATGTTATATACACATTATCTGTGCTTCGATCATTATTAAAATTTCTTTTATTTTTTATTTATTAATTTTTTTCATTTAACCAGGTATACATATATAAAATTTTGTGCACTCATCGAGTATCCTACTGAAGATATAGATATCTATGCACAGATCCGGTATAATGCTGGCAGAAATATATATTATATAATATAATCAAAAATATAACACTACCCACAACATAAGTAGTATAAAATGTATATATATATATATATATAATAAGCAATTATATTAAATATATAATATATTAATAATTATGCTGTAATAGATGCCGATGAATTTGAATAAGTTTTAATTCGTTGTTGCACTTTAATATGTAAGTTCTTTTATAACAATACATCAGTAATTGTCTATCGCTAATGAATGTATAAATAATTCTCAATGAATTCAGAACCTTTATGGAACAATTCATATGAAATTGTTAATGTATTCGGTTTAAATTATTGGACTGGTCGGACTGATTATTGGACAAGGGGCTCAATTATTGTAAGAAATGCAATAAATAACAAATTAATATAAATTTCGGGCTTATCATTATTTATTATACTCCAAACAACGTTCAATTAGCACAAAATGTAGAAAAACCCGATTTTGAGTCATTCTCGTCCGCCATTTTGAATTTTATTTTTTTTCTTTAATAATTATTGTTAGAAATGCAATAAATAAGAAATGAAATATTAATCTCGGGTTTATCATTATTTATTTTTATCCAAACTACGTTAAATTAACACAAAATACAACAAAAATACGTTTTTTGAGATACTTTCGTCCGCCATTTAGAAATAAAAAAAACGTAATTCTGAAAAAATTCAGGGTAAAAGTTCACATGTTACAGATGATCTGTAGAAAATTTTGTAGAAAAAAAAATACCCGTTTTTGAGATATCAAGCTGACCCGGTTGACATGGAATGTACGATATATATATGGCATCTATTACAGCATAATTATTGATATATTATATATTTAATATAATTACTTATTATATGTATATATATATATATATATATATATATATATATATATATATTTTTTATACTACTTATGTTGTGGGTATATATTTTTGATTATATTATATATTATATATTATCTATATCTATATACTATCTTTCTACTTAAAAATTCGAACATATGGGGCATTCCACTCCAAATCTATAATTGTTTTTTTAATATTTTTTTTTCTTTAACTATTTTTTTATTTAACTATTCTCTTATCTTTAGCACATGAAAATGAATTCGGACCATATATAATAATAATATATCGCTTGTATTAAATATTATAGAACTGTTTAGATTAAATGAAATTTTCTACTTTAATTTTTATAAATGATTTTAACTCCAAAAAATTAGTATAATAAATTATTACAATACATGGTTTCTGCAGAATTTTGATGAAGCTTTCGTATAAAAATATTTATTTTTACGAATTATTATAGAAAGACATACAAAATCGTTTCGAAGTATTTAATTTAAATTTTCTAATAGATCCACTGCTTTTATAAATCTGCTACAAAAAAAAAAGATTCATGTGGTAAAAAACAAAATTTGACATATTTCACCTCATTTCTTTAAAAAATTGTGCATGATAAAGAAATTTTGAGGCCACCACTGTTTTCGGCAGCAAAAAATACTTTGATATTCATGGAAATGACACTTTGCATAATGCAAACAAAAATAAAATACATATTTATTGCACGGTTAAGACATGCATGACATAATCGTTTGAGACTGCCGACTGCCGCATGAAAATCGTCCGAGCTAGGTCTGAAAATCGTCCGACTCTTGGAGGAATTTCGTGCGGCAGAGTGGGGAGAATGTTTATACTCCGCACGTTCGATTTGGCCACGGAGTATGCATGATCTTTATGCGCGCCTACCTAGATTTTTCGTCCGGTGGTCTAGTACCTTTATTGCGCGTAGAGGGCCGGACGAAAATCTTGCCTCTAGTCTCTCCGTGTAGGTAAAACTAGTTATTTTTAAATAATACATATATCTACTCGAATCGGCCGGTTTCTTGAAATTTTGATATGGAACTTGTTTCGTTTATATCAAGGAAGTTTAGTTCCACATTTGCATTAAATGAAACGCAGTTTTCTTTAAGAATGTATTCTTTATTTTGGAAAACCTTTAACGGGAGGGTACACTCACAAAATGATCTCTATGAAATAAACCTTAAACAGTTTGAAATAGTAGATTGTGCAATTAGGGAGCAAAATAGGGGTTTGCCGATGAGTGCGAGTTTTACGCCCGAGTATACAAATACCTCTTCTCCCTTGTTGCACATACTATTTTCTCATACCGAGGGCGTGCTATTTTGCTTCCGCGATATAGGGAGCAAAATAGTATTTTACGCTCAGAATGCGAGAAAATTATTTCGCTCCCGGTTATAATTATTTTGCTCCCTAGGGAGAGAATGTGCTATTTTGTTCCAACAATATAGGGAGCAAAATGTAATTTTGCGTACAGAGTGTGAGAAAAATTATTTCTATATTAATTTTTAAACAGGAATACTTTGGTGCAAGAATAAAAAGTGTAAATAATTTTTTCACACATAATTTAACTTAAAACCACACATTTTCCTATTCCAAAAAATGCTATTAAATCTTTTAAAAGAAAACCAAACTATTAAGTCATCATGAGAGCAGCAATGAATGACTTTTTTATGGTGTCCACGTTCTCGGGGTAGCTTTCGCACCATGTTTGTCTGAAGACAAATAATTATTGTAACTATAAGTTTCTGATGGAATTCTTTGTCATAAAACACCCAGGACACCCGGAAATACTCCGACTTACTTTTCGTTTTTCATTTTGCAAAATTCCAGACCGAATGCATCCAATTTGCAATACATAGACGTACAGACAATCTAGAGAACAATATAAGGTAGGAAAAATTATATTTGTAATAAAATATAATCACAAATTATTCGGAATCTCAAAATTGTTCTTCTGCAATAAGAAACGGTAATTAGTTTTTTTTCTTTGTTGGCAATGCATTTCCCTGAGTGGGCTATCTAATTTCACGAGATATCACGAATTGACCTGGCCTCCTCTGCATAACAAATAAAAATTCTGGGTAAAATGTAAAACTTCTTCTTTCGAAGACCGTAGTGGTTTAATCCTGAGTTGATGAGTTAGACATTCTAGATTTCCATTCATATTATCACTCCCTCCCCCTCACTATTGATTTTCCGAAAATTTTTCAGAATATTGATTTGTGGTCAAGTATATTCCTATAAACGATTAAGTCTAAGTATCTATCTATTTTATTTAACCATTAAGTGTATGTATGTTTGTATATATTTATGTGTATATGTGTATATTTGTTCAATTTTTTAAATTATGATATTATTAGCGTTGATAATTGGGCAGTTAAGAATGCCCCAGTGATTAAATCGAAATCGAAAATCTTAATGATAGGGAGGAATGTCCTATCTGCTAAGATCAATTGCGATCCAAATAAAATCTCCTAAAAAAAGCAACAATATCCTTGTGGTCTCATCATAGACTGTAATTGGTCTTTCTCTTCACACATATCAAATTTTCAATTTCTTACGTGCCACTAAGGCACTTGTATCCCTTTCGCCGTGAATTACGCTGTGAAACTAAAATTAGATTATGCGGTGCACTTGTATTACCCCAGTTACAGACAACGACTATCTTATATGGAAATATGACCACATTTGATCTACGTACTTGTGAAATCTGGCCAATTAAAGATGTGTCATAAAAAGGTAAAAATGTTGAATCTATTAAGTCGGTTGCTCATTGATTAAGTACTTAACTGTTTATTTTCAAGCAGTTATTAGGCGGTAGTAGAGATAATAGAAAAAGTGCTATCTTGTGTAGCTTACAGTATCCACTGTAAATCTGCGAACAATAAGCAATTAATTAAATGTATAAACTGATCTATTTTGCACAGAATTTGGATTCTCTTACTTTACGATAGTAAGGCGATATTTTCTTTGTGCTTCTTGTTCTGTACAGAATTATTTAAACTTTTTATCAAATTCAAATGTATCAGTAAAATGTATGGAAAACAAACATATAGTGATGGTGAGTCTGAACGACAGGAGGGAGTATAGAGGAAAGGACCTTCTCCTGGATTTTGAAATATTAATTTTCTAGGTCAAAGGTGAATCACATGATTTATTTCCTTATTCTGTGCATCAGTATATCAAAATGAAAGTTTTAACAAAATCATCATTTCTTTATTTTGACCATAACTTTCAGGTGAGGTTGCTCGATTGGTCAGTGACATATTGGTTGATTTATCGATTACCCGTCGCGTCCAGTTGGGCACTTATCATATAAGTATTAAAAGACCCCTTTATTGTATTAGGAGATAAGACATATATAATACTAAAGTATAAAGTGGAATTTCCTTTGAACCATGGATAATTTCAATATTTCAAATGAGTGTAAATAACGGCCACAACGATTCCATTAATTTTTCCTTTATTACCCTACGTTTCGACACAAGGTTCGTGTCCTCCTCAGGGGCTTAACCTTATTTTTACATTCATTTGAAATATATAATACTGCCAATATTATTTACCTAATTTTGTTTGGTTATTTTCACATTACCTTATAAATAATGTATGTGGGATGCTCTACTTTTTTTATATACAGAATACTTACGATATAAAACGAAAATTAAAAAAATACAGAAAATATTAAATTTTGTGTAGCGATAAACATGTGTAGACGTAGACTGGTCAGTAGAATTTAAAATGGTTCCAGTGTACACTTGCGGTGTTTCGCAGAAAATAATACTATATTTCTAAGATTGATGTACACATTCAAATGGTTCGGGACAATAGAATCCGACTTCTGAAACGGACTAATGAAACTGTACGTATACTATGGCATTACGACATATTCAAATGTTTAGTATGTTAAATTTTTAATTCATGAAATCATACTCCATTTCGAGGATGGGGAATTTGGAATTTTCAATTTCTCAGAATTTTCTATAAATAACATAATATGTGTCTCTAATATTGGGAAATACTCATATGTAGAGTGTCTATCCATGGTCGAGCCACTATATAGTGGCTTTCCTGTCCTCAGGAATAAGGCTAATTTTGACACTTTGAAAGAATCGTTTCATTTGACTTAAACTTGATATAACAAAAATGAAAAAAAAATTCTACGAGCTAATCTTTATATTATTATTCATAAACCAATGATAAGGTTGTTGGAATTCAAAATGGCGCATCCAAAATGGCGGATACAAGTCGGTATTACCTTCGTAGTAATATTTGACTAATCACATAAAACTCGTCATCAATATGCCCAAAAACCGCAGAATGAACCTATTTTACAAACTAACATGAAACATTTTTTTTAGCCATTATAGTGGTTTTCTCGTCCTCTAAAGGTTAATTGTTAACCGGTAAAAAAACTGAAATTATGAATATTTATTGACCGGTGTGTTTAATTAGAATAATAATAAATATCAGTCACTGAACTAGGAGGTAAACATAAACACATTGCAATTCATTTAAATAATTATTATGTGATATGTATAAAACAGAATAATTATAAATGGACACCTATATGACAAGAAATAAAAATATTAAAGGTGAATAAAATAGATTAGAAGATAAATTTTATTTGTATTTTTAATGAAAAAATAACCACAAGGTTAAAAAAAGATAATATTCGCGTAGTATAAAAAAAAATGAGTAAATCAAATATTATTTCATTTTATAAATCAAATATTATACATAATGTGTGTGTGTGTTTGATTTACTTAATTTTTTTAAAACATATAATCTCGCTAATTAATAAAAAGCAAAATTTGTTTCTTTTTCATAAAAAGGGCCACAATCTATGGTCGAAAATATTCAGAATAATTACTTTTTTGATATTAATTTATTTTTTAATGTTAATCCATCTCCCATTACATAATATTTATTTATGTGAAATGCAAATCTTTGTGTCAGGAGTATTACGACTTCGATTTCGATTTGTTAAACCTGAAAATAAAAATAATAACTTCTATTTCCTAGGAAAGTGGGTAATAACCCAATATAAAACATCATTAAATGCGCATTTGCATTGCATGCACACGTGCATTTTCATGCACCGGAAAAAGGACTTACGTCACTGTCTACATCTACTGCACTCTGCTGTACAGCCTTTCAATATATAGAATTTCATCATATGTGACTTAAAAATGGATTGCAAGAAGAATGTTTAAAACTAATTAATAAATACTATTTGTAAAAACGTAATTGTTGATAAGAAAATAAATCAATACTGACAGCTACGTGATAGCTAGTCATGAGACTGGTCAATAACTCCATTGACATGATGAAAAGTATGACTTTACATTCTGACGATAAAAATTTTGTTTTCACATCGACGGAAAAGGATAAACATTCTATGTTATTTCTATAGAAAATAATTTTACTTTTAAATAACGACGATATAATGTTTGTTATTAATAAAACAAATTAACACTAATGCGTGATGAAAATATAACAAAAATTTATTTACATATTTTATATATTTTCATTCCGCAAAATTTTAAATATAAAATGAAAACATATTTTACAAAATTATATTTTGACTATTGGTTGATTTTATATTACCCACATTTGATAAATAAAATTCTCATTTTCTGAAATAAAAAGAATCGTATGGATAAACTGAATTATATTTAGTCATAATTTTATACAATCAGAATTTAAAAGATAAATACTGCAATATATCTGTATTGAAGTTTAGTTAAAAACAGCTCGGAAATAAGAAACTTAAAATGATCTTTCCTCTTTTTAATTTAACGTTATTCAATATGAAAACTTTTTGAAGAAATCGATAATACAAAGGTAGTCGCTGTTTTTATTTAGCGAGTGTATTACGCAAGATGATCCATCAGTGACGCACTGTAATCCTATTTTAAAACTATTTATTTTCATATTTTTGAAATTGCTTCCCTCCATCCGGGTCGAAAGTTTGCCAACTTTTCCTTTTGCGTTTCATATACAGCGATTTTGGCGGCAGAGTTATGTAAAGTACTTGTACTTCATTTTTTACCCGTAATATTATATTTGCTTGTTTTATTTATCTTTGAGAGTCGGAAAATACGTGAAATGATGCCGTATTACGTTTTATAATAAAAATAAAATATAATTATTAGAACGATAAGTTTAAATATAACAATAGAAATCAAATGTAATAGTAATGTCAAATTGTATACAATTTTGGATTAACTTCATTTGCGATTGTACACAGAAAAGAAATGGTAATAGAACCGTTATACAAAAATTAAAAAAAAAAGAGGGATTGCAAAAATAGTTAAATTAACTATTTCGGTTGTAGAGAAGACTTTGATATTTTCCCGTTTACAATTTTCTAATACGTAAATATTTATCATCGTATATAACATCAAATTTATCGAAATTTTACAGTTAAATAGTAACTTTAAATATTTGTGAATAGTAAAATATATTTAGTAAAATTTATTTAACGAAAATAACATCTTGTCATGGTTAAAAAATGGTTAAAAAATCATGGTTACTGTATGACTTTTCACGTTGTTATTCTATTATTATTATATGTTACAATTGTATTAATAATAATTGTAATATTAATTTTTAATTATTAATTAATAATGAAAGTAAAGATAACGTACGTTATCCATTTTTTTCTGTCTGTGTGGCATTTTAAATAATTTAGTAACATTTTACAAATCACGATGCAGGAACGTAATAGTAGTGAAAATATTACCAACTATGGAATATCGATGTTGTATTAACTTTTTTTGAGTACTTGTAAGAAAATGTTAGTAATAAAAAAGCGAAATAATGAAAATATATCTTAGTTTGTTGAGAAATTAAAAGTTCAGAAATATAATAGTAAGAAAGCAGTAAAAAAAATAAGTTTTAAACGAGAGTCAATTGAAAGTGGTACTTAATAGTTTCTATCGAACCCACGCTCATCTCCGCAAAAAAGACTAGAAAATTTCGATTTTCCGTGAATCAGCAAATTCTGCTTATTTGTTGAAACCTACGTGGCGACAGTTGTCAGGGGTATTCTTAAAGTTTTTACATCCAAGTTGGCGGGCACCCAAGCCGCTTCTCGGTGAAAGAAAAAGAAGGATTCACCGAAAGAAATCGGCCTTCCCCGATAAATTCCGGAAAAAGAATAGTAAATCGCGACGTTCGTCTTTTCTATCGAGACAAAGGGCGTGGAACGGCAATTTCCTGGTTGAAAATAGAAAGTAAAAATCGTGACTTTTGACGCGCCGGAATTCCATTTAGTTCCGGTAATTACGTTCGTGTTCGGGATACCCTGATGGATGCTGGACACATTTTTATTTTTGCCGCCTTTGTAACCGGCGCGGTCGGAGTGTCTGTAAATAAAATTCCACTGAAAAAATACCAATGTGACTTCAAAAGTCACGAAGTTTCATTGACACATAATACACCTCTTTAAATATAATCGAATACAATCGATACCAAGAACTATTAATCAATAAGTTGATATAAAATAAAAATAGATTTGAGATAATTTTGACTCTCGCTTCCATTACATTATTTTGCATGATTAGTTCTTTGTTTAAGTGCAGTTTGCTTGAATGGCAAACTTTGAGTTCGTGCTGCAATGGAAACTTTCGACTGAAACGTCCTTTTCGTTCAGTTGTTATCAACCGACAAACGGTTGTTGGCACAAAACGTGGCCTGACCGAAACTCGGCCGTTACTACTGAAACTGGAATCTCCTCCGTTACTCCGGTGATACGTAATCCATCGAGAGTTGTACCGACGACCGAATACAAATGATTAAGACGTCGTGTCGTTTCTTATTCGAGACCGTAAACTCGGTGGGATTTAAGAATTAACGACTATCGATTAAAGTTTCTAATTGCTCTACGCTTTTCCGAAGTGGTAAACTCGACTGTGGTTGAGAAATGAATGTGGTGGACTTTCATTGCTGAATTTAGGCGTTTTAGAAACTATTACGACTAAATCAACTTTTCTGAACCGTATTAAAATTAAAAACACTTTTATGCATATATGTACTAAAAATTGTTTCGAATAATAAATAAAGATGTAATTGTAATAAGTACTACTTTGTGAAAATTGTAAAAAAGAAATTATGACTAAAAAGGTTTTTAATTTAATGCTGATATAATTACAATTATATACTGAATAGCATACACCATACGTACAATTAAGCATAATCAAGCGGTCATAAACAGGCGATTATCCTTATGTATTCCCAAGCGACGTACGACCTCCTATGGTTGCCCATTATACATAGATAATGGTTGAATGTACAAGGAAACATTAACCACGAAATAATGTATACTATTAAAGTCAAATATTGATAAATAACAATCCAGTTATTTGACATTTTATCCCTTTATTGCACAGCTAAAAAATACTTTTAAAGGGACATATTGGACATTATCAGCTATGAAAAAATGAACAAAATGACATATTTTCTATCCTCTACCCCCCTCGATTTCAATTTATATGTATCGTTTTCTTGTACAGTTATGAATATACTAATCCATTTCTAGAACAGTCGTTACTGGATTTTCAAGTTCCTTAATGATGCTGCAGGGAAAGAAAAGAATTTTTAAATGGACGATCGCTCATTTAGTCAGATTGAAAGGTATTGAATGACGAGATTATATTTCAAAATTGTTTTATTTTTTATCAAACGGGATTTGTTGTTATTTTGGTTGTAATATTTATTCGCATCTAGGCCGAATTAAACAAAGTTATTTTAAAATTTTAAGAATTTTTCAAAAAGTTTTCATTTCAGGAAAATTTGCAATTTTCAGATTTTCAATCTCTTAGAAGATATTTTAATTATATAGATCCGCGATGGACGTATTTTTTATAGACATATGTAATGAAAAAGTCTTCAGTGGAATAAAAACAATAACGAAGTTCTCGTATGTCTTCATAAGATCTTGTTAGTACTAAATTTGTTAATGTTAAAAGTACCAAACGTTCCACAAATAAGTAACTACTTTTGCTACGTGTGCGTTTCATTCGCACTAGTTAGTAATAAACAAAAGTTAGTTCATATTTGTATAGTACGAACGATATGTGCAAATTTTACTTTCATCTGAAACTTTGTCATGAACTTTTGAGTAACTATCGGATTTAAAGTGAGATGAATCTTTTTTCCGTAGTGTGTTTAACGGTAACGACGTGGGTAACGACGTTAAACCGAATTGTTTAACTAGATAATATGACCGTAAAAATTCGTTTCGACCTAATATTTTAGCCCTCTTCAGGAATTTATTTTCTACAAATAAAAAAATATAAATGATAAAAAAAAGTGAAATGACAAAAAGCAAAAGTAAATAAAAAATCTTACCATTGTTTGAATAAAATGTAGGAATAGTTTTTAAGTTTAGAAAAGAAACATTTTTTGTTAGAATAACATTTCTTCATACCTATGTTCATGACTAAGTAGTATTGACAATTTTATTAAAACTCGGACTAAAATGTTCCATCTTTTGAGTAGGAATATAAAACTAATAAATAAAACTGTCAAAATGTTTTAAAAAATGTAGCATGGAAAGATGTAATAATGAACTTAATACATAGAAAGCAAACTGGCAATACTTATAAGAAATTCAGTTTTAAATTTCCGTAACAACAATATAAAATGTCAGTACTAGGACTGACTAGGAGCGAGAAAATCTAATTATGAGTTATTTATGAGTTAAATTGGAATATAATAGGTAAGGAAGTGAACAAAATGTATTGAGTAATTGTGATTTTTCAAATCTAACGTTTACTGAAATTTTTGTCACATTTAGTAAAAAACACTTTCCATATATTGTCTTTTAAATTGTATTGTGTTCTGTTTCTAAAATTTGAATATTATTAGAATCAAAACGATTTCCTGTATCAATTCTACTTTGCCAAACTGCTCTATTTAACCACAAATATTCTTTTTATGTTCTTGAAGTCTGTTTCGAAGTGATCTACTATTTGATATATATGGACACTATTAAATTGATTACAACTACGTATTTATAAACAAACAAATAGATGTATCGTGAACTCGGTCAAATTTCAACTCATTCTACTCAACAAGTAGTTGTCGGTAAGCAGAATAAAATTTACTTTTACAATAAGACCACACAAAAAATTACAAATCAAATTATATCTATTAACCGACCTCAAATTTAGTAAAATGGGTAACAAATTTAAAAATATTATATTTCCCTCGTTTAATACTCTTCATCCTGACAAAACGAATAATGGTTTATTTAAATGGTTTTTGCTTCCTCTTTTAAAATCATAAATCGTTAATCAGACTTTTCTCTATTTCTTAAAAAATGCTGAAATAAGCACAATTTCTTAAAGAGATAAAAGTTTCAATGTTTCTTCAAGTTTTGTACATCGAATTTAAAAAAATTATTATAAGAAAACCTCAGGTTGTTACATAATAAATATTTCTCCATTGTATTCGTAATATTTCCTATTTTTTATAGAAAAAATTCTGCTTAATCCGTGAATCAAAATGTGAACAAAATCAACTATTTAAAAAAAATACTTTTATGCTTGCGTTAAGAAATGAATTGTTATTTTTATAATGTTGTTCGTAATAATGTACGTTCTTTTAGAAACATTCACAAATTTCTTTACGACAGTAAACAATTTTGAAAAAAATGAGGACCATTAAAATGGAAAGATCCAATGCACACGGAGTTGAACCAGGGACCACGCGATTGCTGGTCGAATGATCTTTCCACTTCAATGGTCGTCATTTTTTTCGAAAATCATAAAATAATCCTACCTTTTCATCTTTGTCATCGTAAAAAAATAAAAAATAGCGACTTTTCTAGCAAAAATTACATTATTTCAGATCGAGAGTTTCTAGCATTAAAAAAAATTTCATCACATAACAAACATCGTGATTTTCTCGTAAAAGACGTTTATGAGAAAGATATAACAAAAGATATTTTGTTACTTCTATTAATTCCTTTTAAGTATAACGAAGAAAGTCTATTCTCTATTTTTTTTTTATCAGAAATATATACAAAGTTTAATTTTCTGTACTTTCAATGACAAAGTTATTTTAAAAAGTTTTAATGCAAGCCGAAAGTCCGAAATAAAATTGAATAAAAAATTGGTGGAGAAACATTCCTTTCAAGGAAAGGTTGGCAAATATATGGTGGTTGTTCATGACTTTCTCGCGTTATATATGTGATAAGACGAAAAGCTTATTCGAGTTGGGGAAACTTTGACGCTTGTAAGTAAATATATCTTGTATCGGTTCGTTCTTATCAATGACTCCGAATGTGTGTGTGCGTGCCTATATACCTTTAATAATACGGAGGTTATTGGAAAAGCATTAGAGGTGAGCTTTCGTTCGTCTGCGCATGCTTGCACTGGAGCATCGAAACGAAATTTAAATACCCGCTGCGTTCTGGTCGGCTTTTATTCAGGACTGTACGCTCTCAATTTTCCACCGATTACGATTAAATTTTTGTACAACTTCATGAGACGCATAAAAGGGGCCTTTGCAACAAAAATTTCAAAAAATTTTGAAAAGAAACTAGCCAAAACAGTGTGTATCGGTTGAATCGAATTTTATTTTGAACCCAGCGTCCTCAATTCTTCACCAATTTTGGTGAAATTTTTTAATCAACTGCATGAGGTGTACGAAGTGGTCTTTGTGGAGCCAACATTTTGAATAACATTACTATTTATGCCATAATGTTTTCAATGACTTTACAGAATCAAGAGACACACAGTGCCAAAAAAACATAAATGCCGGCACCGGTAATTAAATTTTGTTTATACCTTTAAGTCAATATTTATACGTTAAATTCGATTCTATGTAGATTTTTAGAAAATTCGAACATACGTAAAACTTTTCTCTTTACCTCGTCTATTGCATCGAGTTTGTGTTAAATTTATGCATATTTAGAATATCAATACATCTTCATGACACTCTAGCCGTTTTCATAGAATTTAACATATGGAAATTAGTTCTGAGGTATCGCTGAAAATTATTCCAACTATGACAGACGGTCGTTGAAAATTCTGCTTTAGTTTTCTCTACGACTCCTAGTTACAGTTTACCCTGCATATTTCCAAATTTCATTCTCTGCAATGAAATGATACATCACAGTAATTACATAATACATTTACTTAAATATTGCATTAATAACCACAATTATACAAATTTTATCACAATTATTAAATTTTAATATAGCCTAGGTAATGGTTGTAATAAATGTATACAATTTCGTGCAAAAATTACATGAAATAATAAGTATTTTGATTAAGTAAATATTTTTTATATTACTGCTCATCTTATATATTTTTCATAATTTTTCTGTGGTATAATTTTGTTAAATTACTTTGCAGATTCTACCCCATATATATATTATGTAATTAAGACGTATTCCTGCAAGTAAGTCATATTTTCCAAGTACAGTATTCATAGTAAAAAAAGAGCAATTAATTTAAATACCTCCTTTGCGGAAAATAACTGTAAAGTATTTAATTAGATAAAAACAAGTTTCATGGCTTGATGTAGTTGCTAATGCCATTAACATGCATTTTAATAAATTTTCTTACTACTTGCATAAGGATTATGATATTTAATTCAAATTGAGTAATTCAGTTTCCTGTCAGGTCTATTCGCACGAATTCCCTAACGTATGGTCTACTAACTGAGTAGCTTTAAACGATGTATACATATATCTTGCTCCTTGTTTGTTTTATGCGGATTGTGCGACATGTATGCTCTGCCTGGCATAATCGCTGCCCTCCTTCTACTTCTAGAGGTATATTCGCACTAATCGTCTAACTCTCACGGTAGACACGACTAACTTCAGACTAGCCGATTTCAATACAACAAAACCATTATTCTCGAGTAATTTATTATAATGTATATTTGTATCCGTCAAAACTAGTGAATTATTACTTCCGAATACAGTGTAAGTTCAACTCAAATATGAATTCTGATAAATAAGAAAAAGTAAATTAAGACCATTGGTTAAATATTAGTAAAATCAGTTCTTGTACATCAACCGAATCCATAATAATTTTATTTAATATTTATAATTCTATAAAAATATTTTATACATAGAAAATAACAGTATCTGATATTTTCCTAAGTGAAAGAATTCTTTGAAATTTCTTGATAATCAGAATGGCAGGTTTTTAATATTATTTATAACAATATTATTTAATTACATCATATTAAACGAAATTAGAATGTAAAAATTAAATTTTAAGCAATCATTTGACGTATTCATTACAAATTTTTTTTAATTATACAAAAAGTAAAAATAATAACTAAACATAAGTAAACATACTTTAATGCGTAATATATTATTTGACGTATAAAATAAAAACTTTACGAAAATAATTTTGTAGGTATTTTTTATCATTTTCAGTTTTTTGTCATTTTAATATTATTCATATTTGCACTGATATCTTAACGGCCGACAGGCTGTTACTGCTTCCGAGTCTTGCCGATTAACCCCTTTCGTCCCGAAAGTCCAGAATTTAAACACAACTTTCACGCTGTAACTTTTATTCCAAACGTAATTCCAAAAAATATTTAAATTAGTCAAAATCCATTGATTTGGACCTCCTTTTCCAAATGTCGTGGTCAGAATCAGTCGGCGATTTCAAAGAAAAAAGTTATGACCATTTTTTCGAAAAAATACCGATTTTTTGAGTCGCGTTTTTTGGCATTGAAAAATAGCAATACTGACCATTATTCAAGACGGTGTCTGCAATTTTGGATTTTCTCGCACAAATATCGATTATTTCGCCGTGCAACGATTGAAATCATGGGGAATTGGGATGAAAAAGTAATTATTATCATTTGTAATCGTGATTCTATCATAACCTCAAATTAGTTATATGCAATGGGTTTTTACCGATTTTTTGTCAGATTTTCACTCAATTTTCGACGTTCCCATATTATTACGTAAGTGTGAAATTGAAAATTAGCGTATACCTTAGTGACCTATCAATTATCAGGTTATAACCTAAAAATTGGGTACAGCTCGACAATTTATTATGAGAACGTTGTAAGCATCAGCGATTGTCAAAACTCAATAAAATTGAATCATCGTGTGAAGCTCCTCATCCATTAATGACTAATTGCAAAATTGTTCATTCGCAACGTTAAATATTAGATATTATATGTGGTTAAACATTATACCGAAAAAGTCCTGATAACTATGGAAATCGCAGTCTTTACCTGTCAATAAACGCTATTTAGAGTTATTTTCATTTTTTTTCATTCTTGTATTTTTAAAATGCTTTTTTTCAATTTTTTTTTTAATTTTAACGTGTTAAGAGGGTTCTAATGTACAACGCCGATAAGGTAACAATTTTCACGAAGAGTCCTAAATAAAATGACAGAATCTATTTTTCAAAATTTCGGCTCTGTAAGGGCAATTTTAGTTATTTTAGTCAGTATCCTAGAAAATGTCGCAGAAATTAATTGAGAACTGACCGATAATTTTCGGAAATAAACAAAAATCACAATTTCCGAAAATTCTCGGTCAGTTTACAATTAATATCTTTCGTACTTTCTAGGAAACTGTTTATAGTGCTTAGAATTGCCTTTACATAGCCCGAGTTTGAAAATTTTATTCAGTCATTTTGAATTTGCGTTTTTTAGTGAAATTTCCTACCTTACCGGCAGAACACTTTAGTACCCCCTTAAGAATTAGACATAAATCGGTAAAAACCCATTGTACATAACTACCCGGGTAGACTGCTCGGGTAATTTGAGGTTATGAATGCATCATGATGACATTAGATATTCACAAATGATAATCCATGATTTGCAAAATTAATTAATCTTTGTAAATAGACAATTACAACTTGCACACGCTATTTTGAAGCCAACATTTCCGTCGATTCTTGCAAAGAAACGTCGAAAAAATCATATTTTTTTTTTGAAAAATGGTCGTAATTTTATTCTTGAAAATCTTCATCTGATTGTATGAATACGGAATTTGAAAGAGGAGGTTCGAATCTATCGATCGGAATTCAACACCGTTAGTTTATATTGTGTCCAAAACTAATAAATCTTATTCTTTTTTTAATGTTTACTTTTTTATGAATGAAAACAACTTACTTTGAGATGAAACAAAAGTACAAATCTGCAATTAAACACGACTTTATTGAGTAGAAACGCGGAGCTCTTGCCAATAACTAAGATGAAGTTTAATTGAATTCATTTCTTATGTGACGTATAATTGAAACCATAGCAGTCGCGAATTATCTTAAAATGTAATCGCCCTTTTATCGCATAATTTTCTCGAAAGCAACGGTCTGGACATATTTCATTAAACCTATGTTAAAGCGTACAAACACAAATACTTCTTTATCGTCGCTCGTCTGTGAACCGCTGGACTATCTGAAAGCGACATATTCACTTTAAAAAATAATAGTCCATTACGAGATACTCCTGTTTACATCGTTTTTTAACTTTATCTGTATACGGAAAAGGTGGTTTAACGTGATGGAATTAATTATTGTACCTATTCCAATGAGAAAAGAAACGAATTCTCTTGACAGACAAGTTCAATTTGAAACCTAATTGGGAAAGGTATCATTGTGCTTTAACATTGAAATAATTAAGTATGATCAAATAGTCATTTCGTCTTACAAGTTCAAAATGTTATATTTATGTACCCTCGAAAGATGGTGTACGATTTCACCATACGTGCTGGATGTAACTTGAGCCAATCGCCTTCGATTGCCTGACAGGAATATTACATCGAAGAAATTCGATTGGTTAATTCCTTTCTGATACGTCCCATGTGTCATTTTTCAGTCACATTCTCCACATGCAAAATGGCATGCGACAAAATGAACACATCCCCTATTTGTGAACCGAAGTCACGGAATTTTTCGGCGATTTCTCAGTGGAGTGTGGACGTGCTCAGCACTGCGATTTTCTTATCGTAGTGGAGCATCGTTTCGCTTCGTCTTGGATAAGGTAGGGAAAACTTAAATGCGGTGGCATCGATCCCCGCGTACCTTAAACTCGTCCAACATTCTATTTTGTTTCCACATAGGTCAGTCAAGAAGAGAATGACGGCTTTCCGGAATTTCGACGACGAAATCGATAAGTGAAAAGTCTTGATGAGCCTTGTTACCGATTTCATTTTACAAAATTGAATTCTTCATGCCTAAGAGTTTATTTGACATTTTCAGGACATTTTTCAATCAATTTTTTAAATTCACTTTTTGTGGAGTGAAAATTGAGCCACTCTAGTAAAAGAGTGAATTCTGTTTCTTAACGACAACAGACTCAGCATTATTGCTGTGAGCTGTTCATAGAGTGAAACTACCTATGGTCAAAATTCACTCGAAAAGAGTGAAAATTCACTCCTTCACTAGAGATAACCAATTTTCACTCCTAACAAATTTAAAAAGATTGTAGACAGTTTTTATATATTCGCAAGTAGAAAATTCATGTATTTTGATAAATTAAAATATCTAATAAAAAAGGCAAGGTGTTAAAATATAAAATATATAAATCCAAATTTCGTATTACCTAAAAACTCTCGTAAAAAAAAAAGAATCAAGAGTAACATATATTGCCAAATTCTTTTCCCACACCGATTGAGTGCAATTTACAATTTCCACTCGTCTCCAATCAAATCGAAAAGCGTTAAGCTAATCCAAAAAGGCAATTTGTTGGGAATAATCGACACGGACTGCCCGATACGGCATTACTGAATAAAAGAGGGATGTTTTCGTGCGACTACTTCGCACTCCGGTAACATACTCCGACACTTTCGAATTCCGAAAATAAATATTTGATTTACTCTACACCAGGAAAAGTTGGAGAACGATCGATTGAAAAAAAGGTCAAAAAGTACCAAAATATACAAATTGCTCTCATTCGTTAAAATAGCGCTCAATCACAGATTGACTTAAATAAATATTGGAAGTTTCATTTGAACCGATCAAACACTCTTTGCTGACATTATTGTTGACAAGTATCCAAATTAAGTTTAATGGAATTTAATGCATTTTGCGCCTGTAGATTACAGTCGAAGGATATTCCCAATAAAAGAAAAGAGTAACCTGACCTTAACTCATTGATAAGGCAGGTATAATTAGAGATAATAACATAATTTATCAGGAAATAAAAAAATTCTATTTTCGTTGGTTTGATAGGTAAAAAGTTTATTTTATAAACAGTGTAGTAATATTTAATAACTAAATGTGTGATTTCAACTGGATTTTAGTTGAATTGACTAAATGTTGATTAATCCATGTCCTGATTTATTTGGAGGAACTAATATGTAACTGAATTGACTAAATATTAAGGTGCTAACCGGAAACCCAATATTTAATTAATATTACTAAATTTTTTATCAGGGTATAGTTGAGGTTTCAACCAACTTGTATATTGTAAACTGAACGACCCTGGGTCACAAGTTCGAATCTTCGTTCGTGCAAGTATTAAATATTTAATTCCAAGCTTAAAAAAACCCTTTTTCTTTCTTCTTTTGAAAATACTCAAATCGACAAAGTACCTGAAATGAACTAAAATAGGTTAATTGAAGGTACTTTTACAGGCACTGATTTCCGATTCCAGTGTCAGATTGCGAAACCCAAAAATATTTTACTGTTGTTCGATAAACCGAGATAATGTCCCTGTTTATAACAAACTGTGCAACGAGGACAGATATTTTAAGATTATAATTCATGCTCAATACTTGACCGTACGAAAATATTTACTTACAACTCTGAGTGTTGGTTATAATATATACAGCTATAATTGACTGCAATGGCTTTAATATAAAAAGAATTCAAGGTACTATGGTGCATACAAATGATTTTGAATTAAAGTTAAAAGGTAAATATATTTTTAAATATGAATTTAATTAAATGCACTTTAAAGCTTATATGAGAATATCAACTTGGATTTGATAAATAAAAATTAATGTGAGTGTTTTAAATATTCGTCTATATTTATAGAAACATAAACGTTTTAAAACTTCTCGACCGCTTTAATTTAAATAGTGTATAAAGTATTCTTGGAATTACGGTCGTCGTACATTTATAAACAATAATAAATGTTGTAAATATTTTTGTCCACTTATCCCCACAGTTAAATGTTTTTTTTTCTGTTTATATAGATTACAACACAATCAAGACTGTCGCGTGGACTAATATCACAGTCACGCATTTATTTACTACATTTATTCTTGTTTACAAATGTCTGTGGGCCATAATACCAAGAATATTTTATGCATTATTAAACGTTAATGTTTTCGATCTTCCTTTTTAACCCATTCGGGCACATTGTTACCGTCGGCGCTATTTTGCGTTATTAACTGTTAAAAAGTAACTTGTTTAGTGAAATGTAAACCGTACAGTTTTAGTGAACAAAACTGCAAAAATCAAAGTGACTGTTTCCATATTTAAAATTGAACCAACTGTAGAAATTAATCTTTTACACTCGCAATGTCAATTATAGTACTAAATCGAATGTTTTTTCGATCGCTTAAAACACCATATTCTATGAATACATACAGCAGAGACGTTTTATACCGATCACAGTACGGGGACTTTAAAAAGAATATTCTCTCTAAAAATTCATAGAAAGAAAAAATTCTTAGGGCGTGTGCACACTGACAGCGAATCGCGAAATGCGGCAAGCGAAATATACCCAAGTTTACAATAATAAAAATGTATTTATCGATATTTTTCTTCACACGTGTATAGATTTTTATATTATTTAATTCTGCTCGTTTAATTTGCCATTATGTGCGATCCGCTTACCGTTAATCGTAATTCGCTTGTTGTATTTCGAGGTTACCCGCCCTGGTAAGCGAAACATAAAAATTAGGAAGTAAATCGTCAGAATTACAAGACTATGTATAAAAATCTGAAAAAACAAGTAAATATCAATATTTTTAAACAGCAATATCAAAATATCGACTTTTATTATATAAAATTTTTGTACATTTCGCTTGCCGCTTTTCGCGATTCGCTGTCAGTGTGCACACGCCCTTACGTTGTCGACTAGTAGCTCATTTTGAAGAGAGAGAGAGAGAGAAGTTCAAAATGAAGCACGTGGTTTAACCCCCACAAAAAGTTGTTGCATTCTGCACATAACCTCGACAGTATTTTAAAAATGCCTTTTTATTGTTCATAACCCCAGAACATCTCAAAATCCTGATAGGCCGATTTTGATATTCCATTCGGATTCCATACTGAGAAAAGTGTATTTTATCAGTTACTATCCCTTGGCTTTTAAAGCAATGTATTATAGCCCTTAAAAGAAATATTATAACTAGTAAAATCCTCCATCTCTCCTATTTTAAAAGAATGTTTTATTATGACTAAAAGAAGGTATTCTTAATATTTTAATTTGCTAGATAAATTTCCATAAACAAAAATTGCTTTTAGTTAAAGAGAAAAGGCTAAAATAAACTGACATATTGGTAAGAATAATCTAAAATCTTCGTCTTTTAACCGGAAATAGAAATATGGCAATCCCTATGCGTAAAATACTATCTTTTACGGGGCATAAGAATTCTAATACTGGGTAAAAAACACTTTTCTCTGTGCACGCATAAAATTATTTCGGAAATACTAACATCTTCCGCACAACATCCAAGACCTCCTTTTTGTAGACATGTGTAACTAAAATAAATTAAAATGTTTTCTCTCTTAAAATTAATTCTTTAGCACGGAGTATTGACTTTGTGTAAATAAATAACTTGTTTTAACGTTTCGGTTATTTTATGTACTTATAATCAGAATATACTTCTGTCTAATAAACACAAAAAGTATTTATATTACAAAAAATAAAATAAATTTCTTTCAATCATTTCTTTAAATAATACATCTTTATTTTGAATTAAAAACATTTTTAGAATTATAAAATTATTTGAAAAAATTTGAACAAAAATACAAAAAAAAATTATTGGAAATCAATCAAAACACAATATCAAAAAATCTTTCAAAAGAAAAAATTATATTAAAATATTATGGAAAAAACATCTTATCTGTTAAAACTCTAAAATCCTTTATGGTGGGTTAAAAAACCTGTGTAATTAGTGTAATACAAATTGACTAATATTTAGAAAATGGTCTGGGTTCAACAAAACACGTTTAAAACGTCCATAAAACAGACTAAAAGGCTACAAATTTTTTGTAGTTTTTATTTAACTCATGCCGAATGAGTACTGTTATTGTTCAAATTAATAGGTAGCAAATAAAGTTAGCGTTATGACAATACAGTCTTGGGATTTGCAAAATTGGAATTACAAAATTCGGCTCACCAACAACAAAAATATAACATTAAAATTAATGATATTGTAAGTTTATCTCGCTTCTAATTTAATGTTGAAGAAATGTTCTTGTCTTAGTATTTTCTGGTTAGGACGAATATTGAGTGATCTCATTTTCTCATGTAAATTTTATATTCCAGTGGAACATAATAATGAAGTTGTGCCTTTTCTAGCCACAAAGGACAACAAAGTATCTTTACAATATATATATAATTTTTTGTTAGCCTATAAATTTTGTTTTATTTAAGTGTATTTTGTTCAATTATTGTTATAATATTTCTTATGCAATTTTAAACATTCATCACGTAAGTTTCGTAAAACTTGTCCAGTACATTTCTTCTTGTGCCATGTATTTTCTAGGTTTCATTTCGGAAATGCTTTATACGTAATATTTGATATAGTTATGGCAGATTGGGTAATTGTGAGGCATGAGGAATTGTGGAACCGCTCCATCTTACGTAATAATTGAGAAGTTTGACGTTTGGTTATAGATGCAGCACTATTGTTTGTGAATGAAAAGTCACTTTTCAGCTGAAGTTCCTTAAGCAAATACGCATTCTGACCTCCACGGTATGTGTTTCCAAATTATTCGCAAAGTTTCTTAACCAATTTAGTTTGTGCTACAACTCAGTTTTTCAAACGAATCGCAAACGTAAATATATAGCAATTAATCGTAAGCAAATGAAGTTTCGGAACAAAATCTCAGTTTTGTATAAACACACAATATACTAATTATGCGGCTATTTTGAACATATAGGATTTCGGGAGTTGTGAGACACTATTTGTTTGACAATTTTCTTATCTTTTATGTTTTTTGCAATATTCATGCATTTTATGATGTAATGCAAAGACACAATGCTGAAAAAATTATTTTGTGCCGATTTACAAACTGAATACTATTAACTGCGAAATAAATTGCTTTGAATTTTGATATAATTTTACTACATTGAGCAGAGCTCATACAAACCACTACTTGACGGTTTTCGGGGTTGGTGTTTAAGAATCCAGTGTCGCTTTTATAAAATTCAAAATGGCGGATCCAAGATGGCGGACGTAAAAATAAAAAATTTAAATTAACCTCATGAAAATCAGTACTCGGGGTTTTTTGAGTCGCTGATGACGAATCCAATGTTAGCTCCACAAAATTTAAAATAGCGAATCCAAAATAGCGGCCGCAAATTAAAAAATATACTTAGGATCTTAAAATCACCACTTCATGGTTTTTTTTTGTTCGCCATTAGTAATACCAGCGGTTATTCGATTTTGTTTGCATTTTCATCATAATCATTAGAAATAGCAAGGTTAAAACCATTTTTTTTTCAAAACTATGAAATTTTTTAAAAAACTATCTTATGATTTTTGTAGGGGAAGAACCAAGCTTTAATTTAAGCACAAATTCAAGCCTGTAGCACGTCAGGTTTCAGAGAAAATTTGGGGTTTTTTTAGGGTAGACCACTTTTCGCTAAATCATGACGTGATGGCATTTTTCGACTTCAGATTCGTGTTCAGCACACAAAAATACGTCGAGAATCACTCTGATATTAAAAAAAAAATCCGTGCAGACCTGTGTTATTACATTAAAGCTATAGTACTTGAGAAACATTTATATAAAATACAACACGAAATTTGCCTCTGAAATTTGCTACGGATGCAATTATAACGCACAGTTATTAAAATTTACAAAAACGACGATTGTAGTTCCTCCACGATTAATAATGATTTTTTAATTTTTCGTCGAAAAGTTCATGTTTTAAGGTTTCATTTAAGCCCTACTAGAAATTTTTGTCACGTCGCATTTTTGACACAAGAGGATTAAAAAAATGCTAAAAAAGCAATTTTTTCCCACTTTTATCTGGATTTTCATGGAACTGACCAAATGAAAAAAGGTTTGTAACCTCTTTTTTTGTTCACTGAGACGTAAAGATTAAATAAATATAAGAATTTTAAGATAAGTAAGAACCAGTGTAAACAACAAATAAAAGGCTGGACGATCAGCGTCCCATCCAGGGGGAGTTAACTGAATAGGAAAAAAAGGTTCCCGTTACAGTGTAGTTCCAAAGGTTCCGAGTTACGTAGATGTCGCTGCGTTCATGAAAGGAGAGCGCGGCCTTGTTTATTCACATTTTGAAATTGCCGCAGGATAGACCAGTATGGAATTGGCGTTTATGCAGACCAAAACAACACACATTTACGATACCCATGCATGAACAGAATATGCATTTGAAAATATTCAGTTTATTACTTAATTGTTTTGTGTACTAAGAAACCTAAAGATTCAAGTATGAAACACATTTTTTGATGTATTAACATTTAATAGGAATATTTATTTAGGCAATGGGACTAAAAGATGCATGTGTAACGAACCAGAAATCGTTAATCACGGCTATGTGATAACTTGTTTTTGAATGGGTAATTGGTGGTTTTCTATTCGGTCAAGTCTCATGGCAGAAACTAGCATATTATGTTTCAAGGGGGAGGAGGAACTCCTCAAATTGGGAGAGAATTCCTCAATTTGTTTTAAGTCTCCGTCTCCGAGTTGCGAAGAATATTTTACGGGAAGAAGGTACAAACGTGAAGCAGAATGAAGAATGAAGTATTTTATGCATATCATTCGCAAAATTGACAATCAATTAATTGAAATTAACCGGTTTACGTTAAGATATTGCCATCCAATGTAACACTACTGATAACTGCCAAAATATTAATAGACAAGGCCGCGCTTTCCATTTATCAACGCAGCGACACCTATCTAACTCAAATCCTCTGAAACTACACTCTAAGGGGAACCTCTTTTCCCTATTCAGTTGACTCCCCCTGGTCCCATCATTGTTGCTAGGTATCATTTAGTATCTATATCCGATGGAGATACATGGAGATAGGAGTTCATCGATGCTTCTAAACCTACTTAACAATCGTAAAATTGAATAATAATGGTAAATTGGCGATAACAATGCGTTTCTGCACACATTGTGAATTCCAATAGGCGAAGAGTATCAAGTCCATCGAATCTCCGTCTCTTGGAGGTAAGCCCTTTGTTACCGATTAACGCGCGATTTCCAGTAGCTGCTTCTCAATCGGTACTTAGAGTAACAGCAGCCGACTCAGTAGTAATTCCCTCGCCGGCAAGTTCGAAACTCCTTCAGTAGTTCTCGACAGTAATGTTCCGCGGATTAGCGAAGGACGAGGCGTTCTCTCCGCGTCGCTGGACTCTGCCAGAGAATTGCGGGTTGTGTGAGTTACCGGCGAAATTCGAAATTCAGACTCACGCCAAGGCAGCATAACGTGCTCGGGACAACAACTCGAGGCGCTTATTGTGTCGCGCTATATTTAATCCGTTACCGCTGCTTAAGCACGCTTAAAGCCCCTCGCCGGGGGGATATAACACTCCCCCAGGGGGAGCACATCCCCCGAACGCGCGACCGGGCCACCTGCCAGCCAGGGATATTCCCAGTTGCAAAATACCCTGTGGCGCGCGCACACCCAAACTTTCCACGGTGATTATACCCAAAACGTGCTATTGCGAATTTCGATTTTTGTGTAGAGGCCGGATAAAAACGCTTCCATGGACTCGTCATCGAATTTCAACGAATCTATAGTTATGTTATCAGCTATCCCTTGCTACCTTTTTGTACGAATAACGAGCGATTGTACGTGATCAATCGAAACCCAATGTCCTATTTCCTGCAAGTCCGATATAACCAGTGACATTTTTTAGTGTCTTATTTGCTCGTTAATGAAACTGTACTATGACGGTAATAGAATGCATATCAATTATTGGTTGTGAAATATAAATGCGACAGATGACTGATAATAACAAATTACTCCGTTGTTTGCAAGTATCCCGTGAATGTATCATTATGTCGCTTAAGAAGCAACACCGTTTTCCATTTTTTCGAGACTTTCTCGGAGAGCAAAAAAAAACTTTCTGCATTAATTAAGCATAATTTCAAAATCACCGAAGATGTTTATTAGATTTTTTAAAGTGTCGATACGACAGCATGGAATAAACAGGCTAATGGTAAATGCCATGAGATACGCGATGTTGCCAGTGTTACCCTAAAGGTTGAGATACGCGATGTTGCAATTTGTAAAATTTTGCGATATCTATTGGTCAAATGAAAAATCTCAGGTGACCGTTCAATTCAGCGCAACATTTTTTATATAATGACATATATAACTCATTTTGTGGCCAAAATGGTTTTACTTCTTAAGCGACGATTAAGAACTGGTTTAGGTTTGAGCAGTATATCACATGTATATCATCGGTTAGGAGAAACAAGATTCTGCTTTACTGTATCAATAAAAAAGGTTCTTAGCACTTTCTTTCTGCAACATTTACGAGATGTATTTGTAACAATATAGAGTCAAACAATTTTCCTCGCGAAATATAATCTTTTATATTACGACACTGAGATAGAATCCCGTTTGACCCTACAACAAAAATACCTGGGTACATTTGGTCAGAATAGAAACAGGGTCTCTACTTAGATCCAGTCCGGTTAACCCGATTAACGATCATTTAACTAGATTTCGCCGATTAGAAACCGGGATCTGTCTGGAATACAGCCGGACCTGCCCGACCCATTTGGAATCCGAATACAACTTAGGGTAACCGAGTGGGGTTCCGACCATAGCCTGGTCAGTATCTCAAATCTGACTGGGCTCTAGTCAGGGAAGCATTGACACAACCCGGATGACCCGAATGAGTCAGATTTTAAATTCTACTCAGGTAAGATCATCTCTCATACCACACCAAGGATTTTGCCTTTTTGAGATCAAATCGAGGCAAAATCCTCTTTTTTGCTAGAGCGAAGTAAAACCATGATGCTCTCAGCCGTCGATATAAAAATGACAAACTTCGGATAATCAATAAAAATAAATTCCATTAGGATAAAGGATAAAGGAAAGGAATTATCCCCCGCTTTAATGACATTTTTAGTCTATTCGCGGGTCGGCTCTCGGGTGGAGTGGTCGGACAGACTTTCAAAGACATTACAAGACAATACTTTTTTTAGACAAACACAAGGATCACCCACCCAGAGCCAGTCCCCCCATTATTGCGCCCCCCTTAAAAATAAATTCCATTTTCGTGAACAAGTTTCCAAATTCATTCGTTATGCAGCACTCGTGAACCCGGCTACGTAGCATACAAAAATAACACTTGTAACATTGTTATCGTCAAATGCGAGCATTAATATTGCAGTGAATCAATTCGTAGATAATTCAAAATACATATTTATATTCTTGGAAGTGCTGCAGAGAAAAATTTTTGATTGGCCAAAATTGTTCAAAAATTGACCATGCTTTCTCTGTTTCACGTGATATTATTATACTGTCGAAGGCTAAAATTTAGCTTTACCTAACAATTAGCTTACACCGTCACCTTGATCATCAAAATTGAATGATCTGATCAAAGGATATGGGCAAGAATCTAAACTCGCTGCACAATAGTTAGAGATCTATAGTTACTGCTGAAAACAGAATCAATGCTTTACCAACTGCGATATCAGGCTTCGGTTTTTTCCTCTCAATGGTGTCTTCGCCCTACGCCATTGCACATCCGAATAAGTGTACGAAGGTGAACTGTTAGGAAATTGTTTGTAAAGGCCCTTCAAAATGGTGAAGATGCCAGATAAGCAGTTTACGATTCGGTTATTTATAATTGTATGCGGCGATTTCGGAGGATCAACACCAAGACAAATTAGACTCGACTAGTTGAATTATGTGAAATTTGAAGACCTGTTTTAATATGGTGATTTTTGGGCCGAGGAAAATAAGTCGCAATATGAATGCATTAGAATGTGGAAAATCAGTCAGTGTGACATGTGATTTTTGTCGATTAGTTACGCGCGGTGCCGTCAACGAAGGTTTTTGTCAAAATAAAGTTGCTTTGAATTGGGGACTGATAATACCGACGTGTTGTCACCGATTTATCGCGATTCCGTCCGTTGTTAACGGTTATCGTTTATTTATCAAATGTTGTCCTGCGCAAAATTACTAATGGGTTTTTATTACAAATTGCATTTTCAAAAGTAAGTAATAAAATGTATTTTTGGGTATCTAAAGTAATATTTTGCCCGTAATTTCTGTTGTGGCGCCTTAATTTCTAAAATGTTGGGTTAGTTGTGTTACTTACATTTTTAGCAAGCCGTTAAAGTTTTAGTTATAGTAAAAATATTGTTTATATATTTAAAAGTTTCTTAAAATCTGCAAAAGTGCATGTGGGTATCCTTGTGACATTAAAATATCAGGCAGGTTGTGCTATAAAGAGGTTTATTAAGGGTTATATCTGGAACTTTTATAACTATTCATGAACAATAAAATCGTATAGTCTTACCACGTTCAGCGTGCAGCCCAATATTACCCATTCTTAACTTGTAAATTTTACACAGCTAATACGGTAATTTTTCGGCCGGGGAACAAAGTTCCGAAAATCAACACACCGAAAGTCCAAAATTTCGATATAGTATGACTCCAGTGCGATTTTCTTCACTTTGTCTTTGAAAATTTGACAAAAAGAAAGCAAATTAAAATGATTCCACGACAATTGATCGAAAAACAATTGATCGAAAGGTACAATTGGTCGAAAAAACAATTGATCGAAAGGTACAATTGGTCGAATGCACAACTGATCGAAAGTACAATTGATTGAAATTGATTGAAAGTACAATTGGTCGAACACACAATTGGTCGAACGCACAATAGATCGAAAAACAATTGGTCGAAAAACAATTGATCGAAAAACAATTGGTCCAAAAGCAATTGGCCGAACGTATCTGATATTAGCAGATAGATTATTAACATGATTTAATGTTCCCGTTTATCTATTTTTCAGTTTATAATTTTGAAACTCGGAAATAATGTTCTAAGGAATAAAAGTCTATCAATTGGTGAGTCCGGGAAACCGAGTGGGATATAGGGAAGCTTAAGTTCCGACGACTGTTGACTGTAAAACGCACATGTCTACTAAGATCTTGGGTAACGTATAAAACCAAAATTAAAATCAATTATAACAAGAATCATTTTATCTATAATAATTCCTGCCACTTCAATTATTCGTGTCCATTAATAACATAGGAATTCATATCAGTTATTTTTAATACAAGTTAATTATCTTTATCAATCTAAAAACATTATAACAAAAATATTTCAATAATTACATATCCATTTCTACTAAAAGATATATCAAGTAGTTTCTATGTTCCTATCCGACCTTTTGTTTATAAATTTTTCGATGAGAAATATTTGTCATTAACAATAATAGCGTTCAAAATAAACAACACCTTTAGAATTTGTAATTAATTATTTCTCTTAGTTCGAAAAACAATGAATGAACTATATCCTAGTAGTAAACAATATTTAAAACGTGTTTGTCAATGTAAAAAAACACATTAAAAAATGTTGAATATGCATATTAGATCCTTTTTTTTCATTAAAAAAACATTAATATATAAATATCTTGAATATGTTTATTTAACCTATTATACATAAATAATAAATATAAAAATAATATTTTAAATAGTGTTAAATCAGGATTTTTAAATGCCTAATTAACATATTTTTTGTGGATCTACGAAAAAATGACCGCAGAAAAAATAACTTATAGAAAAATGACTGGAGAAAAATAACTGAAACCTCTAACCTATCCTAATTTCATGGTCGAAAGCACAGGGCGTGCACGGGGGGGCTCGGCCCCCCCCGGACCCCCCGTAATACTAACCTAACCTCTAACCCATCTCCATGTTTTGATCAAACCACTGAACCCGACATTCAAATTAAGAATATTTAGTGAAAAACGTTGAAAAAGTTGGACTGACCCAAATCAGAAAGAGCATATAGTTACGAGTATCTTTTTCATTCCGTAATTTTTTCCCGGTCATTTTTTCCATAGGTCATTGTTTGGTAGCTCATTTTTCCGGCCACCCCTAACTTTCCGGCCGTTGTTTATGCGATCAGTTATTTTTCGATCAATTGTTTATCGACCAATTGTATTTCGACCAACTGTGCGTTCGACCAATTGTTTTTCGACCAATTGTTTTTCGACCAATTGTGTTTTCGACCAATTGTGTTTTCGATCAATTGTGCATTCGACCAATCGTACCTTTCGATCAATTGTTTTTTCGACCATTTGTGCATTCGATCAATTGTTTTTCGATCAATTGACGGGTTACCAATTAAAATACCTCGGACTCACGCAATATCGAAATTTTAGCCTTTGGGGATTTTGATTTTCGGAACTTTATACCTCAGCCAATTTTTACAATATGTAGGGCCTTGTATTTTTACATATTCCAATGTTTTTTCCAGCTCGATGGTAAAATTGCAGTTCATGGCGGAAATCGTAGTCAAAGTACACGATGTTTGTAAATTTATAACAAATAAAATTAAATTGACAAAAATAAATATATTTATATATAACCATATAACAAATTATAATGTGCGATAACTTTTCTTGTCAAAAGCATGTCACACATTCTACGACTTATAAAACATGGCACACGTTACCCTATGGCTACACGGATAAAACGGTCTGGTTGTGAGAATCAGAAGCCCGATCGAGATAACTATACTATGAGCCTTAGGTTTATACTTTTCAGACTTCGGAGGAGAACTGATTAAACATCTGATTCTTACTTCCCTTCAGCAATAAAACCTAATGGTAAATAAACTTACTACTAGTCCAGATTATTTAAGCCTGTACGAACTGGTAGGTGATGACGACTAGGTTTTTTAATATCGTTTCAAACAAAATTTGGCCCATTCAACCCCACTCTCCTCTCCCTACTTTTACTTACATTCCACGAACATAGCATCAATGATGAGCAAATAAAACACTAATAAATGTTACTGGCCCTTCGGGCATATAGAGCTGTTTTAATTCGCTCCTTAACTTTTCCAAATTTTCGCGTGCGAAATTAAAATTTTACCCATTCGTTTAAAAGTCATCGCCGAAGTACGCCTGCAAATGAAATTCGCAGCGAGAGTGTAATAAATGGTGAAAGTTACTATTGCAATTCTGTTTATGTAACTCCTGCTTGAATTTCCCAAATAGCATATTGTATTCGACCGACGATATCCAAAAGATCTCAAACAATACAATTTTACGTAAACATAAACGTTGTATTGTAATAAATAATCGATTCGTAGGATTACAATTGATAAAAATCGTATTCTACCTCGCTTCGCTCGTGCGACAAATTGCGCTCTTTTTACACAATGCATCATTTAACCATTCACTGAAAAAAGGTCCTTAAAATGTATTAAAAGTAATGTTACCCAAGAGTCTTCAACTTTTTATATTTAAACTTGATTAAATCCGATTATTATTATAGGATGCAAAGGATTTTTTAATTCAAGATAATTAATGCCTTTTTACATAATTTAACGTGTTTAATAAAATCTTTATCTTTCTACTGACTATAAAAAAAGTACAAATATATGTAGAAAATTAGGAATATTTCATTTAAAATAGTTGCTAACCTGATATCAATCTGTTTCCGTATTATTTTCTCATTTACGCTTTTTTCTGCTGAATTATCATCTCCTTCCAATCGTCTTAATAAACCAATCTATTCCATATTTTCTACTTACTGCGCATGATTTCCATAGTTCTCTACAGCGAAACTTTCGTGCTTCATTCTTTATTTCATCTTTCCTGCAAATTTCCATTTTTTAAGTTCTTTATCACCCTTTCCACATCCTCTATAATTTCATCGCGCAATTATAGTTAATTCTTATGGAAATTATATTCTTTCTTGTCTTATACTGTGTAGCTCTGTATGATATTTGCGAAAAAACTCTTTATATTAGCTCTTTATACTCTTTAAATGCACTTTTTAATTTCTATTTTCTGCTGCCGTACTAGCAGTTGAAAAAATTGTATTTCTTCTATTGTTTTGCTTATTAACTTACTGGAAGACAATTTTGAATTTATAGCCTATACAAACGTTTTAGACTTTTATACGCCGTTTTTGTATTACTTTGGTATTTTCTGAGTATATAATAAATACGTCACGGAAAAACAAGTGAACAAAAACTAATTTGTTCATTGGAAATTACATTGGAAATCACATTTGTTACATTGTTATTAAACTATATTTGTCTGTTTAAAAAAATACCCTCAAACTAAGGAACTCCAAATATCTAATTATTCATATTGTGCTCAAAAGCAATAAAACAATAACATAAAAATTTGGGAAAAGTGAAATATTCCAGAGAAAAGTTATTGAAAAAAATCAATCTCCGACTTTAACGAGTTTAAAAAACTCTTTATATTTCTACTGACTATAAAAAAAGTAGAGGTGTTTTCAATCATAGACATGCGCTCTTTTCAAGTTTCCCTTATTCCGAGGGAATTTAAGTTTTTGTTAATTCTCATTATTCCACTTGCTTTAATTCTACTGTTTTAATAAAGTGGTAGTCGTGCAGGGTACAAACCTAATATGAATCTGCAATAAAAAAAAGTTACTACGTTCATCAAATATCTGACTTCAGTATCCATTGGAAAGAAGTATTCGTAGTTTGGAATTCTTCACGATTCTATTTTAATGACATCTCTCGTGAATAGATATTAAAAATAATAAATGTACAAGACATGAAATTATTGAAATCTCAAAAATTAAAGTTTATATAATAATAACTTAATACTCTTTCTTTCGTATATGATTCTTCTGTTAATCTTATAAATTCCTGTTTATCATTTAAATATGTTATTATTGTTATAATATTTTCAATTACTGAAAGAAACTAAGAAAGGGATTATTAAATTATTGATAAAAATAAAATTTAGGCGAGGATAAAATAACGAATGAAGAATCAAAGGTTAACAAATATCGGTTCGAATTTATTTCAGCATTACATCTATAAGTAATGGAAAAGACTAATTTCAGGACGTTCTAAAGTATTTTTCCGATAAAGTAGAAATTTACGCTATATACGTGGAAAATTACTGAATACACATTTCACACTTTCGGCTGTAAGAAGGAATTTCTAAATACCAGATAAGGTTTCGTAAAAAAGAAATTAATTGATAAATAACCGACAATTTTTATCTGGAAATAAGCAAACATAAACTATTTTCGAAATATTTTATGAGCAATTATATACCACTATTTTATTTGCTGATATAGCGTAAATTGTCAATTTTTTTGATAGACCACTTCAGAACCTTTAGTACAAGAAAAGAAAGTAGCCTTCAAAATATTTAGTTCTATTAAAGAAAATTTGACTATTTTACCAAAATTCTCTTATATATCAGAGCAACGTAATATATATAGAAGAACGTTGATTTATTTTTAAATTATGTTTATTTTTGTAATAAAACTTGATTAAATCGTTAAAATTTATTAAACAAAATGCATATTGTTTTTTTTTAAATAAAAATTAAAAAAGAAGACAATGCCGTTTCTTCAGCTTTGACCACAACAATACGGGTATATATTGCTTAAACCGCAAATTATATACGTACATAAAAAGTTCTAATGAGATTTTCCAAAGTTTTAAACCTCATTACGATGACACCGTATTAATATCAGAAATTGTATCAGGGAGGGAACCGGCTGCTGCGACAATTTCAAATCGTATGCGAAATTTTGAACCTTGGTACCTTTCGCATGAATTGATGGTATAATTACATCCGGACCGTAATTAATCATAATTACGGTAGCAATACGTTGGAGACGTATCGGTGTTTGAGGAGTAGAACATTCTATATATACATCCTACATCTATGCGCATAATACGAGCATCACAGGTGTCTTGCGGAAATTTACTACTTAGGTATATGAACTAGTTACGTCAGTTCCCTAAAAGCTGAATAAATCTAATTATATAACATGGTACTTATATATAAACATGTGTACTTACGCATAAATTTGTAGACAATCCTGTACAAGCTTTATCTTATAGAATGTATTATTTTATTTTGTCAGCATTTAATTATTTTCAAAAAAATACTAATCAAATAATTTTCTGTTTGAACTGCGTTGTTAATATCTCTTATGGGACACGCGGGATGCAGTCCTGCACCGATCTTTTTGACAAATGCACTACATGGTTTTATTAAACACAGTGCTATTATACACGTTTCGTTTATACGCCAATTGAACGAAATTTATGATTGTACACATTATTTTGTTCTATAGATTGGTAGGAATGAACAGGGTACAATAGCACCGTATCTAATAAAACAGTGTAGAATAGAGTATTTGTCAAAAAGTTCGGTATTGGACTACAGCGGACAAGTATATATTCAGTAATTAGATTTGTCAAGTATGGTGGTATCTAAAACGACTACCTATTTTCCCACTAATTTTGTTCATGAAAATTGAATTGCGAATCATTTTAGAGTCGCTGAGTAAGATGCAATCAGTTTTAATTATTTGGTAGTTAATGTTGATGAATTCAAAATGATAAAACAATTTTAAAAATAACGTTTAGTTTTACCTGGAAATGTTTATTCGCAGATTATGGATGCCGAGGAATCCGTATGTGTAATCAGTTTTTTTTTTAAACTTTGAGGTATCAGACTTAAAATTTTATCAGTTTTTTCTTCATTTTGACATTGAAATGTTTTCTGAACTTCGTCCACCATCTTGGATCCTCCATTTGCATTTTGGAAACCTTGGGTTATATTCGAAATCAATGTATCCGAAAATCGCTGGTAATAAATTTCTACTCTTTTCCATGCCAATAATAAGTCTTTCAAACGATTAACTTCTTTCCATTTTCCATAATTATTACAAACTTATTTTACAAAAATTATCTAGAAAAATAATATGAAATATTGATTAGACTCAATTAAACTTATGTAAGACATTTCATGTACTATCTGTTAGTAGTTGTAAATTACAAATAGTTAATTTGAAACAACAACTAATTTGTTATATCCCCTTTTTATTGACCGAAATAGCATTTAAGAAAATCTAATAATTTAAGTTTGTGGGTCTACTAAGTAATATATTTTAGTCTTTGATCACCTTTAATAGTATATTATGTATACTCGCTTCGCTCGAACGACAAACACACACGTTGGATATCGATATTTCGCTCGATAATTTGAACCCGAAGATTTTACCGCCGGGCGCAAAGTCGTGTTCTACTCCCGGAGTGTTAAAAACATATATTTTTATGGAAACAGTGGAGAATATGCTGACACCTAAATTTTGAAAATGGATGATAAGCGACAGTCGAAATGACTCGAAGCTGTCCATAAAAGATAAACATGAATTTATTATCCATATGAAAAATGATCGATGAAAAACTGGACTCATAATCACCAATAGGATATCCCTATTTTAATCATTCATGAGTTTTATATGCTCGAGCTGCGTACATGCTGGGAATGCAACCTCCCAAACGCAACGGACTTATTAATCCTTGAATTATTCATCTTACACCATTCGGTGGTACTCATATATCTATGTATATATAGACAGTGACATTTCACAAACGGAGTGAGTACATTTCTCGGATACAAAATATACTTTTAATAGAACCGAAACAGCGCATCTCAGTTACGAATCATCGCATGCATCATCGAAAATGAGAAAACGAAAAATGTCTGTTTCCACGTTACATGAAAATATGCAATGTTTATAAATTGACTGATTAAAAACTTTCGAGTGATTCTCGGAGGTATTAAAGCCGGCTTGAAAATTTCAATGTAATTTCCATTGATGGATTATACGTATGTCCCTCGTATAGTTTTGCATCACTTACTATATTTTTATGAACGAGGCCATGAGGTTAACTTTTTGAATGCCGCAATTCACATCAAGATTTATAGATATAAACAATTCGTTTATTGTAGTTTATCTCAACAAATTTTCACATCGTGATTGAAAAAATCGAAAATAAAAAATTCTTATGTGTAATGAAAATTTAGTACATTTGGGAATTTTCTTTTGGTTTTAGTCATGAGTAATTACAAGAGTAGACTTATGGTTCTTATATTATCTCAGAAGTTTTAAAGAAATTTATTAAATGTATTCTGTTGTAGGTGTAGAATAAAAACACTTATAATATTTGAAAAAGTTTTTCATAATTTTGTGCGGCATCTTTGACTTCAGTTTTTAGGTCCTTTTTTATCACAATATATGTTATCTACTTGTTATCCAATAAGGACATTTTTTTGAATAAACAAAATTTATTAATTTTTTCAATTTTCTGTTTTTCTCGAAATTACATGTTACTAAGCTATTAAAAAATGATTCTAAGTAGACAACATCCAAGAAAACTTATATATATATCTTTAACAAAAGGCCTCATAAATATGTTGAAAATTGAAACGTATTAAACGATATTATACTACGCTACAAAAGAAAATTGAGATAATTTTATTAAATCTTATGATTCTCGTGGAGCTGATTGTCAAGTCAAAGCTAATAATTAATTGTTATTACATGACCTACTTATAAGCTTCAAAGTTTGAAATTGTTATGAAATATAATATTTGAATTTACTTTAGTAAACTAAATATACCCATTAAAATAGCACATTTTTTCAATATCTATATAATAAAATATAACAACTACTAAAAAATTAATTCTTTTCGAACCTTGGTATGAATATGAATGAAATATTAAACACAAATTCAATATAATGAAAAATGACATTGAACACTTCTTTCACATCACGAAGGAAACAACTGGTGACCCCATTTTTATGTATCATTTAATTCTGTAGATATCAAAATAGGGTCATGTCGTACTTACTTAATTTAGTTCTTTACATTTCACTACAATAAACTTATAATTTTGTCTTTGACATTTATATAAATAAATTTCTTAAAAAGATACGAACGATTCAAACTGTCTATGTTAAAACGTAAAAACTCTTCTTATTAGCTGTGCAGTTATTGTTTCTATTCTCGTATTGTATACGACTAGCTTATTTCGCAAATAGGACGAAGAAGTATTTGGAAAAGTAAGTAAAACATTTATCGGCCAAGTTCTTGCCCAGATTTCGATAACAGTCGCTGAAGAGTCTAAACTTTTGATTGCACCCTGATTTTACGACTCATTTATTTTAGAGTTCAAAGACAATAAAAAACGAAATGACATGTCTTTTAAGAAAACCTTTAAATAGGAATAAATCTCTAGATAACTAACTGCTGTCTACAAGTTTATGTGAAGAATAAAAATCGCATTTTTTAAATTACAAACTTTGTACAAAACATTGCGTAACATTTCTTAATTTATATCATAAATTACAATTTCCTAAAACTCTTTTTAAGTAATTATGCAGCAAACTTTATAATTATTTTTTTTTCGTAGTACATATTCATCGTTTTTGACTTTTTAAACCGCCAACATAGAAATTATAAAACAATTTAAATGTTGTTAAAATGTATTTGATTTTATCTTCATGTGTTTTATTAAAAAAAGAAAGGAAATTCTTTTAAAATGTTAACTTTCAAGTTACACCTGAAATTCATGGTTTAAAATGGGTTGTCATGGCATATATATTAAAAATTGTCGTGAACGAATTTAACTTAAATTCTTACAAGTTAGTTTTTTTTTTCGTTAATTTTGTTCGTAAATGTTCTAAAGTAGATTGCACTTGGTTAGAACTGTCAATAAATCTTAATGTTTGCCCTACTTTAATAAACTAACTACTTATTACTAAGTTTTAATAATTATTTTAAAAAATTTTAAAATCAAATTTTGAATAGAGCCTTCGTAAAAGGCCCTTCGTATTGCATTTTTCTATGAAAACAGCTAGAAGACCAATCAATGAAATATTAATATAAAATATTATCCAATATTAAAAAGTTTTAAAACGTTCTATCGTTTTTAATATTTACATTGCATTTCAAATGTAATATACGAATCGTTTTCTTCTAATATTTAATATTTTTTCAAAATAATTACCACCTGTAAAAAAGTCATAAATGCATTTTGAAAGTTTTTTCATCGTTACTATTGAAACGAAGCATTTTGAGTAGGTTTTCAAATAAAGCGAACAAGTGGCCATATTCAGTCGTTATGCATCGAGTGAAGTATGAAGCAGATTATCCTCCTTATTCGCGAATGGAGTTTCAAGCATGTTAGTATAGTTGGAGTCTAGTTAACGGCTTGTTTCAAGTATGTGCCATATGAATCAGAAGTTTGTAACTTGCTACGTGTGTTTACGCCTCTCCGTCTAATCATAAATCTACTGGACTTAATAATTTTAAATGAATCTACATTAAAAACTTATTGTAATTTAGATTTTAGTAGTTGATTTAAGTATTAACACGTACACTCCTAGCTTTATCTTTACATTTATTGTCATCATTTTTAGGTGATGTTTGTATTACAAAATGAAACATCTTAAGATAGTACTTCTAATATTGTAACATTGTTCGTTCAGATAACCAAAATACAAAAATATCTCATCAGAAATAGTTTTAACTCGTAATTGTAACCTTCACTATTGATACTGTTTACATGGTATATTTTAGTGCTCTTTCGTCTTTTAATAACTTTATAATAGGAATACCTAGTATTTTACTGAAGCAAGACTTTCATATATTAACAAATTTTCATTTTAGTCGGTCGCAAGATCCTAAAGGGAGAACAAAAACAAGAACAATTAATTGGAAAGGAGTAATTTCGAATTTCAAATTTAATATTAATATAATCATTAATGTTGTTTTGTGCTAAAGTGTGCGTAAAATGCGAATTTAGATATTTTTTAACACTCTGTGCGGGAAACTTGATTTTTCGCCCTAGGGCAAAACTTTTAGATGCGAAAAATCGAGTTCCGCGCACGTCTTATTAAAAAATATCATATGGAAGACGAGCGAAATGAAAAAAAAACACAAACTTCAAACACAAATATCGGAGATGGATAATTACGCCCTTGTTGCATAATAGACTATTTCCCATTCTTTTGGAGCATTTTATACACACATAAAACACAGTTCGGCGTATGTGCAAAAATGTTTTTTTACACCAATGTAAATAGTAACCGTAACAATCGTAGAAAAACATTTACGCACTTGTACCGAAAACTGTTGTTCTCTATAAAATAGATTTCAATCCATTTGCATTTTAAACTCATTTTTTCTTTGGATAAAATTTGAATTACCGTTTATGTCCGGATTAATTTATGTGTATTTATGTGATGCAGAAACATTTTGAACACGATATTTTAGATTTTCGTGTACTTTGCGTTGCTATTCCTGACTAAATTACAATAAAAACAATATTATTTTAAAAATTTGTGATTTTTTTGGACCAATTATTTCAGCAGACTCTAAAAGAGCACATTTTTGCACGTAAGAAACAACATATGTCGAGTTTTTTTGCATAACCTGATTCAATAAAGTACTGTAACTAAGTAACATGAATTAAGCTTTGAAGATTGAAGTGAGGGGGGGGGGGTATATTAATCGAATATCATCACATCATCGACCATTCGAAGTTAAATATTTATTATTAAATATTTTCAGTTCATTATAATATAGAATATTTGTAAACCTATTTTAACTTGGGATGAAGGTGCATATTAAATAAATTTGACTATTTCGTACACGAAAATCTTAGTTACTTTGAATCCAGATTGTTGTAAAGCATAATTTAAAAATTTCTTATATCCAGAAATACTAAAATATTTCGAAAAAAATTGAGTGAAACAAGTATTGCATATTCATTACTTTCGTCATTAGCATTAGGTGTTACATCACTTGATTTTTATACAAGTAAGTGAACAATGAATTATGGCCAAACTATTTATCAAATGGAACATTTATTATAAAATTAGAAATCAATTAAAGTCTAATATCATCTTGCGCTTCTCACTTACACCCGGAAACTTGGAGAGATAAATCAACTTTAATAAAACGGCTTTCATATTCGAAAGCGGAATTCTTGGGATACATTTAAGTTCAACATATATAGATGAACATATAAATTCATAAGGAGAGTGTCGATTGAAAGCTTCTCGCAATTAATAACCTACATATTCATAAGACGCAAATGTTATGCATAAGTCTCAAATGAATTTTTATGCCAGTTTCTATCCCCTTCGCGTACGGTTTAAAAACTGGTTCTAAATGATTTTCACTTCCGATATAAGGTTTATAAAATAAATCTGCAAACAAAATATTGCTTAATCCAGCGGATGATCTATTGGAATAATGAAAGCATGCTAAAAGTTCATTCAAGTTTTACACGTATGAGAAAAAAGAATATTACTATGAAATATTTATCGAATAAGCAAATAAAGAACTACAAGAAAAAGTGCGATATCGGTAAATGGTTATAACGTAATTTTACATCAGTTTTTGTACTGTAGTAGATATCCTATTTAGTTCAACGGATTATATAGAGTTATGCCATTTAAAAAATGTAATTTCCGAAGAAACATTTTGTGAAATTGTGAAAACAATGGTTTATATGAATATTTGAATGAGAATTTACTTTCCAGAATAATGAAGAGATGTTTCATTTCCTTTGAAATTGCCTAATTGAATTACCATACCAGTGTTTAATATGTGGTTATGCAGAACTTCATATTCGTTGAATTTAATCTCTGTAATACAAAAATTATATGAAAGTAAAAATAAATACTGAAAATAAACGAATATCTCGAAAAAATCAACTTTTAGAAAAATTGTCCTATATTGTAAATATATATTATCTGACTAATTTTTTTGTTTACAATCGGAAATTTATTTTCTGTAAATATTTGAAATACATTTTATTTAATTATTTTTCAACTTTCACTGTTTCGCTTATTTTTATTTCATCCATATTAGGAATACCTCGGAACGGTACCCCCATTTTGGTGGGTAATATAATCCTGGGAGAAACCACATTTGTGGGGAAAATACACGCCTTGTACCACAGTTAATAAAACATCGTTTCTGCCGCAACAAAAATAACATTGAGATAGAAAAACTAATCCAGACAATGTTTATTAGTTTTGTAAATGATTAATAAGTGCATTGAGTTTACTTGTTGAAATTTACTTATTGCATATTTAATGTCATAAATAATTTTAAACCGGTACTCATGAAAAAAATATTAATAATTATTAAGAAGTTTGATGTTAGAAATCATGCTTATAAAACATAACCACGAAAAATTGATTTGTACCAAAATTAGAGATTATATTGATAAAATGTATTTAAAACTAACGTAAGTAAGTTATTTACTATTATAATTATTAGAATAATATATTATTAAACATTTGTCTAAATAAATAATATAAAAGAATCTATTACTAATTATATTATTATTTTGTTTAGTAATTAAAACATGTAGATGTAAAAATTATATTATTTCACTGTAACATAAAATGCATAAAAACCATCTCGCTGGTAAATATTCAAATTACTTTTTACAAGTAAAACCACAATGTATAAATTCTCTCCTGTGATATAAATACATAAGTACATTATATCGGTTTAAAGTGGATGTTAAAACGTTGAGTTCGAATATTTAAAAAAGTCAATTATCCCTTAATTGAGAATCAATTACAATTAATAATTATTTATAACCTTTCTTCTATTTTTTGCTAAAAAAAACGGTCGAGACACAGGGGAAAGATTCATGTTATATAGACATTATCTCGCGCATTTTCTGAAAGACTGAACTCAATCGGTATCATGTAATTATGTCCGACTCCAAGGAAATTAGAAATGGATTCATTTCTATTAAAAATGAATCTCTTTCTTATAAATTGGGATCACTGTATTTATTGAATGCAAAACTGAAACCTTAATTTACATATTAAACGCAGTTTTCAGATCGTTTACTCTAGAGCTTTCACCTAATTGAAACTAATCTGTAGAAATTCAATTAAGAATCAATCAGACAAATCCTCTCGCTATTCTCGCGCAGTTGGAAATTTGCATAATTGGATGCAGAGAAAAAGAGAATAAATAGTCGACAATGCTGGGATAAAATTAGCCAGATTTTCCAAATTTACCTACTTTATTTTTAATTTCCTTTTTTTGCATTGCTGCACCTTATTTACAGTCCTAGATTGCTTTTTTGTGCATCAGTTCAGCGTGTTAAAGTAGTAACTTATTACAGCTATAAAACTTTGCTTTTGCATTTCAAAATAAAACGCGTTGATGCAATAAAAACAGAAAACACGGAGTTCAACGTTTCATATAAAGGATGCTTCTCATTGTTCGTGGCCTACTCTCTTTTGTAATAAATTTCCGTATTAATGTTTCCTTTATTTTGTATTATATACGATAATAGCAATAAGGTTAATTGGTATATTATTACATATTTTATATAAATAAATGAAATATCGTAATTTATTGACTTTATTTTTAAATTGCAACGATAACAAAAAATTAAAACAAATTGCGAGATGTAAACTAAATTTTAAAATATTTATGTTACGTAATATAGATGAATTTGTACACGTAGAATAATATTATTCTTTTTCACTAAGTTTTTATCGTTACAAAACAATTACGTATTATATAGTTTACCAGTTATTAATACATGTAGCTAACATTGTCTTTATAATCAGAGATCGTTTACAGTAATTACCCATATTTTGAAAGTAAACACTTTCTATTGAATTCCTACAAACACAAATGTTTATTCGCCTGAGTTTGAAAGCAAATAAATTAGAAATTATTCGTGAGTGTTTTGAAATGCGGTATTCGTTTACTATTCTATTGCTACATTCTCCAATGTACTGAATATTTGAAAATCCGTTGTCGTTGTCAGTTGTTACTGCTTAAGCATTCAAACCCTATTAAGTAGTAATGCCAGATAATTGGTCAGCCATAAGAAATTGCAGCTCTTCTGTTGTTTTTTTTTTAGATTTTATATATTTTATTTCATGTACATAAGTTTGTACCATAAATTTATTATGATTAATAGTTTATTCAGGTGGAACTATTCCCTTGTGATAAAAAAATAAACTGTACGTGTTAAATTACTGGTGGATTAAGTTACTACGGTGAATTGAGCAATGAAGGATAATCCTATTGTACATCAAAAATAGAATCTTCTAAAACCAAACGAAAACAGTAAAATGTTCAGCATTAAAATTTTGTGCAATAGCGGTAAACCGCTCATCCAAATTTATCAATTTTTTGCAACACGACGTGACAAGAATGAGCGTACGTCGGACCGGAAATTGCTGCATGAATTAAAAAAACTCGATATCGGTTTTTGATTACATTCGCTGTGGTTCTGGAACGTGTTACCCGAGAGGAGTAGTTACGGCTATTATCCGTACCTCGAGCTCCATCGGATACCGAAATTTGTGGCAAAATGCGCAGAAGCGACGGAACTTTGGATCGGAGTGCAGCCTTCGAGATAAGGAAGTCAACTTTAAAACAGTGTGACAGAAACCGATTATGCCAATTAACGACGTAGTTTAGAATTTTAAACGTCAAATACCAAAAGTACAATTCCAATTTTACTTTAGAAGAACTATTCAGATGCATTAAATTGTTTTGTGAGTTATATTGATTGTTACATTTTATGACTTTCATTCTGAAATATTGGAAGGCATCTAATATTTTTTTTCTACTTTTTATATCCAAAATGTGTCATATTTTCGTTTCGAAGGAATGTCGGTAAAATTTCGTTGTACAATAGGGTAATCGCTTTGGTTGTCCTTTACCGAGACAAACGCTTTCATGGAGGGTGACTGGCAACTTCAAACGGATCTTCTTTGCGACACGTAATCTAACCTGCAGACGTAATTGGAATCATCCTTGTGAAATGAATATATTCTCATGCAGAAGACTTAATTGGCATCTATGAAGCTGCACATACACGAAGTCCTATGAAATGCCCTCTTATTCTGCACTCTTCAGAGGCTCGGCGTTTGTTAGAGCACTGCGACAAAACCGCATTGACTGACACTGATGTCCCAATTATGTCTAGGATTGTATACAGGAAAAGTTCCTTTGAACTAACTGTACAAGCATGTAGAAATGACCACTTGATTTTCCCGCACCCCCCGGGAAGTCTTCCAGTTGCCGCCAAAAATCGATAGGAAGACAATCCAATTATTTTAATGGCGAACTGCATCAGCATGAAAAATCACGAACCCACCCGTTGAATGCCGGAATGTGATTTCTTAAACAGGATGAGGAGCCTTGATATTCAAGGATATTAGGTACTTTAGTCTTTGACGAATTTTAAAACCATTTTCGAATTACTAGCTTTTCAATGGCATATGGGAATAATATGTGGATATTAGATCGAGTTCAATATTTGCAACATATCTTTAAACATTGTATTATAGGTTTATATAGTTAGGATATTGAATTTACAGATGATAGTTACTGTAATTATTATAATTTAGTGTAATGACTGCATTGTACTGTAAATACTGTTTCCTAGAATCCTTAAATAGCATTGTTTGCATTGTTCTCGAAACGTTTGTTACTTTTCATCAGAAGGATCGATCAAATCCCATGAATATGCATCTAAGAAAATTAGCCTGATTTAATTAGTTGCCACAGCAAAACAGACCATAGACACTAATGTACGAAACATACAATTGCAAGTTGTAACATTCAAGAATAAGGAATAGCAACGTTCCATACTTCTCTGTGCTACACCACAATGCCCCGCTCCGTTCGTATTAAAATGATTATTTATGCGGATGCATAAAGTTTGTTTAGAGGAGTAACTCATTTGGCGTACAATGGTGTGAGAGAAACAGCAGAAAACCCCATTAACCACGTCGCATACCGCAATATCTAAATGAATTCGCAACTGCATCATATCCATAGAATGAAGAACTTATGTTTGGCCCTGACAGATTTATTTTTAAAAATATAATCGTTATTTATTGTATTAGAAATGTTAGTTTAACTATTTGCAGTCTTTATTACATGATATTTTTCTTGCTCGAAATACGAAATAATAGTAAAAATGAGAAGTTTGCAACATGATATCCTGAAAGTCATTAAAACGAGCGCACTAAGTGATTTAGCGACACGACTAATCACTTGAGCGACAAGGTAAGCATTTAATTTTGTTACTTGGTGAAAAGAATACAGTACTTATAATAGTAAACAAAAGTTATATACGATGTAAAAAATCTCTTAAATTCAGGCCGAATACAGGCTTAATTTAAAATGTAACAAAAAAAACCAATTAAACGGATCGCAAACGGATATAAAAATAAGTTCAGGATTCAACTTTTTTTTTTAAAGAACCTAGCCAATGACAAAGTCTACAAAAAAAATATAATTGATATAAAAATGTACCACGTACACATGTCAGTAAATAAAAGATTTTATTTTTTTCAACACAGTAACCAAGACTCTACAAAGTATGTATATAGTCATGCAGAATTAAAAAGTAGACCAGGAAAAAAAAGGTGGTATTATACAAGTACCACCGCCCCGTAAAAGGATAATAAGTATTCTAAGCAGACCTTATTTCGTTTCTTTAGACTGCAGTAAAAACTAAATTGTGAAACCCCTGGGAAAAATTGCATATATATCTCTATTTCATATTGTTACACACAGTATTATTTCTTTAAAAGACAAGTACGCTGAGACACTTATTATATTTAAAACAAAAAAAGTAGACATTATAGCGATTACAAAATAATAAAATATTCTATTTTTATATTATTAATCACAACAATGATGAATGAAGCCTTATAAAGTATTATATCTTGATAAACAATTTGATATAAAAGTGTCACAGTACAACCAAACTTACCGACGAACAAAATTATCCAAAGAAAAACCGAACGTTGAAAGACAAGTTCAATTTTCTCAATTTTAAGTGAATGTTGTAATAAAGTAAACTTGTTTCCCTAAATAACACAAATCAACAAACTAAAGAATAATTAATGGTTTGGCCTGGTTTGCCAAAATAATGTATTGAACCAGTTCCAAGAGCAATTTGCAACATTGGACAAATTGTGACAACTGTCGACAATGCCGTAAACGTTCTTTATGGAATTCGAATAAAGCGTCAGCGAAGCGAACACTTGAGGTTCAACATCCACGAAGCGACGTTCATCCATCTAAAACCTGGTTTTATCACTGGACTGCGCAAACCAGTGAATCATTTCTCTATCTGTATCTAACCCAACGTAAATTTTGTTCGTATACACAACACTGACGAGATTAATGGTGACAGATGGTGTAAACCTCGGATGCAATTCACTTTGGCTACTGTGATATCCAATAAAAATTAATAATTCGCCACTGTTTCAATTCACAATATTAACATCAGGAATGGCGAATGTTTTCGAAAATACATTCATTTTGTTGGTCATATTAATAGCGTTTACTCATGAACATTTTGTTTAACTTAACAATCCTTTTCAATAACATTATTAAGTAAACAAAAACAGAGAATCATATCAATTTCAAGTAATCAATGATGACTAATATTCAAATATGTTCTATTCCTGCTTCATTTCGATTAAGGATTTGAATATCAATGGTTACTGATCAGTTAAGTTTGTTTTCTGGAACAATATGATCAGTTTTGGTTTCGACTTAATTGAAATGTATATATAGCTTCCTACACCTTTTTTCAATAAAATTGTTGATAATAAACTGACATTTCATGTTTTGACATTTACAAACTTTACTTAATAAAATAAAAAGTGCATTATTCATTATATTTGCGACCTCTTGCAGAATCGTTCAATGTTGCATACAGATGTTTACACCGTTCCTGAAACTCCATGAATTTCTCTACTGAATTCTGCTAGAAAAATAATTCCGGATAAAATACCTAAACCCGTTTAAAAACGACGACGATAGAAATTCCCGCACGGAGGAAAATTCTTTCAAGAAGTATCGACGGTAATGGAGCTGAGGTCAATCGGTACATCCCCTTTACGTGCGAGCACGGTCATTATACAAGTAGTTTCTTTCGAGACCGCACCTTTAGATACTATTTACCAAGCACTTCAATATTTAGGAATAACTTAGTTTTAGAAATAATATTAGTTACTCTGTTATTTTAGACTTTTTTATTTTGAAAGGTTTTCCCCCTAGACTAGAAAGCAAAAGTCATAAATATCAACGAAACGAATGCATTTCCACACGTGAAAGGTGACGTGAAAATTTCGGGTTGAGTAGTCGTGCGTTTTGCAAAGATTTGAATAGAGAATTATTCACGTTTCCCACATGAATTTTTTCGCATGCACTCTCTTGTGCTGTAGTCAGGTTTAATGATTATGTACCTTAATTTGAAAAATGTGTGAATCATGTTTTTTGTGCTACAAAGAGGAATACGAATTCAGAAATATTAAGTAATACAACTAGAAACGTTGGAAATTGGACCTGAGAAATAATGACGGGAAAAATTAAAAAAGCATTGTTTTTATATTAAAAAATTAGGTTTTTTCAAGCTTTTGGATATTTTTGTATTGATTTTATTCTTTGTTTTGAATTCCTACTAACATAATATTGTAGAGATTTATATAACTTCTAGAAACCTACTGTCAATGTGTTACGTATATACTAGTATCTATGCTTCTATTATTAACACTTCTTTCGATTTAATACAATTCCACGAATTATTTGCTCAGATAACAAAATATTCGTTCACGTATGTGGTATATACCTGACATATCTGCAACTGTATCTATCAAGATATTTGACTGAGCCAAATTTGATATATTTAAGGTATTCTCACTCTAAAAAGATTATTGTGAAAGTATAGATAAGCGTTTCTCTGTTTGATCTCGATTCGATAGAAGTGACTTAACTATCCACTTACATTGGAACTGGTAATCCGTGGAAATCTTAGAGTAGATTTATAGTGCACTGTGAATTACTTCCATAGCGATTATCTAAATTGAAATGGAGTATCCCCTTACGTGTTAAAATGATCGATAGCAAAGACGAGTGTCAGTCCAAAATTAAAATATATCGCCGATTCATGAAATTTATATTTTCAACTTAACATTTATTACAAGTGGCCATCTGCACGAAGTGATCAATATCTGATGTCACTAAACGCTTCAGAAATAATTTTGCCTTACACGTTTTCTGTAATTTTATTGTATAAGGAATGTCTCCTTGGCGGACTCGTTTTATAACTTTTTAATCCATTAACGCCGAAATGTACTGCAATTGGACGTCTACTTTATCTCATATTTTACTTTGAAATTATTTTCAAAAAAATATGTAACAAAATTTGAATTCTTTAGAGTACTACTTTTTTTACTATCGACTTTTTAATCTGATTTCCTGATTTAATTGAACTGCAATACCCTTAAATAAGGCGCGCGGTAGATCCTTTTGAAAGTTAGACGAGTAGGCGTTTGCAATTAAACGGGGATAAAAGTGAAGTATAATAAGTTTTATTTAGGTCTTCAGGTCAATAATCCTAAATTCAAATTTAGATTCTAAAAATTCAAAATAGAGGTTCCAATAGTAGTATTTATTATTGCCATGGGTAATTTACCCTTCCGGCAAGTTTTACAATATTTTTACAACATCATTTACAATTTAGATAAATAGATTTTATGCTATAATCGCATGCTTCTCCCGGAATTAACATATTTGACAATATTTGTTTCATTATCGATTTCAGTTCTATTTAAGACTATAAAGTATGTTTACAAAGAAGAGCACTAAAAATAATTTCGAAAGCGCCTAGGAGAAGATTTGTTAAGGTGGGAAAATGCCTAAAGAATCTTTTTCCATAGAATATTTATGTAGAGAAGCCTTGAAGGAGTCATCTGATCCGGTCTCTTTGATGCTAACGGAAATTGAATCCCAATGAGATATAGCGTTCACTCGGAAAGAATTACTGTATTTCTCACTACGGTAGAGAGGGACAACCATTTTCGGGCTGCATCTAATTCTCGATAATCGCCTAATTCCATTCTCAACTAATGGGAATAGTTGATATAAGTATGAGGGTATTTGGTACGAGAAGACATCGTAGAGTATCATAAGTAAAAGTAATTTCTGTCTGAGGACAGTCAGAAAATCGGCCTTAAACCGATATAGCAAAATATGTTCATCCCTTTTTGCATTATAAATATATCGGAGGCATAAGTTCTACAGGCACATTAATTTTCTTTTCAGATAACCTGTTGCATCGATGTACACCAGACATCCATAATCCACTATAGGAAGAATTAAAGCAGCTATCAGTAATAATGTGACTGACGAGGGTGAGACCGAGCCTTTAAGTGTGAACTTTTACGAAATTCCATACGCTCAATGTGAAATTAAAGCTATATTCTTACTCCACGTAACATCAGAAGAAAGAGCAATACCTAGATTTTTCACCGTGGATACCAACTATGATTGCTTTCATTTTATTTTAGTTAATACGTTGCTCGTATTCAATAACAGATTTTCAGGTCATCAGCGAATAACGTATCGGAGTGACCACAATGTGTTATAACTCGAGTTAAATTATGAAATTTAAACAAAATTTTTGTTCAGGGAAAAACCGTGTGGCACCGTAGATATGGTGAATAAAAGTTTCATAGCTTTCCCATTAAAGTTTAAAATTGCTTGAGAGCATCCGCTTAGATGAAACGTTAGTAATTGTATGGCGTTATCAGGAAAACTATTTCATTCTAGAAGTCGTCAGGAACATAGCCTTCCGGCCTACGATATGTAACTGCCAAGAGCAAGCGTTTGTGAAAGTTTCTATATTGCACACCTAAGATAAAGTATTCAGGATCATTGACGTCTAAAATTTTTGAAGCTGATAAAACCTTATAACAAAGTCAATCGAGCAATACCACCTAATTTTGGCTTGCAATACCAGCTCTCTATTCGATCAAAGTCCACGATCATTTCGTACGAAATTGTGATTCAGGATGGTTTATATCATCACCTATCTCAGGGCTAAGCCAAGTCTCAGATACGGAAGTCTTCGGAGAGATTCCTCACTAAGGAGAATTACGATGTTAGATAGATGTCCTCGGATAGAGTTTCCATTCACGAACCCGACATCCAGGGATTTGGTACCGAAAGTTTTGTTTAAACTTTGTCATTGGCATGAGCGTTTACTGAGATTGACATTGTTCATAACCACTGTGGGTCTAGCATTTTTGATTACGCACATAGTCCCTTCCAGATGTTGCCCACACCCCTTCGTCCCCTTTTTGACTTGCTAACTCTTGAAAAAAAAAACGCTTTTGATCCCTTACTCATTAATTCTAGATGAAAATTAAGCATACAGTGGGCTTGATAATACCGCAAAATTGTCGAAAGCGGAAAAAGAGAAATATTCATTGTAGATCAATATGACCCACAGATAAATATTATATGGTTATTATTTAGTCATTGTTTATTTCTCAACCGTTTCAAGTAAATAATATATATGATGGCATTTCTTGGAATTTATAGGTCAAATGAACATATTAATTTCAGTAAAAAGGTAAATAAATAAATGAATGAATAGACGTCACTGGGATCTCAGTGCGCATCGTTCGTTTTACTTTATTATCTTCTTACATGTAAAATTTTAAATTTGATATCCATTGGGTTTTTATATTAAAAGGAAAAAGAAGAATATTTTCACATTCTGCATATTACTTTCTAAAATTGAGAACGTTTTTATTTTCTCTTAAAGGCTTCATCCCAGCCTATAATTTTGTTTTCAAAATTAATATTAACTATCGCATTCTGGGTAAGGATGTCATTAGCCCTGCTGAAGAGCACAAAATGACATCATGTTGTGAAACGCATTTTTCTCAATATTTCCAGTTTTAAGCGCTAGAGGGATATTTTGTAGTAGATATAATTGTATATAAAAAAATATATCGATTTGATCTTATTAAAATATATAATCTTATTAAAATAGTAGCGCCTTACTACATTTTGTATCACAAAGTTTTTGTTATATTGATGTCACGCTCTCAGAAGTTTCTTGTTATATGACAGTTTATATGATCAAGAAACCAGACGTCAAATTGTTTTTTGATTTGTGGATATAAAGTAGTACGTCATACATAAAATAATCTTGATAGGAGGATAGTAATCGGCGCGCTTTCACATGACATTTGCTTGAGGATGCTGATGGAAATTAGAAGGAGAGTGTAATCTAAAAATTAGAGATAAAATCATTCTATGAATAATATGAAGAAAAACGGAAAGTGGTGGCACCGTTTACTTTATACGTGACTTTAGTTAGCTCTTTTATAATTTACAAATTACTCAATACCGACCAGGAATTGACACGTGGAACTCTTGTTACAAATTTACATCCAGGATTTTTATGCATTCTCGATTAGATACTATTTTTAATAATGCATTTTTCTAGATGTATTACATTTTTAAAATACTGAACATTTTTACAAAAGTTACAGTACAATTTTCATCTTATGAAATGACTCTTCTGCTTTTTTACGTTTAGTTTAGAAAATGCAAACCCCGAATGCTTCTTACGAGTTATGAATGGTTTATCATAAATATGTTCTAAAACTAAAATATCAAAAACAAAATTATTTCGAGTTCATACACTGTGCTGTGGACTGAAATATACGAATTCGATTATAAGTTATACGAAAATGATACCTCATCCTCTATATTGTTCTTGGGTTAGATTAAAGTCCCGAACTTATCAGAACTTTTTGTGGCACCCTCATAATATCAGCAATCAAACAAAACTCAACGTTTTTTGTAAAGAATAATTTTCATTTCATGGATTACATGAGAATTAAAAGCTGTATTTTTGGCCATTTTAGTAATAGTAGCAATATTAGAATAATAAAACTAATTTAAAATAATGTCATATTTTAGACGAATTGTATTGATATGATAATTAATAACATTCCACATTGTAATCATTTTTAACTGACAATAAACTTCATTAAGACACTTTAATAATAATTTTTTTATAACTGTCATAGTTTTTAAATTTTATTTTCGAAAATTGCATTTAAAATTTGTATTCAATATTGAAAGTTACTAATAAAAGAATTTCTCTTTTTTAGATTACTACTGATTATATTGTAATCCCTTCTATAAATAGATTCAGTGATTGAACTGCAAAAATACTTGTTAATTTCAAAAAACGCAAGAAGGTTTACTCTACGATTAAATATAATAATTCAAGTTTATGGTTTTAACTTTATGACAAGTATGTGCTGTAATAAAGCTAGAATTTAATATAGAGGTGTGTATTTTATCGTCATCTGACGGAAGACTTCGGTTTCTCAGGTTATCTCTGTAGGACGCATATCACCTATACCTTCAGGCAATATTCTTGAAAGAGAACAAAGACAGTTTGCAGAATATTTTAATATTTAGGCGACACTGACACACACACAATTGAAACGAAATCCTCGTCAAGCAGGTGCAGATTTAAATGACGGTTGAGCATTCAACAGAATAAAAAATCCATCAAACAGAATTTTAAAAAATTGAACCTTCTAAGTAGTATTACATATTCCAAGTATAACCATTTTCTTTGGCTGCGAACCGTTCGCATCCAAAACGGTCGGAATTTCGATCCATCGTCTACTTTCAATGAATCCTCTTAGATAATACATTCGCAGTGCTACCGCAGCGAATTTTGGTATAGAAATGTTCGCTAAAATTGAATTACTAAAGTTACGAATTGTTAACAACCCCGATGAATTGAATTATAAGCAATATTTCATTAAATTTAACGCTCACCATAACTCTCCTTTTCGTATTTCCGGTTAGTGAATAAATCGATATTGTTTGTTATCGATAATAAGTACGATATACAAAATAATAATCTCATTAAGCAACATAACATATAAAAATGCTGTGTTCAAAATAAGTACATGAACAATTACGTAATTGAAAAAATTAAAGGTATTGAAGCATGAAAGAATTTTGTCGACCAGAGCTAATTGTTTATCACATTACTCAGGAATTTAAAAATACAGCGCAAGAAAAAGATTTGATAAATCAAACTTAATATCAATTTCATATTTTCAACAAGTTTGAGATTAATTCCTTTTCTTCTTCTCTGTTTGTTTTCGTAAGTGAAAAAAATTCTTAAAGGTCTTTCTTGCATAATACAGAGCAACTAGGTCATATAATAAAAAATAACAAAAGTTATTAACGTTTCGGCCAAAAATTGCGGCCCTCATCAGATGTATTTTATTCTGCACAAAAAAATAAAGAAAAACTTTTTACAAAATGTTTTACAAAAAAATTTTTTTGAAAGATGAAAAAATGTTACATTTTCTTTAGTGAGAGGATGAAAAAAATGAGATATAATTACAAAGATATAATTTTAACCCTATAAACTTTTCAGAATAAAAAGTATGTAGCAGTGAAGGGAAATCAAACAAAATCAGAAAAAAGACAGTAACATCTTACCTGGATAAAACTTAAAATTTGTCATCTTTGATGTTTAAAAAATCTAAAATTTGAACACTGAAACTAAAAAATATAAAAAGTGAATACCTAAGGTATTCAGTAAGAGTTACAAATTAAATTAAACTTTATATAAAAATAAAATGAAATACCCGTGTTCAACGAGAATCTAACGGAGACTGAAAAGTTTGTAGAGTGAACGTTTTGAAAAGAAAAGATTTGAGTATAAAGCAGTTAACCTTCTATATTATTGTTTATGTTTGTAAGTTTAAAAGCGGAAAGTAAATCTCGGGCAAATTCGATTTTTCAAACCGAATATTTACAGCATTAGAATTATTTTTAATAAAAAAGTTTTCCATATGTTTCCTTTTATGTTTATTCCTCTCTATCGAAATAATTTTAATATTTTCAAAATCAAAAGAATGTCCAGTATTAATTCGATGCATCGTTAAACCAGTATATTTATCAACGTTATCATATATATTTTTCTTATGTTCGTTAATTCTATTTTTAAGAAGTCTACCTGTTTCACCTATGTAAACACCATTACAATCTTTACATTTAATTTCGTAAATTAGATCTTTCATATGTAATTTATCTAGTTTATCTTTGAAAGGTTTAATTCCTCCAATGTTGGTATTTATCGGTTTATAAACAACTCGAATATTTTGATCTATAAAGTTATGTTTAATTTGTTCAGAAATCCCTTTAATATAAGGGATGCTAATGGTTGTATTGTATTTTCTATTATCAGGTTTAAAACTAATAGTGTTATAAAACTTATAGACTCTTCTTTTAAAACATTCATTAATAAAAAAGTCCGGGTATCCGTTATTTTTTAAAATTCTTCTAACTAAATTTAAATTCTTCTCTCTAAATTTAACATTTGAAAGTTTAATAGCTCTATCAATAAGTCCAAAAGCTGTACCAAGTTTATAATTAAGTGGATGATTTGAATTAAAATGTAAATATCTTCCTGAAAAAGTAGTTTTTTGGTACCAATCAGTTATTAAAGTGTTATTTTCATTGATGACAAGAACGTCCAAAAAATTAAGTCTATTGTTTGTTTCTTTTTCTAAAGTAAAACAGATTCTATTATCTAATCCTTTAATTTTAGTCAAGCTATTAAAAATTGGCAAAATATGTTCTAAAAATTCGTTGGGAACTGCAGTAAAAATGTCATCTACATACCTGAAGTAAAACGGTAACTTAAATGGTAATTTATTAATTAAAATATTTTCCAAAAAATCCATCATTAAATCAGCTATTATAGGAGAAAGTGGAGAACCCATAGGAACGCCAAATCTCTGTTTATAAATAACATTTTGAAAGCGAAAATAAAGTGAATTAAAAACTATCTCAAGTCCTTCAAAAAACTCTTTCTGAGGTAAACTTGTATGAGTCTTAATTTCTTCCCATCGTTTTTTAAGAACCATTTTTACAATTGGTGTGGAGATGTTGGTAAAAAGAGAAACAACATCTAAAGAAATCAGTGTATGGTTGGGAGGAAGTTTAAATTTATTAATTTTCTGATGGAAATCCCAGCTATCTTTGACTCTTTTAGATATTGTAGGTAAAAGTGAATTTAAAATAGATGTATAAAAAACCGATAGTTTATAAGTAGGAGAATTAATAGTTGAAATGATAATACGCAAAGGGTTGTTAGGTTTATGAATTTTTGGTAAACCATAGGCTCTAGAAATAGTCGAATTATAAATTTTAAGTTTTTTAGTTGTTTCATCATTAATACTTTTTTTATTATTAATCACTCTAACAAAGTCATTAACCTTTTTTTCGGTTGTAGCGGTATATTCAAAATGACTAATTTCGTAAGTGTTAGAGATTAATCTGCCAAAATGAAGTAATACAAACTCAGCTTCACAGAACAACTCAACATATATATGTAATCATTTTATTTTATTTTATTCAGAAAAGTTTTCATTAGTTAGCATGATATACATATGCATGTATTACATTTGCATATTTATATATACTTCTCTACTGGCGTAAAAGGAAGTCTGGAGTAGTTCACTTTACTAACTAAACAGAAGCCCACGTCATTTAGGTACATGGATTAACCAACTAAAAGACCATACAGGTTACTATACCGAGATTAGTTGATACCTTCGAAACTTACGTTTATATAAATATTGTATACAATCGTACAGAATGTGATTGCAAATCACCAAAAGAATTTCACGCGAAACTATTTTACAGGATAATAATAATAAGCTCGGACATACTGAAACCGTTATCTTAAAAAAACTGCACAAAACCGTGTCTTTTTTTAGTTTTTTGATAACTGTTCTTCCTTAGATCAACTCTTAGAAATACTGTGTAAGTAACTGGTGTCATAAATAATAAATAAATGCTAGCATCTGAGCTCAAAGAGTAAAATGAGCATCTTGCACTACACGAATGATCCACCACATCATACACCAGGAAATTCCGGATCCTCAGTATCTATTTCAAAGTAGAGAGAGGTTTCACCCTAATGCAACTAAGAATGTTTCTCACTAATAAGTCCTTATTAATAGGACATTCCTAGAACACATTTAATGAACAATTCCGTGACAATGAAGAAGGCACCCTTGAGCAGTGGCAATATGACATGGCTTAACAGATTGTGAGACACAAACGGGATGTCACAAGCTTACTCCAAAGAGACTTTTCTTCGAAGAAAATGGTTCTTTATTTTAAAAGATATTTTTTTAAGGATACATGAAAAGAGGGATGAAAATTATAAAAGGAAGACACACTCCTTTAAGTCAGCAGTCATTTTTATGACATTACCGATAGTTTTGCACAAATCTATACATTTTTACACTGGCCAGTAATTGGTACGTGGCCAGGAATAGGTCCAATGGTGTTTTGATCAATTTTTTTTTGTAGCAACAGATAAGCAACAAATTTGTATGTGTTTAGTTTCTTTTTTTATCCGTCTATACTTGCTTTTTAACTATGAGTTGTGTAGCTTTCTCTTAAGTCAGCCAACCCTATGTTTTTTTGAAATATAGGAGCAATAAAATCGTAGATTAATAAAGTGGATCTTTAAAACCCAGGAGAAAGTGACAAAATGCTGTAGGTTACATCCATTTTTTTAAATAAAAAATATATCAACAATTTTTTTTCTCGGTAATATCATAATTGATATGATATTTTGACTGATAAAGGTGCCTGCACAGCATCTTTTTGTATTTTTTAAAGCACCATTAGAGCTCTAAAAAGCCTCTTGGTCTTGAAGGCTCACTCTACGCGAGCCGAAAATACCTTATTACTGTACAGGTTAATAAAAGGTTTTACAAAATTCTAAACTGGAAGTGTAACAATGTGAATTAATCTTATATACTTACAGATTTCAGTTTGGCATGGAACATCGTCAAGCAGTACTAAGTAGAAAATGTGAGTATTTAAATTTCAATGCTGGTTTTATTAATATGTTACGTCGGTATTCATTATAGTAATATTAAAAATCTGAATTGAAAAAAAAAACGTACAGGAGATAGTCTAGACATTTACATTCAAATCCTCATAACGTATTATACACTAAAAAACAAAGGAGAAATTCTTGCACCTGACGTTGCATAAGATAATTATTAAAAAAAAATGATGTATAAAAATCTATCATTTTTGTAAATTAAAAATGATATTACGGGATCCGGTATTTATCGCGGAAAACTTTGTGTTCTTTATTCATTCGATTCATTTCGTAATTTTCACATTTATCATTTCATGCCTTCTATATATTCTCAAAAAGCTCAAGTTTGGATAGGTTTCATGAGATTTCCTCAAACTTCTGCGTGCTTTCAACTGTAATAAAAATGAAATTACGCGGGTCATTACTTTTACCGCCTGTCTGATATATTGTACAAGTTCATGAGATGGAAAACGTATAAGACCTTACGATTTCAATCGATTCATACATGTTCTCTATAGATAATGTTCGACATTTGTCAGTTGTTACCTAATTCTCATTTTATAATTTTTTGGAATTTTTATAATATTCTTAGTTTATTTACCCAAAAGACTAACAATATGTTTTGACTTGATGAAAAAAATCAATTGATGAAAAGACAAGTATCTGAATAACAGCGAATATATAGAAAACATTGTGTGTATTATATACGGCACTAATTAAGTGCTACGACATTATGTAACAATGACATGAGAATAGTTACTAAAGAACTGAATAATAGCAAAAGGTACTTTGAGAAAAAATATCAGTTAAGCGTAAGGGGTACGTTATTGCTGGGTACTCTTTTAAACAATTTAGTTGTCAAATGTATGCGAGAACTTTTTTTTTATTTAATAATTTTTAGTTCTGTCGTTATTATCTATATTTTATTCCTCCAGTCATCTGAATAGAAAGAGATTGAAAATATTGTACAGAATGTAACCCCTTAAAAGCCAACGTCGTGAAAACTGCAGTAAAAGCTCGCAAGAGTGGCACTTATAACTTGTAATATAAAACGTAAATAGGTCGAAATATAGTCGGTAAAATTTCTGACCGGGATGTATGTTTAAGACAATATTTAAAACCGTTTCACAAGATTTTTTTAAATTTCTGAAGCTAAAGTCAGATTAGCGCTGGAAAATGTTAGTGATCAGGTAAAGTTCTAGGTAATCTTTTTCTTGAAAAAATAAGCCAATCCAATCTTTTCAAAAAAATGTGTAACTTGCGATAAGAAGAAAGTTTGAGTCATTAACAAAAGTTGTTTAATAAGTTAATTTTGCAAGTCTCAATTATTTTTCAAAAACAATGAATACTTTCTACTTTAAAATTAAATGCTTGTAAACCCTTATTATAGTACTTTTCGTATTAAGGGCGTAAAATGTTATATTTTTCGTCCTAGCAGGTATAACATTCGATTTTGTCTCCGATTTCTGGGCTGTTCGGTCGGGAATTCCTATCTTGACCTACAAAGATGTTAAATTCCTTCTCAATGCGAGAAAAAAATTGTCAGTAAAAGATAAAAACTGGAAAAAAATTTGACAATAAAACAGAAAAAAGGGACGGTGACCTCAAAGTTTCGGAACCTACTGATCCATCTTCAGGGATATTTTTTACAATAGGCAATAGGTATTTATTTAAAAATGGACAAATAGGTATTTGCAAAAACTGACATTATTATAAAAATCGCCCATATATGTAGTAAAATTTCTATAAATTCTAATAATTTTTATCATATATTTTGGCAATTTTCATTTTTTTTCTTCATAGGATGATTTCAATCGCTTGAAAATAATGCTGGTTATTTATGTTCCCCAATGAAAATTGTTTCCCCTGTATTAGTTTTTAAGGTTTCTTTAGTCCATTTGTAACGTTTCTCTGCGAATTGCCCAAAAGAATGATAAAAGCACAGAGAGAAAGCCAAATTGCTAAGCGCACCATATGTCTATACAAGAAGTGCAATTTGTAGCAATGCTGCCAGATTAGCAAATTGTTGTGTGCAAGTTTCTTACACACCCACTTCTGTAATAGTTTCCCTTATCGCTAACGGACCATACTAGTGCTTATCGAAATGACATGGTGAAAAGCTCTACTTACTATACTAAATTTGCCCAGTGTAATATTGCTCAACATTTGAGGAATGTACACTTTACGTGCATTACGCTTTCAATCAAAAGGAAAATGTATATTTCTAAATTTTACTTATTTTTTTCTTAATGTTAGTAAGAAAAATGCTATTAGTTTTTAAGTATAAGAAGTTGTCGTATTTGCTTTTAATCAAATTTGGGAAAACATGAAATTTAATGAAAATTTTGTGTTATCTTTTTCCATCCGTCTATCCTGTTATGTATATATATCACCAGATCAAACATTGCAGGAATAACAGATCACATACCTGACACACACGGGTTATTGACAATAATCGATCGACCTGTTTTACGTAACCTAGATCAAAAGAGTTCTTTTTGTACTACACTGCAAATTTGTTGACGAAATTTAAACGATTGCAATCTTCCATGTTATCTAGACATTTCTTACTTAGCATGTAAAATCCCACTTGAACACGCACATGCATACGGTTTGACTTAATGCAAAATCACAGTTTTCTCCTACTGTAACACGAATAACTCAAGTGACAATTGTATCTCGCAACATTTCGTTAACGATAAATAATTATGTGATGTTTGGTTTCTTCGGCCGCAGATTAAAATATGTAATGTAATCATGTCGGTGTGTCGGTCTTTTTGAAAAAATAAAAAAACAATTTTCTTGAAAAACATGTATTTATTTTCTACAGTTCGGCCTCTTGTGGGCCATCTTGAAGACCTATTTTAAAAGAAACGTTAGTTGCTCAGTTAGAAGAAGACGCTTCTTTTGGAGATGTTTATCCAGTTGGACAGGTTCTTCTTTGTGGGCCATCCGATCGAATCGGTTGGCAATAGACAGGAAACTTATGATGTTGAATCTCGGTCTTGAAAATATATGATAAAGAGTCTTGAAGATGGTCCACAAGAGGCGGAAAGGTAGAAAGTAACGACATTTTTTTCAAGAAAAGTATTTTTTTTTATTTTTACAAAAAGACCGACATACCGACGTAATTGCATTAAATAAAATAATTATGACTTCTTCAAAATAAGTTCTGAATCTACTGCCATGAACCTCTGACTTAGTGATGAGGAAAATATTTGTTAGAAACATGATTTAAATTTGTACACATAAAGTATGATTTGAATTTATACCTAAAAATGTTATAAGATATGTGATAAAATAAATCAATTGCTATTCAAGTAAATTATGTTAGGGAAAGAAAAAATAAAAGCTTCCTGAATTGTGAATTGGATCCCATAATTTTTCTATTATACGACTTCTTTGTCCCCACGAAAAAGTAATCATCGTAATCCAAATGATATCGGCGAGTTTGATGCAATCTTTGGGAAGAAGTGCTTTATAAATTGACTCGTAAGACATTTCGTTTAAAAATGACGCGCCGAAAAACAATTCTATTTAAAACTTTTCTGGATTTCTGCCAGTGAAAAGTTCGTACATTCGTTTAAACTACCCTCGAATCCTTCGAAGAAAATAGCCGTGCAATTGCGTCTGTAATTTCACGCCTACTTATCAAACGCGCATTTCACAATTACGCCGGGTGCACATATAGCTAACACGCGAGATCACCCCCCAAGATTTCACCCTATCCACTGCATGCGCGCGTATTTCCATTCCATGTATGCGAGAGGCTATTGGATAATTACGTCATTTTTATAATACCGTGTAATTTCATTGTTGGATTACTTATCCAAATCGGACATTTGTAAAACTTAATTCTTACCTAGTATTTTGTGAAATCGTTGTTCAACATATTTTAAACGATCTCCGAAGTGACTTTGGCTTGGAATCAAATGTGCACACTTAGTAATATCTATACAATTGTATTATTTGAAGCAAACTCATATAATTAATTAAATCTCTGACATTTTTAGGTTAAACAAACGATTGTAGGTAATAACCCACACAAGGAAAAGTTGAGTAAAAGTCGATTATCTGTCGACTTTCTGTCGACGAATATGTTGGTGAAAGTTGACCTTTATTCGACCACATTTCATTTCATAGTAAATATCCAAATAGGACTACCAGCATGATAATGTCCCAAATACGGAAAGGTAACCCGAGTAGAAATTTCGATGCGGCCCTGATCAGGCTCTGTTTAGGCCCTTATAAGGCTATACTATCAGGGCCTGATCAAGAAAGAACGTAACAATTTTTTTGGGTTAATGTTCGTTTCAACAATAATAAAATAAAATTAAAAATAATACAACTGCATGGGTCACTTTTATATACACATTATATTTAATGATATACCCAAGCAGCCAACAAGGTCGAAATTAGTTAAATTCGACTTCAGAATAGTCCGAATGCCTAAACGGCCGCGACTTATTTTACTTTCAATCGTCTTTATTTGGAAGTAAGTGGGAACAAAACCGAAGTTTTAAGTAAAAATTAAGTAACGGAAGGTATTTTGACCTGTAAGTCACAGGCCAATGTGGTCAAATAGACCAATAGTAAGTCGAATATTGGTAATATATTGGTAATTTCGACCTAATTACGACCCATTTTTTGATACGTGTCAGTACACATTCGATGCAAAATGGATGGAAGCTATTTTAAAATTGTCGCTATAATTAAAAAACGCCTTACAGTGTTGGAGTATTGCTGTGTACTCCATTTACGGGTGACGAAGAATATTTTAGAATGGCCAAAACCTAATTGTTTAACTTTACGTAATGATGCTTCAAGTGTCCCTCAAAACGATTCAGAGACATAAAAATGCAAAGTAAAAAAGACTTCATAGAGCTGAACACGTTTGCTGAAGTGTGTTTAAGGTATGAGTAGTCCGATTTACTATGAGGTCTAGTTTATTGGTCTTTTTGACCAAACATTCCACATATTTACTTTAACTTTATGGGTAATTTTTGTGATTATTTCGACTTTGAAGTAATAAGAGAAAACGTCATCATAATCGCAGAAGTAAAATATAGCATCATTTTAAGTTTTTGATAATTCTGACTTTTAAGTAAAAACTAGGCAAATTCACAAGGTCAAATTTACCAAAAAACACAACCTATTTCCGCTTTCAGAGTCCGTTAGTTTATCAAGTCAGAACAACGGTCGAAATTTAACAAGAATTGACTTAAAATACCTCAAGTACAACAAAAAAGACTTTAAATACATTTTTATTTATAAGGCATATTTTAAGGTCGAAATTTGGTTATTTTTAACCGAAATAAGACATTCTGACCTAACACTGGTCAAAATTTCTTCGTTTGCTGCTTGGGTAATTATATATTATTATTAATCTAAACGTATATTACAGTTGATACAGTATCGTTCGAATGATTATAGTAATTTTTATTTCTAAATTTAATTTTTAAACATTTAAGTTTTGTACTATTTATATTTTAACCCTTTCAGTCAGAGCAGGACACCGGTGTCGTACCTACATGATATCAACTTCTCATCGTTTATGAGTGGTTCCTCAACGATTTTGTTGCCGTTTTCTGTCTCTTCCCTTCCTAAGACTTCAATAAGTTTTATTAAAAAATAATAATATTGCATAATTATGTAAAATAATTATTCTTAATAAGAAATTATTTTCAAACCCGCATAATTTTTAAAAGAAATTCATGCCAGGATGAACTAATAGCTATTATTATTTGGGGTTTGGAATATAGGGATTTTCAGATTTACAAAATTCAAAATGGCGGATACAATGTGGCCCACCAAAATTCTGAGAAACGGTAATTTAGTATTATATTGGATCCGCCATTTGGAATTTTGTAAATCTAATACCGTTTTCTTAATCAGCGGCACCATAAACTTCTGTATACCAAAATTAAGAATAAAACCATCACTGGAAAATTTGCAAATTGCTGCCTGATCGGTCCTAGTCAGTCAATGTCAAGACACACTTTATCAGGCACGCCAGACTGCAGCCTGGTCAGGGCCTGATCCGGAAGTGGTAAGACACACTATATCAGGCGCGCCTTATTGCTGCTTGTTCAGGCCCTGATTTCAGACAGCCTGGACAGATTTAAGCTCAGGAACGTAAACATTTGAGAGGGAGTTACCCTCCTATGTGATTATTACACTCCGCAGATTATAAATGCGGGGTTAGTTTTTAAACATTCAAAATGGCGGATCAAATATGGCAGACGAAAATGTTTACAATGTTTTGATTTTCATGAAACTTTGTGTCTTGGGGTTTTTGGTATAGCTGATTGCGAAGCGCCCATTGACCATTTACCAGCAAATTGAAAATGACTGATACAATATGGTAATATATTCGACACACCATTTTGAATTTTTAAAATCTCACGTCAGAGTAATCAATTATCCTGGAAATTTTCAAGTAACGAATTTCAATTCTTTTACAAGTAAAGAAAAATACAAAAAATCGTTACCAAGATACTGGCTTTTCCGTTATACACCGCCAAAAATGTATGTTTAGAGTTTGTATAATAGCTACATAGTAGAGCTAACAGAATGGAGAATTTGGTTTTAAATATTTTACGTTAATAGTTAATATAAGCATTTTAAATATTACTGTTGGGATCATTACATGAGGTGTAGTATGTTTACGTGCTTACAGTTTCGCCAAAACAAAGATAAACAAGTACACGCGCAGTCATCCGATTTTCTGCGAATTTGTTTATGCATTGTCCACATGCGCATTTCAAGCAATAGAATTTAATGTAAGATTTATCAACAGTTAACGAACGCTCATTGAATGTTAAAATATACGAGTTAATATACAATAACATTGCAAGAAAGTGCTGGTATTTTCATCTAGTTACCTGACGTTTTTTAATTTACAGTTACTGTTATAACTTTACAGCTAATGTAAAAGCCTTGAAATTAGCTTACATTAGCTATTAGTAGTTTAATTAGTAGAAATAATTTCTCTTGATGTCGTGTGAACCCAATACTGCTATAAAATGGGCTCAATGTTACTCATTTCCGGCAGAGTAAAAAGAACGTCAAAAATGTTTATGTTGAGCAGTTTTATCCCTTTTATGCATTAATCTATGTTTTTTTTGATATTTTTCAGCGTCTGAGTGGGACCTTGCTACCAGAACCAGAGAGGGAAACAAAATATACACAGGCCTGAAGTCAACAAATCATATAATGTGATTAAGCGATCATGAAATATACTATTACTACTACTACTACTACTATAAAAAATGTTTCTTAATCAAATAGCTTGATAAAAATCCATGAATGATAAACGTGTACTTATATGTCATTCTTGACTTTTTCAAATGACAAAAACTTGTAATACATAAAGTTAGAAAATATCCACAAAATTATTATTGAGGGTATGAAAGTTTAGGGAGATTGTTGAATAAATCATTATTTCTATTATTTCCAAACATTATACAGTTTACTACCGGCATCTGCATATATCAAGTTCGGATTGCACCATAGTGCGTGGGATCATATCCATATACGATTACCATATTCAGTTTCAGTATGTCAATGCATTCCTCCGTGTAATGTTCATAGGCGTGTAATGTGTATGAAGCGGTATCATTGAAACTTGTCCTTAACGAACCGAAATGCTGTTAAAATTCACTTGCCATGAATTGAATGCATGATTCGAACCGAAAATGAAGCATAAAAATATTGAAAATACGGAAAGTTATTCAAGTTGGTACTGCAAAATTTTGATATTCATCCTATTTGAAACATTCCTATGAATGTTATCCTGATTATGAACAAATTGTATAATAATATTAAACAAATAATATTAACGAGTTAAGAAATTCATCCAATAACATAACAATTATTTTCAAACTCTCTAATAAGGTGATCTTGCAAATTTCAAATAAATTGTATGAAATTCAACAATTATATTTCTTATCGCATTTACATTATTAAGAATTCGTCGGTAAATGATATAAGACGTCATTAGCTTCGAATCACGCGGGTTGAAGGGTGCGGAATAGGACCGCACTGTAACGCATGGTGGATATTCGATACCGTAAACGATACGTCATTACCGAGTGCTTTTGATTTGCACAATTACATGAATATTAAATGACGGACGAATTCATAATTTCAACTTAAACGAAGTTTAATTAATGATCAAAAGGGTTGATGAGCAAACTAATAACTTGTAATTTACACTATTAGTGAGTCATTGTAGATGCTTTAATTCTGAATTAGGTTGTCTAGGATAACAACAGAGCATCAAAATTCGATAGTAAATTAAGCAGTTCATACAAAAGGTCAAATTTATATAAAATTTTTCGAGATCAAAAATAAATAGACATTATTTCACATTTATTGGTAATCCCTAACATTTGAAAAAGGATTTCAATAAAACTACAATTTAAAGACTACCCTCATCCTTTTATCAAACAATAAACAGACGAGTAATGTATTCGGGTTTTCTGACCTCATTACAATGCGAAAGAAATATGCAAATCCCTAATTAAACGGGACAAAAGAGGCATACGTTCTCTGTATGCATTATAAACTTGTCGCGCATATCTGTAGAGAGATTGACTGACGGAAAGATAGGCGAATAAAATAAGAGGAAGAGAAAAACCAAAATGCCGTACTGAAGCTACAAATTAATATAGAAAGGTATAAAGAAAGACAGAGATAGAGACTTCCATAGAACACGAGAGAGACACAATGCAGGTTGCAAGAAGCGTTTCGAGGATTGCTCGTCGATTTTTCTTGGCAGGGAGGTGACTCATTATCGTGCATTGCGCCACGACAATAGAAGTCTTTTTGAAAAAAAAAACAAAATACTTCTTATATACGCTCAAGCGAACGAGTATTCCATCGGGAAAATTGAGATGGAAGAAGAGCTCTCATTAAGAAGAATCTCGAAAAGTTTCATATTTACAGTTCGTACCAAAAACAACCAACAAATATTGGGCTATAAGATTAACTGCTTACGCTGGTAAAAAAGGTTGGTGCGGTGAAAAAATATTTCCTAATTAGTCGGTACAATTGATCTTGGTCAGAGTTACGGACTTTTAGACTGGCTGGTGCTTGAAAGTGAAAAGACCCTTTGTACCGTCTGCCACAGTTCTATACGATTGCTTCGAAATAATAGATGAAAGCGCTCAAGTGGTAATTGTAAGGAGTAATTAATTTGATCCATGGTATCGATGGGTAATGTAATTTTCTACGGAGTGCAATTGTTTTGGTGAAACCGTTTAAACGTTGGATTACGCAATTACTCATGAACCCGGTGATATAATTTGATAAACAAACGTAGCATAAGTAATCGAGTATAATACCTGGTAATTACATGCTTTTGAGCTTATTGCCGCGAATAAATATAAATTCATAATTTATCGTTTGCTACTGTTGGCTTGTAACTTACAATCAATAACTGAATAACTTTGGTTATGTATTTCAGGATTAATAAATCTCTGTAAACTGGATTTGTCTTCGGATTTTATTGGTTTATTTAATTTATTTTGTCATGAACACAATTGACCGATACTTAAAGACAATGTTATGTTTTCAAGGGATGTTAAACTAAGAAAACATGAAGATTCATAAGACAAATAAGTATGTATATAGGTTTTTGTTTGTGAATAGTATAAAATAGTGCATTCCTGATTAATTTACTTTTTTGATATTACGAACGCGGCAGAATGTTTCTTTTGTTCACTAAATATCGATAAATTTTGTTATTAACTTGATTATTTCCATTGCCTTTGTTGATATTCCAACCATTAGTGTGCCTGGCTGGAACAGTTTGCTGATCTGAAACCTTAAGATCTCTCTCTATCGCTATCGGTTGCCTTAGAAGATAAATGGAGTACGCTACACATACAGTAGTACAATTGAGAACAATTCATGGTCGATAGGAATGTTCCCATAAGAGAATATTAATGTGGAACTATTTGGAAGCTATATTAAAAATATTATTAAATTTCGTAATAATTTTGAAAGGTGACAATAGTGGAATTATTTCAGACGTCAGTTCCCGATGGCAGAAGGTAATAAAATATATTATCACGGTTAAAAACGCTTGGAGTATGCTGAAATTAAAGATGTTAAGCGCTCGATGCTCTTTAATTTTGACCTGGGGCATTTTAATGTAAACAAAAATGGTAAATGTTCTTATATCCCTTCAATGAAATAAAAATTCTGAAAAAATGACTTATCTTCTGATTCACGAATCGGACTAGACTTATATAATTGATATTTCATGCCTACATGTGAATTTGGAGTAAAAAATTGCCAGCACGTCGAAATTTCGAGAAAAACGAAAAAAACAAATTTTGTTGGTCCAAATTTTTACCACGTTTTGAAAATGAAACTGACGTCCTATAAGTTTCTAATGAGGTTTGAATCGATGATTAAACCTTGAATTGAAAGAACTAAAAATGGAAAGCCACTAAAAAGAAAAACTAGGTCTTATTTTTAGTTTTTTAATCAGTTTTTCTCAAAATCTCAACATAATGTTTTTTTGAGACCACATTCGTCTTCTGGTTTGAACAATCGTTGAGATCAGTCTAAACCGATGCTTGATTCAAAAAGTAGGTTATTTTTTGTCGACCGGTGTATATTGAGTTGCTTGTTCTCCATAAAATAGTCCAACTAGATTCTTATTATCTTTACTTGCTTCAATAATTTTTTTTTCTTATTGGCATTACTTGTTCAGTTCAACAAAATACAATTAACAATTAAGAATTAGTCATATATATCATTTTCTTGGTTTCATTTTGAACTTTATTCTTGTTCGAAAGTCAGTATTATGAAAAAAAGAAACAAAATGTTCTTTTCGCCACTTTAAACTTTGTGAGTTTGGAAAGATTAGCTTTAACGGCAAGTCTAATGGAGGCAGTGTATGTTCTTTGTCTCCGAAACATTGTACACAAGAGTATATTACATTATACTCTCCCTGACTGTAAACTCTGTTCAGTCACAAAGAAGGTCCTATTTGATACTTCTCTTTTTTATATCAAAATTAGTCAAAAACTAATAATGTATACATCAAATGACGTACCTCACGATTATCTTTAATTTTATTAGCTAAAATATATAAAATTGAAAATAACAATTTTTAAACTGTATTACTAAAGTCCAATAAATTAATTTGCAATTTATCATTAGTAGCTATTAGAATCGGTTTGATGGAAAATTAAATACAACTTCAATGAAATAAATTAAGACAGCTTAATATTAGGAATATAAATTCATTTACTACCTTTAAAGTAAAGATACTAAAGTATGCTGCAAACAATACTTCGCTCGTTTTTCCATTATTCTCATCCGTAAATTACTTCCCAGAGCAAAAAATCGATAATAGATCGATATAGACCTGTATTTTAAATTCAGTACTTTTAATTTCCGATTATATTTAGCAAGATTAACAAATAATACGTTTTGAACCTGTTTCTGATTCTATAGACATTTTCCATTGATGTTTATTATTTATTGCTTTGCACCAGCCTTCAATTCAATTGATAATATGTGAATTGTTTATACCATTACGATTATTGTTGAGATTGCAGAATAGTTCGAGAGAATATATAATTAGATACTTTGTAATTTAAGGTATATATCAATACGTGTTTTTAAAGTCTAAAAAGGTATTGAGTATCATCGTATTCAGTATATTTGTTATCCATTATTGACTGTAGTGCTATGAATGAGGATGCTTTGATCACGAAAGCTTTACATTTGAGAAGAAAATGATGCCAATATAGTGATAATCGGATAACGGCATTTTAAGCGTTCAATGGGGATATAATTTTATTTATGTACATTATTATAAGGATGGGATTCTCGGCAATTTATTCTCCAATATTTACGACATTGCACTTGCTATCCTTGTTATATATTCATTTTTGTATAACTTATTATCATAATAAATCTAAATTCGCCTAAATCGACAAATAATAAAGTTTATCATATGTTAACTCGTTTATCATTTTAAATAATCTTATAAATAAATCCTCTTATTGTTAGTCCAGATTGAAAGCAGCAATTCAAATTAGTTAACAAATTTGATAATTTTTTAATATTCGTAAACATTCTAGCAGAAAGTTATTGATATTAGTTTGAAGTTCAGAAAAATATATTCAATAAACAATTTAAACAAAACTTACATCATATTTTTTTTATTGTCATACTTCGACAGCATTTGACTGGAGAAAATAATATACGTTTTTCAGTATTTGTATATCTACGGCTGCACTTTTGACAATGATCTTTGCGAAGAAAATGAACCCAATAAAGCTTGGCAGTAGTGTAGCATTTCCGGAAATAAATTTGATGGTGTTTGCAAAGTAAAAATGGGGATATAAAAGACTTTATGACAGGTAGACGAAACATAAGTGATCTGAACTGCAAGAAGTAAAGTTTAAATTAAATTGACTCTCCGCGATACTCGAGTGTCGCATTAAAGAGGAAAGCATCTTAAAATAATTTCGTTACTACATATTTTAAATATATTTCATGAAAGCATTTCTTGTAGATCAATATGGAAAAAATGTATGTAAATTATTTATTTTAAAACCTAACTTGTTAAATACCAATGTGTGCCATAAATTTAAGGGGAATTTACATCGCAAAGTTACATCGATTTTTAATAATATGCCTTAGTTACACGTGAAAACATAATTTGTCCCTGATGAAACCAAAGCTATCGTTATGTGACCTATTATTAATTAGTTCACATTTAACGTATAAAATATTAAAGAAAATTTATAACTTAACAACATTTTGACATAGATAAAAGTTGTAAAATTATTCTTCCAGCGAATTTCAGCCTCATTCAAACGTATTTTTGAAAGTGACAGCAATAAAATGGTCCAAAATCATTCTATCGCTCTGACAGTGACAGCTTTTGACCCTGCGACATAGTCATTATTTTTTTCTCTACTTAATTCGCAAATAGTTTAAAAACTAAGAAAGGTTCTGAAATGGGACATTTACCTCATCTTGCAATATGCAAGGAGAAATTTACGATGACATTTTATGATGACATCTGTGTTACTGTCTGATGTTCGTGCTTTTCATTTTATAGTTGCGTCATATTTTATATTTATGATGTTATCTTGACTTTTCCTTTCGTTTAAAAAAGTAATTTAGAAGTAGCCAACGAAATAAAAACGTCAAGAAAATTGAGAACTCGATGACATCACAGAGGAAATTATGCGGAATAAAATATAGCGGGTAAAGTTGTAAATTTTGGCAGACGTAACGCGAAACTTTGCATATACTTAAAATTCGACAAGGCCAAGAAGACAATTAAGGTTTTGTATATAGTTATAATGGATCCAGTCCCGCGACGTTTACGTAGTCACTACTGCGCAAACTCATTACAGATAAGTACCGCAAAAGTCGATTAAAACTGTCCGTACTCCAAACTGAAGAAATTTAAACAGCGAAATTGATTGCCGTGAAGTACTTGCTAAGATATCTATTTTTTAAATATTTTTCTTATTCACCGAGTAATAATCTTAAACTAACTTGTAAGAATTCTTTACACAGTGCAAGAACATCTATATTACTAACTACATAGTTTTTTTTACAAAATGTTTCGAAATTACCCTTTTCGTAATTCTGCCGGTTTATAATCAAAGTCCAAAAGTTCCAAAAATACTTTTGGAATGGAAAGGGAATACGTTCCATCCATAGTGCAGAAGAATCGCTGAATAATGAGAAATGTTCCTGGGATCTGAAAATTGTTTTTGAAACCAGAAATGTTTTAGCTAAACTTAAAAAAGATCAAAATGATGGTATGATTGTTGATGATGACACGAAAAGAAATTCATGGAAATTTTAAATATTGTAGATTAAAAATGAAAATATTAAAATGACCGTGCAGCAAAAAATGATAAATAATATTGTTGAGTTTCTAGAAACTAAATGAAAGTCATGTTCTCGATTAGCATATACAATGAATGTGAAATAAGCAGTTAGTTACCTGTATATTTAGTAAGTTTGAATCACGAAGTACTTAAAAGTTGTAATTAAGTAAATTGTTGTTTTCCAAATTAACCAAAACTTGAAAACACTGCTCTCAAAATTTAACTAAACATAATCAAATATTATCATCGATTCAACTCTCCATACGAAAATATAAAAAATATCAGAAAAGTTGAGAAACTATATAAAATTAATAAGTATTCACACAACTATATAACGAAAATTCATCATTCAAGCGCAGTACCATGAAACGGATAAAGCAAAACTTTCTTTTTATAAAATTCGCAGGGGATCTTTATTAATTTTTCTTTTGCTACGTTAATAGCAAATGGGGTCCTATTGTAATATATCTGGAAGGTCAAAAAGGGGCAGAATACTAAGCAAGAAAGTCGAGGAGTGAAGCAATGAAAGAACTTATCTCACGTACTTCAATACGTCGTATTAACATCTGAAAACTCTTAATCAAACATTTTTTTTGTAATTCGAAAATGATAACACTATAACACATTCGACGCTTATTTACGTTAGTTCAACGAAATTTATTTACGATGATTGAAGAAATGTTTACAAATTAGCACATTCGAAAAAAGGTCAAACAATGACCTGCAAATCGGAAACGATCAATTTCCAACTGATCTAAAAAGATGAAAATGTAGTTTCCAATTTTCATGAACGTCACGAATCAGTTTTTCAAATATTTACAGCGCACACAATGAGTATTGAAAGTTTGTCGGATCAATTCAATTTGAAATTACATTGCGAATCTACACTCTCGGTTACAGTGAATCGGTTTATTTGAACCGTAAATTATTTACCAAAATTCTATGATGGAGAAATCTAATAAATTGTCTTTATAAGTTCCAATTAGCTAAATTAGTCTTGGTCCGTCTTGCAATTAAAGTAATAATTTAATCATTGTGCGAAGCTACAAACAATTTGAAAACAAATCGACAAATTGGTAAATAATAAAAAAAAAGTTAATCATAGATTCACTGATATTTAAGCTATTCGCTAAATGTGATAAAGTTTGAATTTCCTTTAGTATAATGTACAAATGAAATATAACCATCCCGTTAATATAATAGCTATATGTATACAGGGAGGAAATCTACTTTCATCTAGAAGCTATTTTCCAAAATATCGAATATGAATATCCTGTAATATTAGAATTATGTTCCCGCCATAAATTTTACGCGGATATTTGATGTCTTATTTTATACCTTTTTGCTCTTAATCTTTCCAATCCATTTATTTTGTTAGCAGAGTACAGTTGTTATTGATTTAATTTACTATGAATTACAGTTTACCAATTTATTCTCAGTGTTGCAAGGCACTGCTTGTTTTATTAAAATATCGACTGTATTACTTAAAGTATATGTATTATTCAACCACAGTAGGTAATGACTGTAGAATAAATATAATTGTATGGAATAAATGTATAATTATTACAATTTAAATTATCGATTATGATTTATATATTTATAAATGTTCACTTCAATAGGTCACGAGATTTTAAAGAGATAAAAAGAAAAAAAAGTAGAAAGAAGAGGGACGACATTTTCACAAAAGTATTTTTCTTGTAAATTCGAACAACAATGGAGTAACCAAATTTTATTTGTTTATTAATATTTAATTTTTTTCATTTTTTCGATTCCAACTATTAAAAAAAACTATTAAAGTTGTAGTTCTTGAAATTCTCTGTAAAAATGGTCTATTTGATGTGTTCAATGAGAAAATAACCATAAATGAAATATTTTTTTTAATACTAGATATACATTTGACGTGAAATTCGCATTTTGTTTTTTTTTGTATTCGAATTTGTACAAATTCTACAAAATGTTTAAAAAAGCATACTTCAGAATAACAAGGAATTAAAACAAAAAGCTTTGATTTTCAATGACATTGATGCAACGCCCGAAGACATATTCTATGTCTATTCATGGAAAATGCCGCAAAAATGGCTCCACTGTTCAACATTCTGTTTGAACTACATTGGTAATTGCACAAATTATCTGACATCATTGTCGATGAAGAAAAAGACTATATGCTATTATTATTAAAAGATGCGCAAGAATGTCTTCTCGATGACGTTGATAATGATCATTTTCTGACGAATGAGAAGATTAAGATTTAAATAAGACGAATAAGAAATAAAATAGGCAGATATCATGTAAATGAATGTAAATTTAACAAAAGTTCATTGAAAAGTATACAATATTCGCTTTCTTTTATACTGTACAATATCCTCTCCTTCTCGATTAAACTTCTCACTAAAGCTCCCGTTTCATTCAACAGGCGCAGTCTCTTGGGTAGCTTTCAACAGAGTTACTTAGAAGGAAAATGTATTTATTTACATTAATTCATTTACATTTTACAGAAAATTAAGAAAGTATAAATTCTGTCCAAACAAATTTTGTTTCGTACTGGTACATCCTAACCAGAATAGACAGAAATATGGGTTCCTGCAGATATAGAAATCTGCAGAAATATAAAATGTAATATTTATTGACATTGTGCTTTTGGCCTGGTTGTACAAAAACAATAAAACTGAATTCTGCATTCATTGCAGATTATTTTTGTTTCTGATATTGTACACTAATGATACATTTAAAAAATGCGTAACAAATGAGGGCAAACCAAATAAAACTTCTGAACTGTTATTCGTAAGAACTCAAGATGAAATTTGTTCCTGTACTAGTGACTTTATGCGTGCACAAAGCAGTCGGAAGCATAATGAAACGGGAATGAAAGATACATTCTTTGAGAATAAAGAGTGCAATTCTGTTTTGATTCAGTGTGCATTAGGTGCCACTCGTGCCTATTTTTGTTTATTTTTCGCAGTACTTTACACATTGCATTAAGAATTTCGGTATATAGGAAATGTTTATGAGAATGTAATCTCCTGGTCTTATATTACTTCGACCCAGACTTGGTCGGACGAAGTATTAAATTTGGTCACCTTGGCAAAGAAAGTTACTCTATAGCTATTCTTCAAATGTCGACGTTTCAGACCCTAAAGAACTAAAAAATGCAATTACAAAAAATTGGTATCTGTGAGCTTAACATCTATTGGAAGAGTGCAATCCATAGTCGACTTTGAAGTTACATTGATAGAATTTTAAAATTTATGAAGTCCTAACCAAAATGGCAGCTTATTCGAAAGAATTGTTCTTAAGTTTTGATAATTTCAAATAAAACAGATTTTTTAAAGGTAATGGAAAAGGAAAATATTCTGTGCTTATTTTTCGGGATTGCTAAACACGAATCAGAATTCTTAAATTTCAAAATGACGGATTAAAGATGGCGACCAAAAATTTTAAAATTCGTGTAATGACTCTGAAGTCCGATGTCTGAAACTGGTCTACAAAGTATGGTGTATCGATAGTGTAAACGATGGAATTTTTTAGTCTGTCTTGTCTTTGTAGTTTGTCAATATACATCTTGAAAACTATATATGGAAATATGTTCCTTTTTGCATCTTAAATGATTAGCGTATTAAGGATAGTCGTAAAGTTAATAATACATATGGATTATTGTTTGTGTAATACGAATGAGAACTTCACATTAGTTTGTGTGTTTTGCGTTTGTAATGGTGAAACTGTAAAAGCGCATTTGATGTACTTCGCCCAATGTGCAACTGCTGCTATAATGAAGACCATTTATTATTTATTATTATTATTGTATGAAATAATTATCTTTCACGTAAGAAATAATGCAAACTATTGAAACTTACTTATGTTAACTAAACTTTATTGCTGTTTGTTTATCTTATGGTCTATTTTCTTAGAGTATGACACTTAATCGTTTTTTATCTTAAGAAACTCTAAGTATACATCTGTAAAAATTCAGGAATAAATTTGCCCAGATCTAAACGCTAGTTACTACAAGAAACGTTGAAAAGGAAATTCAGATTCATGATCCTCCGCATGATAGATTTCGGGTGACCAAAAGAATGGATTCGCCATTTTAAATTATTCAAATATATCGACGAATAAGGTACAAGCCGAATAATAAGAGCAAGTTATTGATTTTTCCCGCGTACATTATGTAGTCAAAGAAATGGGTTGGACGGAATACATAAAGTCAGGTTCCGATATTTCACGCCGATGAGTGCAAAAAAATACGTAAAATAAAAAAAAGCCAGCGGAGATAAAAGCGATTCGTCACGTTCCGTCGAACGGGTAAGGACATCAACCCACACAGCACATTACGGCAGGCGGAAATCGAGGACGAAAATAGGTATTCGATTCAGACTATTCTCTTCCGTTTTGATTTTTTTTTAGCTTTGGCAGTTGATGTCTGTCACCTGATGTTCAATTCAGTAATCGACTGACAAGAAAATCAACGAATTTTCAGCAAGAGTTTTTCACGGAACTCACTGAGATTTTTTTCATTTTTTTACTAGAGTAGGTGCCAAAACCAAGCGCTGCAACAATAGTATAGAAATGCGCTATTTTTGTCTCAACAGTTAAGCATAACATATATTTACCTGATGAATCTCTGCATTAATATTTCATTTTTATCAACAATACAATTAGAATAATTAATTTTTTTAGTTTTGTGCCTTACAAATTTGTTTCATTACACCTATATCTACATGGTGGATCTTTCTGGGCAGAATCCCGGTAGAAATGTACACACATTCTATATGAAAATCCCGTAGATCGCTAATGTACATTTAAAATGACACGATTCCAAGATTCGGCTACTTGGAAGTTCTTGGAATTTTTACTATTCAGACAAATAAAAACTACAACAAATCTAGTAATTTTTAATAAAAAAGTGGCAAATTCCTCCATGTCTCAAAATGGCCATCTGGCATGGTAAAATTTGCAAGACAAATTTTCTTCATGTACCCAAAATCAGTCCGACATCAGCAAAAGCATTCCCAATTTCCAGAGATTATTTTGTCCACTTCCATAAAAATCGGTTTGATGTGACGATGCACCTGACGAATTGAAATGCATTTAATTATTTTGTTTTCACAGCAATAAGAGACCACGTCATTAATTTTTCATGTTATAAGATCTTCTATATTCGGTCTGAGGCTGTGATCTGTTCTTTTACTATGTCTCCTGCATTAATATTTACATTGCGATATCTAATTTATTTATTTTTTATATTTTTGTTACTTACACGTGAAATGATATATACATTTATTTTATTTAAGGCCCAATATAAAGTGTAGAGGTATGCTGAATTCTTAATTTTTCATTCTTACCGATTTTGATCGAAAAAATTGTTGTAATTTATAACATAAACGAATGTTTTATTGTATTTTATTTACGGTCATGTATTTTTTTATCACTGTGTCTTTTTGTTGTATTCTTTTGTCAAAGTGTCTTTTCGTCGCTAGGCCCCCTTGTCACAGTGTCTTTATGTCGATGTGTCATTTTGTCGTAACCATTCAGTAATTCCTACCTGCCTTGTGGCCATCAAAATTCTCAGCAGATTCAACGGATATGCTCATATCTCTTGGTCGCATTTCTTGATCATAGTTCTTAAAGTGAAAATTGAACCACTTTAACGTAACAGCGAATTATCACTCTTTAAGAATGAATTTTCACTCCATGCTGAGTGAATTTTCACTCTTTAAGTGTATTAATCCAGTCCTTCACTAAAGTGGCTCAACTTTCACTCTGTAAAGATTGAATACTCACTCCAAGAAATTTAAAGAAATTGTATTGCAAATTTAGGACAAAATAAAGATCATTATAAATCAACAAAAAACGTTGAATAAGAATGTATATGAGCAACATGATGAAAATCGAAATAAATATAATAATAAGATAAGATTGCAGTAAACCACAATTGTCGAAACAGAATGAACACGAACCAAAAAGCAAAATGCAAAAACGGAAAGACGAAATACTAAATATATTTACTGTGCCAAAAAAGGAGACAAATAGAAGTCAAAGATATGATACAATAGAATTAACTACTTTTCGACATTTTAAAAAAGTTCCAATAAATTCCATTTAAAATTAAGTTTATGTTAATGAAAGTTTAAATATAATTAATTAACACGAAATTTGATATTTGAATCATCAATTTGGTTATACTTCCATTTATGTCCTGATAGAACTCGATTAATATACGTCCAATGCTTTAGATAAATTCCGATTAATTCTCTGTACGTTTATGCCAACGAAATTGCATACAAGAAACTCAAATCGCGACCCGGACGAAAGTGGATAGAATGTAAAACCTCATCATTTCTATCGAATCTCTTTAGCAGAGTGTTTTCGAATATTCCTGAATACCTTTTCGGCTCATTGCAAATATCAGATATCTGTTAATGAAACACGATAACATTCATGACTAAATACACATACGAAATGATTATTTAAAGAAATTCATTGATGTAATATGAATAAGACTGAAGCAATTCAAAATTACCATCTGCTACGGTTTGGAATGCATTGTTTATAAACAAAATAGAAATACTAAAAGATAATGAGAAATCATCGCATGCGTAGTGCTCATGTGAAACGATACACTCACATACACTATGATACAGCCATCAATGTAGTTAAATGTGAATTCATATAGGGAAAGAAACATATTTTAATATTTACAATATCCATTGTAATAATTATTGTAAGTAGTAAAATAACAGTATATTATGTAACAAGGGAACAATTATTGATCTTCACACTTGTCGAAGACCTACATATGTACTGTATATTTAGCCCGTATTGCTTACGAAAGTTTTGCAATACAAGAAGCATGGGGCTCGATAATTAGCGCCCGAAAATTTCACTGCTGGGCGCAAAATCGAGTTCTACTCCCGGAGTGCTAAAAATATTGTAAAAATTAACGTAAATGCTGCATATTGGACAAAATGAACAGGGTATTTTCGGTGCACTGTTATATCCTTATTATGCATATTCTGATTAGTTAGAATATCGGAATTATTTTCACAATAAACATGTTTTTTAATCTAAGAAAACAATACTGCCAAATGTAGAGCGGGCAATATTAAGGCCCACGGGACACTTTTTCCCCACTTTTTCACAGCTCTCTAGATGGCATAAATTTGGGCCTCATACATTTTTGAACATATGAAATTCAGAGATCTTTTATCGATCTCTCCAATGGTGACATCCAAAATTATAAAAAAAAATACAGATAATTTTTTTTTAAAAGGATTTCCTATTAACTGTCCTTTATAGAAGCATCTTGAAACCAATTCAAATGGAGGAGGGGAATTTCTGAACTTCAGAAAAGTAGATTTGGAAAGTTAATTCTGTCAAATGAATGACTCAAAATGGCGTCCAAAACGAGAATTTTAACATCAATATTTGAAAATTAATATTTTACACCTGCAAAATCTGAAACTCTTGCTTTTAATTGCGTTTTTTGAAAACAATATCAAAAGTACACACTTTTTTATATTTAACCGATTATTATTATCAATAAAGTGCGCTAGTTTTTCATACTAAAAAATATTAGCATTTATATTTTATATTATATATTAGCATTATCTGTTAACTTTGTAATTTTTATTTTTCAACAACTAAATAAGAAAACCGTATGTTCACGGAGAAAAATGAGTCCGCAGAATTAGCTGATTCATATCAGCGAAAATTTTGGGCTGGAATTGCCGAAAATATATGCAATTTTAGCTGTTTTGATTCCGCTAATGTAGCCTTAACCCTACTCAATTCGCGCTTAGCTCTAAATTTCCGCTACATTAGCAGATTTGTTCCGTTAAATTTGCGGACTTTTTCAGTAAATTTAGCTGAAATTATCGGCTATCCCTAACGGAATTCCAACAGCTGTCTCTATAGGATAAAATTGGTAGAATCTGCGGATTTTTCGGCTGATTTTGCTGATTATTTTTCTCCGTGTTGTGATTTTCTGTCACTACCTTTTGTCGCTTGATAATGTTTTAGTGTGTTTTAACTCTATGGTTCTTTTTTTCAAATATGTATGTATTATAATACGTTTATACAAGGTCAGTCTGTAAAGCAGCACTGTGGGGCTGTGGCTCGCCTTTTGTCATTACTGTATTGTCTTTTTTTATATTCCCATTATATTATATTTGTGTTTTGTATTGCCAATAAAGACGATTATTATTATTATTATTATATTTATACGTTTTAATTTAGTTTCTCAACTTTTGACTTAAAATTGAATGACTAAATTATTTTTGTTCAAAGTTTTAAAAAAATTTCCTTTTGGTCGTTAAGAGGTTAAGATTATTTTACCCAAGGACTTTCAGAAAACGTTGCAATCAATAAAAAGCGCTTAGAATTCAAATAATATATTAAATTTTGTTGAATTTCTTTAAATTTATACAATAATTTGAGACTTCAAATGTTAAATATTGTCTCCAAAATTTCTACAAATATTCTACTGCATTCATTGATGCATTCTTTGCCCTTTTATAATTTTCTTCCAAAAGTTTATAATTTTTTAGTTAAATCGCCCTAAGTATAATGCGCGAATATTTTCGTTTCATATGCCATTTTGGATCATTCATGTGAAAAAATTAACTTTTCAAATACAGTTTTCTAAAGTTCAGACGTTCCCTCTACCATCTAAAATAGTTTCAAGATGATTCTATACCGGTCAGTTCATACAAAATCCAATTTGGACAAACATTAAAAATGTCGGTATTTTTTACACTTAAACTCATTTTTGAGTAATTATTTTTTTTTCTGATTTTGTATATCACCATTAAAGATCGAGAAATAATCTATGAATTTTATGTGTTCAAAAATTGTTGAGGCCCAAATTTATCCCATCTAGACATCTCTGAAAAAATGGTCAAAAAATTGTTTCCGTGGGTATTAATGGGTAAAACACTACAAATATGTGTGAAAATGCCCCAGAACTAAATAGTGGAAAGGGGCAACAATTTTCTTCCCAGATTAGATTGTTTTTAAATAAACACAGCATGCTTCAAAAAACACGTTTTGTTGTCAAAATCATTCCCAGTTTTGTAAATAATTGAAATAACAAAAGTAGTTAGGGAGCCGTAGTAAAATGAAACGGTTACCAGAATAAAAGCAGAAAATAAATTTTTTATGTTTTTGATAATAAATATAGTTAGTATAGTAAAAAATGCTATTTTTATTTTGTAACTATATTTGTAAAATATCGTGAAATGTTATGTAAATCGTTATTTTATTATCACGGTTCCTTGATGTAATATTATTTCATTAAATTAGATATTTTTACTTAACAGTGAAATCTAGTAGGAAATTGTATAAATTGAATAAATAATGTAATTATCCCGAATTAGTTGAAATCCCGATATTTTATGCAATATGCAAATATCACATGCAAACCAATATAATTGAGTGAAGTATATTACACAAAAAATGTACTTTTCAAACTTTTATGAAATAGTTAATTAAGAGAAAAAAATTGTTGTCGTGGATCTTACATCTTAATCTGTTCGCAGTGCTCGTGCCATTTTCTCGATTTCAATTTGCCGGACGTAGCACTTATATGTAGACGCTTGACAATTGCTTCTCCATCAATCGCGATGAAGCGCATGCAAGATTGTCGACGTTAAAATTGCTTTGTTCGACAAGCTCTCGACTACTCGGGTCGACAACTTAAGCGAACAATAGTACACAATTCGCCGGGAACAAGTGCATCCAGTGCAGTGATGTCTCTTTAAGCTTTACACCTTTCAAATTCTATACAAATTCTGGAGTGACGCTGAAATCAGATACGCAGTGCACTTCAAACAGGAATTCCAGAAACGTCATAGGGGCTACATTATAAAGTTTTGTCAATTCCAAAATTGATACATTTTTAAGTAAAATCAAACTTGTATTATACTACGCATCAATCCTTTTTTCAGTATGAATATGGTGTTTTTTCATCTGTTAAATGTTGCTCTAAATACGCGACGATTTATAACCGATCGATTCGTTTGCGGGAAATGAACCGTTTTGTGATCAGCCGTCACAAACCAACGCCGTCGTGATAAACTAACGAGACAGACGGAAAGGTCGACTTACCCTTGATTTAACAGCTGCTATTTTTTATCCCAACGGGATTCGCCCATTCCCTCGAATAAATAATGCTTGTCGGGCTTTTACCAGCTGCCCCGACTGCCGTGGGAATTCGTTAAGAATTCATAAACAAGTATCTATCTACTTATGCAGACAGTCCGATAGAATGTTCCGCATTTTCCGATGTTCTTTCAGAGTTGAACGAAAGATTTCGATTGGCGCATAACAAAAATAGTGACTCGTAAAAAAATAACTAAATGCTTTTTATACATTTAATATGATTGATTGTTATGAAATGGTCGTTTCAAAGTACAGTTTTTTTTCACAACTATTCAGTACAATGGCGACGACATAATTAATGTATATGAAGTTGACCCAAAATAAATAGAAAAGAAAATAATACTTTAACTGTTCACTAGGATACTTTAAAAATCGATTAACAATTTTTCTGATAATAAAATAATAAAATAAAGACATTTCGTACTGCGGTGAATTTTATTAAATGCATAATATCCTTTGATGTCTGCATTTGAAAAATTCTTGTATTAAAATTTGTATTAAAAATTTATTATTCACATATTTTGTTTCTATTTTACACACATGCCAATAAATGAAGTGGTCGTTGTTGATGAGTACAAGTTTCGAAATAGTTTTTCCAGATAAATCTACACACTGGAAAATGTTCAATTTCTTCTACAAATGTCCACGCAGAATGAAAAGGTACAGTATGTGATTTGCGTCACGTGCTAACGTAATAAAATCTTTATGCGACGAAGAAATGAAATTTAGCAAGGACCGTGCTGAATGTAAATCAATACTTTTATCGTCTAAGTATGAATTTAAAAATTAGTTTATGAATTTTACATTGTACAATCTCGACAAAAAGTAAAAAATATTCATTAAGCTTTTTATTGTTAACTTTTTACTGAAATTACAGTTTTTTAATATCACAAGACGTACAATTAAGAAATTAGAGAATAAATGTTGATGGCAGGAATTATTGACATTGATTAAACGAAGAGAACATTTATTTGGTAAAAAGAATTACGTCACGCGTTGAAACTCAATAAATATTACGTAAAGCATCTTCAAGTTCTTATTCTTCTTTGCACATAAGCTCCGAGGAGCACCGAATGAAAGCTGAGCACGGAAAGTTTTCGGGAATGTTTGTGCCGAAATAGGTTCACACCGACAACTGTGATTTATATGAAGAAGTTATAAAGCTAACTGGACAGATCTTAATATTTCCACTTCGCCTCAACTGACTTGGATGGAAATTTAATGAAAGCATTTTTCATGAAGAAGGTCCATTCATTATTTTTATTAGCACCGGAAACGTTTTGAAAAGTAAACAAGTTGAGTGTACATTGTTTTTCAGTAAATTTGTATTCTGTAATTGATTAGTTTTTGTCTATTTCAAGGACTTTTTTTTATGGCATGTCTGAAGCTTCCTCTTTGTTTATTTACGTTATATTTTATTTGTGCTGACTAGTTGATGCATCTATAGTTTTTGTAAAACACGTTTCCCATTAGTTTACTGTGTAAATTTTTATGATTTTCTTAAAAATTAAAAATCAGTGATTCGTCTCGGTGGCAAAAATGCATCACCCTCATAAGTCATCTTTAAGAACAATTTACAAATTTATTTTCCATCTGGAAAGTACAATATAATAATATCGTCTTTATGAATTAAAAAAAAATATATATATTAAGAGGAAATAAAAATTATAAAAACTTACAAAGTTCTGAACATGTGTAGGTGGAATATAGATTTCCAAACCAAAAAAGAAATATCAAAAATTATTTTTTAATATTAGTTGAGAAAATTGCTTAAAATAGTATCATTACAATTGGTTCAACTCGTTTAAAATGTAAAAGTCGAACACGGCAAAAACACTTGTTTTAATTTGTAGCAAAAACGAACAAACCTCTTTTTGACATTCTTTTGGTTATAGATTTTTAAAATATCAAAATCATTTTATTAAAGTAAAATAATTTGATGGAAAGTTTGAAATCTCAAATCTGATATTAACTGCTGTATTTCCAAGACTTTTTATAAAAAAATTCTCTAAATCTAATTCTTATTTAAAGTTAATTTCTTTGGCTAAGATAACTGTTTTCTCAACATCAAAAGCCTAACCTAATTTCTATACGGTGGTTTGTTAAACCAGTGTGTTCTTGTTTTTCTTCTATATTCTTTTTGTGTTCATGGATACTTTTTTCTAATATTCTCCATATTTCACCAATGTAAACTATGTTGCAATGTTTACAAAGAATTTTGTGAACATCGTTTACTTTGTTTCATTTGAGGTAAAATATCTTTAAGAGGCTTAATGCCTCATTAGACTATGGCTCTCACTGACTTTTTTGTAGGAAATTTTGTGCTCTACAAAAAAGGTTCAGTGCATTTTTGTCGTAGCTAACACGGTAATCAATACGGAAACCTTAAAATTAAAAAAGTAGTGATTTTTTCACTATTAACGACTTTAAAAAATCATATAAAAATAATATAAATAACCACATCGTCTAGAAATTATGTAGAAATATTCTTAAAGACATAAGAGAAGTATACCTATTTATAGAAAAAAAAAATTTTTAGGATTTCGAATTTTAATTGTCATTTTACGTCTTCACTCGCGACTTACATCGCGATCTGCTGGACAGTGGGAAGCTGTTTTAGCCGGACAATTTTCTCCGTGGTAATACTAACTGCAAAGATGTGATTTTTAAGAATTTTTTTCGATTTATCAGTTAATCCACCAATCTACGGTAAACTGAATATAGTTTAATGTAATTTAAGCGCTTTTTTAATTAACTGATTTAACTAATAATTCTGGACAACCATTTTTTGTTAAAATATTTGTGAGAATATTTAGATGTTGTTTTCTAAATTTCACATGAGTAGCTAAGTTTGATAGCCCTGTCCACCAAACTAAAAATAGGGTGATATGAACAATAGTGCAGATATCTTCCTTACCATGTTGGTTTATGAAACCAGTTAGTAATTAAACTGCCATTAATATTCTTAATAATGGTAATGTCTAAAAAATTAATGAAAGAATAGTTTTCTAATTCTAATGTGAATTGTAATCTAGTGTCAAATTTATTAAAATGGTTCAAACAATTTAAAATGTCTTCTTTTTTATTTAAAAGAATGCAAGTTGAAATTTCATCAACGTGGAAAGGAACGTTACATCAACAAAAAGAATGTTGGTTTAAAACTTAATTTAGGTAAAATCAAATCCTGCAAACATTCTAATACTAAATTAGATAGAATTGGTGAGGGTAGGTGAACCCGGAAGACGATCAAAAATTTGTTTGTAATTTTGATTTTGAAATTGAAAATAGCTAGAATTATAACGTAATATAATAGCTTCAATATTGATATCTCGATTTAGATCGGAATAGGTTCAAATGAAACATAAAACGAAATAAAAAATATTAGCTGTAGTCAACATTCCAAAAAGTAATTTTGGGAAGCACAGAATTGCATTCTCGCGTTTTTTTTAGAGGTTCGCGAACTGTAAAGGACAAGTGATCGCTCCGTTATATGTGTTGATGTGTAGGACAGAACCTAGCACGAGAAGCGACCGATCCTCTTGATATATACTTCTTAGAAGACCGCGTTAACCAATGTAATTTGAAAATTTTTGCATTTATTTTTGAATGTTAACGAAAATCATTTTGAGTAATTATATTTATAGAAAAAGTTGTTTAAAAGATAAATTTTCTAAAAAATTTCGTTGGTGGATACTTTTCTAGTTTGGACGACGATCACTTTTTGTAATGGCAGCTGATGTACAGTTTCAACATTAGAAGTCAAAATATTTAATTGCAGGAACTTCTTAATTAAATGCCGGAAGATCAGACTACTGCCTATAATTATCTCAACAGTAATATTTGTTTGGGAAGGAGCTTAAGAAAAGTAGGTATACTTTTTAAGACCGCAACAATTTCGAAAATCTGTAGTGTTATATTTAATATATATTTCGAAGCTAACCCAATTCCACAGGCTCGTAACTCATATTAATTAGTATAAACTCATATTAAACTATAAACTATAAAGATTCTAATGAAATAGAAATGACATTAATCGTTGGAATGCCTGAAAAATGGCTAAACGGACATTGATGAATGTGAGGATTCTGTGGAACTTTTAATATTGGAAAAACTGACAGATATCTCTTATAATAAAGAGTACACATAAATTTTACAATGTGTACCTAATAAATCTGGTATGTAGTACATGTGCCAAGTCGTATTACAGGAAGCTGTACATACTTGTTTCGCGAGAAACGCACGGTAATGTTAAATATCTCTTCGAACTTTCGAAAAAGCATTGACATTCATTTTTTTCATTGCAAAAATTTACATCGAAAATACGTGGGCTAGGAATAACGTTTTTGGCATTCTGAACATTGTTTTTGCGTTCAAAAGGTAAAACTTAACTCATCTTTCAATGTTCAAAGTTTAAAAGCATTTCTCATATATTTATCTCATTATTCTTTTAAACCAAAGTTTTTATGGAATACAAAATTATACGATGGAAGAAACAATAACAAAAAATTCTAAGAAATTAAACAATGTCTATTAATTGTTATTGTTTATCGACGTCTGTAATCGATGGTAAACAAGGTTACTTGAATCAGTATAGTATACTTTGTCACACCTGCACTAAAACGGCACCTTTACATACCGGAATGAAACGCACGCGTCAGCCTTCTAAGCACCGGAGGGCGCTTCACTTAATTTCGCGCCCGCTTGACAGGGCGCTATACATTCTTTCGCGGCCGCTTCTCATTTTTCACAATTTCCTTCTTGAGTTGCATTTCACCGGCATAAAAGCGCAGTTTTTTATGTGCATATTTGACAAAAAAATAGCACAAGCGAGAATTAAGGATTTGGAGACATGGTCCAATCCATTACTTCGCGCCTTTGATATACAATATACTATTATGTATCAATTGCGCATTTATCGATCTTCATCGAGTGTGAAATTTATAAACCGAGCGAAAGAAGAATCATACTCGATGGAAATCATTATTTTACAGGTGGTTCATACGAAAATTTTAAACATGATGGACGTGAGGCTCGATAGTTCGACCCTCGGGCGCGAAATCGTGCTTCGCGCCCGGAGCGCGAAATAGTATATTACTCAACGAGGGAGGCAAAATAAAGAATGCCTCAGACTACATGTTTTTCACCCTCGGCTTCACCTCGGGTAAAAATTACACGCAGCCTGAGACATTCTTTTTTACTTCCCGAGGGAAGTATACGATTTTTCTTCATAACAGGGAGGAAAAGAAGAAGTTGCTGCTTTCGTCCCAGTGTGATGAAAATTATATTCAAGAAAGGTATGATCCCATTTTCTCATTTTGCAATAGTTATTTCACAAGTAATGATTTCAATGTGGATACTTATTTTTCTAATATTTGCTTTCGAAGAACCGATATTCAAGCATTATTTCGTAAGCTATGAAACCGGCAATGTACGACAGAGATGATCAAAAGGTACATAAGCAAGGAAATTATCGATAGAAAATCCGCAATAAGTAATAGACATGGATTAGTAATATGTGCATAAAATATTTTTTTTTTATAATAAAAGTTTGTTTTGAAAACATCCATAAGGATTGAAAAACCGTAGCTTTATCATCAATAATTCTCCCAACATGCAGACACGAAAATATTCGAAAATCCCAGTACCAAAATAAACCATGGATTTCGAAATCGATGTCCATAGTAAAATTATCCAGATAAGCCCTTGAAAAATAAAAAAATAAATGTTTAGGAAGTTCGCCTGAAAACGAGAAAGTATTAATTGAAGCGATAATGGCAGAGGAAGGTAAAGAAAGGTAAAATATTAATTTAAACGTCCTATCCATAAGGCACGTTTAAATCCAATAACGATTGCAAAAAAATTCGAATGCAAACCAAAGCTCTCGCGATATATGTATAGAAAAAAAAAAAGCTCGAGTGTCCTTATGCTTGTCCTGAGCGCAGGATCGACGGTCAAAGTAAACATACAGAGCGCGTCAGTGGCGTTGAATCTAAAAATAGACTACGTCATAAATCCGTGATTTCAGCGTTCCAGAAACGTCGCGGGGCAAAAGCGGGCCGATATTAACGCTCGGTACGAATTGGTTCTCCTCATGCAGGACAAAGTCGCTGGTACCGTCGGGGGCCTTCGTAGACTTTTTCGCTCGATAGTTATAAGTGGATCACGATTCGAGGCAGCCGCTCGTTTCAACGGCGATTCCATACTGTCGACCATTAAACTTCCAGAAGCTTAACGTGCGCCACTGCCATAAACTTAATCCTGCAGACCGCCGTGAAGCTCGTTGCCTGAAAAGCCCCTCGAAAGCCTCTCGCCAATAGCCGATAACCGATACTTTCCAGCTTGCTCACCTTTCTTCTGCCTTTTCTATCTTTTTTCGACAATTCACATATTTATCTCTTCCTAATATATTTCTTACTGTTTTCGACATTCGACAAATCTTCCCTTTACCTTAATTGTTTTGTAAACAAGCATTAAATACTGGAACTATCCTAACCTTTAGTATCAGTTCTTAATCGTGCAAGTAATTGGTTACATGACAACTGGACGCAAACATAAAAAAAACATGTCAAAAAGACATATTTAAATTTGTTGAATGTAACATACTGAGTCCATGTGGTCCAAAACGAGCAAGCTTAACTTAAGTTAACTTAACTCTCCATATATCGCAATACGTCTGAGAATGTCTTCAACAACTCTTAACGCATTAAGTACCAAATGTCTACATTTTTCCATGAATTTTCTTCCATTTTTTTTTTCATACTACAAGTACAACAAAAAACACCATTTCTGACGTCATGCTATTTTAGAATGTGGCAACAGAATTTTTCTAAATTCAATGCTTCAATAGTTATTTTCGTAATTGCGTGGGTAAACTTCGTTTGTAAAGTACTTTTGATGCCTATCTTTCGCGCCTAAAGTAAACTTTTACGCACTCCCGAGGACGATCTTCGTAAAGTGATCGGTCATGCGTAAAGTTTATTTTACGCACTCAAAACTTTCCACACTCTCTTTACGCACGCAATTATAAAAAATAGGATACCTAACATGTGTGTAAAGTATATGCTTTTGTACACACGTGCGGGACTTTACACATGACTCGTCAGTGCAGTTCCCGCCCGTGTATAAAAGTATACTTTACACCCTTGACAGGTAATGTACTATTTTGTATCAAGGGCGTAAAATGGATTTTTATACCTCGACAATATAACCTAAGATACGGAGAAGCCGGATGGCGACACGTGGGCCGAGCAGAAGGAAAAGAGCGCTGCAAGCAGGATGTTAAGTTAGATCTTCCTTCCGGTTCACCTCCCTTACCAATTCTACTTAAAAACTGCTTTTAGCGCTCTTGTCCTTGCGAGATCATCGACCGATGCTTGCAATGCGTGTTTTCGCCTGTGATGCGTACACTATTTTTTGTCACACTCGTACAAGGAAAGTCCAACTCACTTTTAGGACGTATAAAGTGGTCCAAGGTTATCAAACACATTCGATGATCTTCTTAGCATGAAAAATTGTTTTTCGATGTAAGGCTGTCAACAGATTGTAAGCGAGCGACAAAAACATTTTGCAGCCCGTTAAATGACATCACCGGGCAAAAGAATTTTTTCCGCCTGGTGACGCTCATCTTTGTTAGACGGGGCGGCAATCAAGCACTTTCCGCTCCCTTTCTGGGGCGGAAAGATTGACTTTTGCGGTCCTAAAATGCCAATTTCACGACTCCGCGGGCATATCATTTATTTTATGCATCAGGAGGCGTGAAATAGGCTTTTTACACTGGGAAATGAGGGCGTAAAATGACCATTTTAACCCCTCCTACATCAAAAAATTTATAAATACTTTTTCGTAAAAAAATGCGCTATTTTTTACCGAACAAAAATTTAGAACGAAAATTTGTATAAGAAACCGGTGGTATACGCTTCCGATTCCATTCAGGAAAGTGTTTTTGAGGTCTATATTTTAAAATGTACGTGGTACATTTAAAAAAAAAAAAAAGTGAAAGTATCCCAAATGGCGGCTGAAAAAATTGTCAAAAATTTCAGCAACATTTTATTTGAAAATTATAAACTATTGGAAAAATGTTGCGGAACAAAAAGTTCTTAGAATTTACCAAATAATGCGATGAAATTTTTTCGACGTTTTTTCATAATTTTTTACAATTTTCAAAGCCTTTTGTTCAAAGCCAAAATTGACAAATATCATCCACAAATTCTGAAAAAAATATCTTTCCGCAACATTGATATTCATATGCCCATATTCTCACAGAGCAAGAAGTCGGATATAGAGATGGAAATTTCATTTGGTACTTGCAGTATATGAACAAACAATATATAAAATTTCATTGAAAAATACGATATTTGTGACTTAATTTAAAATTGACAAACTAAGGAAAAATGTGGCTGAACAAAAGTTCTTACAATTTTTCAACGAATACGCTGGCATTTTTCAGAATTTTTCTTCATTTTTTCAAAGGCTATGCCTAAATTCACGGATACATTAATTTCATATAGGCTTGGATTTTGCAGTCAAACCGAGTAAATGCTTTCCCCCAAATTGGGGGCGCCTTCTGGGGGACTGCCATCCCCCAGACTCCCTGCTAAAGCTATCCTCATCTAACCAAACACATAAACCTTTGTTGCATCCATCTCTCTCCCTCTCATCATGATATAGGAAATCGTACGTGGATATAGACACTCTGTTTTTCAAAATTTGAAGATTTTGAAAATTGTATAAAGTTTCATCGTATTTTTTGGCTCATTCTAAGAACTTCTTGCTTCACAACTTTTTTTCCAATAGTCTATCATTTTCAAATAAAAAATTCCTGAAGTTATTGACGATTTTTTCGTGCCTGAGTCGCCATTTTGGATACTTTCACCTTTATTTTCGAAATTGTACTACGTACATTTTAAAATATAGGTCTCGAAAACACTTTTCTGTGTAGAATCGGATGCGCATACCACCGGTCTCTTATAACAATTTTCGATTCAACATTTTTTTTTTCAGTAAAAAATAACGCATTTTTTTGCAAAGAATTATTTATAACTTTTTAAGCATTGACTTTAAACAAATTTTCTGGCTATATTCTGAAAGAGCATGAAATTCTTTGTCGGATATGGTGTATCGATATTTATTTTTGGTGCTTGTAGTATGAAAAAAAAAATGGAAGAATACTTATTGAAAATTGACGACATTTCGTACTTAATGGGTTAAAGTGGTCCAAATTGACAGGAACGAAATTAAGTTATGTAGAAACCTTGTCTAGCTTGTTTTTTTAACCTCAAGAGAATTGAATATAATAACATTGTTAAGAAATACCTCGACCTGTATTATGAATTTAAAAATAATAATAATAACAACAGTAATGAATGATATCTTTTATTTATTATTTATTAAATTAATCTACATCTTTATATGGTGTAGTTTTAAGTATTGCGCTCTTTTATTATGTATTTTTTTTATCTGAGTTTTTTTTAATTTCTGATATTTTCTCTGTTATTTTGTCGTCTTTTTTGTCACTGAGACATTTCCTTAGTTATGATTTAGCGAATGTCAAAACAGGAGATTTGTCGCAAAACTAGTAAAGTGCAATGTTCCCCGAAGGAACGCATTATTCATACACACGTATACTGTTGAACGTGATTTGTATTATTGTAAAGATTGTTGAGGCAAATCCTATGTAAATCTTTAGAAAACAAATCGAAAAAGTAAAAACTCTATCAATACTGAACAGAATATGTTCTTTCAGTAATAATGAAATATCTGGGAAAAAATAAAAAACGTGAAATATATACTAATAAAAATATAATAATAAATAAAATATTTTTTTTATTGAGAGATTTTTTATAAATATGATATATTCCGTTATAAAGGGAAAAGATTAAATTGAAAAAAACATTGAGTTTTTAAAATACATATGCTAAAAACACATATTCATTATAAATTTAAACAAATTTTGACAACACCATTCAAAAGAGCAACCTCGAAAATAGTACTATATGTACATTCAACTTCGATTTGATACTAAATACTTGATTAAAATTGAACTGTAAAAAATGTCATTTCAGGCATTAACAAGTTAAAATCCTTACAAAATTAATTTAAAGATAAACACAATTCAAAGATTGGATCAACCTAGAAAATGTTCCACTATATAATAAAAAGTGACCCTGATAATAATCTTGATTTGATAGTTTCTTTTTGTATTAAATGAGGAGAATGATTTCCGTTAAGCTTCCTTTGGGGATTCTGTTATCTGTAATCGGTAGGATCACCTCAGCTAATCTTTCTTAAAGGGCTATTTTTTGTAACCATGAAACTCCTGGCACCATTCTGCAGCTGTAATTAGGTTGCAGTTTTGATAATAAACCGAGATTTCAAAATGGCAATTACAGCAGTGAGCACAGAATCCCTCGAGTTCGATATTGCGTTCAAAGGGTACAAATTGCGGTTCAAGGAACTGACATCGAGTCTTACAATAGGCTACGACAACTTATAGAAATTTGAGCCACGGTCATGTCAAATTACCTCTAATCCGATATCACTATAGAACGTACGGCAGTTCGTTATGAAGACCTTGACCTTTCAACCGCCTCATGATCCTTTCAATTACAGGTGCCCCGATAGTTCACAGACGTTCTGTGGTTTCAAAGATTATCCATTGAAGTAAGTTGAACTTATAGACGATATTGTTTAATTTGTAGGTAAGCATTATGTGGACAAAGATGGTGAATGTTATATTGCACATAGTTTTAATAAACTTGTGATTAAAAAGTCCATCCTTAATTATAATACTTTTTCCATCTGAAATTGATTTGGTTAATACAGTCCCTGCCTAAAGTTCCTGAATTGAAGCGCTTTGAAGTTCATACACGACAAATAATGCGTCATATCTACGAATCCTTTGAAGATATTGAAAAGCTCAGTATTATTCCTTCGCTGTCAAAATTTGGAACTGGTGTAGTTTCAACATTTCTTAATAGCCTAGTCGAAAATGCCTGCAATTCTGCAAAACTACATTTCTCTTAAAAATGATGCAAAACAGTAAAATTTGTAAAGAATATATGTTTTCATTGTTAAAGTAAATTAAAAACTGCATTAAATAGCGAGATTAAATTTCTCGAACGTCCAATAACAAATATTATATAAATTAAAATTTCTTGGAATGGTTCGGTCAGTAGAAGGAAAAACAAAAATAAAAACAAACTAAATTCATATATGTACGGGTTCGGATTTAATCCTCGTAAATGGAGCACAGAATGTAAACATAGCCGGGTTTTGTAGCATTACAAATAGCAAGATTTAATGATGCTAATAACTGAAAGAAACCTTTGTCGGTCAGTTTTTGAGAAAAATAATATCATTTTCACAAAATAAAAGTTTATAAATTAATTATGAATTATTTATAACTTATTAATTTTGTTATTCTAATTGTGTTGTACTTGTAAGATTCATGTGTTTCGATTTTGTCAATCTACTAATAATGTCATTGATAAATTTTAATCAAAGTAGTGTTACTTTGGGAAAATGTGACAAATTAATATTTACTTCACTTATTTTCATCATCTCAGCTTTGAATTATAGTTGACATTCATGAAGTGTATAGTTTAGAAATAAATTTTAGTATTTTACATCATCTTGAAGAGAAACGCAGCATTGCGATGTGTGAATCATGAATAAACTGCGTGTTAACTAACTTTTGGTCTTTATTCAAAGAATTCCGACAACTTCAAAACTCTCGAACAAAAAATCGCAGCGACTTGTTACAATGGTCACTTTAAAGGTCTTGAAAAGGAGAATCGTAGTATTCATAAAAAACTCAATAATGGTTAATAAAATTTGTTCGACTTTTTTGTCAACGTTAAAAATCGGAAGAAAAAAGTTAACTTTTTGAGAATTTCACACCTAAGAAGTAATAACAGATGAAGTAAAAGTGAATGCATGAATTTAAAGCTTTATTTATGTACTTCAAACGGTATCCTTTGTGTTTTTTTACGAGGCATTTTCGCTAACTATTGGTACTCTATAATAACAAAAAATTCAGATTAATTTATATAATCAACCCCCCTCCCCTTTGAACAAATGTAACATTTAATAATATTTCTATAACATTTAATATCATTTCTAACAAAATATATTCGGTGTATTAAGATAACTCAGGGTGATAAAATTTAGAACCAAGAACGCGAAAATACTTTAGAGAAGTTATTTTGACATTCTAAATCCGAATCTGACTTGAGAAGAGCCCCAGGACATCCGGATTCAGAGATATTGTATAATAAAAAATATGTTATACTTGATATCGTATAATGTGAAGCTGAAATTGATTTCGAATGTTGAAACTGTCGGAACCAATGTAGCGGACGAGTCATAAAAATGTATTGGGTTATAAAAATTGAAAATTTTTATACTTTATAGATTCCTGGTCATCCGATAACTCTTGAGCACTAGTTTTCAAAACAGTCCAATAGATTTTTTACTACTTGTCTGAAATATTGGATGTAAAATTTTGATTTTTTAAGCCTTATTTCATATTTGTATTTAGGTGCCTTTTTAGCTCTACTTTTTTATTTTATCAGGAAAACTGATCCGGACCTGGATAGAATCTTTTATTTATGACTCTAAAAGCAACCAGGAATCGAGCAACAAATGCCATATAATTGTTGCTACCGTCTACATTGGGCATATATTTACGTGTCTTATGTCGGTTTTTCAACGTACTTCAAAAAGTCCTGTATTTTATTATTTTATCAGCTAAACTGGTCCGGAGTTGGTGGACTCATTTGTTTATATAGTCTTTTAGTAACAAATCAATAACAATTAGCTGCATACTTGTTTTGTAGATAGTTCGTTTAATTCCTTTATTATAGCTAACAAAAATATAAATAGAGAAACTTTTGAGCAACAATTCAGCAACAAATGTTGGCTCCAATTTTGGCCGATTCTGCCATAGGTGCTCTGCTAGTTTTTAGTTCCTGAAAATTATGGTAGCATAACTTAGAGCTTAATGCAAAGTTTTAGAAGAAAATCCAGATGTCGAAAAAAAAATTGTCGACCTTGGTTAACACGAAGGTTGGGTTTAAATACAAAATTTAGTTAATAAATAAACTAAAGTGTTGAATAAACGAAAGTTAGGTTTAGTTAGTGAAACTGTTCTTCAAACTAACTAATTACTACATAGTTGTTATCTAACTGCAATATAATTTTGTCGAAAATATTGAGACAGCTTTTTGAGCAATAGAACCTGATAAAAGATTGTTTGAAAGTTCCGAAACAATAAAAAACATTTGCGAAAAACAGTGATAAACTTTTAATTCAATGCGTCTGCAGATTTGCGAAAAATTCAAACGAAAGTTTTAATTCACGCGGTCACTGACGCCAAAGACCATTTCTAATGGAAAAACTGTGCTTGAAACAGCAGAATATCTCGCCACTTTATCTTTCAACGATAGTTTCTCTGCAATAATGAAAGTAATGGAACAATTAGGTATTGTCATTGGCTTAAATTGCTACAACTTGCGCTACGAAGCCGACGCCGAACGCGTTAAATATTCAGAATGCTTCCTGGGAGAAAAGGCTAAAGAAGCACGCAGAGAATCAACTTCTGTCAGGGAGGATGGAGACGAAGACAATCTTCATTTGAAAGTCATTTCTATGGAGCAGGCGTCGGAGGTTGGAGGTAAACTACAAATTTCATTGAAATGCTACGACTTTAAACGCATTTTTCTCACATCCACGTTTTTTAAAGAGGACTAGCGCCTACAATTTTTATCCGGTTGATTTAGCATTTTAGTTATATCTTTATAACAGAAGTTTCTAGTATACTTAGTAGGATTCTTTTCGAAACTATTTTGTATGGAACAACTTTTGATTTTGAGGCAGGTGTAAAATGACGAGCTGATACACCCGATGTTGTCAGCAGAAAAGTACACTACTACCTACAGGATTAGTACATAGTATTTCTTACTGTACAGAGAACTGAAAGGATCAAAACATCGTCTAATGTCCAATACAGAAACATTGGTGAAACAACATTATATAAAACTGTGTTAATCTTTTCGACGTACAATAAATTAAAATTGAAAATGGATTATATATTTATAAGACTAAAAATTGTAAATTACATTTAAACGTTCCAGACCATACAGTGCAGAGCTTGCTAAACATTATCGTATTGGTTACTACTTATTCGTTTTGCGCTACTTTTTGATATATAATTCCCATTATCTGTGACTATTCTGAAAAAATAGTCAAATCGTAACAGAAAATATGAGAAACATATCTTTAAAATAGAGAAACGAGATTTCTTCACGTGCATTTTAAGTAAAAAAAAACAATGGCAGATGACCGTCGCCTTCAATTTTTTTTGCAATATAAAAAAAAACACAATAAGATACTGACCAATATTTTGTGTTTTTCCTAGTTTCTAAACTGCAAGCAATAAAAACACAGAAAAAAGGCATATTATATATAAATTATTATCTCACACTCGGAGCGTAAAATGCTATTTTGCTCCCTAGTACTACATTTTAAGGTCATAATACTACTGAAACTATTGACATTTCTGAAAAAATTGACGTAAAAGTAATTTACCATTATATATATATGTTGTACTACTTACTAATACATAAATGTATGAAAAAACTAAGGGCAAATATTGTTATTCTCGGATTATAGAACAGCTAGTCTTCCAGTAAATATTTTGAACTACATTTTACATTCATTTTAGTTACAATATCTGACGGATATTCATCGGAAAGTTTAAATATTTTTAGACAAGATCTTCAAAACTTTTTGTAATATCTTATTATAAGAATTATAATCTTATTTAAAATATCCGTTATATCCACCGGAATTTTCTTTGTTTATAATTTACTCGAAAGACGGAATTCTGGAGTTTAATAAGCATACTTTTCATCTCGATGGCACAATGCGTTTTGATGTAAACAATGGACTATAAAAAATGTACATTCAATCTTTGAAACATTGAACAAGAGGAAAAAAGGGAAATAACCCATTGAAAATTGTAAAAGTGTAAAAAAAGTAGAGAAATAAAAAAGCGTTGGCAACCTAACAAATAACAGTAATGATTATAAATTATTATTAACAATATACAAATGTAATGTAGCAAAGTGACTACAAATTATTATAGTAATTATTATTATATTACATTAATTTTAAGATTTAAAATGCGATATATAACAATTGTATTTTAAAACAAATTCAGCCATTTTATTTGCGAACGTTTTCGGAGAACGAAGTTGAATAAAAGTGACGTTTGAAAAAGTACAAATCGCATACAGCTATTGATTATTATCTTTTCCAAATTAATATTAGTTAGAAGTACCTATTTATAATTTACTTATAATAGTAAATGCTTGCTTCCATCAATAATTGTCTTAACCCATTGACGGCAAAGTCCATTAATTTTTTTAGAAACTTTCGACCGTAAAATTCATGGGTATAACGGAAGAATCATTATATCAAATACACCGTTTCTTAAATTTTCAAAATTCAAAAATTCTGACGACAAAATTTAATATGGCGGTTTTTTACGTTGAGAAAAAAGTTCCAAAGAACAAAAATGTCTTAGAGTTGATAAAGAACACTCAACATTTTTGTTTTTTTTTTAAATTACAGATTTGAAATTTCAAAAAACGTTTTTAAATAAATCTAAAGAAATTCGAGCATATTCTTTGACTAATTTTAAGAAATGTTTGTTCTTTGACTAATTCTAAGAAATTTTTGTTCTTTAAAACTTCTTTCTAAATTTCATAGTTTATTAGAAAAACGACGGTAGTAAGATTATTGAAAGAGACAGCAAGAATATCAAAATTTCCTGTTAAACTTCAATAATTTTGAGCACCGATGGTTCAAGAAAGTTTCGGATATTGACACGTTTTAAGTCCGAAAAAACATCAAGATACAAAATAAAAAATGGTTCACTATTTTTGTGTATAGAAAACCGTCATTTTTAACTTTGTCATCAGAATTTTTGAATTTTCGTCACGGATTCGAATTCAGCACACCCAAAAACGCGAGGAAAGGTGTCTTTGATCTATTTATTCTTACTTTATATCCATCAATTTTACGATCGAAAATGTCTAACAAAATTTATGGGCTTGGGTTATTGGGTTAATTTGTTGGTCATTGGGTTAATTAATCTGTATATGTTGAGTGAATAGAATACAAATGTCACTAACTAAAATTTTTATTGCAAACAATTACATGTCATTAGTTATTTTTATCTAATTAAATTAGTGAAGGAAAATGTTTAATTTGTTTTTTAATTATCTCAAAATCAGTAAACTGTTTGAATGGTTTTTATTTGCTAACCCGATTATGTTTTGTTCAACTTACAGAGTATACATTCTAACTTTACAGCTTTTGATTAATTTAAACCTCTTTAAAATTTTGTTCATTATAACACGCATCGTGAATTAAGCTTGTTCGAAGTACGTCCTGAAAACTCGAATAACGGCGTGTGAAAACAAAGAAAACGCGTTGTAATAAATTTCGCGTCGTATTTAATTTTGCTCGAAAACACGATATTCGAGGGAACAATGGTTTCAAGAGCAGAATTTCTCCGGTGATATTCCATCACCCTAGATAAAACTTTTATTGAATAAAAACGTCACGACACGTACACCGCATTCCGCGTTGGGTTAGGTTCTGGCTTGTCGGCATAGTATTCGACACGGTTCCACCTACTTTGTAAATTTAGGCGCTTAGCAATTCAAATTTTGATTCCAGTTCCACTGGTCCGCCTTTCTGCTATTTCTGTTCGTAAAATTTACTTTCTCAAGATTTTTGATAATTAAATTCCGGAATGGCGTGGCATGCGACGCCGCGACGGTTCGTGGCGAAAAGTTGCGGTGAATATACAAAAGACTGCTCTTGAAAGTTCAAATGAGATAGGGGTTTCACCCATTTCTCCGAAATGTGTGAAATTTAGTCAATTTTCCAATTCCAGCAGTTTTTTTGCAGGAGTTATTTACTGCTGCATTAAAATGCTGTTAATTTACATTAGATTTCGAATGTTTGTTTGGTCAATTTCTAAATCTGTTTACACTGGTTAAGAGGAGAATATTATAGAGAGGAAATAAGTAAATCATTTATTAATTTGGAATCGCTGAATTCGAATCTGATAAAAATGCATCTTTGTTGCTCGCTTAAGCTTGAATCGTCGGCCCAGAAAGAGTGAGCAGTAGTAACACATAGTTTTGGCAGGACGAGATTTCCTGCAGAAAAATAAATGTCCATTTACTGCATATTTTTCTACTAGGTCATGTTACAATTTCTCTTCGTGTCATAAACGTTATAAGCTTTATTTTAATATATCATTAATTCTTTTAACGCCTTTATGTTGAAAGATTAAATCAAATATTACAAAAAACAACTTATTTTCCAACTTTAATCTCATGTTACATGGAACCAAACGCAAATAAAAGATGATCACTATCGAATTCGGATACAGCAATCCAATATTAATCAGTGATCTGTGTCCAAAGAAATGTTCACTATTTATGTTGTTTCAAGAAATGTCTTAAATAGCATCATATTGTTTTTGATTTTTTTAGAATAGAATTTGATTGCAATTACTCATAATCTTTAAGAAACAAAGTAGACATGTCCAGAAGACATTCATATACGAAACTACTCACAAAAAGGTTAAGAAAGCGCTCCCTGATGTTGCATTTTGCGTTAACTGGCTGCGAAAAGAGACGATTCTGACAGTTACATTTCGCCGGATTGGAACCGCGTAGTTCCATAAAAAGAACCCGTATAACTATAAAAGATGAGCATAATTTCCGTCTTTTCCTCCACCCTCGTACTCGTGGCGTGTTCCAGGGTATACACAACGCCCCTTTCCCTAAAGCCAGACTGCACCTCCTGGATTAACGTCGTTGCCGCCGTCACCTTATTTATACCCACTTGCAACGTCTTAGCTGTATATTTTAGAAGTACATCGCCATACGAAGAGCTAATTTCGATATAAAATGCACTTCAAGCTCTCTTTTCTTCATACAAACAACTTCATTATGTAAGTTATATTGACGTTTGTAAATATACAAATATCGATAATATTTCATTAAATTTTCAATATAATCCGACGGTTTAAGTAGGCTAAATATTGTAGTTAGTGTGAAAGACACGAAAAATGAATTTTCAAGATTTAACTTTTACAACATCCACTTTATGATGAGGTCATATTGTCCATTTCGTCTTTAAACAAAATAAGTGAAAACATTATCTAACCACCCCCTAAACTACATGAAAAGTGTTGCTTTTGGCTTGATAGACAGAGCAATACAACTTTCTGAAATAAGATTTAGAAGAAAAAACTTGAATTTGGTCAGACACATTTTATTCGAAAACGGTCTCCGTACTGATATTTTTATGAATGCATTAGCTCTAGAGTAAATAAGTTTTATAATTCTCTTAAAATTCATAACAAAAATAAAGAAACAAATTACTTAAAAACAACATCTATGCCATATTAAAGGTATTACAGAAAAATTATAAAAGAGACTTAAAAAAAAACAATATCAGACTGGTATCAAAACCAATAAACAAAAATATTGGTACAATTAAACCTGCCAAAGATTTACTATCCGAACTAAAACACAGCAAAGTAGTATATGAGATACCATGCGCCTTTTGTAACCTGGTTTATATCGGACAAACTGGTAGAAAATTAGAAACTAGATTAAAAGAACACAAAAGAAACATTTATGGTGACGAAAAACAATATACAGGATCAACGATGCATATAATAAATACCAATCACAATTTTAACTGCAATAAAGTAAAGATTTTAGCAATAGAAAATAACGAAACAAAAGGGAAAGAATTAGATAATTATTACATCAAATACAACCAAAACACTGTAAATATTAGATTTGAAAAATCATATTTACCAGAAATATACAATCCTCTACTTAATATACATTAATGTTTTAATATTAATGTAGATTATGAAAATTGGGGCTAATCCTTACCAAAAGTAAAATAAAATCTGCTAGATAAATAGTATTGTAATGCAGGATTTAGTTTAAAATAATAAAATTAGGGAGGGCTTTTAACATACAAAGTAATTGCTTACCGGTAGTAGGCCTCCACCCACTACCACGAGCAATTATGGATGGTAAATAGTCCCAACGTTTCGGACCTCTTGGGTCCCTCTTCAATGGTTCCTTTCCACTTTCAAATTTCAATCCTAGAAAGATTATTTTCCCCTGAAGAGGGACCCAAGAGGTCCGAAACGTTGAGACTATTTACTAATTTTATTTTTAGAATCTACTAACTTCATATGCAACTCATTTCTGCTGTTTGATCCAAAAAAGAGCAAACACAAAATCATTGCGGTTGGATGGGTGGTTATGTTGAAAAATATCTTTATCCTTGGTAACCAACACAAACATTAAGAGATTTGTTTCTAAATTTTTGTCCCCCTTTTTCTATTTGTAATATATATAATACTGAAGAGGACCTGGAAAAAAAAGGTCGAAATATATATTTAAATTGTTATGTCCACTAATTTATTTTAATGTCCTTTAGGCTGTGTTTGTATACGTTTAAGTGTTATATTGTTTAAACTTATATGTTTTTTTTTTGTTCTTGTTATGATGACAGTTTATACACCAAAAATTGTTTAAATAATAAGTGAAAACAGTCGTTCGTTGTCAGACACGCCAGTAATTTCCTCACACCGTAAATTATTTTTGGTTATACTAGAGAAACTGCACATATTCAAATATACTTTTGCATCATGTACTATCCTATACAAATAAATCATTAACGCGAATGTCACAAAAAGAGGAAAGAATTCTTTCTGATTCGCATGAAAGCGAAACTGATATGTCAAAAATTCCGTTTACCATGCAAATTCGGGGTAGCAAATATTATAGCAGCGCACAAACTGCCGCTGTGTTACTGATAAGATTAGATCTTTTTGACGGAATTTTTAGAATGTCTAAATATTAAATTCTTATTTTAAAATCTTCATTGAACATAGCCACTTTTACCTTGATTAGTATAAATATTATTAAAATTTCATTGATATTAACTTAATACTAACATGAAAATAGAGTCAGAATTATACATTATTAACCCATAACTTCGGCGATAATTTCACAGACTATGCCTAAAATGCACGAAAAAATGTGTTAGGTGTATCTTCCATTCAAAAAAGTAAACGGAATTTTTAATCGGTTCAGGTATAAATTCAGTTTGATGAAATATTGGCTAATAAAATACAACAAAATAATTTCTTTAATAATAATAATAATAATAATCACGTCTTTATTGGCAATTACAAAAACGAATACAGGATATAATAATACAAAAATGCCAAAGGGCGAGCCACAGACAATAGCTACTTTACAGACTGACCGGGAACTTTAGTAATTGTTTTGTGAGTAATTGCATTAAAAAATAATGAAAATAATTGTGAAAAAGAATTTTTTTCAACAAAAAATTGGAATTTTTAAAAATTCATTCGTAATTATTCAGACAATGTTGTTTTACGTTCGCCAACATTTTTTGAATATTTTGATTGAATTGGTGAATTTTAATACGCTATATTTGTATCTGCGCGTTTCCAATTTTATATAATTCGTAAGTTTCAATTTTTTTTGCATTATTTTTAGTTCTTTAGGCATTTTAACATTACATCTGGGATCTCATGTTTTATAAGTGAATCTTTTTAAATCTTGTAGACTTCCACATTTTCCTTCAATATCTTTAATGTCTTTCTTACTTTTTTGTGTTATAAATTTTATTATTTTTGCGATTGTGGCCAATTTAATTGTATGCAACGAGAGAGGAAACCGCTCAAAAGCATGATTTATATCTCTAGGTGCAAAAAGTATCGAAATGAGTGTGAAAAGTCCTGAATAGATCGCATTTTCTTAAAATTGGTTGGAATGAATAATAATAATAATAATAATAATTTGTCTTTATTGGTAAAAAGGGTTACAAAAATTGCCTCTTTGAACCAAAGGGCGAGCCACATCTAAAGGTGCTTTAAAGACTGACTAGAATCTTACCTTAAATAGTAAACAATGTCAATTTTAATCATTTTTGTGACATTTTTTATAGAGTTGTATTTTTTCCATTTTCCACAATTACATCGGATACTATTCTTGCTGTTCTTTAAAACCTTCTCTAACTCATTCTAAGATTTTCAAATGAAAGCATAGATATTTAAATTCATAGTATTAAACAATTTTTTATAATACAAAAGATTGCACTTACAAAATTACTTAACCTGGTTTAGACTTCATGATCTAATACACCGTGCTGATGAAATAAGAGTGTAAATTAAGATTGACTCACATCTTGGTCGGAAAAGCAGAAATAAAGATTGTCGATCAAACTTATTTTAGGATATACTCTTATTTTCAGTTGCGTAATTTCTTGATTTGACGAAGACAGATTGTTTGATGTAGCAAGGTGTTTTTACGCTAGTTAATGTTTCCTTGCGACATAAAAGAATGAAATTACGGCCCGGAAATAACGAGTTTATTTCAAGGTGGGTAACTGAAAAAAGTCTACAAGCAGGGATTCATTATGATTTCGCTAAAAACATTCCTCTCTCTACGAAAGAACAAATTTACTTTCGTTAATGAGGGTTCAAGTCGTGCCCAAATTACCAGACACGACGGGAGGGGGCCAGAATTATAGAGAAATGTCGATAGACTAGGAGTTTAGTGGTCAAACAATTTAAAAAATGATTCTATTGCCTATGTTAAAATAAAAATTCTAATCAAAAAATGATCAGTAGGGTATTGTCGATAAGTTTATAACCCACTACATTGGAATCAAGTACACGCAACAAGTATCTAACTACTTCAATAAGAATGGTCTTCTAGAGGATACCAATAATTGGAGATAGGCTATTATTTTGGCACAGTTTGATCTGAAAGAGAAAACATTAAACATAATCTTCAAATTCAATAAATACATATTTCTGAAAGATCCATGGGAATACTATTAGAGCTTTTTTGCAAAACGTTGTCTTGGCCTTGTCCAGTCAATATTGTTGTCTTGTTATTAAAGTGCAATATTTCTGATATTCTCAATCATATTTACCCTAAATAGTTTTTAAATATCTGTATTGATGAAAATCAAAGACAAATACGCGCTCTAAAAAAATATTACATTACTTTTTTATATGACAATATTTACAAGTGGTCTTAAGAAACCCGAATATTGTAACCTCTTGAGAATTGTAAAAGCGTCATTTTAAGAAATCATCATAAAAGAAATCCAACCAAAAAAATGTTATGGTTATTACCAGCGCAAACGAATATTTGATTTCTTTTCACCATTTACAATCCATAACCGCCATTTTTACAGGAATTAGCGAATTTTGGATGGCAGAATTTAGAAACTCCATACTATAAAAATATCAATCCAGAATTATGTAGAATATTTTGAAGCCATAATCCAGTTCTTTACATAAATAATAGAATTCGTAATATTTTTATCATTTCTTAGCATCACCGAACTTATAGTTCTTTATTCTTGTAAATAAATACATCTATTTTAAGGCATATGTCAGTTCATTTTATTTATTTATATTTTATATTTCAAAGGCATGTAGTGCTATTTGAAAAATAAACATACCACAATTCAATAGAAGCTACACGGTTTTCGAGAACTTCACATTTTGTGTAAATTGATATAGGGAAAGGATATCCCAGAAGTAGTAAACTAGAGTTTTAGCCATGCGGAATAACATATTCTGATCGTTACGTGTTCAAAATTAGAATATGCAGGAAGAAATTCCTTCGTTGCATTCTCAGATATTAATGCTAGAGAATTGATCCCAACTAGAACTTCCAGTAAAACCTACTAGTTCATTACAACAATTTCCACAGTTTTACGTAGGACCGTATTGTAGATGGCAACTGTTGTTCAACTTTGGAAGTAGCATTACAGTTTATTCAGTATTGAAAAATGTTGAAAAATTCAAGCTTAGAAAAAGAAGGTTAGAGGACTTTTATAAGCTCATAATATGATGCGTCTATGGAAAATAGACTCGGTTCTATCCAGAAATAATGATACGAGGACCGCCGCTGCATGAAATCGATTTTTATTGTTATCGCTTCATGTTTCAGGAATAATTTTGCGACGGCAAAACGTGGAAACGCCGAAGTTGACGGTAATGGCGGCGATAAGCGCGAAGTTACGTATATTTGCGATTTTAGTGCAAGGTGAACTTTGGAGTACTTTTCGAAAATTTCCCCATTTGAAGGTGGAAACTTGAGAAATGCTTTTTTAACCTCTCTGCGATAGAGGAATGTTGAGATTTCCATTCCTCTACAATTTATTTACTACTTTATGTTCGAAATTTGGTTTTAATACGAATGTTTAATTTATAATATAAATTACCTAACATTAATATTTTTCAACTGCAATAATAATCACGACACAATGTTAGTAATAAGGCATATTAATGTTCCTTAAAATATCACAAAATTCTTCAGGAATGAGTTCTGGTATTACTGAAAATTGAAATTAAGCAAATGGACAATTTCGGAAAACTTATACCAGTAATTTTAAAAATGTTTAAGCGTTTATCACACTAAACGAGTACTTCAAAAAGATCAAGTGCATTCATTTATTTTCAAAGATATCCCTAAAGAACGTTCCAACATTAGCTTTAAAGACTTGAATATTCATCGAGTATTTTCACGTGCTATTTCCGGCACTTGTTTAATAAGAGGATCAATTTCGGTTAAAAAAATCAGGAAGGAAAAATAAAATTGTCCAATTAACGAAAAGCGAGCGGGATAATTCAATCACGTACAATTCCCTCGTCACAATTCGTTAAAAGCATTTGGTATCTGCGTGTTTGTGTCGCATTCGCGGTAATTAATTAATGGCTAGCAATTACACACGAGATTAGCCTGGTCGTGATGGCGCACAGTTTTTTTTTCTTTCCCTGTCAAACACTTCTCGACATACGAAATTGGGTCGTACTTTCCAACTATCTGCGCCTTCTTTGGGCGAATTTCATGACCGTTCCCGATTGCGTTAAATGAACTTCACACTTGCAAAAGGTTTCACATTCCTAGTACTCGAATCTATGAAATTGGAAGTGTAATTGCGCGGATATCTGCGTAATCGGCGACCAATTATTGTCAACCTAGTATCGAAAACTGGTTCGAATATCGTTGTGAATTTATACAATTGCTTAATTTACGCCACCACAGTACTGGAAGCTTAAAATCGGAAGCTTTTTCCATGGTCCGAGGTCGTAAAGAAAAGTGATGCAGGCACTTAAATCTAACTACGACTGTCGAAATTGTTTTTTCTCATCCTGGTGTATTTTTAAATATCTTAATTTATTTTCATATAATTAATTAGAGTTTATGTATAAAGATAATTAAATTGTCCTGCAGAAAGTAACAGCAGTGAGTGAAATCGAACTTTCCACACTCACTTCTAACTTGTTACTTTACGCACTAGTGATAAAATACACTCACTAAATTTGAATTTGTCAAAAGCTACTAATGATTATAAATAATTAAATTGGTAATAATTTTTAAGAATATAGGCTAAAAACCACCAATTCATTAGTCAATTTTAACTAATCTAGGTTAGTAGTAAATTATTTAAAAATACGACTAATCTTAAGATTATTCAGATTTTTCTAATAAGTTAGTAACTTTTTACACGTTATGAGTAATAATCATAACTACTTCAATCAGTCAACGATTTTTCATTTCTTCATTAGTAGGTTATGACTAATTCAATGTTAATTGTTGGACTTACACAACTTTTAAAGAGTAAGCAAATTTTTATTAACTTCAAACGTTTGCTAATATAAGCGGATAATATAGACACAATTAAATTTTGTTTTCAATATTGCATATGCACTTCATTATGCTGTTGACCATTGTCAAGAGAAAAACCATTTTGAAAATCAAGCCCGTCATTGGATACGTAGTGCTAAGGTCAAGATCAAAGACAATACTAATGTTACATCTACAATGTCGAGGTCTCGTAAAAGATATTAGTTTTGACAGCTGACCTTGATCTTGTTCTGGGGAACGTAAATACAATGTCGAGATTACTTTTGAGCATCAGTGATTTAGAGATTCATATGTCTGAGTACATAATAGAACCAATCATATATAACGAAATATTTCTAATTGTCCTTTGACATGAAATTTCATTTTCCTTTGAAATTTATTTTCTTAGAGAAAAACTGTTTTAATAGCCTTTTTACGTTGTCTCTACGTGATAATTACAAAATTTAGTTCTTACATGCAGGTATGAACATTATTCAATATTTTAAATATATTATATACAGGAATATGTTTAAAATCTTATTTATACTGAAGTAGCGGGTCTACGCAGGTCTACGTTTACGAACGGTCTGGATTAAATAATAATAATTAACTTGTGCATTTCATACAATTATGCAGTTTTATATATTATAAATAATAAATCATAATGATTTATATCAAATAATTTATAATATACATCTTGGATTATTTCTTAACAATAGATACTCCATGAACAATTTTATGGTATTAATTAACCTACACATAATAAATGATTATTTATTTAGAAAGATAAACCACTGAAATATAAAACGAATATAGAAAATGTAGTAAATTTAATGTAACTAATTTTTTTTTCAACATAATACAAAAATGTCTGGCTAAACTTTCAATGTCTGACTAAATTTGCCTGTTTTCACTTACCTGTAAATTTCTACATTTCTGAAGTTATTGTTTTTTTTTGGTTGCCTTGTGCAAGAAAGTTCTGAGGTATGTCAACAAATATTCATATTTATTATAGTGATATAATTTTATGAATTCTTGCATGTGTAAAAACACGACCAATTAATTAACAGCTATGGTTGAAACTTTCATTTTATTTAATACATTTTTTAAAAGTAATGGTAAATTAATGCTCTAAAGGATATTTTCGACAACGATACGATATCGTGAAATGTATAAAAATTCAGTGCATGGAAACGGAAAAGGATGACATTTAAAAAAGAAATAAAAGAAAACCACGGTGTGTTTAGGATGCGTACTGGAAGAAGGCAGATAAAGTACAAGCCTTGAAGAGATCGTAAATGCTTCCGGTAAAGAGGTACTTTGGCGTCGTGAGCAGTTCGACTTTTCACCAATACGTCATAAGAACGGAAGTGATGTGTGAAACTTATAGAGAGAGAAGGAAAATACAGACTGAAAGGGAGAGATGTCTGGGACAATGACAGAGAAGGAGAAGCTGCACGTTCCTGAGTGGGAGGGACAGAAGCGAATCCATTGCACTGAACTAATCTGATTTCAAGAAGTCCCCTCTCGCTTGAACAAATGACACATAAGCTTCTGGTCCATTACACCATCAAGTTTAATTCAGAATAATGAGGACTAAGAATGCAAAGAGCGACTCGACTTCCGTGATTCGTTTCCCATACCCCTTTCTCGTTGCAGAGCAGCAATTGCGAAAAAGTCGGTACGAGGTGGCTTAAACGTCCGACCAATTGTACAATAATTTCATGAAAAGAGAGTACCCAGCCAAATGCGGTACATAACACAAATGCGAAAACACGATAAAATGCGAAACTCGAGAACGGCACATTTTCCTCGCAATACGATACAAATTTTTCCTACATTTTTTTGAAGCGAAGATAGTAACGTAAACCGTCGACTAATATTCGACATAATATATTTGGATGTACTTCAAAAAATGTCAAGTTTTCATTTATTTCAAGGTATTTCCAAAAGTTCCAAATGTTAAATTTTACTGAAAACTAAGAGAAATAATGTTTCTCGTCCCCAGAACGTAAAAAGTAAAATCACGAGCGCAGGATGTTCCATCTAGAGTGTGTTTGAAGCATCTCTCACGAGTTTCATGATACAGGAGACATAAAATCCCATTTTACGCCCTTAAAGCATAACGTATTAAATAACTAGACTAATTAGGACTTTAGAGATTCGTAAACTTTTCATTCCTTAAAACGGACTTCAAGTGAATTCAGGAATTTAAAGATATAATAAAACAGGGGTAATTAACCCTTTTTTAATAAAAAAATGATTCACATTCAGGTTTTTATTGGTAAACTCGTAGAATCCCACAGCTTATGTTTCATCGTGGAGAAAGCTTCCTCGTCTTGTTAAAGTAAGTGATCATATCTTTGTTAAAACTCTTAAAAGTGACCTTTTAAGTGAAAAACTAATTTTAAACCGTATATTCCAGGTTTTAACTACCCACCAGTAGTTTCACGTATGCTGCATAACATCCACTAATTAAGAAAATTTGTCAAATTTCGCGGCTTTAATTTTATCGATACTTTAGAAATATATCGAATATTTCTGATAAATACTTGCACAAATACTGAAAATGAGAAAATCTAAAAATAATCTTTCGAATACGGAGACTATTATTCATTTCTTTTAGTTCGATTGTTTGATTTACAACATTTAAATAAGAAACTGAGTTTTGGTACTTGACAGTCAAATAGTAAAAAAAAGAGTTTTTACGAGAAACAAGATCTTAAATACACATAGAAAATTCAAAAATAGGTTTTGACTCATTATTTGGATCCTTTACATCTTGACTTTTCGGCCCAATAACTCAACAATGTTTGCATTAACTCTTCGTAGAAATACATACTTTTTATTGAAATTGAATATGTATATATTTTGGTACAAGAAGTGATAACTAATTTATGTATTTCATAATTTTGAAAATAACAAGATTATTCAATGAATTATCAAAATTTGAAATTTTATTTTTGTTCAGTTTTTTTCTACGTTGTTTAAATACTTCAATAATGCGCCTTTTCTTCTACTAATTTTTTTAAAGATTCTTACGTTTTATTGGTCAAAATTATGACCTACTACCATTCTTCGATTTCTTAACTCATTAAATGTTAAAAAATAAATTTTTTCTTTTACTTTCAAGCTGTGTTACTATTATTAATCAACGACTTAACATTTTGGGCCATGGTTACCTATCCCTTATATTTATGACCCTGTTTTTCTCTCGGTTCCGAAAATTTTATTAGTTTTATTATTTATTAGATTTTTTAATGACAAAGAAAATAAAAAAAAGGTTCTTTTCAATTAATAATTGTGCTTTATTCTGAAGGAAAGCTGAATATTGGAATTTTTATCAACATTTATACCTCTGAAGTCAGAGACTCAACTGCACAGTTCGAATTTTTTTGCAATTTCTTGTTGGAAGAAGTATTTATCAAAGTTGGAAATTATTACTTTTTTTACAAATTTTTCGATCACTTCCGAACTTTTCCAGTCCGAACTTTTTAGAAATTCGATGCTTCGAGATTGAGACCTGAAACCTTCCGCTTGTCGGCCGAATGCTCTATCTTTTTTCCTGCAAATTTGTTCAGTTTAGTTTACCTTGAAAAAGTTTCAAAATATAATTATACTCTGATCCAAAAGTGCATAAAAATGGTGTACTTATAAAGATATATGGCGGAATTAAACATTTCAAAATGATACATGGATGACGTCAAATGCGTTACAAAATATTAGTGGTTCCTGAGGGATTTATAAAATGATCAATTGCGATTATGAATTTGAAGTTAAATTTGAAATTAAAAATAGTAATTCCAATATGGCAGACGTGAGATATATTTTTTTATTTATTTATCATTAAAACAGCTAAATTCAAATTCGGTCTAAGTAAAATTTATTCTTTGATATTTTTTGCACTTTTTTTATTACTTTACCATCACTTTATGAGGAATATATTTCTAATGCAATTTTACAAAGAAATGTATTTGGTATTGTTAAAACGTAGGAATTAGAAATAAATCGAACCCACTGTCATTAATGAAGCAAACTAAAGACTAACAGAATAAACTATGTTTTAACTAACGTTAATATTTTATTGTCAAATAGTCATTTTTTTAATTATATATTTTGTATTGCCTTCTTTTCGTTACGATTTCACTACATAGTAATCGGAAATGTTGACATGATGACCAATTAAATACGAAAGATAATTTAATAATAAAGAGTTTAAGATTTCCATAATATTGAAAATTTTATGTCCATTTTATAACTTTTCACGCCTTCTGAAATTTTAAAATGTCTAGAAAAATAGTTTTCAAAGAGTTAAGTACTTTTAAACTTATATAATCGTTGCTTGAATTTATGCGTAACAAAAATTAGTGAAGATTAAATTTAAATAATGGCATTTACGTTCATCGTACTTAACAAGAATATAATTAAATATTATAACGTCTTATGCTGAACGAATTATGTTAATTGCATCTTTTTTTCTAACATTTGTACTTCTGAAGTTTCAACTTTTTCTTTTTAATATCAAACCCAATAGGTATCGAATAAAACATTTTACATATAAGAAGATAATAAAGTAACGCACTCAACGTACACTGAGATTCCAGTGACGTGTATATATTTGCTTACATTTGTTTATACATTTCCGGAAATTACTAATTATAAATACCAAGAATTTGCATCATATTTATTTAGAAAACGGTCGAGAAATAAACAATTACTAATTATTTGTACGTCTGAAGTCAGAAACTCGTCTGTACAGTTTTTGCACATTTTTGTTGGAAATTTTTTTTACGTTGGATTTTTACTTAATTTTTTGGATCACAACTGATTTATGAAAAAAGCGAAGGCCAATTTTTTTACAGATTCGAAACCGGAATTTGAACCCTGGTCCTTACATCAATGATCCAAAAAAATTAAGTAAAAATTCCATCTTTGATACAAAGTGTTTAAAAAAAAAATTGCACAAATCTTTGAACTATACTGATGAGTTTCTGACTACAACTAAATAACTTTAAATATTTTATTAACAAATTAAACATACTTTATGCAATCTGTAATATTTGCAGACAATACATTAGTGGTTTGTAAAAATAATAGTTCATTGTTAACGTCGATTATTTAAGTGCATTATGGTAATGCAAGGCATGTGAATTTTTCTATAAATGAACACAAATATTTATAGATCCAGAATTCGTTACCGTCAAATGAATTTATAAAATGAAACCAGTGACAGGGTGGCCAATTCCAAAATTACCTAATAAACACGATTTTAGTAGTTGGTTTCAATTATTTTCCTAAGGAGCTATACGTTCAACGAACAACATTATTTTGAGATTACAGGATTATGACAAATAAATTTAGTAGTTGAACCAATAAAAAATATTTTAAACAACGGGAACGCATTTTCAGATTAACGGTGGATTAAGTAATACAGTCACACTCGATGGGAATTGGGCCGAGTTGAAGTAAATACGAATAAACGATAAAATCAATTCAGTGGTTCATCCACTTATTGCATGTCATTAGAGATCATTCAGGGATTTTGAATACGCTATTCGAATTGGTCTAAAATTAACGCTTCAACCAATATTAGTAAGGCTTTATGTTTATGAAGTATAAAAGCAATCGACTAAAGGGAATTGAATCTTTGTTTCATATTGGTGGATTCCCCGAATTGCATAATTTGGAAGAGTTTCCATTAATTTACAAATAAGTCTAAAACTCAATGACAGCTGCAACCAACTACGATGCTTTTATTCATATTTTCATGCATTATAATGTAAAAGTATATATTTCACGAATTATTATGTGTAAAATTGAGGAATTTGTTCAGGATTTTCATCAACAATAAATGATAAAATAATATTTTGTTATATATGTCAATATTTTAACCAAAACTAATTTAATCAAATCATACTGACAAGTGTTCCTACGTTGACTTTTCTTTTTGGTACAATTTCTTATATTCTGCAATGCTGTGCTGCGTTTCCAGACAATATGTTGCACCAGTCTTCAGGATCCTAAGCTATTCTTTAGGTTCAGTACTATTGTCTGGTTTTATTATTAGGTTTCATGTAACACGAAAAATTAATTATATTCCGGAACTATTTCATTCTTACTGTTTTATATAAAAATTCAAATATTATATCAGCTGTAAAACTCTTTATTAAAAATGTGAATTCTGGCATTTAATTAAGCAATTGTGAATTAAACAGGATCAAAGAAAAGAGAATCTCAATATTCCAGTTTTTTCTAATAATAAGAGAAAATACTATTTCTAGTGGTCACAAACAAAAAAGATAGATAATCTGGTAGGATTTTTTACTCGATTAATTCAAGTAAATGAGTAAAACATCCTGACGCATTTTTCAAACCCAGATGTTTACTTGGTAAAATGAAATATGAAAGAATTTCCAGTGTTGACATAACCAAATTCTGTAAGGTAAATGTTGATTTATTCAGGGTCGAAACGGTTTTCGTAACTGAGCTAAAAGTGTCATCTCTGGTTAGTAAAGTGGCAATTCATCATAAATTGTGTTTCACAGTTGCATTTTGCCACGACCAACTTCCTGCTTATTTTTCTACTTGAGACTTCTTACTATCCCTGTATTCCGGAGGATTCTGTCAAGGAGATTATTCGAATGCAATTTTGCTTACATGGTATTTTGTATCACGGAACGTTACCTGGTTCTCTGAAGTAATGCATTCGATATTCCGTAGTGGTATATTCCATTACACACTTCAGTAGCTTGCTTTTAGCTTGTGGAATTTTCATTTCTCGAGTCTCGACAAAATTAAATAATCTTCATTTTAACTTAGGTAAATAGAACTTTTATAATTACAACTACTTGATACAACATTATTTATTTGTCAAAGCAAATTTATTGCTTAAATTACAAAAAAAACTTAAAATAATTGTTTGTTAATGAATTCCTTGGTAGATTTCGACAGCATATACAGAAAAATATGAGAAACTGTATTTTTCTTCTTATGTTCTGCACTCCGGAATTTAAAACAACTCGTAGAAAAGTAATAGAATTGAATCTTACTTAATTGAAAGTGGATAGTGAAACGGCGCTGGCCGTTTTGGCGACAGGACGCTTTGGCACCAATGGTGTTTTTAAGTAGCTGTAAATAAAGCACGTGATGTTTTTTCAGTTCATTATTGGCCCCTACTTTCCCCTGCATAATGCTGTGCAAAATCAGCCTGAAGAAATCCTGTATTTCAACGTTACTAGTTAATAGAAAAATAGGGAGACATAGTCTAACAAAAATTATAGCAAATTTTATGTGAACTAAAAATGATTGAAAATGTTATATTAAGCATATAATTACCGACTTAATATGTAAAGTTAAAATGAGTTATCATGTTTGAATATTATTTTTTGTGCAGTTAACAAAAAATGTTTGAATTTGTCCCTTCTAACAGTTTACAAAGATTTTGTATACGTCACATTTTTTAGGCTTTTAATACCGTATAGACGTACTCAATTTTTTGTTTGACTTTTACATGGTATACAAAAAAAAATTTGAGAAATTTCTCATACACATAATTTCTAGAAACATGAGTTTCATAAAAAAAGTATAAATTCTGTAAACATTCTGAGGATTAAAACTAATTATTTGAACTATGATATGTGTACTAAATAAATGTTTCGTAAAAAAATTACTGTTTTCAGTAAGTTAAGTTATAGATAGATACTTTATTTCCTCATCAGATACAAAAATGTTTATCTATAAGGATGGTACATTGGAGAACGACGCAAATAAATAGCTAAATGCAAATATAAATATATAATAAAATAAATTAAACGCATGGGGGCCGTCGTACATATATTGGTAAAGTTAACGCAAAGCATGAGAGCTGTCATGGCCGTTTTACAAGTCTGACGTGTTACAAATCGTGCTGCTTTGCAATTTGCAATTAAGAATTGATGGTCAGCGTTTGTAAATTTAAAATGGTGAATGCAATGTAGCTGTCAAATCGTACAACCTTTTAAATTTTATTAACAATTGACATATTATTATTTTTAAGGTCGCTTATTACGAATTCTTACCTTAGATTTTCAACATTGTAAATGATGGAACCGCTTGTGTCATAATGATCTCTACAGGGACTACCTTTTGAGAGTTGGTTTTTTTCATGTTAAAATGAATTTACGATCCTGTGTACTTCATTCTTCTATTGTTACACGCCTAAGTTATTCAGCTAACATATAAAAATCAATACGAAATATTTTGAAAATCATTCAGTAATTATAAACAATATTATACCCAAAAATGCTGTTTTTTCAAAATAATTCGTTTGTAAAGAAATTCCCCATATAGACATGTATGGGTAAGCTATCATTTATACGTTTTTCATGTCACTGATTACGAATCCAAATCCAGAATTTTGAAATTCAAAATGGCGGATCAAATATTGGACTAACCAAATTTTAAATGTACATCGAATTAGACAAAACTGTGTATCTAGGTGTTTTCAAGATCTCTCATTACGAATCCGAAGCCAGAATTTTTAAATTTTAAATGCTGGATTCAATATGGCGGACAAAATTTTAAAAATTACATTGAAATAGACGAAAATCTATATTGTGTGGTATACTATTTCGAGATCGTTGACCGGGTATTAGAATTCATAATTTCAAAATTAAAAATTGAAAACTCCATTATAACTCGCTCTTAGCGTTACTGGGAACTAAAAATTTTGTTTTCATACTCGTTATTAGCAAATTCGAAAATACTTGTATAACGTATCACGTAATTTGAGATTGAGCCGTCATATTGGATCTACCATTTTTAATTTCATACTTTTATTTTCGTATTTGTAATCATCAACCAGAATATAAGCAAATTCAAAATTTTGTCTAATTCGATGTAAATTTTTTATTTTCAATACGGAATATTGATCCCTTTATTTAAATTTCACAATTCTGACTTCGAATTCGTAATCCGAAAGAATTTTGTATATAATTAATGAAGTTTTGTAATTCTTGGTAACAACAGAAAGGTGTAATATAATGAATGTTATATTTTAGTGAATTTTTGAAACTTCTTAAAATTATGTACTTTTCCATTAAAAATGTTAAATTTCCTTCAAGATTTCAAGTACATTAAAAAATGATCCTTGATATTCATAAATTATTTATCATTTAAAATGTTTGAAAACGCTTTTTAACAAAATTCTCTAGAATTCTCGGAATTCTGTAAAATGTTGTAAAATGACTCCCTTTTTAAAATTGATAATAATTTCTTCGATATGTATAAATCTGCGAAAATTCCCTCTAATTTATCGACATGAATCGATTAATCAATACCGTCGTTCAATTCGTTGAAAATCGTTCATATTTAAAAATAGCATGAAGAAGTTCTTTAACAATATTCCCGGAACGATTTTAAGCTCTGAGAATCAAGATAAAAATTTGACAATTCCGGTAATTCACAGGAGAAAATGAAAAATTGTTTCATTTCCAAAGAGAATGAAACATCGAATCACCTTTCATTCGTTTCGCCTTTTCAGCAGCGACGACCTGATCGTATCTTTTCACTTTCCATCGCTCAGCAATTCATTATTGCCAGTTTCTCTCTCCCTCTTCACTTTTTTACTCACTCCTCTCTTCATTGTTTTTTTATCGCGTTTTCTTTCTGTATCTCTTAACAAGTAACCACTGTCGACTATACATTTGATTTTCTTCAACTCGCTCAATAACTTGTTGTCTCGTTGACATACACGCCCTCTCTATCTCTCTCTCGTATAATTCCAACTTGTTCCACAGCCGTTTTCCTACAACTCGTCACGGATCAAACGTGAGGGAATCCGCAACTGAATATCCGGGCTGGGTTTAATTCGTGCCCTCGTGGATCTGCCACCGACTGGATAGAGATTTATGACCGAGTTTGCTTCCATTCCGACACACCTTTATGCAAAAACAAAAACAAGTTTTTTGCATCCAGATAATAATGCAACCCATGGGTACCTGCAGGTACCCATCAATGACCATAGCGCATCTGAATACAAAGAGCTGAAACCTATCGGTACATGAATCTCTCTAATGATACCCCAAAAATTATAAACTTTTGCGAGGTCTTCTTTCCAATTTAAATTGTTAAAATCCTAACTAATTAAATTAGTAAGGCGATATTTAATACCAATAAGTTAGTCGTTCTTTAACAGTTTACTGTTTGAATTAGTAGAATTATTAGAAATTCGGTTTACTAATTGCAATTAGTACAATCGTTGTACTAACTAATTAGTAATTCGGGTTCACTATTTCAATGACTAATTTGATTTCACTATTTGCATTAGTAAATCATTGACCCTCGTTTGTTTTTTCTCTCCTTATAATTTTACAATTTGTATTAGACTCAACCATTTTTTTAATTTCTATTCTTTATGTGATCGAACAACACCAAAACTATTTAAGAATATATTCATTTATAAATCGGTCGTAAATTAAAACCTTATCAAAAGTACTTCTAATGTTGTAAATAAATATTTGCCGTTATATACTGCTAAACGATTTTTAAATTCTCCACCAAAGACATCAATTGTTGAGAACTTCCCGACAAAAAACTTTTGAAAATTGCTCGGTCTGTTCTGAATAATTAATTTCTTTGGTATTTTCTAAACGTTAACCGTTAAGAGAGCCTGAATTTTGAGAAATATTTAAATTCAAATATTTTTAATTTCCGTTTTTTAACGTAAATTCCTGATTTATCAGCGGAGTATTTTAGAACCCCCTTAAAAGGGGTATTTTGCCAGTTTCATCTGTATATCTTACACATCTAAAAAAGTAATTTTTCCGATAGGGCTTAGTATTTTTATAAATTCCTATGTTTTTTATGTGCTCGATGGAAAAATTTATAATGGGCCCCAAAAATTACACCCGTACAACGTAGGAAAAGTATACAAACTAGCAAGATCAACATGCTCAACATTGTAAATTTACAAATTGTGAAAATTTAATTTCTGTTGGGAAAAATGGTAACACTCAGTGCATGAATATTGTCTAAAATTTACAACTGCTGTATAAAAGTCATTTTACATTTGTTACAGTGTAATATTCGCTGAATATACCCTTCCAACGGAAACAAGTCACACATTTATCTAATACGTTTTAAAATTCAATCGTCAAGTCGAAGCTGATTTTCTTACCGACTTTCGTTATGAATTCCATTCTGAATTTGTGCTGTATTGGTTCACGCAATGGTTACTAAACGCCAGTCACAAAATACGAGGACATTTAAGTTTCCCGCGTTTTCATAAGAATCCATTACATTTAACTCGAAATTTAATTTGTTATAAGATCAGCTGTTTTACTAAACGTCGTTTGTAATTACGTACGTCTGTATTTAATCGTCTCGATATAAAGAATACATCAAATATGCCAAACGGTGTACTCATATTCTTGAACAAACAAAGTGAAAAGTATCAACAGTACTGTGTGCAAATCACATTTCCTAACCTAAAAATATGCTTGCATTTGCTCGACAAGCAATCGAACACTATATAACATATTTCATCAACTCAATTATTGTATTGTTTGTATACATTGTTTTTTTTTTTGTATTACTTGTCTTCAGGAATGAGCAAACTTGAATGAATTCGTCTCTTCCGAAAAAAAATGTTCGACCATACAAGGTATTCATCAAAGACCCAGAAAAACTGATTTATTTTATTTAAGCCAATGCAATTGTATAAATAAGAAAGTCTTAAAGATTTTCTAAACTAGTCCGCTGGTAATGCAGGAAATTTCACTAAAAAACGTAAATAATAAATGACTGAATTGTTTTATTTTAATTCTGGCTTTGTAAGGATAATTCTAATTACTATAGACGGTATCCTATAAAATACCAAAGAAATTAATTGAGAACTGACCTAGAATTTTTGGAAATAAATTATTTTGATTTTGCCTTTTGGAACCCGATTTTTGAAAATTGCATTTGCTCATCTTTAATTTACGTTTTTTAGTAAAACTTAGTACCTTACCGATGGACCACTTTAGAACCATTTAAGTGTTTAGGTATTTAACCTCCTTTTAAACAAATTTAGATTTTCTAATAATGTGCTGTCTAATAATGTTAAAAAATTCGGTCTCGTCTATTCAGATTAGTTTAAAAAATGAAAATGAAAATCATGTTCGAATCAATACAGCACTCAGTCAGTGATAATTATGAGAAAATTCATTAAATTTGTAAATAAGAATGTATCTTATAAAAATAATGGCATCGTATTACTATTAAGTAAGTACATTTGTAGTCAATAGTTCATCATTTTATTTGACTAATACAACTAATAGTCCAACATTAAATTACTAATTGTATCGGTAGAGGAAACGTTAGTGGCTGAGACTATTTTTCCTATTAGTAGTTTTCTACAAGTTGTTTATAATCGACTTTTCACTATTTCAATTAGTAGAATTTGAATAATCGTTATAAAAATGTTACTAATTATTTAAGAAAATTAAATTTTCATATGTTTCTAATTAACAACCATAACGAGACACGCATTAATCAATGCTATTAATCAAATACATTGAATGTGAGTTTTTTAATTTATACATTGACTATTCGCGATTTGGGAGCTGTCATCGACTTATACGTTTAATTAAACGATACAGACTTGAAGCCGCTTTACATATCCCATATAAAACCTGAGAAAATCGAGTGCGGAAAATCTATTTGCTGGAGGGAATTCGAAATAATCCATAGAATTGTCTTTAAGCGTATGTTTAATGGAAAGCGATGAATCAGCGGCTTACAAGGGAGATGAAAAAATCGTTCGGAAAGGATTTGTAACGTTCCAAGTCTTTCGAGAGTTATGTTTTATGAGATTCAATTTGAAGGAACCGATAAATCGAACACATTTTTCAATCCTCGATTAACAGAAAGAAACCGAAAAGAATTTAAGACTTTAAAAGCGAGAAAAACTTGACCCACTTCATAGTAGCAGCAATATTCCTTCCTAAGTTTTTGAAACAATCGTGTAGTCATCCAAATTTTCGACATCCTTACCTTGTTTCTCGTTCGACAATCTTCAAAAAAAGCGAGGAAAATTCATCCGCCAATGGTGGACTAAGTCAAGCGCCTTTGTCTCGGCTCTGCCAGAAATCTCTTCAAGAAACTCCGTTGCTCCATGCGGCGCTCGACGTTTAAGCGACGAGAAAAATTGTAGTAAACAAGGTCAGTTCTGTGCACACCCCACTACTTACGTCTTTCTCAAGTTCACTCTTGACCACGTACCAAACCAATGCATCTATTTTTGAAACTAGTCCGGAACAACTCTTACAAATTGTATTAGGAGCAATTGTTTGCGTGATGTAATATATTTCCAAACTTTCAAAAACGAATCGATAATAGTCACAACTTTAGACACCTGTTAACGGTTCATATATTTTGGACTGATTTTTCAATGTTTTTATTTGCTACAGAAATATTTATGTTTTTCGAAATTCTAAAATAACATGCGAATGATCACGGTTCATTTTCAAAATGATTGTGATCAATTCAGTCTCACTAGAGAATTTCAAAGTACATCACTATCTATTATTTAGGTGTTGACCATATTTTTTCTGGATATTTGGAAAGATTTCGACAATACGAAAATATTTCATAGATATTCGTATAATTATCTAGATCTGCCATTGATCGCACATAACGTGACTAGATGTTTTGAGATTTTCATAAATCATCAAAATTTTGAAAAATCTTTTATAATTTATTTATCATATGGTGAATCTCAATAGATATTTAAAAGATAAGCATTCCCTAAACTATCGTCAACTTTCATGAGTGATTTTCCAAGTTCCTTTACGGAAGTCTCATGAAGTTGTTGTAACCTTCAAAGATTACAACTCAAAATAAACTAACCGAATGGATCAAGATGACTGCTATTTGACTGATTAGCCTAGGTTGTAATACCAGCAATTGGTTTTGTGGAAAGTTTTCGAAGGGAACATTACTAAAATTTGAAAAGTTCTCCAGAGAGGTGACTCGGTTCGCCAAGAAGTTAAAGTTCCAGGAATGTTTTGACGATGAAACGGAGGAATTTAGGAGGTGCGATCACCGGTTCGCTTACTATTCCTTAGGAGGAACTCGTTCCGAAGTTAAGTCTCCCGTTCCGTAAGGGGTTTCAGTGATGAGATCCATTTTCCGCGTCGATGGCGCAGAAGGTCGTCGAGAGGTGGAGGCGCGGCGCGCGTGATTTTACGGAACGACCAACGCGGCGGTCGCGCGCATACTGAAAATCCCCTGCAGATAATACCGAGGAGCTGGTGCACCCCACAGGGTCCGAATATCACCCTTCTACGTGAATTTCGACTACTGCGTGTGTGTGGATGCGCACTCGAATATTAAGCGACGCTGCTGCTTAGCGACTGCAGCTACCTCGAGCGAGAGCGATGATAATGGCCCCAGGATACGTTGTCGCGACAATTTACAATTTACAACTCCAGGAACTGCAAGGCGGATGCAACAGCAGCGGCGCCTTTGTTTTCCGACACTCACTCTCGGACGGTTATCCAAGATATCGGAGCCAGTCGAACCTTGCTGACGCCAACACCACCAGAATCCAGTATTCACAGAAATCTCAAGGGAATTGTAGTTCGCTCCATTATTGAAACGATTAGTGAAAAACAATTGATGCATTCGTATGCTCTGGAAATTCATTGGAAAAGCTGACAATTCTACATGCAAGCGTGAAAACAACCCAACAAAATATAGATCTTCCAGAACGTCTAACTTTCTGTATACCGGAAAAAACTTGCCTGCTCTCTAAATCTGAATTAATAAAATTTTACTAATTGTAAGTCAAATTCTACTAATTGAAAAAGAGAAAAGTGGGTTACCAATAAATAGTAGAAATTTACTAATTACATTAGTCAAAATTTGTTACTAAACGAATTAGTAAATCTGAAATACTAAATAAATTAGTAGAAATTGATTATTTCGTATCCCTTTAACTGTTACCGTACGAATTTGTTAAAAATGATCAATCTTCGGTTACTGTACTCAAATAAGAAGAACAAGAACATAATCTTCCAGCTGCTTTGATAATTCTGCAGAATCCATTTCTGGATTAATCATCATTTTGGAATCTATGAATCTGTAAAACACAAATCATTAATCATTAACCTAACTTTTAGAATAAAACTTTGGGTAATACCTCTAAATTCAATACTATACCACATCGAAGTTAGAATTATGGTTTTTGAAAATTTAGCACGTTAAATTTTGAAAAATTATAACGCGTTTTAATTTTATTACGCTACATGTCGTTAAAAACGCCCAGAGAAAAAAACGAAGAAAATTTATAAAAATATTGTGCCCAGCAAGAAAACTTACATTGTTAAACATTCTAACCTTAATTATACACAAAATACTTACGACTTGTTTACGACGATTAACCATTCGTTTCCAGATCTTGATGGATAACAAATAATCGTTATTCTGCGACGAATATGTGATACCGCGAGGTTTCAAAGTACAATCTATTGTTGATATGCACTTTCCTTACATTACGACATTGAACAAAGAAACACGCGGATTTTCGACTTATTCAAACAGTGAATTTGTTTACTATTTCAAATGGTGAAATGATATTACTTATAAAATAGTGATATCATTTTACTATTTGCTATTAGTGAAAACAATATGCCAGATTTTACTAATTCATTAAATGATATTGGGAAATTTGACTAATATAGTACTAATAAATTAGTCAAATATTCTGCTACTTATCGAAATAGTAAAAATTCTACTAATTCAGATTTAGAGAGTGGATTTCAAGAGTCTTGCTGCGAGTACGACAAGACGAGAAAAGCAACTTTTTTAGGATCCAGATATTAGATTAATTTTTAGAAATCTTAAAAGATTCTCCACCCTTCTCGTATTAACACACGTCCCAAACGGCCGATTCTTTGTCACTTTTCGGCTTTCATTTCAGACGGGTTGTCAACCTGAAAAAATAATGTCGGCGCATCAGTCCTAACATTATGTTCATCATGATTTTCTATCTTGCACTCAAAGTTTAGAAGAGCATCTAGTTAATTTAAATAATTGCAACAACTTTACCATCCTCTACGGAGATCATTATGAGTTCAAAATTGTGCAGCTGCGGACTCTACAATTCAGAACCTGTATGAGAAAACAATAAAGCCGAAAATTGAATGCCATTTTCCTTGTATAATGATTTGAAAGAATAAATTTCTTCTGGAAATATTTGTTTTAGTATTATGGGTTGTTTATCACCAATCTAACTCCAAATTTCTAAAATTTAAAATGGAGGGTCTAATGTGCTAGACGAATGTTTGCGAAATGCATTAATGTTTCCAAACATTTGTATACAGCGGTTTTTATGGTCACTCATCATTAATCTGACGTATAATTACCGAAATTCAAAATGGCGGATCCAATATGGCGCCGAAATATTTTTAAAATATTTGTATACAAATGTTAAAATTTAAAAGGACGGACCAAATCTTAGCTGCTGAATAGCTGCAAAACATTTCAATTTTTGTAAGAACGAGCATTTTTAACGAAACTTGAATTCTACATAAATAAATCGGAATAAATAGAACAGGAACGCTGAAAAGGTCGAAATTTCGAAAATCTCTATATGCAAATGTACAATAAAAATTCAGATATTCTTCCGCCATGTTTGGTCGAATATGAAATTTGTCGTCTGCCATATTGGATTCGACAATTTGTAGATACACATATAATAATAAATTTTATGTTAGAAATACCAAAAACTACCCTATACACGATTTACGGTAAAAATTTATATATTTTGAAAACATTTGTACGATATATCAGCTATTTTATACTTTCGAATTTTGGCATCAAACTCGTGATCGGTGCCCCCAAAAAACAAAATAAATATATTTATAGAAAAGATTTATCATTTTAAATAGTTATGCGTAGAGACCTCAAAAAATGGCATAAAATTTTCGGCTTGAAGCAGCCATACTTGATATTGCGATTGTAAAAATCGCAATTTTTTATTATAGGATGACCTTGTCGATGATTTTTGTCATTCTGTACCTGTTCAGGTTATTTTAAAAAATCAATAAACAAAGTACTACAGAAATCAGAAGGCTTAGGTAACCTGGATGAAACGAGACTCATCAAGTAGGTGTTTTTTGATTGAAACATCTTGGTTCCCGTAGATGTTTATTGTTTATTTGTGGCATTACCGTTAATATTACAAAGGAAGGATATTAAGCATTTCTTAATTCTTGTAGAGAATTTGATTCTCTATCTTTTTTGTTTGGTTCTACTTTTTGTCCGATTGTGTATTAAAAAAAAACGCGAAATACCGAACAAATCCGCGTTTTTTTTCAGTTTCAATGATGATTACCTTGTCGGCGAGTTTCATAGAGCTCCAAATTCAGCGCACCAAAAAACATCAGGATATCGAGCATTATAACAACCGGAGTTGTCACCTTTTCGGTGATACTACATCCCAAATTTTTCATTATTTCATTTATAATTATTCTTACAATCAGACAACGTATTTTAACTTTATCATTTTTCAAACTATTTTAAAATTAATAATTAAAATCCTTCATTCTTATCATGATATAATAGATCTGCTATTTTATTTTTTAAATGGATTTGAATTTAAAGCCAACAATTAGTTGTGGAACGTATATCAAAAGAACTATTTCCTACAAATTTTTAAATAATTATTTCACCAGTAGATGATATTTTTAAAATTATCATAATTTTGAAAGAACGGAACGAATTCCCAACAAAGAGAAAGCGAGAGAAAAAGATTCAATTCTATCGCAGAAAAATAAAGCGAAAGTCAGTGTGAAAAATACCGAGGCGCTCCGCCAAAATATTAGTCGATCGACCAAGATAATAACATAAAAAGGATCGAAATAGCAGGAAGTCAGACGCTGCAATGAAGAATATTATTTATTAAAATTTTTTACCTACCGACTTTCTATTATTGAAAGAATGAACTACAGTGCTCCCCGCCTTAAGTTATACGGTCGGTTCTTTCAAAATAGCCGAAGTTTGTCCAAAAATAGCTCCTCACTATCCACGATTCCGTAACTTTGTTTATATGGGTGCACTGTGTGCTTCTGTGTGCGGGTGTATCTCAGCGAAACAACGTGGTGGTGGAAGGAGAGGAAGAGACTGGTAAAACTTTGGACAAGACAAACGTTTAACTTATCATGGATATATATGGACGGTATAACTTAGGGCGGGGTATACTGTTTATTAAAACAGGTAATTTAATAAGGGAACTTGATCTGCTCCTGGCGTTTATGCCCAAATTCTTGGACTGAAACGGAAGGGATTACACCGAAACAAACAATTTTTAAATTGCAAGAAAAAGAAATCATACAAAGTAACCGAAACGAAACTTATCTCCCGTTTTGTGCTCGCGAGTGGATAGGAAGTCTAGCGCGAATTGAAAAGTTTAAATACTTAATAAAGTAGCAATTCGCGCTACATATGTAAAAGTTAAGCATTCCAAAAATATTTGTTGACATGTGGCATTTAATTTATGTAGAAATAAAATGTAAGATTCATGTACAACCTGGACAATGAAAAACATTTAATTTTTGAGCTGCCTACTTCATTTAACTCTGTTTTATTTACACTCTTTAGCTTGGAGTGAAAACCTGTATACAGAAGTTGCTGCCCACTAATCACTCTTGCAATAATAAAATATTCATTGTATTGAATGACGTAAAAATGCAAAAAAGTGAGATTAGAACCCGCGACGAAATTCATTGTATAATACAGTGAGTGTTGCCATTTCGGACTGAACTTTGGACAATTGATTTGAAAATACTAAAAAAGTTGATGTAGCGGCCCTTGCCGTCTGGTGGCGCATATGTATTATATTGAACATATTCACCACGTGTAGCGTCATTCTCGCAAGCGGCGAAAAACAATGAATTCCATATATAAGAAATGTGCGTTCTGAATGGATCGCATCGTTGGGTGGTTGCGATTACCGAATGGGATAATAAATATGAATAGTCGGAAATATGTAGAAATTTGTTTATGAATATTTTGTTCAAGTAAATAAACTTATGCAATCGATGAATACATAATTAGCATTACACATATATTTAATATCTATTTTATGTTTTTCGGTCTCCTGAATCCGAATTTCTAGGCTAGAATATCCTAAAATGCTGGAAAAACTGTTTAAATGAGCAATTTAATGAAAAAAATACAATTTTTAGGGGGAAAGTCGTCCTGAAAGGCTAGGTATAATATGTGCACGGATGGACCCATGCCTATTACACGTATTTCGACCTCCTGAAACAGAATTTCGAGGTTAGAATGTCTTAAAGTTTTGGTAAGAATGAGATTTTCAATTTTTTTTTATTATTTCATTTTCAAATATTACTTTATTATATTTCATTATTGTTGCATTATGAAGATTAGAAAAAACATTTTACAACGTACTTACGAAAAGAAATACTTTGAGTTACATAAGAACAATTTCACAATCTTCAATCATTCAATTAGTTTAGTTTACAATTAATAATTCGCTATTATTCAGGAATACCTGGGGGTGAGAGATGGCTTCTAGCGCAAGTCAATAATAATAGCATGACCAGAAAAACGTTAGGCAGTGATACAGAGTTTCACCTTGCGTGTATCTTTCGCTTGATATATTAGTGACAAGAACCCAGGCACAACGAGCAATCTATTCTTCTATGTAAACGCTATTATACTCCACGTCATTGTCGAACAGTCTATTGTATAAATACCATGTCATCTAAGACATTTCATCGTATAACATTATGAGTTGAAGAGGTATAATATAATATTGAAAAAGCCTTGTTGTATGGACCGCCAGTAACAAAAGTCTTTTCTCATTATTGCAGCTTAAATGTAGGAAAATACATAACTATTCGCATATATATACTAATACGTGAAATATCGATAACTGAAAGCCAATTTAAGAAAGAACATTTTAAATTTCCTGCAAGATAAAAATCTCCGAATGCTGATGTGCCTGTGTGGTAAACAATAAAAAGATAAAATGGGAATGATAACAATAGGCAGTGTGCTGCTGTAAACACGAAGTCTTCAACATTATTTCGGAAATAAATGAAATTTTATTAAATGATATTTCACCTTAGTATTAATTTTATTTTTTAAGAGTTTAAGAGATTATATATTTCAATAACGCTATTCTCAACAATATTTGTTTGCCCAAAAACAACATTTTGTTATTTTCAATAAATAATAATACTAACGAAGAAATGTGTTGATAAATATTATGTATCTCCATGGATTATACGAATATTTTTTTAATACGGAGACCACACAGTTTGAAAAGGTAATTCGCTTTTCTCGAGTACGTGATAAGAAAAATGTAGTATGAAAAGAGTAATGGGCGCGATTAAACTGGATTCGAAGAAGCTTCCGGAGTAAGTTTATAGCATGTAGTAAATTTAAATAAATATTTATTTCTTTCCACTAGTAAGAATTGACTTGTAGGTATGTTATTGTTGGTTGCCTGATATTATACTTATTTTTCAATATTTATTAACTTTTGGTTATTTAAAACACAACATTTAGCGAATTGGAGAAACAGGTTATGAAAACTTAATATATACTCTGAGAACTTCAATGCTATTTTTATAATAACAAAAAATATTTCATCTTAAAAATATTCCAATTTTTAGTAATTATTCAGTACTTTTTCATAATATTAGTTTCAAAATCATAATGACGTAATTTGAAAAAGAAACATCGTCTTTTCACTGCACGCGTACATTTTGCATACGTAACGAAATTTCAAAATGAAACTATTTTAACTCGAGTATTGAATGTCGTGGATTTTTCCTATTGAATTTCGACAAATCCGATGTATAAAATCCCACGCTCGAAATTTCTCTGCAAATTTTTTTGAAAAGCTTAGCTTTGAATCCTTTCTTTCTTTTATGTAGATAACGATATGTAAAATGTACCTTACTTCAGTTCACAGGAACAAGATGCTACGCTGCATCTCATTTCTTTATTTGAGAATGGTGCTACCATTTTTTAGAGAAAATTACATTTCATGAAGTAGATATTTTGTAGCAATGTTTCAGTAATAATAGATGGTTCCGTTAATGAAGGATAATTCATAAATTTCGTTTTAAACGAATTGTAACAAAATAAATACAAACTTGTTTTAATCAATTTTTATAATAATAATTAAAATAATTAAATACAGCCATCTATCGACAAAAGTTGATATGTATATCTCTTTCAGTTTTAAGTTTCAGTAGGTTGAGGTTTATTTATTTTATTTTGCAAACTATACTTACATTAAGTGTCAGATAATAATATACGTATATTATGTGAGTGCGGGTCGAAAAGCCGACAAATCAAAAAGCCGACAGGTCGAAAAACCGACACTCAAAATACCGACATTCAAAAAACCGTCAGGCAAAAAGCCAACAGGTCAAAAAGCCGACAGGCAAAATACCGACACGTTAAAAAGCCGACAGTAGAAAATCCGAATTGTCATAATACCGACATTCCAAAAATCGACAGGTAAAAAGCCGATAGTAGAAAAACTTGATGCAGGGCGAAAAACTGACAAATAAAAAAACCGACAATCGAGAAGCCGACAATCAAAACACCGACACTTATAAAAAACACTATCTGCTGTTCGACTGTCGGTTTTTTGATCTGTCGGTTTTTTGATTTGCTGGTTTTTTGCTTTGTCGGTTTTTTGTATATGGGGAATAGATTTCACTGGTCGACAAAATTGAAGCAATTTAATCTTTCGGCTATGAAAATAGCTAACATTTGTCAATTTTGGGCCGTGGAATCCGAATCCGAAAATAAAAAATTTGATTAGCCCTTGTTTTCAATATATGTGGGGTCAAAGTTCGAAAAAACTTCGTTTTCTACTATGTTTGAGGAAGCATACCTTTTGACGGAGTCGAGGTAAGGACTTCAGTAATGGCTTAAAATAATGCTTGTAACTTCGACTTTATGGGGGGAAAATGTAACACAATAAAAAAAGAAACTTTGCCTTGAACGGTCATTTTTCTGTATGCATGAATTACCGGTCTGATCTTGTACGGCTGTAACTACTGCAACTATTGTGCTTTAAATTAAAATATTAGACGAGCGGGACCTTTTGCGGTTCATATTTTTGTGATGAACCGTTTTCAATGAAATTTGGTATACAAGGTTTTTTGAGCGGCCTCAAAAAAACCCTGTGTACAATTTTAATGAAGAACAGTAACATTTTAATTGTTGGCCGCCATCTTGGATCCGACATTTTTATTTTCAAAAATTTGAGTTGAGATTTCTAACTAGCGACTCCAAAATCGCAAAAAAACGACTCCATCGGTCCGCATATGAAGAAAATATCGCACAATTTCAATTTTGGATTCAATAGCCACCTAGTAGTGTCTCTAAAAGAATCCCACATCTTAACTCTATATGAAGATTTCTTTTCCAAAAGAGAGATGGGCACAACTACATGGTTTTAAGAGATTAAACGTAAGACCTCTTCAAGATTACTATTTAAGTCCGATTTTTAAGATTTCTTTAAAAAGTCGTTTTATAGATTATCATAATTACGACCTTTTCAGATTTATACTATTTGGTTTCAATCCTCTATAATGTAACCGTATAATCCCTTAATAGCTTGATTGCAGCGTAAACAATATTCAGTTATTTTCCAAGAAATTTGTTTTAATAAATTGGCAAATCATATTTAAATCCATTATTTTTAAGAGCAAATTATTTGTTTAAAAATTAAAAGCAACCTATTTTGAAATTAATAGTCACGAAGCAGTGCGCGTATAATAAAATGCTTCGGAGTTTCTGCGACCAGTTGCCGAAGGGATTAATATCGAGTCCCGAGAGAACATTGGTATTATTAATCTATGCAGCATTCGAGAATAAAGGGTGCATTACGCAGAAAACTTGAATATTGAAATATTATTGTAAGAATTTTAATAAATACCGCAATTACGTTTTTGTGCATGAAGTTATCGGTAATCTTGATGGCGACAATATTTTGAATTTTAAAAACATTTTAATTTGCCTATGAAAGCTTACTTCAGTTTTGAAATTAAGAATGAAATTGCAAGGAACATTACGTACAAGGTTTATGTTTGAATTGTAGTTATTACAATTTAGAAATAACATATACGGAACAATTTTTGTTAAGTGGTTAAAAAAGAGAAAAATCAGCACATTATCGGATGCAACAAAATTGGTTCAGTTGTTGATTTGCCAAAAAAGAATGAATGGAATAAATTTCAATTTTTTTTCTATCGATATTCACTAAAATGGAGACGATGAAGTTCTTCCTTTTCTTTAAATTACCTTTTTTGGTATAGGTAGGGGAAGTAGGGGCAAAGTGGAATTTTGGCATTTCACAATATTAGAACATTTTCTATGTGTTTGTTTGCATTGTTTATTTACAAATGAGTTATTGTAATACAAATTTTTAAACATATTTCAGTTTTCATTCAGTATTTACCAACCATTCGAACATGACCTAAGAGGTCGAAGCCAATTTGTAAATTTAGACATATTTTGAATCGACCAGTAAGTATCAATAAGTTAAGCGCAATTAAAATCTGAATTGTATGACTTAATATTTATGTCTTACATTTCATTTTCGTTTTTTATTTGTTTCATTTGGGACTGAGGATGATTTTTTACGACGTGTTTAAAAAAATTCTATTTTGGGGCAAAATGGGTGGGGCAAAGTGGGATGTGTTACGTTTGAATTTAAGTTCACAGAGATTAGTAAGAACTCTCTTTCTGTCTCTCTCTCTCCCTCCCTTCCCCTCTCTCTTTCTTTCCCTCTCTCCCCTCTCTATATCTCTTTCTCTCTCTTTGTCAAACCTTTCCAGAAGTAATTTTAACAACCCATCCCACTTTGCCCCTGGATTTTCAGATTTCTCAAAAAAAAAACTTTTTCGTAAAATTGAAATCTGGAGTATTAAACAGATACTTTTTTTTAAATGCGTTTCATAATAGGTTAGTTGAGGACCAAAATAAGGGGTTCTAAACTACACCTAACCATTCTTATGCCCCATATTTTTTGTATACGAATTTTCCCAAAACCATCCCACTTTGCCCCTGCTTCCCCTATATATCGAAATTTATCGCAATCAGTCCCAAATTTAACAATAAAGAAAAAAGGCATGGTGTCAAATTTTGTTCCTTGTTTAGTAAATATTGATCAAAGTTACATGAAATGTTATCATTAACTATTTTGGATTAGAAATTTATAAAAATTTTTGTCTATATTGTTAAAAGGGAGCTAATATCAATATAAAGAAGAAATATTACCAACCATTTGAACAATTCACAATTATTATTCCTATTTTGTACAGCCATAATATCGTATTATCTTTGTAAGGTATGTGTATAAAAAAAATAACAAATTTAAAGGCAATGTGTAATAAAAAATTCACTTTGCTAATCACCAAAACATCACTACAGTAAGTCGCATAAAGAACACGCCTCATTGACAAATATATTTATAATAGACACCTATTAACTATGCATTCATAAAATAGATAAAATATTTCTAAAGTCAAGGGAGAGTGTAGGAGGATAAGTATATACTGGCATATATATTAAGAATATTTTATACGATAAGGACGGTTTTTATTTGAGATATCAACAACCTCCATGGAATTCACGCTCATATCGAAATCCTCTCGACGTCGGTACGTTTATCCTCTTGACATTTTTATATTTTATTCAACAAATAATTTGACATAAAACTGATAACATGGAATTGACATATATTTTCACGCAGCTCTCAAAGCAGTGAAGAATTACAGCAACCAACGTTATAACAATCCTTTACAGATTTAAATTGACAGTTGTGCGTTGTATGTAATGGGAATAAATAACCAAAAATTCGATGATAAAATCACAAACCTATTAATAGGACTTTTCTAAAAGTCCTTAAATAGCGTGTGGTTTCTTCTGGTCGGAAAATGTTAACGTGAAATGTATACGTATATTGTTAAATTTTGATGGATGAGTATGGTAACGCAGAAGCAGACTAATTTGGCTGTAATTATGTGATTATTGTAATTTTATTAAGGTTCATAGATATGAAAAACTTCTTAGTCTCTTTTGAATTATGAATGATTTTAGAGCAAAACCTAGTGATTTAGTACTGAGGTTCTTCTATCAAAATTGACATTTTTTTAATACCTTATTTTTTAAAACATTATTACTATTAGTTTTTACTTAGGAATTAATAGTTTTTATTCAACATTAGTAAAAATTATTACTAAATTAATTAGTGGCCGATTTTTCACTAGTTCATTACGAGTTTTTCAAGCAATTGTTTTCTAAATTGAAGTAACCAATCTGAAATATTCCTTAAAACAAAAACGACATTAGTAATTGAATATTTAGATATTTTATAATTACCACAAACAAATATTTTAAAGAAGTGTAAAATAAGAAAATGTTCTACATTTTAATGGAATAATTAGAATACTATACAAAAATGTCCTTGCCAGTATTAGATTTTTTCCAAGAAAAATTGGCTTTTGTATGTAAAATTTGTACCTAATCCTAATTAAAACCATTACCAAAGTTCAATATGAGTTCTGTCGCCTTATTGTGTTGTAAAGGTTAATGAATATTTGATTTATGTTCTTTAATCTAGGCATTTAATAATAATTAATAATACCGTCTTATACTGAATCAATGAAAACTTTCATTTGTACAATTCAGATTTTTATGCAATTTTTTGTCAATTATGTTCGTCCTCCAATCGAAAGATCTCGAGTTCAAGCCCGGAAGCATCGAATGTCTCAAACTTTCGTTTCATTTTTTTCAATTAATAATTTCCATCATTAACGAAAAAATGTTTTTTTTTCATGTCTATTGCAATTTCCATTTTTTCTTCGGTATAAGATGTTATTATTATTAATTATTACTTGCAAAATATAATGAACGTTATTACCGTTATTAAATTATTTTAAGCCATGTTTTGATTCACCAACACAGTTTAAATTTATTACACTATGCGAAATTAGTGTTTTTATCAAGTTTTTGTAACCTGTATACATGGATATATAGAAATACCCTTGCAAATAACAGATCTTAAATTATGCATTAAGGTGAGAACCATTGTAATGATCCATTGTTTTTATTTTTTATCAAACGATTGATGTCAGGTATTTTTAAATAAAATGTCGCTTTATTTATTTCATAACCATTGGATTGAACTATATTTTGAATGATTGAATGCGATATTAACCTGTTTATTAACAGTTTTTTGGATAGTTATTGCCTGCCAAAAGTTTGGAATTTTTCCGTTTGTTATTGTTTTGGAATTCTCGGTGAAATGTGGCGGTTTTTGATAATTACTAGTTTAAAAAAAAGGGTAACCGAGGATGATAATTATTAAATACCATTTCTTCAAATATTGATTCTCGGTTGAAAGTGTTAATCTCATCTACATATCTAAAGTAAGAAATCGGTTGAAAGGATAGAGGGTTCAAACACTCAGTTTCAAGATCAAAAATTACGAGAATCGCAAATGTGATATATGAGATTGGTATAATTTTAACAACACATCAACATCATCAATCATGAAAATAACGGGGATAATTGAAACACTCATCAGCGAAAGAATGACAAGAGTAATAGAATTTAAAAACTAATCATTATATATTTGCAAAACATAACCCTATGGCAATAGTCGTTTCCTTCTATAAATAAATAGATTACAAAAATATAGTGTAACAAATGCCAATGTTGCATTGCAAAGAAATCACGAAACGGAGCTCGTTAGGTCGTTGATTGCAGACGTTGGAGGATGATCTTTATTTGATGTTGATGTGTCTGCAATACGCGTATGTAGACCCGATGATGCTGGCACACAGGTATCCAGAAATTTTTGGAGTTCGAAAAGTTTGTGCACGTCTTCTTGAATATGCTCGATATATTCCCATCGAAGGTTCTTGAGCTCCTCGACGTGAGTCGGGGTGCCTTTGTCTTGAAACTTTGCCGTCTTTCTAGCGCAAGGCTCCCCAATAAACCTTAGTTCTTTCTGAAATGTCAACGACATAGAAATTGTTATTTCTGAGCGATATCTGCATTTGGTACATTTATTTAATTATTTCTCAAACGCAAAATGGTTATGAACGAGCACCACAATCAATAGCCTACCCATTATTTAAAAAACAACACCATCAATGTTGAAAATACCCGTTGACGTCAGCGAAAAACCAGAAGTCCCCTGGTATAAAGCAACTTTCGGCCGAAACTCGATAAACTGAAAATCAGTGGAAACGGAAAGCGTGGAAAAGCAATTTCCTACTTTCGACAAGGAAGTTACGAATCTTGTTGTGGGTAATAATGCTACATCCGCAGACATTGAAAAAATTATACTATTATGATTTCCCCGGAGCCAGTTACCACCAAAGTTTCCCGATGTTTGGGGAAGCATCGGAAGACGCTGCCCAGGAAATGATCATATTTTACCTTGTCCCCGGTGGGTTGGCCGCCGAGCTCTTTGCTTAGCGCTCTGTCTATGAGGTCGACGATGTAGTTCTTGTTGGTACAAAGATCGAGATCACCAGCTCCAACCCGAGCACTCCCTTCATTGGCGCTACCCGACCAATCCTCGATCGTTTGCGGCCTCTTAGAACCACGATGGCGACTTCGATCGCCACCGGATCGCACCGGCGAAACGCAGCAAGAGATGTTCCTAAGTTCCTGCTCAAGATGCTTCATCACCAAGCTCTCGTCCAATTCTCCGATATCGCAATCCTGCTCCACATCCGGTAACTTCGAATTACGTTTCAAGGCTGTTTCGTCCCTCGACATACTTTTAATAGGCGATTTTTCACAATTTTTGAACTGAAAAATTTGAAACACAATGTCCTCATGCGCATCTTCATTCCTTATTTGAATAATTTTTAAATTAATGTAGTAATGATGGTAGAACCGTTTTTTTTCATGGATATGGATAAATCTATAGAACTTTGAAATTTGTCTCGTTTCAAGGTCTGATAAATTACACGATTCAAGTGATTATTTGCAATAATAGAAACAACATAGGTACAATTTTGTCAGATTCACTTGAAACTGGTTAATCGTTTGCTTTTGGATTGCTGAATGTAAGACTAGAGTCAGATTTTAAAAATTAAAAATGGCGTAATTACGATAGCGGAACTACTTCACGAAATTTCTTGAACTTGGAAATTCATTATTCAGTAGTTAAAAACCGTCCGCCATATTGGATCCGCCAGTTAAAATGTTAGATTCGCAATGAGCACGGACTTTCAAAATTCATCCGTTAAATTTCGCAAAGGTACAAAAGGGATACATTAACCCATTAATCTCCAAATGCACTGGGATTTTAACTCGGCATTAGTATTTTATCCTTTGATAGTCGCTCTTTCGAATGACGACAAGAAGTTTCAACGTTTTTTTTGTAAAAATATGTTATACCGATTTTTAGACACATTTTTTATTCGTTTCTCCTAGAATTGGTTGTCAAAACATATCTGTTTATTTAAAATCTATCATAAATAAGCATTTGAAATGTCACTTTAGGAATCTGCTATACTGTATTGTTTATTTTATTGTCTTATTAACAAACGGGAGGTTGATATTATGAAATACTTGTGCGTTTTTCGAAATTGCATTACATCCGACACGAAAGTAATTCTTTTTTAACAAAACTCATTACTGAAGATTATTATGTCGGTGATTCCGTCAAACCCAAAATGGCGGACGTAAAATATGAAATATTCACTGATTTTCGTGATTTCGAATATTTGCATGTGTCTTGGACTGCTGATAATGAATATGTGATCAGTTTTACAATATGTAAAATGGCATCTGAAAAACTATCATCGAATTTTAAACAAAATTGTCAACAGAAAGTGTCTCTTGGGAATTTCGTATAATTACTTTGTTTTGATGACGAATTCATTGTCAGCAACAAAAAAAAAATACAAGCATTGAAAATATCAAATCAATGAATATTTGATATTTAGCGCCCACCATTTTGGGTAATTGAGTACTCGTTCTGGAGAGTCATTTGAAATATATCACATGCATGCATTGGTGAATTTTTTATTACTAAACAAATTCATTAATTACATTACGAAATTTAATATCATCGATATGAATACTACCGAATCTTAGCCAGAGATGTAAATCTTGTCATTGTATTATTATATTTAATAACCATATATTGAATGTCTGTATATTCTTTTTTTGACAATAGTGTAATTTAGTACGCAAGAAACACGTAACAATTTGCTTATAATTCAACTTTTTTTTTTATTTGCGTGTTTTAAAAGTTTTTAGATGGTGTCCGTTGTTTGAAGCCGACATTTTGAATTTTTAAAATCTAGTCACATATGCGAAATCAGCGCCTCGAAAACAATAAAGATATTGAAAATCATAGCAATATTTTTCTCTTTAGCAATCGAAGAATATTTAATATGTTAGGTCTGCATTCTTGGATTCCCGGTCTTGAATTTAAGAAAAATAACATCAGGTTCGTAACCAGCGACTTCTGCAACCCTTGATAAGTTTTGTAATTTTAAAGATCCAAAAATTTTACTTTCGTGTCCTATTCAGGGCAATTTTTTTAAAGGCACAAATATTTTTTGGTATTGATAGCTATTTTAGTAATAAGATAATAAAATGAAAAATATAGTGACAGATCCCTTTAGCAGAGATACCTTGTTAAAATACAAAATGTATTTTAAGTCAAGAGCAATCTGCGTTGACAAAAAATTGTATGAAATAATTGATCTGTAAAATTAGAAAAAACTGAAATTTTTACAAAAATTATTCATCGCTGTTTGAAAAGGCGATCTTCAAGCAATAAAATCCAGATACTCCTGATTTTTTTCTTATTTGTTTCACATGAGATATAAACGCTAACATTTTCCGAAAATTCTCGTGAATTTGGCGATTAATGGATTAAGAACCCATTTTGTATAATCACATAGGACCACACAAAATTATCGCAGATTCCTTTGAAGAAATCTAGTGTATCATATATATTTGAAATCGCTGACAACGAACCTGAAGTTTGCTTACTACTTGAAATATATACTTGTTTGCAATTGTTTCTTGTATATTAACTACGAGTTATTTTAACATTCAATGAGCGTTGGTTAATTGTTAATAAATCTTACATTAAATTCTGTCGTTTGAACTGCGCATATCAATGCGTCGAAAAATTCGCAGAAAATCGAATAACTACGCGTGTGAATGTTTGTTTATCTCTGTTTCGGCGAAACTGTATGCGCGTAAATATACTACATGTATAATTATATTAACTAATAACATAACAAGTTTAACCCTTTAACGCCGGGACGGACACTTTTTTTCGTTCTTTTTCGACTTTAATTTTCTCGGCGATTAAGAACGTAAAAATCCTTCAGCAACCATTTCTTATGTATTTGACCTCGCTCTTTCAGAGTCTGCAATCAAAATCGCTCAAAAAATTAATTTTCAAAAAGTTACAGCCATTTTTTAAATGAAAAATCGAAAATTTTTATAATTTTCTTTCAGAAATGAAAATATCGCGTCCGCAATATCTAAGCTTGTAAATGGCGAAACCTACTTTTGAAAATTTAAAGATGGCGGCTCAAAAATGTTGGCGGAAGAATTTTTTCCCCACAAATATTAATAATCCGTGTATCCTTATTTTTTCGATTTTCTATTTGTATGGCGTTGAGTATCTAAATGTTTCTCGGGTCGCTCATAATGAATATGAAGTCAGATTTCAACAATTCAAAATGGCGGATCCAATTATATTATTTTTAAAATTGTTGGAAATGTTGTGCAACTGATTACTCGAGGGTTTTTGGGATCGCTGATAACGAATCTGAAGTCGGCCATTTTGAATTTTTGAAATCTGACCATTTTTTCGCCATTTTCAAGCTTAGATATTGCGGACGCGATATTTTGAGGTGAAACAGTGCTCTGGTGATCTGCTATATGAAAAAACATTTATTTCTGAAAGAAAATTGTAAAAAATTTCGATATTTCGTTTAAAAAATGGCTGTAACTTTTTGAAAATTAATTTTTTGGGGATTTTGATTGCAGTCTATGAAAGAGAGAGGTCAAATACATAAGAAATGGTTCCTGAAGGATTTTTTTACATTCTTAATCGCCGAGAAAATTAATGTCGAAAATGAACGAAAAAAAAGTGTCCGTCCCAGCGTTAAAGGGTTAACCGAATCGTAGGTTACGGCAACTACGGTATAAAGTACCTACCTACCTTGCCATAAGATCAAAATCTAAATTCTGTTTGCTCTTTACTGTGAAGCTGTTACATTAACAGTAAACAAACATTTCTTTCAGCGCAATATATCTGCAATGTTTCTAGAAGATTTTGTAAACGTGGTAAACATGACACGTTTTGAAAACGTTTCTGTAACTTTCTTTCTTTATAAATTTTTAAACCTAATTTAAAAACAGTGAGAGATAAGAGGTCTCACTATAAGTAAACACTCCAAAGAAAACAGAAGCTTACTATTTTCATATCATTGCACCCGAATATGGCTGAATGTAGGTAATTGAAGAATAAAAGCCATGTAGACTTTGCATTGGATATTGGCGAAATGCATTTGATTTAAATCAAATTAATAATTATAGAAATCAATCATAGAAACCCAAAGCTACCAAGATTGAAGTAAATGTCCCCATGTTTCTTAAATATTGCCTGTCCCGTAGATTCCAACATATTTTTGAGGTTAGGAAAAGATCCTGACTTGATACACTTCAGATTCGATCAGGAACGATCCCAAAACATACAATCACATGTGATTAAACCTGCTAAACATGTAGTGGCAGCTGTATTTTAGTAACGTTATAGGAATGGAGAATGTCTACCTTAGGAACGTTTCAATGTAATGTTATTTTAGAAATATGAAAATATTATATAATAATGTTATACATTTTTCAATGTACTGATTTTTTGTATTATAAAAATATTTTTATCATGATAATTGATCGTGGGTTCACCTATCGCACAGTGCTTGATCATATGATAATAGGTTATGTGATATTTTATCTTATCTTCAAAAGTCTATGATATTTCGTGGTATGGTCATTTGTCTGTGATATGCTGTTGTCATGTTACTAGACGAACATTTAAAAGATTTATTATGAAATTCAATTGTCCAATCTACTTTTACGAACTTTAACATTTTGCTGAGATCTTGATTAAGTCATTTTATTATAATCTAGATAAATTAAAATGCATCTTTGCTGCGAAAGTATCAAATATTGAAAGTTAATGGGAAAGAACCAAATGTAGAAATATAATCAAAACTTCTTATCAGTCTTAAAGAAGAAGCGAGTAGTTAAATACAAAGTTCATAATGATGTATGTGGGTAATATTATTAAGCGAAAATGTCTAACTCTTATGCGGTCATCGACGAGTTTACCTTCTTCTTCCTTTCGGGGGAACGTTCTGCAGTTTGTCCGATACTTTTGAACCTCTCGTATCCTCGAATCTCATAGTTTAGTTCTTTAAGTATATCATGGTCTCTCTCTAGCAATGCCAGATCTACTTTTGTATCATCTTCTTTATCCTTTGAGCGACTCCTTATCTTGCGATTCTCAGCCTCTTGGAAAGACGACGGAGCTTCCTCTTCGCAACTCTCAATTATTCGCTGTGGATTTTCTTTGTGAGACGAATATTCACATACGCATTTATTTTGAACGTCAACTTCCAAGTCTGATTTCTCCTTCATGCAAAATTTACTTAATTTTTGTTTTCAAAGGAATGAAGACTATAGACATTTCAAAACTTATCTCATTCGATATTGAATGTAAAATTATGTCAATAATAATGATTTCGTGCATTAGTATTTCTAAATCCATGAAATTTACACTAATTAAAATATGTAAATAGATTGACCTTTAACAATATAATAACTATGATGTAACAACAGACAACAATAAAAACATTACATAAGATATGTACGGAATACTTTAATATTAGCAACAAATTTAATTATGCATTTAAAATTATAAAGAATTACGCCAAAAATAAACTCTTTTCAATAAATATTGTAAAAAAATGGTAACTTACACCATCATCTTGATAATTAGCATCCCTTACAAATTTGACATCTTCATCAAACACGTAATTGTAGTTATCGTTATCTCCTATGCCATTCGTGAGATCCCATTGTCGAAGAATATCTTTATAAGCGCATTGTTCATTTTTCCGATGAATGTGTCTGCAAGGCTGCATCTTTTTCGAATCTGTTGGTCGATTATAGGCAAATGTCGCTGTGTCACAATCCGATTTTCTTTTTACAAAGTGAGGTGCATCTAATACTTTGAAATCTTGATAACCATCCCTTCACGTTGCAGAAAACCGTTTCGTAAAATTAATTCCTCAATAATGAATCTTAAATTTTTTCTTTTCAGAATTTATACGATACGAAAAATGATCATTTAAAAAAAAATGAAAATGAAACCTGACCTTTTTTCAGTAACAATAATAATATTAGGATTCCTGATTTTACCGATATCATAAAAACCACGTCTATTTTAATTTGTGTTCGATTCATCATCGTATTATCGCTTTTTTCACACGTTAAACAATCTTATAGATTTGCAGTATTTCATACAGTATCTGCAGCCTTCATAATCGCTTATTTTATGTACCTATTTTTCAAGGGCGGATAGTTCAATAAATCACTATCGCAATGACAGGAGGGACAATGCTTGGGTTTGTAGTTGAGCTTTTTATCAGCAATGCGCAGTTCGGCTTGTTCGAGGTCGAAGGATGTCTCTTGTTGACATCGCGAAATGTCTCTCGATGGTTTACGGCGTCTTCTATGCGGTCCATTTTCCATTCGGCAGTGTTCGCAACGTCGGTGACTTTCCTCCATGTTCTGATCTTTGAACATCTCAAACCCCTATTGTTGAAATATCATTAAGGAATCACTATTTTTAACGACATATTTCTAAAAATGTGGCATATTTTATATTAGTCATAAGGCCAATAAACATAAAATAAAAATACGAAATAATAATAATCAATTTTATTAATTATATTAATTAAAACAATGATGGAAGAAGAAATAAAGAAGCTAAAGATGTCATGTCTGCATTTCATCACCGATATTTATTAATGCTCAGAAGAACAGAACAGTTTTTTTACCTTCAGAACTTCACTTACTAGTAGTTCACTATTTTGGTGAACGAGTAACTATTAACATCCTAATATATTAGAATTTAAATGTTTTATTTATGTCAAACGAAGAAATCTTCATCCTGATGGGCAAAAACTTATATTGTAGTACGTGAAACATTAGGTGATGAAAATTTTAATCTGAACTTTTGCAAAAAATTACTAGATACATTAGACAATTTGCACAATAATTACCTTATAAGATATTTCAAATTCATACAGAGGTTTATAGTTCTTTCTCCAAAGCTATCAAAGTTTGCCTCAATATAATTTTACAGACTGAGTAGACCAAATATATGGGTGATTATACAGAGCTTTTTACTTTGGAGTGAAAAAACGATGCATTTCTTTTGAAGGCACAGCTTCAAATTTTTTTCTGATGATATGCAAAAATGCAGTTCGATGCGCGTAATTCATTTTTGACTCGTAGGGTTTGTTAGGGCTGGATATTCTTCCGAAAAGTTACCACCTCCAATTTTTATTGTAACTAAGGATTATGACATATTGTGGTGTTTGGAAAAAGCATAATAAAAACTGAGGGCAAGATCATTTTTAAGGTCAAAATTGAAAAAACAGGATTTATCTTATTGCGTTTATTTTCAATAAAATATTATCAATGCAAATTAGATAAATGTTCCTGAAATTTATTATTAGTTCGTTATCTTACTGTAAAACCTTTGATCTCGAAATGCTATAGAATTTTTTTTTTAAATCACATTTTAGAATAAAAATCTTAATAAAGCAATCATACATCTATGTTTAAATGAATTTTCTATCAGCGTGCGTATTACGTGGTTATTTTTAATTATTTTAACTTTTTCAATTAAGAGAAGAGTTCAGGTCCAAAAATGTTGAAAAAACTAAAAAAAATAGTTGATTCATTTTCAGTCATTGCATGGGACTTGAGAATAAAAGGATTTTTTCAAAAATAGTTGAAGACATGTAAATTTTAAATATTTTCTTAATCTTTCTATATAATTCTGTTAAATTCATTATGAATTACTGAGATTTTAGTTTGGAAATATATTGTGCAAATAAATTGCTGAAATGTATTTTTGAATGATTGCAGCCCAAAACCTAATGAATAATTACGCCAGTTCTAGAGAAACGAAAAACGAGGCAGACACCAGAATTTAAAAGCTCTGTAGAATTTCACATATTTATACTAGTAGAACATTAGATATTTGTATTTCGGAATTTCAGTTTCACCATAGTGTAGTGTATTTTTGAAGACATATATGAATTGTTCAGTAAACATCAGATAAGAACAGAAATATTTTTATATTTTATTTTTTAATCCCCAGCTATCAGATAAAAGCTACACTCACAAAAATGTTCTGGTTAATTACGATCGTACTATTTTTTTCCGATTATAATAACCAAAATTCTAGGCAGTTTAATTAGAAAAATAATTATTTTAACAATAGCTCTAGTTAAACCAACAATATTTCTAATATAAACAGTTGCATAAGCAACAAATATTATTTCTCGACCGCTTGCTTTCAATTTTCATAATTTTCATAAATAATTCTTGGTAATACAATTAAGAAAAATTCAAAAATCGCTTTCGACGGAAAACACGAAATGTGAGTAAAAAATAAGTTGTGAAAAAAAATTGGAGTGTGAATCGTCTCCAAACGAACCTTTTCTACATGCTACATATATTGCTTAAAAGTTATTAATTAATTATAAGTACTATTTCCCTCTGCCGACGACTTAAATAAATATTGTCTATTGTAATATACCACGTTTCGTACCAACAGTATTTCTGATTAAACCAAGCAGAATTCTGATTATTTTAACCAGAAAAAATAGTAAGGGCCTATTTAATCTTCTTTTCTGGTTATTTTAACTATTTCTTTCTGAGTGTATGTCAGCGTAATACATTCGGAGTACAAGAAAGTCTATTTGAAAATATCTTCAATCACAGCCGAAAAAAAAACAGCATAAGAACAATGCTCGTCCACATGCGTGAGATATTATAGTTTCTTATGAAATGTAAGAAGTCGCACATTTTCTCCAACCATCTACTCATAGTGTAATTTAAATATAAAATCTGCCAATGTAGTATTATTTAAACTTAGGTAATCTCAAAAAGATATTCAAGACCACTAACTACATCAACAACCGATGGACAGGTATTTGTTGTTTGATATAAATACAAACTTTTGCGAGAAACAATAACAAGAAGTAAATAACCTAATATAGGCAAGGGAAATCTCATAAAAACAAATTTAATTGTTTACAATATGTAAATAATCAAAAATAATTCAGAACATAAAAATCTGTGAAAAGTGTAGTTTAAATACAATCAAGAATATAAAACACACAAGACGAAATCTTTGTCCGTGTCTTATACCCGTGCGGAAAAAAATTTGATGAAAATATATGCAAAAATATATGTGCATTTATTTAGCATATATGTCGTCGCATACATTTATTTTCCGTGTGGGTATACAATCTAAATAACTGTAAAAAAAGTCCATTTTCGCGTTTAATGTTATTAATACAAATGTTATTAACAAGCGAAATTGAAACGAATGCGTTTTTTTTTTCAAACAAATTAATTTTTGTACGAATGTACATATATATGTAAGGTACAGATACCTATCGTGCAGCGGGTTTTGTTTATTGTTTACATCTTTCGATCGGATCTTTCAATTTTGATGATCGAGCTATCACTGCAAAAGCTAATATCTAGATGTAACTTTGCCCTGGCAAGTATTGTGTTTCCATGTAAAAGATAGAGAGCCCGGTCAATTTTCAAAAGATACATTTTTTGACGATGGGAAATATAGTCCTCGGTTGTGCAGCATGTCAAAAAATTCGCTGAAACTAGAAAAATATTGAGTGAAACCAATAGCAAGTCTAATTTCTTTAGCTTTGCATAGTCTTCAATAAGTTGTTACGTAGAATATAATATAGAATTGAATACAAAATTTTTATTTTATTATTATTTCAATAATTTTCATCACTTATCCCATCTAAGCCTGACTCTTAATTTACTAAAGTTCAGTGACTTCATGTCATTTAATCTACAAATAGATTCAATGCAACAATAATGGCAATATTATATGATAACAATATTGAAAAAATCAGTTTTTAGTGCTGCATAACCGGAGACACGAGTACTGCACAATAGGGTTTGAAACTATAATGCAAATTACTTCAAGATAAATATGATAAAATGTTGGTCCACAAACTAAGTTTTTACTTATAGTCCGCACTAAATTGTTAATGTACACAATAAATAGGTTGCTTTTTAAAAAATGTTAGAAAACATTTCATTGCATTCAGAAAACTTGTGCTTCTGTTATTGGATCGGCATTTATCAAAAAATAAGTTTGAGAATATTATAATGCACAAGTTATGAGCTTACTACCGGAGTTGCTACATAGCAGGTGCATCTTCCCTATACATTTCTTTGCTATAAATCTATTTACAAGGGTTTTTTTATTGCTGGTTACAAACTTGACATTAGTTTTATCAAATTCTAAATGGCTCATCCAATATGGTGGGGAAAAATGATAAAAATACCTTCATTTGATAAAAACGTATTAGTTGGGGGTTTTTGGGATTGTCGCTTATAGATCGGATGTTAATTTTTGTGGATAAAATGTCAATTTTAAGATTATTGTCTCCCTTATAAAATGAATTTGCCATTTTTAATGTAATAAAATCTCTGATTCGTAATAAACGATGTCGAAAACTCTTAAGCAACAGATTTTGGTCTTGTTTTGGTATTTGTTAAATTTTTATTTAAATTTTTGTTTACATTTTTGTCAGTATCAATGAATAAACGATTTTATATTTGCTAAAACTAGGTTTTTTATACGAAACCTATGAATTTTGAAATCTTCGTTCGCCATATTGAATTCGTCATTTTACATTTTCAAAAACCGACATCAAATTTGTAATCAGCGATCTAAAAAACGGTAGTATAATAAAAATAACAATTAAGATAAAAAAATAACGCTTTGGCCTACAAATTGATAAATAGTAAGCAGTGGCCACTATTATAAAAATTGTTTCCTCGACTAATCGCATTAGCCTCTTGAAAAGGAGAAAAATCCGTACGCCAGAGTCTAACACTGGCTACTATCTATCAATTTGTATAGGCCTTTGTATTTTATCCTTTATTAGATAGTCTCTAAAAAAACGATCCATTTTGTTGGTGTAATAATTTTTGTAACAAATATATAAAAATCTTTGAAAGAGGTCATTTAACGGGATCATTGAATGTATTATTTTTAGTCAAGGTTTGTCCGAAGAAATCTGTCGCAAATGTACAACTCAAATCAATATTAATGTTTACTTCAAAAATGAAAACAATTTTTCCTCGGTTTTCAATAAAATAAAACGAAATTGCAGATTAAGTCAACTGTGTGCATAAAATCCCATACAAAATATGGAGTTTACGTCGGGTGAGTTATAAAACCGCTAAAAGATCAATCATGCAACACATTTATTTACACGAATTTAGATGAGAACGGTCGAAAAAACTATTTTATTAAATACTTTCATACATTATAAATTATAAATTCTTAACAAATTAAGTTGGCATACACAGTGAGAGAAAAAACTCTTCTTTCTATTCTTTTGTTCATTATTTTGTTATTAATGTGCATGTCAAGATATTTGTAATTACGCTGTTAAAATATTGTACAGTTTGCTACTAGTGGCATGTGCCACGGGAAAAAGAAATATGTCAATCAATCAATTTTAGCAAGAATATTATGGTATTTCCGCCAGACAAAATAATGTGATTAAGCTTAATATAATAAAAATTCATTAATATAAAAAAAAAATCACTCATTTTAATTTCTACCTCTAAATAACATTTTAAATATCATTTACATCGACTGAACTACATAATTGTTTAGAGCGACAAAATCTACTGTGTAAATTACAAAATACGTAACCTGTTTAAAAACAAAAATGATACAAGAAAAGTTATAAAAGAAATGTATGCTTGCCTTCATTTTTTAAATAAAAATTTTCTTTATTTTTATCGGAAATTTGAATTACGAAAAATGCATGATTTCATAAGATGATTTGATTAACCTCAAATAATTTTCTATCATAATTAATGATTTCTGATATTTCATAAAGAGAAAATTATTTCTGATATTGTTATTAAACAAATAAATAATTCTTAACACTACTGGCTACTCTCCAATAACGATGTTGCACACTGCATCTCAGAAGAATAACCTAGCAGTTGGTTATTATAGATAATCACCTAAAATTCATAGTTAATTTATAAATGTTTTGATCATAGTTATTTAAATTGTTCTCTAGTGCCATCTACATAGCGAAAATATTCTAAAAATCCGTCATAAAATTTTTTAACACAATTGCATCTCTGGTCTCTTGATTTTATCACATTCAACCACTAGCAGAATTGCGACTAACGAAACTCATTGCTATAATCCTTCAGCATTAATTACTGAATATTATCCAGGATTTTCAATCACTTGATTGATATAAGGCCAGGAGAGTGCTCTAATATGCACGAGTGATAATCTAACCTAAAAGGAAAATGTCACGCTCTTTGGAAAACTGCAGCGGAAATTGTGCAGAGAACGTCGCGATCGCGTATTTTTCGAAAACGGAGTGTGATAAGAAAATTCGATGAATAGTGATAACGTTACCGACCGTCTCTTGCGGATTTCGGGACGTTTCTACCCTTGGCTTCTCGCTGGATTTTCTCGTCACTGTTGCTGGTGTCGTGACGCAACGTTGGTACATAATGCTGGAGCGCTCCCGAAGTTTATCTCATATCGCAACCACCGTTACTTCTCTCGATGGCTCTCATATACGGGAAAACCCTCGGCGGAAAATCGGAAAACAGGGGCGAGGGAGGGGGATGGATATCACCGAATTCACAGCTGTTGCGCGCATACGTGCGAAAACGAACGAGAGCCTCGTAGCGATTTTCCTTTGTTTGCATTGGAAGTTGGACGCAAAATTTCATTCAGGAACTTCTAATAATAAAAATCACGTATTAAACTGACACAGGCAGTGTTGACTGTTCTGACAAACTTAAACAAACACGAATTCGGAGACTATTACTGGCTTTGCGTTTGTTTTAAATTAGTAACATAAAAGACGGAATTGACCTTGGTGAAATTTATGTTCAGTAGATATCAATTTCCAATATCCAATACCATTAGCATTCGTGATTATGATATTAACCCGTTAATACCTAGAATACCATAAAATTTTTTTTTAATTCATTGTGTTTGAAAATAAAATTACCTGCGCTTGCTAACGCTAATTTTCATCGTATATTTTATTATTTCCAGTTACTGAAAAAACAGTTATTCTATTCAATTTTTTTAGGTAATCCGACATTCTAAATCCACTATTTTAAATTTTATTATATAAAATCCAATATTTGTCTATTGCATATAATTAAATAATACTCAAAACTAAATAATTGATTATTTTGAGGACGAATTGAATTTCTTAAATGGAAGGCTTTTGTCCCTGAAGTCTGAGAGAGGGAAACATTTTCCATCCACTTTTTCCATTAAAAATTTGACCTCGAAAATGCACGGCCAATAAATATACAACAGGAAGAATTTTCGAGGATAATTTCAAAAATGAAAGGTCTACATTTGCACCGACGTCAAAAATACTAAAACTTGTTTTGAAAATTATCTTCAAAAACTCATTCGTCAAGTCATCATAGATGCGCTGTGATGACATGCCAGGGCATTTCAAGGTCAAGTTAATAATTGGTCAAGGTTATCTTGTTTTAAAATTATCCTCCGTAATATTTCAAATGCAAAAGTAGGAATTCCGATTTAAACAATTTTATTTGCAAATGAAAGAATCGTGAAGGTCATCGTCAAGATCAAAGTGAAGGTCATACTGAGGCTCATGGTGTACATCACCATAAATTAGGTCATATTGTATAGACTGCACAGTTTTAACCCTTTTGGATAAAATTTGCACTAAAGGGTAGAGAGAACATCGAAAACCCCCAACAGTTATATTCGACCATTTATTTCATTGTAATATGTGAAAAAACAATAGAGCATTGATCATCTGCTCAGCAGTCAACCGGTTCTCTAAGAACCTGCCAAGTTGTAGTCCCTACTATTGTTGATTATTTATTTTCAATAATAATAATTAATAAAAACATATCGACTTACAACATAAACAAATTATAGAAAAAGTTTCTATGTACATTTTAAATGTATACTAAGAAACAGTAGAAAATAAATATACCATGTAAATATAAACAAAATAGTATATCATGTATTGCATACGATATTTTTTTATATGACGGACGTAGAGCTCGATAATTTGCGCCCAAAGATTTCACCGCAGGACGCAAAGTCGAGTTTTACTCCCGGAGTGTTAAAAATTATTTTAATATACGAAAGAAATAACTACAATTACAAAAAAAAAACGTTGAAAGTGTAATTTACAGGCCTTGCTTTATTTTCTCTTTAACAAATTTAAAATTAAAATAAAATATATATGCAGCCGAAATAAAAAAAATAAATTTCAGGTGAAACCGAAAGATTCAAATAAAAATTAAATATATTAAAAATTATGTTGAGATTTGGAATAATAAACGAACATTACCACAGAAACTTGTATAATGATTTTCAATTACAATACCCAAATTATTGTTGTATTAACTAATGACAAACAGATGTCAACAATAAAAACGATTTATATGTTTTACTTAACCGGGGTAATTACCAAAACATATTACGTGTATCTTCCTCTTCACGGCCCATTAGGCAATAATTTACAGGATTTCACGTCATCGTATGATGGATGTAATTTTCTCCGACTTGAAAGCTCTGCTTTTAAATTCTTATTTTTTCCCTTTTTTTTTTATTTTACGCATAAGAATTTCTAAACGTAATGTACTATATATAACATAATCTTTACGAGCCGGAAATGAGAGAAATATACTACTCGTTATCAGTTGATAAATATTCAAATATTTCCTGATTTTAAACAAAGTTATATAACATAAAAAAACTATTCTAAAAAATATGAATATTAATTAATGTTGGAGATAACAAGTAGGATAAGCGTAATATGTCTTTTTAGCTTTTATACAAAACCTCATGAATTTATAAAAAATTACAAAAATTATACACACGTCCGCGCTCAATACAAATGAATAAATAAATCAAACTGTACAACCGTTTGCAAATTTAATGCAAAAACACTTATCTTGATTGAACACTTGACGGGATTCATCCAGCAACGTTCATCGCGTTCGACAAAAATAAACCCTCGACTTTCAAGATTTTTCGCGATCTCGCAGTATAAAATACGATTTACACGCCATATAAAAAAGAGTGCACACTAAACTAAAATCAAAATATCAGAGTAAAAATAAATAGAGCTAGATTCGTTCCCGTAAATTTCATTCGCGGAAAACGCCACGTAATTTGCTTTTAATTTAAATACCCATTTTATGAAGAGCACAGTAAATATTTACTTAAATTTCGACGTCCCATTGTCGCAACTACGAGAGGTGCACGGCACTTTTCCCAAAAGCGTTATTAAGCTATTGGGGATTACTTTTTACGAGTTTTAGATTTATATACGTGCTTTTGACGTTTTTATAAACGCCTATGAAAGAGAAGTAATTTAACTGTAAATAAAGAATTTTAGAACAAAACCGTGATTGCTACTCATTCTTTTGTTCGCTGTCAAGCTAAATTATTCAAAAGCACTTCGTAACGACTCAACAATAAATTCCGATATTCGTTTTATTTTTAAAAATTGTAGTATATTATATCAACAAATAATTGGACACAAAATATGGAAATATTATCACTTCGGAACTTTTGTATAATCATAGCAGTGTTTAAATTGCTAATCTGGATACTCATATAACTGCATTGCGGATGAGCAGCAAATATGAGGAAAACAAGTAAATGTTTGAAACATTTTCGAATATTTTTTAGAGGCAACACACGTTGAACCAAATATAATACCAAACACGTTTTGTAAACTGAATAGAATACAAAATACACAAGTGAATTTCAAGACGGCACGTTTAAGATCGTAACCACACAATTTGTTCATTTGAATATTTTATGATTTTTTATTAGATTTTTTGTTTCTAAATTAAGTGCGTTTGCCGTTAATCAAAGGTTCAATTACTGTTTTTTCAAATATATAGTCCTTGGTCTTCATTTTCTTCTTCTCATCATTGTAAAGTCTCTTTTTAATTATGTGCTCTTAGTAAACGCTGTTGTTGGTTCTATAATATTATATTTGGCATTCACTTAATCTCTTATTTCATTTAAAATTATTCATAATTTAATTCAATTTAAAAATCACATAAAATTCATGGCTGTCTATTTAATCCTACTGCTGTGTTTAAAATTCGTTCATTATTAAAATTCCGCATTGATTAACTTCATTCGTATGTTCAAACATGATTAATATTTTAATCTATCAATATGATGGAATTTTGATTGAAATACTTTATTTATACGTTGCATCATCGTTTTCGTTCGGTAAATTGAAAATTAAACAATTGGAAGAACGTATTTTAAAGGTTAATCGAGATTATACTTGAAATATTATTCGTTAACTGTATCATTTCTCGCATATAAAAGATAGAAATGAAAGTTATGGTATAAGAGGAAAACAATTTAATTTAGTTGCAAGTAGATCATTGTTGTTTTTAAGTTTTGTTTAACGTTTCAAATAAATTTCATTAAAATTAAGCGATAAACACAGTGAAATAAAAAATTCCTTCTCGTTTTTTTTAGTGAATTTTGGAAAACAAACTTGTTTTTGTCTTAAAAGAGGGATAATGCCATTAAATGATGATGAATTCTGCTGAATATAAAAAACTATATAGGCATATATTTCAAGGTCTTATTAAATATGATCACCAGTTTCGACTACTGAATAACCTTGAGAAAGGAGTTCAAGATAAAGGTCACAGTGCCAGTAGCTGGTCTCCTCTGTCCACTTCAACTTTTCTCTCACAAATCAGTTTTACAGGCTTTGAAACATGATTTGATCTTTGTTAGACCTTGCGATTATTTTAATAAACATCTTCCTCGACGTAAAATTCCCCGCTTTTATCAAATGCGGGATCAAAAATAGGTATTCCCATTTAAAAAATATCATTTGACCTTGATATAACCTTGGAACGATTGTATGACCCCCTACATAACCTTCAACTTTTTTCCTGAACCATTTTTCTCTATTTGACTGAATTCCGCAAAGTTCCGGGTGGGCGATTAAAATCGCTTAACTTTATTAAATCTAGATCAACCATTTATTGGAAAAAATGGAACTAAGCTCTAAAATATATCTAAAATACGAATGTCATCGAATGCCTTGCCTTGTATTCATTTTATCACTGAATTACTCAATTATTTAATTAATAACAATAATACAATGAATTGAATGGTATAGTTCCTCGAGTAAAAAATGAATTCACCAGTCAGACGAGGAAGCTCAAACCGCACAAAAGCATTTATATTTATCTAATGTTGAGAGACGATACCGCTGTCTAATAGCTAAAAAATAAAGAAACTACCAAAGAAAAGAAAGGTACAACATAAACATACTCCAATAACAATATAGATCGAAGTACAACTGAATCTAAATTATTAAATTTAGATGTAAGAGATAATTTAGAGATTAAATACTAGAGTTTGGGAGTTCCAATGCGCCTCAGATTGCAAAATACAAAATCATTGAGTCACTCAAAAAATAAAGTCATTGAGTTACTCAAATTACATAAGTCAGTCGCTTTCATGAATACCGAATTAACCCCCTTCCCGTTTAAATCCGCTTGAAGATGCAATAGTAGCTTGGATGCTAATTTTCGGCACTTCAATCGAATTCAAACACACTGCAGCCACACTCTCAACTCAAGTGCAAAGGAAAGGATCGTTATAACACTCGTAAGGCATTTGGAAAAGGTTAGGTTAGGTTAGGCGGTTTGTAAAATTTTGTAAATTTTGAAAACTTCAATAGCAAAAAGTATAAAGGCCGGACGATAAAGCCCCGGTTATCCTTAACTTGAAAATATTTGTTCAATTTTCGTAAATAAAAGTGTCTGAGTTTATACTGCGCTAATCGAAATTTAAATCCCTCAATTTCTTTCTTATTGTGTATATTTTGTCGCAAGCGCTGATAGATATTTTACAATGATAATAATAATAATATTATTAATAAATATTTATTTAAAAGCTTATGGGAAATCTTTATTTTAAAGATATAGACAAAGTACATCGTAAAATATAAAAAGGGCAATATAAAACTCGGATTCAACAATTTATAAAAATCACTTAATTGCTGATACTACATACAGATCATAGTCAAATGTCGCTGCACTGTTAAGAGGATACATTTCAATTCCGACGTTAAACGCCTTTTAATGTCAGACCTTAAAATCAATATACCAAAAAACATTTCATGTATGTATCTTAAATGTCATTGTTACTTTGTACTTTGTTCATCGTTCATCATCATCATTATTATCATCATCATTGTCTTCATCATCATCATCATCATCATCGTCATCATCATCATCATCATCATCATCATCGTCATCATCATCATCTTCATCGTCATCATCATCATCTTCATCGTCGTCATCATCATCATCATCATCATCATCATTTTCATCGTCGTCGTCGTCATCATCATCATCATCATCATCATCATCATCATCATCATCATCATCATCATCATCATCACTATCTTCACCATCATCATCATTATCATCGACGTCGTCGTCATCATCATCATCATCATACTTCACCATGATCATCATCATAATCGGCGTCGTCGTCGTCATCGTCATCGTCGTCATCGTCGTTATCATCATCATCATCATCATCATCAACAACATCATCATCATCGTCATCATAGTCAGTTATCATTGTTAATATTTTCATGAATTATTTCGTAGAAATTTATGCTCAGCACGGATGCATAGGTTTTTTTCCATCATTGTTTTGAAATGCATCATATAATTTATTCCGCTTAGAGTCACTTGCGTCAGATAACATCAATAATTATTGTAAACAGACAAACACAATGTGCAGACGGGCGATCCACACGAAGCGAATATTTCCGAGAAACTGATTATTGACCAATTTAATAACATAATTTTTCCCAGAACCGGGGACAATGTGAAGAATAACACCGTGAAACGTAAACAATTATATACGTTAAGAATTCTAAACATTTCGTTAATTTTGCATTTCATAAACGCCCCGCTTTAATATCCATATGTAATTCATACATATTTGAAATAATTTTGGTTATTAGGTAGGGATTTTAGTTAAATCTGTGAGCAGTTTTATTGTATCCACCATGAAGAGAGTTTTTTAACAAAATACTAAATTGTAAAAACGCGAAATTGAGATTTATACGTGGCATTAGCATACCCATTGTATTCACAAAAAGGTAAGTATGACGAAAGCCCAAGATATATATATATAAGAAAGAAAGATATATAAAGAAAACAATACTCGACCTAGAACAAACTTTTAAGAAACGCCAATTTATTAAAATCCAGCTAGATTCGGTATCACTGCTGGCGAGCATTCTGACACGTAGGACCTGCTCCCATTTAAAGGTAAATCAGAGAAACCAAAGTTTTTCAATATACCAATCAATTTGCGATGAATAATTCTATCGGACACATTGAAGAAGCCAAAAAAAGACCATAAAAATTACCTTCCTTCAACAGAGGCTCGTTCAGCAGTAATAAATATTAGCAATATCGCGCTCTGTGTATTATGACTTTTACGATTGGAAAACATCAAATCATTTTTATTAATCAAGGTATATCCGACAATTTGCGAAGTCATTATTTTCTCAAGTATTTTCGCGACAAAACAGAGATGTGAAATTGGCCTATAATCTGAACAATGAATAGGACGTCGAGAAAGGAGCTGAAATTGGAATAAAGGGACCATTAGAACCAGGTGAGTCAAACGAAGAACATACAAAATCTTCAGCCTTTGAAGCGGTGAAAGAGACGGCGATGTAGAAGTACTTATTGTATTACTCGAAGCAGCTGTTCCGACACTGAAGACTTCAGAACGTTGCAGTCGCGATTTCGTTATCGACATTGTAGCCACATACGTATACACACCCCACTACTTTGGTTTCTATGTTGGCTTTCTCGTTTGCCCTCATAAAAAACTCCAGAATGTTTTCAAACGAATCAAAATTTGCTTCTGTTTTTTTGTTTATAATGTTATGTTTAATGTTGATATTTCTGAATACATACCCTGTTTTTATAAAGCAAATAAAGTTTTTCGAAATCCTTCCTTCCTTCTATCATGAGAAACCTTTGACTTCATCGCTTTGGCATTGCAACTTATTTTCTTTAAATTGTTCACTGAATTACTGATCATGTCTTAGTATTTGGATATTTTATATACCATTTTCCCTTTAATGCAAGTACTAATACTGTACAAAAGTTAAGACGGTAACTATTTATCACCAGAAATTTCCCGGAAGTGTTATTACGGTGCTTGGAATTACTTTTTCTTGGCTAGTAGTACATTGGACCTACCAGATCAATATGGCCTGCAACGGTATGTATATATAAAAAATGAACATTTCAGCTGCTCACGCGACTTATGGAAATATTTATAAACGTTGTGCGTGCAAATCGCCTCTGGTGCTGAAATATTCAGGAAATGTTCGTGATAGCACCTCTAATAGGTACGTCGACTGAAGGACCTTTGATCTTTGGGAAATCAGTCGCGAGAGGAAATCGTTCGACGAGAGTGCAACCAGAATCGTCATACGCGAAATTGAAGTAAATTGCATTTGATTATCATAAAGTGTTGGTTTATAGACGGGTTCAATACTGAAACAACTTTGCAAAGAGACTACGGTCATTAGTCGTATAAGTGTTTTCATTTAGTGAATATAAGTATCTTTAGATGAAACATGGCAGGTATCAAAATGCAAAACGATGACGTCGAGGTATTTTATATCAACGAATTAATATCTAGTCTTGAAGCGAAGAGAGGATTGAGACCAGTCAAAGATGTCGGTAACATACAAATACCCGAAAAGCCAAGAATTGGTATGGATAAAATTAATGCTAAGACCAATATGGGGAAGTATTTTGTGGACTTTGCGAATACTTCGACAATTCATGGTTTAAACCACTTGTCAGCACCTCGTCGACATCCTGCTGAAAAGTAAGCATTAATAGTATTTTTCGATACAAGGCCGTAAAACCGGATTTTTCGGTACTGAAAGCTGTAAAAATTCGATTTCTCGGACGGCATTTAGTCCGTATGAGTTTTTGACAGATCAGATTCGTGTTACACTTGATCCACAAAATTTCATTTTACGGACTAAAAGTAGGCCGTAAAATCGGGTTTTATGGCTGTAGTACCGAATACAAATGTTTAAGTAAATATGCACTACATGTTCACTAAGATCCACATATTTCTTTTACACAAAATGCGTAAAACTCGATTTTGCGACCTGCAGTGAAATCTTCGGGCGCAAATTATGAAGCCCCTTACCTATCGTATTAAAAAATATCGTACGCAACACGGGAGAAATAATATATAATTATACCTCACTTGAAACATCGCTGTCGGGGTGTCTCAATTAATATTTTTATTTTCCAAGGGAATAATATGTGAAAATAGTAAATTGTACTACTAGGGAGCAAAATAAGTGTTTGGCGCCCGAGCGCAGCGAGCCTATTTTGCTCCCTAGGGAGATAATGTGTTATTTCGTTCTCTCAATATAGGGAGCAAAATAGCATTGTGCGCACCGAGTGTGAGAAATGATATTTCATATTATGATACGGATTATCTGACGTTGAAAATTGTAATAATTGATTGTTTTGACCTAATATCAGACCAAAATGTTTTATTTCTTCAGCAGTAATAGTAATAAAATAATGAAAGGAGAGATATCCATTGAATTCTCATATGGTCATATTTCTTCAATAATACAAAAATATAATTTATTTTACCTCCGACATATAATAGTAGTTTTCGACATAAGAGTGTAAAGTTTGACTTTACGCACCGCATTTTAACATGCGAATAGGCAGAAACAGGAAAATGGATTGGCTTAGTTAAAATTGCTTTTAAATATCTTCTAAGAACAAAATGGCGTTACTCCAGACTTAAAAAACTGCATTACATTGTCCACTATTTTTCTTTTTCATCTTAAATCATCCTAACCTCTAAAAAACGTCATTATGGCCACGTACAACGCGTATACTAACAAAAACGAATAGACCAATGGTAACACGAACTTTTTTATGTATGGAATTTTTCTAAGCAATTATGCTCATATATTTTGAAAGTTGTAATAAAAATGACTGTCAAACATCCGTATTTTTCTATGAAATTTTCCCTACATTTGTTTTTTCGTTTTTATTAGTAAATATATTATTCGAGACCACAGTTTCACATTTTTTAGAAATTAGTGTGATTCTAGACGGAAAACAAAAATTCTCTTATAATCTTGCATAATTTTATGCATTTTTTATTGAAACCCGGAATTATTTCCTTTACATTTTTTATTTAAAAAGTCTTCATAAAAAGAGATACATTTGATGTATCCTTTTCAATATTAGATGTATAATACAAACTATTCAAGTCTTCGCCGAACGATTTCAAAAGAAGGTGACATACTCTAATATATATTTGTTAAAAATTTATCCTCCGCTTATATATGAACGCGTAAAAGCCAACGATAAATTGTTAATATTATCACGATTAATTAGCATCAAATTTTAATGAGCAAACCTCGTATGCATGCCATACCAAGAGATATCATACATGCAACGTTTTAGTGTCTAACGAACATGTTCATAAAAGATTTCTAGCGGTTCTATTCATTCTTGGCGCTCTGCTCTGCCTTATATTTCTCTCGCTGGATTTCTGGCGGAGATATCAATATGAAACTACGATGCTCGTTTTGGAATACGATTTTCGAAAATTCAAGATTGCCAGACCTTCTTTCTTCGTGTGTCCAGAAAAACCTATTGATTATGATAAATTTCCTGATGTTTTTAAAAAGTAAGTAAATCTAATATTTCTGCAGGCTTACAATAATCGTATCAAAGTAAAATTTAAATTACGGGAGGTCGGGAAAAAATAAATATGCTGTTAAATGAATTGCTAGATATTATTTGCTATCGCTCAGTCCGAGGTCGGGAACATTTTTTAATAAACTTAATTTAATAAAATAACTAGTTTATATGTCTTAAACTCATCCACCTTTGGTCCTAAATAATTTTAAAAAAGTATCGTAATTAGATCACTTTTTACTTGATTATAGCATAAATATTAAGTAGATATTTATTACATATATTAACTGATTTTAATGTTTGACATTTAATAACTTATTTATTTGTTAAGAAACTGGGGAAGGGATTTTACATATACATTTCTAAAAAAAATCTTTTACTAATTGTTATTGACAATCCTATTAGAAAATAACTTAAACAATATTAAAAGGTACAACATAGAAGACACGAACAATACGAGGGATTTCTTTGTTTCATTGTCAAACTTCGATTATGAGAATATTCCTAAGTTGGATCCATTGTTCGACGCTGCGCCATCAAATTTGTGGTTAAAAATAATATACGAGTTACGAACAGAAGTTAAAATGAATGCCAACGATTATGACTGGGTCGTGACAGAACGAGGCTTATGTGTGGTTCGAAAGAATTACGTATCTTTTTACCTTTTTCCAGAGTGAGTAATCTTTCTATATAAATTGTAATTCAATCTTTTGCTTTGCATGCTTAGGATGTATGACTTAATCTAAATTAATAACGAAATTCTTGTTCGTATTCCGGCAGCCGTAATTTCTATCTGTAACCAGGAAAAAAAAATACTTAATAACACTTAGAATTTTATATAAACAAAGAAAAAATGAATAGATATAATGAATCGACGTCTGTAGCAAAAAGGTGTAATGAAATGAAATTATAACAAACGTATAATAGGTGAAAACGTATTTTCTACACTAATTAGCGATTTAAAAACATCCTGATTTTTAAAAACATTTGATTTGGCTAGGGGTCGATTGTAATAAAGCATTTCTACTCCTTTTCTCACTGCTGCAAAGGTTGCAGCAGTATATTTCGTAATTTACACGCTTAAAAATCAAATTAAATGACTATTTCCATAATCCCCCGCACTTTCATTGTTTACTCTATATCCGGACTATTTCCTGTGGTTTGATCTACTTTACGGCACGGTTAGGTTGAGAGTGCGTCTGACTAAAACTGCATGTATCTACTAACGATGCTTCTTACAAGTAAACCTACCCAAGTGTCACTCACCGATTTTTCTGCAATTTTGACATGTTGTAGTACACGAAAAACTAAGACACATGTATTTTTTTATATCTGCCGAAAAACGTTTTTAGGGGGAGAAACAGCACCCCCAAAATAGGGGTTATAATGAAAAAATTGCGATATCATGAAAACCAGCGAATCGATTTGAATAATTTTTGGTATAAAAGCTTCTTTCTACAAAATTCTAAGATAGATGTAGGTATTTTGAAGGGTGAGTGAACATTAGGGGGTAAACTGCCCCTAAAACTTGTTTCAAAAAGGTCGAAATTGATTTTTTACAGAAAAAGAATGTCCATTTTAGGGGTAATTTACCCCTTAATTTTCACTCACCCTTCAAAATACCTACATTTATCTTCGACTTTTGTAGAAAGAAGCTTTTATACCAAAAATTATTCAAATCGATTCGCTGGTTTTCATTATATCGCAATTTTTCCATTTTAACCCCTATTTTAGGGGGGGGGGTGTTTCACCCCCTAAAAACGTTTTTCGGCAGATATTAAAAAACACGTGTCTCTTAGTTTTTCGTGTACTAGAACATATCAAAATTGCAGAAAAATCGGTGAGTGACACTTGAGTAGGTTTACTTGTTAGATACAGCCAATCTTTTGATACTGTTTTAATCATACAGTAGTCCTTCCCTTATTCTAATTTGTCCAGTCAGGCAAGATGCGGGCTTCTTCCCTTATTCTAATTTTCTCCTCTCCCCCACTACTAAGATTTGCTGTTTCACTATTGTCTCTTTTTCTTTTGTTGCGCATGCGCCGTTATTTTTATTTAGAAAATCCACACGTCAACGTTAGAATAAGGGAAGGACCACTGTATTAAGACACCTAGGCAATGTTCTGAATGATTAATATACATAATCGTTAAAGCTTTTTCATTGTTTATCAAAACACTGTAGGACTAAGTTAAAATTATTTAAATTATGTTAATATAATTCTAAAATACTTAGAAATTTCGATTAATATAGTGAAAACATATCTTAAAATTCGAGCCTATAATTTTTTCAATTGTAGATTGTGGTTTACGAATAGTTGGAAAACTCCCATTGAAACCATAACCAACTATGATGATTTTACTATGACCTTTGGGAGCGCTACAAACATGGGCACATTAAAGGGTTTAGGAATAAATTTCTGGGTAAGAATGTTTACATTTTTTAATGCTTAAAAACTAATCAAAATGCAATATAATAAACAAAAAATTATATCAATAAAAACTAGAACAAATTCATAGGCAAAATTTTCTCATATTTCAGCTAAGCATACATCAACCAGGTACAGTGATGGAGTATGCGTCGCCCCGTAGATACGTGCGAGCATTGTCATTTGCGTCTGTAAGAATGGAAATAACGGATGTCTCGAGCACAGAAAAAGTCAAACTTCTATCTGTGGGACAACGGAATTGCAAGTATTTGCAAGATGGTGGTTTAAAAATGTGGCCGATTTACACAAAGAATTTTTGTCAAATGGAGTGCCGTTTTAATTTGATGAAAAAAATTTGCGGGTGTATTCCACATGTTGCTCCTCCAAGTGGTAATTTACAATTTTGTTTTTTAGTAATGATACTAAGTAAGGTTTCAATATGAAAAAAAAAATAAAATTTTCAGATGATACCAAAGTTTGCAATGCTCAAGATTTGTTATGTCTACACAAAAACTTGAAGAAATTTGTTCCATTGGACGCTATCGAACTAAAAAAATGTGATTGTCTTGAAGACTGTGATTATACTACTTTTACAGACAAAGGAGGAGACCCAATCTTACTGTGAGATTTCTTAAATCGCATTTACAATAAAATATTCGTAAAAAACTAATTAGATTTTTAAATTTTTAATTGCACTACAATATTTATTGTAAATATGAGGCCTTAAATGCAATCTTTAGTTAAATGACATTAATAAATTGAAAGACTTTCAAACTGAACTATTACAGAATGCAATAATGAATCGATTACTTTTTCTTCGTTTAAATATTTATTCGCAGGAAAGAAGGATCACCAAATGAAGGTATACTAGATCTGTCTATAGATTTCCCGACAGAAAAATTTGTTCGTGAGGAATTGTTTGGATACAATGACTTTCTAAGTAAGTACATGGAATAATAGGGTACGTAGTCTAAGTCGGAACTAGTAAGGGTTTTTAACTGTACCAATGCAGAATATCAATCAATTTGGAAACGGATCTTATCCTCTGAAAGTCTCAAATTGGTCACGTTACCCTCACAGACATTTTTTGTGATCTCTTATAAATTTATAAAGATCTTAAACAAAAATATACAAAAGGTCCGAATTGGAACAACCATGTTGCAATTCAGACCACTTCTTTTTTATCGTATTTCGCAATAAAAGTGCAAGAAGAGGTATTTTAATTTCCTTTTTATATAATTTGATTGCATTAAAGTGTTAAATTAACAAAATTAATAAAGTGTCAATCAATCGGAATCAGAGCCAGATTCAAAGTAGTGATTTTTTCGTTTTCGCTGTAGTAGGTCACGTTGTAAACATTGGAATACAAATGCTAAATATATTTTCTTCTTTTTGATGTTTACGTATATACTTATTTATTTTTCAGTATTTTTACCAATACCGAAAGTAACTTAAATGATAAATAAGTTATTTTTAAATATATATTAACCCAATTATAAATAAATTATAAATTGCGCTTGCTTCGTTATTTTTATATTTATATTGTGTTTATGCGTATATTATTTTATTGTATTTTTGAAACATATACATGAACTCTCAAATTTTTATTGTTAATAATGCACACCGCTACTGAAGCAAGGAAAAGTGTGATTAAAATGGATCCAAAATCGGCTTTCATAGGTGATTTCTATCACATTTATAGATTCAAAATCAATAAAGAACTAAATTGTAGCTGCTCCTTTTCTCAAGATGTTCGTATTTTATCATTTTCTTTCTAACACCGCCAAACAAGGTAACTTCGGACAGAAGGGTATTTTCGACACTTGTTTTTTAATTCAATTTTAACCTTAAAACGTTCAGATAATAACGATTTTATTCCTTTAATTGCTTTATACACATTCTGAAAACCTAATCTGACAGTTTTAAAACGTAAAATTCAATTATAACATGTGTTCGAAGGTACCCTTCTTTCCCCAGTTACTCCGTTTAACGGTAATTATATTTGTAGTGCTACGTATGTGATTATTATTTTTATCATTTGATAATAAATGATATTACGAATCCTATCTTACTTTCGTGTTCTATGTTATCGGCGTCGCATTGCCAAAATTGTAATTTTACTTTAACCACGCCGCGCCATGTCGCTTCTTCCTAGTTAGTAAAACTAGCGCGTATATTTTTTAGTCCATTGCAATTTTACATCAGGTAAAGTAGGACCTTCGCTGGATTTGTATATAGACGAATTACGTAAAAGTCTTCAAAGTTCTTAATATTTCTATAACATTAAAAATTCATGTAATTTAAGAGCATTTAAAAGAGAGTTTGCAGTTTATTGATGGTAACAATGGTTTCGGTTATTAGTCCGAACAATCTGACGAGTCTGTTCATCGTGATTTTTTGAAGTTTTGGGTCAAGACTTTTAAAAACAGTCATAGAATATTCACCACTTCATATTTAAACGTTTACAATAACAATAAAATGAAAAAAAAATGGAGGCCCATAGCCACAACGTCCTCCTCATCCAATGTTTTCAAACTTATAAATGTTCCAATGGACAATTTCAACCTTCTCGACTATCATGCGATGGAAACCTTTGATTCGGAGAGGTCGTACCTCTGAGCCTCCTAACCAGATCGAAATCAATGGTCTTCATACCGTGGTAGTCTAGAATTTTGAAATTGCCCATAAAGCAGTGCAGTTAGGCACTGCGAGATTGAAAAAAATAGACAACAAAGATAAGGAAAAAGTTGTAATAGTATTAAATTTCATAAGATGAAATAAAAATAAGATAAGTACAACTATAAATATACCCGAGTAGAAAAAAAATGTTGAATACGAATATCTTGAGAAAAGCAGCAGCTACGATTTAGTTCTTTATTGATTTTAAGCCTAATGTAGTAGAAATAACCTATGAAAGCTGATTTTGGATCCATTTTAACCAAACTTTTCCTTGCTTCAGGAGTGGTGTGAATGTATACAAGGTCAGTCTGTAAAGCAACTCTGTGGAGCTGTGGCTAGCCTTTTGGCATTACTGTATCGTCATTTTCTATGTATCATTTTGTGTTTATATTTTGTATTGCCAATAAAGACGATTATTATTATTACTATTATCATTATTAATATTATTAACCACTATGTTTTACTTCGAGTAATTGGTTATTGTCAATAACAAAAAATTTTTAATTCTAAATGTACGTTTAGGACTTAAAAATGAAAAGTCTCTTTGGCGACATGTGATGACTAAGAATCGTCAAATTCTATGTGTAACACTATCGCAATAATAATAACAATATCGACCTTTCCCAGTATCGTCATTGCTAAGAAACAAGAGAAGGTCAGAATTGTAACAAGGTTCGAATTGGACCACGTCCCCTTAATTTTTGCTTGTAATGAATAATATATTTACATATGATTATACTTTTTGTCATCGCAGCATCTGTAGGTGGAGCAGCTGGGTTATTTCTTGGAGCAAGTGTCATTTCTTTCGTTGAAATATTCTACTTCCTGACGCTTCGTTTGTTTTGGGATCGCGTAAATCTACGGAAAATGGAAGCTAAACGGAAGAATTAAATAATTCTGCGAACACTGCGAAATTATTATATTACATTTATTATAGTCAATTTCTGTTGGTGCCTGTCGAAACCAATATGACGGAAACCGATATTTCAAGCTTCAATGTAAAATTGTTTGTATTTTTTATCAAGTTTAGTGCAGAATACAAAATATCTTACCTGTTTGTGTTTCGTGTCATGAATTGTCTGGATAATTAAAAACTTACAACATCAATTTACTCTGAAAGTGCATTTATTGATCGAAATTTTCATAAAACAAGATGAAAAAGTAAAAACATGATTAAATAGTATTCCAGTCATCATCAAAACTGAAACGAACAATTCTTTTGGACGTCTAAGGTTTTCGGGAGATGCTTCAGCGAGGTCTACTTAGTATCTTTCACATCATTGTTGTCAAAACAAAAATACCCATGGTACTTACCAATCGTTTTTTTTTGCATATTTTTTTTAGAATACCAAATGTCTTACCTGTTTGTGTTTCGTGTCATAAATTGTCTAGATAATTAAAAACTTACAACATTAATTTACTCTGAAAATGCATTTATTGATCGAAATTTTCATAAAACAAGATGAAAAAGTAAAAACATGATTAAATAGTATTCCAGTCATCATCAAAACTGAAATGAACAATTCTTTTGGACGTCTAAGGTTTTCGGGAGATGCTTCAGCGACGTCTACTTAGTATCTTTCACATCATTGTTGTCAAAACAAAAATACCCATGGTACTTACCAATCGTTTTTTTTGCATATTTTTTTTTTGCAAAAATTCCAGACTAGATAAAAGTACATATAATTTGCAATTCAAACAAGTGTATAACCATGTAAAGAACAAGTAAAACTTACCGAATGATATTACTAAGGATTCTAGTAACTCGTACTTCAAAACGCTTCTTTCTTCAATTTTTTATAAACCAGACAATTACAGTATTGTTTGTTTATATCTTATGTTATTTAAAAACAATACAATTGGAAGGGAAGAAAAGAAGGCACAGAACTAGTTTGATCGTTATTTACTCGTGACGATGAAAATAATCATAAATATACACTATACATACGTACAAATATACGCTGAGAATTCTCAGTTTGGAGAGTTTTTTTTGTTATTTATAAGAGGTAGATTTGAGTTCCACAATGTCACTAAAAGTCTTTTTAAAAAGACGCTACAACGTCGTTAAACGGGCTTCCAGGCTCTTTCGCAGCATCTTGGAAAGTTTTCAGAAACATTTCCTTTTGCTGTTCGCTGGACAGCTGAAATGAAAAAAAGAACATTCCAATAAATACACAAGGCAAAAGAAAAAATAATTTATTTTAGTATAACGAAACTGGAAAACTATAATTTACCTGGGAATAAAAATCGATCGCGGATATGCAAAGAATCCGTTTGTCTTCATATTCATATTTACCTATTCTCGACTGTACATGAGGGAATCTAATTCTTTACATTAAGGAATACATAAATTTAGCATTGACAAATAATTATATAATATGTAAAATGTCACATATTAACCATAAAATGTTCTTTTTTTAATTAATAAAAGGATACAATGATCTCAACCACTGATTGGTTGAAGCACTGATGAAGAAACAAGAGAGGCACCAGGTGGACATCACTAAAGGTAGACTTTGAATGAAACTCGGCAGACTGAAAACGACCCACTCTTGAAGCAGTTCAAGTTGAGCACTCTTGCAAGCACTTTCGCAAACCTGTGAAAATTGAATGAAATTAAAATAGGCATTTCAATCTTATTTATTTCTATCTCACTTTAAAAACAACAGCTGACATTAATCTCGGATGTGGCTGCTGTGGAGATAGAAATTCACCGATGACTTTCGTCAAGATTTCCGATGGTGGGAAAAAGTCGACGAGGACTTCGGAGAGTATCGAACACAGAATCTCGACCTCCATTGGGTAACCCCTTTTGATCTTATCGAATATCGCCGAAGACCTTTCGATCGATCGAACAAGAATTTCAGGCTCCACGTCGGGCAGTGGCTCCTCGATATCAGGTTGATTGAATCTGTCAGCTGTGTCAGTGTACATACAAGTTAACAACAGCTGCAGAGCTGGCAAAGCTAAGATCGGATTCGCCTGTTTCATGCGTTCCATCGCCACTTTCACGACCTGTTCGGCGACTTTACCCACCACGCTTTTCGTTGCCACTAATCTTTCTAAACCCTAGATTAAGTATCAATCTGATTAAACTAATTTGGGTAATTTCAGAAAATAAATAAAATTATATATGTTTCTTATACCTGAAGCAACATTCGACGCAGAGAAGTCGATATATTTGAAGAACACGCCAAAGAAAGTATGAGTTCTAACACCGCCGGAACTTCGTTATCAGGGGGACTATCTTCCGCGTGTTCCAGTAAAAAGAAAACGAGCGCCCACATAATACTTTGATGTTCTTCACTTTGACTGAATGGCCTAATGCAAGTATTAATTAAAAAATATTTACTTTATACCAAGATCTTTTTCACTACATAATGTATATATTTTCATTTACAAACTTCTTTACTTTACGTGTCATAAAATGATCCAAAGATAAATACACTTAAAATAACAATAATTTATCAATCATATTGTAAACGATTAATGTAACTGCACTTGGGTACGAAAATGGAACTAAAAATGGAAAACTTTAAAAACATGGAATAATACCTATTCGAATCTGGAACATCAATGTGTTTTTGAATGTAATCTATTGTTAATGGATCCACAGCCTTCATTGTATCTTCGCAATTAGCCAAAACAGCACTCTGCAGCAAATATAGCAGACCATGTAACGCTGCTACTCTCGCTGGCAAAGCGCCGAATTTCAGATTATTTTCTACCAAGCGCTTCACCTTGTCCAGCGTATCAGCATCCTAAATTATTATTACAGTTGCAATTATTAATTGTACAATTTTCTTGCGCATCAGTTTTCGTATAACAATATTTATAGAATTGGCAAGCGACCGTTCTATTTAAATTAAGTAGTTAAATTGCGTGATACGGCCAATGGACTAAAATTAATACAATATTAAAAGAAAAAAACAAATATATATTACGTTTCGGTTGTCGGATTTGCAACCCTTTTCATAAATAAAATTATTAAGTGTATTAAAAAAAAATGGTTATACTGCAGAAAATGTATAACAATACCCATTTTATAACCTAAAATTAAAAAAATATATATTTATTTCCATTTTTTCATAAAAGAATTTACAAATTTCTCCATAAAAAAACAACAAAGATTTTAATAATAATACGTTTTGGCAACAATTGTGTGCCTTCTTCAGTTTTTTTTGTTAAATTACCAAACCAGTTACTTTGTGTATGATTTTATTTTGTTCTTGCTTTTTAATATTCTTCAAAACCCAAAATAAACTTTCTTTGTAGTCTTTCTGAATTTGATCTTAAAATTCGTTGAAATTTGATGTTTTCAAAATAAAAAATTGGTTAAAAACTACAAAAGTTAAGTTTTTAGTAATTTTATAAACAATAGTCCTAATTTGGCCCTAGTATCTCTAATACAATAAGTATCATTATCAATTTCAAGATTTAATAATTTCCAAGAAAGTGTTGTAGTTATTCCGTTAAAGCGTTTTTGAGTTTAAAAAAAAACGTATTATTATTAAAATCTTTTTTTTTTATGGACCCTCATACCAAAAGATTTGTAAATTCTTTTAAGAGAATTTGATATTCATTAAGTGGTCGAGAAGATTCTCTAAAATGGTTTTCAAAACCAAATCTTATTAATTTCTACTTTAAACTAATTAGTAATAATAAGAATAGTAAAATAGTAATTCAGAATTGTTACGAGTCATTAATCTATAGGTGATCGAATTGCCTCCGATTATCTTATTGTATAGCATTCTATGTGCTAAAATAAAATTTGCATGAACTAATTGTATTTAGACCGCGGAAGTTAATAAAAAATGGCGATAATCATGGATGCTCGAAACAAAGAAAGTAAGTGCAAATTTCTAATGTGTTTTTGCCTGAATTCGAATGCAAAAATAGAGATTAAATCTAATAATAGAAATTATCGCGGAATCATAACTTGGACGCTATCTTCAATAAACAGAAAAAAACACGTGATTTTCGTTAGTTTATTGCATTTATATTCAAAAAGACAAATCTACACTGAAAAAGTGTCAAATAAAATTACATTGTATTAATGTAATCATTTCAAACGATTTTTGTGGTGAAATTACAGAATTGTTATAATTGCTCAATGATTTCTGGAGGATTTTGTCCATAAACATAGTAATATTACAATGAAAGTGTAATTTTCCCACGAAAATCATTGGACACAAAAATACCACTGATAATCGTAGTAAATTTGCATTAAAATGGAAAATTTTAAATTGTAATATTACAGCAATTATGTAAACTTCCAATAGTTTAGTGCGATATCAGAGTGCAGTCAGTGTAAAAATAACCTGACTGGTGTAAAATTCTCCTAATCTTGTAATACAATTACATTGCTCCAAGGTAATTTTACACCAATAGGTTATATCTTACCAGCTCTTGGTAAATTTCCTGGGATTATTAGTCGTATTTTTGTGTCCTACGGTTTTCGTGGTAAATTTACATCAACATTTTTTACAGTGTAATGAAAAAATTTCGTTTCGTATTTTTGGTCACTGCCTACAATTACGATGACCGAAATTGAGCTCCGTGATTATCTTGGCCGCCATCTTGAAATTTTAGTCATTTTCAATCGTTTTTTCATTTTCAAAAATACAAAGTTAAAAAATGTTTCAGATAAACTTTACTTTACTTTTTCAGAAGTTTAAATTGGTTTTTTAAATATTTGAATTTCTCGACCGTGTCATTAAAAATTTTGTTTATAAATAGTTGCGTTTAAAAAGCGGTCACTATAATATATAAATAATTTAATTTTAACGTTTCGGCTCTTGATTGTAGCCCTCTTCAGAATAGATTTTCAAATAATTAAATAAATAAATAAATATATAAGTACAAGAAACAACGTAAAAAACTCATGTTGAACGAGTCAAGCATGATTCATTTGATTGTACACTCCCCGGCAATCACTTTTGCCATGCCAAGCCGAAATTTATTAAACTTCAAAGTTGAATATCTTTGCGAAAAATTATCGTAGCTTAAAAAATCGTAGCTTTCAAAGGTTATTGCAATAGCTTTCATATGAGCAAAGAAAAAATCGAAAAGACGCAAAATTCAGATTTTTATCGATAAAAAACCAACAAGAAAAAATACGATATTTTTTATCGTTAGTTAATTGTTTGCCAATTTTAAACGAATAATAGTAGGGTAATGATACTAACGGGGTTTTAAAGGTATGATTTTTACCTTTAAAATGATCGCTCGCCCATTTTTGTGCGACCTTTCTGACCGGAGTTATGACTATTTTTATATAAAAACATGATTTTTTTTTGTTTTCTTATTATCTTAAAAACTAAGAGAGATAGAAAAAAATGTTACATACAAAAAATACTCGTTTTTAGGTAGAAAATACCAAAATAAAGTCAAAATTTTAAAAATCAAAACAATTTTTTTCTTCATTTTTTGTAGGTAGACATTTTTTTTAAATTCACATTTTATAATACAGTTACAGTTAACATAGTTCTTTATTCAAAGTTATACATACGAAAAAATTGCAGCGTTACTTGTAAAAATGTACATATTATAGTGACACAACATATACGTGCAATAATTGTACTGCATGTATGTACACCTAGAGACAAAATAAAAAAAAAATTCTACCTACAAAAAATGAAGAAAAAAATTGTTTTGATTTTAAAAATTTTGACTTTATTTTGGTATTTTCTACCTAAAAACGAGTATTTTTTGTAGGTAACATTTTTTTCTATCTCTCTTAGTTTTTGAGATAATAAGAAAACAAAAAAAAATCATGTTTTCTTATAAAAATAGTCATAACTCCGGTCAGAAAGGTCGCGCAAAAATGGGCGAGCGATCATTTTAAAGCTAAAAATCATACCTTTAAATCCCCGTTATTCATTACCCTACTATTATTCGTTTCAAATTGGCAAACAATTAACTAACGATAAAAAATATCGTATTTTTTCTTGTTGGTTTTTTATCGATAAAAATCTGAATTTTGCGTCTTTTCGATTTTTTCTTTGCTCATATGAAAGCTATTGCAATAACCTTTGAAAGCTACGATTTTTTAAGCTACGATAATTTTTCGCAAAGATATTAATCTTTGAAGTTTAATAAATTTCGGCTTTGGCATGGCAAAAGTGATTGCCGGGGAGTGTATATGAAAGGCAAATATGTTTATGCTTTTTTTACTGTACACCAACCAACCACCCAGGATCAGTATGAGATTTTGTTAACTGATGATGAAATGAACCACGATTATATATTTATTTAATTATTTGAAAATCTATTCTGAAGAGGGCGACAATAAAAAGCCGAAACGTTAAAATTAAATTATTTATATTTTATGGTGACCGCTTTTACACAAACTTATTAACAAAATTTTGAAATTGGTTCTTGGAATCTAATAATAGTTAATAATATTCAATGATATTTATCCGTGTAGAGTTTTCATTGTATTTTTACAATGCTCCGAAGCATTGTGCATACAATTACACAGATACAATACGGTCATTATCATATTGTTTGTTTACTTTTGTAACAAAACCGTGGATAAAAAATGTGTGTGAATGGTCACGCTGCGTTTTCCGATCCCATTCAACATTAATTTTTGCACCAATGGACATTTCTAGAGACACTAATACAAAGCACCCGTTAAAGTATATTCGAACAACAGCTGGCAATACATGAACCATTTGGAGTGGTAGTTAGAAAGATATTTAGACGTACATTGTGCCCTGGGCCCTCAGTGACCGTCCTGGATGAAGTGCAAATGCTAGGAGGTAAAGCTCACGAATATTTTGTAAACATTGATTATATAAAAAATTTGTTTAAAAAAGTTATCATATTTTCTCAACGAAAAAGATACAGAACTTCGATATATCGCCCAATACCTGCTGTTCTCTTGTATAGTTAAAATTAAAACAGTTGTTGGCCTGAGCTCTTCAATTTGATAACAATTTCCGAACTAACCTAAATTGCATTATTTATCGAATATAAGAGCTCTTTTTTATACACTTTTCGATACATATAATCGAGTCTTAAGAAAAGTGAGGTTAGAAACTTCGTGGTATTTTCAAGTTGTGTGTGTTAGGTTAGCAATAGCAAGATATCTTGGTAGAAATGTTCTCCAGAGTTAGTATTAACTGATATTATAGATCTAAATGCAAAATACAGGGTTATTTGGTTTAAAACTATGGTTAGTTTGTGTTTGTATGTAAAACTTTCTTTAAAAGTGAAGATCCCAACTGGGAATTGAACGCCAACGAAAGTAAAGTGTATTGTGATTAGCTAAAGATTTCAAGATTGCAATTAATAAATTATAAAGAATGTTTATTAACTATTAACTATTTACAAATTATGAAGAATGTTTAATATTAATGTTACTAAAGGATAAAAATGTAAATATCATTTAAATTAAATATTTACAACTTTTCTAGTGAATTTTAACCCTTATTGACCCAATTTGTCCATTTTTGTCCGTCAACTTTAAGTTCGGACAACTTTGTTATTTATGCTTAAAAAAATCGGAACCTTTGTAGGCGGGGATTTTCGAGGGTGCTCTTTCAGAATCCGGATCGAAAATTTTGAAAAAACTACCCCTTTCTACCTTAATTTTCAATTTAAAAAATAAACACGATTTTTTAAGGTTTTTTTTTTGTTTAAATCGTATTTTCGATGCGTGAGAGGTCTTGGCGATAGCTGAAACCACAAAAACTCCGGCTCAAAATATCGAAATAGTAAAGTTATGCACATAAAAAATTCATTTTTCATCATGATGGGGTTGTGTGACTACCCCTAAAATAAAATATTTACAAAAAATCGTTATTTTACGGATTTTTCTGAAAAAAAATTGTTTCAGGTTTTGAAAACAGGTAAAAATGGGGGGAAACATATCACAGTATGGTTATATAAACGATATATAGTTATATAGAACGATATATGATGAATGCCATGCGACTTCCGGTCTTTATCCCTAAAACTATCAATCATTATTTTATAACTTTATCATAGGCATTGTCTTTAGTATGTAAGAGTATAAAAGCTGCTCTTATTTATTTCTAGAACTAAATTTATTTGCATTTTTTTCGTATCAAAAATAGTATTTTTGAAAAACTGCCGATTTTCGCCCCTTTGGGCTATTTTATGGGGTGGTACCGAATGTAACCTTACATAACAAAAGAAATGATGTTTTCTTCTATCTGTGATATGTTTTCCCCCATTTTTACCTGTTTTCAAAAGACGAAATAATTTTTTTTCAGAAAAATCCGTAAAATAGCGATTTTTTGTAAATATTTTATTTTAGGGGTGGTCACACAACCCCTTCATGATGAAAAACGAATTTTTTATGTGCATAACTTTATTATTTCGACATTTTAAGCCCGAGTTTTTGCGGTTTCAGCTATCGCCAAGACCTCTCTCGCATTGAAAATACGATTTAAACAAAAAAATACCTTAAAAAATCGTTTTTTTTTTAAATTGAAAAGGGTGGTTTTTTAAAATTTTTCGATCCGGATTCTGAAAGAGCACTCTCGAAAATCCCCGCCTACAAAGGTTCCGATTTTTTTTAAGCATAAATAACAAAGTTGTCCGAGCTTAAACTTGACGGACAAAAACGGACAAATTGGGTCAATAAGGGTTAAGGCCTATATTCATGTAAAACTTTGTCTTTGTCAACATAATAACTTCTCAAAAGCATCTAATAATATTTCTCAACCGCTTTAATTAATAATTAAATTGTAAAATTCTTTCTTAGTTATGTCGGTCATCTGATAATAAAAATTAAAAAAAAATAAATTAACAGCTCATATATTTGTTTTTCGGTAGAAAACACGTGCGATAAAAACAAACTTGTATACATATATTTTTAATTAAGAGTTTATTGACCGATGAAAAATAAAAAAGAAATAAGTATACATACACGGTCATTGACTTAATAACAAAAATAAAAACAAAAGGTATATTATGAATTCAAAATTAAAAGTGGGTGATAAAATGAAAAGTAATTTTAAACAAAAGAAGGGACAAAAAATGAGATATTTGAAAATTTTGGTTAAATAAATTTTCGGCCAGGAATTATGGCCCTCTTCAAAAAAGGTTAAATGAAGTTTTGTTAAATGAAGCAATCCAATTTTATACAATTCTGATTTAAACGGACTGCTTATATAATTTACATGAAAATTGACTATCAATGGATTCTGTGTCCTTCTAGCGACAATCAGGGTTAATAATGCACTTAAACGTTCGATTCTGCGAATAAAAGCATGAACTGACACTTTGTCGTTTGATCCTCAAAAATCAGGGGGATGCTTATATTCGGAGGTGTTTATTATATTTAGGGAAATACGATAATTAAGTATGTTTCAGTATTCATAATATATTTTTATAAGATTTTTTAATTTCCGAGAGTTTTATCAACGTACAACTTTGCAACCACCTTGTTTTTCGTCATTTTGTATTAACTTCCACTATCAAAAAATAATTTAATCATGTATGTTCCATTTCAATACATCGAATACTATCCAATAAACCCAAAATTATCGACCAGAACAAATTTATGATCAACATTTTCAACGATATATAAAAGTATGAAAAATAAAGGCTTTTTCTATTTTCCTTCTTTTTTATTCCTGAGTCTTATTTGATTTATTTTCAATTTATTTATAAAAAAATTATTGTCATAAGAAATTGTTACTTTGTCTATTTTATAGTTTTTCTGAAGAGGACCCTAAATAAAAGGTCGAAACGTTAATATAATTTTTGGTTGGTGTATTACCAAAGTTTAATTTTGTCCGTTACCCAAGAAGGTTCATTAATACAAATTTTGTTACGTATAAGATGATATAATATTTATTTATTTTCATAAAAGACAACTAGAACATTATCAATCACTTTTTTTAAGCGTTTTTTCGAGAGCAATCCCCTTACCTAATTTATTTATTTGATTTTGTATAACCCGTTACAAAAATGTTGAATAATTTCTAAATTTTTGTATCATTTATTTAGCTAATACACTGTTAGTAGTTAAAAACTAAAACCCTCCGAGTTGAAAGTAAACAGTTTGATTTAATCGCCACCGCACCGAAAACGGTGTATAATGATCCAAAATTGCACCTAACCTTTTTATGTATAGCAGAATTTTTCGATCACGACAAAATTATTACATTTCCTCTCATATAGTAGAGAATGGAAGATCAAAGCTTATGATTTTAATTGGAATGAACAAAAATTGTAATAATCTCAAAAAAAATGTGATAACAAAAAAAAATGTTTCTAACCTATAAACAAGTGTAACATACCATAGGTGCTAATACAGCAGCAGCTTTGCAGGCAGATACCACGAGATACCTTTGCAAAATTTCATCCTCAGCCGGGTGAACTTTAGCCAATTCCAGATTAAAGTCCAGCATGTACTGGAACTGCGAACGCTCGGTAAAGAGTTCCGAAAGGCACAAAATTGATTTAACCACCTCCTGCAACAACCTGAGGGTAATTTTCTCTCGGTGCAACATCCACGAGGAATAAAGATCCAGCAAAAATTTCAAACAGGAATCAACATCCAGGAACGATGAAGCTAAAGCTTCGTTCCTTTTCTTTTTCAATTCCAAAGTTGACGACGATAATTTGTCCTCGTGAAGGGAACACATAGACCAAAGATAAGAAACCGAAAGTTGTCCATAAATAAATTCGTCGTTTCTCCTTTCGAGATTTCCTCTATCAAAAATATGTTCCAACCTCGCAGCCTCTCCTCGAATATCGTTGCATTCGTACTTCCAGAGCAGAAGATCTTGTACCGCAAATAGCCTTTGGGAACTCTTCTTCTGCAGCGAAAGTTGCGGATCTCTCGTGTGGTGAATTGGTGATCCATTTTCAGGGTTGCCCGGGCAAGGAAGAATTAAAGTGTGGGTGAGTAATCGAGTCATTGCTTGAACCGCCAAGCTTCCAATTCTACTCGATTCCTCGCTTTCGACTTCCTTTTGTTGAGAAACGTTCAACACGCTGAGCAGCGCCATCCAGATTTCTTCAAATTGTTGCCTGGACGTCCAGCCTAAAAGCGTAATCCTGAAGATGAATTCTTCCAGAACGTCGATTTCATGGAGAACGTTCGATTCTGTGAATAAAAGCATGAACTGACACTTTGTAGGTCCGGAACCTTTCGCCTGCCAGCCATGTTTCCAAAGGAGCGATGGGATCAAAACAAACGAATTGACTAATGGCATTCTGCTTATATTCACAATCAAACTATCCAATGGAGCCAGAATAAAGACTGGAATGCACTCTATCCTTTCCCCGATTCTTCTCTTCTCCAGCCACTGAACAAGAAGATCCATTTGGGAACAAGCTACAGCATACTGCCTCGTTTCTTCGCTATGATAAGCTTCTTGGAGACCTCCGCATTCCTCGATGGGGGGCAACGGTTCTTTGGTAAAATACTCGACAATGTACACTAATGTTTCCACCGCTGAACACACCCAAGAATAATGTCCCTCGTTTCCGAACGCCCTATTCGTCGTCGGGACCTGAAGAATTACTTGAGCACAATTTAGGGTCAACTCTAACTCTTCAGGTTTGGCTCTTTCTGATCTCAGTTGCCAATCCGCCACTTCTAGGCACAAAATGGCAAACTTGGCTAAATCTTCCTCATATTCCGACCCTACCTCCGACAGACCAAATTGAGACAACTTGGGTAAAGAATTGATATAAACTATAGCTGCTGGTACGACATCAAAGAAAGCATTTCGATAAATATCGTCCGACATGAGTTCAGTAAACTTCGCAGCATACTTCTTGCTGGAGTGCTGATGAGGTTTCGGTATCAGCCCGTTGATATTTCTGATTCTCTGGAGGATGGCCACTTTAGCCGCCGAAAAAAGAGGAGCCTCTTGGTACCTTTCGTTTACTCCAAAGTCAATTTGTTGGCATTTCTCCACCGTTAGGCGTGCGCCTAAAATGATGCATTCCTTGAGTATTTTTACGTTGAAATCCTTGGAGGAGAAAATGTCGGAACATTCTTCGAAGTCGAGATGCTGCAGAAGTCTGGCGGACTCGAGACATCCGTAGCTGATGTTGGGATAACTGCACCTGGATCGGACCTGCGAGATGAACCAGGTTCTGTCTAGACCAACGTTGGTATTCATCGGACGATAGGATTCTACCTGGAGAGGCGACGCGTCGTAACACTTTACAGCAAGTTTATTCAACAAACCCACCAGACCACTGTGCTTTCTAGCCAATTGTTCGGTTTGTAACACTTCAATAATTTTTAGAAAGTCCACCTGAGCAATCTGTTCGTTGACTTCCTCGATGCCGAGGGTCAGCAACACTTCGACCCTTCTACTCGCGATCTTCGCGGCCATCCGGGACAAGGCCAGGTATTTAGATTTCAAGAACCGGGGAATAAGCATCATCAGCAAAGCTCCGCTTTGGGACTGATGCGCACCTTCTACGCAGTTCAATAAACGTTTGACAAAACTTGGTCTGGATAGATCCAAACATCTTGCAGCCACTGCCTGGATCAACAGGCCACTAGCAGATGGATTTCTGTGCACAGCCACCGCCAAGAGTTCTTTTACGGGAGATTCGTTGGCCAAATCCACAGTTGCTTCGATGTGGTTGACCAGCAACCAAGTCAAAGGCTCCGCGTCGTTGATGTTCTCGCAAACGTAATCGCAAAAAAGAATCGTAGCTCCCTTCTTCACAATATCAGCATTCATAATACGGCTGGAACTCTGCCCGATCACCTTCGACCAAAAATCCATATCCTCGAATCCCAATAGAGTCATTAGATACGTCCACTGGCAAGCTATTACCGGACAAGTTCTCCCGATCTCCAAAATTGAATCGCTCGATTTATCCAACGAAATTTCTGCCTTTTCCTTGCGGATCATTCGCATGCTTGCGTTGGCAACTTTGCAGTTACTACCCGACTCGAACATATGAATGCACAGCTGCAGAAACATCCCGAATTGATAAATCAAAAACTCGTTATTGTCGTCGAAGTATCCGGAAGTAAAAAGTTCCACGAGGGCTGAACTGACGGTGCGAATTACTCGGAAAAGAAATTTTGCTAAAATGACATCCGGTGGGATGTCGAAGGGCTGCAGGCCAGTTACGTTCAACGGATCATTCGTGTTCCTCCCCGACTCCAGCAACTCTGGTAAATCTGTCATGGAAGCCGTGACATCCGTCAGCCTGGCCAGCATCACTTCTTCCTTCGCAAAAGAGATCAGAGAAAGTAACATCACGTTAACCGTGCCCAACCAACGTTCCAGTTCGACAATGGAAGTCAATGGTAGTCCAGGTTGCAAAACTGGGGGCGTCGAGAACAAAACCTTCAGCAAAGGATCGACCGGTCGATAAACCGTAGGTGACACCGCGCCACAAAGTTTGACAACAGCAAAGAACGCTTCTCTAGTTTCGATTTGCACCTTCCTGGAGCCCAACAATGGAAGAAAAGTATTCATCGTCAACCTGGACCACCTTCGCCACCTTTCCTCTCCGTTGCCATCGGTACTGGATCTGGATTCCGCTAAACAATTTGACAACAATCCTATAATTCTAGGATATTCTACAAGCCTCAGCATCATCCATATTAACACGTCTCTAGTTGTTTCGAACTCCTTTTCTTCGGTCGCATTGGTATACCTGGTATTGTTTCGGGTCAAAAACATTTCCTCTGCGACTGGCACCAACGCAGGAATGCAGTGGGTAGATGGTAACTGACCACTAGCCATGAGTCCGTCACATAGCTGAATGATCTTTGGTATCCCGATAATCAACTTCGAATGATATTTCTCGTATGATAAACGAACCAAAAAATCGAATATTCTAGGCAGCAGTTCGTGAGCCAAGGGAATGTGTCCATCTTCGATAAGTTCAAATTGTTTCATTACGAAGCCGATAAAGATTTTATCGGAGTCCATCAAGCAATAATTGATATGCAACTGCACTAGTTCGCTCAATAACATGAGCACTTGACATTGGAGAGGAACCGAATTAGACACTGTATATTGAATTAGAGATTTGATAACCAATGGTTCGAATAGTCGAATAAACGAACCAACCGAGTTTTGATCGGACGCTAAGATTAGATTACGACTCAAAATTTTCAAAATCGAAGGAACTTTTCTATCGTCCCATCCATGTATAGAACTTTTCCATCTGAAACAAAAAGAATGATTTGATCATAGTGCTATCGAGTCTTTTTTTAAGTTATTTATTTACCGTTGTCCTATCGAAGGTTCGTTGCCACCTCTACAGTTGTTCCCGATGTTCTTGATTGTTTCTGCCATAAGTCTCACAGGTCGTTGAAAACATCTTTCATATATTCCAATTGCATCATTTCCCCTACAAAATTCACTTTCTCTAATATTCTCTTTCCTCTGTATTTCCTTGGAATCGCACAAGTAATTCCATCTCGCCACAAGATTTGTCCCGAACAAACACTTTAAGCACTGTCTTACGCATTGAATGGTTTTTGTCGTTGACAAAGTCACAATCGATTGAAGATATCCCAAAACTTCCTCTGCGATTCTCCCACCTTCATTTATTGTCGCTACTTCCAGAATCACTGAGAGCAACTCAAGGTTTGCGTTCAACAAGGAAATGTACATTTCGCTGGCATCGTTGTCGAGAGTGGCTCGAAAATTGGCATGTGCCGACTTCAATGTTTCGTAGAGTTTTGTGTAGTGCGGAATACCAGAAAACGAACCCATTTGATCTTTCCCGAATCTGAATAGCAACTTCTCACTCTTCTCTCTCTTTTCGTCCAACGGAAACTTCTTCTTCGGTGAATTCGACAACAGAGGAATAGATGTTTTAGTCGCTGGAGGAGTCCACGGTATATCTTCGATGACGTACACAAAAATGTTCAGCACCCTCAATAAATGTCTCAGTAAGGACTCTAAATCGCTCGACATTTGTTTGTGAATGAAGAAACTCCATAATATGTCCGAACTGTTAGTCTCTTCGGTTTTCGAAGTAGTTTCTTTCGATCTTGGGATCTGACACGCTATACCGGCTATCAGGTTCCCGGTAAGTAGCAAAAGATGTCTCTGTGCCGACATGTCCAAACTTAGCGGAGAAGTTGTCAGAATATTGATGCAATACGACAATAAATTCACAGATATCGAAGGCATAATATCATTCGATATTAAATTTTCCACAGATTCCACTCGGGTCGTTTTCTTACTCTTCTTAACTGGAACTTTTGAATTTATTGAACAGTCCCAAGCATCCGGATACGTAGTCGTAAAGAAATTGTCACTTATCATGCTCAACGCTTCGATGCAACCATAAGTCAGTGTCTTTGACGAGTAAAATAAGAAATTTTCCATCAAAATTCCGATAATTCGCGAAAGGGAGTCGTTTATTCGTCCTGCGTTGCTGTTTTCTGGTTCCAACAATGCATCGAATGGTTTTATCAAACCGTTCAATAAAAATTTGTGCTCGATACGACAAGAAGTCCAGTCGACCGGAGCTGCAACTATCGACGACAAGTAACGTTCGGTATAGAACGAAGCTGTCCTGGACACTGCATTTTCGTGTGCGCTTTCATAGTAAAGCAACGGAATTATCCTGCAAGGTACAATTTTAGTTTATGTAAAATAATTAATAAATAACAAATTCTTTTTAAAAACGTGGTTTCTAAAAAGAATTTTTTATTTATTAATTACACAGCCCAAAAAAATTTTGTTGCCGTATATGTAAAAGTCGATTCTAGTAGGGCTTTTACTCCAGAAGCCAAATATAACCGCCAAAATAGCCAATTGGCTTTAGTTTTTGAGATATTGAAGGTCAAAGGGGTCCAAAATTCGATTCTAGACATTTTTGAGCATCTATTTAGATCACAATAAAATGTTGTTGTTGCGCCAGTAAGAGTCAATTCTAACAGGATTTTCCCGCAGAATAAAAATATGTACGTCAAAATATTGAATTGGGCCTAATTTTTGCCTAAATCGAAGGTCAAATAGGCAAGAAATCGTGTTTTAGATAAGTTTTTCAGTTTTCTCGAAAAGTAGTTCATAACTATAACGAGTTTGAAGTCAGTCAAATTTCAAAAAGTTCGGTGGACATATTGGATCCGCCATTTTGCATTTCTTGATTTTTTACGTCGCATCATATAGGGATGCTCATATTTACTCTATATATATGTCCAAAAACATGGGTTTTGACCCGTTCGACCTTCAATTTAGTCAAAAACTATGTCCACATCAAAGTTTTGGCGTACATTTTTTGATTCTGCGAGAGAAATCCTGTCAAAATTGACTCTTACTAATGGGACAACGTAATTTTTTGGAGGTGGGAATAGATGCTCAAAATAGATTTGCATTTGGGAATAGATTTGCACCGGTCAGTCAGTCAGTCAGTCACTCAGTCAGTCAGTCAGTCAGTCAGTCAGTCAGTCAGTCACTCAGTCAGTCAGTCAGTCAGTTAGTCAGTCAGTCAGGCGTACATTTTTTGATTCTGCGAGTGAAATCCTGTCAAAATTGACTCTTACTAGTGGGACAACGTAATTTTTTGGAGGTGGGAATAGATGCTCAAAATGCCAGAAACATGTTTTTTTACTCATTTGACTTTCGATTTGTTAAAAAAACTAGGTTTAATCGATTATTTTTATGTGCATATTTGGATTCTGCTGAAAATATACTATCAGAATTAACTCTAACTGGTGGGACATCAGCATTCTTTGGGCTGCAAATACATGCCCAAAAAATGTCTGGAATCGAATTTTTAACCCCTTTGACCTTCAATATCTTAAAAACTACAGCCAATTGGATAATTTGGCGGTCATATTTGGATTCTAGAGCAAAAATCCTATCAGAATCAACCCACACTTGTAGGACAACATGAAATTCTTAAATTTTTGTTGGCCTGTGTTATTTTCTGCTTTTTAGTTTTAATAGGTCAAATTTTACAATCGATTTTAAACTATTACATTTATAAACAATCTGAAAAGAGCAGTTTCAAAATGAAAAGAATATGCAAGTGGTTTTAGATGACGGGCTCCTCTGGTGGCTTACACCGTCTAGAATTGTTGAGAATCCTGTGAGGTTTTCTCACGCCAGAATCCTAAAAAAACTAATTCACTACTGCTCCACTTGCCGTCGTGAATGAGTATACGGTACTCCTTCCCTTATTCTAATGTCTTCCCTTATTCTAATTTTTTCTCTTCTCCTATTCTAATATTTCCCCTCGCGCGTTCTCCCCACTGACGTGTGTTGACGTGTGGATTTTCTAAATATAAATATCGGCGCATGCGCAACAAAAGAAAAAGAGACAAAAGTGAGACTACAAATCTAAGTAGTGGGGGAGAGGGGAAAATTAGAATAAGGGAAGAAGGCCGCCATCTTGTCTGACTGGACAAATTAGAATAAGGGAAGGACTACTGTATATAGGCAAGGGAATTAATGACGTCAGTGGAGGACTTTTCCCGACTGCGAAAAGAAAACAAAGGACGAGCGAGACGGAGGAAGGGGGGAAAACGCCGGGCCCCCCGCTAAATGTTAAAGGACAAAACAATGAAAGAAAAACGAGTACAAAGGAATGTATAGATTCAATCAAGAACGGAAAATAAGCGCATTTTTTTTTTAATTTTATTTTTTTTTCATTTAAAATTTAAATTTGCTGAAAATGTTGTTAAAACTGATTGAAACTTGTAATAAACGGTAAAGGAATGCATTGTCATCCAATTTTGGGCTATCCTAAAAGTTTCAAGTCTCTAAGCTCATCGATAAGTTAGTTTAAAATCGATTACAAGATTTGCACCGGTCAGTCAGTCAGTCAGTCAGTCAGTCAGTCAGTCAGTCAGCCAGCCAGCCAGCCAGTCAGTCAGTCAGTCAGTCAGTCAGTCAGTCAGTCAGTCAGTCAGTCAGTCAGTCAGTCAGTCAGACAAGAATACGAGTTAATAAAAACGTGGTAAAAAGTTGTGATAAAAATTATAGTTCCGAAACTTACTTAACAATTCCACCACTCGCTGCGAATCTCACCCTTTTATCTTGATCACCGAGCAATTTCATAAAAACGTCTATAATTATTTCTTGAAACTCTGACGAACCTGTCAAGTGATAGATGATACTGTAGGGAAGTTCACTCGCAACTTCGGCAAGCTTCACTTTTACAAGGAAATAAGGATTTTTTACTAAACGTGGAAGGACTTTTAAAATGGGAATAGCGTACTTATTTTCTGTAGATTCTAAAAGTTTAGGTAAGAAAATACCAAACGCAGTTAAAGTCTGGCAACAAGTTGTCGCAGATTCATCTTCGAGACCCTGAAAACAAATATTAAGTAATTTATTTATTATCCTCTGATCGAAGAACAAATATAAGAAGATTTAAGTCACCTTCAATGTAACTTTAATAAGTTCTTCGACAGAAGTACTTTTGTCGCAATCAATATTTGAAATGTCTCCACACTTCCTCAAAACTGCTTTCAAATAATTTCCAATAACCATAGAAATATTTCCTCTGATTTGTGGATCCTGATGATCGGAGTACAATAAAATATCGGAAATTAATTGTTTATCTTTCACGTCGTCATTAGTAAATTTCACCACAGTCTCGAAGAACAAAAGTGGACTGTGTTTAATGACTTGTCCTAAAGCTGTCAACGCCAATGACTTTACGCTTACGCGAATTGATTTGTCTGACGTCAGTTCTCCGGATTTCCCTGTCAGAAGGAAAGTTGAAACTAACAACCGACAACAATACTTTAATGGAATATCAACGTCATTGAAACTTCCAATTTCTAAATCGTTTGCTGGTAACGCATTAAAAGATAGATCTAAATGTGACAATCCTGACTGAATTATTCCGTCTAGTTCAACATCTTCTTTTATATTTTGTCGACTAGATTGCGTAGAATGCATGATTTTTTCAAATTTCCCAACTTCGCTGCTAATATCACTTCCATCCTCTGTCTCCTCTTCTAAAAAAAAGTTATAATAATTCCACTAATATTAACAAATGATTATAATGTTAAAATTCACAATTTACTTTCACTAGATCCAATGACGAGACTGCTGTAGTTGTCTAAACTCGTATCTTTCTGCACATGGACTATTGAATCGTGTAACAATTCACTTCTTTTGGGTGTTTGTTGTACCAGGGGAACAGCATCGGCAGAATCAATAATCCATTTTTCAATATTCGAAGTAATTTCAGGAATGTCTATTAAATCGTGCTCGAAAAGATTTGAAGCTTCGAGATTATCATCTGTGGACACTGTTGTGGTCGACAAACTGACCCGGCTAGAATTCAGCTTGCCCTGAGTATTCATTTGCGAGGTTTTGTCAATTCGAGAGATACCGATACCCTTCGTGGACAACAGAGCCGTAGTCAAATTTCTCAAAGGATTCTGTAAAAGTTCCACCAGAGTTTCTAATGCGGCATTTATGACGTTATGATTCTGGTGAAATTTCACAAAATGTAAACACAGTTCGTAAATGCACAGAAACTTATCTAAAACTTCATTTTCTGTATCATCGAGAGGGGGAGTTACAAATGGCAAAACTGCTCGCAAGCAACCGAACAATCCAAGAATTGAGAAAGTTCTGTCTTCTTCGTTGCCGGTTTCTTGATGTATTATACGTATGAAATTCTCAAGTAAATGGTCGATGACATCTTTTAGGAACCTTTGCGGCTTTCGACAGTTTAGGCATGTTGTTAAAATCACAGCAGCTGCGGCACGACGACAAATTGGCTCTTTTGCGGAAAGATTTTGAAAAAAGGCTTTTAGTAAAATCTGCAAATTAGGCAAATATCGATAAGTTTCTAATTTTGTTTTCTTCCACATGTATTACAATTTACTTACATTCACATCTTTGTCAGACATAAAAGGCCCCAAAGTTTTCAGCATGAGAGGCATAGAATGTAACAGGGCATCGATAACAAAGTCTTCTTTTCGTTTAGAAATCTCAGCGATGCAAGGTGACAACTGCGAAATGAAATTCTTCGCTTTTACAGAGCGAATACTCGAACTGAGCGTACCGAACCTCCATAACGCTGCTTTTAAAGATCGAGCAACTCCGTTTCGTTTAATTTCCTTAAATAACTCAACTTGTACTTTAACTATATACGTATCTGCTACCGACTGTGGAGTAAAAATTTATTGTATGGGGGTAAATTTCTTTATTTAAAAATAAATTCTAAAAAATGGGAAACAAACCCTTATTATTTTATTGAGAGATTCGTCAGCAGTTGTTCGTACATCTGCATCCTGATCGTCACACAATATAAGTAAAATTTCAATTGACCTCGTCAATAAACGAGGGTCTGCCTTTACTACCGATGATGAGATTCCATTTGCCAAAGTACCACAACATGAAATTTTCTCTTTTTTCCTAAAGTTAACATATTATTGAGGTAATTTTATATATGTATAATAGAAAGAAAGTTAGTATATATTATACATTATATGTATTACGATTTCAACTGAAACGATTCAACAAAAGAAGTTTTATAATGTTTGTCTAAGATAAAGACTATATAATATGAATCTGATTTATGTAATATCTTTAAATTTGTTAATCCATTACTCTATGCTGATAATTTAAAACTCTATGCAGTTATCGGGTCACAACTTGGTATGTTAATAACTGTTTACAGTTAAATGTTAGAAATTGTAAACTGCATCGATTTTCAAAGAAGCCCATTCGTTCTAGTCAATATAATTATACGTTGAATAATTACCACTAATTACTACTGTGAACTAGAAGCAGTAAAAATAATTTGTGACTTAGATGATTTTATGAATAACTCCTTAACTTTTGGCGTTTATTAAAAGCATCAGTGAATAGAGCTTTTAGGACACTGGGGTTCCTTATTAGAACAACCGGGTCTTTCATTAATTGGAAGGCAATTATACAAATATCTACAAAACAGTAGTACGTCCTACTTTAATGTACAATTCGACAGTTTGGTCACCCTTCGCTAAGTCTGACACTGCAGTCGGTGCAGAAAAGATTTATGAGATTTATGTCATTTATTTATTTATTTATAAAAATTCCGGGCAAAAGCCCAATACATGTAATGTTTTATTTACACCTAATATTCATCAAAATAAGTGAAACGGCATACAATAACATTTGGTAAAAAATACATACAAAAATAATGGGTGTCAATATTGAACTGGAGATGTCACAAAAGAAAAACCAATTTTTAAATAAATACACTGAAACGATATGTTTTGAGTACTACCTAAGTATAAAATTTACAGACATGAGAAAACAATTTCCCTGTAAAACTGGGCTGATTTGACGATTCTCTGAAAGCGGCCGGAAGACTATTCCAAAATCTAATAAGCCTAGGAATTGTCGAGTTGAAATATAATTGTTTTTGTAGCTACTTTCCCAAAATGGTCTTATATTGCGATGTTCATAGACTATTGCATAGCATGTCATTTAAACGACCCATGTCCTACAAATCATCATTTCTCACTAGTTTCTCACGAATTAAATTTACCAACTATCTCTTCGTTGCATATATACAATGATTTGATTTTTACAAGAAACATTCTCCTGCCGAATGATATGAGAGTTTCAAGAAACAATACCTCTTTTTTTAAAAGATATAAAACTGAAATTCTAAGGTTGAATTAATTAATAATTGTTATATTAAATTTATGATATCAGGTGTATTATTAATCTTTTTGCCGATTATTTTCAATTAGTCTATATGATTTCTTCATTGCCAACAGTTTCAGATGTACACCCAGTAAACGAAAAAAGATTGAAAAGTATTAAAAAGGGATCAATTGGGATTAAAATGAGACTACTTTTAATTCATTTTGTTCGAAAAAGGGATTAGAGTGGTTTTGAATTCTGGTAAATTAGTAGCTTGGAAACACTCATATATATTTCCTATTTACAAATCTGGTGACAAGCATGACATAGAGAACTATCGTCCTATTGTTTTACAATCGGTTATTGCAAAGATGTTTGATTTTATTATTTCATATAAATTAGCGGATTCACTAATGAATAAAATTGCGAGTGAACAGCATGGATTTATGAAGGGTAGGTCTACCATTACTAACTTGCTAGTTTTCAGTGACTACGTCTTCAATGCGTTAGGAAGTCATAGACAGGTTGACACAATCTACCTTGACTTTGCCAAAGCGTTCGATAGTGTTAACCACCACAGGTTACTAGACAAACTGTGGAATTTAGGCATGCAGGGTAACATTTTTAATTGGTTCTCTTCCTACTTATCATCTCGTACAATGTCAGTTAGACTGAATAACTTCATATCGTATGATATGAAAATGACTTCAGGTGTACCACAGGGCTCCCACATTGGGCCGATTCTATTTCTGATATTCATAAACGACTTGCCTAGTGTGGTTTCAAATTCGAAAATACTCATTTTTGCAGACGATGTGAAGTTATTCACAAAAATTGAATCACCAATGGACGCTACGAAACTTCAAACTGATTTAAATAATATCTTTAAGTGGTCCTTGGATAATGGTTTATGACTTAATTCTCAAAAATGCCAAGCTATTTCCTTCAGTAAGTCTAAGCACACGTTTGAATTTAGTTACATTATTGAAAATACCTTTTTGACTCGCGTTAATAAAGCTAAAGATCTTGGCATAGTCTTTACATCTAATCTGTCGTTTAGAGAGCATATTGATCTTACTGTTTCCAAGGCCTTGAGAATACTTGGTTTCATTAATAGATCTACGTCAAACTTCAAGAATCCCTCAACATACATTTACTTATACAAGACAATAGTTATCCCATTATTAATGTATGCATCACAAATATGGTCACCATACACCACAAAATGCCTATGCACCGTTTTGACCATAATTATTCTCCAATACTAAATAAATACAAACTTTGGAATATACGAACACTACACCAATACTCTGATATTACGCTAACTTTCAATATTCTGAATGAAAACATTTTATGTCCTGCATTATTAAATCTGTTTCCTCACAGATGCTATTTGTATAATTTTAGAAACCCACTAACACTTGCGGAAGATATTAGTAGATCTAACTTACATTTCTTTTCTCCGATAACTAGATTGAGACGTCTTTGGAATGCCTTACCCGCCACTCTTACATCAATTACAGATATAGGCTTATTTAAATCTAGTCTTCGCATAAATATTACTAATTTTAATTTGTATTAATTATTTTTAAGTATAATTGTTATGCCGTCATTCTTTATATATTATTTACACAAATTTGTACCTCTTATATACTATTATTTTGTTTGTAAGGGCCTGAGTGGTCCGTTTAATAAAAATAAATAAAATAAATAAATAAATAAATTCCAAAGTAGGTATATAAATTGAAATTATTGAATCCCTGTGAATCCTCCACGAATAATCGTTGTGAAAATCAATCCCCTTGAATGCCATAACTGGGATTGAAAAACGTATGTTTCAATTCGCGTGAATTCCACATCTGTCAGTACCGTTTAATTACCATTTATGGAATTAAAAATTCCTTTCTTGGATCCCCTTGAATACCATTTATTACCAATATTTGAAAGAATCCCATTTAATACAAGATATGGGATTTAAGATTATATTCTTTGAATACCGCCGAATACTATCGATTACCAATTCCCAAAATTTGAAATATAAAAAAGTAAAACATGAAACATATCTGAAGTATTTTCTCATTGAAATTCATTCCAGACGATGAAAAAACCTATTCAGAAATGATGCAGGGAATGAATTTTCGTTTGCTGTGTAGCTAGAAACTTTAATATTTTTGTCTCTGGAATCTTGTCGTTTAATTAATGATCTAAAATTTGCATTTAATATTATTAAAAATAACATAAATTGCAGAGAAATTGGAAATTTGTTGTCTCTTAGAGAGCTGAATTATCCCATAAGGAATTATAGATCGTTTATGGAAATTAGGGGAGAGTCTGGTAGCCCCGACCACCTGAGGTTTTTCGGATATAACTTATTCTTCGCGACTTTAACAATTAATAGAAAGTATTAAAAATAATATTTGTATTATATTGAATGCATCCGTGGAGAATTTGAAGACAAAATAGCGAATCTGTTAAAGAATTGCATCCTTTTCGTTGCTCATAAAATTGGTTACGCTACTGTACTTGTCCGGTAGCCCAACCACTCAATAACTTAACTTGTATATAGTAAAAATGCATTATCAAATACTTATAATGGACTTTTATTGGAAATAAAATAATATTTATATGCCCCATTCTTTAATATAACTTAAAATAGATGTAGTAAGCAATGTAATAAACATATCGTTAAAAAAGTTTTTTGATGGAATTTTTAAAACTATTGAACATAAATATAATTTTTTCTTGCTCTCTTGTCTTCGCAGTTTCGAAAATGATATTGTCTGTTAAAATTCCAGAGTGTTCGACTCGTCTCTTTATTATTAAAAAATTATTAATATTATTATTTATTTATTTATTCATACATTAACGGCCTAAAGGCCTTTTACAATAATAAAATAATAATAATAATGGCGTAACAGTGCTCCAAAATATAAAATAAACCAAAAGCGAATTCAATACAAAACATAACAAGGTTCAACTAAATGAGATACTATATCAGTAGCTATTATAATAAAATATTATGGTGCAGTATAATATTTTAAGCTATGAGCTTGCAGTCTATTAATTATTATTGAACAATAAAATTATTATTAAAAAATAGCTTTCTTTTTAAAAATATAATGTAGAAAATTACGTACTCAAGATCTGGTAATTTCCGTTACTGTTATTAGAATTATTTATTTCCTAAATAAATCTATAAATCACTTCACATAACTAAAGCCAGCGTACGATATGTAGTCGTGTCAGTCTGTTCGTGAGAGGAATTTTATGAAGAATAAACGAAAAAGAACGAATTACATTTAAGCTTAATTTAGTCGGGTTAATTTAATCCGGTCAGGGGTACCGGAAAGTATGTATGAGCCTTGAAATTGTTATTATAAACAAATGAGACATCAAAAATAAAGTTTTTATAGCCTAAATCGAAAGCTGAGGGATGAATGTTTGTGTAGACACAACGATAATTAGCTTATTTGTTATATGATAATAAATATTAATTGCAAAACTTACCTATTTTTTTGTTTAAATGTTCATTTTATGAGTTTGAAGAATAAAAACTTATACCATACCATTAAAGTAAAGACAAATAGCTTCCTATTCTCAAATTTACAGTTTTGTGTAGTGTACCATAAAAAAATGATAAAATTCGCCAAAATCTTTACATTCTTAGAACTAATTAGTGGTCGGGGCTACCGGACTCTCCCCTAATTCTACTACATATTGGGGATACTATACTTAGGGAATTCAACTCTTTTCCGCCATCGGTGAGGGATAGTGCAAATATGAATCTTTTTATAAAAGGTGTTATGTGTAAGATCCAGTATTAGAATTAAAATTAATATTTATATGTTACTAAATTTTTTATTAATCATTACTATTTTTGTTATTGTTTGTAAAACTAGAAATGTTTAGTAATTCGTTTTCACTACATCTAACGACGATTTTATTTATATTGTAAAAGGTTTTACAACCTGCATATTATTATTAAATAAATAAATGATATATTTATGGCAGCGTTACTTTTGTTTATCTTTATTTTTGTTGTTAAGAGCTATATTAACCCATGAAATAAATAAAATAAATAAGTCGAAAAGTTCTTTCAATTTATGCTGATGAAAAATCGTATAATAAATATATGCAAATTAAATCTTACGCAGATTTTTAAATTTTCTTATTACAACTGAATCAAAACAATCAAATATTGGAGTTTATTCTAGGTATTTAGGATCACAAGAAATTGCGATAGGTAAACTACACTTCCTGATTGAATAATCATTATTTATTTATCATTATTTTTATAAATTCTTTTTTATTTATTTAAAGTAAAGTCACATGACTTTTGAATGGTTTTTTAAGTCTTACGTTTAATTTCTTATCTTCCAAATTACAAATATAGCTAATAATTATTACCTCGAATCGTTGTCAAAATGGGACGAATCATGTTCGAGTAATTTGCGAAGATTTTCAACTGCTTTTGCAATTGTACCTAAACCAGCCATTTTGCAGATTTGTTATGTACAATTGTAGATCACAACTATCAAACTTTGTTTCGAATGTGGACCATCGTTTCATCCTTCATTCTTCGACTATTTCAGAACCACCTACATATATCAAAAATAATAATTAATAAAATACTAACATTTTTAAGATATTAAATACAACATAAGCACCTGCAATGATCCATGACAGTAATTAGAGAAAAAATATGTCAATTTTTATTATTTTTACGCGCAGATATCGAAAACATCCACGTAGTGAATGAAATCGACCTAATTATCCTCCTCTTAATTACATCTTCGCAATTGTTACTTTATAACACTAAGTCACCCGCGTCAAAAATCAGTCAAAATCAATCACAAAATATACATGTGTAGCGTTGTGCATGTGTGTGGAACACACACATCCAACAAATGTCATTTTCGTAGAGGGCAGCACCTGTGGAACCCACAAAAATATCCACAAGTACTGGCACCAAAATGTCGTCATAATGTCGTCCGTATGTTTTCTTTAATAACCTAGGGGAATTGGGATTTATTCTTATGTTTTGTAACGAATACCACGTACACACACACACGTAAACAAGAATGGTTAACAATGTTGCATTTTACGTGTGTAGAAATATTTTGAAATTCATTCGAAACGAAGGTTTTTCTTTTTTTGCAAAGTGTTTCGCTCGAAATAATTTCAAAGTGAATTCGTGTTGAATTTTAGTTCGCAAATTGTGCAGAACATCAATTACGTCAATTTCTAGTCGAAAAATACATTTGAAAAGTGAAAATATAGGTTAGGATTTCACGCGCCTTTATGAAACGGAATGATGAACAATGGCCGTTTTTTATATTCTCAGCTGTTTCCAATTCAATGGTATTAATTAAAAATTCGCCGATTGACGCTTGTAGTTAACCTCTTCGTGCGTAAAGGTCGCACGCGCGACGGAAGCCGAAAATAGGAGCAGTTACAATTTTTTTGGACCCATGGATAAAATGGAGTTTCAGATCATGAAAATGAAGATATTACAAGAAAGAAGTAGATATTTTGAAAACAACTTTTAATCATGTACAGAGATTTCTTCTTATTGTAAAGTATCGTTTGGTACTATTACATTATCTTCAATGATGCCTGGATGCGCAGCAGTCGGTTGCAATAACCGCAGCGAAAAGGGTTACACTATGAAGTGTTTCCCTCGAGATCCCACCCTGAGATTAATTTGGAAACAACGAGTGGGACGAGCCGATTGGGAACCTTCGAATAATTCTTTTCTTTGTCACATGCATTTCGAACCGAGCCAATGGATAGTCACAGCAAGTGGACGAATCAAACTGAAAAAAGGAGCATTACCAACAATTTTTACAGTTACGTCAACAAGAAAATCTCCTAAAAAAAGGCAGAAATTAGGAAGCAATTGTTCGCTGGACGAAGACGATTACGAAGTTGAGTATTTAGACAATGATGAAATGTTAGTTGACATGACTAACAATAAAAATGAATCTACAGACAATATTCCGGAGTTAGAATCTGAAAACGTGATACAAAGTGTAAAGTTCATTGACAGCGACGCTTTGAAAAGTTTACAACGGGAAAATGTTATAATTGTCGCAGATGAACATAACCGAGAAATTGGTAAAATTGTTAGTAATAATGGTTTTCTGATGGAAAACTTTGGTAAAGAAAATGTACAAGTGGTACAGAAAAAAATAGAATCGTTGTCGTGTATGAAAATTGAAATAAAAGAAGAAATTGTGGATAACGAAGATACTTACGATGAAATTGAAAGAAAACTTCAAGAAATTTGTAATTCTGATAACGATTCAAATTCTGCAAACAAATCTACAAAAACAAATGAAGAAAAAAGAAATATCAAAACAGAAACTGTAGCGAAGTCGCCATTAATACAATCGTCTGCAAAACGTAAAAGAGAAATTCCAAATGAAACTGCGAAAATTGCAGAAAAATCTGTATGCGGTAATAAAGATTCCGTACAAGATTTCCCCTCGGAATCAATGTTTACGATTAAAGTGTCAGGTGTTGCGGAAGACGTTTCCGAAATAATCAGAGATTTGGATACGGAAACGTCGATGGAATGTGATCACAATGAATCGAGATCTGACAGTTCCAAATCAAATCCGGATAATTCATTTGTAACGTCGGTAATTACTGTTAAAGAAGCTTTGCCAAAAAATATAACTAATGGCCGAACTCTACACAGCAAACCTGCATTTTTACCGAATCAAGAAAATATTTCATTCTCGAAAACTGAGATATTGAACTCGCAGAAAGTAACGAAAGAATTGCATGCAAAAATTAATATGCAAAAAGAAGTTATTGAAAAACTAACAAATCAGTTAATAATGTACAAAGACGCAGACACAAAATTAGGTAGAGTAACTCGTGAGTTAGAGAATAAGAAAACAGAAATTTCTTTACTTAATCGGAAATTGAAGAAAACTTCGGAAAGGAAGTCAAAATTTATCGATTCCAACATTTCTTCAGAGTCGTCTGTGGACGACTTAAAAAACAGAATCGAGTATTTGGAAGACAACTCTAAAAAGCTTATGAAAACAATAACTCTTGAGACGCAAAACCGAAGAAGGTTGGAGTATCAAGTGAAGAATCGAGACAATCAAATTAAAGAGATGCAATGGAAGTTGGACAAAGCGTCCAAGTACCTCGAAAGAGCGGAGAAAAATGCGAATACGTATAGGAAAAAAATGCTAACGATGCAAGCATTAATGAGGCGAAAGAAATTACTCGAAGAAAAACAAAGTGTATTCGATGAAGTGTTTGTGGGACATTATAATCAAGATTTTTCGGAAAGTGCGTTACTAACGTCGTTAGAAATAGAAAAAACTTGTGGCATGGATGGCTACAAAAAACTTTTAAGTTACAATTTTCCCCTCCCCTCGTTACAAATCCTTAGCAAGCATTTTCCATCCGAATTCATAATGGTAGGCGATGGATGCGAAGCTATAGATAACTTGGATGAAACAAAATTCTACAATGTTGAATATTTAGAAACGAACGATGTTGTAACTGGAACGGTTCAAGACATTTTCGATGAGAGCAGTGATAATGATGATTTGAGCGTTGAAGCGCTGCAAAGACACTTGGATATTAGTCCTCATCGAACAATATAGCTGTGAATTATTTTATTTTTTATTACATACTTTTTATTGTGTGATTCGCTGTTAAGTATAATTCAAGAAGTGTATTCTTTTATGTAAATATATATAAATGATTAGTGTACATATTGAGATATAAAATTTTAAATCTATTCGGTAACAGAATAGTCTAATAATTTCTGTAATAAAAGTCATAAAATGAACAAAATGAGTTACAATTACACATTAATTCCCAATATTTAGAATACTTATGAGTTTTTTGAGAAATATTATTCTTCGTAAACGTAAATGTATGGATGACGTTTGATAATTGCGATATCTTTCTCCAGTTGATTTAATTGTTTTTCCATATTTGATTTCCTCTTAATTTTCGGTGCTGTATCTGTAAGGAATGGCAAACATTGGAAATGTTTCATCAATTCGTCCCATTTGTTTTGCATGCCCTGAAAAAGTCACAAAATCATTGGTAAAATGTTTATGTTTATTTTAAATACGACTGCTGATAATTATATCGTTTAAAATAGGTGTTTATGCAGGTTGATTAACTTATAAAATTGCAGTAAGTAAATAAATCTCGGAAAAATAAATAAAAAAATAGCTAATTAATTAAATAAGTAAATAAATAGTAAATAAATACATAAATAATTAAATAAATCGATAAATAAATAGGTAAAATTAATTCGACTTTTCGGTCACTTAACCACTTCAGTGGAAGCCGTATAAAAAAAAAAAAGTGCCAGAAGTGGTACAGCCCTGTACTTACGATATCAAAAAAAAAATCAAGTAATATTTCACATTTATGTCGGCCATCTTGGATTGCCCATTTTGAATTTTAAAAATATAACTTCAGATTCGTCATCAGCGACCCCGAAAACTTAATTACTTATTTAATTAATTAGCTATTTTGTAATTTATATTTCCTTGATTTATTACTGTAATTTTAATAAGTTCATCGACCTACATAAACGCCTTCTACTTTAAACGATATAAAACACAAAAATTAAGAAAATTGTAATTTTATATCTACCGATAATAATTCTTCTCTTTCTTCTTGTGAAACATAACGACACGCAGGTTTTTGCGTCCCAGAAAGTTCACTTTCAGGTGATGTCGTAGAGGTCGAACCTTTATTAATCATTTGCATAACGTATCTTGGTGGTTTTCCAAAATTCTTTAAAACATATTGATTTGTAACAATTAGTTAATAATGAAAATAATTTATTTTAGTTTGAAAACTCACCTTTTTATAAACGTAAACTGGAACCAATCCGCTTGGAATTAAATCGTGCGTGTCCCCGTTGCATTTATCGACATATTTTGGTTTAGGTTTACTTGGTTTTGAATTTTTTACCTCGTATAAATTCTGTTTACGAAAATTGACTCTCGCAGTCTTCGTTGGATCTTTTGGAAGATCGGCGACTTCTGGTTTCGGTTTTAATTTAACCGGTGTCCATTTTGGCAGCTGGGAGATAAAACCTGGACGTCGATAGTGAATGTGTTTGACAACGGGTCTCTCGGCTACTATTCTACCATTTTTCTTTAAATAATCTGACGGAGGTCTCAGGGGATATGTCGCAAGACCGAAAGTTCGGTGTTTACTTTTCTTTTCTTTAATTTCCTGTCGAATTCTTGCTCCATGACTTGATTTGTATCTGGATAACAAAACAGTATTGAAATTCTGTGTATTTTTTAACTAATTGATATTAATCGTTAACCTGGGGCTTTTGATGAATTTTTCAACAGGTTTGCTAATTAACTGAGTCACAGTCTCTTCTTGATCCGAATTCATGTCAGAATTTAAGTAGAAAAATTATAATCGGTAAGTTATAAATAATTTGTATCTCTGCTTGAAAAGACAGTTTGTAGTTTGTTTGTTACTAAGCAACTGTGAGTAATTACTTTCTTGATATTCAATAGAGTATGAAATAGGAATACACATTAAATATACAAAGATAGACATTTTATATCATTCTTAATTATTTTTTTACTAATAAATACATTTATTTACAAAATGATGTTTAACATCATACATGTTACAAATATCCAAAAATTCCATTGACCAGCTTTATCCTTTTTCAGATGTCGTACTCTTGTTCAACAAGTCCTCGTCTTGATCTGTCGATGAATTAGTATTTTCATGACGTTGCGGTTTTGACATATTCTTAGCTCTACCTTCAATCTTATTGTCCATAACTCTGACATCGTACAGCACCGGTACATCGCAATACAGACACATTACTTCGTCGGATTCCTCGTCCAAGCAAGGATGATAAATTTCATTGCATATTAAACAAGATCGAAATTTAACAGCAGTTATTTGCAGTAACGTTATCGCACACCTTGGCAAGCGATGTCCGGATGGACAATTCGGTGCCCATGACTCGGTTATTACTACGCCGCATAAATTACATGTTTCTGCTATATATTCGTTAAAGTGCTCTGTAGCGGTTAAAGCATTCTTTACGTTTGATACGACACTTGGAGCAACCTCGTCATCCTCTTCGACCTCACCTGCCAGCCAAATTTTTAAACGGATTCGCAGTAAGCTAATACACAATCGCTGGTTTTGCGACAACTCTGATTTTGTAGTTAAGGTACAAAGGTATTCTGATACATAATTTAAAAATACTAAAGTTCGTAATTCTGTCAACTCCTCGGAAGCATTATTAAAATCTTGCAAAGAGACCTTTTTACTGCAGACGTCATGTATCGTCGCTATCCATAATGCTACACGAAGCTCATAAATATTTAATGCATTTACATTTGCCGGAAATTTAGGTATTGATTCAGGAATGGATAAAGCATCAATTGCATCAATCCGTATGGAATCTAAACAGTCCCAATGATTCATGAGTTTTTGGGTCATGTTATTGCATAATTTGTTATACGAGTTTTCCTTTTCGTTGTGTAAATTGAAAAAATGGATTAACGATGGTTCGCGATCAACTAAATGATCGAACAAAATGTTTGGACTTGTTACTGCTAGAAAAAGAGTACTATTTTTTGAATTTGATAAGCCAAGATATTGAACTCGTGATTTAGGCAAGTCATGAATCATTGGCTGGTAGGAGAGAGTTTCTATATTGAATAAGTACATGCCTGCATTCTGCGTACTAAATATGATTTCTTCATTGTTAAGTACCGAAATCCCTGATATTGAAAATCCTGGACTTGGTACCGAGCGAGTACTAATTATTTTTCCATCAGATGTTAAATGCATCATCATCAAAAACATCCCTTTCACAATGAGAATCATTATTTCATCTTCATTTTGCCGCATTATTTGCATATGGTTTATAGGAATGCGGTCGTCGTAAGAATAATATTTTGTTATGGAATACAAAGTAACGTTGCCATTAACATCTTCAAGTTCCAAACTCAAAATAGTCCCGTTTGACACTCCGACGAGAAGTAAATATCTATTGTTGCTCAGATAAATCCACAACAAAACATTGATTCTAGAATCAAAATGTAGCCTTTCTTTAAATTTAAGTTCAACTTGAATGTCGCATTCCAAATCAACTATCTTCTGCACTCTCCAAATTACAATTTCTGAATTACGATACGCAACTGCAAAATAAGCAAAGGATTGTCTATCTTCCCCGTGCAATTTACTCCACACCATTGAGGTAGCTTGTAAACGACGAATGTGTACTTTTAATTCATCAGGATATTGTTCACTGTTACTCGACATCTGAACTGTGTCGGACTTTGCGATCTTAGACCAATGCGCAGTAAAATTAAAAACCGAGTACCAATTTGTACCAGCTTTTATCAGGAGTTCGACTCCTCCAACTGATGACAGAACTGCTAATAAGCATTTACAAGGTTTTAAAAGTTTTTGAGGCGACCAAGCAACAGCTCTAGTTTGCGGAATTACTGAACTAAAGCTGGGAAGACTTGGGGCCAATGACTCTTCTGTTAAATAGAGGTAGATTTGTTCCGGTTCCCAATTCCAAATGGATGAGTAAACTTCGTCGACATATACCTCCCCGGGTAAGACATTTGAGGAATGCACAAAAGACCTTGTCAGTTTTACAAGGGTATTGTTTTGCATTGGTGATGATATTAGTTCCTAAAATGATACAATTTTGTGTTTTCGATTTAAATATATATTGCAATACTCTTACTTAATAAAAATTGAGCTTTCGTATATTTTGTTCCGTAATTAAATAGAATTATAAACTTACAAAAATGTGAACTCCACTTTGGGTAATTACTGCAATACAATTGTCATCGGACCAACTTGAAGCAAAAGCTTTAGTAACAAGTGGTGCGATTGACATGTTGTAGTATTCCCTCGCCTCCATTTTAAAATCCTTCAATGATAAATTAAATATAGTAACAAGGATGCATTATAAATTATTTTAGTTTAAAAATTAGAAACATAAAATATACAATACATCTGATGTAAATAAAAAGAGAGTTACCATTAATAAAAATGAAGTATAATTTATAAATTTGCTTTTACAATCCAGCAAATACAAATGTAACTATACACTTTACTAATATACTGATGTATATTAATTAATTTAAGGCAAAATTAAACTCAGTCGAAGGTCTTGTACATTTGACATTATAAAAATAATTTAAAATCAACGAATATAGACTATATTCGTTGGTAAAATTATGCAAGTAAATTTCTAAATATGTAATGCAATATTTTATATATTTTTGTATATCCTTTACAATATTTGCATATATGGGCATTGTTCTAGAACTTTTAAACTTTGAGGTTGAAGAAAATTGCATTTTTTTTTTTTAGGCACATTCATGAAATTAATTTTATTGGCTTTAGAATTGATCAAATGACAGGAAAAACCTTGCGTGACTCATTTATACACAATGTATTTTTTTTTTTAATGTAACATATTTTACGTTACTCGTAAAATTAGTTTTTAGTTTTGTAATGTTTAATATACATAAAAAATTCAGTTCTTTTGCTTATGGCCTAATTTTTAGAAGCTAGTATATAAAATTAAACGTCTAGTTAATAGTTATTCAAATTTAAAATAATGGATTAAATATGGCGGACTATTTTTACAAAATTTCATTGAATTTTATAAAATTTGATATGTTAGGGTTTTTGAGGCCACTGATTACAAATCCAAAGTCAGTTTTCATTAAAATTTGAAATCCAAATACATTATTTAACATTAAGGATACCAAAAAATTAAAACGATTTGTAAAGAATAATCATTTTATTATTGTCAAAAATTGTGTTTTTTGTTGTATTAAAAAAACACAAAATTTATAAATACTTTAATAACATAGGAGAAAAGATCACAATGATTCCAAAGTACTTAGAAGCTAAATTGTAGATGTGCCATTAAATAATTTGATTTTTCAAAGTGAGTTTCGCTTGGAAATTTAAAGTTTGACGTGGTCGCATTTTTTATGTATAGGTGGCACACATTCGGGCAAAAGCTCAAATTACTTCTTATCATATAGGTAATGTACCCCTGTTGTGTGGTTTCTTAAAAACCAATGTAAAAAAAATTATCTAAGGTTGATTGCTAAATTGTCAACTATAAAAAAAAGTTATCTCGCAAGTTTGAAGGTATATAATTTTATTCCTCAGTGAGGCACATCATTAAGTTAAGGATTTTTCATTTGTTTACATCCCCAAATACTTCCACAAAAAACCACAGACCATAAAAAAAAGGTGCAAAAAGTTTCAGTGTTAAAACTGAAAAAATGTAGTGAGTGTCGCGCACCAAAAACAGGCAAATTCACTACTTTTATTTACTCTCATTGTTTTCTACATATCTGTAATTAGTAATAAACACTTATTACATGTAAATCGAACAAAAATTTGTTGATCTGTAGTGTTACAAAGTTATATTTAAAATTTTTATGGTATCATAATGAGCGACAACATAAAGTTTAAAAGTTCTAGAACAATGCCCATATACATTAGAAAAAATAAGATAATTTAACAATTATAAAATATAATATATAAATGTTGAATATATTTAATAGTTTTGAATAAATTTTAATTTGAAATTAAGTTAAAAAGTAAATTCAGCTATTTTATATTTTTTTTTAATCTTTTTTTTAAGAAATGTTTGAAAGAATAGTGCCAAATTAATGCTATCTATAATATGCTTTAAATACTCAAAAGTGTAAAGTTTTACATCTATGACAAAGCAGATTTCTTTTCAATATTTTATTGATAATCAGGCTCTTGGAGCGATAATAGATAATACCTTATCATTTAAAGAACACCTGACCTTTGTTATTAACGAAGCTTATAAACAACTAGGCTTTGTAAATCGAGCAACTATGTCTTTCACTGATGCTACTGTTATTACTCATATTTATAAAACCTTGGTACATACTATCTAAACTTTTATATACATCTCCTATTTGATTACCTTACACTAATTGTAAGTCAAATATTTATTTGCTAGAGTTTGTTCAAAGAAGGTTTTTCCAGTTAAAGGCACATAAAACTCGTCACCCTTTTGATTTCTGTTCACACGATTATTCAGGTTTATCTGTCTATTTTAAAACTGTAACGATTGAGTGTTTACATAGATTTAACGCAAAAAATTGTAAATATAAATCGTAATAATATTCGTAAATGTAAATCGATATCATATTGTAGGTGTACTTCTCCGATGGCATTTACTTATTTACTGGATGATGAACCCATTCAAGCTGTCTTATGTATTAATGATTTAGGAGTGATTTTTTATCAAAGTTTCAAGTTTTCTGAACATATTCGTACAATAATCAATAAATGTTACTCAATCTTAGGTTTTATAAAACGTTCTACTTCTGATTTCTCTTCTATTCCTGCAATCGTAAATCTATATAAATCAATTGTTTTATCAATTTTAACTTATGGATCAGTTATTTGGCGCCCTTTTATTTCTAAAGATATTGATCAGCTCGAAAAGGTTCAACACAGGTTCTTAAGATATTTGTCGTATAAGTCAGGTACTCCTATGAGTTATGTGAACCATGATTATTCTACTGTTGCTTCTAAATTTTCAATACCATCAATTTATTCAATACATCATATTATTTATTTACTATTTGTCCGTAAAATTACTACGTGTATGATTAAATCGGAGCAAATATCTTCGTTGTTCTCTACTCGTTCTCAATCGTATTCATTGCGTCGTTATCGGGATATTTGTGAAAATAATAGTAAATCTCGTTATGGATTTCACTCTAGTGCAGCTAGACTCAGGCGTGAATGGAACAGTGTTCCCGGTGATGTAAAAAACACTACTAGTTTTGTATCATTTCGATTTAAAGTGCGACGATTATTATACACTTATTATTAAGTTTTATTATTTTGTTTTAACATACGGTTTTTCAATTATTCTATGTACCAAATTTTAAGTTCTTTTCTTTGTTATTCAAATTGCGCTGATTATGTCAGTATATTTTTGTACAAAGGTCTTATAGGCCGTTTATTTCTTTAAATAAATAAATAAATAGTGCAATTCTGAGTGATTATAATAATAATCTTTTTGTACATTGTGTAGTAAACTATCCGAGTGCAAATTTTAAAACTTTTAAAAATCTCATTTCAATTGTCTCCGATAATGTTTTTTGTTTTCGTAGTAAAAATTCAATGCTGTAGTATTACTGCTAGTCTTATATATTTATTTATTTAATAATGAACGGTCTAAATAGATCTTTACACAAAATTAAATAATACAAGGCGCAACGAAAGAAACAAAAATATGTCAAATAGTATAAGTAAAAAGATATATAAAAAGAAACATCTGATTACAAAATAAATGTATAATAAACTGATCTGATCAATCCCATAATGACTTTGCAAACAAATAAAATATCAATAACCCGATGTACAGAGGATATTGTAGGTAAACTAAATTGTGAAGCTACCGAAAAATAATCGTGATCAATATAACTCATAGGTGACTTATGAAATAAGTATCTTACTAATCGATGTTGAATCCCTTAAAGCTGATCGACATTTTTTACAACAAAATGATGCCAAATAATTGATCCATAAGTTAATATAGGTAACACTAATACTGCCGTACCCCGGAAGAAAAGTCGTATATCCTTATTTTTTATCCGTATTTTTTCGATTTTGACGTATCGCCAATAAATCGATTCTAACCAAAAACTAAATTACTTAATTTAACGATTAATTTTAGAAAATATACAGGATATTTCATTATACAAGGACTCTTGGGATATGATTTTATAATAAAATACATTCATTTCTTAATTTGCGGCTATTTTAGCCAAAATATACCAGAAATACAGTATTTCTAATAAAAGTATTTTTCTTTTTCTTGTAGCTAATAACAAATATTTCAGATATTTTCTTTCAGGAAATAATGCATTGCATTAAAAGGAATATAAATATAACTGTATCCCAATTTCACCGAAAATGGAGATACGACTTTTCTTCCGGGGTACGGTAGAATACTTTATAGAGATTTATTATGACAGGAATAGAAGCAAAATCAGAAGTTAAGTCTTTGAGAAATATATTGTTTTCTTATTCTATTCTTTTTATAAATTTCTATAAATATTGTTATTTCAATTGTGTCATATCAACATTAATATTTTATGTAAATAATATTCTTGTTATTGTTTTTCTTTTTGTTTTTTTATACTCAGATGCGCGGATAAGTATCCTCAGATACTTTTGCGGTTTGTTGTATCGATATGGTTATATGTGCTTCATGTAAAATATTGTACAAGAAAGAGGTCATTATTATATAAATGAATATACTATATGTGTAGAATAGAAATAACAGATTCCGTTGAATGTATTTGAATAAAATTTTGTTAGATTCACTTCACTAATGACCGCTCTATCTCGATAATCAATTAATATTTTTTTAACATCGCAGGGTTCATTGAAAAAAACATTTAAAGTTATATCTGAACACTTTTCTGATAAAATACATTTCTTAGCAGATTAAAAAACCGATTTATTAGTACTTTTTACCGAACAAAAAAATGATTTTCTCGCCAACAGGATATGTTACGATTTTGAACCGATGATTTTTTAGCTATTTAACAGACATTTTTTGCTTCCCAAGCACTGCGAAATGTTTTGAATACGAAAAAATAAATAAAACGGTTATCTTTGTCCTACAATTTAATTTGTTGAAATTTTCCCTCGACGTTTCGAACTCGTGTTCATTTTTATTTATTTTTTCATATTAATATACTTCACAACAACACCATTTATTTATGTTTTGAATACATTTACTATAAATTTGGGTAAACCTTCGAAAGAGGCACATCCTCGAGAAAAATGTTGGGACAGATTTTAACGTATTTTGGCCTTCTGATTACGAATATGATAATAAAAATTGAGTATGTAATATATAATAATTAAAATTGAATTGAGTACAATTATTTTAATTTACAAACATTTAAAGTCCTTATCCTTTTTTAATGAAATTTATATACTTACTTGCTGCGATTGTTTTTTTTATAATTTCTATACTTTTTCATAAAATTTTTTCGCTGTATAAAATGTATATTACATTTTTTAAAGAGTCGTTACGTAAACACAAAGGTCGGTATATTTTTTAATAACTTTTATCTCATGTTTGTTATTGTATACAAAAATCAACACAACTTTCTGTTACACAAAAACAATGCCGGCACTCTACCGGTAGACGCAGACATTGTTTACACAGCACCTTTACTTTTTTGAAGGTTATAGGTTAGGAGCACATGGTTAGGAGATCTTTATGTTGACAAATTGACAATGACGAACACATGATCATGACTTTTTTTTGACTCCCGTCGTGTCGACAGGCAGGGACAGGTCATAGGTCACTAGCCGAAACTCTTTGACATATTTACATGTAAACAATGTTTACAATACCAACATTCAACGGTTAATCGAGTTACACCTTTGCATTTGACATTTTTATATTTAGTTTACGAATATTTTTGTTTATTTACACCTAAAATTTACACTTAGAATATGCAATGACATTTAACCAAAACTGAACGTTTAACTATGTAAGTACTTGTTTTTATGTCAATAAAATTAGAAAATAATCAACAAATTTCTGAGACAGCAGTGAAAAATGACTGACCAAGACAGACGTCTTTCGCAAGGATTAAAAATTTCCACCGAACCAGACTCTGCAGGCTTCGATTTATCTGCCGGATCAAAATGGATCTATCCAGAAAATTATCCCATCAGGGAATATCAGTTTACGATAGTCCAAACTGCTTTATACAACAATACTTTAGTTTGTCTTCCAACTGGTAAGATTATCGTTAACATTTATTTATAAAATTGTATGTATTTATTGTTTTTAATGGCCATTACAGTTCCTAATATTTCATAATCAAGCCCAACTTTTCGAACTTTTTGATCTTCGGTTTCTATTTAATTGACTCGCACAGGATGCCCCTGAAGAGGACCAACAAAAGGTCGAAACGTTGGGCTTGATTGTGAAATATTAGGAACCCCAGCAATCAAAATTGTATTGAAATGTATTGACTTAATTTTTCGCTTTTGAATACGCTATTTGAAATTTTCAAATACATTCGAATCCAAAAATACTATTATTTTAATACATAAATAATATCGTTGCCGAAACTACTAAAAATACTCGAAAAAAGCAAAAATTGTGAATCCATCTGAATACAAACGAAGATTGAAATGACAAGTCTGTTAAAAGTGCTAAAAAATCATCGGTTCAAAATCGTAACAGATCCTGTTGGCGAGAAAATCACTTTTTTGTTCGGTAAAAAAAACTAATAATTCGGTTTTTTAATCTGCTAAGAAATGTATTTTATCAGAAAACTGTCCAGATATAACTTTTTGGGAGTTAAATGTTCTTTTCAACGAACCCTACGAAGTTAAAAAATGTTTGTTGATTAACGTAATAGAGCGGACATTAGTGAAGTGAACCTGAAAAAATTCTATTAAAATACATTCAACGGAATCTGTTATTTCTATTTAACGCATATAGTATATTAATAATATACGCATTGTGTCGATATTTATTGCATTGTGTACGTTCGTTTATTATCAGTAAGGTATTTAAATTCTTTTTGGGACTATCGAATAATGTTTTGGTTCATGTGTAGTTAAAGTTTATGTTAAAACGTTAGAACATGATGGCTATTGAACATTTTGGAATGTTCATGAGCTCATTTTGAAGGTATTTGAGTTCTCTACACCCAGCAATCGAAATTGTATTGAAATGTATTGACTTGGATTAATTTTTTCGCTTTTGAATATGCAATTTGAAATTTTCGAATACATTCGAATCCAAAAATACTTCACTATTATTTTAATACAAAAATATGAATCCAAATGAATACATAAATAATATCGTTGCCGAAACTACTAAAAATACTGGAAAAAGGCAAAAGTCGTGAATCCATCTGAATACAAATGAAGATTGAAATGATAATTTTTTAATACAATCGAATCCATAAATAATAACAGTTAATCCATTTCAATACATGACTGAGCGAAATAATGCCTGCTTTAATCCAAATGAATTTAAAATAAATCAATACAAAAATTAAAGTATGGTGAATTCATTTGAAAACAAATTCTTAATGATTCTTCATTTTAATACAAATGAATCTATAAAAAAAAAATAACTTCCGCTTTGAAGTGAAAAAATATTAAAATTATGTTCATTTCGTAATTATTCGTTTCAATTACAAAAAAGTTATTTTCGAAAATAAAAGCCACAAATGACTTTTCATTCAAAATTTGAAATGTTTATTTTAAAACAATTTCCAATTACATTTAGCAGTGCTCTGTCGGAAATGGTACACTTTATTTAAGCGTTCAATACACAAGAATCCAAAAAGTGTTGTACACTTAAATGAAATGTATTTGTACACTTATTGGACACCTAACTTATTTTCAAATTTACGCAATATCTCGTAAACGGTATGAGATACGAGAAATCTGATGAAATTTTGCCATGATGTGCGATGATTCAGCCGACATACACAATTAAAAAATTTCACAATTTTAGAAATCGAAAATTTCGAAAATTCTTGAATCATGTACAGTGGCTTCGAATCATCGCACCAAGATACCCCCGATTTATGTTAATTACGTCAAATTTCTCGTACCGTTTTCAAGATATTGTGTAATTTAGAAAAAAAATTACAATATTTATTTTTTCAACAAAAATATCTACTATCTACATGCATTCGTTCTTTTCAAAATTCGATAAGCAAATTATTACAAAAATGTAAAATATGATAATAAATTTAGCAGATTTTTATGTACACAATTCATAAATGCTTCCATTTATGTTTCAACTATTTGTTAGTTTCGCATCGTCTTTTACAGCAAGGAGGTGGTCGAGTGATTACAACTCGAAGTTGTTTGATTCTCGGTCGATGCAAATTTTATTTTTCATTAAATGTATGAACTGGAATTATTTTTGGATTTAAATATATTGCCATGCATTAAAATTTTTAATACATATCAATCCTTTTATGACGCTGAAACTAGCAGCTGAAATGGATAATTTCTTATTAAAAATTACTTGCATTTAAACATTTCTAGACAAATTTTATACAAATAATGTGTTTTTGGTAATTTTAATGGCTGGAAACCATAGTTTTTTCCGCTGCTGCGAATCTGCTGCTAGCTTCAGCGTCATAATCCTTTTCAATACTTTTAAGATCAAATAGCGCATTCAAATGTACTGCAGGGCTTCCAGTCAGTCTCTTTTTAGGAAATTAGTCTCTTTTTTCGACTTTAGTCCCTTTTATTTCCTTTTTTCGTCAAAAGTCCCTTTTACATCCTTTTTTTAACCTTTCAAATTTAAATTGTCCTTCTGCGTCTTGTTTTCTGCGTATGAATAAATGTTTGATTAAGAAAAGTAATGCGTTTTTCAAATCCAAAGAAATATGACAATATTACTTACGTTTTAACTTCGGAGAAAATAAAAAATAGTACGAAGCCATTCAAAATTATATCCATATTGTTTTTCATCTATAAATTATTTTATAATATACATATACAGTATGTAGTATGTAAAATTATATGATTATTTTTTTCTCTATTTAATTTAAAAACTTTGTCAAAATGTTTTGAGAAACGATTACTTTTATTATGTAATAATAAAAAATTGTAAATAAACAAAACAATTTTCCATATTTATGATTTTATAAATATAGGTTCCTTGAATAATTCAAAGTTGCAAAGCATCTTAGGGAAATGGAAAAACTAAGTTATTGAAACTTTAAGGAACTATAACAAACAATCTTTCGAAAAATACGAAAAAAATGTTTTTTTTTTACGACGAATTTAATGGTAATATAATAACAATTTTATAAAAATGTTTGATAAAAAAGATTTTTTTTTCGTCGAAAAAATAAAATTTTTTAAAATCCATCCATAATTAGTTAGAAAATATGTTTTTTTATTCACCAAATTTGTTTTGAAGTTTTAATTAAAAACGACGAAAAAATTTAAAAAAAGACAGAAAAACAAGTTCAATTTTTTTGGTAGAGAACCCGTATACAAAATTTGCAGCCAAATCTGAAAAAATTTGTTTTTTTCCGAATAAAGGCTATTCAAATTTGTTAATCTATTGTAAAAAATAAAAAAAAAAAACACTTGGAAAACAGAAAAACATATTTTCTAAATAATTACGTATGGATTTTAAAAAATTCCATTTTATTCGAAAAACAAATTTTTCTTTTTTAGTAAAAAAATTTGTTTCTGATTTTTATTTTATTACCATTGAATTCCTCCTCAAAAATCAATAAAGGGATAATTTCTGGGGAATTTTCGAACGTTTGTTTGTTATAGCTGATTTTGTGCCCGGACTCTCCCCTTGTGATAACAAACGAAACAAATTTTATTATAAATTGTAATGTAATAATTGTATCAGGCTTACAATTAAGAAGTTGAAATCAAAACTATTTTTAGTCCTTTTTTCTACCTCAAGTTCCTTTTTTAGTTCCTGTTTTTTAAGTTCAAATTCCCTTTTTTTAAGGGGACGAGGCACTGGGAGTCCTGGTATTGTAATGCATTCAAAATTTTCAATACGTTTCAATGCATTTCCGATTGCTGGGACTGTAATGGCCATAAAAAGCAATAAATATACATTGATTGAGAAAAACGGTTCATGACTAAATTAAATTGTACGTTTGAAGGTTTGGGAAAGACTTTTATAGCAGCAGTGGTGATGTACAATTTTTGGCGATGGTATCCAAAAGGAAAGGTAGTGTTCTTAGCTCCAACGAAACCTTTAGTAGCGCAACAAATCGATGCGTGTCATGGAATTATGGGTATTCCTAGCGAGGAAACCATTGAACTTACAGGTAACTAAGGAATAAAAACTGAAATTATAATTATTGTCATACTATATCAACGAAATAAGAATTTCTTGGTGAAATGGACGGAATTAAACAAACAATGATTTATTGCAGCCCTCTTCAAAATTATCTACAAAAAGGTATAAAATTTCGGAAAAATATAATATAATACAAAATAAAACATCAAATTCCATTAAAAATACAACCAATAATAAACAGAAAAATGTAAATAAAATAAAAACCGAGATAATAAACATTTACAGAATACCAATGAATAAAAACTACAAGCATTTTTTAAAACTGTCTTTTAAAAATAAAAATTAGCAAAATTAAACATTTTTTTGTATAAAAAATATTTTTTTGATGATTGACAAAAAAATAAAAACGAGAAAGAGTATTACAATTCTAAAAAATGTTTAAAATGAGATAGTATTTGTTCGCCATAATGTGTTGTTCAAAAAATATGAAACTAAGATAAAAAATTGAGTTTAATAAACACATTTTTCATTAATAAAAATGGGAATATATCGCATTATACCTATTTAAAAACCACTACAACACGTAAGATTTAAACACACACAATTTTGCCATGATTACTAAATAACTAATTACTAAAATACTAAAATACTTAAATTATAACAACTAAAAATACAATTCTGGAAGGTTCGAAGTTTCGAATCGAATATTCACAGTGTTATTTGTTTTTTTTAATAAAATAATTTTCGATCTCTTTACTGTGAATTTTTTCCGTTGCTAAAATACGTTCTCATAATCAAAATCATGTCCTGTTTCCAATCTGTGCACTGTCAAACCCATATGTTGATTTTGTGACGCATATTTCTTTTGTGCTCAGAAATGGTTTTTAACGACCTACTATTGTCATACTACGAACTACTTTTTTTAGGAACTGTTAATCAAGTTAAACGACAGACAGCATGGTTGCAGAAACGAGTGATTTTTGCAACACCTCAAACTTTTCAGAATGACCTTCAAAAAGAAATTGTGCCTTGCGAGCTTATCAAATGTGTCGTTTTCGACGAAGCTCACAAAGCTTTAGGAAGACACTCCTATTGTGAAGTAAGATTTAATAACATAAAGTAAATAGTATATTTTTATCTAAATTTGTTTCTTTGTTAGATTATTAAACTAATAAATATGAAGAACAAGTTCTTTCGTGTATTGGCATTGTCCGCAACTCCTGGAAGTAAAATCGACCATGTTCGCGAAGTGAGTTAAATATTTTTGTCGCAATGAAAATCTAGACTAAAAGAAATTATTACTCCAGGTAATTCAAAATTTACAAATTTCTCAATTGGAATTGAGGGACGATTCGTCTCCAGATATTACACCCTACAGCAACGAAAGGGAAATAGAAACCATCGTTGTTGGTTTAAATCCAGAATTAGCAAAATTTAAGGAGAGGTACATACTCGTCATGGATCCGCATGTAAAGTCACTGATTCAGAATAACATTCTGCGAGGTGACACTGCCAATATTTCTAGAGGAAGAGTATGTTTTAATAATTACTTAAATTAAGTTTTACAAATGCTAAAAAAGAAATTCTTTTATAGATTTTCTTGCTGATGAATGAATTCAGAGCAAGACCTGGTAAGGCGGCGAATCATGGACATATTATGATGACTTTTAACATTCTTGTATCGATGTACCACGCGTACGAGCTTCTGATCAGAAATGGACCAAGATCTTTCTTAAAATTTTTTCAAAGTATGTTTTTGTATTTAAATTTATGGATAATATCAATAATATTTCTCTAAATTTTACGATAGATCATTCTGATAAATGGTGGATCGAAAGAGACACAGGACTGAAGAATTTGCTTAACGATATTGAAAGTTACGTTGGATATTTCCCTGTTGTGATGCCAATGCCAGACGGAAGTATACCAGAGGTTTGTATCTTCTTTTTAATTTAAGAATTGAATTACAAGGATAAAATAAACTAGCGCTCTGTAAATATATACTTTTAGATACCTGACGATCTTGTGTTTGGCCATAATAAATTTACAAAACTCCAAGAGTTGTTACTTCGACATTTCAAATCTTTCGAAGCTGAATCAAGAAGTACGAGGTCAATAGTGTTCGTCGAGGTTCGTTAAAAATATCTTTTTGTCTTCCGTTAAGTAAAGTTACTTTATTAACAGTTTTATTTCATACTTAGTACAGAGACACCGTTAACGAAGTGTACGTATTGCTATTGAAGTCGAGGCCCTTGATTCGTCCACAAATCTTTGTCGGTCAAGCAGGTCTTAAACAAAAACAACAAATGAAAGCTCTCGATGACTTTCGGAACAACAAAGTTAATGTTTTAATTTCAACATCAGTCGGTACGTATTTCTTAACACTTTAACGCCGAGAAGTTCTGAAATTCTACTTCAACTTCTTAAATATAAATTGTACAAATAATTTTTTGTTTTTTTCTAAACTAACGTTTTAAAAGTCGCTCTTCTCGATAATCGGGTTTAGAACATTTAAAAATAAGTCTTTTCACTAGATTTTTAATGTTTTTTATAAAAATATCGTTTTTTTTCGACATTTTTACTCAATGAATCAAAATTTTTTAAAAATTCTGCATTTTTAGAACATGTTTGACTTAGAATTAGTTAAAGAATACTCTCAAATTTTTTCAAATTTTTTAAATGACGTTTCAAAATTTCAATTTTTTGAATTTTTGAAAAACCAAAAATTGCATCAAAACATTCTAACAAAATTTGAGGGTAGTCACGTTTAAAAAAAAATTGTCATTGCGGCCGCCATTTTGGATGCGCCAAGCTTTAAAAAAAATAAGTCTTTTCACTAGATTTTTAATGTTTTTTGTAAAAATATCGTTTTTTTTCGACATTTTTCCTCAATGAATCCAAATTTTTAAAAAATTCTGCGCTTCCGCCGGCTTCTAATGCACGTAATCGGTGGACCCGATAATTGTACTAAAGAGTTGTGGAGGAAACAAATTTTTTTAAGCTTGGCGCATCAAAAATGTCGGCCGCAATGACAATTTTTTTTTTAAACGTGACAAATTTTTTTCTCGGAAACTATAGACTTTAGAGAAATTTTTCTCAGAACTAAATGTCTTAGAATTGGCCAAAGAATACCCTCAAATTTTGTTAGAATGTTTTGATGCAATTTTTGGTTTTTCAAAAATTAAAAAAATTGAAATTTTGTCATTTAAAAAATTTGAGAGTATTCTTTAACCAATTCTAAGTCAAATATGTTCTTAAAATGCAGAATTTTTAAAAAATTTGGATTCATTGAGTAAAAATGTCGAAAAAAAACGATTTTTTACAAAAAACATTAAAAATCTAGTGAAAAGACTTTTTTCAATTTTTTTTTTTTAAACGTGACAAATTTTTTTCTCGGAAACTATAGACTTTAGAGAAATTTTTCTCAAAACTAAAAAGTCTTAAAATTGGCCAAAGAATACCCTCAAATTTTGTTAGAATGTTTTGATGCAATTTTTGGTTTTTCAAAAATTCAAAAAATTGAAATTTTGTCATTTAAAAAATTTGAGAGTATTCTTTAACCAATTCTAAGTCAAATATGTTCTAAACATGCAGAATTTTTAAAAAATTTGGATTCATTGAGGAAAAATATCGAGAAAAAAAACGATATTTTTACAAAAAACATTAAAAATCTAGTGAAAAGACTTTTTTCAATTTTTTTTTTTAAACGTGACAAATTTTTTTCTCGGAAACTATAGACTTTAGAGAAATTTTTCTCAAAACTAAAAAGTCTTAAAATTGGCCAAAGAATACCCTCAAATTTTGTTAGAATGTTTTGATGCAATTTTTGGTTTTTCAAAAATTCAAAAAATTGAAATTTTGTCATTTAAAAAATTTGAGAGTATTCTTTAACCAATTCTAAGTCAAATATGTTCTAAACACGCAGAATTTTTAAAAAATTTGGATTCATTGAGGAAAAATATCGAGAAAAAAAACGATATTTTTACAAAAAACATTAAAAATCTAGTGAAAAGACTTTTTTCAATTTTTTTTTTTAAACGTGACAAATTTTTTTCTCGGAAACTATAGACTTTAGAGAAATTTTTCTCAAAACTAAAAAGTCTTAAAATTGGCCAAAGAATACCCTCAAATTTTGTTAGAATGTTTTGATGCAATTTTTGGTTTTTCAAAAAATCAAAAAATTGAAATTTTGTCATTTAAAAAATTTGAAAAAATTTGAGAGTATTCTTTAACTAATTCTAAGTCAAATATGTTCTAAAAATGCAGCATTTTTAAAAAATTTGGATTCATTGAGGAAAAATGTCGAAAAAAAAACGATATTTTTACAAAAAACATTAAAAATCTAGTGAAAAGACTTTTTTCAATTTTTTTTTTTAAACGTGACAAATTTTTTTCTCGGAAACTATAGACTTTAGAGAAATTTTTCTCAAAACTAAAAAGTCTTAAAATTGGCCAAAGAATACCCTCAAATTTTGTTAGAATGTTTTGATGCAATTTTTGGTTTTTCAAAAATTCAAAAAATTGAAATTTTGTCATTTAAAAAATTTGAGAGTATTCTTTAACCAATTCTAAGTCAAATATGTTCTAAACATGCAGAATTTTTAAAAAATTTGGATTCATTGAGGAAAAATGTCGAAAAAAAAACGATATTTTACAAAAAACATTAAAAATCTAGTGAAAAGACTTATTTTTAAATGTTTAGATACGTTAGTTTAGAAAAAAACAAAAAATTATTTGTACAATTTATAAACTTAAGAAGTTGAAGTAGAATTTGAGGTTAAAATAATAACCGCAATACTTTTACATACTAAAAATCAATTTTATAGGCGAAGAAGGATTAGACGTCGGCGAAGTTGATTTGATAATATGCTTCGACATTTCAAGCAGCGCACCTACAAGACTTGTGCAACGAATGGGAAGAACTGGAAGGAAACGGAATGGAAATGTCATAGTTCTCGTTACCGAAGGAAAGGAAATGCAGGTATGAGAAATATTTAATCTAAAATTACTCTTTGTACTAATTAATATTTGTTGTAGACTTTCAAAAGTGCCATGTCAAGAAAGGATTCTCTCAACAAAAAAGTTTTAGAGTCGAGCAATATTTTGTCGTCAATGTATCCCGAAAGCCCCCGCATGATTCCGAAGGAACTTGAACCAGTGTGTTACAAAATGTTCATCAAAGCTCAGTTAAAAACTCAAGAAAAACCAAAAAAAGCAGCTGTCGAAAGGAAAAAGAAAAAAAAGGCAGACGACAAACCGCTGGACAGCGACTTTGTTCAGCCAACGACTTCAAAAACAGTATCGAAGAAACAACCATCATTGATGAGTTTTTTTACGGAAAAGAAACTCACTCAGTCTTCTTCGCAGTGTAGAAGTAACGAAAATACACAGTCGCAAGTTTTTGTAAAACCGAGCAACGTAAAGTTACTATCTTCGAATTCCGATGGATTTGAATTCTTGACATTATGTACATTGAAGAACTCTGAAAAAGAAATGGAAGAACAGAAAGTTAAAGTGGATTTGACATACGTTCCTACAGTTGTCGATAATGATGATGACATATTTTCAACTTTTACTGTTCCGATGATGGATGTTTTGAATTGCTTGTCGACACTTAGCGAGGAGCCAGAAAAATCGAAAAATGCAGAAGATGTTACAATGTATGAAAATGATTTGTCGATGGATTGCAGAGATTCTCAGATCTTTCCGAAATCATTTAAACCAGAAATGTTACAAAGCAAATATCGATCCGCAGATGTAGTTCCTGCATCTCCAGCAATCGTTGAGGCACATTTCGAAGATCTACTCGATGAGTTTTCTGAATCGGATGCAAATTCAGAGATTGGAAAGTCAAAAGTTGGCAACGAAGACATATTTGAAGATCTCCTTAACGATTCCGAGGAAGATTGCATAGAAGATACAACAGTGATGTCGAATAATCAAACTGTGATTCCAGAAATTTCAAGCGTAATCAATGATGTAACTTGCTCCGAAGATTCGTGCACAATTATTGAAGACGACATTAAAAAAGCCAATACGGAAATAACTTCTGAAATGGAGAATGGGGATTTCGATACGTTAGACAGCTTGAACGATGTGACAGTCATTGAACCTCCGAAGAGGAGCGAATGTTCCAAGGAACCGGTTACAAACACCGGCAATGGAATTTACGACGAGGATGAAAATGCATGGGACATTTCATCTTTTTTCCGAGGCTTGCAGAAAGGCAGTAAAAAATCTAGTGAAAGCGAACCAGTTAATATGTGTAACTTGGAAAAAGATAAGCCAACTTCCAACTGCATTGAAGAAGAAGATTCGAACCATTTTGAAGAAAACTTGTCCGGAATTTCTGCCCTTCGAGAACAATTGACATGCGAAAAGTCGAAGGATTCTAAAATTGAATGTTTTAGTGAGCAAAACAGCACCGAAACTCCAATAGTTGTGAATAGAATAGAAATGGTTAATGTCGGAATGGAATATTCCATGGATGTCTCCGATATGTTTTGCGACTTAGATCAGAAAACAAATGATTCAAGAAGTAATAACGATCTGAATAAAAGTAATTCCAAAGAAAACGAAGAAAATTTTATAGATTCCGAGGAGGATCTGTTCGAGAGTTTTGAAAAAGATATGGTTTCGTCAATTATCAATGCGCAACCTAATCCGGAACAACAGTTGGGAAATGATGTGGACGATGCAAAAAGCGATGAAACGTTTTTTGAATCCGATCCAGAGATTACAGAAGTTCCAAAAAATCCTGTGGAAGTTGGAAACAGCTGTCAAAATGAACCGAAAAGTTCAACAAGCAAAACAATCGACCAGGATGTGGTAGATTTAATCTTTGATAATTGGGACAGTGATTTTGCAGATTCTCCAAAAGCTACTACAAGTACCGAAAACTACATCGAGCCTCGTAGTTCCACAGATTGGATTCCAGTCGATACTAAGAACGACTCTGGAAGAAGTTCATTAAAAAGAAAGATATCGGATTTAACGTCACCAGTGAGAAAAAAATCATATTTAGAAGATGTGGTAAATCATGTCAAAGTTCAGCCACCGCAGTATAATTGTTTCTTCATGCAAAATAGCCAATCGAACAGGAAAGTGTTTGAAAAGCAAAACACTAAAAGATGTTTAAGTTTGTTAGCTTCGAAGCAAAACTTTGAACAGAAAACAACCAACAGTAAGCCCGAAAGGAAAGGTTTCGAAGCGATTAAAAACAATGCTGAAAAACACGACCAAAAAATTGTAATAGTAAAAGATGATTCCTTTACAGATTTTGTTATGCCGCAAAAACCAAAATTCAAATTGCAGCAAACAAAAACACTGAATAATCTGCAAAGTCCAGTTAGGACTCATTTGTCGCTATCTGAAAAGTTAAGGTTATCAGAAAATAAAGAAAATGAAAATTGGATATCGACAGTAGTAAAATCTGAACGGAGTCAAAATAAATCCGAAATTAATAGTAAAAAAGTGAATAAAAAGAAAAAGAGGAAGAAGAAGCGGAACGAGTTTATTGCTGAAGAGGCAGAAGTGTCGACGGATGCTGAAACTTCGGAAGGTAGTTCTGGTGGAGAGGAATATGACGAAGATCTGGAAGACTTTGTTAGTTACACGCAAAATGTAACTGACGAGGTCGACATGCGAGCTCATTATCTACAGGCTTTGAAAAGTCCAAGGCAACGACCCGGTGCTTTTCAATTCCGAGAAGTAAAAGAAGTTCCTCCGGAAGAGATTTATTCGCAATTTGTTTCACAGGAAGATAATACCTATTTGCATGTATGTTTTAATTAATTGACGTTTTAATTGCCGAGTTTTCAGTATGAAATTAAATATCACGTTTGTTTTTTAGGATTCGTTTTGTGTAGATGGAACTGATGATGAGAAAAGTGATTCAGAAAGGTTAGCGGATGAAACGGTTCTTGGACAACTTGAATTTATTTTGGAAAATAAAAAAAGAAACAAAAAACCTAAAAGATTAGAATTTGAAGTTTTAAGGAAAAAAAGAGAAAAAATGTTGGAAAAGAAAAATGTGAGAAGGAGAACAGTTTCAGATGACAGCAGCGAGGATGAAGCAGAATTACTCCGTAAGCAAGTCCTCGAAGAATCTATACTTCTACGAAAGTCTAAACCTGGTTGAACTATCGTCTGTTCCATATAGAAGATATTTTTATATGAATATTGAATGAAATGGTGCTTCCGTGACAATCGAGAAACGAAAGATTCTTTAAGAATATTTTTGTTATAAGAATATATCAAAACTGTAATTATACTGTACAAAAATGTATGTAAGTGTATGGTTTGTGCAAAGAATGAAGCGTTTTCTACTTTTGTGAATTTCTATTAGCGTAAGAAAGAAATTGTTTAAACTCTATGTAAATATATATATATATATTCGTTGTAAGATCGTTGTTGAGTTATGAAAAAATCAAGTCAAGTCTAACATTATTTTACAACAGTTTATTAGTTTCTTGTATTTAAATCTGAATAAAATTGTTTCTTTTCTTTATTCTTGTACAAAAAGATAGAAAAGTAATAATCATAAGTATATTGCATTTTTTTTAAATATGAAAAAACTTTTTTCAAAAAAATACAAAAGAAATTACATGAGAAACTCCTAGAGGATTTTATGAAATTTTTGTCTGAAAATATTCGGTCATATGTTCATTAATATCTTTTAGAATTTTAGAGGGATGACATTTACTTCTTATAACGACATAAAGGAAGATCAACATTGTTTAAAACCAATTGAGTAAATTGTTACTTTTATCAATTTTAATTAAATTTTGAAACTAACTTCCAACATCTTTTTTGTACAATTTTGATTCTGTAGTTGTCTTATGAGCAAAAAGTAATACTTACTTTTAATAAACGTTCGGTTGGATTTTCAATTTTATTGTCATTTTTGGGCGGATACAAATTAAAAACATTAAATAGATTATTATTAACTGACTTATAACGATGTTTCGAAAAGGTAATTTTGTTTTGTTTAACCCATTAACGCCTGAAATGGCATTTTTTATACTTCATTTTCAATCAAGTATTTCGTATCAAAATCAAAGTTGAAAACAATTGAGAGATGCGTATCCTACTGTTTTCGAGGTCGCTCTTCAAGATTCCGAGGTCAAAATTGAGTTTCAGCCATCAAAAATTCCAATATGGCGCCGAACTTTTAAAAAAATTCAAAAAAATTGGGAATTATTTATTCCTATCAATTTTTTTTCGAGCTATTAGAATAATGGGATTCTATTGAAACTCTGAACAAAGGTCAACAAAATACTTCAATTTTAAGGAAAAATTTTACTTTTATACCCTACATTATTCTAACGACCTTAAAATGGCGTCAACAATGAAAATTTCTTTGAGAAATTTCTGGATGCTCTAACTCAAAAACTACGTACTTTAAAAAAAAAATGCTCAGAATGAAAAGTTCTTAAAATTCATCAAGCGATATAGTGGAATTTTTTCAGATTTTTGTGATGACATTTTTAGAAATATTTTTTCAACATTTTTTTCAAAATCATAATTTATTTACGAAAAATTCTGAAAAAAATTTAGTGTATTCTCTGATGAATTCTAAGAGTTATTTGTACTTTGCAATTTTTTCGAAAAGTTGATAGTTTTCGAGGAATTTCAAATATTATAGTTTAGGATTTTTCCCAAAAAAAATTACCAACTTTTGGAAAAAATGGCAAAGAACAAAAAACTCGTAGAATTCATAAGTGAATACACCACATTTTGTTCAGAATTTTTCATAAATAATGATCTTGAGAAATTTTTTTAAAAATCATTTTTTTTCAAAATTTTTTTAAAAATCATTTTTTTTCAAAATTTTTTTCAAAATTTTTTTAAAAATAATTCTTTTTCAACATTTTTTTTTAAATAATTCTTTTTCAACATTTTTTTTAAAATAATTCTTTTTCAACATTTTTTTTTTAAATTTTTATCAAAATTTTTTTCAAAATCATTATTTATGAAAAATTCTGAACAAAATGTGGTGTATTCACTTATGAATTCTACGAGTTTTTTGTTCTTTGCCATTTTTTCCAAAAGTTTGCAATTTTTTGGGGGAAAAATCCTAAGCCATTTTTTCCAAAAGTTGATAGTTTTCGAGGAATTTCAAATATTATAGTTTAGGATTTTTCCCCCAAAAAATTGCAAACTTTTGGAAAAAATGGCAAAGAACAAAAAACTCGTAGAATTCATAAGTGAATACACCACATTTTGTTCAGAATTTTTCATAAATAATGATCTTGAGAAATTTTTTTAAAAATCATTTTTTTTCAAAATTTTTTTAAAAATCATTTTTTTTCAAAATTTTTTTCAAAATTTTTTTTAAAATAATTCTTTTTCAACATTTTTTTTAAAATAATTCTTTTTCAACATTTTTTTTTTAAATTTTTATCAAAATTTTTTTCAAAATCATTATTTATGAAAAATTCTGAACAAAATGTGGTGTATTCACTTATGAATTCTACGAGTTTTTTGTTCTTTGCAATTTTTTGGGGGAAAAATCCTAAGCCATTTTTTCGAAAAGTTGATAGTTTTCGAGGAATTTCAAATATTATAGTTTAGGATTTTTCCCCCAAAAAATTGCAAACTTTTGGAAAAAATGGCAAAGAACAAAAAACTCGTAGAATTCATAAGTGAATACACCACATTTTGTTCAGAATTTTTCATAAATAATGATCTTGAGAAATTTTTTTTCAACATTTTTTTCAAAATCATTTTTTTTCAAAATTTTTTTAAAAATCATTTTTTTTCAAAATTTTTTTCAAAATTTTTTTTAAAATAATTCTTTTTCAACATTTTTTTTAAAATAATTCTTTTTCAACATTTTTTTTTAAAATTTTTATCAAAATTTTTTTCAAAATCATTATTTATGAAAAATTCTGAACAAAATGTGGTGTATTCACTTATGAATTCTACGAGTTTTTTGTTCTTTGCAATTTTTTGGGGGAAAAATCCTAAGCCATTTTTTCCAAAAGTTGATAGTTTTCGAGGAATTTCAAATATTATAGTTTAGGATTTTTCCCCCAAAAAATTGCAAACTTTTGGAAAAAATGGCAAAGAACAAAAAACTCGTAAAATTCATAAGTGAATACACCACATTTTGTTCAGAATTTTTCATAAATAATGATTTTGAAAAAAATTTTGATAAAAATTTTGAAAAAAAATGTTGAAAAAAAATTTTGAAAAATCATTATTTACGAAAAAATCTGAAAAAAATGTTGAAAAAGAATTATTTTTAAAAAAATTTTGAAAAAAATTTTGAAAAAAAATGATTTTGAAAAAAATGTTGAAAAAAAATTTCTCAAGATCATTATTTATGAAAAATTCTGAAAAAAATTTGGTGTATTCACTTATGAATTCTACGAGTTTTTTGTTCTTTGCAATTTTTTCCAAAAGTTGGTAATTTTTTGGGGGAAAAATCCGAAACTATAATATTTGAAATTCCTCGAAAACTATCAACTTTTCGAAAAAATTACAAGGAACAAAAAACTTGTAGAATTCATAAGTGAATACACCAAATTTTTTTCAGAATTTTTCGTAAATAAATTATGATTTTGAAAAAAATGTTGAAAAAAAATTTCTCAAAATGTCATCACAAAAATCTGAAAAAATTCCACTATATTTCTCGATTAATTCTAAGAACTTTTCATTCTTAGTATTTTTTTATAACAGCATGTAGTTTTTGAGTTAGAGCGTCCAGAAATTTTTCAAAGAAATTTTCGTTGTTGACGCCATTTTGAGGTCGTTAGAATGATGTGGGGTATAAAAGTAAAATTTTTCCTTAAAATTGAAGTATTTTGTTCACCTCTGTTCAGAGTTTCAATAGAATCCCATTATTCTAATAGCTCGAAAAAAAATTGATAGGAATAAATAATTCCCAATTTTTTTGAATTTTTTTAAAAGTTCGGCGCCCTATTGGAATTTTTGATGGCTGAAACTCAATTTTGACCTCGGAATCTTGAAGAGCGACCTCGAAAACAATAGGATATCTACCTTTCAATTGTTTTCAACTTCGATTTTGATATGAAATACTTGATTGATAATGAAGTATAAAAAATGCCATTTCAGGCGTTAATGGGTTAAAATTGCTAATCGAAGGATTAAAAAATATAACTAAAGAAAAAACAAAACTGTATGATTTCATTGATTACTAATAATTCTCTCATTTTGAAGGAATTTCCATTTGTTTGCTTAGAATGCAAATAATCTTTTATATAAAACCTTATTTGGAATTTGTTAAGAATGTTTTTTTTAAATTAAACTTAATATTTTAACTTTAATTGGCATTTACTAATCGAGTATTCTTCATACATTTTAAAAGGAATATCTATGTTTTCTTGTCCATAAATTGGGATATGAAAATAAACTGCATCATTTTTCCTTGCAAATCAAGAAATGTAGTTGAAGAAATAAACAAACAACATTTATTGGCCCTTAAAGAATTTTTTATCCAGTTATGTATCGTCAACTGCATAGGTAATTTTTATTGAACTCGTACAAAATAATATTTACAATCGATGCTAAATTGAAGAAGAAGTTACATTTTTTAGAAGTTTTATTTATTATTTTGTTATTTAGGAATGTTCTAAAAACCGTTCTCAAAATGAACTGAAATGCAAAAACAAAAAAATTGTTTTCAAAATTGGTAATATTAAGAAACTTTCGTTTTTATATTAATTAGAAAAATCTACAATTTAGGTTCTTCTATAAATGAACATTAGTTTGGAATTTTCTTCCACAATACACACTTGTTAACAACAATTGTTGGATTTTATCAAAAATCATTTTTTTTTCATTTTTTTTTTGCCTCCTGAAAACGAATATGATGATAAAATTTGGCGCTCTTTTGAATCTTAAAACATGATTTTTGGTAGTTTTTTGCGTTTATTTCAAACAAATACAACACTGACAAAAAAATGTTTCAAACAAAAATTGTAGAGCGGAAAATTCTCTACAAAAAAGGTTATATACATTTGTTTCGTTATCCCAACTGTAAGGCAAATGAGCGCCGAAAGTGCGTATAATATAGTAGCAAACGGAAAAGGATTGCCAGGGATTAAACATTTTGAATTCCTGTCAATCCTTTTTAATTCAAAACCTGAATCCCTAATAACGGATTAACGGGAATTATGAATAAGAAAGTTAAATCTTTTCTATCTATATTCAGGGATAGACCATGCACTGGCGCAGGGTAATCCTTTTCTATGCATATATAGGAATAGTCCATACATTTTTGTTCAATCCATATTCAAGGATAGCCATATATTGATGCAATTACTACTTTTTAATTCTTACAGATGAACAGGATTTAAATAATTGTAGACAGATTCATTATATTTTCTTTATTTTAATTATATTTTCTTTAGGATCGTTTGGAAAGGTTTATTGCAATTACAGCTATTTATTAAATTATAAACAATAAATTATACTAATTTTCAGCAAAATTCTTTTCGCATTCGTCATTCGATGAGTAGAAGTAATCCGGAGTATTGTCCATGGCATCTCTCGAAAGTGAAACTAAATTAATAAAATAAATGGTTTATTATGATTATTGGAGAATATTCACCACCATAAAGTAATAAACAGAAAAATGAAAATTTCAATTCGTTGGTTCATATTTTACCATGTTTTCTCTTATGCGATTTCAAATATACGCAGCATATGAAAAAAATTTCTGGAAAATTGTTTTGTAATTTAATGACAATTGTTTACGTCTTTATAATTTTAAACAAATTTAAAATTACACTTTTTCACTGTGTCGTTGTATTTTTACATACATCTACAGATTCTGTTCTACATCGTTTGTTTTCAACCTTCCCTTAAGAATAAAGAATATGGATTTTACGACATTTTAATTTTGAACAAAACTGCAATGTCTAAATTGGCCGGAAAGGTTAAAACAATTGTTTGTTCCTTTTTGTATGATTTCTCGTCCACAATTAAGGTAAAAGACCGTATTATGGGACACTCTACAACATAGCTATCTGCATTTTTCATAATTGGCAATTAATAAAAGCATAAATGTTGCATAATTTGTCATTATCCATTATGTTTGTACTTTATAAAAAGTAACTTACGTATAAAACTCTCCAATCCAGATGTATAAATAATTATTTTAACGAAAATGTCAAGCATTGGACAATCACGTATTATAGGACAAGTTTTAACATGATGACTGTAATATCCCATGTGTATTGACGCTATTATGGGACAAGAAGAAAAAGATTATATAACAGAGTTTTCTCTATTATTATTTTTATAAAAATATACAATAAAAAAAAATGTTTCAAGTTTTTTGGGTTTTGAAAAAAAAAAAATTTTAATTATAAAATACAAAGGTTGTAATTTTAAGCGAAATTGCAATATAACGTTGTTAATATTGTAAAATTAAATTTTCAGCCTAATTAATTTCTATATTTTTCTGTAATTACACATATATACGTTGTTTTCGTAATTAGTTTACGTATATTGATTATAATTCCTTAATCTGCTTAAAAATTACGAGAATCTTTATTATTAATAAAGAATATCGAAAGAAATCATTTTTAATCTGATTTCACGAATTTAAGTGGATTACAGCTTTCTGGGATTAAAATAATAAGAAATAAAAATGGTCGATCCACTACAAAGGATTAAAACAAATTCGTATGACAGCAATTATTTACATATTAAAATAATACAAATGACGATTTTTCTATCCTCTGCTGTGAATAAAATCCTTGAGACGAAATGATTAAATTGTTGGAAAGGAGACAGAGAATTTTTTTTCAATTCCGCCCTGAGAATAGAAAACGATTCGACTAAGTGGAAAGTTTTGAGGGAATGGATTAAAAGTATAATGTTTTATTTCCAATTTCAGGATTAAAATCGATTGAAATCTTTTACAAGTTTCTCATGGATAGCTAAGGATTAAAAATGTTCAGATTTTGAATTGAAATCAGATTAAATGAAACCCTTTCTATCATTTTCAATCCTTTTCTGTTTACTGGGTAGCAGTCGCTTTTACTTTTTTGAGGAGCTCGTATGTCGCTCCCGGTAAAAATTCGTTGATATACAAATTAGTTCGAGGAGCGCCAGCAATGATATCAGAAATGGTGAAACGTGGCATTTGTCTGTACGTTTCCAGGATATGGTCCCGAATTTGAGGTGAATAGAATCTAGCAATAAAGGAATATGTCCGTACATTTGAGGTAGATTCCTATTGAATTACGGTATTAGTTGAAGCTGCTGTGGATAGAGTGGCTGTAGAAGTAACAGTTGGAGATAAACATTTGCTGATTGAGGTGACACAACTGTTATAATTCGCTAGATTAAGACGTGTTAAAATATGATTTAAAACATCGGAGAGGGGTATATTAACAGATTCAGGTATTCCGTTAATCACAATGTCGGCTGTAGCCGGGGGTAGTGGTGGACAAGGAGAGTCAGTACGTGACTTTAATTCAGAGATATCTTGACGAAATTGATTTGTAGTGATCTGCAATTAAGAAAAATATTCATTGAAAATATTAATTTGAGCAGAGTGCTCTTCCACAGTTTTTGCCAGATGGCCGAATGATCGGCTTGGGTCAGTATAAACAAATGCCAGCTGGTCGGATGCTGACATTGTTTCCCAGTTAGTGGGCAAGGATCCTGATAGGTTTGATGGATTTGTAGTATGACATGTCGCGCTGTCATCTTGAGTTTCCATGTTACTTGCATGGATAATACCAATGGGACTTACTGGTGTTGATGACATGTTAAAATTTAAGGTTGGTGGCGTAAGCCCACGGAAGTGGTTGGGTAATGGTGTTGCTGATTGCGAAAATGAGAATATGCCTTTGTTTGGAGATGGAATTGAGGCAACTTGACCACCGAATGATTTAGCGCAAAATGTATTACAATTGTCGGCAATATTTAAATAGTCGGTAACACACTTCCGTCAAACAATGATTCAATAGATTAGAATCAGAAATAACCTATGTTGCTTTTATCGATTCACAATTTATCACAGTATATAAGAGCCCGCCAACAAAACAAATCTGAAACTTTAAATGAAGGCAGCCGAACAGTACACTATATATAAACGATAAATAATATATCACGATAATAAATGTAAACATAAACACACAATGAATTTATAAACCGAAACAACGTGTTTACAAATTTGATCAATTTGCTTATATTAATTACTAAATTGCAAATTGAAAGAATTTATAACAAAAATAATTTTTCAAAAGGAAACATAGTAATCAACGTATTTAGAATATAAAAATCGGTACCCGATGAAATCAGGAAAAATATAAATTAAGAGGCATATATGTATGACCTTTGACAGCATCAGGACATTTAATACGTATCTTATAGATGCTAGAAATATATTACTTGGCTTCCAATGAGTAAGAGCGACGTACAGGTGGGCCGTAGTTTACTTACTTGGCTTTAGCGAAAAATGAATGTTTAAAAGCAGCATGTAACCTGCGCCTACGTGATGAAGCGATGATTGAGAAGCACACCGGAAAATCGTTGGAAATCCAAAGCAAATTAATGTCGAAAAAGCAAATACAGGCACAAATATGCTATGTAGGATGAAAAGTTATTTCATTTAATAAAAAAGCGAAAAATATGTTCAAGGATGCACGATGGTTATCAAAGGAATTTTACAAGAATCCAAAAAAGCAGCAGATGAAGAAACTACATAAATTTATTAAAGCGAAGAAAGATGATATTTTGAAAGATGTTGGTATTTCTTTGTTTATTTTTTAAAATAATTGATAACTATTTTTCATTACTATTTTATTTTCGCAGATTTCAAAGTTCGGAAAAAATATCTCATCAACTTCGGTAAGATATTAATATATTTAAAAGATTTAAAAGTTTTAAAATATTTTAATATTAGTTTTAACGTCTTTTTTCGAACTAAGAACGTCTCGTTTATTTAAAGACAATTTATCGAATCTCAAAGAAATAAATCGTCGAGAAATTCTTTCTTATAAATGCTGTAAAATTTCAAGAATACAGCAAATTTAACATTTTTACTGTAGCGGTTGATAAATGTTTATTTATATATTGTTAGTAGTTTTCACCATAAAAAAAATTGTTATATATCTAAACATAAACAATTTTTGTGTAGAATAAGGATGAAAAAACAAGTGAAGCTAATTCGAAAACAACACCGAATTTGTCGCTCAGCATACTAAAAATAGCTAGAAGAATTGGTGGAAATGCAAGTATAATTTAAAATACAAATTATTTATAATTTATTCGCCATTTAAATATTAGAATTATTATCAACGCGGAAAAGTGCAATTACTTTTATAAATGCATTTAAAACGGTTTACGATTTTAATTACGATTGTAAAAAAAAATATTTTCATTTGAGTTTGAAGCTGAAATACGATCCTCGAAAATTCGTCGACTTTTAAAGCAAAAAACTTCTTAGAAACTGATCATTAGATAACAATGCTTTTACTAGTTTCCCATTTTCTACGCGATGTATGTTTAACGATAAAGCCTCCACATTAGGCGCTGAATTTTTTGTCAAAACGCAGGTCAGGTATATTCAAAACAAAAATTCGCTGGCAATTTTAAGCGGTGATATTTCGTCTTTCACGATCTGAAATATCTTGTTTTTCCTTCCTCAAACCCTATTTCGCCGAAATTCCTGGCGGGGGCACAAATCTTTAAAAACTACAAACTTTTTTATATCCTTAAGAAAAATACCGTATTTAATCGAACGTGTAAAATATTAAAAATTTCATGTCCTAATTTATGAAGCGGATTATTTTCTATTTCCAAAGAATTTATTTTAGTTTTTTAATTACAATTTATATATTTGTCGCAAAATACTCAAACTTTTTCATTACATTTCTACCTTTTGTTCGATATTAAATGTTCAATACCTCGATAGGCCATTCTTTGTTAAAAATTCGAAAATATACTTTTTTGAGAAATGTAAAGGAAAAATGCTTCTGTTTAATGAAATTTGTGCAGTTTCAATATTAATAGCATTTTTATATCGAAAGTTCTAAATTATAACATTATTTATCAATGATATTTCAATAATTATTGTAAAATTTACATGTGATAACTTAAGGATTCTTCAATTTCGTACGCAATTATTTTTTTTTATTTTAATGTAAAAAAATAGTTGAACTTTTCAAACTCGATGAGATACTAATTACTTTAAAGTAATTTAAACTATATCAATATAGTATTTCAAATGTTTTAAAATGTAGATTTAAAATTTGTTGGAGGAAAGTATTTTCAAGAACTCAGTTTTTATTCCGGATGATATTATTGAAGACTGTTCTTGAAAAAAAATGTGCAACAATAAATTTTGTTAATGACTCAAATATTCATCTTATTGTCTTGTAAAAAAGTTTAAAAACTGTTGTTAAAATCGATCGGTTTTAACAAATATTCTGTCGAGGAAAAGATTCTCTACTTCGCCGAGCTATTTTCCAAACTCCAAAACTAACATGAAATATTTCAATTTGTTAAAAAAAATAATGATTTTTTACATTTTATAAATATTTCATTTTTCAAAATGATAGTTGTACTTAAAAGATACACTGGTGTATATTTGAAATTTTCTATGTCAGATTCAAAATGGCCAATACATTTGCAAATTCCTTTTCAAAATTTAACCAATTTTTTTCTTGCAAAGTATGCATGTTAAAGAAAATTTTATAAGAACAATTTTGTTGTACAATAAGTCGAAGAATACCCTCGAATTTTTTCAGAATGTATTGTCATAATTTTTTATTTTTGAAAAATTCGAAAAATCGAAATTTGTGAATAAAGTAATTTAAAAAATCAGAAAAAATTTGAGAGTATTCTTTAATAAATTCTAAGACTTTTTGCTTTAAGAAAATTTTCTCTACACTCTGTAGTTGTCAAGAAAATTAATTATTAGTCTTGAAATCCATAAAGGTTTAATAATATTTTTTTATTGAGAACTATAGACTTTGACGCCAATGTCCATAGAACGACAATGTCTTAGAATTGGTTAAAGAATACTCTTTACTAATTTAAAATGACTTTTTTCAAAATTTCGATTTTCCGAAATAAAATCTTTTCTAACTTGTTTCAAAAATAAAGAATTGTGACAATTCATTCTGACAAAATTGGCGTGTATTCTTCGACTTATTCTAGAACATAATTGTTCTTATAAAAATAATCTCTAAAGTCCATAGTTTTCAAGAAAAAATGGTTAAATTTTGAAAAGGAATTTGTAAATGCAGTGGCCATTTTGAATCTGATATCGAAAATTTCAAACATATGGACCCATGCAATATATTTTAGCTCACTCAAAGTAAGATATTGTATCGAAAACTCGATATTTGTAAAAAATGCGTCCTAAAAATCACGTTTTTCTACTATATATGTCAAAATCATATATAAATTTCAATTTTCAAATTTCAAATTTCAAATTTAGTTTAGTTTTTTTCTTTCAAAATTTATTTCATATTGAAAATAAGCGTTGAAGTTGCAGTAAACTTTCTGTGCATTTGCGCGTTAATAAGTAAACGATTCGTAAAAACTCATTCCGTAAAATAAAGAATATTTGTCTTGAAAGAATAAATTGTCATTCGTTAAAATATCTCTTAAATCTTTTTTACAAAAGATAAGAAAAAGATTTGCAAAATATAACGAGGAACAACTACCTTAAAAATCAATTTACAAATATAAGATGTCAAAATTTCCATGAAACTCTTTCTATTTGCACATAATGTAAAAGGTACAATTAAATTTACGAAAATGAAACAAATAGGTATTTTTTGTTAGCAGGTGTTACATTTAATTATTGAGCTTAATTTATTGACACTTACTAGTCGATTGAAAATATGTCTAAATTTACAAATTGACTTCGACTTCCTAGGTGATGTTCGAACGGTTGGTAAATACTAAATGAAAACTGAAATATGTTTCAAAATTTGTATTACAATAACTCATTTGTAAATAAACAATGCAAACAAACACATAGGAAATGTTCTAATATTGTGAAACGCCAAAATTCCACTTTGCCCCTACTTCCCCTATAGATGACCGTACACTTCATTATAATAATTAATATGAATAACAAATACAACGAACATTACAAACATTTCCGATTTGAAATAAGAGGAGTTAGATAAAAATGAAGGCCTTTGACATTTCTACGGTTTATAAATTAACAATAGTATTTGGAAATAATTTAAAAATTACATTCATTTTAACTCTAGTTTTAAATGTCTTTAATTTTTTCATTCAGTATTTTTTCATATTATCTTAAAGAAACAAAAATTGGAGCATATGTTGTTTGACGTAAAATTCCATGTTATTTCAGAATTTGGCCATAGAAGTTGTCTGAACTTCATGCTTAAAAAGTTACAAACAGTTTATTGCAAAAAATGCCAATTTAAAAGTGGCGTCCTAAAAATGGCATTCGAAATTAATATTTTTTTTGAAAAAAATGTCAAGTCTCCTAGACCAAAATGCAATGATCTTTTTTACAAATGATACGAATAAAATTTTCTTAAAATTCAATGAAAAATACACTGGCATTTTTATAGATTTTTTTAATGCTATTTTGAAAAATTTTGTTTAAATTTTTTAAAAACTACTGAAACGTTCAATGTATTTTTCTAATGAAATCTAAGCACGTGTATTTCTCTACAGTTTATTTAAGAAGTTGACAGATCATCACGTAAATAATCCCACAAGGCTTATGTAATGTATTATATTTTTCATAAAAATGACCATTTCGAACGCCATTTTCAGAACTCCACTTTCAAATTTTTATTCTGGACCTCGCATATCTTAAAGTTTAGAAACCGAAAACACTTTTCTATGTGGAAAAATATATACGTGTAATACCGATTTTATATACAGGGTGGCCGATTTATCCGAAGACATTGAAATACCTCGAGAACTATGCACAGAATCAAAAAAGTTGTCGGATGAAAGTTGTTCGACACGAAGGGGGGCATCCAGTGATAATTAAATTTACCCCCTCCCCCATCCCCTGGGGGTGGAGTGGGGGCAAAAACAATAAAACTTAAATAGGAACCCCCATTTTTTATTGCAGATTTGGATTCTCCGGAAAAAAGTACACGAATTTTACCTAGGAGCTATTGCATTTTGGTTCACAGGTGGCGCTGTAATCGATAAAAATTCAAATTTATCCGAAGACATTGAAACACCTCGAGAACTATGCACAGAATCAAAAAAGTTGTCGGATGAAAGTTGTTCGGCACGAAGGGGGGCATCCAGTAATAATGAAATTTACCCCCTCCCCCATCCCCTGGGGGTGGAGTGGGGGCAAAAACAATAAAACTTAAATAGGAACCCCCAGTTTTTATTGCAGATTTGGATTCTCCAATATTGACAATTTTCGCCCGCGTAGCGGATATGGAATACGGTCATTCTAACAAAGCCGAGAAAAAATACATTTAGCGTTACCCAGGAACAACGACGTGGACGAAGTATTTTTCTGTTCCCTTTGGGGTGCTTGTTTTACGTGAGTCCCCTCTTGCCTCTCACTGTCTCACTGTTCACTTACTTGAGTAAGTGTTCGAAATGTTGACCTTCCACTTCAATGCATTTATTTATTCTTTCTTCAAATGACTTTATACATGATAGAATCATATCTGCAGAAATTTCTGCGCAAGCAGTTCTTATGCGTTCCACCATGTTTTCACGAGTCGTTGGTACTTGTTCATAAACCTTACCTTTTAGGTAACCCCATAGGAAGAAATCCAGAGATGTTAGATCAGGTGACCTCGCAGGCCCATTAATGGGGCCACCTCTACCATTATAATTACGGTCTAGTATTTCCCTTGCTACTCTTGAAAAATGTGCTGGGCAACCATCATGCTGAAACCACATTGTCCGACGGACGTCCATAGCAACATCCTCAAGTAGTAATGGTACTTCTTGTTCTAGGAAATCTCGATATTTTGTTCCATTCAAATTACCTTCAATGAAATAAGGACCAATGAGTTTATTTCCTATGATTCCACACCAAACGTTCACCGACCAAGGACGTTGATGATTAACTTGTCGTAACCAATGGGGATTTTCTACGCTCCAATAATGCATATTATGCCTATTGACGCCACCATGGTTCGTGAATGTAGATTCATCTGAAAATAATACATTAGCAAAGAAATTGTGGTTCGTTTGCATTTTTTGAAATGCCCATTCACAAAACACCACGCGATTATGAAAATCATCGCCATCTAGTTCCTGGTGCAGTGAAATGTGATATGGGTGAAACTCATGACGATGCAATATTCTTTGAATACTGTCTCTGGAAATGCCGGAATCGCGATGTAATTGTCGTGTGCTTACATGTGGATTTTGGTGAATAGCTGCTAGTACAGTTACTTCGTTAGCTTCTCCTGTAACTGTTAATCTTCGCTTCCTTTTTTTTCATTTGTACGCTGCCATCAGAGTGAAAGGCATTCACAACTTTGTAAAAAAAAGAACGCGAGCGAGCATTATCTGGAAAACGCTCAGCATACAACGCAACAGCATCGTCAATATTCCTCTTACATTCACCATAAATAAGAATCATTTCGATTTTTTCGGGAACTGTAGCAGGATTCATTTTTAACTTGCAGTTCGATTTAAGCAATGAAGGGTAGACAAAAAATAGTCACGTAAACGGAAAGTTGTTATTCTAAAAGCAAAGTGACCTACGACCGAATTACTACCAATACAATGGACTTCAAAATCAGTCTTACACTGAGAGACCGTGAATACTAAATTTTAATATGGGGATTAGAAAGTCGCGATATCCATTTACTTCCCTTCAGGAAAGTAGAGAAAAATGTAGGTGAACTGGTTACGTGTGACTCAACTTATGTATAAAATGATATGCTACTTTATTTTCGAGTTATGTCGCCCTCTAGCGTTATGTAACAGAACCGGCGCCGAAATGCAAGCGATGTACATGTATGAAACCACGTGAGTTCTCTCGGGGTCCGGTAGATGGCGACGAAATCCCCAAATGAAGTAAGAGTTCCGTTTTGTTTAATAGAAGCTGGTTTGACCGTCAATGCTCAGCTTATTTATTCTCATTTCGGAAAAAACACACAGAGAGAGAAGAATGAGCTGAGTGAAGGGACATGACGCGTTTTTAATGGATTGCGTGATGTCCTCTTTTTGTTTATTAAATAATAAATTTAAAACCTAAAATGTAATTTTATTGAAGGTAGAAAACTTACTTATAAAATTGCTTCCATATTGTATGCACAATTTTTATGTAATCAGTTTTGATTTTTAATATGAAGAATATCAATTATTTATAATCTTAATTTTTCGAATGGACATTATTAAAATTTCATATTCAGAATAACAATTTTCGCAATTGATATTACTAAATTCTAATATTAAAAATTCTAATATTAGAATTTTTAATATTAAATTTTCATAAAGGGATCAAATTGTCCCTATTTGCCCCCTGGATGCCCCCCTTCGTATCGAACAACTTTCATCCGACAACTTTTTTGATTCTGTGCATAGTTCTCGAGGTATTTCAATGTCTTCAGATAAATTTGGATTTTTATCGATTACAGCGCCACCTGTGAACCAAAATGCAATAGCTCGTAGGTCAAATTGGTGTACTTTTTTCCGGAGAATCCAAATCTGCAATAAAAACTGGGGGTTCCTATTTAAGTTTTATTGTTTTTGCCCCCACTCCACCCCCAGGGGATGGGGGGTAAATTTAATTATCACTGGATGCCCCCCTTCGTGTCGAACAACTTTCATCCGACAACTTTTTTGATTCTGTGCATAGTTCTCGAGGTGTTTCAATGTCTTCGGATAAATTTGAATTTTTATCGATTACAGCGCCACCTGTGAACCAAAATGCAATAGCTCCTAGGTCAAATTGGTGTACTTTTTTCCGGAGAATCCAAATCTGCAATAAAAACTGGGGGTTCCTATTTAAGTTTTATTGTTTTTGCCCCCACTCCACCCCCAGGGGATGGGGGAGGGGGTAAATTTAATTATCACTGGATGCCCCCCTTCGTGTCGAACAACTTTCATCCGACAACTTTTTTGATTCTGTGCATAGTTCTCGAGATATTTCGATGTCTTCAGATAAATCGGCCACCCTGTATAAATGACTTGCAAAACATTTTTTATATCTTATTAAAATTTGATTATAATTAAATCGGGAACAGATCCTGAAAGATTATGGAATTTTACGACAGATACCATATGTGTCTGAATTTTTGTATTTTTCAAATAAGATGAAAAAATACTGAATGAAAATTCGTTGCAAATTGACGATATTTGTGATTGAATGGGTTAATAAATTGAGCAAACATTTAATTTGCGTAAATTTGATATTAAAGAAAATTACCATTCATGTACAATGAAAAATAATTCCAAAGACGTTTCAAAAGCGAAATTTTTAAAATGTAAATGCAATGATGAGAACGAAAAAATTGTGCTTTTCTTTTACTTTACCATTATTAGGAAATGTACTATTTTGGAATAGTTCGACATGACATTTTTCGATGTTTACAAAAATTATTAAGTCTTCTTTACTACGATGTATTAACTAATCATTTGACATAAAAATTGTACATTAAAATAACGATTTTTTGGATTCAGTAACTTAATCAACAGTATTATAATACATTTGGTGTCTTTTACACATTTTTAACATTTATCTTTAATATTTACAGAATTGGCCCCTGCTCCAGTAAAGACTTGGTTCTCTACAATCAAAACAGCTCTGCAACCAGTTGCAAGCCGGGCACTTGCTATTGGAACTAAAGTTGGATTTTACCTTTTGAACATTGTCGCTGTCGTTATTGTTGCTGGTCTTCTCAAATCTAGTGTATGTACTTTCACACCTTTATGCAGCGTTGTCGCCGGGCACATGATGCCTAGCAATCAGGTAAATTTCACAAAAATATTAAACGTTCATGAAATATTTTTTGCGACATTTATTACAAAATGTTATTTAAAAATTGTTTTTAAAATGTTTGATAAACGAAAAGTGAATTTTAACGCAGATTAATAGAATTGTAGAATAATCGTTACAATATTCTTTTAAAAGATGGATGAAAATTTCTTTATAATATTTTGAAAAATTTTGTATTATTAAAATCTTATACTAATTTGTCTTGTGGTATTTTCAGCACGTCAAGGAATTGGTTGAGAGCTTCTCTGATTCTTACGTTACACCCGAGAAAATGGACAACTTGGTCAAAATCGTCTATGAATCTCTCAGGAAATACTCGTCATAAATGGTAGAGCCAACTGAGATTGCCCATGCTGTTACCGCGACTCCATTAACATAAATACATAAATATAATACATATACCAAAGATACCATTATAGAATTCATTATTCACGATAACGAATAATTGAATTTTATAAGCTTGTGAATGTGATAGAATAAAAGCTACAACCCCAGCTACCCTCAAAAAAAAGGACGGGAGAGGGTAAATTTTGTCCTATAAAAAGGTACCCGGGTTCTGCATTCGGTACAGTTACGCAATTTACGCTAAACACAAAGGTGAGTTAAGTTCCTTCGGAGTTTCGGAGTTGGGAAATTATTTTCCGGTGTTTCGGAGTTCATAAATTATTTTCCCGTGTTTCGAGTTGTTTAAATTTGGAAAATTGGTGTTTGAATTAATTTTGAAGTAAAATTTGTATCAATTTTAAAATCTTCGTTGAATTGTGTTCTTTTTTTTAAATGTGAATTTTAAAAAATCTTTTCATCAATAGATTGTGAGTAATATATTGAGAAAAAAATATTTCAACATAACGTTTAAAAAATATACCGAACAGCTTTTTTCAAGTATAAGACATAAAAATGACTTTTTCGAAATAAAAGATTTTGTCTTAGAATAAGTTAGTATTGTGTTAATTTATAATTGTTTAAAAATACGTATTCTTAAATCATTCTTTAATGTTTCAGAACAAAAAACAAAATGAACGCTGTATTCTTCACATTAGCAATTGTCTTGGCTGCGGCCAGCGCTAACGCTATCTCATACTCCGACATGATAATGCCGCAAGCTCGGCAAGTTGGAGCAGTGATTACGAGGATTACGAGGCTTCAAATGCCACTACCAACATCGTCCACGGAAAAAACAGTCACACCTGCAACTGGTTAGGCGTTAAAAGGTAATACGTTCGGCTGTTTTTGTAAACATTTAAAGTTTTGTATTAATTTTGGAGTAGTTCGACATGACATTTTTCGATTTTTACAAAAATGATTCAGTCTTCTTTACTACGATGTATTAACTAATCATTTGACATAAAAATTGTATATTAAAATAACGATTTTTTGGATTCAGTAACTTAATCATCAGAATTATAATAAATTTGGTGTTTTTTACCCATTTTTAACAGTTATCTTGAATATTTACAGAATTGGCCCCTACTCCAGTAAAGACTTGGTTCTCTACAATCAAAGCAGCTCTGCAACCAGTTGCTATTGGAACTAAAGTTGGATTTTACCTTTTGAACTACTTTCATCAAATGCAACTGACTGGAGAATTTATTCATTCATTGATTACGTGTCAAAACATCAACGCCTTGGCAGATTTTATCCAACATATGTGTAACAAATATAAAGTATTTCTTCGACAATTTTACGTTAGAGAGCGAAAATACAAAATGAGTTTTGCGTCATTTAGATGTCATAATGTAAGTGCCGAATGCCGATATTAAAGATTCATTTCTCCCAACATGTATCGATTTATTTATACCTTTCATATTAATTGTAGTTTCCAAAATATAAAGCGAAATGTTCATTTACCACGCGTGATTTACTGTCAGGTATAACATCGTCTGTTCGCGGAAATATGCCGGTACTCGATCTAATAACAATAGGAATGGCCCGCGCTCTGACACTTTTCTTTCCGGTATATATACTATATACTTCCATACGGAATCAACACATGACGTCACCAGGTTACGCGGTTGGTGCTCTGTGATATAATAAATATTGGGTTTCTTTTTTTTTTGCTCTAAAAACATTAAGGGTCTTAACCCATTAAGGACGGGAGATGCACATATTTACGTTGATTTTCGACCTCCATTCTCAACAGGAAATAAAATTAATATTGACTTAAAAGTGACCAACCAATTTTTGTCTTAAATACTATAGACTTTAGAGAAAATTTGCCAGGAACAAAAATGCTTTGAAATGAGTCAAACAATACTTTCAAATTTTATCAGAATGCGTTGAAGCATTTTTTGATTTTTCAAAAATTTGAAAAATCGAAATTTTGAAAAAAGTCATTTATAAAATCTGAAAAAATTTGAGAAGGTTCTTTAATCAATTCTAAGATATTTTTGTTTTTGGAAATTTCCTTTAAAATCTATAGTTTCAGAGAAAATAAATTATTAAACTTTCCTCGATTTGACAAAAATTTGTCAAAACAATTCATCAATTTTTTCGACATATTGACGTTTTGAAGAGGTTATGTTGATTCAGGGCAAAACAAGAAAATTCCTAGTTGAAGTTCATATATTTTGTGCACTTTTGGTTGCAGAAAGGCATCGATCTGGTAACGTTATTGATAGGAAAAAAAATTCACAAAAACGAAACACACGAAATTTTGTTCATTTTTTTATTTAAAATGCGCCATATTGGTTTTTAAATCAATTTAAATGCAATTTTGACTACGCCAATCGAAAGAGCATACTCGAAAATGGTAGGGTTGGTCACTTTTAAGTCAATATTAATTTTATTTCCTGTTGAGAATGGAGGTCGAAAATCAACGTAAATATGTGCGTCTCCCGTCCTTAATGGGTTAAAATAGAAAGTTGTGATGTGTTTTATATAATTTTTATTATAAAAAATTATGAATGTGTTAAATATTTCAAATATTGTGACAATGATATATGGTATTATTATTTAAAAATTTAATTAATGTTTGGATATAGAAATTGCGGGAATTACTCAAATAAATGTAAATCACTATCTTATAATGAATTCCCTATTTTAATGTTTTTAAATAATAGATTTACAATTCGCTTTTATTTTTACATTTGGATATCCAGTTCTTCTATGATTAACATAATAAATATATTATTATAAATTAATGAAATATGCATAAAATATTATAATTCAAACATTTTATACTATTTTTATAATAAATATTATTTTACACAAAATGTTTGTAGAGTTAGTATACTGTTAGTACAATTATAACAGAAGAAGCTATGGTTAAAAAAGATTTGGACACATTAAATAACATTTTACTAATGTCTCCATAAGTTGGAAGCTAATTTTAGTTAATCATAAATTGATGACTATTTAAGAGTGAAAGTTAGCGTAATATTTACAATGATTACTACTAGTTTTGAATTTTTTATAAACACTAATATTAACCGCTCCTAAAATGTCTATTAACTTTTATTAAAGAGAAAGGTTTATTACAGTAAGTTAATTAGGAACTTTTAAAGTAATCTTTTTTGTGTTTTAAAAATTAATAAGAAAAAGAAATTTGTTAGATTTGTTGAAATTTATATTATGTTTGTAAAATTGATGCGAGGTGGTATTTTTCTGGTACGTCAATCAGCTGTCATTTTATACTTAATATCTTGGACACTCAGCTCAATCATATATTATTTAAGAAATTATTTCATCTCAATCTGAACTACATAACACGCTAATGCAGCATATACGATAGTACTTCTACTAGAAGAGGCTGTTGCTCCGAATTCCGAGCGATATTTTAATAGTAAGATATAATATGTGCTTCTGAATTGTATAAAAAAACGTTTTTAATAATGCGAAGGCGAACTATATTTACGCAATGAAAAGTTAGATACGCTTATTATTCGGGATGCATTACAAGCATTTTATGAATTTTTGTGCAAAATCGGTAAAAATAAGCAATGTATATTGATTGCACATAATGCATCTTTTGATACCTCTTTTTTTTAAGGGAATGTGTAAAATATTCCTTAATAGACGATTTTAAATCTATTATTTATGGATTTTGTGATAGTCTGCAATTATTTAGACAAACGTTTTCCGAGCGCAAAGGAAAAGACATGTGCACCCTGTCAAAATTGGCAGAAGATTTATTAGAACGCTAACCTACTAACGGTTACCATGACGCTGTTTTTGATGCCTTTATTTTGCAAAAATTAGTGACTAAAAATATTCTTAAAATAGCAATGCTAAAAAATGTAAAAAAAATTGTTAAAATAGTTTGTACGAATATATTTATTCAAATATGTTTTTATTACAATAAATTGATTACGATTTTTATTGACAATTGTGTTTTTAATGTTCCACTTGACAAAATCACATTTCGATCATTTTGAATTGAGCGGCACAAGACGCTGTCGTGCGCCGTTGCCACATATATTTTTCGCTTACCAGCTGTTCGGCGAATTACCCCGAAAATAAAATAATTCTGATATTTGGATTGAAATTTCTCTACAACTGTACGGTGGGCATTTAAAAAAAATGGTGTTCTCTTCACAGAGCATTTATTAAGTTTTGTGTGAAATTTGGAGTGAATAGCAATACTACATCAGGCACAAAAAAATAGAAACATACGATTTGTCGTTGTTGGCGCCATTAGCCCCGTGCGAATCAACATGAATTGAGCAAAGTTTGAACTCGATTATCTCAGAAACTGTACGATAAATCAACCTGAAATTTTACGTGCGTATTGTTTGATACATGAACTACTTTTTCTGAAAATTTCAACTCTTTCTCAATACTTTTGATTTAGGGTACAACTACCTTAAAGGATTATTGAGAACTTTTGTCATAATAAGTTTCTTTTCTATGATTTGCCAAATCGGTTTTCTTAGACAATCAAGTTCTTTATATTTCACTAATTCTTTTATAAAATTATACAAGAAACCCATACACTGTTTTTGGTATTCGTTACACGTGTCGCTAGTCAACGTGATTTCGTATATTTCACCAAAAAACAATTTTATTCTACTTTTAACGGTTCCTTTAATATGAATCACAACAACCGTAAGAAATTAGAACGCATTAAATTTGCTAGTGAGCAAATTTACAAATTATTGTAGGTATAAATGCGACGCGCCCTGAAACAAATAAGAATGAACGGATATCTTTATAAAAATTTAAAATTTACACAAATTCATAGAAACCTTATAAGAAATTAAATTTATTATAAAGATTAAAACCGCGAACGCGCACTTAAAACGTACCTTTTGATTCCCACCAACTAATTTTCTTCCGACTTGTTTGTTGCGAGCAGTAGGAGCCTACATCAGAGGTACATACTCCCGACTACCCCTTCTCAAAATCACCTGTACTAGCGACATGTGTCTTACATATGAAACACTTCGCATTCCTATTTTGATAACATACCAATCATATCTTTGTTTCATATCGATGGTCGCGATTACAGATTTCGCATTTATCAATCTAGGATAATACACATTATAATTCACACCAAAAGTACTTTATTACTCGATTTATCAGAACCTTACAGAATTATTGCACATTTTACATAATGAGTGCCTTAACAATCTGAGACCTTCCGTAGATTTTAATATTAAACGTCACCATCCACAATTTTAAATAATTTCGCATATTACGTGTCAGCACATTGATTTTCAAAGGCTTTGATAGTGGCAATGGATTGTCTTCCATGAAGTGACATATTTTATCTCGTTAAAAATAAAATATTCCGTTTCTGATACCAAAATACTATTTTGCTCACACTTAACACTAAATACTATTTATTGAATTTGGTCACTTCGGGCATAAAAATTACCCTATAGTTTTTCATCAAATGTCGACGTTTCAGACCCTAAGGGCCCCAATTCAACAATTCGTACGTCCCGTTTTTTTGTATCGCGATAACTCGCGTATGGATAAGCGTAATGACATAAATTTTTTGTTAAAATACGTGTCTTGGCATAACTAAGATCTGTTTAGATTTTAGCGCAGATCCATCCGTCCATTACTAAAAAACATTAGCCCCAATTAAGTTTCTTTGAAGTTTTTTGCATTTATTTTGAAAAATACAAATTTTATTTAAAAATGTTTTAAATCAAAAAGATGGAGCATGAAATTCTCTACAAAAAAGGTTGAATGCATTTTCTTCCTAAAATCAACAATAATGCCATAAAAACTGGTTTAAAATGCTTATGACTATTGTCTGAAAAAGTATTGAATTTGGTCACCTCGAAAAAAATTACCCTATAGTTTTTCATCAAGTTTCGACGTTTCGACCGCAGTGATTACCTAAGGGCGCATAAGTTCTTTTACGCCCTTGATACGAAAATAACTATTTCGATTTATCTAAAAGATGTCTTATAGATATCTAAAAGATATCAGTCAGAGATCTTTTCGACACTTTCAAAATATCTTTGACGAATTATATGTATATATATTGTATATATAAGATCATAGTTCCGCTAAGTCCAGTGAGTAGACCAGTCGCGCTTTTCACGGCTCCGATACTTTTACTGAAATTTTTGTGCCTTTTTATGTTTAACCCGTTTGTTGGGAGTTATAATTTCAGTGGCGTGTTCCTGGAGCGGCTCGGAGTCTTCTGGTCTTATCCTGCTCTCACACCGAGTCATTTTCTGGGCAGAAAAATTATTGAATTCTCTGCGTCTCGTCAGTTGAAGAAACCGTTGACAGTTTGCCGTCCTGTGTCACATCGCTTCTGACGTCACGCTGACATTCGCTGCTCGTCCGTCCAATCAACGGATCCGCAACTGAAAGTTCACCAGGTGCTACCTCCGACCAGTAAGTGATAGCTTAGGAAAAGCTTCAAAACTTCGACCCTGACTGCAGGTCAGCCGAAGCACTGATAAATGAGCACGTCTTGTTCACACTGATGCTTAAAATAATGCGGTTTAGTCGAGTTTTTGACAGGTCGGGTTGCAGGAAATAAATTTTGTTATATGTGGGATACTTCGGTTTTCGTTTTTACGGCATTATCGTTGATTTTCCGAAGAAATGAATACAACCTTTTTTGTAGAGAATTCGATGTTCTATATTTTTTGTTTGAAACATTTTTTTGTACGATTTGTATTTTCCCCATAATCTAGTATGCATTCGTCTGCCAGTCGCGAGATATCGCGTATACAAAATTTTGCCCACGGACGGACGGACGGACGGACGTACAACCTAACAGACACCAATTTTGTTATTGTTGCTTTGGGTTCCTTAGGGCCTGAAACGTCGACATTTGATGAAAAACTATAGGGTAATTTTTTTGGCGGGAACTGACCAAATTTAATACTTCGCCAGACCTATGGTCTGGGTCGAAGTAATTGTGGCGCAGGACGATATAATAAAGAAGATGGCAAGGAAACTTGAGGAGCAGGATAAAATCCTCAAACGTCGTAATATTATTATAACAGGCTTTCTCCCTGGACCTGACCCCTTAAAAACCGAGGTGCCGAATTTTATTACCGAGAATTTTTATCTCGATAATGCTGTTGCCTCGGTATGCACAATCCGAACGAACCCCCTAGCCGTTTTGGTGAAACTTTTTTCGGAGGAAGTCAAATTCAGGATCCTCTCCACTAAAAAAGCTACTTTAAAAGGAATCACGATTTTTATCAACCCCAACTTTACGGAAAAGGTGCGTTTCATGGCTTTCAAGGCCAGAGAGGCTCGTCGCGCTGCAACCTCCAACGGCGAGCCGTTTAGGCAAAAAGGTTTATTAATTTGTATAAACAATGTCTGGTTTAAGTGGTCCGAAGAGGATCAAAATTTCAGTATTAGATGTCCTGCGCCGAACACTGACAGAAGGGCCATCTAAGCGTCCTGCAGAACTACTAACCCTGCTAATTCTCAGCAGCGCCGCCGCAAGAGTCCTTCTATCCGGCCACCTATAATGGACACTGATTCTTCGGGCCAAAATTTTTAATGAATCCCCGTCTGCCTCATATTAGCTTCACTTCGCAGTCCCCTCGCGTTTCTATTGCGTCCTCTTTAAGCGTCGCCCCTAGTTCTAAGTCGATTAAGAAGAATTCCGAAAGTACCTTTAAGTTAGCATTCTGGAATGCACGCGGTTTTTATAATATAAAAAATAATGTATTTTGTTCGTCGTATAAAATTTAAAATTTTTCCGAAACGCGATATCGTCCCGGAAACGATGGCTGCTGGTCACTCGAGAATCTTCTCTCCGGCCACCCGTTCCAGCAACTTTGGCCGCTGCAGCGGAGGCTTAATATCAATGATTAATTCGGATTTTGCTTTTAAACAGATGGATATAACTCCCAACTGGCTCTTTTTTCATGTAAATACGGCCCCTATTAATCTTGTAGTTGGTTCTTTTCATTTCTCATCCAATTCCGACTTACCTGCACAACTTTCGGCCTTGCAGGCAGTAATAGATTCTCTGAGTGCCCAGTACCGCGACTGCATCTTTGTGAGTGCCCAGTACCTCGACTGCATCTCGGCGGTGACTGCAACTGTCGAATAGGCTCATTAGACCCTCACAGGGATTTTAGCCAAATTTGTGAAAATTCGCCGGTTCGCAGAGTGAGGAAGTCGCACGATGACACCTGTAATACCCGTGGCTCCCTTCTGGCCAAGTTTATGCAAAGAAATAACTTTGTTCTATTAAACGGCCGTTGCGAGGATGATTACCCTGCGCACTTCACTTTTCTCGGGCAGAGGGGATTCAGTACCGTTGACCTCGTGTGGGTCTCGAACATACATCTTCCATTTGTAGCTGATCTTTCAACGGGCGACGACCTCCGCAGGTCCGATAACCTTCCAGTATCATTATCGCTGTTGTTATATTCAAAAAATGTAATTTTTGAAGCGCCTGATGACACAGCAGCGCGGCGCGTAGTGGTAAAATATGTGAGGCTGCAAGACGGGGCGAGTAACTTTCGTAATGCGTTAATGAAGGCACCGTTAGCCTCTAGGTCAGAAGAAACTGAATCGTTAGATGTTTTTTACGAGGGCTTCGTTGGCTCTATACATACAGCTGCTTTAAGCGCAGGGATCATATCGAAAACTACTCTTTTTAAGGCTCGGAAGAGCTATGCAGCTTCAAAAGCCTGGTTTGATGGTGAATGCGTCTCGGCAAGGAGGACTTTCCACCGTTCCTTAAGGGCAATGAAAAGGAGCACATACAGCTCCAGGTCTGTACAGTTATTTAAAGCTGCGAAAACTGTCTATCTTGACACCTTGAGGCATAAGAAGTCTAATTTTGCCACCACAATATCCAATAGGTTTGCTGCAGTTCACAACTCGGCGGACTTTTGGAAAATCTGTCGTTTTTCGGAAAAAGTCCACACGGAAAATAATGTTTAACCCCTACAGCAAAATATTCATCTGTCACAGCTTAACCTAAACACAGTTAAACGCAGTTCGGCTCTATCAGTCAAACTCGTTTAGCTACCGCAGTTTTTCTCTATTACCTCAACACTTTAGCTGCCTTAAGATATATATCTCAGCAAACACAGCCTATCAATTGGACTAAATAATGGACTATTTGTCATTTCTCTTATATTTATTGACGTGAAATTATATTTACATATGTGTGATCACGTATTAATCTGCACTAAAAAATAGTGATTAGTACACTGAAAGAAAGGTTAAAAACCAATATAATACGTGACCTGTAACCTTCATTACATGCGTTTATTCACGTATCAACTTTATTAATAATAAAATAAAATATGAGTCCCGACTCTGTTAACTTATTTTTCACAAAGAAATCAATTTTAACCGCAACTTGCTCGTTTATACAGCGAATAATTTGACAGCATACATGCACTTGTCTTTCAGCCAGTTATCTTTTGCAGTGACAACCAAACACCCGCAGATAAATTCATTAAGCTGTGGTAGCTAAATGAATTTTCTGTATTACATTTATAAATTATTGTGACAGACTTATAATTGTGCTCGTATAATCAAACGCCTGTCAACCAAAGTATTTGAGCTAACGTAACCTAAATATTTTTTTCCGTGCATGGCAGGAGAGCAGGTGTCTGATGAGGCTTGGAGGGCTTACTTTGAGGAGATATTCCTCCCGGAAGTGTCCCCTCTGGAGACGTTTTTTGGCACCTTCGACCCTGACCTGGACTCGCCTATTACGATATTAGAAGTCAGAGACAGTATGCAAAAGATGAGGGCAGCTGGCTTTTCCAACTCAGTCATCACGTGGTTTGCATCAAACCTCGGGGGACGCTTTCAGGCAGTTCGTGGGCCAAATGGAGATACCTCATCATGGCTGCCAGTGAGGGCTGGAGTGCCTCAGGGATCAGTCCTAGGGCCCCTTCTTTTCTCGCTCTTTATTAATGACTTGCCCTCCTGCCTACAACATACACTCCATGCGATATTCGCGGATGATACGCAGATATTCTTGAAATGTCGCCCTGAAGACATTGACTCAGGCGTGCAGAAAATCTCATCTGATGTGCTGTCATTCACCAACTGGGCTGATCGGAATAAGCTCAAGATCAACTTAGACAAAACTAAGGCTATGCTTATCGGTGGCTCACGCAATATCAGGCAAATGAATATCAATGGTATGCCTCAAATTATTATCCACGGGCAACCCTTATCTTGGACTGTAAGTGCTAAGAACCTTGGACTTCACATCCACCAAACACTATCTTGGAGCGAACATGTTGTACAGATGTCTCGTAAGGTGTATGGTACAATACGGCAGCTTTATTACAGCAAGACTGCTCTATCTGAAAAACTGCGGTGCCAATTGATTACTTCACTGGCACTCCCCTACTTTGATTATTGTGCTGCGGTCTATAATGCCATCGACACTAAACTAAAACTTAAGATTGAACGAATGCTTAATGCCTCCATTCGCTTCATTTACGGGGTCCGGAAGTTCGAACACATCACCAGATATCGGCGTAGACTATGTTGGCTGACCGAGGAAAATCGCAGATTATATACGATCGGATGCCTGACTTATCAGCTCGTCTACTATAAAAAACCTCACTACCTTTACCAACGCTATCTTTGGCGACGTGATATTATCTCCCGTGAGCTTCGGCCTGGGGGAGCAATATTACGAATACCTGCCCATCGAACAGCTGTATGTGCGCACTCTTTTATTATTACTTCTAGCAAATTATGGAACTTACTTCCTCGCAATATTTCCGATAGTGCTACCTTGCAGATATTTAAGAGTAGATTTTATGAATATCTAATGGAAGCTGATAAGTCCGACCGCAAGGTGCTTTAGGCAATTTCAATCGTGTTAATTCGTCTTAGTATTAGTTTAATGTACTATTGTATTCGACTTGAATTTCGCTATAATTGTTACTCAGACATTAGATATAACTGTTATTTAGCTATTAAAACTAATCTTTATTCTACATAACTTTTCGCAATTGGTAATGTGATTGTTAGTTTCTATCTAATTTTAAGCCTTGCCGTAAGACGTGTAACTCTCGCCCGAACACATTGTCAGCAACTTTGTTAACTGTCATATGTATACATGAATGGTTGGCTGAAGGGAGATTTTCTCCCCTGCCATTAATAAATTTAATCTAATCTAATCTAATCTATTGGGAAGCTGAGGACAGGAAAGGCCGTCAGCCCAGACGAGTTACCAGCAGAGTTTTTTAAGCTGCTCGATGTCACGTGGCTCTCCCGCCTTCAGCTTCTCTTCAATAAAATCCTTCTTGCGGAGACCTTCCCCACTGGCTGGGCACGACTTCGATTTTTGCACTTTTTAAGAAAGGTGCACGCGATGACCCGTCAAATTATAGACTTATCGCGCTGACAAGTGCATTAGACAAAATCTTTTCGCAGATTATGTGTAAACGCCTGACCGAGTGGGCTCTGTTAAGGGACCTGTTACCTGAGGAACAAGCCGGTTTTCGCAGTGGAAGGGGCACAGAAGACAATATTTTCTCGCTCCTTGCTTCCACTCAGATCATACTCAGACGGCAAAAGCAAAAGTATTCGGTTTATTCGTTGACTTTAAGAGAGCCTTCGACTCGGTACCTCACAGGCTCCTTTGGCGAAAGCTTCACAGTCTGGGCGTTAGTGCTAAATTTGTTAGAGTTCTCTCAGCTCTATACCAGTCGGCCACAGTACATCTTCAGTCGAGTAGCTCTACAATTACCGAATACAATGTAACTCGTGGGGTCCTGCAAGGGGAAATCTTAAGTCCGCTTCTGTTCATTTTATATATCTCGGACATTCTGGCTTTTTTCCGTGGGGGAGGCGCACGTGGGGTGGACGTTTCGCCCTCTAGAGACTTGATGATGATGCTTTACGCCGACGACCTTACCATCTTGGCTTATTCTCCAGCGGATCTCCGAAGAAAGTTAACCTTACTTTCGGAATACTGCCGTCAAAACCACCTTACAGTTAACACTAATAAAACGAAAATAAATTGTTTTAGGAAAGCGGGCCAATTAGACGCGCATTCCAGGTCTCTTACGTACGAAGACAGCCCTATGCTTTAACTCAGCATCAGTTTCACTCGGTCGGACTTTTGTGTTCTTTAATATGTAATAGCGATGCGCAGTCTCGAAACTATTGTACAACCACGTTAGAGCCATTTTTGCGAGGAGAATGATACTAGTTCCAGAAAGTGAAGTACCCAAGGCGGGTTACGTGAAAAATGATACGAAATTTGTAGATCTTTTTAATATCCGAAACATCTTTATACACCATCAGTATACATACAACAATACTTCAACTGCAAATTGTATATAAGGATATTGAAAAAGAAAACAAAAATAGAACGAAAACAGACTTTTCGATTTTCTATTTAACGGGGATTGTTATTATACGTTAGCAGACGTTACTTCAGGTCGTCAGTTTTTGTAGGTGCAAGGCTGGTTTATTCAAATTTTTTAAGATCACCGTGCCTTTAAAATCTGCTATGTTTGAATAAAACGTGTTTTTAATAAATCGAATCTTTCCTTGTTTTACCTTTATCACATCTCCCCTTCGTAATTTCCGGGGATTTCCAAGAAACTGTTATAATCAAGTAGTTGTCTATACGGTTTCCAGATTACAAAATCGGACATTTTCGAGATAAATTATCCTAGTTTATACGTGTATATTATTATACGTATTATTTTGTACAGTACGATTTCTAGTTTACTTTTAGAGTCTTATCTCTCCCTCGTCTTCAAGATTTTCCTGGAAAACTGGGTCCCTCTAGTAAAAAGCACATGTGTGCGTTTCAACGTCGTATGAAATTAAAGTCTCTAGTTTTCGACCTACAAGTGAACTGCCACGTGCGCAACATGTATTTAAAGGTCATCTGCGCATTGTATTGGTAAATCTTAGTAAATAATAAGGAGCAGTGGGGGTGGATCACCATAACAAACCAAAGAAACATCGACATCGTCAAACTGCACAAACGTCGTGTTAGCGGATTAAACGACAACTCAAGCTCGCCTGAAACTCTACAGCTACCTAGAAAATTGGACCGTGTCGCGTACTTTATTTTGATACCAACTCGGTAATTTACTTATCGGGAGGACACACATCAGCCAAACAATACGACCCACAGCTCGGGAATTTTCTCGGAGATTAGACTGATAATTAGCGGTTTGCGGTCCAGGTTCTTACATTCAGACTTTTATCTCGGGAGGTGCTACATTGTATGCATATCGCGTACAAACTAATAACGGTAAATACTCCGATACGTGTAAGGTCAAGGGGATTTCGTTAAATTGCGAAAATGGAAATTAAATCAATTTCGACTCGATTTATCAGCTAATTATGGCAAATGATACTTATACTAGTACTACTACTACTACTACTACTACTACTACTACTACTACTACTACTACTGCTGCTGCTACTACACCACCAAAAATAAAAATTCGATTCAGTGCGTTACGACGAACCGAAATTCACGAAGTTGTAACGCGTAAAGAAGAAATAACATGTAAAATAGTTTTAAAAAAACGGCGTCACATTTCGACTAGATATTCGCTTCCTTTTGGATACAAAGCATAAAGTGTAACAAAGCTGTAAAAATGTACATTTTTGTAAAAAACAATAGTTTTCTCGTTACTTACGAAAAATTAGCAATGTAAGCGAAATTGTTTTTGATATTCCATTTATTAATGATAATAATAAAAATAATAATAAAAATAAAAATAGAACGAAAACAGACTAATTCTGTCCTTTGTGTAATTATTAATTTAAGACAACAAGGTAAGCACATAATATTACGTAATCTCTTCAGTCGGTTTTCCTCCCATTCGAAGTTCATAGGAAGACATCGTATATCTCCTCTTTCGTATTTTGAGTGATTTCCAAGAAAAATATAATACTGCATGACCTACCTCAACTTTTTGCCAAAGGGCCTCGAACAAATCTGATTGTCGCAAGACCGCTATCGTAATTTATTACAATCTATATTATTTTTTTTACACATAACATATTCTAGCTTACTTCTAGAACCTTATCTCCCCATCGTCTTCAAGATTTTCCTAGAAAACCGGGTCTCTCGAATATAAGCCACATGTGCGTTCCAACGACGGCGTAAGAAATTTCAGTTTCTTGTTTCGACCTGCAAGTGGAGTGACACGTGCGCCACATGTATACATATAAAGGTCAGTGGAGGAGGATAAAGGGTGCACGTACGTTTTTGTTTACGTCAGACTACTGACCTACCTCAGGTCATACCATCAGGAGGCCATGGCATTATTTACGATCATAAATTAATATTTATTTGACATTAATTACCCTATTAACATTATTTATTGACATTTTTATTGACATTTTTATTGCTTGTTTTGACATTAATTGGCCATTAATAACCATTATCACCTATTTATGAGGTCATTAACCCCTGGCCTATCTCAAAGCGCGCGTGCCGTTTGGCGCCAGACCTACCTCAAGCTGGAGGGAGGAGTGGGGGGTATTTACGTCTGGCTATCGGTCACCCTATACTACTTGCGTGTGTCCACCGTGGCGGAATGACGACGTAGAATTTCTATTCTGCGGTACAAGACCCGAGCTGGTTTTCTTGGTGATCACATCTTTGTTCTAGAAAGGAAAATTCCACTTACATTCAGCTAGGAAAAATCAAAGTCAAAGATGGAGCTGCGAAACATTTCTGGTCAGTTTTTTCAATTTTTTAGTCATTTTTTGCGCGAAATGTTCATTAAATGAAAAAGCATGACTCGTTCATTCGGTTCATTAAAAAAACTGATTCCAATTGCAAAAAACACAAACGTTTATTTCACCCTTTATCTCGGTTTTGTTCGTTAATAAATTAGCGATTTGTTTCATTCACCTATTTCACAGATACGTTTCAACAGAGTTGTGATATTCAAAATCGTATTTGTTTTTTTTATATCATTTTTTTTATCTAGAATTAAGTTATATATTTATTTAATGCTAGAAATATGGAAGTTTATTTATTATCATTACGAAAACTGCCACTGCTCCTAACCGCAAATATATACACATTGTTGCAAATTTATTGTTTTTCATTAAAACAACAATTTTCTATTCTTTGTAATATAAGTCTATTTGTTCCATGCATTTTTTAATCCGATTAATCATTTTAATACGATTTCTTTGCACACAGAATTATATATACTTATTGATAGCTTCATTACTGATCTTATCGTTTATTTGTTAACATTTACTTCTGTTTCTTCAATTGAGACTATCATTATAGGATGCAAATCCTTTAATTCTTCTTTATTCGTTGTTCAGATGCATTTAATTGGACGATTTTCAAGGTGCATTTATTTTTCCCCGTGCCGAAGAATAATTATTTAAACACAATTCGCAAAAATGACACAACGATAAAATATTTTGTAAAATGTTGGTTGATAATCATAAATTACATAATCTTAAATTACTTTCTGTTATGTTAATTAATATCTTGGAAAACGAAACTTCAAAACAACACTTATTATAGTGTTAAAACATTCGCTAATAAAACATAATAATGCAGTTTGACTACTTTAGTTTGAAAAGGAGACATTCACTCTATTTCCGATAGTATTTAAACAAATAATTTCTTATCTTGACATAAACGATATATCAATGAAGATCGCTAAATATGAAAATCGTTACTAGCCCGCACTGGGAAACCAACATTTTCATGAAAATTACAATAAAACATTATAAAATGATGAACGTTAAAATTATTTACGTGTAAAACATGAATCCTGCATTGTTGTTATTTTATCTCATTCAATCTTTAGTAAAATCGATGTATTATTTACGCGAATAATGAAATAAAAGATTAGTTTAATTTATTGTCAACGGGATTCCTACCGTTTGTCTCAGTAAAATACTGTCATAAAATAAAACACGAGTAAATCGGATAAGATGTATTACTTTACTTATCACGGGCGGAAAAGGAGGCATTGTTATGAATACGATAAGATATCCGAAATAGACAAAAATCGTGCTAATCTTGTTCGAGCTGCAAATTTTTCGTCAATAAAATTTCTAAAATTGTTTGAATTAAATACTCGTTACTTTGTTTTAAATACTCTCTAAATCTAAATTAGTCTAAAACTACTAACAAGTAAAAAACTATTAATTCATTAGTCAAATTTAGCATTAGTAATACATTACACAACATAATTACTGATTTAAGACTATTAGAATTTGACTAACGGACAAATGTTTTCTTACTGTTTATTTGTAAAAATCATTACTAATCAATTACTGGCGTACTTTCTAGTCTTTCATTGGTATTTCTGGCTCTAGTTCGGTACATACATGTCATCAATATCTATTGTAATCTAATTTTACATTTGAGTCTAAAACTAATCTGGGACATTTTTTAAGGAATTATACAAAAATAAAACATTAATATTAAAACATTTCTTAAAATTTCCATGGACTTTGTCATCATATTCGAAGTCTTACGAGCATAATTGAAATTATTAGGCCGTGGTGTGATAATGATATTTTTCAATGTTTATCTGGAATTACCCGAAATAAAAACTGATATTCCGTTATCCTGTTTATATACGATTTCCAATAATTATTAATCAATTTTTAATTTATTAACTTCAATAATAACTAGTTTTTTGATATCACTATGTGTATTTATGTTTTAGGTGAAAAAGAGTAGTCGAAACTATAACAGCATAAAATAGAAAGTCTACAGAAATTGAAATGCCTATCATTAAATGAAGTGAAATTTTAATCACTCTGGAGAAAGAGTGAAAACCAATTCTGCACGAGGTGAAAATTCACACATAAAAAGTAAGAATTCATTCTTTCATTGTTATCGCTGTTTTAAACGTAACCTGTATAGTTTTTGTGAAGAACCAAATGTAAACATCGAAAAGAAGGCCAAAATGGCTGATAGCTTCATTTTAATATATACGCACTTTGTGTGTTAGAAACTGACGCACGCCAAGGGACCGGTTTTATACACCTCTTTAAAATCCCTGAAAGTCATATGACACTGTTCTTATCTGATGTTATTGTCGTCTTATATCACGCTGGTACCCCTGTATAACCTCGACTAGTATTTGATTTCATTTCTAAAATAATTTCAAATACATGAAGAGAAATTGTATTAGAATTTACCGTTCTGCAGGGTAGACTTACAGTTGCGTTAAAATGTACAATTATTTTATGTTTCCATAAGGATAGGACGTTTTTCTGTTCCATTATTAAATCTTCGTTTATTCAAATTTAACATAAAATTTGTAAATTACTCGTTCTCCATTTAGTTTACCTTTCTTCGATGTTTATTACTGTGATGTAATTGGAACGATACATTTATTTTCTTCATGTTTGGTTTTATGATTATTCACAACGTTTAAGTTAATCCTCTGTTTCATCTACTCTATTCGATTTGTGTTTTTCTTTTTTTTTTTAAATTAAATTAATTAATAGTTTATGTTTGTTTTTAGTGTTCTGAGGATTAGACTAGACTGATAATCCGAAACTTTGATTGCAAGAGCCAATGACGTTCTTCCTCAGTTTGTGTAAATAATGACTAAGTTTCACTCCAGCAATGATTAATTACATTATAAATCAAAATAGAATCCATTTTACTATTTGACTCCACTAACAAATAAGAAACTTCTACGAGGCCAAATCCAAAAATGATAAATATGATTTTCATTATAGTAATTAAATATGATTTGAGTTTTGATGACCATATTATACAATGTAATCTTGACGTGGTTATATCCATATCGAAAGAGGAAATTAGGACTAATATAAACGTTAGTAGCCGTGACCCGTCTATTCGGTCAAGCAAACGATCAATGATGCAAATGGTACTCCGACATTATAAGCGGTTTTCCCACATTTCGTATTATTTGTTTTTCATCCGGTTACTTATTAATTTCGTCATCACCATGACGAAATTCAATTCAAACAAAAAATGAATGAGGGGACATAATTGATTACTTTATAAAATTGATTTCTTCCTTTACGAGTCGCCGTAAAATGTGTTGCCGAAATGATATTTGTTAACCACGACCTTCATTCACCACAAGTAGACTGTCTACAGTAATTAGTAGCGGATTAACAACGCACACTTTTTTTAATATTTGTCAGCTAAAAATTATTAACACTATAGTATTATTGAAGCTTAACTTTAGAAGATATTTATTATTTGTCTTTCTAAATTAATTAATTAATTGATTTATTTTTAGTATGTTTTTTATTGTTATTAATGTCGGGAATTGTGGTCGGCAAAGAAATGCAAACGGTGGAGTCAAATCTGCACAACCATCAACTGACGATGGTGTGGATGATTTTGTCCCATACCAAAGCGCAAACTTTAATGACTTCGATTGGAATCTTTTTAAGGTAAGCATCAAATTATACATTACATTTTTTATTTTTCTATAAATACGAGTATATCTAATACGAATTTTCTACTATTGTGACTATTAATGTTATAAATCTGAGTGGCGTATTATAGTTCGACAAAAAGTTATCTTGCCTCCTCTAGGAGGACTCGCTGGGCGTTTCTGACTACAGGAACACAGGCAACTAAAACTTCACAATGACTTCAACTATAACGGCAGAATCACAAAAAATTTTATATGCAAATGTCAATTTCCAACAAAAGAACAAGCAGTGGTACTAGACGCAATTGAAGGGCACACCGTACAATAATATACCATTACTTTTGGAAGAATGGTCAACCCACGAAACATCCTATATGTCTCCAGGATCTCCCACGAAATAATATGTTTCTATCTGTCGAGTAGAGCACTTGCCTACGAAATTACGGACAAAAAACAACGATAAAAATTGGTTCCAATGAATTAGAAATTCGCCCATTAATATCGAAGGCGAAACGTATAATAATATCAAACGTATGTCCAATAATACCGCATTCAATCATAGAAAATCTCTTTAAAAAGTTGGATACAATACCTGTACCGCAGCTGACATCGATTAGAGCGGAGGTAAATAAGCCTGATTACTCCCATATTTTAAGTTTCCGTCGGCAAATGTATGTAAAACCATAGGATGTTTCGAAAATTCCAGACAACATGCAAGTAACTGATGATGATACAAATTACTGGCTTTACTTCTCGACCGAAAAACTTACTTGTTTCCTCTGCAAAGAAGAAGGTCATATTTCTAGACATTGTAAAAATGTCGAATCGAATTTTCAATCTCAAAACACACAAGACTCACTAAATAACTCACAGACGGTAAACTCATCACAAATAAGAAACAGTCAAGTAAACAATAAAAACCCAATGATGTCACCAGAATCTGCGCTACAGTCTAAGCAGAATCAATTGTCGGTTAAAAGACCGCTCTCAAATTCAACCTCTATTTCATCCTTCGAAGGAGCTGGCACCCGCACGGGAAAAATAAAACATTTCGACAGCAGTAAAAACAGTAGAAAAAAACCGAGATCACAAACAAAAAAGAATGTTGATAAATCGGACGTAGAGAAATTATTGATTCCAATAAAACATCATTTTGAAAATAATAAACAAGATTTCTGTATAAGCTTCGACAATCTTGTAGACTTTATCGTACGCACGTACGGAAACAATAATATTAAAGAAATAACAGAACAATAGACCAATGATAACAAAGCCTTAAATGATATGCTAACTCCAACGCATGGTCTAATAACTGAACGCAATCTCAAAAATAAAATAACAAGAATAAAAACACATTGACAAATATCTACAACGGATCCTACAGCAATAGAAGACGATTTTAGCTACAGCGACGATAGAAGCTTAAACGACGCAAATTTAACAGACACAAAAGTAGATGACATGTAAAGTTTAGTAATCCCTATTTGTAAACATGCATAAATATGTTTATATTTTACAATGGCTACGACATACACAAATCTCAGAATTATGTTCTGGAATTGTAAAAGTAACCTGTCCAAGAAATGTGAAATTAGTAGGCAAATAAAAAATGTTGACGTTATTATCTGTGTGGAAACCTGGCTATCTGAGGGAAAATACATTCACTTCCCGGGTTTCCTGGCCCTCAGGAGAGACAAAGAAGATAGAAGAGGAGGTGGAATTGCGTTCTTTATTCGTAGATCTATTTTGTATAGCGAACTTTCAAATCTAAAGTCTCCTCATAACTCGATCGAAATTTGCGGAATCCATATTGAAAATGTAAGCCCTAAATTAAATATAATCGCATGTTATAGAACTCCTGGTATTACTCTATCTCAAAATAACTGGAATAGACTGATGGATTGCCTCACCGAATCTGACATCATTCTAGTAGGGGATTTTAACTCCCACTATACAGACTGGAACTGCGTTGAAAGTGACACAAACGAGGAAAGATTCGGAATGGCAATTGATCTGGCCAACATGTTTTTACATAATTATAATACATATACATACATAAATATGAGGACGGAATATAGTGTCAAACATTGATCTAGTGCTGTCTACAACTAGTCTAGCCGATAAAATTAATGTTAACGTATCGGACGATACCTGGAGTTCAGACCATTTTCCATTATTTGTAAATGTTTCATCTGACAGGTGCCGGTATGAAAGGAAGTCCTTCAAGATGTATTCAGTTTGCACGGACTGGAATAAATTTCTAACATATCTGGATAGTGCTAGAAAAGATTCCTACACGAAAAACTATGATAACCTAAATCCGACGGAGAAGTACTTCTTTTTTACTGGTACTGTAGTAAATGCAATAAAGGATTGCCCTCCTACAAAAATAAAAATAAAAATAGATTCAAACAAAAATAAAAACCCCGTAGCATGGTGGGATGCAGAATGAGATAGGATGAAGCGTTTAAGATGGGCTGCATTCAAAAAGTGGGAGTGCAATCAGAGTTGTGAAAACCTCATACAATATAACAAAAGCGAGGCCGTGGCAAAAAGAATGTTTAGAAACAAAGGGAGCATTTCAGAGAGTTTGCACAAAGTATAAACTTCAATTGTAATCATAGTTACTTCTGCAATAAATGCAAGGTGTTAAAAAATAGTTAGATAAATGTTCGATATCAAAATAATACTTATAACTTGCAGACGAGGGAACGAATGATCGAGGTTCTAGACAAAATCTGTCCATCAGATAAAAAATCAGACCCAATTATAATCTCAGACTCACCTAACAATGACTTTTTCGACAAGCCTTTTGATTTCTTTGAATTCAATTCTGCGCTACAAAACAAAAATTCAAAATCCACATCCGGTATGGATGGAATAGATTATTACGTTTTGAAAAAACTTCCTTTTCAGTACATTTTTAACGAAATGCATTCCTAGCGAACTTATCAAGAAAGCTGGAAACATTCATATGTGCACTTTATCAGTAAATCGGACGGTATTGGCCTAAGACCAATTGCATTAACCTCATGTTTGGGCAAGCTCTATAAAACCCTTCTAAAAAATAGACTGCAGTGGTGGGCTGAGGTAAAAAATGTTTTACCTGAAAATCAACACGGTTTCAGACAGGGGCACTCTTGCGCAGATAACCACACCAATTTATCGCTAAAAGTTGAGGAAGCTTTTCTAAAAAACTAACAAGTCTTAGCGGCCTTTCGAGATGTGAGAGGTGCATTTGACAATGTCAAAATAGATTTATTACTAGCTGAACTGTCAAGAATAGGCTGCCCTGGTAGTATCACCGAATTTGTCAAATACACTACTCATAACAGAATAATACACGCCGACAGCTTACAAAACAATTATAGAGTAGCTCATAAGGGAGTTGCGCAGGAAGGGGTGCTCAGCCCACTACTATACATTATATATGTATCAGGTATACTGAAAAAGCTGCCGCTCACTGTAAAAGCTTCACAATTCGCAGACGACATAGCGATTTATGTATTTTTTTTCACTCAGAAGAGGCAAAAGTCTGATTGAGAAATCAATCAAAATAATTGCCGAAAATTGACGGGCCCTGGGATTAGAGTTAGCCCCAAGTAAGACTGAGCTGCTGCATTTTAATTTAACAACTGTAAAAAACATATTAAACCTGGCAGTGTAAGTATCAATATTGAAGGAGCAATTGTAAAATCAAGCACAACAACAAGATTTCTTGGTGTGACCTTTGATTACAGGCTAACGTTTAAACAACAGTGCGTAACACTTAAAGCAAGATGTAATAAAGCCCTAAATATAATCAGATTCCTATGTGGTACATGGTGGGGCTCAGCCCCTGACACCCTTGTAATACTGTACAAATCTTTTATTCGATCAATACTTGATTATGGCAGTTTCATCTATTATCCGCAGAATCAGGGCATCAGAGATATGCTACAGAAAATTCAAAATGCAGGACTCAGAATTGCTTTGGGTTATAGGATGTCTACTCCCACAAACATCATTCATGGTGAATCAAAACTAACCCTAATACGCGAAAGATACATGTATTGTCAAACACAGGCTCTCTGACCTACAAAAATGTTATGCAATTTTATACTACATTATATAATAGTTCTAAGGCTTCAAACGGGTTAATTGTTCTCTGCATACTTGACGTTATGGGCACAAAAGGTAAAGTAGATGCTAACACGAAATACAACACGTATTGTTATGACTTTCAAACCCCCTACAAAGAAGTTCCAATTAATATTGAATTTGGGCAAAAGCTAAAAACATCTATGAGTCCAGACATTATTGTTCAAGACTTAATAAAAAACAGTGGCACTAGCGCGATTTTTACGGATGGTAGTAAAGTGAGCGAAAATGAGAGCACAGGTTGTTCCGTATACTGTCCGATACTAAAATTGGGAAAAAGTATAAGTTGTGATGAAATGTGTTCGATATTCACTGCGGAGAGTGCGAAATTCAAAAACATTGAGCACGCAACAATTTTCTCAGATTCCCTCAGTGCGTTACTGAATCTGAAGTCCAGCAACATAAATGTAAAAACAAATCCGTTTTCGTTAAAATGCAAGCAAAAATATTTCAAATGCATTACAGAAAACCCTGGAACTCGAGTAGACTGCTACTGGATTCCAGCAAATCAGGGAATCCGAGGAAATGAAATAGCTGACCGTTTGGCAAAACAAGCAACAGAAAGTAGCGTTCAAAACATTTACAAGGTCCCTTTTACAGACTTTAAGGAATCTTTTAAATGTAATATGTATCGAGAATCCACTGCCCAGCTTCTAGAACAGAGTGCATACAAGAGAACCAAATATTTTCAAAACTATTACAAAGAATCTAGATCTCTCTGGTATGCAAAACTTAAGCTTCCTAGAGACTTTATCACAATGATAAACAGAAGTCATTCAAACCATTACAGCTTAGCCGCGTTCTTAAATCGGATCACAGTCGTCAGTACTCCAAATTGTAAGTGCAACCAGGCGAAGGAGGACATTAACCATGTACTGTGGAACTGCCAGCTATATGACAACAATCGTAGAGATCTAATCGAGGATCTGATAAAAATTGGATTAATGCCACCGTACTCCGTAGACATGATTTTATCCTCCCCGTGTCTCCCTGCGTGCCACTCCATGTACAAATTCTTAAAGAAATGTAACATTCGGATATAAGGTACAGTTTTGTAAACACGGCTTAGTAGTAACTCAACTAGCAAATAAGCATGTAAACAATGTACATATCTGAGTGGCTGAAATGGATGTATATAGCTCAAAAAGCCGAAATAAAAAAAAAAAATTCAATATGAAATATACATGGTCATCGAAAAGTATCGGACCCCCCTAATATCTTCAGTTAGAATGCACTTAGGAGAAAATGTCCAATAGCAAAGTTGTATGGTTTCAAGCGGGGAGTAAGATGATGACCTTGACTTTGACCTTGACTATGTCCTTCAAGGTCATTTCAAGGTCAATCTTATTTTTTTAAATAGAACCCCCTACATTTTATTGCATATTCTTATAGCTTATCTTGAGAGCTTTCCAAAACACTATAATAAAATATCTTTTTATTAAGTACTTTTTGAGTTATAAAGGTTTGAAGTTAACAATTTGTTACGTGGTGTGCGAGAAAATATTAGGGGGATCCGATTAATGTATTTTCTTTAAACCAATTAATTGGTCTCATTATTCCGCGCACAAAAGTATTAAGGTTATGATTACTGAAAACTAAATAATATTTTACAAGATATTCTACATTTTGTGTCAAAAAATTGTTAACTTCAAACCTTTATAACTCAAAAAGTACTTAATAAAAAAATATTTTATTATAGTGTTTTGGAAAGCTCTCGAGATAAGCTATAAGAATATGCAATAAAATATAGGGGGTTCTATTTAAAAAAATAAGATTGACCTTGAAATGACCTTGAAGGACATGGTCAAGGTCAAAGTCAAGGTCATCATCTTACTCCCCGCTTGAAACCATACAACTTTGCTATCGGACATTTTCTCCTAAGTGCATTCTAACTGAAGATATTATGGGGGTCCGATACTTTTCGATGACCCTGTATGATAAAATATATAATAATATATACAAATATTTTTCAGACACCTCGTTCAGATTCGACTTTAAATCTTGGAATGAGATTGTACGTCGATTCTCTAGTATTGCCAAGACAAAGGTACGGTGCAATTGTTAATGCCTTTTATGGAACTGAAGTGGTTAATACTAATTTGTCCGATACTCACAATACCGCGGAAGGTATCAACAACTGGGTAAAAATTATCGCGATGGGCAAAATTCCAAAAATTATTGACAACGGTAAGTTCATTAGTAACATTAAGTTAAAATATATGATATTTGACATTAGATTGGTCTTAACTACACAAACATCAAACAAATATTATTTTTAAATAGTTTTTTTTTATATTTCGTAAAAATGATTGATATGATAGAAGTGATGGTAATATTCAGAAAAATGGTAAAAGCAGATACTTCATACATAAAACATTGAATATTTTCGAGTAAGCAAAACACAGTAGTGAAAACAAATATAAGGAAATGAAATAAATAAAGATAACGGTGAAAACAAAATACTGCATATGATTAGATCTGATAAAAACAAAGTAGTAATCCAAGAAGTTCAATGCATGAAAATATAAGGAAGAAAATGATTTAAAAAAAAAATTTGTGGAAATTATTTGACTGAAAGTATGAATTATTAGGATACAATAATTTCTTATATCTTGTGTTAATTAGTAACTGGTTATGTAATTTTCTAAATTAATATTTCAGTACAAAGTTTGAAAGACTCGATGATGGGGATTACAAGTGCTATGTACTTCAAAGGAAATTGGAGGCACCAACCATATTCGATCAACATAACTGAAATTGGCAAGTTTCGTACAGGATCGGGAAAAATAGTTGATGCGCCAATCATGAGAACAACAAATCATTTCTATTTCTCGGAAATTCCTGAACTGAATTCAAAAATCCTCCGCATTCCATATACTGTAGGTTGATAAAAAATTTATAAATTTACCATCATTATACAATCATCTATTAAAAGTCAACTTTATTTAATAAATGAATATGCCTCCTTTTTTGCAGGATCATAAGTTGACCATGTATTTCGTGCTGCCCAATTCTGATAAAGACATGAATAATTTGTTGAATAATATAAATTCAACCATCCTTGGAAGAAATACGTGGCTTGTGCAGGATCTTCCGGTAGAAATTCAAATTTGATACCACCACGCATTTGGAAAATCAACTTCGCGATGTAAGAACTTTGATTTATTTTTTAACCATTATTTTCAAGAGATCCTTATTAAATTATATATATTCTTGCATTTATTTTATTTATTACTTTCATTGTTTAGACAACAATAATACTAATTTTAATAAAACTTTGTAGCTGGAAATCCGAAACATTTTCGACCAAACAGCAGTATTGACAGGAATTGTACGGACGAAATATACTGGAGCACCTTTCTTAGTCACTGACATATTTCCAAAAGCAGGAATAGAAGTCAATGAGGAAGGATCTACTGCATATGTTGCAACATGTATATAATTTAAACATAAACTTAAGCAAAGAATAATTTAATTCCATGTTTATTCACTAAAATGACACATATCAAGTTTTTTGCTGTCATATAACTTGTCAGTTACAAAAATAACTAATGCATGTGATTCTCATTTCTATTTTGTTACAATATAAAGTATAACGGCATCTAAACTAATGTATTTTTGGTTAATATTGAAAATATCGTAGGTAACTAATTTTTTAGAAGTCCAGATTGGCAATAAAATTGGCGATGATACATTCCACGCGTATCATCCGTTTTTGTTTTATATCGAAGATAAGTCGACAGGAACGATTCTCTACATAGGCGTTGTAAACGATCCTCTTCAAGAAACCGGTGTGGTACAGAATGCACCGAACTTTCCAAACTTCCCACCTAGGTTCGGAGGCGAAGAACCTGGACCCCAATAAGCTGTTAATTCTATTCAATTAAGGGATAAACGCCTTTTAATTTGTAAGCACGGCTTGGCGGCGGCGGTGATATTAACGCTAATTCTATACATGACAGTCGTCGAGAAGTCCGAAGAATCTCCACTTTTTTTAGTCTTCGTCGACAGAAAGAATTAAAAGAATAGAAACTATTGAGAATTTTCGTGACTTTCGTCGTGCAATTTATTTATGAAAAGTTCCTTTTAAAATCTCTTCCGTTGCCTTTATATTATTCTTGACAACTAAGAATAATGTGTGAAAGTATTAACTGTATATATTCATATACGTACACCAATAAATTATTGCGAATTCCTAAGTGGTGTATTACTGCATTGCTACAGTTAGTTTTAGAAGTTTTTAGAAATTAATTAAATTTTAAATATTTGCACGGGGAAGTATGTAGTTACCGCAGCATCATTAGATGGCGCTGTAAGGTCGATATGATTAGAATTTCTCTCGTGAGTGTTGAAACATGAATCGCCATGTTTTTCGTCGATTATAAATTCATTCCTAAATAATTGGAGAATAAAAAGTGTATGCCACAAAGAAATCCAATAGTAAGCTCAGAATAAAATAATCGTAAAATTGTAGGTCTCTTTGTACATTTTTATAAATGTATTTTTCTCCCTCTGAATAACAGCTTCTTAGAACATCGGGTTCAAAACTAGTCAATTTCGCTTTTTCAAGTTTACACTGATATCAATAACATTTGAACAAATAGTTCGAGCTACAGTTTGGTAGTTAGTCTTATCTTTATATGTACCATCCATAGTTCCGCATAAATATGTACTCAGAATATGGCGGATCTAGTGTCAACGCTTTTTAAATAGGCACGGTTTGAACCAATCTGCAGAAAACATGCTCTTATCTAGAGTTTACTAGTGGGACTTTAGAAAGTGTACCTTTTTGTGTCATGCGAAAGTTGGTGTCAATAACTTTGAACTCAGAGATGCCAAACAGGGACAAAAATTTTGTTATAAATCCACAAACAACCTCTTTTTACTTGTATTATTCTATGACAAACCCAAGTTTATAACTCTTTTCCATAGAATAGAACAATTTACCAAAATGATTACATTAACATAAATGTTGGTATCTTCTGGTCCCAATCAAAATATTAAAATTTCATACACAAGTTCCCAGTGACAATTAAGAATATCGTTTTTATTCGTTGTATTTTATGCTAATTATAGTTTTCTACAACTAAGGAACTATAATCATATTAAAAAGTTTAAACTTTTTACGAGTTTAATAAACAAAAATTAAATCTGTGGAAACATTATCATTCTATTTGCATTTTCTACAACATGCATGACGATTGACGCCTTAAAATGATAGTTCTGAATCAATGCAATGGAAAAAACATAACGATAATTTATATACTGACTATTTTAGCAGAAAATTTGAAAACCTATCTGAAGGTTGTCAAATGTTGAAAATATGCACAAAATGATACCACAGTTCAAACGAGTTTCAATCATGTTATTTTAAATCCTAAAGAACTCTAAAAAGTACTTTTTAAGTCGATTATTTTTGACATAAAAGTGATAATGGATAAGTTTTAATGAGAAATTTTGTTGCGAGAAATCAAGATTTCAATTTTCGAAAAAAGTAGAGATAAAAGATTCATTGTCTACTTGTTCTGGTGTATTGTACGAACTCTACTTTTTTTGCTTTGCAGATGAAGTTTTCCGGTATGCCCAATGTTACATTTTGGGATGATACTATTCTAGATAGTGAAAATTAGAGCATAGCCTAAAAAGAATATACATACTGAGCGAATATTTATCCCCGTAAAAACTGTTATTTAACTGCTGAACACCTTTGTTTCTTAAATTACTATTGTTTATTTTATACATAATGTCCTGCAATAAAAAAATGGGGTTTCTACTGAAAAAATTAATGTTGACCTTCAAATGACCTTTCAAATCGTATTCAAGGTCACCGTTCGATTTTTCCTTCGATTTCCTACAACTTCAGTCTCTATCGTTTTTTCGATTGGAGGCTTCCTTGACGAGTTATTTACGTGTATCGATACATATATATACAGGGTGTCCCATTTTAATCGATACACGAAAATAACTCGTCAAGGAAGCCTCCAATCGAAAAAACGATAGAGACTGAAGTTGAAATCGAACGGAAAATCGAACGGTGACCTTGAATACGATTTGAAAGGTCATTTGAAGGTCAACATTAATTTTTTTTCAGTAGAAACCCCATTTTTTTATTGCAGGAAATTTTACGTTCAGCATGATATGTTCTGTTGGGGCATCGAAAGTCATTTGAAGGTCAAGCAGTCAGTTTATCAATATCCACGTACGTAATTCCTGTGACAAGGTCAGAATAAAAAAATGGTAGGGACGAGAGTTGTAGGACGTGGATGGAAAATCGAACCGTGACCTTGGATATGACCTTGAATTCGATTTCCAAGGTCATTTGAAGGTTAACTTCATTTTCAGACAAACAATATACTATAACAGATAAACAATATTTTCGAAACGTAAACACAAACAACGTGCCTCGTCTTACCAACAGCGAGCTGCTGCTTGAAAACGAAATCGAAAAATTGTTCACCAGACGGGGATCGAATTCACGACATACGACTTCGTAGTCCAGTGCGTTAACCGCCTGAGCCACGAAGCCGAATAATTGATCTCTGGAAAATCTCTGGAAAAGGACAAATTCAGAGTTAAGATAAAATTAAAAAAAAAGTATCAAAAATATTGATGTGAATCTTCCTATGGAAAGAGGAGGACCAAAATTTCAATAAAACATTCTAAACAAAATTTTTAAAAAATTATCAGTAATCATTTTTAAGACAAATTAATGAATTTCTAAAAAATTATCCGCCACATTGCATTGACTTTTGAATTCTTTAAATTTGACTCCAGATTCGTAATCGCTAACCCCGAAAACCTCCGAGTTATCAATTTCAAGCGAGTCCAATCAATTTTTTCAATTTTATCCGCCATTTTGGATCCGCCATTTTGAATTTTGAAAAACTAACATCAGATTTGTAATCAGCGATTCCAGAAACCCTCGAGAAACGATTTTCAAATTTATTTAACATTTATATAACAAAAAACTGAAAAGGTACTGGTGGTTACGGAGTGGAGTTTTTGTGTTCTTCGACGAATCGTTAATTGATTATAACAAATAATATATAAAATTTTGATAAAAAAGTGAAGTGATTGCAATATTTTATACAAATTATTAAAATATTATTAGAAATGTAAATATTTATTATTTACTTACAAAAAAACTCAACATGTGAACTGGTGGTTACGGAGTGGAGTTTTTTTCTCCCTGCGGCAGCTCGAAAATATGTTGATTCTAATTTAAAAGAATAAATTTTATAAATAAAGAATCAATAGTATTTGAAATATTTTAATCTAATAAAAAAATATATTATACATTATTTATAATATCTTTCATTTACTTACCAAAATATATAATTTACTGCGGTTACGGAGTGGAGTTTTATTTGTGTCGATGACTCGTGTTGAACTGAAAATCTCATTTATACTGAATATTTTCTTTTTTTACAACCAAATTCGCACTGACCTTTAATCACACCGATATTATAAACATTGTTTGCCTATGCATTGCTTCTTGAACATGCTTGTTTACATTTACTACTTATATTTGCAACCGATTACGGAGTGGAGTTTTCAATCGTGCACAAAAGTAATTTAATTCTAAGAAATAGAAATTGATATATTTTGCCTTACCTCTTCCAGAATCGACTAAAATATAGAATAATTGAGAAATATTGCTAGCCAAATGATATTATTAGATTGCAGATTCAATGTAATATTTATTATTTGCATAAAATTTGCTCCATGCACGGTTACGGAGTGGAGTTTTTTCACCATATAAACACGACTATTTCAAATAAGATGAAATTTCTACTTTTTTCCTACTATGGTCTTGTTAATAATTTTAAATACTTTCAGAAAAAATGTCAAGAACGTGTCATTTGTCCTTTTTGGGCAAATATATATATAAATTGGGCATATATATATATATATAATACAAGAAACTAATAAACTGTCGTAAAATAATGTTAGACTTGACTTGATTGGTTCATAACTGAACAACGATCATACAACGAATATATATACAGGGTGTACGAAAAGTCCCGGGACGGTTGAATAACTTTCGAAAGAATAAAAATTTCAAAAATCGCCGAAACACGTGATTCGATTTTTCAAACAAGCTATCTTTTGAGGGGGGGTTTCGGCCCCCCAACCTCAAGGGGGGCGGGGGGCACGAGGGGGGCCAAAAATCTTAAATGGCAACATGGTTTGAGTGGGGGCTCATTTGAAAGGTATTTTCGAGATGAAATCAGATCACTGGTCATAGAGGGCGCTGCGATCATTTTTCGCAGAGATTTTTGACTTTTTCAGATCTTAGACGTACTAACGTTTGAAAAAATGAAAATTTCGAAGTCGCCGAATCGTGTAATTCAATATTCTTAAAAAACTTAAAAAACTTAAAATCGTGTAAAACAATATTCTTAAACGGGTGTCAACCCGTTTCTGAACGTTACATTGAAAAGCTCTTTTACTTGTATCTCTCCGAAAAATGATCGCAGCGCCCTCTATGACCAGTGATCTGAATTCGTCTCGAAAATACCTTTCAAATGAGCCCCCACTCAAACCATGTTGCCATTTAAGATTTTTGGCCCCTCTCGTGCCCCCCGCCCCCCTTGAGGTTGGGGGGCCGAAACCCCCTCTCAAAAGATTGCTTGTTTGAAAAATCGAATCACGTATTTCGGCGATTTTTGAAATTTTTATTCTTTCGAAAGTTATTCAACCGTCCCGGGACTTTTCGTACACCCTGTATATATATATATATATTCGTTGTATGATCGTTGTTCAGTTATGAACCAATCAAGTCAAGTCTAACATTATTTTACGACAGTTTATTAGTTTCTTGTATTTAGATCTGAATAAAATTATGTTTCTTTTCTTTATTCTTGTACAAAAAAATAGAAAAGTAATAATCATAAGTATATTGCATCATTTTTTTAAAATATGAAAAAACTTTTTTCAAAAAAATACAAAAGAAATTACCTGAGAAATTGATAGAGGATTTTATGGAATTTTTGTCTGAAAATATTCGGTCATATGTTCATTAATATCTTTTAGAATTCTGGAGGGATGACATTTACTTCTTAGAACGACATAAAGGAAGATCAACGTTGTTTAAAACCAATTGAGTAAATTGTTACTTTTATCAATTTTAATTAAATTTTGAAACTAAGTTCCAACATCTTTTTTGTATAATTTTGATTCTGTAGCTGTGTTATGAGCAAAAATTAATACTTACTTTTAATAAACGTTGGGTTGGATTTTCAATTTTATTGTAATTTTTGGGCGGATACAAATTAAAAACTTTAAATAGATTATCATTTATTGACTTATAACGATGTATCGAAAAAGTAATTTTGTTTTGTTTAAAATTGCTAATCGAAGGATTAAAAAATATGTCTAAGTATGTTGTTAAAATTACAGTCATACTGAAAATATAAATAATATACAAAAGGTCGCAATCTAAAGAAAAAACAAAACTGTATGATTTCATTGATTACTAATAAATTCTCTCATTTTAAAGGAATTTCTATTTGTTTACTTATAACACACAGAATCTTTTATATAAAACCTTGTTTGGAATTTGTTAAGAATGTTTTTTTAAAATTAAACTTAATATTTTAACTTGAATTGGCATTTACAAATTAAGTATTTTTGATACATTTTAAAAGGAATATATGTTTTCTTGTCCATAAATTGGGATATGAAAATAAACTGCATAATTTTTCCTTGCAAATCAAGAAATGTAGTTGAAGAAATAAACAAAAAACATTTGTTGGCCTTTAAAGAATTTTTTTCTCCAGTTATATATATTCAACTGCATAGGTAATTTTTATTGAACTCATAAAAAATAATATTTACAATCGATGCCAAATTAAAGAAGAAGATACATTTTTTAGAAGTTTTATTTATTATTTAGGAATGTTCTAAAAACCGTTCTCAAAATGAACTGAAATGCAAAAAAAAATTGTTTTCAAAATTGGAAATATTAAGAAACTTTCTTTTTCATATTAATTACAAAGATGTACAATTTTAGGTTCTTCATTAATTTGGAATTTTGTTACATAATAAAAACTTGTCAACTATTGTTTAATTTGATCAAAACTCGAAAATAAAAAATTTTTTTTTTTTTTCGACTACACTTACTTTACACAAATATTTTCTGGAGTTCTTGAATATGATCTTTAGTAAAAGAACTTCAAATAGATTTGGATGCTGGTCAAGATTATCTCTCGAAAATCAAATTGATTTCTTGAAGACTACAATTAAGTTACAAAGACAAGTTCTGCTCATAGCAATTTTTTCATGGCAATATTTAATGTAACTAAAATTTGGAGTAACCGATCTCTCATTGTCGAAAAAATTAAATCAGATCGGGTGTTCTTCCATTATTCTAAAAAGTTGAAGGTGTCGCTAGTGTAAAAATGTAATTCAAGAAGATTAGTTTTATGAACAAAACAAATTTATATGTAATTGCAAATTTCCCACAAAATGTAGCCATAAAAAAAACAGGAAACAATACCGTATATTTTCCAGATTCTATTGATCACACTTGCAAACCATTTTATTTTTAATTGTGAGTGCAGTTTCTATCTTGCATTTACTGTTTTCGATAACGATGTTTTGCATGGTGTCATGACGAGAATACAAAATACATACATTAAAATATGATAAAAATATGTATGGTTAGCAGAATCTGTAGAATATCCAGTATGGTTCTTTCTTATGGATACATTTTTTTTGAATTTTTCAATTAATTGTTTCGTTCACAAGTATAACATTTTTAGCATAGCTACATCTACAACTGTTTGGAATGTGTGGGAAAATACATTTTAATTTGGTACTTGGACGATAAAGTAGGAATTTGTATTAAAAAACGTAAATAAAAAATTTGTGATCTTTATTTATTTCCGAAAATTCTTGGTCAATTCTCAATTAATGTCTTTGGTATTTTCTAAAAACCATCTATAATAATCAGAATTGCCTTTACAGAGCCCGACTTTTGAAAATGTTTTTTAGTCATCTTCAATTTACGTTTTTTAGTGAAACTTCCTACCTTACCGTGGACCACATTAGAACCACCTTAATACAATGACAAGAGACGGTCGTCTAAAAAATTCACAACAATAGGTATTCTTTTTTTATGGAATTTAAACTATTTACGTCTGTTCGATTTCTTCGTCTTTCTTATAATTTTTAAACACTAAACATTATGTTCTTATCATAAATTACTGGTTAATTTTCATCAGAAATTTTATTTAAAATTTACAATTTACTGGAAGTTTAATTTTAAGTAAATACTCATAGTTTCTTTATATTTGAAATCGAGTCATATTTTCGTTTACCACCATGTAAATAAGTACTTACCCATAGCAAAATAAAAATTAGCGGAGATTTTCAAATATGCCCTAAAACAACTCAGAAGTGTAACTCTCTTGACGATTCTTCTGAGTTTATATTATAAATATCTCACAATGATATCAACACAGATAGTAAGATAGAAAAGAGTTCAGAATGATTCCGAAATGTACTCTAAAAGAAATCAGATGTCCCACTTTTTGAGTAAAATATTTTGAGTAAATACATTATGAGTTCATCCTGAACGGTTTTTTTACTGTGGGACATGGGAAGCACATTGCGAGCTTATTTTGAAACATTTCTTATGTTTACACTCTAAGTATTCTGAAGAAGTTCAAGCGTTTAAAATGTAAGATTAATATAAAAATATTATTATATTTTTAGTTTTCGCGTTTATAATGTAATTTGTAATTAAAATGATACGCAGCTTAGTGATCATTTTCAATCATACGTTTTTTGTACATCATAAGTTTTTCAGAAATCGGAACTTTTCAATTGCAAGCTTTTATATTTTTTTCAATTCATAATTGTTAACATTGTTATTGTATTATAGTTTCTTTTTCTAATGTAATTAATTAAAGACATACCAGAGTGACCCATCTTGTCTGTAATAAAAGTACTTATTAGGACTGAATTATCGAAGATTTTAATTATTTAAAATTAATATAAGCGATATATTTTACAATGTAAAAAGAACAAATGCATTGAATACAAAATTAGATGTACATAGTCGCAAAACTTTAAACGTACTATTTTAATGCAACTAATATCATTGCAACATTCGTAAATGACAAATCAAATCACAACGATTATCACTCAGACAGCAAAATAAAAAAGAGTTTAGAATGATATCGAAATGTGTTCTAAAAGAAGTCAGAAAGAGGAACATGTGACTTCTTTTATTGATTTCGTCAATTGTTACAATGGATATGAAATTTATAATAGAACTAAACGTTTATGTAGTAGTAAGTAATATGAAAAAAAGAACTTTTCATTGTTAGTTGCACAGATTAATTTTTTTATTGAAAACAATATTTTTGACAATTTGCATTTTTTTGACTGTCATTATTTTATTATTTATGTAGAAGGTAACTAATACTACAAAACAACTTTTTAAAATGATTTACTACCAATAATGCTTACCATTTTTAGCAGGAAGCAGTTTTTAAACAATTTTGTTTAACAAAAAATACAAAAATTGAAGGCCAATTCTCTTTCCATACGTTTCTTTATCAACTTTAAATATTGTTTTTAAAAATGGCTCTTTTTAATATATTTAAATCATTATAATTATTCTAAAACGCTAAGATTCGGATATACATTACTGTAAAGTTACAGTTTTTATTATTTAAATTACATATACGACACAGTAGTAAATATTTCTATAGTATTTTTTAATTTTCTGTAACTTTATTCGTTTAAGTAGCATATGTTTATCACACAAATTTATTATTAATTACTGTTTTAAACATCATATTTAATATATACTTTTATAATGACAATATGACATAAATATTATATTACAGACTAAAACTGCGTTCAAATCTGTATATTTACAGTCTTAAAAATTCCATTGTAAAACCTCCCAACTTCTAAAAATGACTAATAACCTTCTTGTGTTTACCTATATACTTGGTTTTTATGTTATAAGTCCCACATAGAAAACTCAAAAATATAGAAAGCGAAAGTAGAAAATATCAAACATTTTAAGAAAATACCGCTAACAAATAAGTGAATGTTTTTAATCATTATTTTTAAAACCGTTTAATATTATTCACAAATGCATAATAATCAATTCTCAATAATGAATGATATTCAATACACAATTATAAATGTTTATAAATATACGCGGGGATCAACAATCGCTGAAAAACAAAGAAGTAAACAACTTTGACTTTGCACTATATTGTTTTTCAAACGTACGCAAATTTTCTTTTGTAAATAATATCGTAAAGAACATTCAGTCGAAATCTAAAGTTTGTTTAGTATACCTCGTCGGTAATTAATTATACCTTGAAAATTAGTACGCGAGTGAAAATGATGCTAAAATTAAAAAGTGATAGATACGACACATTGTTAAAAATTATTCGTAGTAATGAAAAGTTATTTCATTTAATAAAAAAGCGAAAAATATTTTCGATCGAGGATGCACGATGGTTATCAAAGGAATTTTACAAGAATCCAAAAAAGCAGCAGATGAAGAAACTACATAAATTTATTAAAGCGAAGAAAGATGATATTTTGAAAGATGTTGGTATTTCTTTGTTTATTTTTTAAAATAATTGATAACTATTTTTCATTACTATTTTATTTTCGCAGATTTCACAGTTCGGAAAAAATATCTCATCAACTTCGGTAAGATATTAATATATTTAAAAGATTTAAATGTTTTAAAATATTTTAATATTAGTTTTAACGTCTCTTTTCGAACTAAGAACGTCTCGTTTATTTAAAAACAATTAATCGAATCTCTAAGAAATAAATCGTCGAGAAATTCTTTCTTATAAATGCTGTGAAATTTAAAAAATACAGCAAATTAAACATTTTTACTGTAGCGATTGATAAATGTTTTTTTATAATTTGTTAGTAGTTTTCACCATAAAAAACTCGTTATATATCTAAACATAAAAATTTGTATGTAGAATAAGGATGAAAAAATAAGTGTAGCTAATTAAAAAACAACACCGAATTTGTAGCTCAACATACCAAAAATAGCTAGAAGAATTAGTGGAAATGCGAGTATAATTTAAAACACAAATTATTTATAATTTATTCGCCATTTAAATATTAGAATTATTATCAACGGGGAAAAGTGCAATTACTTTTATAAGTGCATTTAAACAGTTTACGCTTTTAATTACGACTGTAAAAAAAAATATTTTCATTTGAGTTTGAAGCTGAAATGCGATCCTCGAAAATTCGTCGACTTTTAAAACAAAAAACTTCTTAGAAACTGATCATTAGATAACAATGCTTTTACTAGTTTCCCATTTTCTACAGGATGTATGTTTTACGATAAAGCCTCTACATTAGGCGCGGAATTTTTTGTCAAAACGCAGGTCAGGTATATTCAAAACAAAAATTCGCTGGCAATTTTAAGCGGTGGTATTTCATCTTTCACGATCTAAAATATCTTGTTTTTCATTCCTCAAACCCTATTTCGCCGAAATTCCTGGCGGGGGCACAAATCTTTAAAAACTACCAACTTTTTTATATCCTTAAGAAAAATACCGTATTTAATCTTTAATTTACAAAAATGGTTTTATAATGATTCGAACGTGTAAAATATTCAAAATTTCATAGGTTATGAAGCCGATTAATTGTTATTTGCAAAGAATTATTTTAGTTTTTTAATTACAATTTAGATATTTGTCGCAAAATATTAAAACTTTTTCATTACATTTTTACCTTTTGTCCGATATTAAATATTCAATACATCGATAGGCCATTCCTTCTTAGAAAGTCGAAAATATACTTTTTTGAGAAATGTAAAGGAAAAAAGCTTCTGTTTAATGAAATTTGTGCAGTTTCAGTATTAATAACATTTTTATATCGAAATTTCTAAACTGTAATTTCTATATTATAACATTATTTATCAATGATATTTCAATAATTATGGTAAAGTTTTCATATGATAACGTAAGGATTCTTCAATTTCGTACGCAATTATTTTTTTTTATTTTAATGTAAAAAATGGTTGAACCTTTCAAAGTCGATGAGATACAAATTACTTTAAAGTAAATTAAACTCTATTAATATAGTATTTCAAATGTTTTAAAATGTAGATTTAAAATTCGCTGGAGAAAAATATTTTTGAGAACTTTTTATTCTGGATGATATTATTGAAGACTTTTCTTAAAAAAAAATGTGCAACAATAAATTTTGTTAATGACTCTAATTTTCATCTTATTGTCTCGTAAAAAAGTATAAAAACTGTTGTTAAAATCGATGGGTTTTAACGAATATTCTTTCGAAGAAAAGATTCTCTACTTCACCGAGCTATTTTCCAAACTCCAAACCTAACGTGAAATATTTCAATTTGATAAAAAAATAATGATTTTTTACATTTTATAAATAGTTTCAGTGATGAACCCATTAATGCCCAAATGCACAGGAATTTTTAAAAAATTTTCTTACTACCATTCGAAAGAGCAATCTTGAAAATGGTAGAATTTGATAGTTTTTACTGTTTTCAAAATTTATTTCATATTGAAAATAAGCGTTGAAGTTGCAGTAAACTTTCTGTGCATTTGTCATTAATAAGTAAACGATTGGTAAAGACTCATTCGGTAAAATAAAGAATATTTTTCTTGAATGAATAAATTGCCATTCGTTAAAATGCAGTCATATTTAAAATTTCTCTTAAATCTTTTTTACGAAATAATAAGCAAAAGATTTGCAAAATATCCCGCGGAACAACGACCTTAAAAACCAATTTACAATATTGAGAATTTTTTTACGCTTACTATCCTGATTATAAAACTTGTTTTTAATATAATACAAAATATGTATGTGTTTTTAAGTAAAGAAACAAATGCACTTTTCTACACACAAAAAAATGTCTAAAAAATCAAACAATTTATAAACGAATTTACCACAAATTCAACTAATTTTTACCAAAAATGCTATACAATTTTTCGTCACAAACGAGGGTATTAATAAAATTCTCTAAATTAACATGTAAGATGGTAAAATTTCTTTGCCACTTTTTACTTGTACTTAATGTAAAAGCTATTAAATTTACGAACATAAAACAAAAAAGTGTTATTTTGTTAGCAGATGTTACATTTAATTATTGAGCATTATTATTTTTATTTTAAAATATTCTGTTATACTCTGTAGAAACGAAAATGACATCCATTAAAATGCTATTGTGTGATAAAATTTAATTATATAAAGTTTTGTTTAAAAAAAATATAACATTTACGTGTATGAAAAAATTGATGAATTATTAAAATTGCTTAAAACAAGAAGTTGAAAAGTCAGAAAACTATTGATGGATAATGCATAATTTAGTAAACCAGGAAAAAGAAAAATCGAAGAATATATCATTTAACTACATTTTATCTTATTAAAGAAAAATATTTGAAGATTTTGTATTTTCAAAAAATGTTCATGTTGTTTATATTATATTTATTATCTCTGGATTATGAAGTTCAGGATAACAATAAAAGATTTCAATTCTAGAACCCACAGATTAGCATAAATGTATAAAATACTTGCTAAATAATGTTCATATTGATATTCATTTCCGTAGTTTGTATTAGAATCTAAGTATTTATTGAATTATTTATTTAAAAAAAAATTAGGGTATTTTCCCAATTGATAATCTTTATTTTTTCCATAGATTGCCCCACATAGTTTGTCAGCTGATTCTTCTAATCTTACGAATTCTGTAACTACTCCGGACAGTCGGGATCAAACTGGTGATTATGAAACGGTTAATATTTTTTATTTATAATTTAAATTATCTTAATTTTTCTTAATAAAAATTACAGTTTTTATTAAACATAATGTATACTAATAAAAATTAGATATAGATGACCGTACACTTCATTATAATATTAATTTTATTTATTATATTAATTAAAAAAATTAATATAGTGCATTACTAATTTAGAAGTATTAATGAAAATTAAATATTTGTGTTTTAGACAAGTTTAGATTCCGACCGAGAAGAAAATAAATCTCCACCGGTGAAGCGCACAAGGAGCTCCAACCACTATGAAAATCAGGCACAACAAAAATTAAAAACGTTTGAATTTAAGGAAGATTGAAATTCATGTTTGCTGAATTTCGGTCCTTGTGTTGAATATAAAGTATTCATTTGAAAACGTATTAATATTGTTTCTGTGAATCAAATTTCGTTAAATTTTTTGATGCTTCATTTGCAACTTTTGTAGCTGTGTGCGAGAAAAATTCTTGGTTTATTTATGTATTTATTATTATATGTTTCTAGTACTGAGTACTGTAGTTACATAGCAGTATATGTATTTGATAATGATATGAGTTTGTCGGTATAGTGTATCGACACATGTTCGTTTAAAAGTTAATTGTATCCAGTATGATATATTATACGCTTAGGTAAATTTAGTATAGAATAAAAATTGTTCATGTTTACATTTAATTGTGATGTACTATTCATTCCTTTTTCTTACCGATTCTGAAAAGACATACGATATTGTTAAAATCATTATGGTAATCGGCTTCGTACCATTTTTTATTCTTGTATTCGATATGTGTAACAGTTTTTACACGTACTGCCTTTATTAATTATTCTTCATTTTAGCTTTATGAATCTTTTTGCACATCAGTTCAAACATTATATAGTAGACAAGCATTTCTGATAAAAAGGGGAATAAGAAAATTAGGTGAAATTATCGAGCATATCCTGATGATTAATCTGATAATTTTAAAATATCCGGATCATTATTTATAATTAATATGAATAACAAATACAACGAACATTATAAACATTTCCAATTTGAAATAAGAGGAGTTAGATAAAAATGAAGGCCTTTGACATTTATACGGTTTATAAATTAACAATAGTATTTGGAAATAATTTAAAAATTACATTCATTTTAACTCTAGTTTTAAATGTCTTCAATTTTTTCATTCAGTATTTTTTCATATTATTTTTAAGAAACAAAAATTCGAACATATGGTGTTTGACGTAAAATTCCATGTTATTTTAGAATCTGGCCATACAAGTTGTCTGAACTTCATGCTTAAAAAGTTACAAACGGTTTATTACAAAAAATGCGAATTTTTCGACTGGAAAAGTAAATAGAATTAAAATTTATATATGAAATTGGTATTGTGCATATCTATTTCTACATAGAAAATTGTTTTCGAAATCTAAACTTTAAGGTATGAGGGGTCAAAATAAAAATTTGAAAGTGGCGTCCTAAAAATGGCATTCGAAATGAATATTTTTTTTGAAAAAATGTCAAGTCGCCTAGACCAAAATGCAATGATCTTTTTTACAAATGATACGAATAAAATTTTCTTAAAATTCAATGAAAAATACACTGGCATTTTTATAGATTTTTTTAATGCTATTTTGAAAAATGTTGTTTAAATTTTTTAAAAACTACTGAAACGTTCAATATATTTTTCTAGTGAATTCTAAGCACGTGTATTTCTCTACAGTTTGTTTAAGAAGTTGACATAACATGACGGAAATAATCCCACAAGTCTTATGTAATGTATTATATTTTTCATAAAAATGACCATTTCGAAGGCCATTTTCAGAACACCACTTTCAAATTTTTATTCTGGACCTCGCATATCTTAAAGTTTAGAAACCGAAAACACTTTTCTATGTGGAAAAATATATACGTGCAATACCGTTTTTATATGTAAATGACTTGCAAAACATTTTTTATAGCTTATTAAAATTTGATTATAATTAAATTCTGAACAGATCCTGAAAGAGTATGGAATTTTACGACAGATACCATATGTGTCTGAATTTTTGTATTTTTCAAATAAGATGAAAAAATACTGAATGAAAATTCGTTGAAAATTGAGGATATTTGTGATTGAATGGGTTAATAAATTGAGCAAACATTTAATTTGTGTAAATTTGATATTACAGAAAATTACCATTCATCTACAATGAAAAATAATTCCAAAGACGTTTCAAAAGCGAAATTTTTAATATGTAAATGCAATGATGAGAACGAAAAAATTGAGCTTTTCTTTTACTTTACCATTATTAGGAAATTTACTACATTTACTAATAAAATAATAATGCAATTCTATTTCTGACCTTAACGATAATGGAATATATTCGAAACTTTACTGCAAACGCCGGAAATGAAATACCTACAAAATTCCGAAGATCAGCGGTAAAAATGTAAAGGTCATTTTTCATATAATGTGACCCATGTCTAAAATTACGAAATGGAAATGCAACGGTTATTTGCTGACCGTCGGTTTCCGTTTGTCATTTTAGGGCTCTGCGAACTTTTCACTTTCGTTGAGAGAAACGCATAAGTTTCCGCTGCTTTTCACAGCGGGCGGTTAATGTACGTTTCAATTGTTCTAAAACTATAAGTTGCTGGCTTTTTAGTGTTCCATATTGCAAAATTATGTTTAATTTTTTAGCACAAAAAAAAAGGAATCAATATTTATATTTCATTATTGCTTATTTTAATTAATGAATGCTAAAAGTCAAATAACTTGATTTTACTCTTTAAAAATTTGGTTTCGTAAAAACAGAAGCGATAGTATTAGCTAACGAAATATTCCAAAATTCAATGAACAACAACATTTATAGGTTTTTGAACAAATTGTAGATCAAACTGCCTGTATAGTATGTCAGTAAAGTTCTAAAATTGTGTATTTGTAAGGTCCAATACTCTGATTATACAAATAAAAAATATTTACAGAATCATTAGGCATTTTGTAGACAAACGAAAGCATTGACATTCATCGGCAAACGTATTCGTAGCTTTAAGTATCTATGTATTATTGCACACAATATTATTGTTATATTTCCCAATAACATAAAAAACAATTAAAAACTTTTAAAAAATACAAACAATTTGTTTCAAGAAAAGTTTCTGAATTCATAACAGATTTTTAAACGTAATGTTACTTTCAGAAGCAGAAAATATCGTATTTTTTTCATATAATCTGCCTTAATTCAACAAGAGAAATATTCATAACTAGGAGTTGCATAATTAATTAAAAATACAAAATTTAAAGAAACTGAAAATTATTCGTTTAAATTTTGTTATGATTGTTTGACTTTTTGAAATTCAAAAAAATTTAACTTTTGAAAAATGAAAATTTTTTTACGTTCTATTCAAATTTTCTATTGTAATTCCATTTTTAAACAAAAAAGAAACATGAAAAGGTTTAGACAAAACGCTGGAGTTTTATATTTTAATGAAATCTCTGAGATTAACAATTTTTATTAACTTTTATATTCAACATGTTTACTAGAATGATATTCTTTCACTGTAGCCGTGAGAAAATTTGCTAAAATGAAATGAAACTATAATATACACAATATGCAGTTTCAAAATTATTATTAGTTCTCTTAATTGGGCGAATAAAACGTTTGGATCAACAAATTCATTAGTTCTGTCTTCTATTTTCGAAGAAATAACTAAGATAATAACTTTACTTCAGTTATTTTTTAATTTTGTCGACAAAAAAGTAACGAATTATTAATATTAAGAGATTTTTCGTTGAAATGTCAAAGTTAGAAATATTATGACAATCTTATACAGAATGTTGGATATTTTTTGGCGGTATTTATACTATTATTTATTACTAAAAACTACATTTAGTTAATAGAGATAAATAACTGACCGTATACATAGAAAAATATAAAAATACAATAAATAATTGATTTGACAGGAAAATATCATACGGAATTATGTGCAATCTGCGTTATAGAAATATACTAAATTTATAAAAATTGTTAACAATGAAGGAAAATTCAGTGTCGTGTATTGAACGAATTTTGTTAAGAAGCTTTTTGTGAAAAGCGCCGACATAATCCGCATTTTTGGTGACTTCCGCTGCATACATCGCATTTATAACTTTTCAAAGTTTCTCGCATTTTCCGCCTTTGTTTGTACACATATTTGCTTTGGTCGCGCGGGTCCATAAACTGCGACAAAAAATTCAGGTAAATTTTCCGAAAATGAACAAACGCAAATCATAGTGCCCAAAACGCTAAACCCCCACCAGCGATTTTCGCACAAGATCCGCCTACGACCCCAGCTACCCCCAAAAAAAGGGACGGGGGAGGGTACATTTTGTCCTATAAAAAGGGACCCGCGTTCTGCATTCGGTACAGTTTTGCAAGTTACGCTAAACACAAAGGTAAGTTAAGTTCCTTCAGAGTTTCGGAGTTCGGAAATTATTTTCCGGTGTTTCGGAGTTCGGAAATTATTTTCCGGTGTTTCGGAGTTCAGAAATTATTTTCCGGTGTTTCGAGTTGTTTAAATTTGGAAAATTGGTGTTTGAAATAATTTTGAAGTAAAATTTGTTTCAACTTTAAAATCTTCGTTGAATTGTGTTCTTTTTTTTAAATGTGATTTTTTTAAAATCTTGGCATCAGTAGATTGTCTAGTAATATATTGAGAAAAAAATATTTCAACATAACCTTTAAAAAAAGTACTGATCAGTTTTTTTTCAAGTATAAGACATACAAATGTCTTTTTTGAAATGAAAGATTTTGTCTTAGAATAAGTTAATGTTGAGTTAATTTATAATTGTTTGAAACTACATGTTATTAAATATTTCTTTAATGTTTCAGAATAAAAATCAAAATGAACGCCGTATTCTTCACATTAGCAATTGTCTTGGCTGCGGCCAGCGCTAACGCTATCTCCTACTCCGACATGATAATGCCGCAAGCTCGGCAAGTTGGAGCAGTCATTACGACTCTTCAAACGCCACTACCAACATCTTCCACGGAAGAAACACCTGCAACTGGTTAGTATCCATAATTTTTGTTACAACACTTTATTTTCAGTTTTACAAATAATATGTTGCAATACGTTCGGCTGTTTTTGTAGACATTTAAAATTTAATATTAATTTTGGAATAGTTCGACATGACATTTTTCGATTTTTACAAAAATTATTCAGTCTTCTTTACTACGATGTATTAACTGATCATTTGGCATAAATATTGTACTTTAAAATAACGATTTTTTGGATTCAGTAACTTAATCAACAGTATTATAATAAATTTGGAGTTTTTCACACATTTTTAACATTTATCTTTAATATTTACAGAATTGGCCCCTGCTCCAGTAAAAACTTGGTTCTCTACAATCAAAACAGCTCTGCAACCAGTTGCAAGCCGCGCACTTGCTATTGGAACTAAAGTTGGATTTTACCTTTTGAACATTGTCGCTGTCGTTATTGTTGCTGGTCTTCTCACATCTGGTGTATGTACTTTCACACCTTTATGCAGCGTTGTCGCCGGTCATATGATGCCTAACAATCAGGTAAATTTCACAAAAATATTATACGTTCATGAAAGATTTTTTGCGACATTTATCACAAAATGTTATTTAAAAATTGTTTTAAAATGTTTGATAAACGAAAAGTGAATTTTAACTCAGATTAATAGAATAGTAGAATAATCGTTACAATATTCTTTTAAAAGATGCATGAAAATTTCTTTATAATATTTTGAAAAATTTTGTATAATTAAAATCTTATACTAATTTGTCTTGTGGTATTTTCAGCACGTCAAGCAATTGGTTGACAGCTTCTCTGATTCTTACGTTACACCCGAGAAAATGGACAACTTGGTGAAAATTGTCTATGAATCTCTCAGGAAATATTCGTCAGAAATGGTAGAGCCAACTGAGCCTGCCCATGCCGCGACTCCATCAGCATAAATACATAAATATAATGCATATACCAAAGATACCATTATAGAATTCGTTATTCGTGATAACGAATAATTGAATTTTATAACCTTGTAAATATGATAGAATAAAACCTGCGGCTTTTTGTAATATTGTCTACCTTCATTTTTACATTCCCACTGTTCCAAATGATCTTTAATTTGTAGTGTTAATTACGATATTTAAAGTATAGGTCCAGAAAATAAGCAAGAAAAGTTAAATTTATCTTAATGACTCTGTGAAGATACTATATTGCTGAATATATTATTTTAAATACTTTTCTATACTATTTTCATCATATTAGTTATTAAGTGGTAGTATGTTCTCATTTAATATACATGCCTAAAAATTTGATTAATAATAACATATATTGTCGATATTTAAAAATTAAAAAGTAAAGAAATTCAAGTTCACAGTATTCCAAATCGGTCAATAATGATTTTTCGGTTTTGAAAACTTACCCACGTAAAAAAAATGTCTCGCAATAGTATCTCAACAATTCTCACGAATATGCTTCCAGAAAGTATCGCTAAACGGCAAATGCGATACTTTAAGCGATATTTGATGTGTTATGGATCGAAAAGTATCGCTGGTATCGTAAAATATTGCACAAGTATTTCAGATATAAAATAAACTTAAAAAATAAATTAATTAAAAACGTTTCATAATTTAAATTTGAAACAATTATTTTATAATGTTTATTTAATATATTAACAAATAAATTTAAAGCACATATTTGGCCTGGCTTGGATTCGAACCTGGAACCTTTAACTCTCAAAGCCGGTGCCTAACCAGTCCGCGAACTTTGATATTACATATACTCAATACAAAATGACAAATACTTGAAACAGAATGCAATCAACTTTTTTCAACTATCTGTTATTTTGTAACCAGTAAACAATGTCAAAGTTGCCCGTGTGGTTAGGTGTTCGCTTCGAGATTCGAAGTTCCTGGGTTCGAATTCGAGTGAGAACAAACTGTTTTTTTTTAACATTATGAAATAATTCTTTCAAATTTACATTATTAAATGTTTTTAATTTATTTATTTTTTATTTTTATTTTATATCTGAAATACTTTTCCGATACTTTTGCGATACTAGCGATACTTTTCGATCCATGAGGCATCAAGTATCGCTTAAAGTATCGCACTTGCCGTTTAGCGATACTTACGGGAGACATATTCGCGAGACTTAACGGGAGACTATTGCGAGACATTTTTTTTTACTCGGAATAGACACATAGGCGATTTTTTAAATAGAATAGTTACTATTTAAAATATAGTATTTAACATTTTCATCTTGCATTATTAATTTGTTAATACTTATTAATCAAACAGGACAGTAAGAAAATAAAATCAAAAGTTTAGTTTTTTTAGAAATAAATTAAAATTGCAAGATTTTTTTTGCCGTTACATTGAACCGTGAATATTTAAATATACAAGAGATGTTTTTTATTTGGACATCTTCGGTTCCATTAATTAATTTTTTGGTCCTCGTTTGTCTCCAGATTTGGTGCTCGTTATGGACCTTAACCTTAATTAATAGACAGAAGTCTACATAGTTAAAAAAATTAATGTATCGTCAGACGATTTAAAGAAATTTTATCTATTGAAAATATGTTTAGTTTTATATTTTAAATTTGAAGAGTATTACCTCATCTCGAAACTGTATTTTCCACATTCTATGTATTCATCGATTATTGCAAAGTTAATAGAATGCAAATTTCCCATCTCTAGAAAAACGGGCTATTGATTTACGATTGATGATATTCCTCTACAATAGTAACAACGTGCAATTAAATATTGCAATTAAATCGATTGTTTACACTAAAGTGGACGATTAATTGGAAATTCCGGTCATAACGATTTTACAAAAAGATATTTTTTTAATTTCAAGTATTGTCTCAAAATGTCCGGTAATAAATTACCAAAATATTTTATAATAATCTAATTGTTGGTATTTACGGCCGATGGTCTGAATAAAAATAAAATAGTACATTATGTAACATGGAAGCTAAGTTGGTCTTTATATGCCGAGCGGAAGTTTCGTATACGAGACGTAGGCGAGCGAACGCACGAGTCTCGTATACGAAACTTCTGCTCGGCGTATAAAGACCTTGCCTTCACGTTGCATACGATACTTTATGTAACAAAGATACGATTTCCAAGTTTCCAAAAATTCATTTTAGGGAATGGTTGCAGAGAGGGATGGTAAGGCTAGAGGAGCGGGTTGGGCGGTGGGGGGGGGCAGGGGGTTCGGGGCGCGCAGCCCCGATGGACAATTCGTAATGATGTGAAATGAAAATGAGCATCTGTTCTCACCCGTACGGGCGCATGCGGACTGACGGCGAATAACGAAAAGGGTATTTTCCAAGCATTCTCAGATTAAATTGGAATTGTCCAATTGAAATTCAATTTTTAAAAATTGAAACAAAACCCATGTATACTACATTCTGTAAAGTTAAATTGGGACGCTCACTTTTTATATATATTCCGGCATTTTCGAACAGGTTAGAACATGCACGCCCTACGTCTGGTATACGTATAGGAATGGTCATCGTATCCGACCATCGTGTACGACGCTTGACGACAAATGGTCATATACGCATACGGAACGTTCACGTCATGTAGACGCATCGTTAGCATACGTTTATTGGACGCTGTAGCTTGAATAGAGTACGTATACGGGCACTTTATTGTACTAGTACGTTTTAAGGCACTTTATTGAACTCTTTTAATCGTGTACGATAAAACGCTACTTAATGTACGCAAATCGTGCACGATAAAACGCGGAAATCGTACGGAGTTACATAAACAAACTAATAATGTAAGCAATGGGGCTCTGATGAGAGCCACCGAATATGGGAAAAGAAACTTGTATGAACCAGATTTTGTAGTTTTGCCAGCTACAGAATCTTCGATTTACTGAACTGCTTATATATAAAATTAGGGATTTAACTAATAATGAATGCTGTGTTCCTCTAGTGCACGGAGAAAAATAATCAGCAAAATCAGCCGAAAAATCAGCAGATTCTACCAATTTTATCCTATAGGGACGGCTGTTGGAATTCCGTTAGGGATAGCCGATAATTTCAGCTAAATTTACTGAAAAAGTCCGCAAATTTAACGGAACAAATCTAATGTCGCGGAAATTTAGAGCTAAGCGCGAATTGAGTAGGGTTAAGGCTACATTAGCGGAATCAAAACAGCTAAAATTGCATATATTTTCGGCAATTCCAGCCGAAAATTTTAGCTGATATGAATCAGCTAATCCAGCGGAGTCATTTTTCTCCGTGTGACAAAATGAATAACTAATGTCTATTATAGTTACGCGTTTCGTCCCAGGTTTTCGCGTGGACTCGTCAGAGAGTCGATCGCGAAACTTGATGGTTCGGTATAATAAGAGATTTTAAATACATAAAACAGAGGAGGAATGTTTGATTTAATAATAGATTTAAGCACACTAAGCAGTAACGGGATGTCGTTACACAGTGTATTTATATGAGGAATCCTTAATAAGCACAAATATATTATAAATTAATTAATTGACCGGATTTGATAGTAGAAAGGAAAGAAATTCCTAACTCCCAAGAATTTAACACTCGGTGTGTGAATAATAAGATAACTGACTTTAACGACGAACCGAGTCATGAGATTGAACAAATCAACAAATTAGTTGCGTAAAATGCGACTTGTCTGACGTTGCGACAACGTGCGTTGTCATCTTCAGAGACTAGAAACATATATTTATTAAATTAATCACACAAAATATAAAAATTGATACACCCGTGTAGCTAGATTTAGTAACAATATACACCTGGTTAAATGTCACATTATAATAAAAATTGATCAAACAACAATGTTATAAAAAAGCAGAAATTAAAGCTGCGGTAAAATCCAAATTACCGTTTGGTCGATTACAATGTACGAGCATCGTGCACTGAAGACTAATTTTCGAACATCAAACGTAAGGCTAGATGGGTTATAATAGTGTGTATGTGTTTACAAATAATACTGTAGGGAATCTCAATAAGGTCAAAATTATTGATACTATAAAAAGTTTGGAAAATTCTACTTTATCAAAACAACATAATAATATACAGGAGGTTAGAAATACAATAATTAACAAGATGAATCAAACAGGAAGATCGAAGATTTTTAAAGAAATTACAGGATACAAAAACTTTTTTGAAAAATAATTCTGATTTACTAATCACAACAGCAGATAATGGCAACACAACAGTTGTCATGAATAAAAAAGAGTATTTACAAAAAATGACTTTACTTTTTTCGGAGAGTAATACACTGAGAGAAATTTTATAGGAAGTTTTCAAAAAAAAATCATGAAAATTACTATTCTGACTAATTTTGGTGGGATAGACTGGGAAGTATGTTAATAAATCTTATTTTTTAAAGATAATTTTACATTCTTGTTATATATACTATTATAAACATTTTAATAAGAGAATAAACAATTTTTATGGAACATAAGTGCTTTAGAAAAAAAATAACATGCATTTAGCATTTAGTATTTAAAATATAACAGATTTTACGATTGGAATAGGAAAATTTCTTAAATAAATTTAAATAATCACAAAAATTTACGAAATTTACATTCCACCGAAGTCATCTACCAGCGATTATAGTGCTTTCTGCAACGGAGTCGAGAGTTTGACAACGCTGAATCCGGAGTACAAGCTCATAATCCTTGGTGATTTTAACCTACCACTTGTTAATTGGATCAATAGCCCACTATCTTTCTCTCAAAAGGGTTATGTTTCTCCGGCTTGCCATGATAATGTTATGACTGCTACATCTTGCTGCATCTCTTGGGCTTGATCAGCTTTATCCTGATCACCCTCTCAAGGAATATACTTTGCATTTGTGCTTTGCTGCATTTGATCTTTTAGTTCCGGTAACACCCAGCGATCAGCTAGTTAAAGAAGATGATCATCATTGTGCTCAAGCGTTTAATGTAAAAATCGCAGACGCACAACATGCTGCGCCTAGGCGTCGTCTTTATTACCGTGATTTTGCAAATGCTGATTATGTCTCAATTAACCGCGAACTAAGTATGTCTCATGGAACCTTACTTTCGATAATTGTAATATTGAAACCGATGTGTCGTCCTTTTATAATGTTCTAAATTTTATTATTGACAAATATGTACCCCTCAGAAAGCGTTCCATTTTAAACAATACGTACACCAGATGGTATTCCAAAGATCTTATTAATTTAATATCACAAAAAAAAAAAACGTTATCACTTACTTTGGAAAGCCAGTCGTCACCCGGTTGACTATATTAATTTTAAGAAATTACGCGCTCAATGTTTACTTCTTTCTCGTGACTTATATAGTAAATATGTAGTATCTGTTCAGTCAAACTTGAAATCTAATTTGAGATCTTTTTGGTCATACGTGAACAATCTCAAGTCTGGTAGGAGCTCACCCAGCTACTTGTCTCATGGAGATACTATTGTAGACTCTGATTCCGGTATTGCTAATATTTTTTCGTCTCATTTTGCTTCAGTTTATTGCGTCAATTCTTTTAATGATTATAACGGACCCATTTTTTCATCCCTATCAGATACTTTTACGATATCGAAAGCCGATTTACTAGCCGCGCTTAACGGGCTTGATTTAAATGTGAATGGAGGTCCGGATGACATCCCGCCGCATTTCATGAAAAATTGCATTTCCTCTTTGATTGACCCCGTGCTCTTTCCGTTTAATTTTTCTTTGTCCTCTGGTACATTCCCTACTTATTGGAAATCTGCTTTTATTCAGCCCATTTACAAAAAAGACAATCGATTCACTGTATCGAACTACAGACCAATTTCTATACTATTCACTTTTTCAAAATTATTTGATAAAATTATTGCTAATTATATTTCTAATCTTATACATCCACGAATTATTCAAGAACAGCATGGCTTGACTCGTAGTAGATCAACTCTTTCAAATCTGTTTATTTTTACTGATTTTGTTTCCTCTGCTCTTGACTGCCACTCCCAAGTTGACGCAGTCTACATCGATTTCTCGAAGGCTTTCGATATCGTAAACCATACTCTCCTCCTACAGAAATGCCATGCAATTGGAATCAGAAGTGACCTTCTGTCTTGCTTGAGATCCTACTTGACGGATAGGACTCAGATGGTGCGCTTTAACGACTGTGTTTCTCTACCCATCAGCATCTGCTCTGGTGTCCCTCAAGGATCTAATCTCGGTCCAGTCCTTTTCACCATTTTCATTAACGATCTCACTAGTAACCTTTCTTTTTCTTCATTCCTCCTTTATGCCGATGACATCAAACTTTTCAAGGTAATTAAAAGTCCTATGGATGCGTCTTGTCTACAAAAAGACTTGCACGCCCTCAGTTTATGGTCGCTAAGAAATGGTCTTCACATTAATCCGTCAAAATCTCGAATCATCTCCTTCTCCTGTAGTACTTCCCCCTTCCATTTTAACTATATTCTCAATAGCTCTAATATTTCTAACGTTCCTTCTGTAGTCGATCTGGGTGTTCGGTTTGATACATCGTTGTCATTTAGGCCACACATTGAGGAGGTTACAGTTCGTGCCAATAAACTTGTTGGTTTTATTAAACGAACTACGTCCAATTTCACCGATATATCATCCATCATATATCTTAATAAGAATCTTGTAATTTCCATCTTAACTTATGGCTCTGTGATTTGGTCTCCTCATTTTGGCGTCTCCTTGATTCGGTACATCACAGGTTTCTCAGGTACCTGGCATGGAAATCTGGGAGTCCAATGCATTTCAGCGATCATAACTATGAACCCGTTATTCACCCATTTCATCTTCCTTCCCTTTCCTCAGTCTACGATTTGAACTTTGCCTACAAAATAAAGCATAATTTTTTCAATCTGCCTTCTCTCTCCTCACTTTTTTCCAATCGTAATCTCGATTATGGTCTGAGGCATCCCACACAGCACACTGTCCAGGGGACGTCCTCAGGAGCTCCTCAGGACGTCCAAATGTCCGCTTTTACCATCCTGTTAACGTCCACACGGCATCCTCAGGACACAGGACGCCTTGAGGACGTTAATAGGACGATAAAAGTGGACATTTGGACGTCCTGAGGAGCTCCTGAGGACTTTCCCAGGACAGTGTGCTGTGTGGGATGCCAGAGTAGTTGTTGAAGAACCCTCTAGGTCGTCCCATCGTTTCTTTCCCCCCTTACCTCGTCTCCGTCGTCTTTGGAACACTATTCTACATTCCATCCAGTTAGCCAGTCTATTTTTTTTATGACCGCAGTCAGGTATGCATTTATTAGTTTAACTTGTTTACTTTTACATGTTAATATACTTTTATAATCTTTCATATTTTCATTTGTTAATTATTACATTATGAACTAAACACTCATTTATTTTGTAAGGGCCTTGTCCCGTATATTTTGTAAATAAAAATAAATAAAATAAAAATAAATGTTACAAAAAATTTTACATAATGTACTGTTTAGTTTACAAATGGCAATTGTTCACGTGGTACAGGTGTGCTGACGAAATGCGCAAATATTTTTCAAAAGTCCCTTTGTTCTTTCTCCCTGCAAAACCGCGCTGCAGATTAAAAATTGCGACAATAAAGTTCAGTGATATTCAGTGATATTCATGATATTCATTGATATTCAAGAAGAAAAAACATCATCTGCTGCATGGAAGTGTAAGTACATTATGTATAAAGTTATTAAGTACGGGTTATACGTATAGATGTAACTGAACCCTGGAGAAAAAATAAATTTTTTTCTCAATTTCTAGAGGAAATGCGAAGAATTCTCTGCATTTTTTCTAGAAATCGATACATTTCTCCATTTTTGGGATGGATTTTTGTCGCAAAATGCGATTATGGAGACAATACGGAGAAAATATGGAGAAAATTTTGGTCAGGATTATAACCTAGAAAGTCCACGCTTCCATTTTTACTAGGGATTTATTTATTATTTTTTAATATATTTATTTCATTTCATATAAAGTGGAACTGCAATGATCATTTATCTGTTTTTTATTAGGTTATTCCTTAAATATAAGTATTTTTAAGTTTTCGAAGATGGATGGTGCAAAAAATAGTGATATCGGTAACAGCACTGCCGGTTATTTGTATAAGGTATTAAAAATGATTACACATCATAAGACCATACAAAAGTGAAAGTGGTTTAGGTTATATTTAATAGTTGATTTAATTTGTGCAGAAAGCAGTAGGCGTCAGTAAACTTGTCTTCGACGGATATTTGGATGTGAGCCACAGTACCCTTCCTACAGATGGGACCCAAAAAGGACTCAATGTGATCGATGTCGGACCAACTGTAAATCAACTTCTTGATCAATCAAATAATGTTGCAGCTACTGTTGAAGTGACACATTCTACCATTGGAAAAATGGTATGTATTTTAAATTTTATTAGAATAAGAAAAAGATGGGTTGATTCTCACAAGATTGAAAAGTTACTCTTCAATATCTTGAACTATTTCGGTTCTTGAACTCAAAGTTCTAGTCACCTTTCTCCAGTTTGTTGGATCATAAAACCTCATCTTTAATTTATTTAAAATTTGACAATTAACCGAACATTCAGTAAGCACGAGTTTAGTTTCTTTTGTAACAAAGTTTAATTCAGTGGTTTATGTCATCATATTATACGTAATCAGATTGTTTACTTTTCATGATCACAATTTTACTTTATGTAGAAACTGTAAAAAATTCAGTATACTTCCGTAACAGAACCGAACCTTGCCACAAGGTTAAATAAGGTTGTCATAATGTTAATAAACTTGCAGCAACGTTATTTAACCTTATTTTAAAGAGTTGATCGATGTTTATTATGCGTTCCATCATATTATGACTTGTGGTGGGTGCTTCTGCGTAGACAATATTTTTCAGATAGCCCCACAAAAAGAAATCCAAACTAGTTAAATCCGGAGACCTCGGACTCCACTCCACAAATCCACCACGTCCTATCCATTGATTCGTAAATCTGATATTTAAATAATCACGAACTATCCTAGCAAAATGAGCAGGTGCACCATCTTGTTGAAACCACATGCGGACTCTCGTCTGTAGATCAACATTTTCGAGCAATGTCGGTAAATCGTTCATAAGAAATTGTAAATAGTTGTGACCATTTACATTTGCGTCGAAGAAATAAGGTCCAATCAAGTTTCCATTGACAATATCGCACCACACGATCAAACTCCAACGTTGCTGATGATTCACTCCGCGATGCCAATGAGGATTTTCTACAGACCAATAATGGCAATTGTGCCTGTTAAGTTGACAAGTATTATGAAAAGTGGCTTCATCACTAAATAAGACGTAACGAAAAAAGTCCGGATCTTGTTGTATCACTGTTTGTGCTCATCTACAAAACAGGCGCCTTCTTTCGAAGTCTCCGGCTTTCAATTCTTGTGTCAAAGTTATGTGATAAGGATGCAATCTATGAACTTTCAATATTCGGTGCACCGTGGATCTTGGAACACCCAATTGTCTCTCAATTTCTCGCGTACTAACACGAGGATCGTTTGCTATCATACCTAACACTGCAAGCACTTGTGAATCATGTCTCTGTGGTACATTATTTCGTCGTCTTTGTCGCAGACAAACTGGTCTTTGACGTTGACGTTATACAAGTCTCGCAATGGTACGATCGTTCGGGTGCCTTACATTGGGAAAGCGGTTACGATATAATTCTGCAGCTTGTACATAATTACCTCGGCATTTGGTGTATAATCTGCCATTATGTAAGATAAAGATGAATTTTTAGATAAGTACTTTTTATCGCTTAACTCATCTTAATAGAAAGCTGAAAAAGCATGTGGCAAGTACTTGAACAATTAATATAGAGTCAGGTTTAAAGATTATTTAACTAAATGAATTTTTGAGCGTTTACTTTATTACAAAAAATTATTTTTCATGTATTATAAGCAACAATATCAACGTAAAGAAATAAATGAATGTAGCTACGGAATTTATTATGTAATGGCATAAAAATACAGTATTTGATGAAGAATTTTACATTCCATAACACATAGAACACTGATCCAAGATGGACATTGTTTGATTTCATGCTCCAGAAGCCACATCGTATAAGATTTGTGATGCCGTTCAAGAATTTTTCATATCGTCCACGCATGTCTCGTCGCGTACCACTTGAGATGAGAACCGCAATCTCGCTTTTCAAAGCACCGTGTACCGTCTCGTCTCGTATGGAAAGTCTCGACTACCGATTTTCGATCTTTCACGATCTTTTCCGATCTTTTTCGATCTTTTACGCTCTTTACGATCTTTTCCGATCTTTTTGGATCTTTTACGATCTTCCTCGATTTTTTCCGATTTTTCTGGATCTTGTACGATCTTCCTCGATCTTTTACGATCTTCCTCGTTTTTTTCGATCTTCCTCGATCTTTTTCGATCTTTGTCGAACTTTTCAATCTCTTCCGATCTTTTTCGATCTTTTACGATCTTGTACGATCTATTTCGATCTTTTACGATCTTGTACGATCTATTTCGAACTTTTTCGATCTTTTACGATTTTTTTCGATCTTTGTCGATATTTTTCAATGGGTGACAGTCAAAAAATCGACAGTCAAAAAGCCGACACATAAAAAAATAGACACATCGTCAGGAGGACAGTCGTTTTTTGAACAGTCGGTTTTTCGACTGTCGGCTTTTCGATTGTCGGTTTTTGGCCTGTCGATTTTTTGACCTGTCGGCTTTTTGATTTGTCGGTTTTTCGACCTATACCCTTTTCAATCATATCGATCATTTTCGATCACATCGATAATTTTCTCTCATTTTCGATCCTTTTCGATCTTCTTCGATCTTTCTCGATCTTTTTCGATCATTTTGACCATTTTCGAAGGTCAAGGTCAAGGTCACATTATGGCGTAAAATCTTCCGCTCTTTCCATTTCCGGGTTAAAAAATAAAGGCCATTGTTGCGAACAGAATCGATGTTAAATATTTGCGGTACCCGGCATAGGTTTTTGCCCCCACAAGAGTGGGGTTTTCCCTATGCCATTGCACACCCGAATGGGGGTACTTCTCTGAAATGTCGGCATTAGCCGAATGAGGCGGGGGCCTGTTAGGTATCTAATTGTAAAGGTCCTGAAGGACGGCAATATCGACACTATTGATATGTTATATTGTTGCTAGAAAATAAGTAGTGATAGGCCTTAAGGAGAGATAATAGTTTTGAATCTTGATTTGGTTTGATTTGGTTTGATTTGGAGTCTCTTTTTCGAGTTTGCAACATATCACTTTTGGATATCGTACTTTGAACCTCTCGCGATATTTGTAGTGCAAACGGAGTATTTACTAAAAGTGGATTTTCGGGTTTCGGAGCAGAGCGACAGCCTGCTTCGTAAACAGCGAAAATTTACTGGTGATTCAGTTTGTAATGCGAAATATTTTGAGAGCAGATATCGCCTTAGATATCGACCTTTGATGTCGCACTGGGCTCGCTTTCGGATGGAAAGTAACCTGCGTGGTTTCGAGCACGAGGAATTGGAGTCGGACTCCGATTTTTTATCTGTGCTGGCCTCCAGGCGAAGGAGAAGTTCGGGGGTTTGGAGCGCGACATATTTTGGTTCGCACAAAGCTCACTCTCTAAGATGGATAGTAACCTGATAGGTGCATATACGTGATTTGGAGTAAACTCCGTTTTGGTATCATGGTGTACTGACCTCTGGCGAATGAGAAGTCTAGAGAATTGGAGCGCGGACGAATCGAATTTGAAAACGATTCATTTTGTTGAAATCCTTTTATGCGAATTCGAAAGGAAACCTCTAGATTTTTTGCGTAGAGAAATTAAGAATGCTATCAAAGCAGCTAAAAATCGCTACTTGAATGACCAAGTTCTTCACCATTCAACTCCAAACAAACTCTGGTCGTGTTTGCGGAGGTTAGGTCTTGCGAATGAAACATCTCAATCAGCTCTTCACCACTTTTTACTAGCCATTCTTAATCAGCACTATGCAGTCATAGCTTCGGCTCATCCACCATGTGACGTAGTAGCACATGACTCTATTGTATCAATGTTCCTACCCACCACTCATCCCTCATTCTCATTTTCAGCCATCAGCCAAGCAGAAGTACTCAGTAGCCTAAATTCAATTTTAACTAAATCCCGTGGGCTAAGTCCAGATCATCTTCCTCTCGCCCATCTAAAATAACAGTTCACTATCATTGCACCGTATATGACATCATTTTATAATCTCTTATTATTATTATTAAAATAATATTATTAATATCTCTTATTATTGAAATCAGTATATATCATTCCATTAAAGAAAGTCCAGAACCCCTCTAACCCCTCAGATACCCGTCCAATAGCAAATTCATCACATCTATCTGAAATCATTGATTCCGTCGCCACACAGCAAATTGTTAGCTTTCTCGAGGTAATAGATTGCTACATCCAAAACAATGTGGGTTCCGGAAATACCACAGTACGCAAACTGCACGACTTCACCTTCTCGATGACATCCGTTTGGCAATCGACAGAGGCTACGTTACCATCCTGGTGCTGTTCGACTTCTCGAAAGCCTTTGACTCACTGAGTCATTCAATAATTCTGACCTGCTTGCGTCACATTGGGTTCGAGGAGTCGGCGCTCCGATGGGTACACTCGTTTCTGTCCGGACGTTCCCAAGCGATAATTGGACTAGGCGGCTACTCCTCGCAGCGTGAACATACAACCTCAGGTGTTCCACAGGGTACTAGCTTGGGCCCTATACTTTTTATTATTGTTATAAATACATTGTTCTCCCGACTCCAGTACTGTCGTGATTTCACCCTCATATTTGCTGATGACACATAGTTCTATCTGTCAACTCCAATAAGTCGCCTTCATGAAACTATACGTCAAATCAACAGTGACATGGCCGAACTGGTCCAATGGTCTCATGACTACGGGCTCAAGCTTAATGCTCGTAAAACCCAAGCTATTATCATTGGATCACCTCAAAACATCGCATCTTTAAAAAGCATATCCATACCGCCAATCGTTGTAGGAACAGACGTAATACCTTACTCCGACGAAGTGAAAGACCTAGGCGTAATAATAGCGTCTGATCTCTCATGGAATCGGCAGGTCAACGCTATCTCATCTAGAGTTCACAATATCCTCTATAGGCTTAAATTTCGTAGCTCCTTCCTACCACCATCTATTAAGCTCTCATTAGTTAACGCATTAGTTATACCTCACCTGGACTATGCTACACTTGTTATCGCGGATTTATCTGGCTATCTGAGTACTAAACTCCAGCGTCTTCAAAATCATGCTCTGAGGTATATCTACCGCCTACGCCGTGACGATTGGCTCAAGCCTTATCGAAAGAAAGCTAACTGCAATCAACGAAACGTTGGAGGACATCGTTACATGTGCTCACAAGATATACATAAAAGGCGTAGACAAATAAAAGATATTAAAATGCTTAAAAATTGGATACTGTAAAATCTTCAAGACTAGCCTGCATCTCTTCAAAGGTCAATGAGAATTTTCTATGAAGTAAAACGTCTTGCATTAATGGAAACAAAAGACATCGAGTCTACCTATAGATTTCATCTTAACGTTTGCAGAATGTGAAATTGAAGAAGTATGGTCATGCTTACCACTCACAATGCAAATGCATCCAGATTTACGTGAATTTCGTCGATAAACGGTATGAAACGAGTGATGATACCGCAGATAGACAACCGCCGATGATTAAAGACTGTGCAAAGTGTCAATTTCAGAGGGATGTATAGTAATGGCAATATAGGTATTTTAAGAATAAGAAATTTCGGGTCCTCGAGATTGCTTCGCTTTGCAGTAGATGCGTGGTAATATTTAACAATTTCACTTTCATATTCTTTTGCATGGCGATATTATTATTAGTTTATTTATGCATTTACTCATATTCAATTGTAATCGCTCCATAACCACTCATATCAGCAAGTATATCATCGTAGTCTACGATGAATCCATGGATTTCCGATGCACCCGCATATTTAATTCTGCGATACACAGATTCTGCAATCTCTTTAAACATACCAAAAGATGGCAGCGTTGTCACTTCCTTTAACTGTTTACTTAAAAGACACTAAACTATGCATAAAGATAGAAAGAAACTGTTGAATCTTACACGCTTCTCTTAAATTTTTACATCGTCATTTCGATCTTATTATTCTCAGAAATTTTAAAGGTGGGAAATATTAAATGAAGGTTAATTAATTACATTAAAAGCAAGTCGATATTCTCATGTGTTCGTCACTTATGGGAAGTCAGATTAATTGTTACCGTACAGTAAAGTCTACGGATAATTAACAGGTCGAAACCTGTATGGCGATATTTAAGATGTGGTATATTGTACACATATTAAAAGATGGTCAGGAACCTGATTAATTACATTACCCACGTGTCCAAACTCGTATAGCTATGATTCAAACGTCATGAAAACACGTAAATATCGTGAATAGATAAATGCATAGGGAATAAGCGTGTCATCCTCTCTCTTTCTAATTACTGCTAGCTTCTTCTATCAGTTCAACACTTCTAATTTCAATAAAAGGAAATGCAATTCCAATTGTTAATGAAGCTAGAAATCTCGGGCTATACATCGATTCTGCCTGGAGCTTCTCCTATCATGTATCAAAAAAAATTTCTATCGCGTATATGCGCTTACGACAACTTTACCCATTCCGTAAAGAACTTTCTTACGTTGCGAAACTGAAACTTTGTCAATCACTTGTACTCCCTCATGTAACTTATTGTATTTCGGTTTATGGCCCGTGCATTACTAATAAGGAATGGAAAAGAGTCCAAGCGGTGCAGAATGCTTGTTTGAAGTATACGTATGGCATTAGAAAATTTGACCATATATCGCATGCGTACGCAAAATCTGGATGGTTAAAAATGAGAGACCGAATGGAAGTTCGCCTACTCTCTCTTTTGTGTAAAGTTCTGTGTTTAAATGTCCCCGAATACCTAGCTCATCGATTGAGCTGGCTGGGAAGAAGCTCGGTTGCACATAGACGTGAGGTTTCTTCTAGCCTTTGTGTACCGTTATCCTCAACAGCCAAATTCAATGGTGCATTTTCCAGTTTTATAGTGAGAATTTTTAACGCGCTACCATTGCAACTAAGATTATATATTTCGAAACCGATTCAGTTTATACCGAAGTTACTAAATTATTATAGAAACCGATGATTGTTGTGTGCTTATTGTATCTTTGAACGTTGATTTTTGTATGCTTTGTCTATATCCGTTAACATTGTAAATATTTTTTTTTTCTGTACTTTTATTTTCTGTACAGGGTCAGACTGTAAAACAGCTTAGTGGTGCTGTGTCTCGCCTTTTGCTTATATATATTTAGTAAGTAAGTGAACTCTCCCATGTATATAGTGTATTCCTGATATAAGCAATAAAGTCGATTATTATTATTATTATTATTATTATGATATAGAGAACAGTAGGAAATTCTTTCGCCGTTCGTTTTCAATACATAAACAAATAAAATTTCTTGGTATCAACGGCATATGTACAAAATGTAAACAACGGAATAAAGGAAAACAAAAATGCGTCGTTCTAATATGAACGCAACGCGAATTATTACATTTCAACGGGATCATATATTGCCAGAAAAGTTTATTATACATTTAGATAGAGAATTTGAAAAAAAACCTTCCAAAATATTAAGAACCATTATAATATATAAGTTCTCATATAGAGAACAGTAGGAAATTCTTTCGCCGTTCGTTTTCAATTCATAAACAAATAAAATTTCGTGGTATCAACGGCATATGCACAAAATGTAAACAAAGGAATAAAGGAAAACAAAAATGCGTCGTTCTAATATGTACGCATCGCGAATTATTATATTTCAACGGGATCATATATTGCCAGAAAAGTTTATTATACATTTAGGTAGAGAATTTGAAAAAAAAACCTTCCAAAATATTAAGAACCATTATAATATATAAGTTCTCATATAGAGAACAGTAAGAAATTCTTTCGCCGTTCGTTTTCGATACATAAACACATAAAATTTCATGGTATCGAAATGCTTCTCTCTTAACACAATTGTTTGTCATATGAATAACAGGTGGGGTTTGGGTTTTTTTCTCTTACTCAATAGCATAATAAACTTTTCTGGCAATATATGATCCCGTTGAAATGTAATAATTCGCGTTGCGTTCATATTAGAACGACGCATTTTTGTTTTCCTTTATTCCGTTGTTTACATTTTGTACATATGCCGTTGATACCACGAAATTTTATTTGTTTATGTATTGAATACAGGAAATTGTTTATAATAAAATTCTTCCATCACACTATCATCGATGGGAGGTAGGGTGGGGGGGGGGGCGGACGACTCCCCCTAGCCCCTCTACTCAGGTGTATTTTGGTATTCAAGCGAGATAAAATCCCCAAACGAAATGTTACTAGGGTATAAAAGAAGAGGTCTATTACCGGTTAACTTTACCAACTTTGTTAAATCGCGAAACAATCAAGAAACTCGATGCAAACTAATAAAACGACAATCCGAACAAAAATATTTTCACCGCAGGTCTGCTCGAGATGTAGAACCCTTAGACATAAGCGGCAAAGTTTTTGTGAAAAAAGAAAAGAATAAACCTCTCGAAAAAAGGAGTAATTACAAAGATATGCGATAGACCACGTTCTTACGAGGTATTAACCCTCCTGAGCATGAGTTTTTCTTTTCCCATATGGAAACAATGTAGTTTGGACGAGTATACTCGTCTTTGTGCACAGGAGGGTTAAAAATTGTACTTTAAAATAACGATTTATTGAATTCAGTAACTTAATCAACAGTATTATAATAAATTTGGAGTAATTTTTGTTCCTCTCACATCTGGTGTATGCACTTTCTCACCTTTATGCAGCGTTGTCGCCGGTCACATGATGCCTAGCAATCAGGTAAATTTCAATAAAATACTATATGTTCATGAAAGATTTTTTGCGACATTTATTACAAAATGTTATTTAAAAATTGTTTTTAAAATGTTTGATAAACAAAAAGTGAATTTTAACGTAGATTAATAGAATAGTTTATTTAATCGCAAATAAATTTAAAAAACATATTTGTCCTGGCTTGGATTCGAACCTGGAACCTTCAACCTTTATTTACAGTTTTACAAATAATTTGTTGCAATACGTTCGGCTGTTTTTGTGGACATTTGAAATTTTGTATTAATTTTGGAATAGTTCGACATGACATTTTTCGATTTTTACAAAAATTATTCAGTCTTCTTTACTACGATGTATTAACTAATCATTTGACATAAAAATGGTACTTTAAAATAACGATTTTTTGGATTCAGTAACTTAATCAACAGTATCATAATAAATTTGGAGTTTTTTTTTGGAGTAATTTTTGTTCCTCTCACATCTGGTGTATGCACTTTCACACCTTTATGCAGCGTTGTCGCCGGTCACATGATGCCTAGTAATCAGGTAAATTTCAATAAAATACTATACGTTCAGGAAAGATTTTTTGCGACATTTATCACAAAACGTTATTTAAAAATTGGTTTTAACATGTTTGATAAACAAAAAGTGAATTTTAACGTAAACAAAAAGTGAATTAATAGAATAGTTTATTTAATCGCAAATAAATTTAAAAAACATATTTTCGGATTCGAACCTGGAACCTTCAACTCTCAAAGCCGGTACTACCTAATCAATCCGCCAACTTTGATATTGCGTACTCAATACAAAATGACAAATACTTGAAACAGAATGTTTGGAAAATTGGGGCTTTTGATGGACTGTATGTGGCGCAAGTGCAATAAATAAATAGAGAGCACCCCTGGCCCTGGGGGGGGGGGGGGGGGTTGAACATTGAGAAAAGCCGTTATTGACCTATTACTAAGGCAAACGTCGACTGATCCATTAATTCGGGCAAGGAATGCTATGCACAATATAAACATGCTTAGTGATTACAGTGGGGCTACGAGAAGCGGGCCCTGCCCCAGACATCGCATGCAACTATATGTAAATATATAAACGACATATGAAATAAATGGGAATATTCATTAACAATCGTTAACCAACTAATTGTTCCCGAAATTATTTTATATAAATTACTACTCACTCACAGACAAGTCCGAGCGTCGCGCCGCGCGTCCCGGGGTTCATAATCAGTCGTCCGCATCTCCCGCAGTCTTGACCCAAACACTGTCACACGACGAGATCTGATCACATAGGATCTTCCCGTTGGACTGATTAGAAATGCCCTCAACAGGCTTATTTATAAGCTCCATATAATCTCCCATTGGGCCATGACCTCGGGAAATTCAACCAAACACACAATTAGAAACAGCGACTCAGTCCTGTATACTCCTTTCTCATGTGCATGGGGGTTTAACCTGTAACGGGAGGGCCCCCCTCCTAACCGACCCCAAGCAACCCTTTGTTGTGATTATATCACGAACAGAATGGAATCAACTTTTTTCAACTATCTGTTATTTTGTGACCAGTGAACAATGTCAAAGATGCCCGCGTGGTTAGGTGTTCGCTTCCAGATTCGAAGTTCCTGGGTTCGAATCCGAGTGAGAACCAACTCGTTTTTTTTAGCATTATCAAATAATTCTTTCAAATTTACATTATTAAATATTTTTAATTTATTTATTTTTTATTTTATATCTGAAATACTTTTCCGATACTTTTGCGATACTAGCGATACTTTTCGATCCACGAGGCATCAAGTATCGCTTAAAGTATCGCACTTGCCGTTTAGCGATATTTTCGGGAGACATATTCGCGAGACTATTGCGAGACTTTTTTTTTTTACTCGGATGAAAACCAAATTTTGTCCAACGATTTCTCTTCAACGGATGAAGCGAATTGATTAATTTTTTTTAATCGATGAGTCCTGACCTAACTTCGTGCTGATTAGATTTTGAACATGATCGGCTGAGCGGTTTTCGAGTTATTCCAAAGAAAAGTAGTAAAAATAGTACAAATAACGTGAAAAATGATATTATTTAACAAATTCTGTCATTTTTTGTGTGTTGAGGAAACTGTTGATGCGCGTCAAAAAACTGAGAAATAAAAAAGCCAACATATCAAAAAGCCGACAAGTAAAAAACCGACATATTAAAAAGCCGACACGGTAAAAGTATTATTCTCTTTACAATATGCCGATTTTTTACTAGTCGGTTTTTTTATTTGTCGGCTTTTTGACTGTCGGTTTTCTGACTTGTCGGTTTATGTATAGTGTGTTATTACTTCGACCCACACACTAAAATTATTGGAGTCAAATTTCACTCCAAAGGAGTCGAAAATGGGATAGGCCGGGTTCGACTACATTTGAGTTCTTTGGAGTGAAAATATACTCCAATGGTGTCAATAAATACGGAAAAAGAGAAAGGCGGCTGAATGCCGTATAGACAGGACTAGTTACTACGCGGACGCCTTTTTTTTCAACTCGCTATAACATAGCCAATTTTGAAGGTTTTGAAACGAATAAAAAAAGAAATTGTTCGTTAGAGATTTCCACATCTAATGGTGAAGTAATAAATTATATATCTCAATAAACAATAAAGTTATTAATTTTTTTCTATGCAACTGCAATATATACCTTCTGGCTCTTCGTTTATCGAGCAAATTTCGAGTATCCGAAAAGTGTCAGCGAGAAAGTTGTTCATAAAGGTATGAACAAATTTTCTGGAAAGTTTTATTTTTATTGGTCTAATAGTCAAAAAGTAATGAATGTTTAAAGTTGGTGGCAGCCGATGACCAACGCGTCATGTGCTTCGAGGCCCTGAAAAACTTTATTGTTTATTCAGATATATAATTTGTTCATTCTTCATTAGATGCAAAAAACTCTAACGAACAATTTCTTTTTTATTCGTTTCAAAATTCTACCTAGCAAGAAATACTCTAAAGGAGCGAATGTGACTCCGAGAGAGTGAAATTTACCGATTACTCTCTCTTGGACTCCGCAATTGAGTCCAATCATTTTAGAGTGCAGACCAAAGGTCTGGAGTCTGGACGAAGTATTGAATTTGGTCACTTCCCGCCAAAAAATTACCCTACAGTTTTTCATGAAATGTCCGTACGTACGTACGTCCCGTTTTTTTTTTTTAAATAATGGGTAGATTTCGGAAATAGAACCTCTCTATATAACGCAAAATATGGAAAACGTACGTGAATATAGCCAGTCCGTTAAATAAACCGGAATAAAATGCGAGAGATTGATCGGGAAGTTATTGTTTCGACTCGCTAAGGGTCACAACCGCTTTATTGAAAATATGTTTAACTTTTATATTTTAAATTTGAAGAGTATTACATCATCTCGAAACTGTATTTTCCACATTCTAAGTATTCATCGATTATTGCAAAGTTAATAGAATGCAAATATCCCATCTCTAGAAAAACGGGCTATTGATTTACGACTGATGATATTCCTCTACGATAATAACAACGTGTAATAAAATATTGCAATTAAATCGATTCTTTACACTGAAGTGGACGATTAATTGGAAATTCCGGTCATAACGATTTTAGAAAAAGATATTTTTTTAATTTCGAGTATTGTCTCAAAATGTTCGGTAATAAATTACCAAAATATTTAATTTTAATAGTAATCTAATTGTTGGTATTTACGGCCGATGGACTGAATAAAAATAAAAACAAACTAATAATGTAAACAATGTAGCTGGCAAAACTACAAAATCTGGTTCATACAACTTTCTTTTCCCATATTCGGTGGCTCTCATCAGAGCTACATTGATACATTATTAGTTTGTTTTAATTTTTATTCAGTCCATCGGCCGTAAATACCAACAACTGGATTATTAATAAAATTAAATTTTCGAACGGTCAATTAATTAATTTATAATATTTTTTACCAAAATATTGTTTATTATATAAACTAAGTTATTATTTTACTATTATTATTGTTTTGTGAGTTTCTAAATTGAATCGCATTTATAAAAATTAGCATTCGCATAAATATTAAACAGCAATCTAATTTCCAATTAGATACAGTAGGCATTGTCCTTAGTTATGCGTCGGTTCTTTCAAAATGGCGGAAGATTCTCCAAAGTTCTAGCCCCTCACTATCGCCACTGCCGTATCTTTGTTTATATCCGTGCAATGAGTGCTTCTGTGTGTAATATTAGTCTTGTTCCAACATACGAATGGCGTTTCCCGCGCAACGCAACAACGACAACGGCCAAATTGAGCGGCCCAATTCTATAACTCGCTCGACGCTCGACAACCGGAAAGGTTTGGTCCAATGATAAAAAAACGTTCAATTTTTAAAAGTCGATATTTCGATTTTACAAAAATACATGGATGTAGAAAATAACAAACCGAACAAGTCTTTCCAAAGAATTTTTTAATAAAAATGAATAGTTTCCGTTTTAATAAATAAAAACAATAAAATTTAGAACCAAAAATTCAATTACATTTTAAAACATAAATCGTCATATCTCGGCCAATTATTGTTAAAATTGTTTGAAATTCGCAATGTACACCGAACAGATTCTAGCGATGCCTATGAAGTAATAACGCATTGTAAAAGTTAATTTCATTATCAACAAATTAATTTTTTAATGGCAACTGTTGGAATCCGCGAATAGTCAGCTACGTCGTCGAAAAGCCCGTGGGAAACTTTCGATTTCAAAAATCTTCAAGCGAGTAATTTGTTCCTTACAAGTAGAGGAAGTTTTATGGAAAATTAATTCGCATTTTACGGAACGCGTTTTAGTTCCGGATAAAAAATGCGCGGCCTATGAATTCATTTATATATAATATGAATATTATAGTGTTTATATTTATGGCTCTTTCTTATCTTTACATATGAGTTTTTAAATAATTTTTTATAAAACTCGCAAACATGTTACACCTTTTTCTATTTTCCCTTTAGCTATTTCAATTAGTGTCGATATTGGGATTTTGGGAACTGTTTTATTAGATTCAGTAGCTTTTTAAAAACGATTTTAGCCATTATTATGTTTCTTTATTGGTGTTCACCGGTTTGTTCCTAATCTAACCTTTTACTGATTCCTTTATGATTATGTTCTGTTAATAATTTTAAGCACAACGCGGCATTTAAAATATCGCAAGGTCAGATGCAGATCATTTATAATGATTGAATTACAGAACAATGTAAAGGATTTTGAACCCTTGCTCAAAAGTGTAAAATTTCAAAAGATATCCAAATTAGTAAATCAGTGAAATTTCAGTACCATCCAAATGGATCTGTAAGCCTATTTAAAAAGTACTGCGAAGATCCCATTTCATATTTTAATGAATTTTTAATAAATATCAGTGATTTAACAAATCAGTCACCGATAACGACACAGTTGGATTAGCTGAACAGAAAATAAAAGATGTAACATGTTTGCTTCGATAATTTACACTCATGGGCAAAGAATTTTATTAAAATTTATTTAAAAACTCAAATTTAAAGATAAAAAAGAGAACACAAATTTCAACAGTATGAAACTAGATGCCTTCGACCCGGGTGCCTACAATTTTGGCTAAATTCGTATTGCAGTTCCCTGACGAAAGGCTGATGCTTCCGGGAATATTCCCATTTTAACACTGCCAGGAAAGAAGGCGGCAGAGGGTAGTTCTAGTATCGTTAGGTTCGAGTAGTTTCTATACAAATATTGTAACAATATCTTGTTCCTTAAATAGGGTGAATATGCCAATGAATGGACGGTTAAGCATTTTTCACACTTTGATCGATTGTAACTTTTGAATTCTTTTATGAAATATCTATTTTCGTATCATGGGTGTAAAGTGCAACTTTACGAAGGGCGTAAAAGTTGTACGCCCGCGGTGCGAACATAATTTTTTGTCATACGTAGGCGGAAAGACATACCTCTTTGCGCATCGATTTGCAGGAGTAAAACTGACTTTCACGTCTATTGGACCGAGAATCGTTCCAATCGCCGGCGGGGGTAACTTTACACCCTAGGGTTCACTTTACGCCTAGTAGGCGTAAAAGTCAACTTTACGCCCGCAAAAAGAGGCGTAAAGACGTACTTTACGCCTACTATGACGAAAATTTAATTATGATACCACCATTAGAATAGTTAGACTGCTCTTTATGACCGTGTAGTTCAACCTTTGATTTTATTTAATTATTAACCACGTCTTCATACGTTTGTAAAAAAATCCGCTAAATCCCAATGAATAGTCGGTAAATCAAATGGGACGTATTCAGTACCAGTTTTGGATGGCTTTAAAACTTTGCTTTGCTTTTACAAAATAATAAATTCGGAAGATCAATAGTACTGTAAATATTGTTTTGAATGTTCAAAGAACATAATTATACTTCCCGCCTCGTTCTCGGGATTACTATTGTAGTTCCACTACTTTCTGTTCAAATTGACACAATCTTCAGAGTTAAAATTTTTGTATTCGCGGCTTTCCCGGGTATCCATGGTAACCATCCCCAAACTTGTCATTCATTAATTTGTGTTAAAATTGATCACACGTCAAGAGTCAATTCTGCGGTTTTTTTAGTATTTTAATACTTTTGGATTTATTCCTTTAAAATGGGAAGACATCACAAACGTAGTCGCTCTCGTGATTATTCGGATTTACTCCATGAAATAAAAAAATTGAAGAAAAAGGTTAGGAAAAGTCGCAAATACAAATACGAGAGTTCCGATTCATCGACCGATTCTCGACATTCGTCACGAGCAGTATCTAGGGAATCTCCACGTTCTTCGGACAGATCATATCGATCTCGAAGCGTCTCTCTTGTGTCTAGTGGCTCACAACAAAGTCGAGGTTCCTCTCAAATGAGAGAGAGTAAGTTTTTTATTTTCTTAACCTCTCTTGACGGTCAAGCTCATTCCCAAGATGAGATTAGTGCCGATCATTTCACCTGGTAGAGCTTGTGCATAAGTACAAGACTTATCCGAATGATTCGTATCTTTACAGAAGCCCTACCTGAAGGAGGGATAGATAAAGATGAGGTCATTCAGAAAAGCAGTGAAAATACTACGTTGACCAATGTGAGGTTAAATGCTCTCGGAAAAGATCCCTCAACGTCTAACACCGGTGAAATCAATCTGAATTCAGAATTGGTATCTAGGTGGAATTTTTGGTTAAAAGCGGGTCTGCCTTCAGAAGAAGTTAAGGAACTTTTGAATAAATATCCTCGGAATGGAAACATTTTTTTAGATGCACCTGATGTTAATCCAGTTATGCTCCTTTCTATGAGTGAGTCCTCAATCAAAAGGGACGAACATTTTCAGGACTCTCAGCGTTTGACTGGTTCTGCACTGGCAGCCCTAGGACAAGGAATTAACCTTTTGTTAGACAATAGCGATGATGGTCTGGATGTCGTTAAGCTATTGGAACTACTGTCCGATTCGGGAAAATTGATGGCAAATCTCCATCACGCGGAAACCGTTGCGAGAAGGGCATTCATTGCGCCGGGTTATAGTAAATCTGTTAAGAATATTCTCGGACATATTATAGTCGGACAGGGGCACGCTTTTATTTGGAGATAATTTAAATGAAAAATTCAATGAGGTTAATTCTCTAGAAAAGATCGCTAAGACAATTAAGCCAGCTTCGTCTACTTCGATAAGAAAGCCTCCAAATCAACTTTCTTCGTCTTTAAACTCGAGGGGCTCGTCCGTGAAGAATCAGAGAGCTTCATGGACGAGCCGTGTACCACGCAAACAACAGTACAAGAAAGCTTATCAATCACGCAGACAACTGAACAAATATCGTTCATCAACTCAACAAACAAGAAAGTAGAGGTACGTGTTGCAGGTCGATTAGCTAACTTTTTTCAAAATTGGAAAAATATTACCTCGGATGGTTTTGTCCTACAATGCGTGAAAGGGTTAAAAATTCCTTTTGATAAAAAACCATGTCAGTTAACCCCTCCACAATCCAGAAATTGGACTGAAGAAGAGAGTATACTGTTGAGGTGTGAGATCAATGATTTACTCTCCATGGGAGCAATTAGCCATTGTCAATCTGTAGAAGGTGAATTTCTATCCTCATTTTTTCTTATTGACAGAAAAAATAAAACGAAACGTTTTATTTTAAATTTAAAACAATTAAACAAATGTGTAACGGTTCCCCATTTTAAAATTGAAGATATACGTACGGCTTATAAACTAATGTCAAAAGATTGTTACCTGGCAAAGATTGACCTAAAAGAGGCATATTTTTTAGTCCCTATTCATAAGGAAGATCGAAAATTTTTAAGATTTTCGTTTGAGGGTGTATTATACGAATTTAACTGTTTACCCTTCGGTCTAAACATTAGTCCATTCGTGTTTACAAAATTAATGAAACCCGTCGTTAATTATTTGAGAAAAAAGGGTTTTTTGTCAGTAATTTATTTAGACGATTTTCTATTTCTAGGTTCATCGTTTGAATGTTGCTTGGAAAACACTCATTCGTCAATCGAATTACTTTTGTCACTAGGTTTTGTCATCAATTTCGACAAAAGTATCTTGTTACCTCAGAAAAGGTTGGAATTTTTAGGTTTCCAATTAAATTCAGAGACTATGTGCTTGGAATTACCTACCCACAAACAGGAAAACTTAATTACATTGATAGAAAAATTTAAAAAGAAAAAAGCTACAACTATTCGAGATTTTGCACAATTGATTGGAAGTCTGATATCTTGTTGTCCAGCAATTCCATATGGTTTGGGGTATACCAAAGACTTAGAGCGTTCAAAATTTCAAGCCTTGGTAATTACTGATGGTAACTACAATGGAAAATTTTGCCTTCCAACAAATTTGCAATTTAATTTAGACTGGTTTTGTAAAAATATACCGTATGCTCGGAGTCCTATACGACAGTTCGTTTTTAAAACAATAATTTTCTCTGATGCATCTGAATCAGGCTGGGGAGCCTTTTGTGAAGGTGAGCCTGCACACGGATTTTGGAACGAAAAAGAGAAATCTCAAAGTATTAATTATTTAGAACTTCTAGCATCTTTCTGGGCCCTAAAAACATTCGCAACTACTTTTCATGATTGCGAAATTCTTTTACGCATCGATAACACAACGGCTATAGCTTACGTTAATAAAATGGGTGGAATTCAGTTTTCTCATCTTCACTCACTAAGTAGAGAAATCTGGAAGTGGTGCGAGGACAGAAATATTTGGGTCTATGCGTCCTACATTGCATCAAAGAAAAACATTGAAGCGGACAAACAATCTCGAATACGTAATGTTGATACTGAATGGGAACTAGCCGATTATGCTTTTTTAAAAATTCTAGAGACTTTCCCCAATCCAACAATCGATTTGTTTGCAACAAAAGCAAATTCTAAATGTCCCATTTTTTGTTCTTGGATTTCCGATTCTGACGCTTTGGCATTCGATGCCTTCACGATTTGTTGGCGTCATAAAGAATTTTACGCCTTTCCACCCTTTTCTATGATTTTAAGGACACTAAGAAAAATAATAAATGATAAAGCCTGTGGTATTGTTGTTGTTCCACTTTGGACTTCACAACCCTGGTTTCCGCTTTTCAAAAGTTTATTAGTAACAAATCCATTAATTTTCACTCCAAATTCAAAACTTCTTTTATCTCCTTGTAGATCTCGGCAACACCCTCTATCAACAACACTTACCCTGGGTGCAGGGAGGCTTTCAGGATTAGTGGGCAAAGAAAAAATTTGTCAGACTCAACATTAAAAATCATGACAGCTTCCTTAGCCGATTCAACACTAAAACAGTATGACTCCACGTTGAAAAGATGGTGGGTGTTTTGCAACAAAAGGATCTAAATCCATATGATCAAGAAAGTAAGTCGATATTGGAATTTTTAAGCGAATATTTCGACAATGGAGCATCCTACGGTTCACTCAATACAGCACGATCGGCGATATCACTGATTTCTACAAAAAAGATTGTTCAAGATGATATAAGTCGCTTCTTTAAAGGAGTTTATAGATTAAGACCGTCTCGTCCTAAGTACTCAAAAACGTGGGACATTGCGCCCGTTCTAGAAAAAGTGTCTAACTGGTTTCCCCTGGAATCCCTTGGTCTTCAAGAAGTGACAGAAAAATTAATAACTTTATTAGCTCTTGGTACTGGACACAGGATGCAAACCTTCTCCCTGATTAACATTGATTTTATTTCCTTTTCGGAAGAAGGTGCTGAAATTAAAGTCGATTCCATAATTAAGACTTCGAAGATAGGAGTCTGCCAACCATGCCTGATATTGCCTTTTTTCAAAGATAAGCCAGAACTCTGTTTAGCCAGTACGTTGAAATATTATTTGAATATAACGCAAGAATTAAGAAGCAATGTTAAAAGCCTTTTTGTAGCCATTAAAAAACCTCACAAAGCTGTAGGCTCCCAAACACTCAGTCGCTGGACAAAATCTGTTTTGGAGCAGTGTGGAATAAATAAATCATTTACAGCTCATTCTACAAGACATGCATCAACTTCTAGGGCATTTAAAAATGGGTTAGATTTAAACACCATTCGAAATACAGTTGGTTGGTCAAAAAATTCCTCGGTTTTCGCTCACTTCTATAACAGACCAATTTCAAATGCTAATGATAGCTTCTGCAATGCAGTTTTTTCAATCTAGTTATTAATTAACTTTTCTGAATTAAGTTCATGTAGTGTTATTTTAAATAAACAATTAAGTTTTTTAAAAATTGTCAACTCTGAATTTCTACAATAGTAATCCCGAGAACGAGGCGGGAAGTATAATTATACGATCAAACGAACTTACCTTAAGTGAAGTTCGATCGTAATTATACGACCGCCTCGTTCGAAGGGATTACTAGATCCCGACCCAAGATATTGTTATCCCCACCCACAAGTTTTTCCTCTAGATAATAAAAAACTACAATTTTAAAAAACTACTCTAAAATGAATGACAAGTTTTTGGATGGTTACCATGGATACCCGGGAAAGCCGCGAATACAAAAATTTTAACTCTGAAGATTGTGTCAATTTGAACAGAAAGTAGTGGAACTACAATAGTAATCCCTTCGAACGAGGCGGTCGTATAATTACGATCGAACTTCACTTAAGGTAAGTTCGTTTGATCGTATAAAAATATGTATTTTGTTGCATGTTGTGCATCATACATTCATAAGAAATAGAAATATGTAGAAAATCGTCCATTCATTGGTAGTCGTCCATTCATTGGCATATTCACCCTATATTGAAATTGAAAATGAGCATTTTCAAAACTTCAACCCCGACCGCAGGTCAGCTGAAGCACTGATAAATGAGCATGTCTTGTTCACACTGATGCTTAAAGAACGCAGTTTAGTCGAGTTTTTGACAGGTCGGGTTGCAGGAAATAAATTTTTTTATATGTGGGATACTTCGGTTTCCGTTTTTTACGGCATTATCGTTGATTTTACGAAGAAATGAATACAACCTTTTATAGCGAATTCGATGTTCTATATTTTTTGTTTGAAACATTTTTTTGTACAATTTGTATTTTTTGTTAAAAAATAGAAAAAACGTGTTTTTCGAGCGTTTTTTTGTTAAACCTCCCCATCATCTAGTATGCATTGTCTCCAAAAACTAATCAGATCTAAGTTTGGCCAAGAGAAACGCAAATCCGTTTGTACTTTTTAAATTCGTCCTGCCAGTCCGGACGGACGGACGGACGTACAACCTAACGGACACCAATTTTTTTATTTACGGCGAGGCCGGACCTCGAGCAGTTGATCGCCGACGGTTGTAACTTTTCTAGCCCTATGTTTCACTTAACGTCCAATAGACGTGAAAGTCAGTTTTACACCTGCAAATCGATGCGCAAAGAGGTATGTCTTTCCGCCTACGTATGACAAAAAATTATGTTCGCACCGTGGGCGTACAACTTTTACGCCCATGATACGAAAATAGCTATTTCATAAAAGAATTCAAAAGTTACAATCGATCAAAGTGTGAAAAATGCTTAACCGTCCATTCATTGGCATATTCACCCTATTTAAGGAACAAGATATTGTTACAATATATGTATAGAAACTACTCGAACCTAACGATGCTAGAACTACCCTCTGCCGCCTTCTATCCGGGCAGTGTTAAAATGGGAATATTCCCGGAAGCATCAGCCTTTCGTCAGGGAACTGCAATACGAATTTAGCCAAAATTGTAGACACCCGGGTCGAAGGCATCTAGTTATTGTTGCTTTGGGTTCCGTAGGGCCTAAAACGTCGACATTTGATGAAAAACTGTAGGGTAATTTTTTGGCGGGAAGTGACCAATTTCAATACTTCGCCAGACCTATGGTCTGGGTCGAAGTAAAATTCATATTAATATATATGAAACATATAAATGATATTAAAAACCAGTAGCATTATTGTATAATTTCATAAACAATGCTTTTAATGGGTACAGATTTTCAATTAAATGGTCAGTTTAATATTCCGATGTCTCGAATGCACGTGCATACACAAACAATAAAGAGGCATTAAAAGGTTGGTAAAAGAGATGACGCCATTTATTAACTTATATCATAATTTTTCTCAATAACCGAAATGAAATCGAGAAAAAACTTAAATATGTCATGGCATATGTTGAATTCATAGGCCGTGTAATCCTTTATACGGAATTAAAACGCCTTCCGTGTTTCGCCGCGCACTTTAATAAGAAATTTTTCAAAAAACTTCCTCTACTTGTAAGGAACAAATTACTCGCTTGAAGATTTTTGAAATCGAAAGTTCCTCATACACTTTTCGACGAGGTAGCTGACTATTCACGGATTCCAACAGTTGCCATTAATTAGTTATTTTCGTACGAGGGTATAGAGTATTGCCGGAGGGTGTAAAGTCTTACGCCCCACGTGCGAACATTATTTTTCTCATACGTAGGCGGAAAGACATACCTCTTTGCGCATCGATTTGCCGGAGTAAAACTGACTGTCACGTCTATTGGACGTTAAGTGAAACGTAGGGCTAGAAAAGTTACAACCGTCGGCGATCAACGGCTCGAGGTCCGGCCTCGCCGGACCGAGAATCGTTCCATTCGCCGACGGGGGTAACTTTACGCCCTAGGGTTCACTTTACGCCTAGTAGGCGTAAAAGTCAACTTTACGCCCTCAAAAAGAGGCGTAAAGACGTACTTTACGCCTACTATGACGAAAAAGTTAATTTGTTGATAACGAAATTAACTTTTACAATGCGGTATCACTTCATAGGCATCGCTAGGATCTGTTAGGTGTAAATCGCAAATTTCAAACAATTTTAATACTAATTGGCCGAGATATGACGTTTTATGTTTTAAAATGTAATTAAATTTTTGTTTCGATATTTTATTGTTTTTATTTATTAAAACTGAAACTATTCATTATTATTAAAAAATTCTTGGGGAAAACTTGTTCGGTTCGTCATTTTCTACATTCATGTATTTTTTAAAAATCGAAATATCAACTTTTAAAAATTCAACGTTTTTTTTTTCGCTGGACAAAACTTTTCCGGCTGTTCGAGCGTCGAGCGAGTTATAGAATTGGGCCGCTCAATTCGCGTGTAGCGCCTCTTACGAGTGTAAACCCGCCTTCAAGCGAACCGGTGAACTCAGATTTTTTGTACTTATTCAATAAATATCATTGTTAATAAGTCTCGTCTTTTACTTGTGCTCTTCCCGATACAACATTGGCGACGAGGGTAAAAACGTGTTAAGAAGTACGAAAATTCACGGGCATAGGGTCTACAGGTGAACTCGTACTCGAAACAGAAAATGGCGGACGGCGCAAACAGGCAAGTAAAGCTGGACGAATACCAACGGCGATTGGAAGTACAGCGTGCAGAGCTGGAAGAGACAAAACAGCATTGAACGATATTGCTGAAATTAAGAGAGTGCCATTGTTTCTCACTTTGATTGGCAGCGAGGTGTATAACGTATTGCGCAACCTGTGTACACCAAGCAAACCTGCATCGAAGAGCTTCGACGAACTGTGCCAGATCATGAAGGAGCACCTGCAGCCGAAACCAAGTGTGATAAGCGAGCGCTTCAAGTTTAAAAATTGTCAACAGCGAGATGGAGACGACATAAAGCAGTTTTTGGCGAACTTAAAGAAATTTTCCATGGAGTGTGACTATGGCGACAAATTGGAAAATAATTTACGTGACCAATTTGTGAGGGGACTCCGGAACGATGTCATCAGGAATCGACTTCTGGGTGAGAAGGACCTGACTTACAAGAGAGCGATCGAGTTGGCAACGTCGCTGGAAGCAGCCCGCAGAGACGCTACTGAAATAGGAACAATAATGGCACCGTCAACTTCGTCAGGAACAAGAGGGCAAAGCCGGAGAGTGACGTTCGGAAAGTGAAGTGCTACACCTGCGGTATGCCGAATCATAAATCGAGCGAATGTCGTTTTAAAGGTTATGTTTGTAATAATTGTAAACAAAAGGGATATCTCGCGGCGGTTTGTAAGTCAAAAAAGGTAGTTTCAGGCGCGTCTCAGAAATCGATGTCAGTTCCGGGAAATTCAAAAAATACGAAAAGGAAACAAAATTCGAAGCAACATTATATTGACGAAATAGATGACATTAACCCAGACCTGAACAGACTTTTTCGCGTGAGGCGCGATTCGACGGACATGATAAATAGTATGCGACCTTTTGAAATTGATGTACAAATTGAGGGCAAATCAATTCGCTTTGAAATTGACACAGGGTCTCCGATTTCAGCGATTTAGAACGCCGAAGTAGAGAAACATACCGAGTTGAAAAAGCTAAAAAAATGTGTAACAACTAGAAGTTTTAAGACGTATCAGGGTTCTTCTTTTATTCCGATGGGAGTAGTTAAAGTTGATGTAGAGCATGCAAATAAGCGCGCAAATTTAGAATTGTATGTTTCGGCTGGTAACGGACCGCCAATTTTGGGGAGAGATTGGATAAAAGCTTTACAACTAGTGCGATATCAGAATAATGAACTATGTATAAATTCATTGTTAAAGCAGGATAATAACATAGAATCGCTTTTAAATGAGTTCCCGTCCGTATTTGCGGGGGAGTTGGGAACTTACACTAAAGGAACTTTTAAGCTTCACCTAAAAGACGGGGCACAGCCAGTTTTTTGTAAGCCTCGACCGATTCCTTACGCGCTTAGGGAAAAAGTAAAAGCAGAAATTGATAGACTTGTAGGAGAAGGCATTTTAGAGTCCGTCGAAAGCAGCGAGTGGGGAACTCCTGTAGTCCCTGTACTTAAGAGTAACGGACAGATTCGTTTATGTGGAGACTATAAAATCACTGTAAATCCTTTCCTAAAAGTTGATAGGTACCCTATTCCGAGAGTGCAGGACTTACACGCTAAATTGGGAGGGGGGAAGTTATTCTCTGAAATTGACCTATCGCAGGCGTACCAACAAGTTAAACTAGACCAAGAATGAAAACTATTAATAGCAATATCAACGCATAAGGGTTTGTTTGTTTACAACCGGATGAGCTACGGTCTCGCGTCAGCGCCCGGCCTTTTTCAACGCGAGATGGAAGCGAAATTAGGTGACCTTGAAGGTGTTATAATTTTTTTTGACGATATTTTGACTTCGGGGAAAGCGCGGGCCGAACTTGACGGTAGACAGAGAGAAGTCTTAAAACGTTTAAAAGAGTGTGGACTAACGGTCCAACTGAATAAATGTAAATTCGCAGTACCGTCCGTCACGTTTTTAGGTTATCAGTTAGATGGTTCAAGGATCAGCCTATAGCCAGGAAAAAGTTCGTGCAGTATTGGATATTCCGGCTCCCGCAAACGAATCGCAGTTAAAATCATTTCTTGGAATCATTAACTATTATTCGCGATTGATAACATATAAAAAATTGTCTAGCATCCCACGAAGTGCTTATGCATTATGACTTACAGTTACCGGTAAAAGTAGCGTGCGACTAGGCGCGGGGATTAGGCGCGGTTTTATCGCAAACACTTCCAAACGGCATTGAAAGACCGGTTGCTTTTGCGTCAAGGGCACTTAAGAAAGCGGAACGCAACTATTCTCAACTAGATCGCGAAGCGTTGGGAATAGTATTTAGTGTAAAAGCATATGACCAGTATATTTACGGCCGCAAATTTACCTTAGAGACGGATCATAGGCCGCTCACCTACATCTTTGGGCCAAAGAAGGGCATTTCGCAAATGGCCGCAAGCCGCGTTCAAAGATGGGCCGTATTTCTTGCTGGTTATGAGTATGATATTAAACATATACGCGGTATCGATAATGGTCATGCGGATACCCTGTCGCGCGTTTTTCCCTATCAAGACGACGATAACGATGCCGGGGACTCGGATTCAGGTGAGTATTCGTATCTCAAATTCGTAGAGGAATACAAAGTAAGATACAAAGGAAGATACAAAGATAATTTCAAACGATTTTGTAAGAGAGGAAACGGCTAGCGATCCGTCGCTAAGCGTAGTATTAGATTACGTGCGGAAGGGTTGGCCGGCATCTGTTGACGAGAGTTTGAGAGCGTATAAAAACAAAGAGTTCGGGCTGACTATCGAAAATGATTGCTTGATGTGGGGTTACAGAGTGGTGATTCCAGCCTCATTGCGTAAGGATTTATTAAGCGAATTGCACGAAATCCACATGGGTGTAGAAAAAATGAAAGTAATCGCAAGATCCTATTTTTGGTAGCCAGGAATCGATCAAGACATCGAAAATGTGTCAAAGACATGCGAGTTGTGTTTACAACATAGTGAAAACCCGCGTAAAGCTGCTTTACATGTTTGGAAGTGGCCTGAGGGTCCGAACAGGCGCCTTCACGCCGATTTCCTAGGACCGATAAATGGGCGCGTCATCAAACAGCGACCGCATCAACATCGAATGTTTGTAGCGGAAGTCAAATTCCTGCTGCGACTATGACTCCGAAATTGCGACGTTCAAATCGGGTTTGTAAACCGCGTCAGATTTTGGATCTCTAATGTGACCCGTCAATTGTATTACGAAATTCTGGATCATCGCAATTAAGTGCGAAGGAATTGTAATATACGAATGGCGTTTCCCGCGCAACACAACAACGACAACGCCCGAATTCGCGTGTAGCGCCTCCTACGAATGTAAACCCGCCTTCAAGCGAACGAGTGAACTCAGGTTGGCTCAAGACGACACGCAATACAGATCCGCGACTCGCGAGTGTAGCGACTTTTCTTATACTTATTCAATAAATATCATTGTTAATAAGTCTCGTCTTTTACTTGTGCTCTTCCCGATACAACTCTACGTATGCGTGTTGCGAAGTGAGTATGGCTAAGCGAAACAATGTGGTGAGAGGAGAGGAAGAGGCTAGTATAACTTTTCGTAAAGTCGAATGTAAAATTTGGAATGAACATATAACTTTGGACGGTATAACTTAGAGTGGGGACTACTGTACATAAAATGAAATTTTAAAACTGAACTGTTATTGATGCCTCAGTAAAAATGTATTGGAAATGTCAGTGCCATCATTTTTAAATAGTAGATTGGTATAAATTTATAAGACATTTATTCGTAATTGATAAAGTGCATTTTTAATACTTAATCTATAACAAAAAATTTGGTTCTTCAAGCCCTCCCCCCCCCCTACCCCCATCTCAAAGTGCAAAGTTTTTTCCTTTGTTTTAAGAGGTGTAAATAGCAATAGTATAAAACTACACTGAGAGAAATTTTTTACTAATAGTTAATGTAAGCTAATTTCAAGGCTCTTACATTAATCTAAATTCTCTTAGCTTAACTGTAAAACTATAAGTGTAACTATGAAATTAAGATCGACAGGTGACTTTCATATGAAAATGCTAGCACTCTCCTGCATGTCAGTAATGTTATTGTATATTAATTCATATATTTTAACAGTCAAGGAGCGTTCGTTAACTGTTAATAAAGCTTACATTAAATTCTGTCGTTTGAACTGCGCATGTCAACAATACATCGAAAAATTCGCAGGGAATCGAGTAACTGCGCGTGTATATGTTTGTTTATCTCTGTTTCGGCGAAACTTTATTATGAAGCTATTACATTAACTGTAAACAAACATTTCTCTCAGTGTATACTTCCAAATCTTCTACTTATCGAAGTATACGAACTTTATGCAACAAAGGCAGAAAAGAGTTTCTAACCTAGACGAAATGATAACAAACTACATTATACTCTTTGTGTTACATAAAATATTCTAGTATTCGCTGTAATGATCTCATCGTTAATATTTAAATTTCTTATCTTAACTATTAACATAACAAATGTAACCGATGCCAGGAATACAGAAACTTTATGACAAAGTACTTTATCTTAGGTTCAGAATGTAAGTTCTCTTAGCTTAACTGTTAAGCTATTAAGTTAACTGTAAAGAAACATTTCTCTCAGTGATATTGAGTCGTGTAACTCAAAGAGTGCTACCAATATAAATGAATGAGTAGGGGAGACCGGGGATATGTGTCCACGCTTTTGACATTTTGGTCGATTTCTCGTAAACTTTCTAAAATAATTAGCTCAAAATTAAATGTCATAAACTTTAATACTCCTATTTAAAAGGAGAGCAGTTTCAAACACTTGACTTCTTGTGTTTCGGAGAAATAAGTGTCTTTAGGCAACGGTTATAGCGTGGACAAATAGCCCCAATAGCGGGGTCATTTGTCTACGCTTATGGGGCCAACTGTCCACCTAATAAACTAACAATAATTGTTATAAATTTTCATGTTTATCAGTAATATTCATATTACAAAACTATACCGAACTATAACATGTGTAAATAACGACGTGATTAAAGCATAACACACGTTTTTAGTCTACTTCGATCGAATAACCTATAAAGGTGACACAACGCGATATAATGTTTAATAGGCATACATAATCTGTATCGTAGCCGACTCATTCGTTTAGTTTTATCTATAAATATAATACAATTAATATTATTTGAAGTTGTATTTATTCATTTACGTAAACAATGCCTTGTAGACACCTAGCCCCTGCACTTTTTTTTGATCATTAACGCATTACCAAAATTTTATGCAGTGGAATTAAAGTACGAAACTTATCATATCTGTAAAAGAAAGCTTTCTGAGACATTCCGCGTCAAGCGGATTAGATGCATCTCGGATATCGGTTATATTTTGCATATTGGTAGTGTTTTAGGAGATAATCTTGTGTGCCTAAACGATTTTTCTTTAAATGTAAAATTCGCGTAGATATTTACACTTAAAAATTTTAGAGATTTATTTTTCCAAAATTTGTAACTATGTTGTGAATCAGGTTACATTAAAGTTTTATAATAAAAATATGTCGATTTGAAAAAATGCATTTTTCAACTATATATTTAGGGATATATTTTTTAAGAATTTTTTTGACTATGTGCACCCTATTTTAAACGCAAGAAAAAAATATGATGTTATAGATATACATGTTGTACACCTTGCGTAAAATTTTCAGAAGAGTATTTTTCCGCATTTTGAAGAAATTAATTATTAAAGTTTTTCGTCCGTGTCGCGCGCTCCTGAAGTTCGAGCGCTCGGTATAGTCCGCCTGCGCTTCTCTACGTTTCGCGCAAGCGAAGCTTAGTGTCGCACAGGGTTGCCAGATTGGGCGATTTGTCGCAATTTGGGCGACTTAAAACATGAAAATGCGACCAAATTGCGATCATCGCAATTTGGGCGACTTTGGCTCCTTCGCAACGCGAAAAGGTTTAGAAACTGTACACCGACAGAACAAGAACAAGCCTATATACCGGGTGAATAATTCAAGGCCGAACATAGGGGAACACATGTATTAGCTCTCAGCCAATCGCTATCGAGCTTGAGAGTATGCATTATCGCCACCGACCAATCACGGAAAGCGTATAACATCTATCAACTTTTTGATGTTTACGATTAAGAAAATGATTTATTTAAAAAATCTCTGCATTAAATATGAAAAATGTTAATAATTAAACTATTTTTTAATACGCATCAAATTACTTAATCGAAAAAGTTTTTCGTATAATCATGTAAACATGCGTGAAATTCTAGGTTAGGTTAGGAAGACTGGTATGGTTTCGGACGTTTCGGAGTGTAGTTCGATGGGTCTGATGTTATGACATATCAGCTGATTCGGAAAAACTTACTTCACAACTTCACTACAATTAGATAAGTTGCCAAGTGACAAATATTTATAATTTATTTAATATTTAATATGATAATACGATTCTTTGTGATTATGTTTTTTTTTTCAGGATTATTCAAGAATGCGTGAATTGGACTGCTATTAACGAAGACGTTAAAGTTAGTTATTGTTCTGTGATCAGACCCATCAAACTACACTCCGAAACGTCCGAAACAATACCAGTCTTCCTAACCTAACCTAGCATGTAAGGCATGTTTACATGATTATACGGAGTACTTTTTCGATTAAGTAATTTGATACGTATTAAAAAATAGTTTAATTATTAGCATTTTTCATATTTAATGCATAGATTTTTTAAATAAATCATTTTCTTAATCGTAAACATCAAAAAGTTGCATACTCTCAAATGCATACTCTCAAGCTCGATAGCGATTGGCTGAGAGCTAATACATGTGTTCCCCTATGTTCGGCTTTGAATTATTCACCCGGTATGCCCCTTTTCAATGAGTGCACTAGTGTACCCCGGGTGTACACAATTTTTCTAACGCTTGAAAAATCACGAGACATCAGAGAGCGCTCTTGTCCAGTGTTGTAATGTATTCGCCTACATAACTTGACCATTTCTACATAACTTGTCCGATTCTGCGTTTTTGAGTTCAGCAAGCAATAAAAGTGAACATTAATCCTATTCGAAAAATAATGGGAAAGTGGGGCAAATATACTCGAAAGTATAAAACGTCATGGGAGAACGTGCCAAAATTAAAAGGTAAATTTAACTCGCCGTAATCTCTGAATAACATTTTATCGTTCATAGAGGTTAAGACAACTAATTGTTTAGTTATGGATTTGTAACATAACGGACGTAAAATACATACTTAAGTATGTAAGGAAAAACATGTAAACCCTTATTTTTATTCCTCGAAGGCTGGCTAACTAGGAATTTACAGTTCGAGAACGATCCTGAATTCCGAGAAGCTAGATGTAGAGTCTGCGAATTGAATTTACGAGCACATCATGGCGACTTGTTGAAACACGCCGAAACTGCAAAACATATTTCAAACGAGAAAAAGTACAATCTGCGTAAAAAGGAACAGTCTGTACTTCCTGAAAAAGGTATTTCGTGTATATATGTTGATTACGTTATGACGCTTTATTAATTTGTCTTTAAACCATAATACGTGAAATATGAAAAAAAATGAAAAAGACAAAAGAACTGGAAGATTGTATTTTGTTTTGTTACAACTTTTAAATGGCTTCTAGCACAATCAGAAAAGTAAAATAGGTTTTCTGCGATGTTTACTTCATCAAATCGATAATTTTCATTTGTCCAAACCCGCGCAGTGCGGCGGAAGATATCAGTCGCATTTGATATAATATTTATAGCGCTTTCTGCTTATGCACTAGTTTTTCACTTTCTCCATAAGAGCCTATGTATAAACTTGCACCGATCCAGTGCCTGGAAAAAGTGCAAAACCAGTGCTAAAGCAGAACATGCCATTATTTTCATGAGAAGGGCGTAAAATCAACTTTTAATCCCGCCGGCGATCCCCATGCCAGGGGACGGCGATGCGATCGGTGATAACCTGCACTACATGAAACGGAAATTTTCCGCCAAAAGTAGCGCAACTTTGCTGTGATTGGTCGAAAATACAGTTATGACCGATCACAGCAGAGTTCTGATACTTTTGGCGGACAAGATCCAATTCAAGGAAGCGGTCCCTAAAGGGGTGCATAAAGATACATTCACATACAGTCGCTGAGATGCTCGCCGCTCGAACGACAGATTCCCTAAGGCGCGCGGCACAAGGAACTGTTTTATGTGTTCAAGGAAGTTTCGTACGACATTTGTCGTATCCAACGCACGTTCCCAAAAACCAAAGAAAAAAGCAAAAAAAAAAAGCCGTTCCCAAAAATTCTGCAACAATTCTCAAAAGTCACAAAAAATAAAAGTTTAAACAAAATTTTTCTAGAGTGATAAAATGTATGGTTAGGTCATTCGTGGACCAAATCAGGTGAATATATCGGTCAAAAATAAAAAATTAAAAAAATTGTTTTCAATTAAACTAAATTGCTTACAATTATAAAAATGTTTTCTAATTTTTTCAATTTTTTTTTCAGTTATTTAACAAAATTTTCAAAAAATGCAACAAATTCACAAAAGTTTTAAAAACAGCAACAAATTTTTTTAAAATTTTTCCAATGAAGTAAAATTAATGAGTAGGTCATTGAGGCCAAAATACGGTAAAAATATATGCAAAAAAAAAGAAAAAAATTCTGAAAATTTTTAAAAATTTGTTACATTTTTTGAAAATATTTTCAATATAGTAAAAGTGGTAGTTAGGTCGTTTTAGGCCCAAATTAGCTGAAGTTAAAAAAAATGATAAAATCAGGTAAAATGTCTAAAATTGTAGGCAATTTAATTCTCAGAGCATTTTTTAACATTTTTAATAATTTAAACAATTTTTCCCAATTTTTTTGCTTCTTTTTTTGCTTTTTTTTTTTTCTTTTTGACCAATATTTTGTAACGTGAATGCCTTTTTAGTTAATTCCGTGAATATAATATTTATGGCATCACGTTATATCTCGTGCTTAGACGACGAATGCAAATTAGTATATTTAAATTTAAGTTTAGTTTGCAGGTAAAAATGTAAACAAAGAGCGAGTTACCGACACTCGCGGAAGGAGACGCCGGGGGGGGGGGGGGGTTTGTTGCATGCTCGCGAGAATCCACGTGAGTAGAGAGACCTATCGAGACCGTGAATCGAGCGAGACGTGCGTGCACTAATCATAAAAATACGTAATAAAGAATAAAAATAATAAAATAAAAAAAAAAAATTTAGTTAGTGGAGGCATTGTTGCTGACTATCTGAGGACCTATTGGCGTCTGCTTTTGTATTGCGAGCGCCCCTCGGCTGCAGCCTATAAAATCCCTCGAAAAAAGGAAAACGTGCGAGCGAGCGAGAGATCTTCCATTTTGTAAGTACCGGCTATTTTTCCTTCGGTTTCGCGAATATCGGGCATTAATTGATTTCTTTCGTTCTCTTTATATATTTAAGCGGTCAATAAATAATAATTCCTTAAATAGGCTTTAATTCTTTTTTTTTGTTTTCTTTGTGTATGCATTGTGTCCTCATTCGTCCTCGTATCCGTTTGTTTATTCAAATTAATTTTTCTTTTATGCATCTTAATTGCATTTTTCATTTTTCATTGTTGAGTCAGTGCCGCGATAAATCCGGGAAAAATCGGTTGATCGAACGGTTGTGTCGATCGCTAAAATTTCAAAGTCGATCCACGACCAACCGCCCGACACCGCGGGACGTGCGACAAAAGTCGTACGACCGTTTATAACTGCCAACGCGGTACATGACTTTACGGCGATTTAGCCTAATTAATTTGCTTTTATTTAATCGACAAATTCTTTTATCCCTAACAAAAAGGCAGTTATAATTTTCACCATATTTGGCCCAAAAATATAATGCATTTAAGTCTTAAAATCTTATTACTGACGATTTTAAGAAAAGGAGAACAATAATTTCATCTTTGTTCAATCATATCATTATTAACAATGTTTTACATCTCAACAAAATAATATAGCATTTTTGTTGAGGACGTGAATTTTGTGTATAGATCCTCCTTAAAAAAATATTTGCTTCAAAATTATATTTCTTCGTATTCTAATTTGTCCAGGTATCACCGTTGTTGGACAAAAAGTTAAAGAGATCGATCTTTGTTTTGCTGTTCATGTTGTGACTCATTCGGCGATAAGAAGTATTGATCATTTAGGCGAACTCTTAACAAAATTTGGGGCAGGATCAGCACTAGAAAATGTTCGAATACACAGAACAAAATGTTCTAAATTAATAACAAATGTAATTGCTCCGGCTATGCTAACAGAATTAGTTAATGATATTGGGAAGCGACCATATTCATTGATAGTAGACGAATCAACTGATGTCTCCGTTAAAAAATATTTGGCTCTATGCGTCAGGTATTTTAGTCAAAATCACCAAAAAATTGTAACGGATTTCCTGGGTTTTATAGAAGTTGAAAAAGCGACTGGGAAAATTTTATGCGATGGAACCATCGAATATTTGACGACTATAGGTCTTCAATATCAGAATGTTATTGGTATTGGCTCTGGTGGTGCTGCTAATATGATAGGAGTTGATCAGGGATATTTTAAATATTTTAAAGAAAAAGTAAGCCCTTCCAAAGTTTGTGCACACCATTCACCACTATTGAACATTTTTTTAATTACTACTTCTTATGTCGCAGGTGCCAAATGTACAACTGATCAAATGTACGTGTCATTCACTACATTTGTGCGCGTCAAAAGCAGCAGAGCAGCTACCCGCAGATCTTGAATTTTTGGTCAGGGAGTCCAGAAATTGGTTCTCTAATAGTCCTTTACGAAGCTCTCAGTATGAATCTTTATATGCTGCTATTAATAAAGGTGATATGCCTAAAAAATTAATACAACTCGTAAAAACAAGATGGCTGGCTTGGTCAAGGGCTATAAATGTCATAATCGAGCAGTGGCTGGAATTAAAAACGTATTTCAATATCCAAGTACAAAGCCTCAATCCCAGTGATAAATGCACTATAGGCAGAAAGCTCCGAGAGCTATACAATGATGACACAAATTATCTTTTATTGCTGTTTGTTAAGCCAGTTGCAAGTGAACTGAACAAAATGAATAAAAAATTTCAGTCAAATTCAACCGAAGTTTGTATTGTGCAACATATGGCTCAGTTTTTAAACACAATTTATGTTCATGAATAAGTAATTTTTTCACTTTACAGGTTACTAAACTATTCATGGAACTCCGAGTCCTATTAGTAACCCTAGTTCGTCGCATTTTGAAACCCACTTACATTAAAGTAAATAACGCAGGACAGTTTTTAACCGCCAGCGACTTCGAATCATTATGCAGGGCACTGAATGATCAAAATGCGTATTTGCCAATTGATTTAGTTGACTATGGTGCTTCATTCACGATTCATCTAGGCAAAATTCAATTATCTTATGAAACGTTAAACGGAGTAAAGCAAAGATGCATCAACTACTTATCCAGTCTTTGTAAACAACTCGTCCAACGGCTGCCGTTAAATATAAATCAATTTGAAATGCTCAGATATTTAACTCCTTGCGAGTGTTTGAAGAGTGGCTCCTAGAGAATAGATTTTTTTCAACTCCCTGTATTTTTGGCGGGTATGTATTGAAAAAAATAGTTCAATGTTTGATATCACTATTTTATCGCTATTTTTTTTCGTAGAAGGCATTGACATGGATGTATTGAAAACTCAATGGGATAGTTTGAATGTGATTGATATTTCTGGATATTTCGGTGTTTCATTCCCGGAGGAATCAGAAAGATTTTGGATAGGAATGCTGCAATTCAAGGATTCGTCTGGGTGTGCGATTTTTAAGGACATTGCAGAGTTTGCACTGAACATATTAAGTTTACCATTTTCTAATGCTGCGGTAGAAAGGGCATTTAGTTATATGAATGCCATTAAATCTAAAACCAGAAATAGGATGTCAGTGGATGTCTTAATGGCTATTATGAGAATTAGAATCAGATTTGGTGTATCTAAAGGATGCTGCAATACATTCCAGCCATCGGGTAGGATGTATGAGTTATTTACATCTCAAATGTACGGACAACTAAAAGAGGATTCATCCATTGATAGCTGTAAAAATAATGGGAACAACGATTACGAAGATTTTTGTGATGTGATAGAAATATTAAACGATGTAGAAAATTAAAAAATATTCTTTATTTTTATTTTACGTTATCAAAAAATCATTCGCTATGTAACAAACTTTTCAGTTGTTTTTAAAATAATTTTAATAAATCGTTGCTTAATTTAAGTACATTTTAATTTAAATTAAATAAATTAATCATCCTATTGAAAAATTGATGGAACCATTTTTGAATGAAAATGTTTATCGTAGACTGCTATACTATATCGTAACTGACCACTTCATAACCACAAAAAATAATGATTGAAATATTTACTTTAAATAGTGTTTCAAAATTAAAAATGATTTTACAACTTATCAATTTTATTAAGGAAAACATGCTTAGAAACAACAGTAAAATCAGCTGTGCATGGGCTGGGGAATCCCCATGATAATTAATAACCCCTGTCTACACTTGCGATATTGGGCGCTACGCGAGTTCGGTCTTGTGTGCGATTTGGGCGACTTGAGCGCTCCCTGTGTGTGATTTTACTCAACAGCCATCTGGCAACTCTGGTGTCGCATATGTGTGGAGACCCGTACTTTGATACAACAGTATACCCACGATTTCGTGCTTTCTCACTGACACCACTAAACGATTTTATTTAATAATACCGTAATAGTGCTGAAAGGATTGTTGTAATTTAAATTCGATTTATTCGAAAATATTATACCACTTCGAAAATGCCCAAGTATTCGAATCGCTGCTGTAATCCTTTTCAACTTGAAAAGCATATGAAGGTAGTAAGAAATTTAAGTTTAGTGCCGTCATCAATCCGTGATAAATTTCCAGGAATCGGTAGTCACGTTTGTTGGAAATGTCGAATGAAACTATATAGTAATAATATTCCTGTAATACCTGAAAGGATACAAGATCCCGATATTGATGATAATAATGCAGTTGTTGAATCTGAAGAAGAAATTGATGAAGATTATAGTACTTCAGAAATGAGCAATGCTCCTAGTGATGCTTCGTATTTTGTCGGAGACATTGCTCAGGAATTATTACATGATATTAAAGAACAATTCGATAATGCCAACTGTATAGCCGATAAAATCAAATATTTGACAATGACCCCTCGTAGTTGGACAATAAATTAGAGAATTAAAAAGAAATTTTAGAACTTCATTCAGATTAGCCAGGAAAACTAAACAATTACAAAATGACGTTGGATTTGGATCTTATCCAAATCCAAGACCATCACGAACGCTTTCCGAGTCTACGGTTGCTACGGCAATCGAATTTTACTGTTCTGACGAAATTAGTCGAATAATGCCGGGGAAAAAAGATTTTGTTAGTCTAAACTCTGATCTGCGTCCTGATCAGATTTGATCTATTTCATTTTTCCAAACATGTTAAATGCTGCAAAAAAATAATAAAAATGTTAAAATAAGAACAAAAAAAAAACAGTTCCAGTTCGAATTGTATCGATTTCTTCGTAATTAAAACAAAAAGAGAAAAAACTGAAAATTATAAAAATGTAAAAAAGCCCCAAAAACAGGAAAAGATATGTTACAATAAAACAGAAATAAAATCAAGTCCCGATCTTACAGTATCAATATTTTCGTTAGTAAACTGAAAAAAGAGAACATTAAAAAAAATAATAATAAAAATCCAAAAAAAATGATTCTCGGTGATCGTCAACCTCCTCGTGGTGAAAATCGGGCAACATCAAACAAATATTGATGGCAGACGACGATACAATTGGAAATATGTTTTGTCGCAGAAAGCAGCGATTTTGCGTCCCCGTTGAAACCATGGGAATGAATCCTTAGGATGAATAAGCGCCCATCGCACTTTGCGTATTACTGCTACGAATAATACTCTTGCCGCCCCCCCCCCACGGGCGCGAAATGACATTTTGCGCCCAAGGGACGAAAAATATTATTTCATTATTTTTTAACTATATGTCATGATCTTTCTTATGCAACACTCCGCTTCGCTTCTGCAGAAGTATGGGCGGAATAGTTAGCGCTCGAACCTCAGAAGCGCGCGACACGTATGAAAAACTTTAATAATTAATTTCTCCGAAATGTGGAAAAATTCTCTTCTGAAAATTTTACACAAGGTGTACAACATGTATAGCTATAACATCATATTTTTTTCTTGCGTTTAAAATAGGGTGCACATAGTAAAAAAAATTCTTAAAAAATATATCCCTAAATATATAGTTGAAAAATGCATTTTTTCAAATTGACATATTTTCATTATAAAACTGACATTTTGCGCACAAAATGAAAAAAAAAATTTAATGCAGCCTGATTCACAACAAAGTTACAAATTTTGGAAAAATAAATCTCTAAAATTTTTAACTGTAAATATTTACGCGAATTTTACATTTAAAGAAAAATCGTTTTGGCAAACAAGTTTATCTTCTAAAACACTACCAATATGCAAAATATAACCGATATCCGAGATGCATCTGATCCGCTTGACGCAGAATGGCTCTTCTTGATATTATATTATATGAAATTCATTTGATTTTGCGCTAAAATGTAAATCTATCATGATCTTTTCTTACGACGAATAATGTCACTAAATTTTGCATCGCAGTTTCAGTATGTCGAAATGAAATAAATGCCTTACGTATCGCTTATTGTTAGTTTTATTGCCGGAAATATTGTGATCGGTGTTTTTTAAATTTGAAGTAATTAATATTCAAGATAGATACCTTGTGGACAGATAGCCCACGTACACATCCAACCCCGGTCTCCCCTAACATCCCTGATAGAAACTTGTCCATTTTTTTGTTACACTGTCCATTTCCCCTATACCTTTAACATGGTAAATAATAATGTTATACAAGAATTGTACAAAAAATGTTTTCAATTCTACCAGAGATAATATAATAGTATATTACGACACTAGTGAATAAAAGTTGTTTTTGATGCACGTGTCCGTAAAGTGTTAAAGATTTTACGGACTGATCTCTGCACTTTACGGACTAAAAAGAGTCGGCAAAGTGCCTACTTTTGCGAACAGTGTATCAAAAAATAGTGTTTGATACTCGGCCGTAAAATTTTACGACCTCGGTTTGAAGATTGTGCGTCCGAGGACTGGCGAAGCCGGTCCGTAAAATTGAACTTTACGGCCTAGGACCGAAAAGTACAATTCTGCGAATGGGAGAGTTGCCGTCCGCGAGCGTAAGGCGAGGTTGGCACTCACATTAGCACAAAAAACATTTATGCACATGTATCGTAAGATATTTTTCCTATTATAGTGCGCAAAGTTCGTTTTTGCGCACGTATTTGCGTGTGCAAAGTGCCACTTTCCCACACTTTACTGATCTTATAATTTAGCGTGCGGTAAAGAAAATTTGCGTGCGGTAATGAAGTTTTGCGTGCGGTAAAGTAGCGCTACAGGTATACAGACATGTAGAACAAACCTGTCAAAACTTTCATTTGTTTTACTTTTCAATCGCAGTTCTTCAGTACGGAAAACGATAGGTATAGATTAATTCTATCTAAAATAGTAATGTAATTGAAAATGTACCCGAAAACGCAAATGCGAATGAATATTTAAATTGATTAAAATTTATATAAAATATTAATAACAATTAACAGTAATAACGATAATAAATAATGTATTACATAGATATTTTTAAATTTAGTCTATTTATTACAAAAGCATTTACAAATATGTTTTCGGTCGGGGGGGCTCTGCCCCCCCGAACCCCCCCTTCTCCACCGCCCTTGTAACCGCCACTTTAAATGTTGTATATAGGTGTCGAACTTTGCGCACTTAATAGGAAAAATAGTATACGATACTCGTGCGCTGCGTAAGTGTTCCCATATGGGAAATACCTACTTTGCGCACTCGTATCGTAATGTACTATTTACGCACTAGTGCTGCCGGGGTCATCACTCGTGTGCAACCTCGTATTTGACGCACAAAAAACGCCGCACAAATTTTCCGCATAGTATGTCAAAAAATACGGTTCGACACGCGTGCGTAAGAATTCGATTTTACGCACCGCCCTATCTAATCCCATGTTAAAAAACGGTGCGTAAAATCCTATTTTACGCACATGTATCGAAATGTACTATTATGTACGTCTTTTCGGTGCGTAAAGTAAACTTTACGCACTCGATTATACTTTACGCACGGAAAAGCCGTACGTAAACAATATTTCGGCACACGTGTGTATGTGTAAAGTTCTTTACACATACGCACTTGTATCGAAAAGTACTATTCTGTTATTTAAGTGTGTAAAATGCGTCGGAAAAGAGTAAAAAATGTGTAAAATAGCATTTTCCACACTGCATGACATAAAACAATTAATTTTCTTCTATTTTTCTATTTGTCAAACTTGTTTTTTAGCTGTAGTGCCTTCAGCAACTTAAGAATTGTGGCATACACTGAAAAATATATCAAACAAAAAAGGGCATTGCATTTTGTGGGTTTTCAAATTGTATTAATGGTGTGCCGGACAATAATTTTTCGAAACGAAGGGCGCGCAGAGTAACAATTTTAAAGCCCTACAATTTCTTCCGGTTAAAAGCATGACAATTTTAAAAATTTACTTTGAATGGTTATTATGAAGAGAACACACTCATGTATTGTTTTCTTCGAATACTCGAAACGCACATTTTTAAAAAAATATTAAATAACAGTTTTATAAAATTCAAACTTTGCTAAATTTGAACTTAAAACATAACATTTTCCTAAAAATGAACGGTAAGCAATTTACGGTATTATATAAAATTTAAATATATTGGTTTTTTAACATACCATGATGTAATTAAGTCTATCAAAATATTGTGACAAATTACATTACCCCTGGTAAAATGTTATAAATTTTTTGTTTATAAAAGTGCTACTACAAAACACATGATACGACTCTCATCAGTCAGTACCTATTCGCTATGTTAAGTGTCATGGTGGCGCCGTCTGGTGTCCAAAGTTCGAAGCTTTGAGTACCCCTCGAAGGTTTTTCAAACTGCTAAATGTCAAACGTGAAATTTTTCTTTCACATCTGAAATTAAATAAAAAATATATGTGAAATACTTTATAACTTTAAATGCAATATGGATATTCAATGATCACAATGTTTACAATATGAACACGATGTAAATATTACCTTGTCAAATGAATAAGCAATGCGACACAATGCTTGCATCGTCCAGATTGCCCTGCTTTGCACGAACATTTGCAATCAATTTTACTGACATTATTTATTTTGTATATAAGCGAAACTTCGTGCGGTGTTCCATTCAGATCACTACTTTTTAAACACAGTGCCATAATTTTTATTTCTTCTGTCGTTTCTGAGGTTATCCCTACGAACATGAGATGATTAGCTCGCATTACGTTCTCTCCATCCACGTATTTGCGAGATCCACTTCCGACGTATTCTATTAATTCGCTTAAATAATTAAGGAATTCATCTTCCTTTCAAATCTTTTTTATCTCAGTTTAAACCGTGTCTCGAGGGGTACTCAAAGTTTCGAACTGTGGCCACCAGACGGCGCCACCATGACACTTAACATAGCGAATATGAAAATAATTGTTACATATTTTGTTGAATTGAGTATCATATTAAGATATTCCAATTAAATAAGAATTGAATGATGGAAAAGAAAACTATGTAATGGTACCTTTACAGAAATCATCCTTGAGTTAATTAATGTGATCGGTAACTTCCAATGAGAATTCCATAAACGAATAAAATCATGAAAATATTAATTAAATGTAAAAGCTATTTTTTTGTCGAATAAACAAGATAAAATTATAAAAAAGAGAAAGTGCAAGCGCAACTGTTAACTGCATTCTTTTTTAAAAATTCAAAAATATAATTTTTTGAGAAAAGTAAAGTAAAAAAAAGCTTCTGTTTACTGAAATTTGTGCAGTTTCATTATTAATAACATTTTTATGTCGAATGTTCTAAATTATAACATTTTTTATGAATGATACTTCAATAATTATGGTAAAATTTACATATGATAACTTAAGGATTCTTCAATTTCGTACGCAATTATTTTTTTTTATTTTAATGTAAAAAAATAGTTGAACCTTTCAAATTCGTTGAGATACTAATTACTTTAAAGTAATTTAAACTATATCAATATAGTATTTCAAATGTTTTAAAATGTATACATACGAGGGCAGGAGTAAATATTTCTATAGTATTTTTTAATTTTCTTTAACTTTATTCGTTTAATTAGCATATGTTTTTTACACAAATTTATTATAAATTATTGTTTTAAACATAATATTTAATATATACTTTTATAATGACAATATGACATAAGAATTTTATTACAGACTAAAACTGCGTTCAAATCTATATATTTACAGTTTTTAAAAGTCCATTGTAAAACCTCGCAACTTCTTAAAATGACTAATAACCTTCTTGTGTTTCCCATATACCTGGTTTTTATGTTTTACCTCCCACATAGAAAACTCAAAATCATAGAAAGCGAAAGTGGACAATATCAAACATTTTAAGAAAATACCGCTAACAAATACGTGAATGTTTTTAATCATTATTTTTAAAACCGTTCAATATTATTCGCAAATGCATAATAATCAATTCTCAATAATGAATTATAATCGATACACAATTATAAATGTTTATAAATATACGCGGGGATCAACGACCGCTGAACAACAAAGAAGTAAACAACTTTGACTTTGCACTATATTGTTTTTCAAACGTACGCAAATTTTCTTTTGTAAAAAATATGGTAAAGAACATTCAGTCGAAATCTAAAGTTTGTTTAGTATACCCCGTGGGTAATTAATTATACATTAAAAATTAGTACGCGAGTAAAAATGATGCTAAAATTAAAAAGTGATAGATACGACATATTGTTAAAAATTATTCGTAATAATGAAAAGTTATTTCATTTAATAAAAAAGCATAAAATATTTTCGATCGAGGATGCACGATGGTTATCAAAGGAATTTTATAAGAATCCAAAAAAAAAAGATTTAAAAGTTTTAAAATATTTTAATATTAGTTTTAACGACTTTTTTCGAACTAAGAACGTCTCGTTTATTTAAAAACAATTAATCGAATCTCTAAGAAATAAATCGTCGAGAAATTCTTTCTTATAAATGCTGTAAAATTTAAAAAATACAGCAAATTAAACATTTTTACTGTAGCGGTTGATAATTGTTTTTCTGTAATTTGTTAGTAGTTTTCACCATAAAAAAAAATCGTTATATATCTAAACATAAACAATTTTTGTGTAGAATACGGATGATTAAACAAGTGAAGCGAATTCGAAAACAACACCGAATTTGTTGCTCAGCATACCAAAAATAGATAGAAGAATTAGTGGAAATGCAAGTATAATTTAAAATACAAATTATTTATAATTTATATTCGCCATTTAAATATTAGAATTATTATCAACGCGGAAAAGTGCAATTACTTTTATAAATGCATTTAAAACTATTTACGCTTTTAATTAGGATTGTAAAAAAAATTATTTTCATTTGAGTTTGAAGCTAAAATACGATCCTCGAAAATTCGTCGACTTTTAAAACAAAAAACTTCTTAGAAACTGATCATTAGATAACAATGCTTTTACTAGTTTCCCATTTTCGACAGGATGTATGTTTTACGATAAAGCCTCTACATTAGGCGCTGAATTTTTTGTCAAAACGCAGGTCAGGTATATTCAAAACAAAAATTCGCCTTTCACGATCTGAAATATCTTGTTTTTCCTTCCTCAAACCCTAAAGTCTGTAAAAAATACAAACTTTTTTATATCCTTAAGAAAAATACCGTATTTAATCTTTAACATAAAAAAATGGTTTTATAATGATTCGAACGTGTAAAATATTCAAAATTTCATAGATTATGAAGCCGATTATTTGTTATTTCCAAAGAATTATTTTAGTTTTTTAATTACAATTTAGATATTTGTCGCAAACTATTAAATCTTTTTCATTACATTTTTACCTTTTGTTCGATATATTAAATTTTCAATACATGGATAGGCCATACTTTTTTAAAAATTCGAAAATATACTTTTTTGAGAAATGTAAAGGAAAAAAGCTTCCGTTTAATGAAATTTGTGCAGTTTCAATATTAATAACATTTTTATGTCGAATGTTCTAAATTATAACATTATTTATCAATGAGATTTCAATAATTATGGTAAAATTTACATATGATAACTTGAGGATTCTTCAATTTCGTACGCATTTAAACTATATCAATACACTATTTCAAATGTTTTAAAATGTAGATTTACAATTTGTTGGAGGAAAATATTTTCAAGAATTTAGTTTTTATTCCGGATGATATTATTGAAGACTGTTCTTGAAAAAAAATGTGCAACAATAAATTTTATTAAAGACTCTAATTTTCATCTTATTGTCTTGTAAAAAAGTTTAAAAACTGTTGTTAAAATCGATGGGTTTCAACGAATATTCTTTCGATGAAAAGATTCTCTACTTCACCGAGCTATTTTCCAAACTCCAAAACTAAAGTACAATATTTCAATTTGTTAAAGAAAATAATGATTTTTTATATTTTATAAATCGTTCAAGTGATGAACTCATTAATGCCCAAATGCACAGGAAGTTTTCTGCAACTTATTTTCAAAATGAAACTAGTGTTGGTGTGGTGCCTCGCTCGCTTCGCTCGCTCAGAAACTTCGACCCAGTAGAGTGTCGGCTATTCCTTAATACTCGTTTGTTTACTAACAGCTTTCAATTATATTATAAAATTATATTGATATTTGGGGGTCCAATCATATTTAGGTCCAAGGGCTTCGATAGATATGTTATGACAATATATAGTGTTTTTGATGCAGTAGGCGTAAAATAGTCATTTTACGCCCTCATTTGCAGGCGTAAAACCCCTATTTCACGCCTTCTAGGGCGTAAAATAAATTTTCCGCCCACGGAGGCGTGAAATTGGCATTTTAGGTCCGCAAAATCGAGGCGTAAAATATTTTACGCCTACTGCATCAAAAAACAATGTTTGAATCTCGGGCGTAGAATTTTCACCCTCATGAACCTCGAGCCGGCTTTGCCGGCTCTCGGGTTCTATTGTCGAGGCGTAAAACTCTATTTTACGCCCTTGATACAAAAATAACTATTCTTATACGTATGAAAATTGAAAATGAGCATTTTCAAAACACAGAAACAAATTTTTTTATTGTTGATTTGGGTTCCTTAGGGTCTGAAACGTCGACATTTGATGAAAAACTATAGGGTAATTTTTATGCCCGAAGTGACCAAATTCGATACTTCGTCCAGACTTAGTCTGGGTCGAAGTAAAAAATTTGTGTCCGTGATCTTGTACGTACGTACGTCCGTACGTCCCGTTTTTTGTCTCGCTTGCGATAACTCGCGAACAGATAAGCGCAATGATATACATTTTTTTATTAAAATACGTGTCTTGGCGTAACTTAGATCTGATTAGATTTTGGTGCAGATCCATCCCTCCATTACTAAAAAAAATTAGCCCAAATTACGTTTCTTCGTAGTTTTTTGCATTTATTTTGAAAAATACAAATTTTAATAAAAAAAGTTTCAAACAAAAAGATACAGCACTAAATTCTCTACAAAAAAGGTTTTATGCTTTTCCTTCCTAAAGCCAACGATAATTCCATAAAAACTGGTTAAAATGTTTATGAATATTGTCTCAAAAAGTATTGCATTTGGTCACCTCGGCAGAAAAATGACCCTATAGTTTTTCATCAAATTTCGACTTTTCGACCCCCTACCTCCCAGGGGTAGTCTTCGCCAGCCCCTCGGTGATCACCTACGGGCGCATAAGTTCTTTTACGCCGTTGATACGAAAATAACTATTTCGATATATCTAAAAAATGTCTTGTAGTATCTAAAAGATATCCGTCAGAGACCTTTTCGACACTTTCAAGATATCTTTCACGAATTATTTGTATATATATTGTATATATAATATCATAATGATACAGACAGTAATTAGTAAAACACTGTAAACATGTAATAGGCATCGAATATTCTATTACAATACAAGTGCTTGAAGTAAGTGTTTTGCAACATTTATTTATTAATACTTCGGCTGGCCTGTTGTCTGGTCGAAGCTTTGAAAATGCTCATTTTCAATTTTCATACAAGAAACACTATATTGTTGTAACATATCTATCGAAGCCACTTGGACCTAAATATGATTCGACCCCAACTATCAATATAATTTTTTGACATACGTACGCGTAAAATTTGATTTTACGCACCGTTTTTGGCGCAGGACTGCTCGGCGAATCTCGTGTGCAACCTCGTATTTGACACACAAAAAACGCCGCACGAATTTTCCGCAAAGTATGTCAAAAAATATGGTTCGACACGCGTGCGTAAGAATTCGATTTTACGCACCGGCCTATCTAATCCCATGTTAAAAGACGATGCGTAAAATCCCATTTTACGCACATGTATCGAAATGTACTATTATAATATAATTGAAAGCTGTTAGTAAACAAACGAGTATTAAGGAATAGCCGACTCTCTACTGGGTGGAAGTTTCTTAGCAATCGAGGCACCTCGCCAACGCTAGTTTGAAATTTGAAATTTGAAATTTGAATATGATTTTGACATATATAGTAGAATAACGTTATTTTTTAGGACGCATTTTTTACAAATATCGAGTTTTCGATATAATGTCTTACTTTGAGTGAGCAAAAATATATTGCAAGGGTCCATATGTTTGAAATTGAAAATCAATTTATAAATATTCCGAATTTGTTTACGTTTGCTGTCCAGATTATAAAACTTGTTTTTAACTTAATACAAAATATGTATGATTTGTTCAGTAAAGAAACAAATGTATTTATCTACACCCACAAAAATTTCTAAAAAATCAAACAATATAAAAATAAATTTACTACAAATTCAACTAATTTTTACCAAAAATACTAGACAATTTTCGGCAAAAACGAGGGTATTAATAAAAATCTCTAAAGTAACATTTAAGATGTCAAAATTTCCATGAAACTTTTTTATTTGCACATAATGTAAAAGGTACAATTAAAATTACGAAAATGAAACAAAATAGTAGTTTTCGATACACGTAAAGAACTTTACACACACACACGTGTGCCGAAATATTGTTCAACTTTCCTCCCGCAAGCGGAAGGAAAGGTGCCGCTTATCCTCCCGGCCATAAAGAAATATCGTATACTTCCTTCGGGAAGTAAAAAAGAATTCTTCAGACTGCCTGTTTCTCACCCTCGGCTTCACCTCGGGTAAAAATTACACGCAGCCTGAGACATTCTTTATTTTACCTCCCTCGTTGAGTAATATACTATTACGTACGGCATTTTCGTGCGTAAAGTATAATCGAGTGCGTAAACTTTACTTTACGCACAAGTTTACTTTACGCACTGAAAAGACGTACATAAAGGTATTTTTTTGTTAGAAGATGTTACATTTAATTATTGAGCATTATTATTTTTATTTAAAAATATTTGGTTATACTCTGTAGCAACGAAAATGACTTCCATTAAATGGTGGTAAATATGTTATTGTATGATAAAATGTAAATATATAGTTTTGTTTTAAAAAACAATAACATTTACGTGTATGAAAAAATTTATGAATTATTAAATTGCTGAAAACAAGAAGTTGAGAAGTCAGAAAACTATTTATGGCGATAATGCATAATTTAGTAAATCAGGAAAAAGAAAAATCGAGGAACATATCATTTAACTACATTTTATCTTATTAAAGAAAAATAGTTGAAGATTTTGCATTTTCAAAAAACGTTCATGTTGTTTACATTATATTTATTATCTCTGTATTATGAAGTTCAGGATAACAATAAATGATTCCAATTCTAGTACCCACAGATTACCATAAATGTATAAAATACTTGCTAAATAATGTTCATATTGATATTCATTTCCGTAGTTTGTATTAGAATCTAACTATTTATTGAATTATTTATTTAACAAAAAAATTAGGATATTTCCCCAATTGATTAATCTCTATATTTTCTTTATTAAACATAATGTATACTAATAAAAATTAGATATAGATGACCGTTCACTTCATTATAATATTAATTACACTGTTAGAAATTTCTGTAGAAGTTTTGAAACATGTAACCGAAGCTTTTTACGGTTACCGCTTTCGAAATTTCTGTTCATGTTTCGTAAAATTCTGAAACGGTAACCGTAAAAAGCTTCGGTTACATGTTTCAAAATTTCAAAATTTGTTTCTTTACTGAACAAATCATAGATATTTTGTATTAAGTTAAAAACAAGTTTTATAATCTGGATAGCAAACGTAAACAAATTCGGAATATTTATAAATTGATTTTTAATTTCAAACATATGGACCCTTGCAATATATTTTTGCTCACTCAAAGTAAGATATTATATCGAAAACTCGATATTTGTAAAAAAATGCGTCCTAAAAAATCACGTTATTCTACTATATATGTCAAAATCATTTTCAAATTTCAAATTTCAAATTTCAAACTAGCGTTGCCGAGGTGCCTCGCTCGCTAAGAAACTTCCACCCAGTAGAGAGTCGGCTATTCCTTAATACTCGTTTGTTTACTAACAGCTTTCAATTATATTATAATAGTACATTTCGATACATGTGCGTAAAATGGGATTTTACGCATCGTCTTTTAACATGGGATTAGATAGGCCGGTGCGTAAAATCGAATTCTTACGCACGCGTGTCGAACCGTATTTTTTGACATACTTTGCGGAAAATTCGTGCGGCGTTTTTTGTGTGTCAAATACGAGGTTGCACACGAGATTCGCCGGGCAGTCGTGCGCCAAAAACGGTGCGTAAAATCAAATTTTACGCATACGTATGTCAAAAAATTAAATTGATATTTGGGGTCCAATCATATTTGGCTTCGATAGATATGTTACAACAATATAGTGTTTCTTGTATGAAAATTGAAAATGAGCATTTTCAAAGCTTCGACCAGACAACAGGCCAGCCGAAGTATTAATAAATAAATGTTGCAAAACACTTACTTCAAGCACTTGTATTGTAATAGAATATTCGATGCCTATTACATGTTTACAGTGTTTTACTAATTACTGTCTGTATCATTACGATCTTATATCAATATATATACATATAAGTCGTCAAAGATATCTTGAAAGTGTCGAAAAGGTCTCTGACGGATATCTTTTAGATACTACTAGACATTTTTTAGATATATCAAAATAGTTATTTTCGTATCAACGGCGTAAAAGAACTTATGCGCCCGTAGGTGATCACCGAGGGGCAGGCGAAGACTACCCCTGGGAGGTAGGAGGTCGAAAAGTCGAAATTTGATGAAAAACTATAGGGTCATTTTTTTGCCGAGGTGACCAAATGCAATACTTTTTGAGACAATATTCATAAACATTTTAAACCAGTTTTTATGGAATTATCGTTGGCTTTAGGAAGGAAATGCATAAAACCTTTTTTGTAGAGAATTTAGTGCTGTGTCTTTTTTGTTTGAAACATTTTTTTATTCAAATTTATATTTTTCAAAATAAATGCAAAAACTACGAAGAAACGTAATTTGGGCTAATTTTTTTTAGTAATGGACGGATAGATCTGCGCCAAAATCTAATCAGATCTAAGTTATGCCAATACACGTATTTTAATAAAAAAATGTATATCATTACGCTTATCTGTACGCGAGTTATCGCGAGCGAGACAAAAAACGGGACGTACGGACGTACTTACGTACAAGATCACGGACACAAATTTTTTACTTCGACCCAGACTAAGTCTGGACGAAGTATTGAATTTGGTCACTTCGGGCATAAAAATTACCCTATAGTTTTTCATCAAATGTCGACGTTTCAGACCCTAAGGAACCCAAATCAACAATAAAAAAATTGGTTTCCGTGTTTTGAAAATGCTCATTTTCAATTTTCATACGTATAAGAAACACTATATATTGTCATAACATATCTATCGAAGCCACTTGGATCTAAATATGATTGGACCCCCAAATATCAATATAATTTTATAATATAATTGAAAGCTGTTAGTAAACAAACGAGTATTAAGGAATAGCCGACACTCTACTGGGTCGAAGTTTCTGAGAGAGCGAAGCGAGCGATGCACCACGCCAACACTAGTTTCGTTTTGAAAATATGTTGCAGAAAACTTCCGGTGCATTTGGGCATTAATGAGTTCATCACTTGAACGATTTATAAAATGTAAAAAATCATTATTTTCTTTAACAAATTGAAATATTTTACGTTAGTTTTGGAGTTTGGAAAATAGCTCGGTGAAGTAGAGAATCTTTTCATCGAAAGAATATTCGTTAAAACCCATCGATTTTAACAACAGTTTTTAAACTTTTTTACAAGACAAAGATGAAAATTAGAGTCTTTAACAAAATTTATTGTTGCACATTTTTTTTCAAGAACAGTCTTCAATAATATCACCCGGAATAAAAACTAAATTCTTAAAAATATTTTCCTCCAACAAATTTAGAACATTCGACATAAAAATGTTATTAACTTTGAAACTGCACAAATTTCATTAAACAGAAGCTTTTTTCCTTTACATTTCTCAAAAAAGTATATTTTCGAATTTTTAAAAAAGAATGGCCTATCCATGTATTGAACATTTAATATATCGAACAAAAGGTAAAAATGTAATGAAAAAGATTTAATAGTTTGCGACAAATATATAAATTGTAATTAAAAAACTAAAATAAATTCTTTGGAAATAGAAAATAATCCGCTTCATAAACTATGACATGAAATTTTTAATATTTTACACGTTCGAATCATTATAAAACCATTTTTTTATGTTAAAGATTAAATACGGTATTTTTCTTAAGGATATAAAAAAGTTTGTATTTTTTACAGACTTTAGGGTTTGAGGAAGGAAAAACAAGATATTTCAGATCGTGAAAGATGAAATACCACCGCTTAAAATTGCCAGCGAATTTTTGTTTTGAATATACCTGACCTGCGTTTTGACAAAAAATTCAGCGCCTAATGTAGAGGCTTTATCGTAAAACATACATCCTGTCGAAAATGGGAAACTAGTAAAAGCATTGTTATCTAATGATCAGTTTCTAAGAAGTTTTTTGCTTTAAAAGTCGACGAATTTTCGAGGATCGTATTTTAGCTTCAAACTCAAATGAAAATAATTTTTTTTACAATCCTAATTAATTTTCGTCCCAAAAGTCCAGAATTTGGACACAACTTTCAACGATGTAACTTTTGTTCCAAACAGCGTTAACAAAAATTGAAATAAGACAAAATCGATAGATTTGGACCACCTCTTTCAAATGCCGTGGTCAGAAACAGCCGGAAATTACAGAGAAAAAAGTTATGATAATTTTTTCGAAAAAAATACTGGTTTTTTCGACATTTTTTCCCAATAATTGCGTTTTTTGACATTGAAAAGGGCAGTGCTGATCGTTGCAAAACATACTAATCGCGTCTTTTTGCTCAGACCATTCTTCTCCCGTCGGATTTTTTTCAAAAAACAAAATGGCGGTTTCAAGATGGCGTCTGGAAGTTGTAAGTTTGAATTTTCTCGCACAAATATCGATTATTTGAACATGTAACGGCTCAAATCATGGAGAATTGCAATGAAAAAGTAATTATTATCATTTGTGAATACCTAGTCTCATCATGATTTATTCATAACCTCAAATTAATTAGACACAATGGGTTTATACCGATTATTTGTCTAATTTTTACACAATTTTCGACGTTTCCGTAACATTACTTATGTGTGAAATTAAAAATGACCATATACCCTTATTACCTATTAATTATCGGGTTATAACCTAAAAATTTAGTACAGTTCGACTTTTTTTTATTTTTAAAATACTTTTCTTCATTTTTTTTTATTTTAATTTTATTACTTTCATTTTTTTTTGTATTCAAAACACGTGGAGGCAATGAGGAAATATTTGTTTTTTATTTTTGTGTTTTGTTTTGTATTTTGTAACTCAATACAGCAGATATTGAAAGTTATCTTGCACTATGATTTGAGGTTATGAATGAATCATGATAGGACTAAGTATTCACAAATGATAATAATTACTTTTTCATCCCAGTTCTCCGTGATTTGAACCGTTACGCGGTCAAATAATCAATATTTGTGGGAGAAAATGTAAAATTACAACTTGGAGTCGCTATCTTGAAGCCGCCATTTTGTTTTTTGAAAAAAATCCGACGGGAGAAGAATGGTCTGAGCAAAAAGACGCGATTAGTACGTTTTGCGATGATCAGCACTGCCCTTTTCAATGTCAAAAAACACAATTATTGGGAAAAAAACGTCGAAAATCAGTATTTTTTTCGAAAAAATGATCATAACTTTTTTCTCTGTAATTTCCGGTTGATTCTGACCACGGCATTTGAAAGAAGAGGTCCAAATCTATCGATTTTGACTTATTTCAATTTTTGTTAACGTTGTTTGGAACAAAAGTTACATCGTTGAAAGTTGTGTCCAAATTCCGGACTTTCGGGACGAAAAGGGTTAAAAGCGTAAATAGTTTTAAATGCATTTATAAAAGTAATTGCACTTTTCCGCGTTGATAATAATTCTAATATTTAAATGGCGAATATAAATTATAAATAATTTGTATTTTAAATTATACTTGCATTTCCACTAATTCTTCTATCTATTTTTGGTATGCTGAGCAACAAATTCGGTGTTGTTTTCGAATTCGCTTCACTTGTTTTTTCATCCTTATTCTACACAAAAATTGTTTATGTTTAGATATATAACGATTTTTTTTTATGGTGAAAACTACTAACAAATTACAGAAAAACAATTATCAACCGCTACAGTAAAAATGTTTAATTTGCTGTATTTTTTAAATTTTACAGCATTTATAAGAAAGAATTTCTCGACGATTTATTTCTTAGAGATTCGATTAATTGTTTTTAAATAAACGAGACGTTCTTAGTTCGAAAAAAGTCGTTAAAACTAATATTAAAATATTTTAAAACTTTTAAATCTTTTTTTTTTGGATTCTTATAAAATTCCTTTGATAACCATCGTGCATCCTCGATCGAAAATATTTTATGCTTTTTTATTAAATGAAATAACTTTTCATTACTACGAATAATTTTTAACAATATGTCGTATCTATCACTTTTTAATCTTAGCATCATTTTTACTCGCGTACTAATTTTTAATGTATAATTAATTACCCACGGGGTATACTAAACAAACTTTAGATTTCGACTGAATGTTCTTTACCATATTTTTTACAAAAGAAAATTTGCGTACGTTTGAAAAACAATATAGTGCAAAGTCAAAGTTGTTTACTTCTTTGTTGTTCAGCGATCGTTGATCCCCGCGTATATTTATAAACATTTATAATTGTGTATCGAATATAATTCATTATTGAGAATTGATTATTATGCATTTGTGAATAATATTGAACGGTTTTAAAAATAATGATTAAAAACATTCACGTATTTATTAGCGGTATTTTCTTAAAATGTTTGATATTTTCCACTTTCGCTTTCTATGATTTTGAGTTTTCTATGTGGGAGGTAAAACATAAAAACCAGGTATATGGGAAACACAAGAAGGTTATTAGTCATTTTTAGAAGTTGCGAGGTTTTACAATGGAATTTTAAAAACTGTAAATATATAGATTTGAACGCAGTTTTAGTCTGTAATAAAATTCTTATGTCATATTGTCATTATAAAAGTATATATTAAATATTATGTTTAAAACAATAATTTATAATAAATTTGTGTAATAAACATGTGCTAATTAAACGAATAAAGTTAAAGAAAATTAAAAAATACTATAGAAATATTTTCTCCTGCCCTCGTATGTATACATTTTAAAACATTTGAAATACTATATTGATATAGTTTAAATTACTTTAAAGTAATTAGTATCTCATCGAATTTGAAAGGTTCAACTATTTTTTTACATTAAAATAAAAAAAAAATAATTGCGTACGAAATTGAAGAATCCTTAAGTTATCATATGTAAATTTTACCATAATTATTGAAATATCATTGATAAATAATGTTATAATTTAGAACATTCGACATAAAAATGTTATTAATAATGAAACTGCACAAATTTCGCTAAACAGAAGCTTTTTTACTTTACTTTTCTCAAAAAATTATATTTTTGAATTTTTAAAAAAGAATGCAGTTAACCGTTGCGCTTGCACTTTCTCTTTTTTATAATTTTATCTTGTTTATTCGACTAAAAAATAGCTTTTACATTTAATTAATATTTTCATGATTTTATTCGTTTTTTTTAGCATGTTAAGAAAGCGAGTAATATCTTAAAATATAAAGAAAAGATTAAACTCTTATGCCTTAAGTGCATTTGACCGAAATTTATTTTGTTCTTATGTTAACCTGGTTAATACGTTGACATGTAAGCTCCCCTGTCCTGTAAGCCTCCTGGACAATTGTAGTGATTTACAGAAATTCCGTTCTAATTAGTGATAGAACGGATTTTTATTGAACTTAACATCAAGTTTCTTAACTACTTTCAGTATTAAACGCGCATCATTAGTAATATGCGATAATCAAAGCTTTTTTTTTTACATCGCTGAAATAACTATAAACATATCACTTTATAATTTTCCATAATAATTTTAACTGTTTTGAGTTTTATAAAATAAATATTATTAAGTTACTATTTTTATTCTTACTCTTAATGAGTCACTCATTCGCTAAGAGTGAACATTTCGCCATTTTTATATAAAATTTCCATTAAAAAATTAAATTACTTGTATATTTCACGCGTATCGATGACTGCTGCATTATTACTTCGTATTTACGTTATTAGCCAGCCAATGAATATATCTAAGCTTTAAATTTTAATTTTTATAATCTTTTATTTTGTGGAAAAAAAATACGTCGATTTTACACTTTTTCGAAGAATGACCCATATCATATATTTGGTTTTGATGGATTGCAAACCGGCAATAAACCAGAAATTCGAAAAAATACGTGAAATTTCGCGAACTGGCCCACTTTTCACCCCGAAAGGCACTAGCAACAAATTATTTATGCAACCAATGATATCACATTTTATTCTCCAGACTCCTAGGAGTAATTTTTATATCATATATTTGGTTTTGATGGATTGCAAACCGGAAATAAACCCACAAATTCGAAAAAATACGTGAAATTTCGTGAACTGGCCCAGTTTTCGCCCCGAAAGGCAGTAGCAACAAATTATTTATGCAACTAATAATATCACATTTTATTCCCCAGACTCCTGGGAGTAATTTGTATATCATATCTTTGGTTTTGAAGGTTTGCAAACCTCATACGTCATATCACGCACTAGGCGTTTCGAACTGAAAACTGGGCCCACACAGGAAATATCACGTGTTTTTTCGAATATGTGCGTTTGTTTCCGGTTCGCAATCCATCAAAATCAAATGAATGATATTCAAACTACTCGTAGGAGTCTGGGGAATAAAATCTGATATCATTACTTGCTTAAATATTTTGTTGCTAGTGCCTTACGGGCCACAAACTGGGTCCACGCACGAAATCTCAAGTATTTTTTCGAATTTGTGGGTTTATTTCCAGTTTGCAATCCATCAAAACCAAATATATGATATACAAATTACTCCTAGCAGTCTGTGGAATAAAATGTGATATCATTACTTTCATAAATAATTTGTTGCTAGTGCCTTTCGGGGAGAAAACTGGGCCAGTTCACGAAATTTCACGTATTTTTTCGAATTTGTGGGTTTAATTCCGGTTTGCAATCAAATATATGATATACAAATTACTCCTAGGAGCCTGGGGAATAATAAGTGATATCATTATTTGTTTAAATAATTTGTTGCTATTGCCTTACGGGCCGAAGACCGACCGATTTGCCAAAATCTATAGGTTTTCGATATTGGTCAGTATTTGGTACACGGTCAGAAATAGGTGCAATGCTGTCTAGATAAATTTTTTCTTGAAGCAACAAATAAGCAACAAATTCCTATGCTTATAGTTTTTTATTTTATCCCGTCTGTACGTGTTTTTTAACGATGGTTTGGGCAGGTTTTTCTTAAGCCAGCCAACCCTAAGGTTTTTTTAAAAAATATAGGAGCAACAAAATCGCCACTAGGGCAACAAATTAGTAACAAAAAAGCAACAATTATCCCACCCGGTTTTGTTTGGTTTTGATGACTTTGGCTTTGTAGCTTTAAGTACCTCTTCATTTATGCTTTATGAATCTTTTTGCACATCAGTTCAAACATTATATAGTAGACAAGCATGTCTAATGAAAAGAGGAATAAGAGAGTTAGGTGAAGTCATCGAGCATATTATGATGATTAATCCGATAATTTTAAAACACCAGGATCATTATTTATAATTTATACGAATAACAAATACAACGAATATTGCAAACATTTCCGATTTGAAATAAGAGCAATTAGATAAAAATGAAGACCTTTGACATTTCTACGGTTTATAAATTAACAATAGTATTTGGAAATAATTTAAAAATTACTTTCGTTTTAACGCTAGTTTTAAATGTCTTCAATTTTTTCATTCAGTATTTTTTCATATTATCTTTAAGAAACAAAAATTCGAGCATATGGTGTTTGACGTAAACTTCCATGTTATTTCAGCATCTGGCCATAGAAGTTGTCTGAACTTCATGCTTAAAAAGTTACAAACCTTTTATTAGAAAAAATGCGTATTTTTCGACTAGAAAAGTAAATAGATTTAAAATTTATATATGAAATTGGTATTGTACATATCTATTTCTACATAGAAAAATGTTTTCGAACTCTAACCTTTGAGGTATGCCGAGTCAAAATAAAAATTTGAATATGGCGTCCTAAAAATGGCATTCGAAATGAATATTTTTTTTGAAAAAATGTTCGGGTGCCTAGACCAAAATGCAATGATCTTTTTTAAAAATGATACGAATAAAATTTTCTTAAAATTCAATGAAAAATACATTGTCATTTTTATAGATTTTTTCTTATGCTATTTTCAAAAATTTTGTTTAAACTTTTTTAAAAACTACTCAAACGTTCAATGTAGTTTTCTAATGAATTCTAATCACATGTATTTCTCCACAGTTTGTAAGAAGTTGACAGATCATGACGGAAATAATCTCACAAGGCTTATATGTAATGTATTATATTTTTCATAATAATGACCATTTCGAACGCCATTTTCAGAGCGCCATTTTCAAATTTTTATTCTGGACCTCGCATATCTTAAAGTTTAGAAACCGAAAGCACTTTTCTATGTGAAAAAATATATACGTGCAACACCGATTTTATATATAAATGACTTGCAAAACATTTTTTATAGCTTATTAAAATTTGATTACAATTAAATCGGGAACAGATCCTGAAAGATTATGGAATTTTACTACAGATACTATATGTGTCTAAATTTTTGTATTTTTCAAATAAGATGAAAAAATACTGAATGAAAATTCGTTGAAAATTGACGATATTTGTGATTAAATGGGTTAATAAATGGAGCAAACATTTAATTTGTGTAAATTTGATATTAAAGAAAATTACCATTCATGTACAATGAAAAATAATTTCGAAGATGTTTCAAAAGCGAAATTTTTAAAAAGTAATATGCAATGATGAGAACGAAAAAATTGTGCTTTTCTTTTATTTTACCATTGTTAGGAAATTTACTATACTTTACTAATAAAATAATGCAAGTCTATTTCTGACCTTAACTATAATGGTGAAATATATTAGAAACTTTAGAGCCGGAAATGAAATACCTGTAAAATTCCGAAGATCAGCGGGAAAAATGTAATGGTCATTTTTCATATAATGTGACCCATGTCTAAAATTACGAAATGGAAATGCAACGGTTATTTTCTGACCGTCGGTTTCGATTTGTCATTTTATGGCTCTGCGAACTTTTCACTTTCGTTGTGAGAAACGCATAAGTTTCCGCTGCTTTTCACAGCGGCGGTTAATAAAAGTTTCAATTGTTCTAAAACTATAAGTTGCTGGCCTTTTTAGTGTTCCACCTGCCAAAATTATGTTTAATGTTTTTAGCACAAAAAAAGGAATTAATGTATATATTTCATTACTGCTTATTTTAATTAATGAATGCCAAAAGTCCAATATCCTGATTTTATTCTTTAAATTTGGTTTCGTAAAACCAGAAACGATAGTAATAGCTAACGAAATATTCAAAAATTCAATGAACAACAAAATTTAAGGTTTTTTACCAAATTGTATATCAAACTGCCTGTATAGTTTGTCAGTAAAGTTCTAAAATTGTATTTTGTAAGGTCCAATATTCTGATTATACAAATAAACAATATTTAAAGAATCATGAGGCATTTTGTAGACAAACGAAAGCGTTACCATTCATCGATATCGACGAAATAAATTACTTCTTTCGCTACAAGTGTATAATATAAAATTACATCTTAGGTCAATTTGTAAAACAGCATCAGCTGTAACTTGCCTCTTGGCGCACGTATTCGTAGCTATAAGTATGTATTATTGCACACAACATTATTGTTATATTTCCCAATAACATTAAAAATAATAATATAAAAAACAATTAAAAACTTTTATAAAATATAAACAATTTGTTTCAAGAGAAGTTTCTGAATTCATAACAGATTTTTAAACGTAATATTACTTTCAGCAGCAGAAAATATCGTATTTTTTTAATATAATCTGCCTTAATTCAACAAGAGAAATATTCATAACTAGGATTTGCATAATTAATTAAAAATACAAAATTTAAAGAAACTGAAAATTATCCGTTAAAATTTTGTTATGATTGTTTGACTTTTTGAAATTAAAAAAAAATTAGCTTTTGAAAAATGACATTTTTTTACGTTCTATTCAAATTTTCTATTGTAATTCCATTTTTAAACAAAAAAGAAAACATGAATAGGTTTAAACAAAACGCTGGAGTTTTATATTTTAATGAAATCTCTGAGATTAACAATTTTTATTAACTTTTATATTCAACATGTTTACTAGAATGATATTCTTGCACTGCAGCCCTGAGAAAATTTGCTGCAATGAAATGAAACTATAATATACACAATATGCAGTTTCAAAATTATTATTACATTTCTCTTAATTGGGCGAATAAAACGTTTGCATCAACAAATTCATTAGTTCTGTCTTCTATTTTCGAAGAAATAATTTAGATAATAGCTTTACTTGAGTTATTTTTTAATTTTGTCTAGAAAAAAAGCAACGAATTATTAATATTAAGAGATTTTTCGTTGAAATATCAAAGTTGGCAATATTATGACAATCTTATACAGAAATGTTAAATATTTTTTGGCGGTATTTATACTATTATTTATTACTAAAAACTAAATTTAGTTAACAGAGATAAATAAATGACCGTATACATAGTAAAATATTAAAATACAATAAATAATTGATTTGACAGGAAAATATCGTACGGAATTATGTGCAATCTACGTTATAGATATATACTAAATTTATAAAAATTGTTAACAGTGAAGGAAAATTCAGTTTCATGCATTAAACGAATTTTGTTAAAAAGCTTTTTGTGAAAAGCGCCGACATAATGCGCATTTTTGGTAACTTAACTTTCGCTGCAACATCACATTTATCACTTTTCAAAGCTTCTCGCATTTTCCGCCTTTGTTTGCACAAATTTTTTATTTGTGTGCGCGGGTCCATAAACTGCGACAAAAAATTCAGGTAAATTTTCCGAAGATGACCCAACGCAAATCATAGTGCCCAAAACGCTAAACCCCCACCAACGATTTTCGCACAAGATCCGCCTACGACCCTCCCCCAAAAAAGCTACCCCCAAAAAAAGGGATGGGAGAGGGTAAATTTTGTCCTATAAAAAGGGACTCGGGTTCTGCATTCGCTACAGTTTCGCAAGTTACGCTAAACATAAAGGTGAGTTAAGTTCCTTCGGAGTTTCGGAGTTCGGAAATTATTTTCCGGTGTTTCGAGTTGTTTAAATTTGGAAAATTGGTGTTTGAAATAATTTTGAAGTAACATTTGTTTCAATTTTAAAATCTTCGTTGAATTGTGTTCTTTTTTTTAAATGAGATTTTTAAAAAATCTTGGCATTAGTAGATTGTCAGTAATATATTGAGAAAACAATATTTAAACATAACGTTTAAAAAAAATACTGAACAGTTTTTTTCAAGTATAAGACATAAAAATATCTTTTTTGAAATGAAAGAGTTTGTCTTAGAATAAGTTAATATTGTGTTGATTTATAATTGTTTGAAAATACATATAATTAAATATTTCTTTAATGTTTCAGAACAAAAAGCAAAATGAACGCCGTATTCTTCACATTAGCAATTGTCTTGGCTGCGGCCAGCGCTAACGCTATCTCCTACTCCGACATGATAATGCCGCAAGCTCGGCAAGTTGGAGCAGTCATTACGACTCTTCAAACGCCACTACCAACATCTTCCACGGAAGAAACACCTGCAACTGGTTAGTATCCATAATTTTTGTTACAACACTTTATTTTCAGTTTTACAAATAATATGTTGCAATACGTTCGGCTGTTTTTGTAGACATTTAAAATTTAATATTAATTTTGGAATAGTTCGACATGACATTTTTCGATTTTTACAAAAATTATTCAGTCTTCTTTACTACGATGTATTAACTGATCATTTGGCATAAATATTGTACTTTAAAATAACGATTTTTTAGATTCAGTAACTTAATCAACAGTATTATAATAAATTTGGAGTTTTTCACACATTTTTAACATTTATCTTTTATATTTACAGAAACGGCCCCTGCTCCAGTAAAAACTTGGTTCTCTACAATCAAAACAGCTCTGCAACCAGTTGCAAGCCGCGCACTTGCTATTGGAACTAAAGTTGGATTTTACCTTTTGAACATTGTCGTTGTCGTTATTGTTGCTGGTCTTCTCACATCTGGTGTATGTACTTTCACACCTTTATGCAGCGTTGTCGCCGGGCACATGATGCCTAGCAATCAGGTAAATTTCACAAAAATATTAAACGTTCATGAAAGATTTTTGCGACATTTATTACAAAATGTTATTTAAAAATTGTTTTTAAAATGTTTGATAAACGAAAAGTGAATTTTAACTTAGATTAATAGAATAGTAGAATAATCGTTACAATATTCTTTTAAAAGATGCATAAAAATTTCTTTAAAATATTTTGAAAAATTTTGTATTATAAAAATCTTATACTAATTTGCTTGTGGTATTTTCAGCACGTCAAGGAATTGGTTGAGAGCTTCTCTGATTCTTACGTTACACCCGAGAAAATGGACAACTTGGTCAAAATCGTCTATGAATCTCTCAGGAAATACTCGTCAGAAATGGTAGAGCCAGCTGAGCCTGCCCATGCTGTTACCGCGACTCCATTAGATATCGCGAGTACATAATATAATGCTTATGCCAAAGATACCATTATAGAATTCATTATTCGCGATAACGAATAATTGAATTTTATAACCTTGTAAATATGATAGAATAAAACCTGCGGCTTTTTGTAATATTGTCTACCTTCATTTTTACATTCCCACTGTTCCAAATGATCTTTAATTTCTATAGTGTTAATTACGATATTTAAAGTATAGATCCAGAAAATAAGCTAGAAAATTTACATTTATCTTAAGGACTCTGTGAAGATCCTATATTGCTGAATATATTATTTTGACTACTTTTCTATACCATTTTATTCATATTATTTATTAAGTGGTAGTATGTTCTCATTTAATATACATGCCTAAAAATTTGATTAATAAAAACATATATTGTTGATAATTAAAAATTAAAAAGTAAAGAAATTCAAGTTCACAGTACTCCAAAACTATCAATAATGATTTTTCGGTTTTGAAAACTTGCCGGAATAAAAAAAATATCTCGCAATAGTATATCATCAAGTCTCACGAATATGTCTCCAGAAAGTATCGATTAACGACAAATACGATACTTTAAACGATACTTGATGTCTCATGGATCGAAAAGTATCGCTGGTATCGTAAAAGTATTGCACTAGTATTTCAGATATAAAATAAACTTAAAAAATAAATTAATTAAAAACATTTCATAATTTAAATTTGAAACAATTATTTTATAATGTTCATTTAATAGTAAATAATTTTAAAACACATATTTGTCCTGGCTTGGATTCGAACCTGGAACCTTCAACTCTCAAAGTCGGTACCTAACCAGTCCGCCAACTTTGATATTGCATACACGGAGAAAAAATTTCCTGAAAAATTACCGTGCTAGTCACCTAAAAACGGGTGCAAATTGATTTTTCGGAAATATTTATAGCAACAGACAAGAAATATTGCTTTTCTGGCAGGAATATTTGCAATAACGGATAGATATTTTTATGTACGAGCTAGTCGAAATGTTTAGTGTAGCACAGTAAAATTTACAGGACATTGAGTTTTTAAGTTAGTGCAAGTCAAATAAACGCCAATATTTGAAGAATTTATAATATATTGCTTCATTATTTTTACTATGCCACTTCTGGAAGTGGAAGCGAAAGTTTCCGAACATATTCGAATGCTACAGTGTCCAACTGTGGTAAAAGAGCACCGATATGGCGGCCGAGTAGTCCGACGTACGGGTCTGCTGAACTGGTCCGAACCGACTAGTTTGGTGATTAACTGTTTTTGTTCTCGTTGCATTTTTTAACCAACCAACTGTATTTCGAATGGTGTTTAAATCTAACCCATTTTTAAATGCCCTAGAAGTTGATGCATGTCTTGTAGAATGAGCTGTAAATGATTTATTTAATCCACACTGCTCCAAAACTGATTTTTCCAGCGACTGAGTGTTTGCTTGTGTTTTGCTTCTTAATTCTTGCGTTATATTCAAATAATACCTCAACGTACTCGCTAAACAGAGTTCTGGCTTATCTTTGAAAAAAGGCAATATCAGACATGGTTTGCAGACTCCTATCTTCGAAATCTTGATTATGGAATCGACTTTAATTTCAGCACCTTCTTCCGAAAAGGAAATATAATCAATGTTAATTAGGGAGAAGGTTTGCATCCTGTGACCAGCACCAAGAGCTAATAAAATTATTAATTTTTCTGTCACTTCTTGAAGACCAAGGGATTCCAGCGGAAATCAGTTCGACACTTTTTCTAGAACGGGCGCAATGTCCCAAGTTTTTGAGTACTTAGGACGAGGCGGTCGTAATCTATAAACTCCTTTAAAGAAGCGACTTATATCATCTTGAACAATCTTTTTTGTAGAAAGCAGTGATATTTATATAAAATATAAATGATAAAATCTTTCATGTTACTTATATTTATATGAAAATTTATTGACGATAGTGAATTACTAATATTTTTAGGCGCTAAAAAGTCATATATTACACTAAAAGTCCGACATTCAAATCATTAATATCGAATTAGTCCCACAATTTTAAATAGGAAAAATTTGTACATGTCTTTCTTGTCAATTTGAACAATCTCTCGCTGAAATTTTTTAATATATCTTATTTTAAGAAATAAAAATTCTAACGAGAGACATTTTATATACTTTTTTTTAATAAATAACATAATTTTAAAGAAAATAAGACCAAATTACGATGCTACGTATTTATACCAATTAAAAGTCGGCCTTGTCGCTCCCCTTAATAAAATTTAAATTAAACTCGCAGACAAATTATTTTGCAAATTTCTGGGTATGAAGGACCTTTTGTTGAGTTTCTGTAAGTTTCCAAATCTTACATTTTTATGAGATGATTCTTCCGAACACTCAAACTTGATAAATATGCATTTTTATTTATAAGTATTCAAAAAAATAAGTAATCTGTGGGTTTTTTGTTTGAAACAATGTAGTTGATAACAATAATAAAAATAAAGTTCTACTTTTACTACATATCTTATCAAAATCAATAATATATACTTGTTCATAATAAAGTAATTCGGTACTTTTCCATATTTTTATTTCATCATTTTTCCATTATTTTTAACATGTCTTATTTTCCTTGTAATTGTAATATAGGGGAGAGACACCATATACGACCCACCTTTCTTCTTTTGAGTATAAGTTTTAATGAGTTTAATTTTTTTATGCTATAGGCACCGATAGAAAGCTAAGGGTATTTGGGCAACTAATTATTAACAAACTTAGGCGATCTGAGCAATCGGACAACATTTTATGAACAATTTTAAAAATGTTGACTTTTGAACAAACAAAAATTTCGAAAAATCATCCATTAATGCAAAAATACACAGCACACACCTAATAATTTTCAAAAATGTTAAAATTTATTTAATTTTTTTATAAACCGATCATTACAATATTTATTTCTTTGACATTTAACTCTTCCTAATCGTCTAAATCAGAATCCCAGTGTAATCCTTCGACTTAACGGCTTCGTTTGGGACAGACATTATCAACGAATTTAAAAAATAAATTAGAATATATAAAAATGTTAATAACGACGACGATCCACTATAAAAATATAAAATAGACACTTGTTTTGAGAAAAGTCAAGCGGGTCGTATATGGTGCTTCACACTGGGTCGGGAATGGAACTAACGATATTTTTAAAAGGTCACAGAAAATTGTTATTTCGTACATACATTCGTCCAGATCACTGTAGAATACAAAAATATATTGAAAATACTTGATATACATGCATTTCACTCACCGCTATTACTTGTTTATCCAGAATTATAGCACTAACCATATATTTCAGAAAAGTTTCCCAAATTCTAATTTGTATACAGTGCCGATAATTCCAACAATAAATTACTTCCTGTGACTGTAAACAATTGCGGCATTCACAAACAATAACACTATGTCGAACAACATCACGATTATATCACCACTACATCCAAAGACCAGGGTGGGTCGTATATGGTGCCTCTCCCCTACTACTTTCAGGGCCCCCTTTTCATATAAAAGTTCAATAATCAAACGAATTTTATTAAACTTAATAAATTCCTCATAAATCATGAAAATATTAATTAAATCTAAGAGCTATTTTTTAGTCGAATATACAAGATAAAATTATAAAAAAAGAGAAAGTGCAAGCGCAATTCCTCATAAATCCTATTCTCATGGGGTTTTATTTCCCTTGTAGGAAATATAGGATATTTTAAAATTTTGTATAACAACTAGAGATGAGCATTACATTTTAGAGTTTCCATTAGATATTTGTATACTTTCTTGTGTGGTAATTTGTTGGCATGAATAAATAAAAACGATTTAAAATCGATTATTTAAAAAATGTGTTTTTTTAAAGATTTTTTGTTTTCATATTTCTATTGTTTCCTCCCAAAACAATAAGAAATTGAAAAAACTATGTAATATTCACAATATTAAATAAATGTTTGCGTCCATGGAAGGCGATGAAGACCCTGCTGATGAGAACACTTAATCGTCCGCGTGAAACGCATTTTTTTAACAGTTTTATTGACACACAATACTGGGATATTTTTCACCATGTTCAATAGTAAAATCCTTTTTTTTTGCTAGATAAATTAAAATAATAGTTATGAGCGTTACATGAACTGATATCACATTTACGCAATTATTTACAATGTTATAGTGTACAACATTTATTATTCTCTACTTAAGTATAATCATCGAAAAATACCAAGATCTTCTTTTATTTAAAAAATGTGTTTCGATAAAAAATTATCAATAGGTTTGTAGTGGAACAATGTCCCTTAGGTACAGGTTCATAGGTACCGAATTTCATACTTATTGTATAAGATCGTAAAGTTTACTATGATTGAATACTATTACGGAACAACAAACGCCTCCTATAGATATTTTAACGCAGCCCTAAATGGCAAACCATTAAATGTTGCAAAATATGTGCAATATATATCATAAGTAAAAGTTTAGGAGAAATAAAGTTTAGTATTCCCAACGGTACACATTTCAAATAACCGTAATAAAAAAATGCAGCAATGTGCAGAATTATTTGAAAATATTTAGTAATAATTCCTTTACATTTTTCATTACAAAAACGATGGGAATCATATTCAAAATCGTATGTTATTTACTGGAAAATTCGATTTTCATCGAAACAATTTTTTCAATCGTGCCAACAATGAAAAATTTATATAAAGATTGAATAGTCAAAATGAGACGAAGTTAAAAAATGTACCAAAGTTAGAGACACGTTCTGAAAACATATAAAGAAGGCCACAAAAAAATCTAACAAAGTATCCAATTTTTTTTAACCCGTGAGGAATGAATAAGAAAAATTCTCTTTAGATTTTAATGAAAAATGCTGATATTTTGTACACAAAATTAAGAGAAGAAATTAAGAAGTCATTAACAAACAATGTAGTCATTAGTCCTCATATGTCTAAAGAAATAATAATAAAGAATACAAATTCTAGTATAAAATAATAAGAAGGAAAGCATTAAAATAATAATCAAAAGCAACTAGTAAAACAAATGTGCTGAAATACGCATAATTAATTAAGAAAAATTAACAGTTCAGTATTGTTAAACGTCACTTAATTTGTATTCACCTGCACAGTTTTAAAAAATGTTTCAATAATAAAAAAGAAATCTACGAGCTTTTCGAAGGGTGGGTACCTTGCATCCGGTCTTATTGTATACTCCCCGTTTCGGCAGGATTGGCCAATGGGCTTCAAGTATACAAGATAAAAGCGAAAATTCTATTAGCTTAAAAATCTGGTAATACCTGGACGAACCTTTAGATACGTGAAAGCTGTCATTTAGAAAAATCTGCCCAAATCTTTCGCGTCCAAAACGTTCATCGACTCAACATTCTGAGCACCAAGTTCTTGCTGATACAAAACTAAAATCTATTAATAGTACGTTATTTTATATATTTATTTATAATTTGTGTGATTTTTTAAAGACTGACATCTGCAAAGTCAAAATCTTGAGCTTATTAAGATATTAAACCAAGTCATCTAACAAACATCTTTATTTGAAAGCTCGATTTTCATGCATGCTTCTACAGATCACTAATTTAAATTTAAATTTGCACGATTGATTTATAAATTCTCTTTATTGTCAGTCTTTGCATACAAATGTCAAAATATTTATTACATAATTTATAATTTGCAATGTATTTTATTTACAGCAATCAACCATGGAAGCGTTTTTGACAACGTTACTTTTGACCGCAGCAGCTTTTGGCTTCACCATGCCAAATAATGGAAATGAGAAGGTATCTCCTCCAGTCACTACAGCCGCTTGGGTATCTGCCAAACGCGAACTTCCAGCAGATGCAAATAATTACCAAAGTTTAGAATCCGAAGATCCATATCTCAGTGCAAAAAACGATCTTGCTACGAATTCCGTATCACAAACGAATGCAAGGCCTGTTATAGTTCGTCAGAATTCTGGATTCAAGGTTTTGGATCTCTTTTTGCAAGTTTTGAGAACAATATCTGCGAATGCATCCGCTCTTCAATTGACTGTATGCAATTTGACACCTCTTTGTTCCATTTCTGTGGCCGACTTCTTCCCGAAAAGCAGGGTATGTCCAATTTTACTAAATGATTTTCATGCATTTTAATACGTAGCTATTTCTATTTATTTTTAACTGTTCCATACATTTTTTGTAATTTATCGATTGTTATATTTTTTAATTTGTTGCAATTAGTAAGCAATATCATTAATTATATATTTATTTAATGATACCAAATTTTTTATTCGAAAACTGTCATATTTGATGTAAAAGCACATTTTCAAATTAAAAAAATTTTTTGAAAAATTGAAAAAGTTATTCGTTTTTTTATGTCACTACTTCTTTCAACAATTTTCTAAAAATTTTAATAGTTATCGTCAACTTTATTACGACTCTTAATGTTGTTCTTCGATGTTTCTTTTATCTTTTTTTTTGTAAGCATAAAAAGTATTTGAATAGATGCATGATTACTCTACTTGCATGATAGAAATATTAAAGTGTTAAATACTAGTACTTACTATTCATAAATTATCAATTTGTTCAGATACACTTAATGATTTCATTGAAAATTAGGGTTAAAAGGAATAATGCTCAAGTTTGAAATGATTAATATGACAACTTGAAGTATTCAATATTAAGTTAAGAGTTTCTTTTCTGATACGTTTTCGTAAGTGAAAATATCCTTTTTTGATTTCTTCTTAATCAGAATAATTAGGGTGAAATAATTTCCAACAATTTAACGTTTCGACCATTGATTTAGGTCCTCTTCAGATTTATTCTATTTTAACAAATAAAAAATATATATAAAAACGAATTACAATTCTTTAATTGATGCGATGAGATGTGTTTACAATATTATGAAAAAATTATGAAACATCTAAAGTGACACATAAGAATTTGTTTCTTTTTTCCTTTTGAACTTTTCATTTTTCTTTTTTTATTTAAAAAATAAATTTACCTATGAAAAAACCATTATAAAATTTGTGAAATATGCATCTATTGTCTTACCTTAAAAAAGTGAGTAATCCTATCTTTGTATATATTTTTTGTGTGTATAAAAATATGTTAATATATAAAATTGGAAGAATTTCTGTGGTCGATAAGAAAAATTGTCGATTGCGAAAAACGCGTTTAAAGTTTTACATTTGCATTGAAGGCGGTGAAAATGCGATTTTTATTTTTTAATTCATTCGATCTGTAAAATTGCAGTTACCTCATTTTTCTTAGCGACGACAGATTTGAACTATTCAGTACAAAATGCTATAAAGTTGAATTAACAATATGTGTTCTACTACTTTCAGCAAATGCAACTGACTGGAGGATTTATTCATTCCTTGTTTACGTCTCAAAACATCAACGCCTTGGCAGATTTTATCCAAAATATGTCGAACAAATATAAAGTATTTCTTCGACAATTTTATGTTAGAGAGCAGAAATACAAAAAGAGTTTAGCGTAATTCAAAATAAAAGTAGATGTAATAAAGTAAGTGCCGAATGCCGAAATAATGTGAAGCGGGATGCATGTATTCAATAACAATAAGCTGTATATATTCAATATTAAAGATTCATTCCTCGCAACATGTATCGATTTATTTATACCTTTCATATTAATTGTAGTTTTCAAAATATAAAGCGAAATGTTAATTTAGCACGCGTGATTTAATGTCAGATATAACATCGTCTTTGAAGTATATTTTTCCGACTATAGCACTTTTTAGCTATAAGTTGTCGAACTTGTTCGTATATCTTAGAGCAGGCATTTTTAGAAAAGCTGCAAATATTTGACATCCGTCTTCCAAGAAATTGATCTTTCGTGAAAAGCTTTTTCCGTGAAAATTGTCAAGATTGTAACCTGTCAGGTAAAATAAGCGATAATCAATCTGCAACCCTCGTCAACCTTCGCTTTCTAAATACATATACGCGAATAGCTGCAACAGAACAATAAAATTCCAACGAGCAGCACCTGTTTTTAAAATCTCACAAGAATTTAGTAAACAGCTTTAATCAGGAAACTTTTTCTGAGTAACTATAGTTATAACAACGTAGTATAATAAAACTGTAACCATTCTGTGGAATAACGATTCAATTTCTAATTCATAACAAAAATTGTGTTGATGTGACTGTTAGTTAATTTATTCATCTGGATTTTGACACTTGTTTTGAAAGACGAGATATTGTATACACGGTTGAATCATTGGTATTAAATGAGTAAATATTGGAAAGATTTTTGGATACTAAAGAACACATATCACGCAATTTAATTGCACCTATACGGAACGGTAAAAGTTATCTCAAAATTAGTAGGATAACGATAAGTTCAATATTTTCTTTGCATAAAAAGTATATGTGTAGAATTGGCTGGCTTTACAGCACTATATTCAAGGGTAACTTACATATTTTGTGACTTTGCATCGTAACAACCGACAATGTGAAGCTAACAAATTGTTAATTCGCATTGTTTAAATTTAAATATAAGATTTTTTACTTGAAACACTACAATCGAGTCTAAGAAAATAAACATAAAAGATTAAACAATAGCAGACGATATCGTTGATTATTTAATTTTTGGTACATGGTCGAATTTTTTTCAGAAATCTAAATTACATTAAAAAAATTATTTTCACCATCTAAAAAATTCTTAATTAAGAGTGCTCTCTTTATTCCTTCTGTATAGGGCCACGATTATTAAGTTTTGTCAGGATGTTTGAAATATTACAGATTAATCACTACGTATACTCTTTAATTATCAAAATAATTTCCAATACAAATGTCTTTTCTCAAATATTGGGTTACGGTCCATCCGTTCGCAACCGAATACCGAACCCGACTTCCACATAGCTTTCCTCGCATATTCAAATTCCCTATTGTTTACATTTATTTGTTTACTGTTCGCAGTCTAATATTAATACTAATCGCTACTACAATATAATGAAATAAATTCCTATCACTCGACCATCTCTGACAGTCTTTTGGTCCCTCAAAAGTATGCGCTTCAAAATCGCTTTCCTTTATTCGTCATAAAACACATAGCTTATCACATAAATTATCTTATTACTATTTCCGAACATTCTTTGCCACGCTTCTCGTCACCGGTCTATTTACATTATTTTCTACATCTTCGGCTACGTCATTATCGTCAGTACTATCAGACTCGTCATCCGTTATCTTTCCCTTCCAAATTTTTAATTGTGACGCATGAGCGGTTAAAGGGATTTTGGTAGCTCTCCCATTTGTTAGCTTCGATATTCTATACGTATCGCCCAGTAAAATCTTATCTACCACATATGGCCCTTTCGATTTTGCTTGCAATTTTGTACTTTCGCCGGTCGCTATGGGATTGGTTTTGACATAAACAATATCTCCTAACATGAACTTTATCATCTTATTATGTCGCAAATCGTAACGCTTTTTGTACTTATTTTGCTCGTCTGCAATCTTTTCGCACGCTTCTTTTCTCGCTTCTTCGACATTTGTATACGTTTCGGCTTGTGTAGTTAATTTTCGCATCGGTCCCTCCTCAAATCGCGGTAGGTATCCAAAAAGTACCTCAAACGGAGCTTTACCAGTAGCTCTACTCACCGTACTATTGATATCTCTCTCGATTGCTTCTACTTCTTTTTCCCACCCATGATTTTCTCCAAATTGAGTACGTATTGCTAGAGCCGATATCAAAGTACGATTCGTTCTTTCAATTAACCCGTTTGCTTGAGGGTGACGACTCGAATTCAGGATATGCTTCACTCCGAAACGCACACAAAAATCGGAAAACTGATTCGCAGTGAACGCGGCACCACGGTCCGTTATTAATCTTTGAGGGGCTCCAAATCTATTTACAAAATCCTCAAAGCACTTGACAGTTATTGCGGCTCCTGTATTCTTTACGGGATAAAATTTTACGTACTTTGTTAGCGTGTCAATGATACCTAAAACGTATTTGTTTCCTCTTTTCGACGTAATAAAGTGTCCGACATGATCAGCATGTATTGTTTCAAACGGTCGGCTTCCCGGAGGAATTGGGTGTAATTCTCCAGCTTGTTTCCCGGTTTTATCTTTAGCTAAAATACATTGCACGCATCTCAAGATATGATTTCGAATGTAGTTTCGCATATTAGGAAAATGATAGTAACGCGCCATTCTTTCAAATGTTTTTGCAACACCGAAATGACTACTAAGATCGTGGAATTTTATCGCCAATGACTTTCGCATATGCTTAGGAACTGCGAACACCTCTGTTCCTACACCCTTCTTCTGTATTATATTATAAAGAATTCCTTCGGTAAGCCTATATTCCGACACTTCGCTATTTTCTATTTTCGTTCTCTCGCTTTTCGGTTTACGTAAAATCGCAATTTTCCTACTTAATCGTTCATCCGCATTTTGACACATCAAGATTTCCTCTTCGCTACATACGATACTATATACATAATCGCTTGATTCTATGTGTTTTCCCGATCCCTCGTCTATTGGTGCTCGAGACAACGCATCCACATGTTGCATTAACTCACCTTTACGATGTTTCACTTTAAAATCATATTCTGCTAATGTCATTGCCCAACGTACAATTTGAGGTTTTGTGGTTTTAAAGGCATCTAAGTACACAAGTGCCTGACAATCCGTAACAACCGTGAATGCTAATGCTATTAAATAGATGCGCAGTCTATCGATGGCCCAAACGATCGCTAAAAGTTCCAGTTTACTCGAGTGGTAATTACGTTCTACTTCAGACGTTCGCCGACTTACGGCATAAACTAAATGCATTTTACCGTCCGATTGTTTCTGCAAAAGCATTGCACCTAAACCATCCGCGCTTGCATCCGTATGCAACTCAGTAACCTCCGACTTCGGGTTAAAAACAGCTAAGATCGGTTCTGAACCAAGGAGTTTCCCAACTGCACCGTCTTGAAGGTCTCCCCACATGAATTTTACATTTTCCCGCGTCAACTGGGTCATTGGCAGAGAAATGTTGGCATAATTCGGTACGAATCGTCGAAAATAACTAGACATTCCTAAAAACCTTCGAACTTCTGCTATGTTTTGCGGTTTCGGGAAATTCGCGATCGCGTTTACTTTATTTTCACCCGGACTAATTCCGCGACTGTCAATGACAAAACCCAAAAACTCTACTTTCTTCATACCGAAACGACACTTCTTTAAATTTAGGGTTAAACCTACTTTCTCAAGAGTCTCGAATACAGTTTTAAGGTTTTTAATCATTTCAGTCCAATCTTTTGCGATAACCAGAATATCGTCTAGGTAATACAATAAAATTTTATTTCGCAGTCTTCTTAACGCCAAATCGATCATTTTAGAAAAGTAAAAGGGTGCATTCATCAGACCAAACATTGCCCTTGTAAATTCACCGGTGTCATCCGGAGTGATAAATGCAGTTTTTGCGGCTGCTTCATCGGCTAATGGTAACTGAAGGTATCCATGAGCCAAATCCAGAGTCGAAAAAACTCGAGCATTATATAACACTTCCATATACTCATCCATGTTTGGTATGGGAAAATGCACTCTTTCTGTTTGGGCGTTAAGCCTGCGATAATCGACGACAAGACGCGATTCTCCGTTTTTCTTCGAAACAAGCAATACCGGACTAGCATAAGGGGAATTCGTTTCCCTTACAATCCCCGCTCGCTTCCAATCCGCGACAATTTCTTTGATTTTCTCGCGTTGTTCATTATTCGCTTTATACGGTCGCGAACACACTGGTACACTGTTTGGTTTCTCGCAAATGTCCATTTTCAGCAACGATGTTTTTCCCAATTCGTCGATGCTCCAAGCTACACATTTTCGATGTTTGTTGATCAACTGGTACAATTTTTCTCGCTGATCTTCACTCACGTCATCTGCAATGATCTCTTCTCTCGACAATTCTATTAATCGTGGCTGTACTGCTGGAATTTCTTCCACGGACATCACTCGTTCTAATTCCTTATCTTGCCTTATTTCCACCGAGTCAAATGCACAATTGACCACGGGAACCTGATATGTCGAGTCTTCACATTGAAGATCTATCAGCGTCACTGTATTGGAAGGTAGCAGACCATCTCTCGTTGGACGTAACTCGGAATGCACTTCAGTCTCTGGATACACTTTGAAAGGAAAATCTTTCCTTGAATAGAACCGAAGTACATTATCCACCTTCACGTAGGAAACATGTGGCAATTCCAGTAAATTCCTGCCAATAATAGTGTCCCAAGGTTGCGAGTCATCTGGCACGATTCGAAACTCCACATCGTCTGTTTCTACATCATCAATTTTCAGCTTTCCACAAATGACCCCACAAGACTCAATCACATTTTCTTTGGTTCCAAACCCTTTTAATTGTCCTGGCCTACGAATCACAAAAAAATTAGAATTTAACACTATCGAGGCTTTAATAGTACAAATGGCGCTCCCTGTGTCAACCATTGCATGTAAATTCGTGTCATTCAATTTAATAGATTTCAAATATTTATCACCACTTTGAAAAACCTTATTCTCAGCAAGCGTACGAACTTCAAACCTATCAGTGGACATTTGCTTCATCTTAGGACATTCGAATTGACGATGACCTGTCTGACCGCACCGATAACAGGAACTCAGCTTCCGTGGCTTTGGACATTTTACAGACAAGTGGCCAGCTTCACCACAGTTGAAGCATTTTATTAATGTATTTCTTCTTTCGCTTACGACGGGTGCTGCTGAAACTTCAACATTTTCTACCTTTGGCTTGTGTCGAAGATTATTTCGCGGTCCCCACTGAGTTGACCACCTGTCTGTAGAATTCCTAAAAGCATTTAAAGTACGTTCAAACGAAATTAGGTTATGTAATAATTCGTCTTCGTCCATAGTTTGCAAAGATAAACAATGAGTTGCAATATCCTTCGTCTTTAGTCCCATTGCAAGCTGCTCTTTAAACTCTTCGAAACTTAGTGATAACGCGTTGCACAATCGAAGCTTTTCGTAAAAATAATTAGTCAAACTCTCGTCATTACCTTGTTTTCTGTTTTTCATCGTCAAAAACATTTCCGTTTTACTCACAGTTGTGATAAACGTTTTCTCAAACGCATAACGAAACGATGTCCAATCCCGTAGACGATCGCTTCGTGAAAGAAACCATGACTTAGCGAGATGCTTGATCCCATCCTAACAGTCTCGCCGTATTCTCGATCTGCTTGATCCACAATTTTGCTGCTGCAGGTCCTTCTTCGCCTCGAAAAACTCCATTAGTACGATGTAAATCAGGTAAAATACGCATTGGCACTTGTCGCTGCTCACTCAACTTTCGCATTAAAATGGTATTCATGTGTATTGCTTCCGCTAGTTGCGCCATCCATGCATTTTCCGGTGAAGGCGTTGCCGATTGTTCGCGAATTCGGCGTGCCTCGTGCAAATTCGCGCCATCTCTAGGTACACTTCCGAAATAATTCGCGTTTACTGAAGACCCTGAAGACGCTGGCACGGCGTGTCTTCCATTATAGGTGGTGCCACCTCTTTCCAAAAATGGCTGACCCACGTTTTCCGCATGGAAATTGTTTAAATTTTCACGTGGCATCTCCAAAGATGGCTGACCCACGTTTTCCGGTTGGAAATGATTTAAACGTTCTTTTGGCAAGCCCGAAGACGGCTGACCTATGCTTTCCATTTGCACACCATTTAAATTATCACGTGGTACCTCTTCAATTTCCATCGCGTCGTTCAAAACTGCCGTTATTCTTGACAAATTTGGATTTTCAGAATTTACCCTCATATTATTTTCTTCCAATCGTCTTTGAAACATGTCAAATTCATCATGTCCACCACTTAAACTCATTTTGAAACGTTTATTCTAGGCACGTAATCGACATACACTTTTAATGATTTACGCGTATTTCTCGTTTTGCAACACACTGAACGCGTTTATTTAAGACGCACCAAAACGACGAAAATATTTACAGGCTACACGTGAATTTAGATCGCGTGTTTTATTTTTCCACACAAGAAATCGTTTATCCCACTTCTGAAATATTAAGTTTTGTCAGGATGTTTGAAATATTACAGATTAATCACTACGTATACTCTTTAATTATCAAAATAATTTCCAATACAAATGTCTTTTTTCTAATTTTGGGTTACGGTCCATCCGTTCGCAACCGAATACCGAACCCGACTTCCACATAGCTTTCCTCGCATATTCAAATTCCCTATTGTTTACATTTATTTGTTTACTGTTCGCAGTCTAATATTAACACTAATCGCTACTACAATATAATGAAATAAATTCCTATCACGATATATAAGTTTTACATGTCATATCACTGCTTCCTTTTCTGCGTATTGTGACTTTCATGCGTAGTTTCTTCTAACAAAATTTTTAATATTTATATAACTGTCAGCTATAATCCATTTTATAATAATATATCATAACTTACTTCAAAACAAAAGTAACTTCCTACAAAAAAAAATCTACTTCACTTCTTTTTTTATGCATTTTTAAAAACGTTTTTTTATACAATTCAGAAGCACATATTATATCTTACTATTTAAACATCGTTCGGAATTCGGAGCAACAGCCTCTTCTAGTAGAAGTACTATCGTGTATGCTGCATTAGCGTGTTATGTAGTTCAGATTGAGATGAAATAATTTTTTAATCAATATGCGATTGAGCTGAGTGTCCAAGATATTAAGTATAAAATGACAGCTGATTGACGTACCAGAAAAATACCACCTCGCATCAATTTTACAAACATAATATAAATTTCAACAAATCTAACAAATTTCTTTGTCTTATTAATTTTTAAAACACAAAAAAGATTACTTTAAAAGTTCATAATTAACTTACTGTATTAAACCTTTTTCTTTAATAATAATTACTAGACAATTTAGGAGCGGTTAATATTAGTGTTTGTAAAAAATTCAAAACTAGTAGTAATCATTGTAAATATTACGGTAACTTTTACTCTTAAATAGTCATCAATTTATGCGTAACTAAAATTAGCTTCCAACTTGTGGAGACATTAGTAAAATGTTATTAAATGTGTCCAAATCTTGTTTAACCATAGCTTTTTCTATTGTAATTATACTAACAGTATGCTAGCTCTACAAACATTTCGTGTAAATTAATATTTAATATAAAAATAGTATAAAATTTTTCAATTATTGCACATTTTACATAATGAGGGTCTTAACAATCTGAGACCTTGCGTAGATTTTAATATTAAAGGTCATCATCAACAATTTTAAACTAGTGTTGGCGTGGTGCCTCGCTCGCTTCGCTCGCTCAGAAACTTCGACCCAGTGGAGAGTCGGCTATTCCTTAATACTTGTTTGTTTACTAACAGCTTTCAGTTATATTATAAAATTATATTGATATTTGGGGGTCCAATCATATTTAGGTCCAAGTGGCTTCGATAGATATGTTATGACAATATATAGTGTTTCTTATACGTATGAAAATTGAAAATGAGCATTTTCAAAACACGGAAACAAATTTTTTTTATTGTTGATTTGGGTTCCTTAGGGTCTGAAACGTCGACATTTGATGAAAAACTGTAGGGTAATTTTTATGCCCGAAGTGACCAAATTCAATACTTCGTCCAGACTTAGTCTGGGTCGAAGTAAAAAATTTGTGTCCGTGATCTTGTACGTAAGTACGTCCGTACGTCCCGTTTTTTGTCTCGCTCGCGATAACTCGCGTACAGATAAGCGTAATGATATACATTTTTTTATTAAAATACGTGTATTGGCATAACTTAGATCTGATTAGATTTTGGCGCAGATCTATCCGTCCATTACTAAAAAAAATTAGCCCAAATTACGTTTCTTCGTAGTTTTTGCATTTATTTTGAAAAATATAAATTTGAATAAAAAAATGTTTCAAACAAAAAAGACACAGCACTAAATTCTCTACAAAAAAGGTTTTATGCATTTCCTTCCTAAAGCCAACGATAATTCCATAAAAACTGGTTTAAAATGTTTATGAATATTGTCTCAAAAAGTATTGCATTTGGTCACCTCGGCAAAAAAATGACCCTATAGTTTTTCATCAAATTTCGACTTTTCGACCCCCTACCTCCCAGGGGTAGTCTTCGCCAGCCCCTCGGTGACTCGCCTCATATGGGTTTTCGCGGATTTAACGGCGGCTTCCCACAAACCGGCCATATGTGGAGAGTATGCAGGAATAAATTTCCACACAACACCTAATTCTGTCAAGTACCTTTGAATCGCTTCATTTTGATACTTGTTCCGCAATGCCTTCATTACTAAGTTAAGCGCCTTATTTGTACCCACAAAATTGCGACCATTATCTGAATAAATATTTTTACATAACCCGCGCCGGGCAATAAATCTTTTTAATGTATTTAGAAATGCGTTTGTACTGAGACTTGTAACTAGTTCTAAGTGCACTGCCTTGGTCGCGAAGCACACAAAAATAGCCAAATATGCTTTATCTGTTTTGTTTCGTGTTAACTTTATATTAAACGGACCCGCAATGTCCACGTCGCAATTCAAAAGTTGCCGACCCGCAGTAAGTCGATTGGTCGGTAGATTACCCATAAGTTGCTCCAACCCTTTAGGTCGATGTTTAAAACATGTTATGCATTTTTTTAATACTCTCCGAACCGCTTCCCTTCCACGCATTGGCCAATATGTCATGCGAATATGTGACAATAATGCTTGTGGCCCAGCGTGCAATTGCCTTCGATGTTCGCCCGAAATTATCAATTCCGTAACATAATGTTTCGCAGGTAAGATAATAGGATGTCTTTGCGAATACGAAATTGGAGCATTATTAAGACGTCCGCCTACTCTCATAAGCCCCGATTCGTCAATGAACGGACTAAATTGTATCAATTTACTTGTTGATTTAACGAAACCTTTCTTCTACCTCTTCTGAAAAATCCTCTTCTTGCACGCATTTGATGATGCGAGATGTTGCATATATCACTTCTTCTGCAGTCAGGGGGCCAACACAGTTGGGTATCTTCTTTGTCTTTTTCATGAATCTTATACAATATGCGACGACACGCGTGAGCTTTTTCCAGGATAGAGAAAATTTTGAAAGCAGATCAAATGGGTTATTTATTACTATGAATGTTACAGCAGGCTGCGATCGTTCTTCAGGTACATTAATGTCATCGATTCTTGTCGCCTTATACGTCCATAGGTTTTCTTCCTGTTGAAACCACGACGGCCCATGCCACCATAATGCACAGTCTTTCAAGCTGTTAGGATTCATGCCTCGTGAAATGAGATCCGCGGGATTGTCTTCTGATTTTACGTAACGCCAGACCTCTCCGCATGAATTTTCTTGTATTTCTATTACACGATTACACACGAACGTCTTCCACCGGCACGCTGCCCCGCGAATCCAAGCCAAAACGATCTCCGAGTCAGTTCAAAATATTGTCCTATCTATTGGTAATTCGAAACCTTCCACACATTCGGTTCATTACAAAAATGAATTCCAATTGGAAAAAACACAAACGTTTATTTCAGTCTTTATCTTGTTTTTGTTCATTATAAAATTAGTGATTTGTTTCATTCATCTATTTCACAGATACGTTTCAACAGAGTTGTGATATTCAAAATCGTATTTGTTGTTATTTTCATATCACTTATTACTCATTTTCTTATCTAGAATTAAGTTATATATTTATTTAATGCTAGAAATATGGAAGTTTATTTATTATCATTACGAAAACTGCCACTATTCCTAACCGCAAATTTATACACATTGTTGCAAATTTATTGTTTTTCATTAAAACATCAATTTTCTATTCTTTGTATTTTTGTTTATTTGTTTGTTTGTTACTTTATTAATGGCACAGGATTAACTCCCTTTAGCCAACCATGATATGTACATAATATTGTTTACAGTATTAATGAAGTAAATAAAGTAAAGTAAATAATGAAGTAAATTAAAAATAAAAAAATAAAAGTGAGAGCGGCTTAACTTAAAATTAGAAAGACGTTATTAATAATTTTGTATGAGGGTATATGAAACGAACAATAAGTTTCAACAACTAATTAATAAATTGTAGCGCGGATACATCAAAATACGAAACTTCAATCGACTGTAGTATACGCGATTTAACGTACCGATAGCACATCGCGGCCCGACTGAGGAAGTGAATTCGACAGTCTACTGGAGGTAATAATAAAGGAATTCGCAAAAACAAAAGTACGATGGGCAGGAAGTCGTAATGCAGCCCCCCCCCCCCCAGGCCGGAGCTCACGGGACACAATATCACGGCGCCAGACGTAGCGTTGGTAAAGGTAATGTGGTTGTTTTTGTTGGATAAGCTGATAGGTCAGGCAACCGATAACAAATATTCTGCGGTTTGCAGGAGTTAGCCAGCCGAGTTTACGCCGATAACAGGTGATGTGTTCGAACTTCCGGACCCGGTAAATAAAGCGTATACAAGCGTTAAACATTCGTTCAATTTTAAGTTTTTGGATGGTATCAACAGCATTGTAGATCGCAGCACAGTAATCGAAGTAAGGAAGAACCAATGATGTTATCAGTTGGCGTCGCAGTTTTTCGGATAGGGCATTCTGACTAGAATATAGCTGCCGTAACGTACCATACACTTTACGGGACATTTGAACAATGTATTCTCGCCAAGACAATGTTGAGTCGAAATAAAGTCCAAGATTTTTTACAGTGACAGTCCAAGTCAATGATTGTCCAAGAATAGCAATTTGAAGGAGAGCATTACGGTTCATTTGGTTAATGTTACGTGAGCCGCCAATTATCATGGCCTTAGTTTTATTACCATTAATAATGAGGTTGTTCCTAGCAGCCCAGTCAGTAAACAATTGCACATCCGATGTAATTCTCTGCACTCCTAATTCAATTTGATCAGGGCGTCATTTTAGGAAAATCTGCGTATCATTTGCGAATATAGCGTGCCTAGAGTGCTGAAAGATAGAGCGCAAGTCGTTGATGAACATCGAGCAGAGAAGAAGACCAAGAACCGAGCCTTGGGGTACTCCAGCTCTCACTGGTAATCATGACGATGTAATTCCGTTAGGCCCACTAACCGCCTCGAGACGTCCTCCGAGATACGATGCGAACCATCTGATCACAGAGTTGGAAAAACCAGCATCACTCATCTTTTTGAGCAGAAGAACATGGTCAACCATGTCAAACGCTTTGCTGAAGTAAAAAAGCACCAAAATAATCCCGATTGGAATGGGTCAAACCAGTTACGACCGTTTAGAAATTTGATAACCTGCTCGTAGACAATTAGTTCTAAGATTTTAGAGGGCGTGCACAGAATCGAGATCAGTCGGTAATCCGAAGGACCAGTAAGCGATTTTACTTTTTTGATGGGTGTCAACAAGGCATGTTTCCATAACAAAGGATTATAAGTCTATTTGTTCCATGCATTTTTTCATCATTTTAATACGATTTCTTTGCACACAGAATTATATATACTTATTGATAGGTTCATTACTGATCTTATCATTTATTTGTTAACATTGACTTCTGTTTCTTCAATTGATACTATCATTATAGGATGCAAATCCTTTAATTCTTCTTTATTCGTTGTTCAGATAGATTTAATTGAATGATTTTCAAGGTGCATTTATTTTTCCCCGTGTCGAAGAATAATTATTTAAACACAATTCGCAAAAATGACATAACGATAAAATATTTTGTAAAATGTTGGTTGGTAATCATAAATTACGTAATTTTAAATTACTTTTCAAATAACGTTAGCTTTCTGTTAAGTTAATTAATATCTTGGAAAACGAAACTTCAAAACAACACTGATTATAGTATTAAAACATTCGCTAATAAAACATAATAATGCAATTTGTCTAATTTAGTTTGAAAACGAGACATTCACTATATTTCCGATAGTATTTAAACAATAGTATTAGATAGTATTAAGACAAATAATTTCTTATCTAGACATAAACGATATATGAATGAAGATCGCTAAATATGAAAATCGTTACTAACCCGCACTGGGAAACCAACATTTTCATGAAAATTACAATAAAACATTATAAAATGTTGAATGTTAAAATTATTTACGTGTGTTCGGGATTATTACGATTTATGGGAGAGGAACGTTTCTGCGAAAAGAAACACTTGTTTTCGGGTTCGCCAGATGTCTATTTATTTGAGACGTTTACGGACAGGCAAATCCGCGTGGCAAAATATTTGCGACAAGCACTTTCCGACCGAGAATTCCGACTCAAAGACGATCTTCCAAGGCGGATTCGGTTGGCTACCGATTTCGACGAGAAACGATCCTGCACCAACCTCGGGCGCGAACACGGCTGTCGCAAAGCTCTAGGTTGGCTACCTTATAGCTTTCGACCTTCGCACAACCCGCTGATTAGGGATTACGGCACCAGGATCTTGGACAACGACGATGACGCACTGGGAAATTGGAGAAAAACTGTAGAAACTATCCCGGTCGGATCGCGTCCTAGACTCTTTTTTTGCAATAGTCCTGATTGGTTCGTGACACGCGGAAAAGTAAGCGTTTTCGTTGCTAAGATAAACAAATTCAACAAAACAAAATGAATATCGTTAATTTAGATACCGCCACTTTCGAATCTTGCCTATCCGCACGGCTGCGGCCGATTTCGCCTGTGGTACCCCATTTGGTGTGCAATGGCGTGGGGAAACCGCAGAAAACCCACGCCAAGTACCAGTACAAATATTCTTAAAGCTTATTGACACTATGCTATTTTTAGTTCGCAATAACGTGTAAAACATGAATCCTGCATTGTCGTTATTTTATCTCATTCAATCTTTACTAAAATCGATGTATTTATTACGCGAATAATGAAATAAAAGATTAGTTTAATTTATTGTCAACGGGATTCCTACCGTTTGTCTCAGTAAAATACTGTCATAAAATAAAACACGAGTAAATATGATAGGATGTAGTACTTTACTTATCACGGGCGGAAAAGGAGTCATTGTTACGAATATGATAAGATATCGGAAATAGACAAAAATCGTGCTAATCTTGTTCAAGCTGCAAATTTTTCGTCAATAAAATTTCAAAAATTGTTTGAATTAAATACTCGTTACTTTGTTTTAAATACTCTCTAAATCTAAATTAGTCGAAAACTACTAACAAGTTAAAAACTATTAATTCATTAGTCAAATTTAGCATTAGTAATACATTACACAGCATAATTAATAATTCGGGCGCGGTGATCACCTACGGGCATAAGTTCTTTTACACCCTTGATACGAAAATAACTATTTCGATATATCTAAAAGTTATCTTATAGATATCTAAAAGATAACCGTCAGAGATGTTTTCGACACTTTCAAGATATCTTTGACGAAATATATGTATATATATTGTATATATAAAATCATAATGATGCAGATAGTAATTAGTAAAACACTGTAAACAGGTAATATGCATCGAATAGTCTATTACAATACAAGTGATTGAAGTAAGTGTTTTGCAACTTTTATTTATTAATACTACGGCTGGCCTGTTGTCGGAGTCGAAGTTTTGAAAATGCTCATTTTCAATTTTCATACATATAAGAAACACTATATTGTTGTAACATATCTATAGAAGCCACTTGGACCTAAATATGATTGGACCCCCAAATATCAATATACCATAATTATGTGAACAGCTTGTTCAAAGATATAACACGTAGTATCGCGACTTGTCGCCAGATGACGCCACATTTCAGAGTCCAATCGAAGAGAAAATTTTATTTCTGTCGGACTCTCTCTTGTGTATATATCCCTTCCCTTCCCTTGCTTGTCATTTAGTGTAGAGATTAAAATAAAAAACAAAGGGGTTGGGTTTAGACACGAGATAGGGTTCACGGAGAAAAATAATCAGCAAAATCAGCCGAAAAATCCGCAGATTCTACCAATTTTATCCTATAGGGACAGCTGTTGGAATTCCGTAGAGATAGCCGATAATTTCAGCTAAATTTACTGAAAAAGTCAGCAAAGGGCATAGGGGGTTAACTATACAAAAAATGCCCCCACAGCTCTGTCACCCGAACTGGGTCCATATATTGCTACCCCGATGACTACAAATTTCTAAAAGTATGAACTCAAAATTCGCTTTTTCGAAAAAGTTATGGAGGGGGAAAGAAAAATAAAAAAACTAATTTTTCTCGAAAACTACTGGATCGATTTTAATGAACTTGAAATATGTTAGAAACGTAGATAAGACAATTTGAGAGAAAAAATATGATTTTTTTTTTTTTTTTTAATAAGTAAAAAACTGATTTGAAATTTTCAAAATTTTTTTTTTGGCATAATTTTTTATGTGACCACCTTCATCTATTTTCTTGAGGTACCTTACAATGTCCCCTTTCATATATATTTTTTTCAAATTTTTAAAAAATATAGTTTTTGAATAAAAAATCGTAAACCATGGTCGTCCTGCTTGACTTGCGCATTCGCACACACCAGTGCACTCACGCACGCACGCACTGACTAAAAATACTATGTTATACATATACAGTTGAGACTCATGTGTAGCCAATATAAATATTCAAATGTTTTTTCGTGTTTAATGCACAGTGTTGAAATGTACGAAGTTAAATTGGACCGAAAGAAAAACCGGTGCTGAGTGTATATAGTATAGGTCGACCTTAACCGATGTCAATGAGATATTTTATTATCCGGTGTGATGTCGGCGTGATTGTTGACACGAGACTCCTATATAGAAGAACTGCGAGGCAATAGGTGACTTCTTCTCCGGTAGGCATCGTTCCTTTTATTCGATAGCCATTTCATTCTCGTTATCGAAATCCATCCTTTTTTTAGTAGATTAGGAATCCGGACGGTGCGACCTGACACTTGTATATGATATTGTGCTTTGATTCATATAGTCTATGTAAATCGGTATAGCTGAGTGCAGGTTTATATTTAGTATTTTTTTCGGAGTTATATCTCTGTGATTCTGGAGAATTTTACTTTTTACATTCTTTGGTTTACATCTGACATTCTTATTTCTTCATAATTTTCAAGATGAATAAGACCGTATTGCTAAGACAAAAGTGCTCTGGTTGCAATACTTTTTTAATAAATACTACAGGCCGAAAAAAAATAGTAACAAATCAACAGGAAGCGAATATTTACTCCACTTCTTTGCAGCAAGCAATAAATGTAAATGACATTATTTGTCAAAAATGTAGAATGTCTGTTTATAGAAAAAATATATCTGCAGAGAAATCTGAAGTAAATGTCGTAAATGATGTTGTGCCTGATTCGGTACACGGAGAAAAAATTCTCAGAATTTTTGTACGGAAATGTCCTGAAAAATTACCGTGCTGTCCCATAAACGCAGTGCATGTTGTTGGCAAAGTAAAATTTACATTGCTTTACTGAATTTTTCAATAGTAACATGTAAAATTTCGGATCAAGAGCACAGTAAAAATTCCTGTGCCACAATACAGCAAAAATTCCTGTGCCACAATACAGTAGAAATTCCTGGGTCACAGTTCATTCCAAAATGGAAACAAATCGAATGCAAACAGATAATAAGTGGAAATTTTGCTGTCGATCTCGTTTATTGGGTATAGATGAAACAAATTGCAAGCCTACAAGTAATAGTAATAGTTCTTAAAATCGTAAAAGCCTTATCGACATTTACTTTCAGCTGACAAGATATATCAATGTTTGTTGTACATTATTTGTATGCACGAATAAAAATTTCTATTTTACTTTCAACTTGAAAAAGTAATATTTATATTTTATTAAAATTTAAAGCAATAGGAAAAGGACTATTAATAACTGATTCACATATTCATATCACCCTGTATAAATTGGCCAAACTTGTTCAAAAGAAATTGAGAACAAAAACACCAAACTACTCGGTTCGGACCTTTTATTGTTCTGTGGTTCGGACCAGTTCAGACCCGTACGTCGCGTCGGACTACTCGGCCGCCATATTGGTGCTCTTTTGTTTTCACCGCAGTTAGACTCGGTAGCATTCGAATATGTTCGGAAACTTTCGCTTCCATTTCGAGAAGTGGCATAGTAAAAATAATGAAGCAACATATTATAAATTCTTCAAATATTGGGGATTATTTGACTTGCGCTAACTTAAAAACTCGATGTCCTGTAAATTTTACTGTGCTACACTAAACATTTCAACTAGCTCGTACATAAAAATATCTCGCCGTTATTGCAAATATTCCTGCCAGAAAAGCAATATTTCTTGTCTGTTGCTATAAATATTTCCGAAAAATCACGTTGCACCCGTTTTCAGGTAACTAGCACGGTAATTTTTCAGGAAATTTTTCCTCGTGTAGATAATGATCACACGTTTGAAATAGTTGAATCAAAAGCATCGGTTTCTGAGGTTGAACGTATGGAAGTTTTTATTCGGAGAACTATTGCAACGCATAAATCATGTTGCTTTTGTGGCGGCACAAAACATTTACGTGTCATTCCTGAGGAAACACGCATAAAAACTTATATCAAAACTCAAATCTACATTCCATCTGGGAAACGATGTTGTCGTATGCACTTGATAAACGATAGAATATACGAAGAAGATCTTATCCAACTGAAAGCCTATTCTAATACTACAAGCCTTACGGCATCTGAGTTATCAAAACTAATGGAAACTCTTTCTATTAGATGTAACTCGACATTGCTTGATAAAATAGGGGAATACAATATTTCTGAGAAACAACTCAAAATTTTTACAGGCTTAAATTGGGAACAATTAAATGAACTGAAAGACATGTTAATTTCATTGCGAAATAGTCATTCCCGTTCCGTCATTCAAGCTATTGTTGTCTTTTTGTTCAAATTACGGTCGGGTAATTCGAATGCAATGATCGCGTCAATTTTGCAATTGCAAAATGAACACGATGTCTCGGACTATTCAGCCAGTGTAATGAAATCATTTGAAGATGATGTTTTGCCACTTCGTTTTGGAGTGAATGCTTGTAGTCGGAATGAACTCATTCTAAACCATACCACTAAAATGGCAAAACATTTATTCGATTCTAACGATAAACTTTTTTTGATATGCGACGGCACATACGCTAGACATAAAAAAAGTTCTAATAATGATTACCAAAGGAAATCGTACTCTGGCCAAAACAAAGTTCCCCTTTGTAAACCGTTTACCATCTGCACAAATGACGGGTATGATGTAGACATTGCTGGACCTTTTCTTGCGAATCAAAATGATGCCCAGATTTTGGAAACAATTCTCGAAAATCCTGAAGGTTTATCTAAGCTGGTTAATGAAGGTGATATTTTTGTTCTTGACCGTGGATTTCGTGACGTAAAAGAAAAGTTGGAAGAAAAAAAATTTCGAGTTTTGATGCCTGCCTTAAAAGAAAAAAGGAAACAATTAACTGCAGAAGAATCAAATAATTCTCGCTTTGTTCTGAAAATTCGGTGGGCCGTAGAATCCGTTCACGGTGTCATCAAGCAAAAATATCTGCTTCTTAATCATAAAATCGATAATAAGTTATTATCAAAAGTTGGATCATACTTCAGAATTGCATGTTTTCTTAATAATATTTTCGGAAAAAGATTACATTCTGATGTAGATAACTTCGATGATATTCTTCAAAAGATGCAAACTCAGAAAAATGTGAAGTTTTCTTTGGCTGATAAAGTAGAAGAAGCAGGATGGCTACGTCGTAAACTTCCGTTTGGAACAATCTCCTCAGATGATCTTAATGATTTTCCGGAATTAACAACAAATGATTTGAAAATTTTATTCACTGGTACCTATCAACTTGCTCAGACTGTTTCCTATTTAGCAGAAATGCTTGACAAAGATGGCAATCTAAAAATGGAATTTGTTAAAGATGATTCAACGACTTTAAAAATTAGAGTTCCGTCCGGTCACATTTCTCGTCACACCTATAGGTGTTTTATTAAATACGAACCTGACACTATTGGGCATTCTGGAATTACAGAATACACACGTGAATGTGCCAATGGAAATAGAACTGTTAGCTGTTGTTCCCACATTGCGGCTATTATATATTATTTATCACATGCGCGTTATTTATCAAGAATTTTCAAACCAGCTGAGATATTAACTGACATATTCACCACAACTAAAATTGTACCAGTAATCGAATCTGATAGCGATGAAGACTGAATAATTGTAGCATCAGTGAGCGAGAGGCAAGATAATATATCTTGCTTTAATTGTATGGGTAACAACTCCATCTGCCTTAAATGGCTGGGTGACTCCTCTAGCTTGCCTTAAATGGCTGGGTGACTCCTCCATCTTGCCTTAACTTGCTGGGTGATTCCTCCATCTTGCCTTAACTGGCTGGGTGACTCCTCCATCTTGCCTTCACTGGCTGGGTGATTCCTCCATCTTGCCTTAACTGGCTGGATGATTCCTCCATCTTGCCTTAACTGGCTGGGTGATTCCTCCATCTTGCCTTAACTGGCTGGGTGACTCCTCCATCTTGCCTTAACTGGCTGGGTGACTCCTCCATCTTGCCTTAACTTGCTGGGTGATTCCTCCATCTTGCCTTAACTGGCTGGGTGACTCCTCCATCTTGCGTTAAATGGCTAGGTGACTCCTCCATCTTGCCTTAAATGGCTGGGTGACTCCTCTAGCTTGCCTTAACGGGCTGGGTGATTCCTCCATCTTGCCTTAACTGGCTGGGTGATTCCTCCATCTTGCCTTAACTGGCTGGGAGACTCCTCCATCTTGCCTTAAATGGCTGGGTGACTCCTCCATCTTGCCTTAACTGGCTGGGTGATTCCTCCATCTTGCCTTAACTGGCTGGGTGATTCCTCCATCTTGCCTTAACTGGCTGGGTGACTCCTCCATCTTGCCTTAACTGGCTGGGTGACTCCTCCATCTTGCCTTAACTGGCTGGGTGACTCCTCTATCTTGCCTTAACTGGCTGGGTGACTCCTCCATGTTGCCTTAACTGGCTGGGTGACTCCTCCATCTTGCCTTAAATGGCTGGGTGATTCCTCCATGTTGCCTTAAATGGCTGGGTGACTCCTCCATCTTGCCTTAACTGGCTGGGTGACTCCTCCATCTTGCCTAAACTGGCTGCGTGATTCCTCCATCTTGCCTTAACTGGCTGGGTGATTCCTCCATCTTGCCTTAACTGGCTGGGTGACTCCTCCATCTTGCCTTAAATGGCTAGGTGACTCCTCCATCTTGCCTTAAATGGCTGGGTGACTCCTCTAGCTTGCCTTAACTGGCTGGGTGACTCCTCCATCTTGCCTTAACTGGCTGGGTGATTCCTCCATCTTGCCTTAACTGGCTGGGTGATTCCTCCATCTTGCCTTGACTGGCTGGGTGATTCCTCCATCTTGCCTTAACTGGCTGGGTGATTCCTCCATCTTGCCTTAACTGGCTGGGTGACTCCTCCATCTTGCCTTAACTGGCTGGGTGACTCCTCCATCTTGCCTTAACTGTATGGGTGACTCCTCGAGCTTGCCTTAACTGGCTGGTTGACTCCTCCATGTTGCCTTAACTGGCTGGGTGACTCCTCCATCTTGCCTTAAATGGCTGGGTGATTCCTCCATGTTGCCTTAAATGGCTGGGTGACTCCTCTAGCTTGCCTTAACTGGCTGGGTGACTCCTCCATCTTGCCTTAAATGGCTGGGTGACTCCTCCATCTTGCCTTAACTGGCTGGGTGACTCCTCCATCTTGCCTTAACTGGCTGGGTGACTCCTCCATCTTGCCTTAACTGGCTGGGTGACTCCTCCATCTTGCCTTAACTGGCTGGGTGACTCCTCCATCTTGCCTTAACTGGCTGGGTGATTCCTCCATCTTGCCTTAACTGGCTGGTTGACTCCTCCATGTTGCCTTAACTGGCTGGGTGACTCCTCCATCTTGCCTTAAATGGCTGGGTGACTCCTCTATCTTGCCTTAACTGGCTGGGTGACTCCTCCATCTTGCCTTAACTGGCTGGGTGATTCCTCCATCTTGCCTTAACTGGCTGGGAGACTCCTCCATCTTGCCTTAAATGGCTGGGTGACTCCTCCATCTTGCCATAACTGGCTGGGTGATTCCTCCATCTTGCCTAAACTGGCTGGGTGACTCCTCCATCTTGCCTTAAATGGCTGGGTGACTCCTCCATCTTGCCTTAAATGGCTGGGTGACTCCTCTAGCTTGCCTTAAATGGCTGGGTGACTCCTCCATCTTGCCTTAACTTGCTGGGTGATTCCTCCATCTTGCCTTAACTGGCTTGGTGATTCCTCCATCTTGCCTTAACTGGCTGGGTGACTCCTCCATCTTGCCTTAACTGGCTGGGTGACTCCTCCATCTTGCCTTAACTGGCTGGGTGATTCCTCCATCTTGCCTTAAATGGCTGGGTGACTCCTCCATCTTGCCATAACTGGCTGGGTGACTCCTCCATCTTGCCTTAACTTGCTGGGTGATTCCTCCATCTTGCCTTAACTGGCTGGGTGATTCCTCCATCTTGCCTTAACTGGCTGGGTGATTCCTCCATCTTGCCTTAACTGGCTGGGTGACTCCTCCAGCTTGCCTTAACTGGCTGGGTGATTCCTCCATCTTGCCTTAAATGGCTGGGTGACTCCTCCATCTTGCCATAACTGGCTGGGTGACTCCTCCATCTTGACTTAACTGGCTGGGTGACTCCTCCATCTTGCCTTAAATGGCTGGGTGACTCCTCTAGCTTGCCTTAACTAGCTGGGTGACTCCTCCATCTTGCCTTAACTGGCTGGGTGACTCCTCCATCTTGCCTTAACTGGCTGGGTGATTCCTCTATCTTGCCTTAACTGGCTGGGTGATTCGTCTATCTTACCTTAACTGGCTGGGTGACTCCTCCATCTTGCCTTAAATGGCTGGGTGACTCCTCCATCTTGCCTTAAATGGCTGGGTGACTCCTCCATCTTGCCTTAACTGGCTGGGTGACTCCTCCATCTTGCCTTAACTGGCTGGGTGCTTCCTCTCTCTTGCCTTCACTGGCTGGGTGACTCCTCCATCTTGCCTTAACTGGCTGGGTGACTCCTCCATCTTGCCTTAAACTGGCTGGGTGACTCCTCCATCTTGCCTTAACTGGCTGGGTGATTCCTCCATCTTGCCTTAACTGGCTGGGTGACTCCTCCATCTTGCCTTAACTGGCTGGGTGACTCCTCCATCTTGCCTTAACTGGCTGGGTGACTCCTCCATCTTGCCTTAAACTGGCTGGGTGATTCCTCCGTCTTGCCTTAACTGGCTGGGTGATTTCTCAATCTTGCCTTGACTGGCTGGGTGACTCCTCCATCTTGCCTTAACTGGCTGGGTGACTCCTCGATCTTGCCTACACTGGCTGGGTGACTCCTCCATCTTGCCTTAACTGGCTGGGTGACTCCTCCATCTTGCCTTAACTGGCTGGGTGTCTCCTCCATCTTGCCCGAACTGGCTGGGTGACTCCTCCATCTTGCCTTAACTGGCTGGGTGACTCCTCCATCTTGCCTTAACTGGCTGGGTGACTCCTCCATCTTGCCTTAACTGGCTGGGTGATTCCTCCATCTTGCCTTAACTGGCTGGGTGATTCCTCCATCTTGCCTTAACTGGCTGGGTGACTCCTCCATCTTGCCTTAACTGGATGGGTGACTCCTCCATCTTGCCTTAAATGGCTGGGTGACTCCTCTAGCTTGCCTTAACTGGCCGGGTGACTCCTCCATCTTGCCTTAACTGGCTGGGTGATTCCTCCATCTTGCCTTAACTGGCTGGGTGATTCCTCCATCTTGCCTTAACTGGCTGGGTGACTCATCCATTTTGCCTTAACTGGCTGGGTGACTCCTCCATCTTGCCTTAACTGGCTGGGTGATTCCTCCATCTTGCCTTAACTGGCTGGGTGATTCCTCCATCTTGCCTTGACTGGCTGGGTGACTCCTCCATTTTGCCTTAACTGGCTGGGTGACTCCTCCATCTTGCCTTAACTGGCTGGGTGACTCCTCCATCTTGCCTTAACTGGCTGGGTGATTCTTCCATGTTGCCTTAACTGGCTGGGTGACTCCTCCATCTTGCCTTAACTGGCTGGGTGATTCCTCCATCTTGCCTTAACTGGCTGGGTGACTCCTCCATCTTGCCTTAACTGGCTGGGTGACTCCTCCATCTTGCCTTAACTGGCTGGGTGACTCCTCCATCTTGCCTTAACTGGCCGGGTGACTCCTCCATCTTGCCTAAACTGGCTGGGTGACTCCTCCATCTTGCCTTAACTGTCTGGGTGACTCCTCCATCTTGCCTTAACTGGCTGGGTGACTCCTCCATCTTGCCTTAACTGGCTGGGTGATTCCTCCATCTTGCCTTAAGTGGCTGGGTGACTCCTCCATCTTGCCTTAACTTGCAGGGTGACTCCACCATCTTGCCTAAGCTGGCTGGGTGACTCCTCCATCTTGCCTAAACTGGCTGGGTGATTCCTCCATCTTGCCTTAACTGGCTGGGTGACTCCTCCATCTTGCCTTAACTGGCTGGGTGACTCCTCCATCTTGCCTTAAATGGCTGGGTGACTCCTCTAGCTTGCCTTAAATGGCTGGGTGACTCCTCCATCTTGCCTTAACTTGCAGGGTGATTCCTCCATCTTGCCTTAACTGGCTGGGTGATTCCTCCATCTTGCCTTGACTGGCTGGGTGACTCCTCCATCTTGCCTAAACTGGCTGGGTGATTCCTCCATCTTGCCTTAACTGGCTGGGTGATTTCTCCATCTTGCCTTAACTGGCTGGGTGACTCCTCCATCTTGCCTTAACTGTATAGGTGACTCCTCGAGCTTGCCTTAACTGGCTGGTTGACTCCTCCATCTTGCCTTAACTGGCTGGGTGACTCCTCCATCTTGCCTTAAATGGCTGGGTGACTCCTCCATCTTGCCTTAACTGGCTGGGTGACTCCTCCATCTTGCCTTAACTGGCTGGGTGACTCCTCCATCTTGCCTTAACTGGCTGGGTGATTCCTCCATCTTGCCTTAACTGGCTGGGTGACTCCTCCATCTTGCCTTAAATGGCTGGGTGACTCCTCCACCTTGCCTTAAATGGATGGGTGACTCCTCCAGCTTGCCTTAACTGGCTGGGTGGCTCCTCCATCTTGCCTTAACTGGCTGGGTGATTCCTCCATCTGGGCTTAACTGGCTGGGTGACTCCTCCAGCTTGCCTTAACTGGCTGGGTGACTCCTCCACCTTGCCTTAAATGGCTGGGTGACTCCTCTAGCTTGCCTTAACTGGCTGGGTGACTCCTCCATCTTGCCTTAACTGGCTGGTTGATTCCTCCATCTTGTCTAAACTGGCTGGGTGATTCCTCCATCTTGCCTTAACTGGCTGGGTGACTCCTCCATCTTGCCTTAAATGGCTAGGTGCCTCCTCCATCTTGCCTTAACTGGCTGGGTGATTCCTCCATCTTGCCTTAACTGGCTGGGTGACTCCTCCATCTTGCCTTAAATGGCTGGGTGACTCCTCCATCTTGCCTTAAATGGCTGGGTGACTCCTCTAGCTTGCCTTAAATGGCTGGGTTACTCCTCCATCTTGCCTTAACTGGCTGGGTGATTCCTCCATCTTGCCTTAACTGGCTGGGTGATTCCTCCATCTTGCCTTAACTGGCTGGGTGATTCCTCCATCTTGCCTTAACTGGCTGGGTGACTCCTCCATCTTGCCTTAAATGGCTGGGTGACTCCTCCATCTTGCCTTAAATGGCTGGGTGGCTCCTCTAGCTTGCCTTAACTGGCTGGTTGACTCCTCTAGCTTGCCTTAACTGGCTGGGTGATTCCTCCATCTTGCCTTAACTGGCTGGGTGATTCCTTCATCTTGCCTTAACTGGCTGGGTGATTCCTCCATCTTGCCTTAACTGGCTGGGTGACTCCTCCATCTTGCCTTAAATGGCTAGGTGACTCCTCCATCTTGCCTTAACTGGCTGGGTGACTCCTCCATCTTGCCTTAACTTGCTGGGTGATTCCTCCATTTTGCCTTAACTGGCTGGGTGATTCCTCCATCTTGCCCTAAATGGCTGGGTGACTACTCCATCTTGCCTTAACTGGCTGGGTGATTCCTCCACCTTGCCCTAAATGGCTGGGTGACTCCTCCATCTTGCCTTAACTGGCTGGGTGATTCCTCCATCTTGCCTTAACTGGCTGGGTGATTCCTCCATCTTGCCTTAACTGGCTGGGTGACTCCTCCATCTTGCCTTAACTGGCTGGGTGACTCCTCCATCTTGCCTTAACTGGCTGGGTGATTCCTCCATCTTGCCTTAACTGGCTGGGTGATTCCTCCATCTTGCCTTAACTGGCTGGGTGATTCCTCCATCTTGCCTTAACTGGCTAGGTGACTCCTCCATCTTGCCTTAAATGGCTGGGTGACTCCTCTAGCTTGCCTTAACTGGCTGGGTGACTCCTCCATCTTGCCTTAACTGGCTGGGTGACTCCTCCATCTTGCCTTAAATGGCTGGGTGATTCCTCCATCTTGCCTTAACTGGCTGGGTGACTCCTCCATCTTGCCTTAACTGGCTGGGTGACTCCTCCATCTTGCCTTAACTGGCTGGGTGATTCCTCCATCTTGCCTTAACTGGCTGGGTGATTCCTCCATCTTGCCTTAACTGGCTGGGTGATTCCTCCATCTTGCCTTAAATGGCTGGGTGACTCCTCCATCTTGCCTTAACTGGCTGGGTGACTCCTCCATCTTGCCTTAACTGGCTGGGTGACTCCTCCATCTTGCCTTAAATGGCTGGGTGACTCCTCTAGCTTGCCTTAACTGGCTGGGTGACTCCTCCATCTTGCCTTAACTGGCTGGGTGATTCCTCCATCTTGCCTTAACTGGCTGGGTGATTCCTCCATCTTGCCTTAACTGGCTGGGTGACTCCTCCATCTTGCCTTAACTGGCTGGGTGATTCCTCCATCTTGCCTTAACTGGCTGGGTGACTCCTCCATCTTTCCTTAACTGGCTTGGTGACTCCTCCATCTTGCCTTAACTGGCTGGGTGACTCCTCCATCTTGCCTTAACTGGCTGGGTGACTCCTCCATCTTGCCTTAACTGGCTGGGTGATTCCTCCATGTTGCCTTAAATGGCTGGGTGACTCCTCTAGCTTGCCTTAACTGGCTGGGTGACTCCTCCATCTTGCCTTAACTGGCTGGGTGACGCCTCCATCTTGCCTTAACTGGCTGGGTGATTCCTCCATCTTGCCTTAACTGGCTGGGTGATTCCTCCATCTTGCCTTAACTGGCTGGGTGACTCCTCCATCTTGCCTTAACTGGCTGGGTGACTCCTCCATCTTGCCTTAAATGGCTGGGTGACTCCTCTATCTTGCCTTAACTGGCTGGGTGACTCCTCCATCTTGCCTTAACTGTATGGGTGACTCCTCCATCTTGCCTTAACTGGCTGGGTGACTCCTCCATCTTGCCTTAACTGGCTGGGTGACTCCTCCATCTTGCCTTAACTGGCTGGGTGATTCCTCCATCTTGCCTTAACTGGCGGGGTGGTTCCTCCCTCTTGCCTTAACTGGCTGAGTGACTTCTCCATCTTGCCTTAAATGGCTGGGTGACTCCTCCATCTTGCCTTAAATGGCTGGGTGACTCCTCCATCTTGCCTTAACTGGCTGGGTGACTCCTCCATCTTGCCTTAAATGGCTGGGTGACTCCTCCATCTTGCCTTAACTGGCTGGGTGGTTCCTCCATCTTGCCTTAACTGGCGGGGTGATTCCTCCATCTTGCCTTAACTGGCTTGGTGTTTCCTCCCTCTTGCCTTAACTGGCTGGGTGATTCCTCCATCTTGCCTTAACTGGCTGGGTGATTCCTTCATCTTGCCTTAACTGGCTTGGTGACTCCTCCAACTTGCCTTAACTGGTTGGGTGACTCCTCCATCTTGCCTTAAATGGCTGGGTGATTCCTCCATCTTGCCTTAACTGGCTGGGTGATTCCTCCATCTTGCCTTAACTGGCTGGGTGACTCCTCCATCTTGCCTTAACTGGCTGGGTGACTCCTCCATCTTGCCTTAAATGGCTGGGTGACTCCTCTAGCTTGCCTTAACTGGCTGGGTGACTCCTCCAGCTTGCCTTAACTGGCTGGGTGATTCCTCCAGCTTGCCTTAACTGGCTGGGTGACTCCTCCATCTTGCCTTAACTGGCTGGGTGATTCCTCCATCTTGCCTTAACTGGCTGGGTGACTCCTCCATCTTGCCTTAACTGGCTGGGTGATTCCTCCATCTTGCCTCAACTGGCTGGGTGACTCCTCCATCTTGCCTTAAATGGCTGGGTGACTCCTCCATCTTGCCTTAAATGGCTGGGTGACTCCTCTAGCTTGCCTTAACTGGCTGGGTGACTCCTCCATCTTGCCTTAACTGGCTGGGTGATTCCTCCATCTTGCCTTAACTGGCTGGGTGATTCCTCCATCTTGCCTTAACTGGCTGGGTGACTCCACTAGCTTGCCTTAACGGGCTGGGTGATTCCTCCATCTTGCCTTAACTGGCTGGGTGATTCCTCCATCTTGCCTTAACTGGCTGGGTGACACCTCCATCTTGCCTTAAATGGCTGGGTGACTCCTCCATCTTGCCATAACTGGCTAGGTGATTCCTCCATCTTGCCTAAACTGGCTGGGTGACTCCTCCATCTTGCCTTAAATGGCTGGGTGACTCCTCCATCTTGCCTTAAATGGCTGGGTGACTCCTCTATCTTGCCTTAACTGGCTGGGTGACTCCTCCATCTTGCCTTAACTGGCTGGGTGATTCCTCCATCTTGCCTTAACTGGCTAGGTGACTCCTCCATCTTGCCTTAACTGGCTAGGTGATTCCTCCATCTTGCCTTAACTGGCTGGGTGACTCCTCCATCTTGCGTTAAATGGCTAGGTGACTCCTCCATCTTGCCTTAACTGGCTGGGTGACTCCTCTAGCTTGCCTTAACTGGCTGGGTGACTCCTCTAGCTTGCCTTAACGGGCTGGGTGATTCCTCCATCTTGCCTTAACTGGCTGGGTGATTCCTCCATCTTGCCTTAACTGGCTGGGTGACTCCTCCATCTTGCCTTAAATGGCTCGGTGACTCCTCCATCTTGCGTTAACTGGCTGGGTGACTCCTCCATCTTGCCTTAAATGGCTGGGTGACTCCTCCATCTTGCCTTAACTGGCTGGGTGATTCCTCCATCTTGCCTTAACTGGCTGGGTGATTCCTCCATCTTGCCCTAAATGGCTGGGTGACTACTCCATCTTGCCTTAACTGGCTGGGTGATTCCTCCACCTTGCCTTAAATGGCTGGGTGACTCCATCTTGCCTTAACTGGCTGGGTGATTCCTCCATCTTGCCTTAACTGGCTGGGTGATTTCTCCATCTTGCCTTAAATGGCTGGGTGACTCCTCTAGCTTGCCTTAAATGGCTGGGTGACTCCTCCATCTTGCCTTAACTTGCTGGGTGATTCCTCCATCTTGCCTTAACTGGCTGGGTGATTCCTCCATCTTGCCTTAACTGGCTGGGTGATTCCTCCATCTTGCCATAACTCGCTGGGTGATTCCTCCATCTTGCCATAACTGGCTGGGTGACTCCTCCAGCTTGCCTTAACTGGCTGGGTGACTCCTCCATCTTGCCTTAACTGGCTGGGTGATTCCTCCATCTTGCCTTAACTGGCTGGGTGATTCCTCCATCTTGCCTTGACTGGCTGGGTGACTCCTCCATCTTGCCTTAACTGGCTGGGTGACTCCTCCATCTTGCCTAAACTGGCTGGGTGATTCCTCCATCTTGCCTTAACTGGCTGGGTGATTCCTCCATCTTGCCTTAACTGGCTGGGTGACTCCTCCATCTTGCCTTAAATGGCTGGGTGACTCCTCCATCTTGCCTTAAATGGCTGGGTGACTCCTCTAGCTTGCCTTAACTGGCTGGGTGACTCCTCCATCTTGCCTTAACTGGCTGGGTGACTCCTCCATCTTGCCTTAACTGGCTGGGTGATTCCTCCATCTTGCCTTAACTGGCTGGGTGACTCCTCCATCTTGCCTTAACTGGCTGGGTGATTCCTCCATCTTGCCTTAACTGGCTGGGTGATTCCTCCATCTTGCCTTAACTGGCTGGGTGACTCCTCCATCTTGCCTTAACTGGCTGGGTGACTCCTCCATCTTGCCTTAACTGGCTGGGTGACTCCTCCATCTTGCCTTAACTGGCTGGGTGACTCCTCCATCTTGCCTTAAATGGCTGGGTGACTCCTCTAGCTTGCCTTAACTGGCTGGGTGACTCCTCCATCTTGCCTTAACTGGCTGGGTGATTCCTCCATCTTGCCTTAACTGGCTGGGTGATTCCTCCATCTTGCCTTAACTGGCTGGGTGATTCCTCCATCTTGCCTTAGCTGGCTGGGTGACTCCTCCATCTTGCGTTAAATGGCTAGGTGACTCCTCCATCTTGCCTTAAATGGCTGGGTGACTCCTCTAGCTTGCCTTAACTGGCTGGTTGACTCCTCCAGCTTGCCTTAACTGGCTGGGTGATTCCTCCATCTTGCCTTAACTGGCTGGGTGATTCCTCCATCTTGCCTTAACTGGCTGGGTGATTCCTCCATCTTGCCTTAACTGGCTGGGTGACTCCTCCATCTTGCGTTAAATGGCTAGGTGACTCCTCCATCTTGCCTTAAATGGCTGGGTGACTCCTCCATCTTGCCTTAACTTGCTGGGTGATTCCTCCATCTTGCCTTAACTGGCTGGGTGATTCCTCCATCTTGCCCTAAATGGCTGGGTGACTACTCCATCTTGCCTTAACTGGCTGGGTGATTCCTCCACCTTGCCCTAAATGGCTGGGTGACTACTCCATCTTGACTTAACTGGCTGGGTGATTCCTCCATCTTACCTTAACTGGCTGGGTGATTTCTCCATCTTGCCTTAAGTGGCTGGGTGACTCCTCCAGCTTGCCTTAACTGGCTGGGTGACTCCTCCATCTTGCCTTAACTGGGTGGGTGATTCCTCCATCTTGCCTTGACTGGCTGGGTGATTCCTCCATCTTGCCTTAACTGGCTGGGTGACTACTCCATCTTGCCTTAACTGGCTAGGTGATTCCTCCATCTTGCCTTAACTGGCTGGGTGACTCCTCTAGCTTGCCTTAACTGGCTGGGTGACTTCTCCATCTTGCCTTAACTGGCTGGGTGATTCCTCCATCTTGCCTTAACTGGCTGGGTGATTCCTCCATCTTGCCTTGACTGGCTGGGTGACTCCTCCATCTTGCCTTAACTGGCTGGGTGACTCCTCCATCTTGCCTAAAATGGCTGGGTGCTTCCTCCATCTTGCCTTAACTGGCTGGGTGAATCCTCCATCTTGCCTTAAATGGCTAGGTGACTCCTCCATCTTGCCTTCATTGGCTGGGTGACTCCTCTAGCTTGCCTTAACTGGCTGGGTGACTCCTCCATCTTGCCTTAACTGGCTGGGTGATTCCTCCATCTTGCCTTAACTGGCTGGGTGACTCCTCCATGTTGCCTTAACTGGCTGGGTGACTCCTCCATCTTGCCTTAAATGGCTGGGTGATTCCTCCATGTTGCCTTAAATGGCTGGGTGATTTCTCCATCTTGCCTTAACTGGCTGGGTGACTCCTACATCTTGCCTAAACTGGCTGGGTGATTCCTCCATCTTGCCTTAACTGGCTGGTTGACTCCTCCATGTTGCCTTAACTGGCTGGGTGACTCCTCCATCTTGCCTTAAATGGCTGGGTGATTCCTCCATCTTGCCTTAAATGGCTGGGTGACTCCTCTAGCTTGCCTTAACTGGCTGGGTGACTCCTCCATCTTGCCTTAACTGGCTGGGTGACTCCTCCATCTTGCCTTAACTGGCTGGGTGACTCCTCCATCTTGCCTTAACTGGCTGGGTGACTCCTCCATCTTGCCTTAACTGGCTGGGTGACTCCTCCATCTTGCCTTAACTGGCTGGGTGACTCCTCCATCTTGCCTTAAATGGCTGGGTGACTCCTCCATCTTGCCTTAAATGGCTGGGTGACTCCTCTAGCTTGCCTTAACTGGCTGGGTGACTCCTCCATCTTGCCTTAACTGGCTGGGTGATTCCTCCATCTTGCCTTAACTGGCTGGGTGATTCCTCCATCTTGCCTTAACTGGCTGGGTGACTCCTCCATCTTGCCTTAAATGGCTGGGTGACTCCTCCATCTTGCCTTAAATGGCTGGGTGACTCCTCCATCTTGCCTTAACTGGCTGGGTGATTCCTCCATCTTGCCTTAACTGGCTGGGTGACTCCTCCATCTTGCCTTAACTGGCTGGGTGACTCCTCCATCTTGCCTTAACTGGCTGGGTGATTCCTCCATCTTGCCTTAACTGGCTGGGTGACTCCTCCATCTTGCCTTAACTGGCTGGGTGACTCCTCCATCTTGCCTTAACTGGCTGGGTGATTCCTCCATCTTGCCTTAACTGGCTGGGTGACTCCTCCATCTTGCCTTAACTGGCTGGGTGACTCCTCCATCTTGCCTTAACTGGCTGGGTGATTCCTCCATCTTGCCTTAACTGGCTGGGTGACTCCTCCATCTTGCCTTAACTGGCTGGGTGACTCCTCCATCTTGCCTTAACTGGCTGGGTGATTCCTCCATCTTGCCTTAACTGGCTGGGTGATTCCTCCATCTTGCCTTAACTGGCTGGGTGACTCCTCCATCTTGCCTTAAATGGCTAGGTGACTCCTCCATCTTGCCATAACTGGCTAGGTGATTCCTCCATCTTGCCTAAACTGGCTGGGTGATTCCTCCATCTTGCCTTAACTGGCTGGTTGACTCCTCCATCTTGCCTTAACTGGCTGGGTGACTCCTCCATCTTGCCTTAAATGGCTGGGTGACTCCTCCATCTTGCCTTAAATGGCTGGGTGACTCCTCTAGCTTGCCTTAACTGGCTGGGTGACTCCTCCATCTTGCCTTAACTGGCTGGGTGACTCCTCCATCTTGCCTTAACTGGCTGGGTGACTCCTCCATCTTGCCTTAACTGGCTGGGTGACTCCTCCATCTTGCCTTAACTGGCTGGGTGACTCCTCCATCTTGCCTTAACTGGCTGGGTGACTCCTCCATCTTGCCTTAACTGGCTGGGTGATTCCTCCATCTTGCCTTAACTGGCTGGGTGATTCCTCCATCTTGCCTTAAATGGCTGGGTGACTCCTCCATCTTGCCTTAACTGGCTGGGTGACACCTCCATCTTGCCTTAAATGGCTGGGTGACTCCTCCATCTTGCCTTAACTGGCTGGGTGATTCCTCCATCTTGCCTTAACTGGCTGGGTGATTCCTCCATCTTGCCTTAACTGGCTGGGTGATTCCTCCATCTTGTCTTAACTGGCTGGGTGACTCCTCCATCTTGCCTTAACTGGCTGGGTGATTCCTCCATCTTGCCTTAACTGGCTGGGTGATTCCTCCATCTTGCCTTAACTGGCTGGGTGATTCCTCCATCTTGCCTTAACTGGCTGGGTGACTCCTCCATCTTGCCTTAAATGGCTGGGTGACTCCTACATCTTGCCTTAACTGGCTGGGTGACTCCTCCATCTTGCCTTAACTGGCTGGGTGATGTCTCCATCTTGCCTTAACTGGCTGGGTGATTTCTCCATCTTGCCTTAACTGGCTGGGTGACTCCTCCATCTTGCCTTAACTGTCTGGGTGACTCCTCCATCTTGCCTTAACTGGCTGGTTGACTCCTCCATGTTGCCTTAACTGGCTGGGTGACTCCTCCATCTTGCCTTAAATGGCTGGGTGACTCCTCCATCTTGCCTTAACTGGCTGGGTGACGCCTCCATCTTGCCTTAACTGGCTGGGTGACTCCTCCATCTTGCCTTAACTGGCTGGGTGACTCCTCCATCTTGCTTTAACTGGCTGGGTGATTCCTCCATCTTGCCTTGACTGGCTGGGTGACTCCTCCATCTTGCCTTAACTGGCTGGGTGACTCCTCCAGCTTGCCTTAACTGGCTGGGTGACTCCTCCATCTTGCCTTAACTGGCTGGGTGACTCCTCCATCTTGCCTTAAATGGCTAGGTGACTCCTCCATCTTGCCTTAACTGGCTGGGTGATTCCTCCATCTTGCTTTAACTGGCTGGGTGATTCCTCCATCTTGCCTTAACTGGCTGGGTGACTCCTCCATCTTGCCTTAAGTGGCTGGGTGACTCCTCAATCTTGCCTTAAATGGCTGGGTGATTCCTCCATGTTGCCTTAAATGGCTGGGTGAGTCCTCCATCTTGCCTTAACTGGCTGGGTGCTTCCTCCATCTTGCCTTAACTGGCTGGGTGACTCCTCCATCTTGCCTTAACTGGCTGGGTGACTCCTCCATCTTGCCTTAACTGGCTGGGTGACTCCTCCATCTTGCCTTAACTGGCTGGCTGAGTCCTCCATCTTCCCTTAACTGGCTGGGTGACTCCTCCATCTTGCCTTAAATGGCTGGGTGATTCCTCCATGTTGCCTTAAATGGCTGGGTGACTCCTCTAGCTTGCCTTAACTGGCTGGGTGACTCCTCCATCTTGCCTTAACTGGCTGGGTGATTCCTCCATCTTGCCTTAACTGGCTGGGTGATTCCTCCATCTTGCCTTAACTGGCTGGGTGACTCCTCTATCTTGCCTTAACTGGCTGGGTGATTCCTCCATCTTCACTTAATTGGCTGGGTGTCTCCTCTAGCTTGCCTTAACTGGCTGGGTGACTCCTCCATCTTGCCTTAAATGGCTGGGTGACTCCTCCATCTTGCCTTAACTGGCTGGGTGACTCCTCCATCTTGCCTTAACTGGCTGGGTGACTCCTCCATCTTGCCTTAACTGGCTGGGTGACTCCTCCATCTTGCCTTAACTGGCTGGGTGACTCCTCCATCTTGCCTTAACTGGCTGGGTGACTCCTCCATCTTGCCTTAAATGGCTGGGTGACTCCTCCATCTTGCCTTAACTGGCTGGGTGACTCCTCCATCTTGCCTTAACTGGCTGGGTGACTCCTCCATCTTGCCTTAACTGGCTGGGTGACTCCTCCATCTTGCCTTAACTGGCTGGGTGACTCCTCCATCTTGCCTTAACTGGCTGGGTGACTCCTCCATCTTGCCTTAAATGGCTGGGTGACTCCTCCATCTTGCCTTAACTGGCTGGGTGATTCCTCCATCTTGCCTTAACTGGCTGGGTGACTCCTCCATCTTGCATTAACTGGCTGGGTGATTCCTCCATCTTGCCTTAAATGGCTGGGTGACTCCTCCATCTTGCCTTAACCGGCTGGGTGATTCCTCCATCTTGCCTTAACTGGCTGGGTGATTCCTCCATCTTGCCTTAACTGGCTGGGTGATTCCTCCATCTTGCCTTAAATGGCTGGGTGACTCCTCCATCTTGCCTTAACTGGCTGGGTGACTCCTCCATCTTGCCTTAACTGGCTGGGTGATTCCTCCATCTTGCCTTAAATGGCTGGGTGACTCCTCCATCTTGCCTTAACTGGCTGGGTGATTCCTCCATCTTGCCTTAACTGGCTGGGTGATTCCTCCATCTTGCCTTAACTGGCTGGGTGATTCCACCATTTTGCCTTAACTGGCTGGGTGATTCCTCCATCTTGCCCTAAATGGCTGGGTGACTCCTCCATCTTGCCTTAAATGGCTGGGTGACTCCTCCATCTTGCCTTAACTGGCTGGGTGACTCCTCCATCTTGCCTTAACTGGCTGGGTGACTCCTCCATCTTGCCTTAACTGGCTGGGTGACTCCTCGAGCTTGCCTTAACTGGCTGGTTGACTCCTCCATGTTGCCTTAACTGGCTGGGTGACTCCTCCATCTTGCCTTAAATGGCTGGGTGATTCCTCCATCTTGCCTTAACTGGCTGGGTGACTCCTCTATCTTGCCTTAACTGGCTGGGTGACTCCTCCATCTTGCCTTAACTGGCTGGGTGACTCCTCCATCTTGCCTTAACTGGCTGGGTGACTCCTCCATCTTGCCTTAACTGGCTGGGTGACTCCTCCATCTTGCCTTAACTGGCTGGGTGATTCCTCCATCTTGCCTTAACTGGCTGGGTGATTCCTCCATCTTGCCTTAACTGGCTGGGTGATTCCTCCATCTTGCCTTAACTGGCTGGGTGACTCCTCCATCTTGCCTTAACTGGCTGGGTGACTCCTCCATCTTGCCTTAACTGGCTGGGTGACTCCTCCATCTTGCCTTAACTGGCTGGGTGACTCCTCCAGCTTGCCTTAACTGGCTGGGTGACTCCTCCATCTTGCCTTAACTGGCTGGGTGACTCCTCCATCTTGCCTTAACTGGCTGGGTGATTCCTCCATCTTGCCTTAACTGGCTGGGTGATTCCTCCATCTTGCCTTAACTGGCTGGGTGATTCCTCCATCTTGCCTTAACTGGCTGGGTGACTCCTCCATCTTGCGTTAAATGGCTAGGTGACTCCTCCATCTTGCCTTAAATGGCTGGGTGACTCCTCTAGCTTGCCTTAACTGGCTGGGTGACTCCTCCATCTTGCCTTAACTGGCTGGGTGATTCCTCCATCTTGCCTTAACTGGCTGGGTGATTCCTCCATCTTGCCTTAACTGGCTGGGTGATTCCTCCATCTTGCCTTAACTGGCTGGGTGACTCCTCCATCTTGCCTTAAATGGCTGGGTGACTCCTCCATCTTACCTTAACTGGCTGGGTGACTCCTCCATCTTGCCTTAACTGGCTGGGTGATTCCTCCATCTTGCCTTAACTGGCTGGGTGATTCCTCCATCTTGCCTTAAATGGCTGGGTGACTCCATCTTGCCTTAACTGGCTGGGTGATTCCTCCATCTTGCCTTAAATGGCTGGGTGACTCCTCCATCTTGCCTTAACTGGCTGGGTGACTCCTCCATCTTGCCTTAACTGGCTGGGTGACTCCTCCATCTTGCCTTAAATGGCTGGGTGACTCCTCCATCTTGCCTTAACTGGCTGGGAGACTCCTCCATCTTGCCTTAAATGGCTGGGTGACTCCTCCATCTTGCCTTAACTGGCTGGGTGATTCCTCCATCTTGCCTTACCTGGCTGGGTGACTCCTCCAGCTTGCCTTAAATGGCTGGGTGACTCCTCCATCTTGCCTTAAATGGCTGGGTGACTCCTCTAGCTTGCCTTAACTGGCTGGGTGACTCCTCCATCTTGCCTTAACTGGCTGGGTGATTCCTCCATCTTGCCTTAACTGGCTGGGTGATTCCTCCAGCTTGCCTTAACTGGCTGGGTGACTCCTCCATCTTGCCTTAAATGGCTGGGTGAGTCCTCCAGCTTGCCTTAACTGGCTGGGTGACTCCTCCATCTTGCCTTAACTGGCTGGGTGACTCCTCCATCTTGCCTTAGATGGCTGGGTGACTCCTCCACCTTGCCTTAAATGGCTGGGTGATTCCTCTAGCTTGCCTTAAATGGCTGGGTGACTCCTCCATCTTGCCTTAACTTGCTGGGTGATTCCTCCATTTTGCCTTAACTGGCTGGGTGATTCCTCCATCTTGCCCTAAATGGCTGGGTGACTACTCCATCTTGCCTTAACTGGCTGGGTGATTCCTCCATCTTACCTTAACTGGCTGGGTGAGATCTCCATCTTGCCTTAACTGGCTGGGTGACTCCTCCATCTTGCCTTGAATGGCTGGGTGACTCCTCCATCTTGCCTTAACTGGCTGGGTGACTCCTCCATCTTGCCTTAACTGGCTGGGTGATTCCTCCATCTTGCCTTAAATGGCTGGGTGATTCCTCCATGTTGCCTTAAATGGCTGGGTGACTCCTCTATCTTGCCTTAACTGGCTGGGTGACTCCTCCATCTTGCCTTAAATGGCTGGGTGACTCCTCCATCTTGCCTTAACTGGCTGGGTGATTCCTCCATCTTGCCTTAACTGGCTGGGTGATTCCTCCATCTTGCCTTAACTGGCTGGGTGACTCCTCCATCTTGCCTTAACTGGCTGGGTGATTCCTCCATCTTGCCTTAACTGGCTGGGTGACTCCTCCATCTTGCCTTAACTGGCTGGGTGACTCCTCCATCTTGCCTTAACTGGCTGGGTGACTCCTCCATCTTGCCTTAACTGGCTGGGTGACTCCTCCATCTTGCCTTAACTGGCTGGGTGACTCCTCCATCTTGCCTTAACTGGCTGGGTGACTCCTCCATCTTGCCTTAACTGGCTGGGTGATTCCTCCATCTTGCCTTAACTGGCTGGGTGATTCCTCCATCTTGCCTTAACTGGCTGGGTGATTCCTCCATCTTGCCTTAACTGGCTGGGTGACTCCTCCATCTTGCCTTAAATGGCTGGGTGACTCCTCTAGCTTGCCTTAACTGGCTGGGTGACTCCTCCATCTTGCCTTAACTGGCTGGGTGATTCCTCCATCTTGCCTTAACTGGCTGGGTGATTCCTCCATCTTGCCTTAACTGGCTGGGTGACTCCTCCATCTTGCCTTAACTGGCTAGGTGACTCCTCCATCTTGCCTTAACTGGCTGGGTGATTCCTCCATCTTGCCTTAACTGGCTGGGTGATTCCTCCATCTTGCCTTAACTGGCTGGGTGATTCCTCCATCTTGCCTTAAATGGCTGGGTGACTCCTCCATCTTGCCTTAACTGGCTGGGTGACTCCTCCATCTTGCCTTAACTGGCTGGGTGACTCCTCCATCTTGCCTTAACTGGCTGGGTGATTCCTCCATCTTGCCTTAACTGGCTGGGTGATTCCTCCATCTTGCCTTAACTGGCTGGGTGACTCCTCCATCTTGCCTTAACTGGCTGGGTGACTCCTCCATCTTGCCTTAACTGGCTGGGTGATTCCTCCATCTTGCCTTAACTGGCTGGGTGACTCCTCCATCTTGCCTTAAATGGCTGGGTGACTCCTCCATCTCGCCTTAACTGGCTGGGTGATTCCTCCATCTTGCCTTAAATGGCTGGGTGACTCCTCCATCTTGCCTTAACTGGCTGGGTGACTCCTCCAGCTTGCCTTAACTGGCTGGGTGACTCCTCCATCTTGCCTTAACTGGCTGGGTGACTCCTCCATCTTGCCTTAACTGGCTGGGTGACTCCTCCATCTTGCCTTAACTGGCTGGGTGATTCCTCCATCGTGCCTTAACTGGCTGGGAGACACCTCCATCTTGCCTTAAATGGCTGGGTGACTTCTCCATCTTGCCTTAACTGGCTGGGTGACTCCTCCATCTTGCCTAAACTGGCTGGGTGATTCCTCCATCTTGCCTTAACTGGCTGGTTGACTCCTCCATGTTGCCTTAACTGGCTGGGTGACTCCTCCATCTTGCCTTAAATGGCTGGGTGATTCCTCCATCTTGCCTTAAATGGCTGGGTGAGTCCTCCATCTTGCCTTCACTGGCTGGGTGACTCCTCCATCTTGCCTTAAATGGCTAGGTGACTCCTCCATCTTGCATTAACTGGCTGGGTGATTCCTCCACCTTGCCTTAAATGGCTGGGTGACTACTCCATCTTGCCTTAACTGGCTGGGTGATTCCTCCATCTTACCTTAACTGGCTGGGTGGTTCCTCCATCTTGCCTTAAATGGCTGGGTGACTCCTCCATCTTGCCTTAAATGGCTGGGTGACTCATCCATCTTGCCTTAAATGGCTGGGTGACTCCTCCATCTTGCCTTAACTTGCTGGGTGATTCCTCCATCTTGCCTAAACTGGCTGGGTGACTCCTCCATCTTGCCTTAAATGGCTGGGTGACTCCTCCATCTTGCCTTAAATGGTTGGGTGACTCCTCCATCTTGCCTTAAATGGCTGGGTGGCTCCTCTAGCTTGCCTTAACTGGCTGGGTGACTCCTCCATCTTGCCTTAAATGGCTGGGTGACTCATCCATCTTGCCTTAATTGGCTGGGTGACTCCTCCATCTTGCCTTAACTGGCTGGGCGATTCCTCCATCTTGCCTTAACTGGCTGGGTGATTCCTCCATCTTGCCTTAACTGGCTGGGTGACTCCTCCATCTTGCCTTAAATGGCTGGGTGACTCCTCTAGCTTGCCTTAACTGGCTGGGTGACCCTTCCATCTTGCCTTAAATGGCTGGGTGACTCCTCCACCTTGCCTTAAATGGCTGGGTGACTCCTCTAGCTTGCCTTAACTGGCTGGGTGACCCTTCCATCTTGCCTTAAATGGCTGGGTGACCCTTCCATCTTGCCTTAAATGGCTGGGTGACTCCTCCATCTTGCCTTAATTGGCTGGGTGCCCTCATTTGTCCACCTTCATGTGGTGGGGGTGTTACGGCTAACGATCCGCTCGGGCTATATCAGATCAGATTCAGCCATGCTGAATGCTGGCCGACGGGGAGGTCCAAACTAACAGACATAAAGAAAAAGAATTATAGAACCCCACCATGTATTTTTTGCTGACTACCTTTATATACTTACTTTATTTTGTTTACCTATTTATTTATTTTTCTCTCTCATTTATTTCTTTGTTAACCGATTTATTTTCCCCTTATTTTATTTTTTTGTGTTTCCTATTTATTTTTACCCTTGTTTCCAATTCCCTTTTTTTAAGCCCAACTAATTTATTTATTTTTTTGTTGTTTTTTTTTTTACTGTCTCCCATCTCCTCTCCACCCCTTCTCCGGCATCTGCGGCACGCTATGGGGGAAGACAGTAGGGAAGTAACAGTACACTTCCCCCTCCCCCCTCATGTCACATGCCCGTTTTGCCACGACGGCCTGACACCATATACCCATGGTGTCAAGGGTCGTGGTATATATATCAGGCACGAGGACTTGAGTAAATATCTCCGGATCAGGCATCCGGGGTATGTTAAAGTGTTTAGGTGCGTGGAGTGTAGCCTCACCCTCGGTGACTTGAAGAGGATGAGGAGCCACTTCACGGACCTGCACGGAAACCCCGGAGTGCGAAACCTCGTGCCGGGCGGTGATAGCGTGCCGCAGCAAAGTACTGCGTCCCCGGCCCGCCCCGTCAGCACGCCCAATACCAGGCAATCGGCCAGTATTGAGGCGTTCCTGAGTCGGCAGCGAAGAAGCGCCGGCCAGGGTTCCGCCAAGCTGGCATCCGGCAGAGGGCTGGTACGCGAGGGAGGGTCAGACAGCTACACGCACGTCGGCCACGCTGCATAAAAGTCCCTCCACCTCAACCGGTGATAATCCAGTCACCCGTTTGCAGGCTAGGAGGGCAGGCAGCGTGCCCCCTCGAACGACTCACCCCGGAGGCTAGGGGGACTGCTGACCCCAACTACCACCTTTGCGGAGGACACCAGGGGAGCGCTGCGGGTCACGGGTCAAGGAAAAGGTGCATAACGGGCTCTCCGGCTGTTTTAACACGCAAGAGGGCTCGGAGTGCCACCGGCATGGCGCGGTCGGTGAGGGCCTCCAGCCAGCCTCCGGAACAGGTCCCGGCCGACAGGGATGAGGTCATGGTCACATCTACCATGGCAAGAAACACCCGGGCGGCATCACTACCACCCGGGAGCAGACCCACGCTGAGGGCCCGCCGTCGAAGGAGGGCCCACGGCAGCACCATCGCCACTGCAATGAGTGGGGTGGAGTGTCGGATCACGGAGAACAGCCCAATCCCACCATCGACGGCTGTCCTTCCATCAATAAGGGAGTCGTCGAGCGACGGAGGGTCGGATGAGGACTGGCTGCCGACTCGGGAGAGGCGGGGCGGGCGGGGGCGCAATACGACCGGGAAGCGCGATACGTCCACTGACGGAAGCCCATGTAAGGGGCTTGGGGGCTGAGGGGAGTGGGGTGGATTTTGGGAGGGGCAGTACTGGGGGCGGGTGTAACCCTGGGGCAATTTGGCGTCCTCAGTAATATTTCCGAAGAGGACGCCGATTGCCCTGGGATAAATGCAGGGTGCGACACGGTGCGTCGTCCCCGTGTGCCTGGGAACATCGGCAGCGGCGGCGCAACAATGCAGCCACGCCGGGGCCCCTTCGTGTTATCCAGAAGAGACTCTCGCAGGACGCCGATAGACGAGCTTGTGCGTACCTGCGAGAGGGTCGAACCAGCCGAGGACCTGGAGAGGACGTCCGCGTTAGTGTCGGCCTTCTTCAACGGGTCTAAGGAGCCGAGCTCCCGCGGGGAGCGCGGGCGGAGGAGGCCGCAGAGGAGAGGGTGGCTCCCGCGCCTGAATCCACGGCCCGGAGAGTGCAGTTCTAGAGGTGACGCGCATCCAAGTACCGAAAGAACAGACGTAGGGCGATGCAGGAAGTGCTCCAAGAAGATCGGACCCGTTGCCAGATTGATCTGGCAAGGGTCCAGGAGCACTTCTCAACAGTGCCTCGCCCTAGAGACGAAGGATGCGGGTTGCAGCTACCACAGTTCGATCCTCCATCGCAAGCCAGCAGCTGGAGGCGCCCTTTGGGGCCGGCAAGGTGGCCAAAAAGCTCCGGAAGATGACCAATTCATCTCCGGGGCCGGACGGCCTATCCTACCGGGATCTGAGGGTGCCGACGGAGGAGGTCGTTTGCTGGCCGCTTATTATAACACCTGCGTGCGATTGGGGGTCGTGCCGGAGCCGTGGAAGGAGTCGACCACCCAAAAAGGGCTGCGTGGACGACCTCTCCAACTGGCGGCCGATAGTGATGGGCAACACCATCACTAAGCTCTTCGCTGCACTCCTGGCGGACCGGCTAACCCGGTGGGCGATAGCCGAGGCCCTGGGGCAGCACGGGGTCCCTGTTGGGACGCGAAATATCATCCTTGCGTCCAGCAGGGGAGCTACGATCGTGTCCGCACCGCCCAAGGAGAAACGGACCCTATCAGGATCTCCTCCGGGATGCGACAGGGTTGTCCGCTGAGCCCCATAGTGTTTAACCTGACCCATGAGCCCGTTTTACGGTTTTTGGCCATTCTCGGGGGCCGGGGGGGGGGGGTTACATGCTGTGGGGCAGGTCCATTAACAACCTGACCTACGCGGACGACACCGTGCTATTAGCTAGCACCCAAGAGGAGATGGAGGCACAGCTACGCACCGCGCAGGAGGCGGCAGAGTCGGTCGGATTATCTTTTAACCCGGCAAAGTGTACCACACTACATATTGGTGGTGGCCGCAATGCTGCAGTTTCGCCGACGACGTTTAGCCTCCAAAACGGCGTAGTTAAGTCCCTGGGGGTGGGCGAGGCGTACGACCACCTCGGCATACCCACGGGGTTCCAGGTGCGATAAACACCCATCTCATCGATCGGAGATCTTGTTAGAGACCTCCGAGCGGTGGATGGGTCTGCACTAGCTCCCTGGCAGAAGATCGACGCCGTGGCGACGTTTCTGCTGCCGCGGCTGGACTTCTTGCTAAGGGGAGCCAGCGTCGAGAAGGGACCACTGACCGAGGCCGACCAGCTTGTAAAGCAGGCGGCCAAGAGCTGGCTCAACCTCCTACAGCGAGTGAGTGCGGAGGTGATTTTCCTGCCCCCCAAGGGGGTGCTTAACTACTCCCGCTCGCGGACATGGCGGACGCACTGACCATCGCCCACGCCCTCAAGTTACTGTCGGCGTCGGATCCGATGGTTAGGGGCCTCGCCATGGACTCGCTGTTGGACGAGTTACGGCGGAAGATCGGCCATGCGCCAGACAATAACATCGTCGCTCAGTACCTCTCGGGTTCCTCCGAGGGTGTGCTGAAGCGAGCGTCGAAAAAGCGACAAACGAAACATCTTGATCTCTGCTGGCGGTGGAGCGAGCATCGGGCAGAGTTCGCCCTGGAATGCCGTGGGTTGCGAGGTGGTAAAGTTATTATTCCGCCCACCGCGCGGTTGCAAGTTATCGGCCGCCTAAGGGCGGCAGTGGCTGGTCGATACCGGTAGAGCCTTTTAGCCAAAAAAGCTTAAGGCAAGGTTTTCAAGGTGTCGTCGCGATGTGGAGTTTCCACCCACTTCATGCGCGACGGCAGAAATACCCGTTTCGCCGAATGGCGCTTCTTACATCGCGCTCGTCTCGATGTCCTGCCCCTGAATGGAGCGAGGCGTTAAGGCGGGATTGACAAGCGCTGTAGGCGATGCGGGACAGACCTCGAAACTCTCCCGCATGTGATAGGCCACTGCGGCCCTCATGCGGACGCGATCCAAAGGCGCCACAACAACATCGTGGATCCCCCAGCCGCCGCGCACCATCTTCCCGGGGACATGCGCAAAAATAGGCCCATAGAGGGCGCCGAGGATGAATTGGCGAACCTCCGTCCCGACCTCGTCATCCGTGACGAGAACGGGAGGAGGATCACCGTGATCAACGTGACCGTTCCGTTCGAGAACCGTAAAACCGCGTTCGATGAAGCAAGGGCTCGGAAACTGGCCAAATACGAGCCCCTCGCTGAGAACCTCCGAAGGTGCGGTTACGAGGACACGGTGGACGCCTTCGTCGTCGGTGCCCTCGGCTCTTGGGATCCCGCCAACGAAAGAGTGATCGGTCGCCTCAAAATAAATGCGAGATACGCAGCGATGATGAGGCGGCTAATGGATAGTGACACCATTCGATGGTCCCGGGACATCTATGTCGAGCATGTCTCGGGCGTGCGCCAGTACAACACCATAAGCACTGGCGCACGGTCACGGTCTACAATTGGCGGGGATATGCACCCGGCCCCAACACGAGGAGGAGAATAAGTTTTTTGTTGTTTCTTTTTGTTTGTCTCTGTTTTTTTTTTGTTTAATTGTTTAATTATCCCTCTTTGTTTTTGTTCGGCCGAGAAGCACTTGGACAAGCCGGCACAGGTAAAAATATAGCAAAACTCCTGTGCCGGCGAAATATTTTAATCTTGAACCGGGGGATGCGCGGAAATGTCAACCTCCCCCGGCTGACGAGGGTTGCTGGTAGGTTTTGGGTTATATAGCACAAAACTGCCCAGCGACCCTAATATTATTTTATATTAAAGAAACGTAAAGGGGGAATTAACCCCCTGCGAAATTTTAATATCTTGACGTGTCGGCCGCGGAAGCGAGGGACTTTCCCAAACAACCGTCGCCGACTAACTATATCATAGTATACACGCTAAAGGCGTGTTGGACGGAGGAGGTCGTGCCCGACAACCGTCCCAACTAGCTGATGGAGCGCCGGGGGATAATACCCCATCGACGCCCCATCCGCGGACAGATTACCGTAAGAGCACGGACAGGGGGGTTTATAGTTACCCCCCCCCCCCTACCCGTTTTTTATATGCCCAGGTAGGTCTTTCCTCTTGGGCAAACATTTGTTCCCCGTCCGCGCCCAACACTAGTGGTGAAGAAAAAAGAAACGGTATCTGTTCTTATCAGCTTGATCTTAAAATATTTAATTTCATTTGTTATTAGTCGGCGTGATGGTCGAGCGGGCTAAGGCGTCAGTCTTATTCTTTTTGTTCGTTTTGTGTAGATGGAACTGATAACGAGAAAAGTGATTCAGAAAGGTTAGCGGATGAAACGGTTCTTGGACAACTTGAATTTATTTTGGAAAATAAAAAAAGAAACAAAAACCCTAAAAGATTAGAATTTGAACTTTTAAGGAAAAAAAGAGATAAAATGTTGGAGAAGAAAAATGTCAGAAGGAGAACAGTTTCAGATGACAGCAGCGAGGATGAAGCAGAATTACTCCGTAAGCAAGTCCTCGAAGAATCTATACTTCTACGAAAGTCTAAACCTGGTTGAACTATCGTCTGTTCCATATAGAAGATATTTTTATATGCATATTGAATGAAATGGTGCTTCCGTGACAATCGAGAAACGAAAGATGATTTAAGAATATTGTTACGGACAGAATCGATGTTTTATCGACTGCGGTACCCGGCGTAGGTTTTTCCCACAAAGGTCGTTTTCCCTACGCCATTGCACACCCGAATGGGGGTACCTCTCAAAATGAAGCAGGCCTGTTAGGTAAATTATGTAAAAGGCCCTTCGAAATGGTGACGATCTCGATACAATTATTTGTAATTCGAATAGTATGATATCGATATATAAAACGACGTTGCAGTCTATTTAAATGTTCGAGAGTTTGAAAAATCGAACTAAGATGTGAAAAAGTGACGATCGGGGAGAGAGAACGTTCCGGAACGTCGTCGGGTTAGGAAGTCCGCGTCGCGATCGGATCGTCACCGGTTGATCGCTAATAAATGATTAATATTTTCTTTCGGTCGATCAAACCGCGTGTATTATTTGAAGCCCTTCCACCAGTCGTTAACAAATATTTTTGTTATAAGAATATATCAAATCTGTAATTATACTGTACAAAAATTTATGTAAGTGTATGGTTTATGCAAAGAATGAAGCGTTTTCTACTTTTGTGAATTTCTATTAGCGTAAGAAAGAAATTGTTTAAACATATATATATATATATTGGTTATGAACCAATCAAGTCAAGTCTAATATTATTTTACGACAGTTTATTAGTTTTTTGTATTTAGATCTGAATAAAATTATGTTTCTTTTCTTTATTCTTGTACAAAATGATAGAAAAGTAATAATCATAAGTGTATTGCATCATTTTTTTTAAATATGAAAAAACTTTTTTCAGAAAAATACAAAAGAAACTAGATGCCTTCGACCCGGGTGCCTACAATTTTGGCTAAATTCGAATTGCAGTTCCCTGACGAAAGGCTGATGCTTCCGGGAATATTCCCATTTTAACACTGCCAGGAAAGAAGGCGACAGAGGGTAGTTCTAGCATCGTTAGGTTCGAGTAGTTTCTATACATACAGGGTCATCGAAAAGTATCGGACCCCCCTAATATCTTCAGTTAGAATGCACTTAGGAGAAAATTTTCAATAGCAAAGTTGTATGGTTTCAAGCGGGGAGTAAGATGATGACCTTGACTTTGACCTTGACCATGTCCTTCAAGGTCATTTAAAGGTCAAACTTATTTTTTTAAATAGAACCCCCTACATTTTATTGCATATTCTTATAGCTTATCTCGAGAGCTTTCCAAAACACTATAATAAAATATTTTTTTATTAAGTACTTTTTGAGTTATAAAGGTTTGAAGTTAACAATTTGTTAAGTGGTGTGCGAGTCCGACCAGTTAAGGCAAGAGTGGTGTGCGTCAGTTCAAATGTTGCCTCATCAGAGAAAAAAATATTATTAAGTAACAGAGGATCGTCGACAATCATCTCCATCATAAGATCACAAAATTCGATGAGTCTAGCAAAATCGTCTTCGGACAACTCTTGGACCAAATGGAGTTTGTATAGATGCTATTTATTCAATTTCAGAATTTTACTGACAGATGCATGGCCGATTTCGTGTTCTTGTGCAACGCGATTGATGGAAATATGGGGATCTTCAACGAAAGACTGTAAAACATCTAATGCCTTATCATTATTTGTTGCTGTTTTAGGTCTACCAGATTTTGGGCGGCTTTTAACGCTACCAATGGCTTCGAAACGTTCAATAGTATGGATTACAGTACTTTTGGACATCCTATTATTTTCATTCCGAAAATTTTCATTAAATAATCGCGTTACTGTTTTATACCCTCTTTGTTGATCTCCCCATCCTCGCATCATTAACAGTATTATTCGATCTCTTTCAGAAAGCTCCGCCATTCTTAATTAGAGCGAAGAAGAATTAATCAGGTAAGTGATAGGAAATTGATCTACAATTAAGTAGAGAAAAATACTAATTATTAAGTGTTGGTCCAACTATCGATTTGTTTATTTTAACCAGCACTAGCAAAAAGCTCGTTGAGCAACTGACAATCTAATAGATCAATTAATAATATTTACGAAAAATTTCTGGGCTATTGGAAACAAAATGGAGATGTTTGGGATAATCAATTGAAGCGCAATGGTTTCTTTTGTTACAGAAAAAATTTTTGAGGCTGTTCGTTTTCGTCCACGAGGTGACTGCTGCTCGCTAAGAAGAAGACAGCCCTGCATCAAAGTTTAAAATCAGTGATCCGTATTGTTTGCTCAAGAGCTCGTACATTGGTGCCTGCGAGAGTGAGAGAATAAAGATTGGCCAACGCTTTCGGTCAGATTCCCGCTAACGCCTTCAATTCGGAAATCACGCATTCGAGCAGCTTCTCGCAATTACGTTCGGGCAGTTTTTCGCCAGAGCCTATTAGCATAATTGCTTGAAGCCGTACAATACTTTGCTATTGGACATTTTTCCAAAATGCATTCTTACTGAAAATATTAGGGGGATCCGATTAATGTATTTTCTTTAAACCAAATAATTGGTCTCATTATTCCGCGCACAAAAGTATTAAGGTTATGATTACTGAAAACTAAATAATATTTTACAAGATATTCTACATTTTGTGTCAAAAAATTGTTAACTTCAAACCTTTATAACTCAAAAAGTACTTAATAAAACAATATTTTATTATAGTGTTTTGGAAAGCTCTCAAGATAAGCTATAAGAATATGCAATAAAATGTAGGGGGTTCTATTTAAAAAAATAAGATTGACCTTGAAATGACCTTGAAGGACATGGTCAAGGTCAAAGTCAAGGTCATCATCTTACTCCCCGCTTGAAACCATACAACTTTGCTATTGGACATTTTCTCCTAAGTGCATTCTAACTGAAGATATTAGGGGGGTCCGATACTTTTCGATGACCCTGTATATTGTAACAATATCTTGTTCCTTAAATAGGGTGAATATGCCAATGAATGGACGGTTAAGCATTTTTCACAATTTGATCGATTGAAACTTTTGAATTCTTTTACGAAAATTTAATTATGATACTACCATTAGAATCGTTAGACTCTGCTCTTTATGACCGTGTAGTTCAACCTTTGATTTTATTTAATTATTAACCTCGCCTTCACACGTTTGTAAAAAAATCCGCTAAACCTCAATGAATAGACGGGTTAAATCAAATGGGACGTTTTCAGTACCAGTTTTGGATGGCTTTAAAACTTTGCTTTGATTTTACAAAATAATGAACACTGGAAGATCAATAGTACTGTAAATATTCTTTTGAATGTTCAAAGAACATAAAAATATGTATTTTGTTGCATGTTGTGCATCATACATTCATAAGAAATAGAAATATGTAGAAAATCTTCCATTCATTGGTAGTCGTCCATTCATTGCCGTAATCACCCTATAGTAAAATTGAAAATGAGCATTTTCAAAACTTCGACCCCGACCGCAGGTCAACCGAAGCACTGATAAATGAGAATGTCTTGTTCACACTGATGCTTAAAAAAACGCGGTTGAGTCGAGTTTTTGACAGGTCTGGGGGGGGGGGCATACCCGTCGCGCTCCCCCGCTTCCTGCGAAGCCCCAAACCCCCATCCCCGCTAAAACCTCCCCATGGCTATCCGACACCAACATTACAGTAAATATTTTGTTATGACCCCCCCCGCCCTGATACCCGCCTCACTCCCCTGCTTCCTCTGTGTCTCTGTTTTTCATGTAATGTATATAATATACATACATATGCATTGTATATGTGTATGTACAATTTATGTTAATTTCATGTTAACTTGCTTTTTACGGCATTATCGTCGATTTTATGAAGAAATGAATAAAACCTTTTTTGTGGAGAATTTGATGTTCTATATTTTTTGTTTGAAACATTTTTTTGTACGATTTGTATTTTTTGTTAAAAAATGGAAAAACGTGTTTTTTGAGCGTTTTTTTGTTAAACCTCCCCATAATTTAGTATGCATTGTCTCCAAAAACTTATCAGATCCAAGTTTTGCCAAGAGAAACCCAAATCCGTTTGTACTTTTTAAATTCGTCCTGCCAGTCGCGAGATATCGCGTATACAAAATTTTGCCCACGGACGGACGGACGGACGGACGGACGTACAACCTAACGGACACCAATTTTTTTATTGTTGCTTTGGGTTCTTTAGGGCCTGAAACGTCGACATTTGATGAAAAACTATAGGGTAATTTTTTGGCGGGAACTGACCAAATTCAATACTTCGCCAGACCTATGGTCTGGGTCGAAGTAATTACCTGAGAAATTGATAGAGGATTTTATGGAATTTTTGTCTGAAAATATTCGGTCATTTGTTCATTAATATCTTTTAGAATTGTAGAGGGATGACATTTACTTCTTATAACGACATAAGATGACATTTACTTCTTATAACGACGAAGATCAACATTTTTTAAAACCAATTGAGTAAATTGTTACTATTATCAATTTTAATTAAATTTTGAAACTAACTTCCAACATCTTTTTTGTACAATTTTGATTCTGTAGCTGTGTTATGAGCAAAAATTAATACTTACTTTAATAAACGATCGGTTGGATTTTCAATTTTATTGTAATTTTTGGGCGGATACAAATTAAAAATTTTAAACAGATTATTATTTACTGACTTATAACGATGTATCGAAAAAGTAATTTTGTTTTGTTTAAAATTGCTAATCGAAGGATTAAAATATATATTTAAGTATGTTGTTAAAATTTCAGTCATACTGAAAATATAAATAATATACAAAAGGTCGCAAACTAAAGAAAAAACAAAACTGTATGATTTCATTGATTACTAATAATTCTCTCATTTTAAAGGAATTTCCATTTGTTTTCTTATAATACACAGAATCTTTTATATAAAACCTTATTTGCAATTTGTTAAGAATGGTTTTTTAAAATTAAACTTAATATTTTAACTTTAATTGGCATTTACTAATTGGGTATGTTTGATACATTTTAAAAGGAATATATATGTTTTCTTGTCCATAAATTGGGATATGAAAATAAACTGCATCATTTTTCCTTGCAAATCAAGAAATGTAGTTGAAGAAATAAACAAACAACATTTATTGGCCCTTAAAGAATTTTTTATCCAGTTATATATCGTCAACTGCATAGGTAATTTTTATTGAACTCGTACAAAATAATATTTACAATCGATGCTAAATTGAAGAAGAAGTTACATTTTTTAGAAGTTTTATTTATTATTTTGTTATTTAGGAATGTTCTAAAAACCGTTCTCAAAATGAACTGAAATGCAAAAACAAAAAAATTGTTTTCAAAATTGGTAATATTAAGAAACTTTCTTTTTCATATTAATTATAAAGATGTACAATTTTAGGTTCTTCATTAATTTGGAATTTTGTTACATAATAAAAACTTGTCAACTATTGTTTGATTTTATCAAAACTCGAATATAAAAAATTTTGTCTTCATTTTTTCGACTACACTTACATTACACAAATATTTTCCCGAGTTCTCGAATATGATCTTCAGTAAAAGAACTGCAAATAGATTTGGATGCTGGTCAAGATTATCTCCCGAAAATCAAATTGATTAAGAATTGACCGAGCATTTTCGGGAATACGTGATATTTATTACTTCCATTTAATAGTGGTCAATTCTCAGTTAATATCTTTGGTATTTTCCAAAAGACGATCTATAATAATTAGAATTGCCTTTACAGAGCCCGACTTTTGAAAATGTTTTTTAGTCATCTTCAATTTACGTTTTTTAGTGAAACTTCCTACCTTATCGGTGGACCACTTTAGAACCCCCTTAATACAATGACTAGAGACGGTCGTTCTAAAAAATTCACAACTATAGTTATTCTTTTTTTATTGAATTTTAAACTATTTACGTCTGTTCGCTTTCTTCGTCTTTCTTATTATTTTTAAACACTAAACATTATGTTCTTATCATAAATTACTGGTTATTTTTCATCAGAAATTTTATTTAAAATTTACAATTTACTGGAAGTTTAATTTGAAGTACATACTCATAGTTTCCTTATATTTGAAATCGACTCATATTTTCGTTTACCACGATGTAAATAAGTACTTACCCATAGCAAAATAAAAATTAGCGGAGATTTTCAAATGTGCCCTAAAACAACTCAGAAGTGTAACTCTCTTGACGATTCTTCTGAGTTTATATTATAAATATCTCACAATGATATCAACACAGATAGTAAGATAGAAAAGAGTGCAGAATGATTTCGAAATGTACTCTAAAAGAAATCAGATGCCCCACTTTTTGAGGGTTTTCTAAACACGGATTCATAAAGATCTCATAATGACATCATGTTCAAAAAACCCTAAGAAAAAGGGACATCTGACTTCTTTTAGAGCACAATTCGAAATCATTCTGAACTCTATTTTATTTTACTGTCTGGGAAATTCATAAAAACTTGATAATGCGATACATCTGAATTCCCAGATATCAGAATAAAGAAATAGTAGAAAGATCTTATAATGTGTTCTACAAGAAGGCAGATGCGTCAAATGAAATTTGTCTGAGCATGAAGTCGTAATGATCTAATAATGCTGTGAAGTTCAGAAAACCTCATATTACGCGACTGAGCTCTTGTAGAATACATTATGAGTTCATCCTGAACTGTTTTTGTACTGTGGGACATGCGAAGCATATTGCGAGCTTATTTTGAAATATTTCTTATGTTTACTGTCTAAGTATTCTTAAGAAGTTCAAGCGTTTAGAAAGTAAGATTAATATAAAAATATTATTATATTTTTAGTGATTCGCGTTTATAATGTAATTTGTAATTAAACTTATATGCAGCTTAGTGATCATTTTCAACCATACGTTTTTTGTACATCATAAGTTCTTCAGAAATCGGAATTATTCAATTGCAAGCTTTTATATTTTTTTCAATTCATAATTGTTAATATTGTTATTGTATTATAGTTTCTTTTTCTAATGTAATTAATTGAAGACATACCAGAGTGACCCATCTTGTTTGTAATAATAGTACTTTTCGGTCCTAGGCCGTAAAGTTCATTTTTACGGACCGAGTGGAGATTGTGCATCCGAGGACTGGCGATTCTTCTGAGTTTATATTATAAATATCTCACAATGATATCAACACAGATAGTAAGATAGAAAAGAGTCCTCTCCAAACCGAGGTCGTAAAATTTTACGGCCGAGTAGCGAATACTATTTTTTTGACGGACTAAAAAGAGTCCGTAAAGTGTCTACTTTATGGACACGTGGATCAAAAAAGTACGTATTAGGACTGAATTATCGAAGATTTTAATTATTAAAAATTAATATAAGCGATATATTTTACAATTCCTTATAATAGTCCATTAAATATTAAAGTTCACAATTCCGATTTTTTTTATTCATTGGAAAATGCAGTAACAGTGTTTTTCAATGTAAAAAGAACAAATGCATTGAATACAAAATTGGAGATACATAGTCTCAAAACTTTAAACGTACTATTTTAATGCAACTAATTTCATTGCAATATTCGTAAATGACATATCAAATCACAACGATTATCACTCAGATAGCAAAATAAAAAAGAGTTTAGAATGATATCGAAATGTGTTCTAAAAGAAGTCAGAAAGAGGGACATGTGACTTCTTTTATTGATTTCGTCGATTGTTACAATGGCTATGAAATTTATAATAGAACTAAACGTTTATGTAGTAGTAAGTAATATGAAAAAAAGAACTTTTCATTGTTAGTTGCACAGATTAATTTTTTTATTGAAAACAATATTTTTGACAATTTGCATTTTTTTGACTGTCATTATTTTATTATTTATGTAGAACGTAACTAATACTACAAAACAACGTTTTAAAATGATTTATTACCATCAATGCTTACCATTTTTAGCAGGAAGCAGTTTTTAAACAATTTTGTTTAACAAAAAATACAAAAATTGAAGGCCAATTTTCTTTCCATACGATTCTTTATCAACTTTAAATATTGTTTTTAAAAATGGCTCTTTTTAATATATTTAATTCATTATAAGTATTTCTAAAACGCTAGGATTATTGGATATACATTACTGTAAAGTTACAGTTTTTATTATTTAAATTACATAGAGGACACAGTAGAAAATATTTCTGTAGTATTTTTTAATTTTCTGTAACTTTATTCGTTTAAGTAGCATATGTTTATCACAAAAATTTATTATTAATTACTGTTTTAAACATTATATTTAATATATAGGGGAAAACGGGGTAATTACGACAAGTCGGCTAATTCCGACCCCCCGTATAATATCTCGCTTACAATATGACATCCCGTAATGTTATTGCAATTTTGTGAAAACACTAATGAGTACAACTATTTTGATTGCGGTAATTATTTATTTAATTTGCATTAAACCATGTGGCAGTGATCTTATTGTTTCTTACTGCGCTAATTTAGAAATTGTAGTATTATAAATTAGTAAATATAGTTTGAAATTACTGTGCAAACGAATCAAACGTAAGTAATTTAGAAAGCCATAACCTTATATTTAATGAAATTAATTTGGGTTTTAGTGAGATGAGAGTGTGTTTTTAAGTGCGTGTAATTTTTTAAATAACGAACGTGCAGGATAATTCCGACCCCTAATGTACGGGGTAATAGTAATTGCGACCGTCCTTTTTCGAGTTTATTTTCGTTTGCTTTTTATCACAACCATATTAAGCAATATTATGTAGACATTATACAGGGTGATCGGCCAACCATTACCGAGCGGCCAACTCTAGATTCTACAGATAATTCTGAACAACTTTTTGTTCTGAAAAAATTTCCGGGAAGGTAGAGTTTTTAAGTTATTCAACACTAAACTTTAGGTGAAAAAATCACATTTTTTTAAATATCTCGACTCTGTTTAAAGGTATCTTAACGAACCGGAGCTCATTTTAAAGATATTTTAAAGCTCTATAAATTGTCTCTATTGGTTTTTGACCTACAATGAATATCTCTCTTGTTATAGCCATAAAAACGGGGTAAATGCCAATTTTTCAGGGTTTTCGCGTTTAACTCGTTTCGACACATAGTTACCGAAATATCACACAGGAAAAAGTTGTAGGCCTTGAAAAAACAAACATTTTTTGTCCTCTCATACGATGCGATTAAATTAAAACTGAACCCTACAAGAGCCTCGTAAAGTCGACAAAATACAGTACGACAAATAAATCGATAACAAAATGTTTTGAAAACGAGTGCAAATAGGGTTCAGTTTTAATTTAATCGCATCATATTAGAGGACAAAAAATGTTTGTGTTTTCAAGGCCTACAACTTTTTCCAGTGTGATATTTCGATATCTATGTGTCGAAACGAGTTAGACGCGAAAACCTGAAAAATCGGCATTTACCCCCGTTTTTATGGCTATAACAAGAGAAATATTCATTGTAGGTCAAAAACCAACAGAGGCAACTTGTATAGCTTGAAAATATCTTTAAAATGAGCTTCGGTTCGCTAAGATACCTTCATACAGAGCCGAGATATTTAAAAAAAAGTGATTTTCCCCCTAAATTTTAGTGTTGAATAACTTAAAAACTCTACCTTCCCGGAAATTTTTTCAGAGGAAAAAGTTGCTCAGAATTATCTGTACAATCTACAGTTAGCCGCTGGGTAATGGTTGGCCGATCACCCTGTATATAATGTATCACAAATGTGTTGATTTTTTTTTCTTTCTACATTGCGACCACAACATTTGAATTTGCTTCGCTTGTTTTCTCGTGCGATATTAGAAGTGACTATTTGCGTTTTCATTTTTGACCAACAATGTAGAGTAGGTATGTGATCTATGTACGTAGTGTTGTACATAAACAAGTTATTGTGATAACAAAATATTAGCTTCTTTACTTATTATTAATAAATGTAAATTAAACCTATAAATCACTACGAAATAGTGCTGAAAATAAACGCGGTCGGAATTACACCTTTTGGGGTCGGAATTACCCGTACTTTGACAGCATCTGAAGAATTGCAATTTCTTACTAATGGAGGTATAATCCTATAATAGACGAGAACAAGGTATTAATAATATCGATAAATGTTTACCCATGCAATACACTTTAAAAAAGCATAACGTACAAATTCATTAAATCACATTCTCTACCTCAAAAATCAATTTTGCTTAGGTAGGTCGGAATTACCCCGTTCTCTCCTACTTTTATAATGACAATATGACATAAGAATTTTACTACAGACTAAAACTGCGTTCAAATCTTTATATTTACAATCTTAAAAATTCCATTGTAAAACCTCGCAACTTCTAAAAATGACTAATAACCTTCTTGTGTTTACCAATATACTTAGTTTTTATGTTTTAAGTCCTACATAGAAAACTCAAAAATATAGAAAGCGAAAGTGGAAAATATCAAACATTTTAAGAAAATACCGCTAACAAATAAGTGAATGTTTTTAATCATTATTTTTAAAACCGTTTAGTATTATTCACAAATGCATAATAATCAATTCTCAATAATGAATTATATTCGATACACAATTATAAATGTTTATAAATATACGCGGGGATCAACGATCGCTGAACAACAAAGAAGTAAACAACTTTGACTTTGCACTATATTGTTTTTCCAACGTACGCAAATTTTCTTTTGTAAAAAATATGGTAAAGAACATTCAGTCGAAATCTAAAGTTTGTTTAGTATACCTCCTGGGTAATTAATTATACCTTGAAAGTTAGTATTCGAGTGAAAATGATGCTAAAATTAAAAAGTGATAGATACGATACATTGTTAAAAATTATTCGTAGTAATGAAAAGTTATTTCATTTAATAAAAAAGCGAAAAATATTTTCGATCAAGGATGCACGATTGTTATCAAAGGAATTTTACAAGAATCCAAAAAAGCAGCAGATGAAGAAACTACATAAATTTATTAAAGCGAAGAAAGATGATATTTTGAAAGATGTTGGTATTTCTTTGTTTATTTTTTAAAATAATTGATAACTATTTTCATTACTATTTTATTTTCGCAGATTTCAAAGTTCGGAAAAAATATCTCATGAACTTCGGTAAGATATTAATATATTTAAAAGATTTAAAAGTTTTAAAATATTTTAATATTAGTTTTAACGTCTCTTTTCGAACTAAGAACGTCTCGTTTATTTAAAAACAATTTATCGAATCTCTAAGACATAAATCGTCGAGAAATTCTTTCTTATAAATGCTGTGAAATTTAAAAAATACAGCAAATTAAACAATTTTACTGTAGCGGTTGATAAATGTTTTTTTATAATTTGTTAGTAGTTTTCACCATAAAAAACTCGTTATATATCTAAACATAAAAATTTTTATGTAGAATAAGGATGAAAAAACAAGTGTAGCTAATTAAAAAACAACACCGAATTTGTAGCTCAGCATACCAAAAATAGCTAGAAGAATTAGTGGAAATGCAAGTATAATTTAAAATACAAATTATTTATAATTTATTCGCCATTTAAATATTAGAATTATTATCAACGCGAAAAAGTGCAATTACTTTTATAAATGCATTTAAAACTGTTTACGCTTTTAATTACGATTGTAAAAAAAAATATTTTCATTTGAGTTTGAAGCTGAAATACGATCCTTGAAAATTCGTCGACTTTTAAAGCAAAAAACTTCTTAGAAACTGATCATTAGATAACAATGCTTTTACTAGTTTCCCATTTTCTACAGGATGTATGTTTTACGATAATGCCTCTACATTAGGCGCGGAATTTTTTGTCAAAACGCAGGTCAGATATATTCAAAACAAAAATTCGCTGGCAATTTTAAGCGGTGGTATTTCATCTTTCACGATCTGAAATATCTTGTTTTTCCTTCCTCAAACCCTATTTCGCCGAAATTCCTGGCGGGGGCACAAATCTTTAAAAACTACAAACTTTTTTATACCCTTAAGAAAAATACCGTATTTCATCTTTAACATACAAAAATGGTTTTATAATGATTCGAACGTGTAAAATATTCAAAATTTCATAGATTATGAAGCCGATTATTTGTTATTTCCAAAGAATTATTTTAGTTTTTTAATTACAATTTAGATATTTTTCGCAAAATATTAAAACTTTTTCATTACATTTTTACCTTTTGTCCGATATTAAATATTCAATACATCGATAGGCCATTCCTTTTTAGAAAGTCTAAAATATACTTTTTTGAGAAATGTAAAGGAAAAAAGCTTCTTTTTAATGAAATTTGTGCAGTTTCGGTATTAATAACATTTTTATGTTTAAATTTCTGAACTGTAATTTCTAAATTATAACATTATTTATCAATGATATTTCAATAATTATGGTAAAGTTTTCATATGATAACTTAAAGATTCTTCAATTTCGTACGCAATATTTTTTTTCAATATAATGTAAAAAATGGTTGAACCTTTCAAAGTCGATGAGATACTAATTACTTTAAAGTAAATTAAACTCTATTAATATAGTATTTCAAATATTTTAAAATGTAGATTTAAATTTCGCTGGAGAAAAATATTTTTGAGAACTTATTTTTTATTCCGGATGAGATTATTGAAAACTGTTCTTGACAAAAAATGTGCAACAATAAATTTTGTTAATGACTGATATTTTCATCTTATTGCCTTGTAAAAAAGTTTAAAAACTGTTGTTAAAATTGATGGGTTTTAACGAATTCTTTTGAGGAAAAGATTCTCTACGACTTTACCGAGTTATTTTCCAAACTCCAAAACTAACGTGAAAAATTTCAATTTGATAAAAAAAATAATGATTTTTTACATTTTACAAATAGTTTCAGTGACGAACCCATTAATGCCCATATGTACAGGAATTTTTTTTACCCCATTAGAAAGAGCAATCTTGAAAATGGTAGAATTTGATAGTTTTCATTTTTTTTCAAAATTTATTTCCTATTGAAAATAAGCGGTGAAGTTGCAGTAAAGTTTCTGTGCATTTGTCATTAATAAGTAAACGATTCGTAAATACTCATTCGGTAAAATAAGGAATATTTTTCTTGAAAGAATAAATTGTCATTCGTTAAAATGCAGTCATATTTAAAATTTCTCTTAAATCTTTTTTACAAAATAATAAGCAAAAGATTTGCAAAATATCCCGCGGAACAACTACCTTAAAAATCAATTTACAAATATTGAGAATTTTTTTACGTTTACTATCCAGATTGTAAAACTTGTTTTTAATATAATACAAAATATGTATTTTTAAGTAAAGAAACAAATGCTCTTTTCTACACACAAAAAAATGTCTAAAAAATCAAACAGTTTATAAACGAATTTACCACAAATTCAAGTAACTTTTACCAAAAATGCTATAAAATTTTTCGTCACAAACAAGGGTATTAATAAAATTCTCTAACTTAACATGTAAAATTTCTATGCCACTTTTTACTTGTACTTAATGTAAAATCTATTAAATTTACGAAAATGAAACCAAAAAGTGTTATTTTGTTAGCAGATGTTACATTTAATTATTGAACATTATTATTTTTAGTTTAAAATATTCTGTTATACTCTGTAGAAACGAAAATGACATCCATTAAAATGCTATTGTGTGATAAAATTTAATTATATAAAGTTTTGTTTAAAAAAAATATAACATTTACGTGTATGAAAAAATTGATGAATTATTAAAAATGCTTAAAACAAGAAGTTGAAAAGTCAGAAAACTATTGATGGATAATGCATAATTTAGTAAACCAGGAAAAAGAAAAATCGAAGAATATATCATTTAACTACATTTTATCTTATTAAAGAAAAATAGTTGAAGATTTTGTATTTTCAAAAAATGTTCATGTTGTTTATATTATATTTATTATCTCTGGATTATGAAGTTCAGGAAAACAATAAAAGATTTCAATTCTAGAACCCACAGATTAGCATAAATGTATAAAATACTTGCTAAATAATGTTCATATTGATATTCATTTCCGTAGTTTGTATTAGAATCTAAGTATTTATTGAATTACTTATTTAACAAAAAAATTAGGATATTTCCCCAATTGATTAATCTTGATATTTTCCATAGATTGCCTCAAATAGTTGATCAGCTGATTCTTCTAATCTTACCAATTCTGTAACTACTCTGGACAGTCGGGATGAAACTGGTGGTTATGAAACGGTTAATAGTTTTTATTTATAATTTAAATTATCTTAATTTTTCTTAATAAAAATAAAAGTTTTTATTAAAAATAATGTATATACTAATAACAATTAGATATAGATGACCGTACACTTCGTTATAATATTAATCATATTTATTATATTAATTAAAGAAATTAATATAGTGCATTATTAATTTAGAAGTAATAATGAAAATTTAATATTTGTGTTTTAGACAAGTTTAGATTCCGACCGAGAAGAAAATAAATCCACCGGTGAAGCGCACAAGGAGCTCCAACCACTATGAAAATCAGGCACAACAAAAAATTAAAAACGTTTGAATTTAAGGAAGATTGAAATTGATGTTTGCTGAATTTCGGTCTTTGAGTTGAATATAAAGTATTCATTTGAAAACGTATTAATATTGTTTCTGTGAATCGAATTTCGTTAAATTTTTTTTATGCATCATTTGTAACTTTTGTAGCTGTGTGCGGGAAAAATTCTTGGTTTATTTATGTATTTATTACTATATGTTTATAGTATTGAGTACTTTAGTTACGCAGCAGTATATGTATTTGATAATGATATAAGTTTGTCGGTATAGTGTATCGCCAGATGTTCGTTTAAAAGTTAATTGTATCCAGTATGATATATACGTTTAGGTAAATTTAGTATAGAATAAAAATTGTTCACGTTTACATTTAATTGTGATGTACTATTCATTCCTTTTTCTTACCATTTCTGAAAAGACATACGATATTGTTAAAATCATTATGGTAATCGGCTTCGTACCATTTTTTATTCTTGTATTCGATATATGTAACAGTTTTTACACGTATTGCGCCTTTAATAATTATTCTTCATTGGCTCTCATGGCTTTATGAATCTTTTTGTACATCAGGTCAAATATTATATAGTAGACAAGCATTTCTGATGAAAAGGGGAATAAGAGAGTTAGGTGATGTCATCGAGCATATTATGATGATTAATCTGATAATTTTAAAACATCAGGATCATTATTTATAATTAATATGAATAACAAATATAACGAACATTACAAACATTTCCGATTTGAAATAAGAGGAAGAAGATAAAAATGAAGGCCTTTGACATTTCTACGGTTTATAAATTAACAATAGTGTATTTGGAAATAATTTAAAAATTACATTCATTTTAACTCTAGTTTTAAATGTCTTCAATTTTTTCATTCAGTATTTTTTCATATTATCTTTAAGAAACAAAAATTCGAGCACATGGTGTTTGACGTAAAATTCCATGTTATTCCAGCATCTGGACATAGAAGTTGTCTGAACTTCATGTTTAAAAAGTTAGCAACCTTTTATTGCAAAAAATGCGAATTTTTCGACTGGAAAAGTAAATTGATTTAAAATTTATATATGAAATTCGTATTGTACATATCTATTTCTACATAGAAAAATGTTTACGAACTGTAAACTTTAAGGTATGATGGGTCAAAATAAAAATTTGAAAGTGGCGTCCTAAAAATGGCATTCGAAATGAATGTTTTTTTTTTTAAATGTCAGGTAGCCTAGACCAAAATGCAATGATCTTTTCTACAAATGATACGAATAAAATTTTCTTAAAATTCAATGAAAAATACATTGGCATTTTTATGGATTTTTTTATGCTATTTTGGAAAATTTTGTTTAAATTTTTTATAACTTTCTGAAACTTTCAATGTATTTTTCTAATGAATTCTAAGCACGTGTATTTCTGTACAGTTTGTTTAAGAAATTCACAGATCATGACGGAAATAACCCCACAAGGCTTATGTAATGTATTATATTTTTTATAAAAATCACCATTTCGGACGCCATTTTCAGAACGCCACTTTCAAAATTGTATTCTGGACCTCGCGCATCTTAAAGTTTAGAAACCGAAAACACTTTTCTTTGTGGAAACATATATACGTGTTATACCGATTTTATATATAAAGGACTTGCAAAACATTTTTTATATCTTATTAAAATTTGATTATAATTAAATTCTGAACCGATCCTGAAAGAGTATGGAATTTTACGACAGATACCATATGGGTCTGAATTTTTGTATTTTTCAAATAAGATGAACAAATACTGAATGAAAATTCGTTGCAAATTGACGATATTTGTGATTGAATGGGTGAATAAAGGGAGCAAACATTTAATTTGCGTAAATTTGATATTAAAGAAAATTACCATTCATGCACAATGAAAAATAATTCCAAAGACGTTTTAAAAGCGAAATTTTTAATATGTAAATGCAATGATGAGAACGAAAAAATTATGCTTTTCTTTTACTTTACCATTATTAGGAAATGTACTATATTTTACTAATAAAATATGAATGCAGGTCTATTTCTGACCTTAACGATAATGGAATATATTCGAAACTTTACTGCAAGCGCCGGAAATGAAATACCTACAAAATTCCGAAGATCAGCGGGAAAAATGTAAAGGTCATTTTTCATATAATGTGACCCATGTCTAATATTACGAAATGGAAATGCAACGGTTTTTTGCTGACCGTCGGTTTCCGTTTGTCATCTTAGGGCTCTGCGAACTTTTCACTTTCGTTGAGAGAAACGCATGTTTCCGCTGCTTTTCACAGCGGGCGGTTAATATACGTTTCAATTGTTCTAAAACTATAAGTTGCTGGCCTTTTTAGTGTTCCACCTGCCAAAATTATGTTTAACGTTTTTAGCACCAAAAAAAGGAATCAATCTTTATGTATCATTACTGCTTATTTTAATTAATGAATGCCAAAAGTCCAATAACCTGTTTTTATTCTTTAAAAATTTGGTTTCGTAAAAACAGAAACGATAGAAATAGCTAACGAAATATTCCAAAATTCAATGAACAACAAAATTGATAGGTTTTTTACCAAATTGTATATCAAACTGCCTGTAGAGTTTGTCAGTAAAGTCCTAAAATTGTATATTTGTAAGGTCTAATATTCTGATTATACAAATAAAAAAATTTACAGAATCATTAGGCATTTCGTAGACAAACGGAAGCATTAACATTCATCGATTTCGACGAAATAAATATTACTTATTTTGCTAGAAGTGTATAAAATAAAATGATATCTTACGTCAATTTGGAAAACAGCATCAGCTGTAACTCGCCTCTTGGCAGAGGTATTCGTAGCTATGAGTATGTATTATTGCACACAACATTATTGTTATATTTCCCAATAACATTAAAAATAATAACATAAAAAACAATTAAAAACTTTTAAAAAATATAAACAATTTGTTTCAAGAAAAGTTTCTGAATTCATAACAGATTGTTAAACGTAATATTACTTTCAGATGCAGAAAATATCGTATTTTTTTCATATAATCTGCCTTAATTCAACAAGAGAAATATTCATAACTAGGAGTTGCATAATTAATTAAAAATACAAGATTACAATACAGATACAGATACAAAGAAACTGAAAATTATCCGTTAAAATTTTGTTATGATTGTTTGACTTTTTGGAATTCAAAAAAATTTAACTTTGGAAAATGGAATTTTTTTACGTTCTATTCAAATTTTCTATTGTAATTTCATTTTTAAACAAAAAAAAAACATGAATAGGTTTAGACAAAACGCTGGAGTTTTATATTTTAATGAAATCTCCGAGATTAACAATTTTTATTAACTTTTATATTCAACAGGTTTACTAAAATGATATTCTTTCACTGTAGCCGTGAGAAAATTTGCTAAAATGAAATGAAACTATAATATACACAATATGCAGTTTCAAAATTATTATTAGTTCTCTTAATTGGGCGAATAAAACGTTTGGATCAACAAATTCATTAGTTCTGACTTATATTTTCGAAGAAATAACTTTACTTGAGTTATTTTTTAATTTTGTCTAGAAAAAAGCAACGAATTATTAATATTAAGAGTTTTTTCGTTGAAATGTCAAAGTTAGAAATATTATGACAATCTTATACAGAATGTTGGATATTTTTTGGCGGTATTTATACTATTATTTATTACTAAAAACTAAATTTAGTTAACAGAGATAAATAAATGACCGTATACATAGTAAAATATTAAAATACAATAAATAATTGATTTGACAGGAAAATATCATACGGAATTATGTGCAATCTGCGTTATAGAAATATACTAAATTTATAAAAATTGTTAACGGTGAAGAAGAATTCAGTTTCATGCATTTAACGGATTTTGTTGAAAAGCTTTTTGTGAAAAGCGCCGACATAATCCGCATTTATGATGACTTCCGCTACAACATCGCATTTATCACTTTTCAAAGTGTCTCGCATTTTCCGCCTTTGTCTGCATACATTTTTGCTTTGTGCGCGCGGGTCCATAAACTGCGATAAAAAATTCAGGTAAATTTTCCGAAGATGACCCCAAGGAAATCATAGTGCCCAAAACGCTAAACCCCCACCAACGATTTTCGCACAAGATCCGCCTACGACCCTCCCCCAAAAACGCTACCCCTCAAAAAAGGGATGGGAGAGGGTAAATTTTGTCCTATAAAAAGGGAATGCAGGTTCTGCATTCGGTACAGTTTCGCAAGTTACGCTAAACACAAAGGTGAGTTAAGTTCTTTCGAAGTTTCGGAGTTCGTAAATTATTTTCCGGTGTTTCGAGTTGTTTAAATTTGGAAAATTGGTGTTTGAAATAATTTTGAACTAAAATTTGTTTCAACTTGAAAATTTTCGTTGAATTGTGTTCTTTTTTTTAATTGTGATTTTTTTAAAATCTTGGCATAAGTAGATTGTCAGTAATACATTGAGAAAAAAATATTTCAATATAACGTTTAAAAAAAATACTGAACAGTTTTTCTAAAGTATAAGCCATAAAATTGTCTTTTTCGAAATAAAAGATTTTGTCTTGGAATAAGTTAATATTGTGTTAATTTATAATTGTTTAAAAATACATATTCTTAAATAATTCTTTAATGTTTCAGAACAAAAAACAAAATGAACGCCGTATTCTTCACATTAGCAATTGTCTTGGCTGCGGCCAGCGCTAACGCTATCTCCTACTCCGACATGATAATGCCGAAAGCTCGGCAAGTTGGAGCAGTCATTACGACTCTTCAAACGCCACTACCATCTTCCACGGAAAAAGCAGCGACACCTGCGATTGGTTAGTATCCATAATTTTTGTTACAACACTTTATTTTCAGTTTTACAAATAATATGTTGCAATACGTTCGGCTGTTTTTGTAGGCATTTAAAATTTTTTATTAATTTTGGAATAGTTCGACATGACATTTTTCGATTTTTACAAAAATTATTCAGTCTTCTTTACTACGACGTTTTAACTAATCATTTGACATAAAAATGGTACTTTAAAATAACGATTTTTTGGATTCAGTAACTTAGTCAACAGTATTATGATAAATTTTGAGTTGTTTACACATTTTTAACATTTATCTTTAATATTTATAGAAGTGGCCCCTGCTCCAGTAAAGACTTGGTTCTCTACAATCAAAACAGCTCTGCAACCAGTTGCAAGCCGCGCACTTGCTATTGGAACTAAAGTTGGATTTTACCTTTTGAACATTGTCGTTGTCGTTATTGTTGCTGGTCTTCTCACATCTGGTGTATGTACTTTCACACCTTTATGCAGCGTTGTCGCCGGGCACATGATGCCTAGCAATCAGGTAAATTTCACAAAAATATTAAACGTTCATGAAATATTTTTTGCGACATTTATTACAAAATGTTATTTAAAAATTGTTTTTAAAATGTTTGATAAACGAAAAGTGAATTTTAACGTAGATTAATAGAATAGTAGAATAATCGTTACAATATTCTTTTAAAAGATGCATAAAAATTTCTTTAAAATATTTTGAAAAATTTTGTATTATAAAAATCTTATACTAATTTGTCTTGTGGTGTTTTCAGCACGTCAAGGAATTGGTTGAGAGCTTCTCTGATTCTTACGTTACACCCGAGAAAATGGACAACTTGGTCAAAATTGTCTATGAATCTCTCAGGAAATACTCGTCAGAAATGGTCGAGCCAACTGAGCCTGCCCCTGCTGTTACCGCGACTCCATTAGCATAAGTACATAATATAATGCCAAAGATACCATTATAGAATTCATTATTCACGATAACGAATAATTGAATTTTATAACCTTGTAAATATGATAGAATAAAACCTGCGGCTTTTTGTAATATTGTCTACCTTCATTTTTACATTCCCACTGTTCCAAATGATCTTTAACTTGTAGTGTTAATTACGATATTTGAAGTATAGATCCAGAAAATAAGCAAGAACAGTTACATTTGTCTTAAAGATTCTGTGAAGAAACTATATTGCTTAGTATGTTATTTTGACTACTTTTCTATACTATTTTATTCATATTATTTATTAAGTGGTAGTGTATGTTCTTATTTAATATACATCCATACAAATTTGATTAATAATAATATATATTGTCGATAATTAAAAATTAAAAAGTAAAGAAATTCAAGTTCACAATACTCCAAAGCTATCAATAATGATTTTTCGGTTTTGAAAACTTGCCCGAGTAAAAAAAAACGTATCGCAATAGCATCTCATCAAGACTCATGAATATGTCTCCAGAAAGTATTGCTAAACGGCAAATGCGATACTTTAAGCGATACTTGATGTCTCATGGATCGAAAAGTATCGCTGGTAACGTAAAAGTATTGCACAAGTATTTCAGATATAAAACTAGTGTTGGCGTGGTGCCTCGCTCGCTTCGTTCGCTCAGAAACTTCGACCCAGTGGAGAGTCGGCTATTCCTTAAGACTCGCATGTTTACTAACAGCTTTCAATTATATTATAAAATTATATTGATATTTGGGGGTCCAATCATATTTAGGTCCAAGTGGCTTCGATAGATATTTTACAACAATATAGTGTTTCTTATATGTATGAAAATTGAAAATGAGCATTTTCGAAACTTCGACCCCGACAACAGGCCAGCCGAAGTATTAATAAATAAAAGTTGCAAAACACTTACTTCATGCACTTGTATTCTAATAGACTATTCGATGCATATTACATTTACTGTGTTTTACTAATTACTGTCTGTATTATTATGATATTATATATACAATATATATACAAATAATTCGTCAAAGATATCTTGAAAGTGTCGAAAAGATCTATGACGGATATCTTATAGATATCTATAAGAATCTTTTAGATATATCGAAATAGTTATTTTCGTATCAAGGGCGTAAAGGAACTTTGCGCCCGTAGGTGGTCACCGCGCCCAAGGGGCTGGCAAAGACTACCCCTGGGGGGTAGTGGGTCGAAACGTCGAAATTTGATGAAAAACAATAGGGTAATTTTTTTGCCGCGATTACCAAATTCAATACTTTTTCAGACACTAGTCATAAACATTTTAACCCAGTTTTTATGGCATTATCGTTGACTTTAGGAAGAAAATGCATACAACATTTTTTGTAGAGAATTTCATCCTCTATCTTTTTTGTTTGAAATATTTTTTAATAAAATTTGTATTTTTCGAAATAAATGCAAAAAACTACAAAGAAACATAATTGTGGCTAATTTTTTTTAGTAATGGACGGGTGGATCTGCCCCAAAATCTAATCAGATCTAAGTTATGCCAAGACGAGTATTTTAAAAAAAAATTCATGTCAATACGTTTATCCGTTCGCGAGTTATCGCGAGACAAAAACAACGGGACGTACGGACGTACGTACGTACAAGATCCCGGACACACATTTTTTTATTGTTGATTTGGGTTCCTTAGAGTCTGAAACGTCGACATTTGATGAAAAACTATATGGTAATTTTTTTGCCCGAAGTGACCAAATTCAATACTTCGTCCAGACTTAGTCTGGGTCGAAGTAATAAGCTTAAAAAATAAATTAATTAAAAACCTTTCATAATTTAATTTGAAACAATTATTTTATAATGTTTATTTAATCGCGAATAGATTTAAAAAACATATTTTTTTTACTCGGAATAGACACATAGGCGACTTTTTAAATACAATACTTACGATTTAAAATATAATATTTAACATTTTCATCTTGCATTATTAATTTGTTAATATTTATTGATCAAACAGGGCAGTAAGAAAATAAAATCAAAAGTGTAGTTTTTTTAGAAATAAAGTAAAATTGCAAGATGTTTTTTTTGCCGTTACATTGGACCGTGAATATTTAAATATACAAGAGGTGTTTTTTATTTGGACATGTTCAGTTCCATTAATTAATTTTTTGGTCCTCGTTTCTCTCCAGAGTTGGTGCTCGTTGTGGACCTTAACCTTAATTAATAGACAGAAGTCTATATAGTTAAAAAAATGAATTTATCGTCGGACGATTGAAAGAAATTTTATCTATTGAAAATTTGTTTAGTTTTATATTTTAAATTTGACGAGTATTACGTCATCTCGAAACTGTATTTTCCCCACATTATGTATTCATCGATTATTGCAAAGCTAATAGAATGCAAATTTCCAATCTCTAGAAAAACCGGCTATTGATTTACGATTGATGATATTCCTCTACGATAATAACAACGTGCAATTAAATATAGCAATTAAATCGATTCTTTACACTGAAGTGGACGATTAATTGGAAATTCCGGTCATAACGATTTTAAAAACGATATTTTTTTAAATTCGACTATTGTCTCAAAATGTATTGTATTGTATTTGTATTTATTTAATATTAAGCCTTGATACAACGCGTTATCTTATGGCTAAAACTTATAACTAAAGTAATAGAAAATTATAAAGGTATTACAAAATTATTAATGTTATGTACATTGTATTGTAAGGTATTCTTACATGAGATTAATTAATAACATAGGGTTAAGCACAGGATGGTAAAAATCAGAGTGAAATTAGAATGAACACGAATAGAAAAATGTTGCGAATGAGATGAATGAGTGATATAAATGAATGAGTGAGTGACAATTGAGACAACAGAGCTATTGAGTATTAAGTGCATATGTGGAGGAGGGATGTGTCGGTTGATGGTCTGTCGTAGGTCTGAAGAAATGAATAAAGAAGCGATTTGAACTGAGATGGTGAGTTAGCAGAACGAATGTTAGATGGCAGTGAGTTCCAGAGCCTAGAGGCTGTTATCGTAAAAGATCTTGCGTACGCTCTGGAACTTAAAAAGGGAACTAAAAGATCACCCTCACTCACTCTAGTTACGTCCTGTAATAAATTACCAAAATATTTATATTTAATAATTCTCTAATTGTTGATATTTACGGCCAATGGGCTGAATAACAGTAAAAACGAACTAATAATGTAAACAATGGGGCTCTAATGAGAGCCACCGAATATGGGAAAAGAAAGTTGTATGAACCAGATTTTGTAGTTTTGCCAGCTACAGAATCTTCGATATACTGAACTGCTTATATATAAAATTAGGGATTTAACTAATAATGGATTCGGTGTTCCTCTAGTGACAAATAAATAACTAATGTCTATTGTAGATACACGTTTCGCCCCAGGTTTTCGCGTGGACTCGTCAGAAAGGCGATCGCGAAAAACCTGCCTTTTACGTGATGGTTCGGTACACTGAGAAAAGTGTCTTTTATCAGTTACAATCCCGTGTCTTTTAAAACTATTTCTTATACCCCGTAAAATAAATATTGTAATTACTGAAATCCATATTTTATTCAGCAAAATCTTCGTCTTTTAGCGTTTACTTATTATCGAGTAAAAGATATTCTCTTAAATTCTCATGTTTCAAAAGAATATTTTCTTATGTCTAAAAGAATACGTATTTCAGCATTTTTAAAATACTAGTTTCTTATAGGTTATAATCCTGCAAATGTATTGAATATTATGTAATAAATAAAACTGGGAATCAATATAAACTTTTATATACAAAAAATTCACCGTTGCAATGTCTCCTTTTGATACACATCATCAGAATATTCGATAATCTGTTATTCCTCATTACCAGCATAATTTATGAAACATAAAGTGTAAATTAAAAACAGTGTTGGAAGTTTGATTCAAATTTAAGTTCTGAAAATGAATGTACACCGTATCTACCGAAATAATTTCCATAATTTTACAATAATTACGAACAGTTATTAGATGTTGACTGAAATTATGAATTAGGTGTTTATAGGTTAGAAACGAGTTATTTTATTTTCTATTATTATTTTCACGGGCGGACATTTGCCTTTTTACACAAATGTTTACACAATATTATTCTCAAATTTTGCAAGACCTGCAGGTCGACCCTCTTCATGGAGCCATACTTTACATTTGTCAGAATGCAGAAATCTATACACTAAAGTACAGCAGCGGTCATGAGGTCGATTTCCGTCTGACAAACAATATAGTCGAAATGTAAACAATGTGGCTCGTCTTATCAAACAGCGTGCTGCTGCTTGAAAACGAAATCGAATAAATGTCACCAAACGGGAATCGAACTCACGACCTACGAATTCGTAGTCCACTGCGTTACCACATGAGTTCATCAACTGAATTATAGCATTATCACAATAAACATTTGCTAATGAACGTATACGTCTATCGTTCGTGTGCGTCGCGTACTACATATGAATTTATGACCATTCGTCGTAGAGCGTCGAACGCGATAGTCGTATACAAATACGTATATGCGAGGCGTATAGAGCGAATGGCATCACTTTTTGAAAGGTTTTGTATCGTTATCGATCTGTATCGTATTGTATGGCAGTGCATGGTAGAAAAAAAAACATCTCAAAATAAAAAAAACTGTATGGTCTACTCATGTCTGTATGGTCAGATGAATAAATGGATGAAACCATGAGTACGTATGTTCAAATATTTGTCAATAAATTTCATAATAATTGTAATACACTGTAAACAATCCATAATGAAATTGTCCATAGGGAAATTACAATTAGTTTGTAAAATTATCATTATATGTGGGTAATTTCATCACGAATTTTTTACAGTGTACTTATAAACATATGGAAGTTTATTTCGGCCAATAATTGAAAATCCTTTTTGTAACGACTTTTGGATGATCCAGATGAAAAGTCAGTATTGATCCTTTTATCAATTTCAGCATTATTTTTTATTTGGTCATGTGCTCTACGATGCTTTTGTCTGTAAAATGTCTTCTGCAAACAATTTCTTTGTACAAATAGCAACGATTTTAGGTTCTTTTAAAGAGTATGTGAATACTTAGTTCTTTTCACAATCATTTGAAAATGTTTTCAATTTACTTTGTTTATTTCAGATTAGTAAAAATAGCAGTAATCGTGGAACAAGTCCCATAATAGAAGACACAGACCGGAGTCTCGGTTTTGCAATCCTTCACAGGCATTATGCTTTTTCGACAGCATACAGAATTTAAGAAGAGCCATTGAACCTGCAAGACCTCTCATAATCGTCGGGAATGTTTAAATTCTTTCAGGGCCATTGAGTGGCAAAAAGCAAGGAAACATTGCGCAGTTACAGTTCACTCTCTAGTCACTTTTTCTGGAATTTCTTTGTAGAAATAGATTTTTCATCACAAGGGCTACCGGATGAAGTAATATCATCAAGTTTTGTTGCTTATAAATAGGAAAAATTAAATCTAAAAGTTTGATGTTCTTTATAACCTGAAAAATGAACCACCAGATGTCAATAATTTTTTCTATTTATAAACAATGAATCTTGAAAATTTTACTTCACCCGGTAACCCTTGTGATGAAGAACCAGTTTCTATAAAGAAATTCAGGACCAACAAAAAAAGAAGTTTTTCCCACAACACGAATGTTAACTGCGCAAAGTTCCTTGCTTTTTTGACAGCTTAGTACCACTTTACAACCCTTAATATGGCTGGGTAATAGTAATGTATCGATGTAAATAAATAAGTTTTTACAAAACTGCTGCAAATTTCCTTAATAGATATATAAAGCAAAATGCAAAAAAAAAAAGTTGAAAATCATAGTGTTATCATTTCATTTCACATATAAAATTTTCCACCGGGGGCTGCGCCCCCTGAACCCCCTGCTACCCCACCCTCGCCCTGCCATCCATCTCTGTAACCCATCACTTAGAAATTCAATAGAAAATATGTTCCGTTCACCATTATTACAAAGTACACCATGGTACCCACGTTCGCGTAACGCTACCCTCTGCTGGTGTACTGGTTTTACACTGATTTTGCACTTTTTCCGCTGTTACGCTTACAATTATGTTTAATGAAATTCGATATACCTTGCAATATAAGGCACCTTAAAACCACACTGGTGGGCATTTAACTGGTGAAATCATGATGCAACCCTCATCGTCATCGGCAGGAAAGCACCAAGCAAGTACACCACATTCGGTCGTCTTCAGCACGTAAGCTCCTTGAATCGCAGAAAATAACCACAAAGCATCATCAATTATTTTCTAAATTAAAAATAAATATTTATGGGAATTTTTCTCATCACTTGAAGCGAAAGCCATTCATAACAGTATTTTGTTGCTGGTGTTTGTTTGTTTTCCCGTAGACCATAGACCATGTATTCCAAGAAGCTTCATGACACTTATCCAGATAAAAGCAGCGACTTCCCCGAGAACGTGGAAGGAAGTTTGCATCAACGCTGTCTAGTGTCCAAGCTGATGTCGAACTCAAGCACTTGAAGTAGTCGGTCACCAGCGTCGATGAGACGCACCCCAGGGAAATAAATCCTCGAGTGGAAAAAATGGGCAGGAGAGTACAGGGTAAAATATGAATTTTGCTGCAAGTTCTGGTCTGGTAGTAACGCTCTGAACTACTGAAGGTGAAAACTTGCGAGTTTCCTAAGGTTCCTTAATAAAATCCTGATAACGCCATTGTTTACTACTTTTAACATATACCAGAACTACTCAAATTTGTTGGATTTTTTTTCCGTTTTTTGGCAACATAAACGTTTTGTCTAAGTTCACTTTATTTGTGTTTTGAAAACTAAAAAAATTTATTTCACTGAATACATATTGACTGAGATATAACTCCATTTAAAGTCTATTACTGCAGATAAATGTGAACCTTTCAGGACCAGTAAACACAGTTCCCAAAAGTGCAATTTTCACATCATTTTCTTCGCATTTTCCACTTTCTATAATCAATGGAAAGCTTTGCTCTGTTGTTTTGCTCCACCAGAATTCTCTTATTTCAATTTTCCGAGGCTCTTTCCGGATCTCGCCCACGCTGCGTATTAGTGGCATAAATGGCGTAAACAGTGGAACAGTAATTTTCACAAGCAAAGCAAGTTATTAAAAATTTTATCCACCGAGAAAAGCACTTTTAAAAGAAAAGAAATTGAAAAATAGTACATAAAAAAATGTAAAAACTCTGTGAATCAAAAATTTGAAAAGTCCTTTTTGCCAGAAATCTATAATGTTCTCATCAAAACGTTCTCACGATATCCTGATAATATCGTCCACGATATTCTGTGAACATACATAGTATATAATTAGTACATCCCCAGCAAGTGAAAATGGATTAAAAAGAATAAAAACATTTTTAATTAATTCAAATTCTTTTTGTTTTTTATTTTTTGTTTTTTATTAATTTTTATTATTTTTAAACTTTTTTAAAGATGATTTCAAATTATCTTTAAAAGCTGTGCTCAAGCGGTCACCATCTAAGTAGTGTTTCCCAACAAGAATGCTTTACTAGAAATTATGTCCATGTGTGACACTTGCCACTGGTCTAGGAGATTAACGAACATTTGTACTGCACCGGGGCGGTGTAGATTCATGAATACATACATATAGCGTTTTCGTTAATTCTACACCGTCCCGGCGCAATGCATTTTTTCGTTAGTCTCTGGTACTCGAGACCCGGGTCGGACATTAGCAAAAAATGCACTGCACCAGGACGGTGCAGAATTAACGAAAACGCTAATATGCTGATAATTCTCCACACTTTTAACGAATTCTAGGCTAGGCTCAGTCGAAATGGGACATACCCATAGTCTCTAGCAAAGGTGCGACTGGTGCACCCTCTGACGTAAAAATATCAAAATTATTTTATGTACATATGTATTTTGAAATTCAAATACGAACAAATCAGGTAACTCTTTTTCAGTTCTCATAGAAAGCAACTGAAGAATAACAATGGAACGGGCTAACACAAATAAAACAAATTCAATGGTAACAAAAGAACAAAGATCAGTTCTATTCAAATTCCTAAAGAACAATCGAAAACTGGTATCCGGAAAATTCGACTCAGCTTTTGCAGCAAAAGATGCCCAACAAATGTGGCTCGATCTATCTGATACATTAAATAACATTCCTGGCGCACAAAAGACATGGCAGAAATGGAAAAAAGTAAGTGTGAATTTATACAGTGTTTACTATACTTGTGATTTCAAATATTGCCTAGGTGCCAATGAATATTGGACGATGAGTTATTTCATTTCAAATATAGTTACATACATTGTTTTGTAGATTTTCTGCATATGACGAAATTTCAATACAGTTGAGGTACTCGTATATAAATCTTTACGCTTCCCATTTTGTTAATAAAGTAAATTGAGTGCGTATCAATTAGGCAACTAAAATTTTAGCATAATAATTCATACATACTGAGACGTAATTGAGAATTATTGTATAAAATAAACTATTCCTACGAATATTTTCATATCAGAAACAGATGCGAATCATTCGGCCTAAAATTACCACTTTACCAATAGGTTAGTGGCAAACTTCAATAGTATAATCACATGGTCAATTCCCAGCCGTGTAAAAAGGAAGAAGTAAATTACATTTTAATTACTTGTCAGGTATCTGAATTAACTATTCTTTGCAGCAAAACTTACTGCTTTCTCGTTACTAAAAATTTCTTCAACCATGCTTTTTTCTCTCCGTGCTCTCTTTGGTGGTCATGAAATGTAATTTCTTGTCAATACGATTTACTTCATTTTCTTGATTATGTTCAGTAGTAAAATTGTGCAATAGGTAACGGGCCGCTCTTTTATTACAAGTCTGACATTTATAATTCTTGGCAAGAAATTTGACGTGTACAGTCAAAGCCATGTATGCTGTAACACTTAGGACAAGGGATTCCTAATTGACCCGTAGTCTATGCATATGTTACAGCATACATGGCTTTGATCGTACATGGTTAGGTGCTTTACCACGTGGGTATATATGATTGAAATAAAATTTCTTGCATTTAACAATCAAATGAACGACTTTTAGAACTCTCTGAATAGTTTCTTGGGTTTAAAATACTGCATATTCTTTGCCAGTGATTAAGCGAAACAATACCCTACCAAAAGTAACTGTTATTCAAATATAAATCATTGTTTACTAACCGAATTATTTTTCGATTCTTCTCACATTTTGGGTGAGCAGCGCTCCCAAAAGTTTTTACGTGCAGTGGGATATTTTGAGTCGAATAATATGGAATACCCTATATAGTCCTGCCCCGTTAAAGTAATTTTAAATTAGATATTTTATGCGCCAGATTGTTATAGCCGAATACAAAATATATGAATATACTTACAGACATGGCAAGATGTTAAGACGAAAGCGAAAAAAAAGTTATAGAAAATAAGACAAAAACCACAACAAAAGGGAACGAACCTGGAAACCTCCAAGATGATATTCTGCACCTGTTATGTAAAGATAACGACACGATGGATGTTACAGAATCTGAAGAATTGGTAAGTAATTTATTATACATTTCATTAATAAAAGAATTGCGAAGATATTCATTCATTGTTACATTTGTAGGAAACTGAAACCAATTTTGTAAATAAAATATACTTCGTTCAAGAAGATGGTCAGCTCTTAAGTGGTAAGCAAACATTTTCAAAAGTATAATAAAATATAATTTGACATCAATTTTTTTAACACTCCGTACGAACTAGTGGGTGATAGCCCGTTTTCGCTCACTTGTTGCATAATATACTATTCTCACATAGTATAAATGCAAGTATTATTAAAATTAAAAGTAACAATTTTAAAACAATTTACAATTTGAAATGATATATTTTCAGAATCACAATCAGAATTCATCGACATATCGAACCAAGTTGATGGTAAATATCTATATACCATTTAAATAGTCGCTATAGGATTAATAAACAAAGAATTCTGACGTAATTTTACAATTTCATTTTTAACAATAATTATATTTGTAAAATTACCATTTTAATATATACATGAATAGCCCAGAGAAAGAAATGGTAAATGTTATGGATAGATGTGATTGTCGCAATTTCAGTATAAATAATTAGGTTTAATTGCTGTACTTGGTGTGGGTTTTCTGCAGTTTTCCGACACCGTTAATTTCACGAATGTGAGTACTTCTATGAAGACGGCTGCAGACGCCCAAGGAGCCATAATAGGATTGTAAGGTCCTTGGATAGTAGTGGCAATGGTAGGATAAGGGAGTTTCGAGCATATTTAGACAAATTGTTAAAATATTTAGTATTAGTAACGAAACTGTGTGAAAGAAAACCGATAATAAAGATTAAAGTCCGGTTCCTTGCACATTCTTGGATGGAGACGTAGCTTGGATGATTATAGTACGGAGAGTTGGAATCTTTGCCAGTACTTACATCTAAGTGAACAAGAAGTCCAAGAGTGTTTTGGTTGTAGGGATCCTGGCAATCCGCCTATGCTCGCCACAAATGGATAGTAGTCATTTGGTGTCGAGAGTAAAGAGAATTTATTCTCTTGAACTGGCCAGTTTGGCGAACAAGAAGTTTGATGGTTCGTAGCATGGGGGTAAGTATTGGTGAAAGATTGATAATGAATAAGTTAATCGTGTTATCCACGTTTCGTGAAATAGTAATCACTCCGTTTAAATTTAAATGTTTATTCCTTTGTTTGTCCCTTCGTGAAAAACATATACGTTGTACTAGTTTTGTTTTCGTGTCAGTTTGACAGATCAGATTCAATCTTGACATTGAGAGAGAAGGAACCTTTTAACCTCCATTGCCAATACAAGCATTTGGTCAAAATAAAAGTTCGTTTGATTCGCTGACCAAACAAGTGTCTTATTTCGTCTCATTTATAGTAAAAATCCAGTTGATCGTTTGTAATAAGTTTTTTAAAAGAAAATTTAATATGCTGATTTTATTATTTGCATCATTTATAATTTACACATATATTTTCAGAATGTGTTGCACCATAAACAGAACCTGTGACATTAGAATCACTTAGCAACAAAGCTGAAGGTAAATCTATATTTATATATATATATAATTATAAGGAGGTAAATATATATATATATACAGGGTGATCGGCCAACCATTACCCAGCGGGCAACTCCAGATTCTACAGATAATTCTGAACAACTTTTTCCTCTGAAACAATTTCCGGGAAGGTAGAGTTTTTAAGTTATTCAACACTAAACTTTAGGTGAAAAAATCACATTTTTTGAATATCTCGACTCTGTTTAAAGGTATCTTAACGAACCGGAGCTCAATTTAAAGATATTTTAAAGCTCTATAAATTGTCTCTATTGGTTTTTGACCTACAATGAATATCTCTCTTGTTATAGCCATAAAAACGGGGTAAATGCCAATTTTTCAGGGTTTTCGCGTTTAACTCGTTTCGACACATAGTTACCGAAATATCACACAGGAAAAAGTTGTAGGCCTTCAAAAAACAAACATTTTTTGTCCTCTAATACGATGCGATTAAATTAAAACTGAACCCTACGAGAGCCTCGTAAAGTCGACAAAATACAGTACGACAAATAAATCGATATTAATAACAAAATGTTATGAAAATGAGTGCAAATAGGGTTCAGTTTTAATTTAATCGTATCGTATTAGAGGACAAAAAATGTTTGTGTTTTCAAGGCCTACAACTTTTTCCAGTGTGATATTTCGATAGCTATGTGTCGAAACTAGTTAGACGCGAAAACCCTGAAAAATCGGCATTTACCACCGTTTTTATGGCTATAACAAGAGAAATATTCATTGTAGGTCAAAAACCAACAGAGGCAACTTGTATAGCTTGAAAATATCTTTAAAATGAGCTTCGGTTCGCTAAGATACCTTCATACAGAGCCGAGATATTTAAAAAAAAAAGTGATTTTTCCCCCTAAATTGTAGTGTTGAATAACTTAAAAACTCTACCTTCCCGGAAATTTTTTCAGAGGAAAAAGTTGCTCAGAATTATCTGTACCATCTGCAGTTAGCCGCTGGGTAATGGTTGGCCGACCACCCTGTATATATATATATATATATATATATATCTTGTTATTAATAACATAATACAAAAAACTAGATGCCTTCGACCGGGTGCCTACAATTTTGGCTAAATTCGTATTGCAGTTCCCTGACGAAAGGCTGATGCTTCCGGGAATATTCCCATTTGAACACTGCCAGGAAAGAAGGCGGCAGAGGGTAGTTCCAGCATCGTTAGGTTCGAGTAGTTTCTATACATATATTGTAACAATATCTTGTTCCTTAAATAGGGTGAATAAGCCAATGAATGGACGGTTAAGCATTTTTCACACTTTGATCGATTGTAACTTTTTAATTCTTTTATGAAAATTTAATTATGATACCACCATTAGAATCGTTAGACTCTGCTGTTTATGACCGTGTAGTTCAACCTTTGATTTTATTTAATTATTAACCTCGTCTTCGTAAGTTTGTAAAAAAATCCGCTAAACCCCAATGAATAGACGGGTTAAATCAAATGGGACGTTTTCAATACCAGTTTTGAATGGCTTTAAAACTTTGCTTTGATTTTACAAAATAATAAACACTGGAAGATCAATAGTACTGTAAATATTGTTTTGAATGTTCAAAGAACATAAAAATATGTATTTTGTTGCATCTTGTGCTTCATACATTCATAAGAAATAGAAATATCTAGAAAATCGTCCATTCATTGGTAGTCGTCTTCAGCAACTTAAGAATTGTGGCATACACTGAAAAATATATCAAACAAAAAAGGGCATTGCATTTTATAACTTACCAGGTAAGTAAATGATTGACTCGAGAGGTAGGTAGGTATAATATATTCTTTATTTGAATTAAGTAACACTTTATTACAGATAATTGTCACTTTCATCGTAGAAGTGACATTAACTTATAAGAATATGCGATATATATATAATATATATATATAGCAAACAAAAAGGGTATTGCATTTTATAACTTACCAGGTAAGTAAATAAAGACGCTAAAAAACAAGTTTGACAAATAGAAAAATAGAAGAAAATTAATTGTTTTATGTCATGCAGTGCGGAAAATGCTATTTTACACATTTTTTACTTTTTTCCGACGCATTTTACACACTTAAATAACAGAAAATATCTTACGATACATGTGCGTAAATGTTTTTTGTGCTAATGTGAGTGCCAACCTCACCTTCTGCTCGCGGACGGCACTCTCCCATTCGCAGAATAGTACTTTTCGGTCCTATATATATATATTGCTAAAAGGCCGAATGCGCCTGTATATCCGCAATTTGCCTACTCGCGGTGCTGCGACGTGATCGCTGCGCCTGTACGATACCACCGTAACTACGCTTGATTGTTATATTAATTACAATAATTGTATTTATTTCTATCTTACAACACACAAAAACATAAATCCATCAGCTTGAGTTTGGTGCTATTTTTCGACTACAATCACACCACAGATTCTAACTTGAATCTGTGGGCATTAGAAATTTTAATTGTTACGGTCGCTTCTGGATTGTCGGTGAGGCCCCATGGTGAAAGTATGTGAGCCTCGTCCTCGGGATTACTATTGTAAAAATTCAGAGTTAACAATTTTTAAAAAACTTCATTGTTTATTTAATGTAACACTACATGAATTTAATTCAGAAAAGTTAATTATTAACTATATTGAAAAAACTGCATTGCAGAAGCTATCATTAGCACTTAAAATTGGTCTGTTATAGAAATGAGCAACAACCGAGGAATTTTTTGACCAACCAACTGTATTTCGAATGGTGTTTAAATCTAACCCATTTTTAAATGCCCTAGGAGTTGATGCATGTCTTGTAGAATGATCTGTAAATGATTTATTTATTTCACACTGCTCCAAAACTGATTTTTCCAGCGACTGAGTGTTTTGGAGCCTACAGCTTTGTCAGGTTTTTTAATGGCTACAAAAAGGTTCTTAACTTTGTTTCTTAATTCTTGCGTTATATTCAAATAATACTTCAACGTACTCGTTAAATGGAGTTCTGGCTTATCTTTGCAAAAAGGCAATATCAGACATGGTTTGCAGACTCCTATCTTCGAAGTCTTGATTATGGAATCGACTTTAATTTTAGCACCTTCTTCCGAAAAGGAAATATAATCAATGTTAATTAGGGAGAAGGTTTGGATCCTGTGACCAGTACCAAGAGCTAATAAAATTATTAATTTTTCTGTCACTTCTTGAAGACCAAGGGATTCCAGCGGAAATCAGTTCGACACTTTTTCTAGAACGCGCGCAATGTCCAAAGTTTTTGAGTACTTAGGACGAGGCGGTCGTAATCTATAAACTCCTTTAAAGAAGCGACTTATATCATCTTGAACAATCTTTTTTGAAGAAAGCAGTGATATTTATATAAAATATAAATGATAAAATCTTTCATGTTACTTATATTTATATGAAAATTTATTGACGATAATGAATTACTAATATTTTTTTAGGCGCTAAAAAGTCATATATTACATTAAAAGTCCGACATTCAAATTATTAATATGGAACTAGTCCCACAATTTTAAATATTTTTAAATGACAAAATTTGTACATGTCCTTCTTGTCAATTTCAACAATCTCTCGCTGGAATTTTTTAATTTATCTTATGTTTTAAGAAATAAAAATTCTAAGGTAAGAAGGAAACATTTTATATACTTTTTTTTACTAAATAACATAATTTTAAAGAAAATAACACCAAATTACGAAGGCGATAAAGACCCTGCTGATGAGAACACTTGATCGTCCGTGCGAAACGCATTTTTTTAACAGTTTTAATGACACACAATACTGGGATATTTTTCAACGTGTTCAATAGTAAAATCTTTTTTTTGGCTGCATAAAATAAAATAATAGTTATGAGCGTTACATGAACTGATATCACAGTTACGCAATTATTGACAATGTTATTGTTTACAACATTTATTATTCTCTACTTAAGTATAATGACCGAAAAAATACCAAGATCTTCTTTTATTTAAAAAATGTGTTTCGATAAAAAATTATCAATAGGTTTGTAGTGGAACAATGTCCCTTAGGTACAGGTGTGTATATAGGTTGCCCGAATTTCATACTTATTGTATAAGATCGTAAAGTTTACTATGATTGACTACTATTACGGAACAACAAACGCCTCCTATAGATATTTTAACGCAGTCCTAAATGACAAACCATTAAATTTTACAAACTGCGTGCAATATATATCATAAGTAAAAGTTTAGGAGAAATAATGTTTTGTATTCCCAACGGTACACATTTCAAATAACCGTAATAAAAAAATGCAGCAATGTGCAAAATTATTTCAAGATATTTAGTAATAATTCCTTTACATTTTTCATTACAAAAACGATGGGAATCATATTCAAAATCGTATGTTATTTACTTGAGAATTCGATTTTCATCGAAACAATTTTTTCAATCGTGCCAACAATGAAAAATGTTTATAAAAATTGAATAGTCAAAATGAAACGAAGTTAAAAAATGTACCAAAGTTAGAGACAAGTTCTGAAAACATATAAAGAAGGCCACAAAAAATCCAACGAAGTATCAAATTTTTTTTAAACCGTGAGGAATGAATAAGAAAAATTCTCATTAGATTTTAATGAAAAATGCTGATATTTTGTACACAAAATTAAGAGAAGAAATTAAGAAGTCATTAACAAACAACGTAGTCATTAGTCATCTTATGTCTAAAGAAATAATAATAAACAATATAACTTCTAGTATAAAATAATAAAAAGGAAAGCATTAAAATAATAATCAAAAGCAACTGTAGTAAAACAAATATGCTGAAATACGCATAATTAATTATGAAAAATTAACAGTTCAGTATCGTTAAACATCACTTAGTTTGTATTCACCTGCACAGTTTTAAAAAATGTTTCAATAATAAAAAAGAAATCTGCGAGCTTTTCGAAGGGTGGGTACCTTGCATCCGGTCTTATTGTATACTCCCCGTTTCGCCAGGATTGGCCAATGGGCTTCAAGTATACAAGATAAAGGCAAAAATGCTATTAGCTTAAAAATCTGGTAATAACTGGACGAACCTTTAGATAGGTGAAAGCTGTCATTTAGAAAAATCTGCCCAAATCTTTCGCGTCCAAAACGTTCGTGGAGTGAACATTCTGAGCACCAAGTTCTTGCTGATACAAAACTAAAATCTATTAATAGTACGTTATTTTATATATTTATTTATAACTTGTTTGATTGTTTAAAGACTGACATCTGCAAAGTCAAAATCTTGAGATTATTAAGATATTAAACCAAGTCATCTAACAAACATCTTTATTTGAAAGCTCGATTTTCATGCATGCTTCTACAGATCACTAATTTAAATTTAAAATTGCACGATTGATTTATAAATTCTTTTTATTGTCAGTCTTTGCATACAAATGTCAAAATATTTATTACATAATTTATAATTTGCAATGTATTTTATTTACAGCAATCAACCATGGAAGCGTTTTTGACAACATTACTTTTGACCGCAGCAGCTTTTGGCATCACTATGCCAAATAATGGAAATGAGAAGGTATCTCCTCCAGCCACTACAGCCGCTTGGGTATCTGCCAAACGCGAACTTCCAGCAGATGCAAATAATTACCAAAGTTTAGAATCCGAAGATCCATATCTCAGTGCAAAAAACGATCTTGCTACGAATTCCGTATCACAAACGAATGCAAGGACTGTTATAGTTCCCCAGAATTCTGGATTCAAGGTTTTGGATCTCTTTTTGCAAGTTTTGAGAACAATATCTGCGAATGCATCAGCTCTTCAATTGACTGTATGCAATTTGACACCTCTTTGTTCCATTTCTGTGGCCGACTTCTTTCCGAAAAGCAGGGTATGTCCAATTTTACTAAATGATTTTTATGCATTTTAATACGTAGTTTTTTCTATTTATTTTCAACTGTTCTAAACATTTTTTGTAATTTATCGATTGTTTTATTTTTTAATTTGTTGAAATTAGTGAGCAATATCATTAATTATATATTTATTTAATGATACCAAATTTTTTATTCGAAAACTGTCATATTTTATGTAAAAGCACATTTTCAAATTAAAAAAATTTTTTGAAAAATTGAAAAAGTTATTCGTTTTTTTTATGTCACTACTTCTTTCAACAATTTTCTAAAAATTTTAATAGCTATCGTCAACTTTATTACGACTCTTAATATTGTTCTTCGATGTTTCTTTTATCTTTTTTTTTGTAAGCATAAAAAGTATTTGAATAGATGCATGATTACTCTACTTGTATGATAGAAATATTAAAGTGTAAAATACTAGTACTTACTACTCATAAATTATAAATTTGTTCAGATACACTTAATGATTTCATTGAAAATTAGGATTAAAAAGAATAATGCGCAAGTTTAAAATGATTAATTTCAAATGTGTTAATATATAAAATTGGAAGAATTTCTGTGGTCGATAAGAAAAATTAGGTAACTCCATTGTTTTAAAACTTGCGAAAAACGCGTTTAAAGTTTTACATTTGCATTGAAGGCGGTGAAAATGCGATTTCATTTTTTAAATCATTCGATCTGTAAATTTGCAGTTACCTCATTTTTCTTAGCGACGACAGATTTGAACTATTAAGTACAAAATGCTATAAAGTTGAATTAACAATATGTGTTCTACTACTTTCAGCAAATGCAACTGACTGGAGAATTTATTCATTCATTGATTACGTCTCAAAACATCAACGCCTTGGCAGATTTTATCCAACATATGTCTAACAAATATAAAGTGTTTCTTCGACAATTTTACGTTAGAGAACAAAAATACAAAAAGAGGTTAGCGTAATTCATATGTAATAATGTAAGTGCCGAATGCCCAAATAATGTGAAGCGGGAAGCTGTATATATTCGATATTAAAGATTCATTCCTCGCAACATGTATCGATTTATTTATACCTTTCATGTTAATTGTAGTTTCCAAAATATAAAGCGAAATGTTAAAATTAACACGCGTGATTTACTGTCAGATACAACATCGTCTTTAAGTATATTTTTCCAACTATAGCACTTTTTAGCTATAAATTGTCGAACTTGTTCGTATATACTTGAGCAGGCATTTTTAGAAAAGCTGAAAAAAAAAGTTGTAACCTGTCAGGTAAAATAAACGATAATGAATCTGCAACCCTCGTCTAACCTTTGATTTCTAAATACATACGCGAATAGCTGCAAGAGAACAATAAAATTCCAACGAGCAGCACCTGTTTTTAAAACCTCACAAGAATTTAGTAAACAGCTTTAATCAGGAAACTTTTTCTGAGTAACTATAATTATAACAACGTAGTATAATAAAACTGTAACCATTCTGTGGTCGATTCAATTTCTAATTCATCACAAAAATTGTGTTGATGTGACTGTGAGTTAATTTATTCCTCTGGATGGTGACACCTGCTTTGAAAGAAGAGACTGATATAGTTGAATCATTGGTATTAAATGAGTAAACATTGGAAAGATTTTTGGATGCTAAAGAATACATATCACGTAATTTAATTGCACCTATACGTAACGGTAAAAGTTATCTCAAAATTAGTAGGATAACGATAAGTTCAATATTTTCTTTGCATAAAAAGTATATGTGTAGAATTGGCTGGCTTTACAGCACTATATTCAAGGGTAACTTACATATTTTGTGACTTTGCATCGTAACAACCGACAATGTAAAGCTAACAAATTGTTAATTCGCATTTTTTAAATTTAAATATAAGATTTTTTACTTGAAACACTACAAACGAGTCCAAGAAAATAAACATAAAAGATTAAACAATAGCAGACGATATCGTTGATTATTTAATTTCTGGTAAATGGTCGAATTTTATTCACAAATCTAAATTACAATGAAAAAAATGATTTTCACCATCTAAAAAATTCTTAATTAAGAGTGCTCTCTTCATTCCTTCTCTACAGGGCCACGATATATAAGTTTTACATTTCATATTTCCATTTTATATCACTGCTTCCTCTTCTGCGTATTACGACTTTCATACGTAGTTTCTTCTAAAAAAAATTGTTGGTATTTGTATAACTGTCTGCTATAATCTAATATATAATAATAGATTATATCTTACTTCAAAACGAAAGTAACTTCCTACAAAAAATCTACTTCACTTTTTTTTTATGCATTATTAAAAACGTGTTTTATACAATTCAAAAGCACATATTATATCTTACTATTAAAATATCGTTCGGAATTCGGAGCAACAGCCTCTTCTAGTAGAAGTACTATCGTGCATGCTTCATTAGCGTGTTATGTAGTTCAGATTGAGATGAAATAATTTCTTAAATAATATATGATTGAGCTGAGTGTCCAAGATATTAAGTATAAAATGACAGCTGATTGGCGTACCAGAAAAATACCACTTCCCATCAATTTTACAAACATAATATAAATTTCAACAAACCTAACAAATTTATTTCTCTTATTAATTTTTAAAACACAAAAAAGATTACTTTAAAAGTTCCTAATTAACTTACTGTATTAATTTCTCTTTAATAAAAGTTACTAGACATTTTAGGAGCAGTTAATATTAGTGTTTGTAAAAAATTCAAAACTAGTAGTAATCATTGTAAATATTACAGTAACTTTTACTCTTAAATAGTCATCAATTTATGCATAACTAAAATTAGCTTCCAACTTAAGGAGACAGTAGTAAAATGTTATTTAATGTGTCCAAATCTTTGTTAACCATAGCTTCTTCTGTTGTAATTATACTAGCAGTATACTAACTCTACAAACATTTCGTGTAAAATAATATTTATTATAAAATCTTTCAATTATTGCACATTTTACATAATCAGTGTCTTAACAATCTGGGACCTTGAGTAGATTTTAATACTAAACGTCACCATCCACAATTTTAAAGAATTTCGTTTATTACGTGTTAGCACATTGATTTTCAAAGGCTTTGATAGTGGCAATGGATTGTCTTCCATGAAGTGACATATTTTGTCTCGTTAAAAATAAAATATTCCGTTCGTGATAATAAAATACTATTTTGCTCACACTTTACACTAAATACTATTTATTACTTCGACCCAGACCTTAGGTCTGGTAGTTTTAGTATTGAATTTGGTCACTTTGGGCATAAAAATTAGTTTTTCATCAAATGTCGACGTTTCAGACCCTAAGAAACCCAAATCAGCAATAAAAAAATTTGTGTCCGTGGTCTTGTACGTCCGTACGTCCGTACGTCCCGTTTTTGTCTCGCGAACACTCGCGAACGGATAAGCGTAATAACATAATTTTTTTTTTTAAATACGTGTCTTGGCATAACTTTGATCTTATTAGATTTTGGCGCAGATCCATCCGTCCATTACTAAAATAAATTAGCCCCAATTAAGTTTCTTCGTAGTTTTTTGCATTTATTTTGAAAAATACAAATTTTATTTAAAAATGTTTCAAAGAGCATGAAATTCTCTACAAAAAAGGTTTTATGCATTTTCTTCCTAAAGTCAACGATAATGCCATAAAAACTGGTTTAAAATGCTTATAACTATTGCCTGAAAAAGTTTTGAATTTGGTCACCTCGGCAAAAAAATTACCCTATAGTTTTCCATAAAATTTCGACATTTCGACCCCCTACCCCCAGGGGTGGTCTTCGCCAGCCCCTTTTGCGCGGTGATCACCTACGGGCGCAAGAGTTCTTTTACGCCCTTGATACGAAAATAACTATTTCGATATATCTAAAAGTTATCTTATAGATATCTAAAAGATATCCGTCAAAGATGTTTTCGACACTTTCAAGATATCTTTGGCGAATTATATGTACATATATTGTATATATATGATCATAATGATACAGAGAGTAATTAGTAAAACATATAATGATCTTTAACAGCTAAAGTTGCTACATCTTCCCACCCGGAAAATTGTTTTGGAGCATTGTTCATCCAAAACATGGGAAGAGATCTGCATTATAATATATTTACCTGTAGAATTTGTGGAAACAATTTTGTATACTCCGTTAAAAATCATTCTTTACATTACATTTCGGCGTTTTGAGTGACTCAACAAAACAAAACCTGCCAAACAGTCTATTTTACTACTTTTAATCATGTTTTATTGATTTCATTATTAATCTTTATATCCTTCCGCATTTAAGGTGATTAGCATTCCCAAGTTGCTTTCTGTTCGTAATTTAGGAAATTGGGTAGTTTAAAAATAAGGATCTTCGTTGATTTCGATAATCTTTATTTCAAAATGTCAGACTTAAAAGTGCTTTATTGCGTTATTGAAGTTAGAAAATGACGTTACCGACAGGACTATGCATGTTATATGAGAAATTCTCTAAAAAACAGACAACATGTTTGAAAACGATTAGATGTAACGGAATAAAATTTGATAGCAGAAAATAATTCCATAACAATTGTTGAATACTATGACTTGATCTAAAAAAATGTGGAAATTCCTTCATAGAATAATGACTATTAGAAAAGCTTGGAGAATCCGCGAATTACCAACGGAATAATAAAAATCATTGGTCGACGAAGGTCATATAAGCGTCCGCTCCTGCCGCCTCCTCCTTCTTTTATCTGTACTCATCTCGTCTCACGTCGTGCGCACATTCTGCGTGTGTCCACCGTGGCGGAATCACGACGTAGAATTTCTATTCTGCGATACAAGACTCGAGCTGGTTTTCCTGGTGATCACATCTTTCTTCCAGGAAGGAAAATTCAACTTACATTCAGCTAGGAAAAATCAAACTCAAAGATGGAGCTGCGAAACATTTCTGGTGAGTTTTTCAAGTTTTTTTAGTCAGTTTTTGCTCGAAATGTTCATTAAATGAGAAAGCATGACTCGTTCATTCATTTCATTACAAAAATTGATTCCAATTGGAAAAAACACAAACGTTTATTTCACTCTTTATCTCGGTTTTGTTCGTTATTAAATTAGCGATTTGTTTCATTCATCAATTTCACAGATACGTTTCAACAGAGTTGTGATATTCATAATCGTATTTATTTTTTTTTTCATATCATTTATTACTCATTTGTTTTATCTAGAATTAAGTTATATATTTATTTAATGCTAGAAATATGGCAGTTTATTTATTACCATTACGAAAACTGTCACTGCTCCTAACCGCAAATTTATACACATTGTTGCAAATATATTGTTTTTCATTAAAACATCAATTTTCTATTCTTTGTATAATAAGTATATTTGTTGCATGCATTTTTTCATCATTTTAATACGATTTCTTTGCACACATAATTATATATACTTATTGATAGCTTCATTACTGATCTTATCGTTTATTTGTTAACATTTACTTCTGTTTCTTCAATTGATACTATCATTATGGGATGCAAATCCTTTAATTCTTCTTTATTCGTTGTTCAGATGCATTTAATTGAATGATTTTCAAGGTGCATTTATTTTTCCCCGTGTCGAAGAATAATTATTTAAACACAATTCGCATAAATGACACAACGATAAAATATTTTGTAAAATGTTGGTTGGTAATCATAAATTACGTAATTTTAAATTACTTTTCAAATAACGTTTGCTTTCTGTTATGTTAATTAATATCTTGGAAAACGAAACTTCAAAACAACACTGATTATAGTATTAAAACATTCGGTAATAAAACATAATAATGCAGTTTGACTACTTTAGTTTGAAAAGGAGACATTGACTATATTTCCGATAGTATTTAAACAAATAATTTCTTATCTTGACATAAACGATATATGAATGAAGATCGCTAAATATGAAAATCGTTACTAACCCGCACTGGGAAACCTACATTTTCATGAAAATTACAATAAAACATTATAAAATGATGAGCGTTAAAATTATTTACGTGTAAAACATGAATCCTGCATTGTCGTTATTTTATCTCATTCAATCTTTACTAAAATCGATGTATTATTACGCGAATAATGAAATAAAAGATTAGTTTAATTTATTGTCAACGGGATTCCTACCGTTTGTCTCAGTAAAATACTGTCATAAAATAAAACACGAGTAAATAGGATAGGATGTAGTACTTTACTTATCACGGGCGGAAAAGGAGTCATTGTTACGAATACGATAAGATATCCGAAATAAACAAAAATCGTGCTAATCTTGTTCGAGCTGCAAATTTTTCGTCAATAAAATTTCAAAAATTGTTTGAATTAAATACTCGTTACTTTGTTTTAAAGACTCTCTAAATCTAAATTAGTCGAAAACTACTAACAAGTAAAAAACGATTAATTCATTAGTCAAATTTAGCATTAGTAATACATTACAAAACATAATTACTGATTTAAGACTATTAGAATTTGACTAACGGACGAATGTTTTCTTACTCTTTATTTGTAAAAATCATTACTAATCAATTTCTGGCGTACTTTCTAGTCTTTCATTGGTATTTCTGGCTCTAGTTCGGTACATACATGTCATCAATATCTATTGTAATCTAATTTTACATTTGAGTCTAAAACTAATCTGGGACATTTTTTAAGGAATTATACAAAAATAAAACATTAATATTAAAACATTTCTTAAAATTTCCATGGACTTTGTCATCATATTCGAAGTCTTACGAGCATAATTGAAATTATTAGGCCGTGGTGTGATAATGATATTTTTTAATGTTTATCTGGAATTACCCGAAATAAAAACTAATATTCCGTTATCCTGTTTATATACGATTTCCAATAATTATTAATCAATTTTTAATTTATTAACTTCAATAATAACTAGTTTTTTTAATATCACTATGAGTATTTATATTTTAGGGGAAAAAGAGTAGTCGAAACTATAACAGCATAAAATAGAAAGTCCACAGAAATTGAAATGCCTATCATTAAATGAAGTGAAATTTTAATCACTCTGGTGAAAGAGTGAAAACCAATTCTGCATGAGGTGAAAATTCAAAACATTAAAAAAGTAAGAATTCACTCTTTCATTAGTGTGGCTGAATAACTCCAAGAAATTTAGAGAGGTTTTAGACGTATCCTGTATAGTTTTTGTGAAGAACCAAATGTAAACATCGAAAAGAAGGCCAAAATGGCTGATAGCTTCAGTTTAATATATACGCACTTTGTGTGTTAGAAACTGACGCACGCCACGGGACCGGTTTTATACACCTCTTTAAAACCCCTGAAAGTCATATGACACTGTTCTTATCTGATGTTATTGTCGGCTTATATCACGCTGGTACCCCTGTATAACCTCGACTAGTATTTGATTTCATTTCTAAAATAATTTCAAATACATGAAGAGAAATTGTATTAGAATTTACCATTCTGCAGGGTAGACTTACAGTTGCGTTAAAATGTACAATTATTTTATGTTTCCATAAGGATAGGACGTTTTTCTGTTCCATTATTAAATCTTCGTTTATTCAAATTTAATATAAAACTTGTAAATTACTCTCTCTCCATTTAGTTTACCTTTCTTCGATGTTTATTACTGTGATATAATTGAAACGATACATTTATTTTCTTCATGTTTGGTTTCATGATTATTTACAACTTCATGATTATTTAAGTTAATCCTCTATTTCATCTACTCTATTCGATTTGTGCTTTTTTTTTAATTAAATTAATTAATAGTTTATATTTGTTTTTAGTCTTCTGAGGATTAGACTAGACTGATGATCCGAAACTTTGATTGCAAGAGCCAATGTCGTTCTTCCTCAGTTTGTCTAAATAATGACTAAGTCTCACTCCAGCAATGATTAATTACATTATAAATCAAAATAGAATCCATTTTACTATTTGACTCTACTAACAAATAAGAATCTTCTACGAGGCCAAATCCAAAAATGATAAATATGATTTTCATTATAGTAATAAAATATGATTTGAGTTTTGATGACCATATTATTACAATGTAATCTTGACGTGGTTATATACATATCGAAAGAGGAAATTAGAACTAATATAAATGTTAGTAGCCGTGACCCGTCTATTCGGTCAAGCAAACGATCAATGATGTAAATGGTACTCCGACATTATAAGCGGTTTTCCCACATTTTGTATTATTTGTTTTTCATCCGGTTACTTGTTAATTTCGTCATCACCACGACGAAATTCAATTCAAACAAAAAATGAACGAGGGGACATAATTGTTTACTTTTTAAAATTGGTTTCTTCCTTTACGAGTAGCCGTAAAACGTGTTGCCGAAATGATATTTGTTAACTACGACCTTCGTTCACCACAAGTAGACTATGTAGAGTAATTAGTAGTGGATTAGCAACGTATTCTTTTTTTAATATTTGTCATGTAAAAATTACTAACGGTACAATATTATTGAAACGTAGCTTTAGAAAATATTTATCACTTGTCTTTCTATATTAATTAATTGATGTATTAATTTTTAGGGTGTTTTTTATTTTTATTAATTTCGGGAATTGTGATTGGAAGTCCGCAAAGAAATGCAAACAACGGAGTCAAATCTGGACAACCATCAACTGACGATGGTGTGGATGATTTCGTTCCATACCAAGGCGAAAACTTTAATGACTTCGATTGGAATCTTTTTAAGGTAAGCATCAAATTATACATTAAATTTTTTATTTTTTAATAAATTACACCAATACCGACTAGTTAGAGGTTTATTAAACTACTTGTCTCATAGTGGCAAGTAGTATTTTTTATAACTTCTACTTTTTCAAAGTAGGTATATGCCGTTTACACAAGACAGTAATTTTTGCATGCAAATTTTTCGTAGTGACTACGCTTTCTTTCTTATTTATTGCAATATATTATATAACATTTAGCTGCTAGTACATTACCATTTAATTTAATTTTTCAACTGTTGCAGGTAATGGCTCGAAACAATGCAGGAAATGTAATGGTATCTCCGATATCATTAAAACTAGCGTTAGTTTTACTTTATGAAGGAGCTGAAGGACTGACCGCAGAAGAAATTGCTAATACGATGCATTTACCAGTGGCTAGACCAAAAATTAGAGAAAGATTTGCTTCAATTTTACAATCATTGACGGTAACTATCTCCCACTCACATTTTTATAAATCATCAAAACACCCTAAATTTATTTAATTTCAATTGTTATTTACTGTAGAATGATGACACAATTTAGGATGTTTACTTTAAACTTCAATACGAAATTTATGATAAAGTATATAATAATATATATAATATTTTTCAGACACCTCGTTCTGATTCAACATTAAATCTGGGAACAAGATTGTACGTCGATTCTCGAGTATTGCCAAGACAAAGGTACGGTGCAATTGTTAAAGCCTTTTATGGAACTGAAGTGGTTAATACTAATTTGTCCGATACCCACAATGCTGCCGAAGGTATCAACAACTGGGTAAAAAATATCACGATGGGCAAAATTCCAAAAATTATTGACAACGGTAAGTTCATTAGTAACATTAAGTTAAAATATATGATATTGGACATTAGTTTGGTCTTAACTACACAAGCATCAAACTAATATTATTTTTAAATAGGTTTTTTATATTTCGTAAAAATGATTGATATGATAGAAGTGATGGTAATATTCAGAGAAATTCTAAAAGCAGATAATTCATACATAAAACATTGAATATTTTCGAGTAAGCAAAACACAGTAGTGAAAACAAAAATAAGGAAATGAAATAAATTAAGATAACGGTGAAAACAAAATACTGCATATGATTGGATCTGATAAAAACAAAGTAGTAATCCAAGAAGTTCAATGCATGAAAATATAAGGAAGAAAATGATTAAAAAAAAAAGATTTGTGGGAATTATTTGATTGAAAGTACGAATTATTAAGATACAATAATTTCTAATATCTTGTGTTAATTAGTAACTGGTTTTGTAATTTTCTAAATTAATATTTCAGAACAAAGTTTGAAAGACTCGATGATGGTGATTACAAGTGCTATGTACTTCAAAGGAAATTGGAGGCACCAACCATTTTCGATCAACAGAACTGAAATTGGCAAGTTTCGTACAGGATCGGGAAAAATAGTTGATGCGCCAATCATGAGAACAACAAATCATTTCTACTTCTCGGAAATTCCTGAACTGAATTCAAAAATCCTCCGCATTCCATATACTGTAGGCTGATAAAAAATTTATAAATTTACCATCATTATACAACCATCTATTAAATGTCAACTTTATTTAATGAATAAATATGCCTCCTTTTTTGCAGGATCATAAGTTGGCAATGTATTTCGTGTTGCCCAATTCCGATAAAGACATGAATAATTTGTTGAATAATATAAATTCAACCATCCTTGGAAGAAATACGTGGCTTATGCAGGATCTTCCGGTCGATGTTGCTATTCCCAAATTCAAATTTGATACCTCCACGCATTTGGAAAATCAACTTCGAGATGTAAGAACTTACTGCGTTTTATTTTTTAACCGTTATTTTCAGGATATCGTTATTAAATTATTTTATATTCTTGTATTTATTTTATTGATTACTTTCATTGTTTAGACAACCATAATAGTAATTTTAATAAAACTTTGTAGTTGGGAATCAGAAATATTTTCGACCAAACAGCAGTGTTAACAGGAATTGTACGGACGAAATATACTGGAGCACCTTTCTTGGTCACTGACATTTTACAAAAAGCAGGAATAGAAGTAAATGAGGAAGGATCCACTGCATATGTTGCAACAGGTATATAATTCATTAATTTTCCATTCATTTATCTGTTGTTTCCATAATATTTAATCGGCAAATCGTATAAGAGAAATAAAAACGATCAGATGATCACAACATAAACTTAAGCGAAGAATAATTTAATTCCATGTTTATTCACTAAAACGACACATATCGTTCTGTAAATAAAAAAGTTTTTGGTGTCATATAACGTGTTTACAAAAGTAGTTAATGCATGTGATTCTTATTTCTATTTTGTTACAATAACAAGTATAACGGCATCTAAACTAATGTATTTTTGGTTAATATTGAAAATATGGTATGTAACTAATTTTTCAGAAGTCCAGATTGGCAATAAAATTGGCGATGAGACATTCCACGCGTATCATCCCTTTTTGTTTTATATCGAAGATGAGTCGACAGGAACGATTCTCTACATGGGCGTCGTAAACGATCCTCTTCAAGAAACCGGTTCAGTACAGAGTGCACCGAACGTTCCAAACTTCCCACCTAGGTTCGGAGGCGAAGAACCTGGACCCCAATCAGCTGGTAATCGAGACTATTCAATTAAGGGATAAACGCCTTTTAATTTGTAAGCACGGCTTGGAGGCGGCGGTGATATTAACGCTAATTCTATACATGACAGTCGTCGAGAAGTCCGAAAAATCTCCACTTTTTTTTAGTCTTCGTCGACAGAAAGAATTAAAAGAATAGAAACTATTGAGAATTTTCGTGACTTTCGTCGTGCAATTTATTTATGAAAAGTTTCTTTTAAAGTCTCATCCGTTGCCTTTATATTATTCTTGACAACTAGGGATAATGTGTGAAAGTATTAACTGTATATATTCATATACGTATCACAATAAATTATTGCGAATTCCTAAGTGGTGTATTACTGCATTGCTACAGTTAGTTTTAAAAGTTTTTAGTAATTAATTAAATTTTAAATATTTGCACGGGGAAGTATGTAGTTACCGCAGCATCACTAGAAGGCTCTGTAAGATCGATATGATTAGAATTTCTGTGGTGAGTGTTGAGACATGAGCCGCCATGTTTTTCGTCGATTATAAATTAATTCCTAAACAATTGGAAAATAAAAAGTGTATACTACAAAGAAATCCAATAGTAAGCTCAGAATAAAATAATCGTAAAATTGTAGGTCTCTTTGTACATTTTTATAAATGTATTTTTCTCTCTCTCTGAATAACAGCTTCTTAGAACGTCGGGTTCAAAACTAGTCAATTTCACTTTTTCAC